>CM057462.1:64048733-65298733 GCA_030035585.1 Dugong dugon | reverse complement strand
TCAACTTCAGTACGAGCACAATGGTCACGTTTCTGCCTCAGAGAGGACTCAGCGTGGTGTTCCCTCTTCTAAACATATGCCCTGAAACACCTTAGATGCAGATTCCATACAAGTGTGTAAATAAACAAGTTCTCTATTTTCTCAAATAATCAACAAGTTGATGGTGAATTAGATTTCAAAAATAAGACGATACTTTTAAAAACATTAAGCCTGAAAATTTCATCCGTTGTTTTAAGAAATGGATTATTAAAATCATTTTTGAAATGAAATATGAAATGCATTTAAATCTGCGCTTTTCTGTACTTAATAACTTTTCTTAAAAAAGAAAAAGTTTAAAAACATCAAGAGCTGGAACATGCTGCCAGAACAGAAATAATCAGCAATGTCTTCAGTGGCAGGCCCTGGGCATGTCAGTCTTGTTTTGAATTTTTCAAAGCTTGAAGTCTCTCTAATAGAGGAGGATGAGAATAATGCCACATTGAAAACAACCAGTCAGAAACAGGGAATCCCAAGTTATCTTTGTTTAGTTTGATTAAAGCAGAATATAAGTCTTTAGCCTTCCCAAGTTTCTCGGCAAATGCATCAGCTTGAAACTCAAATCTGCGGCTTAAAACCGTTAGGCAAAAAGAAAGAACCTGGAAAAATAAACAAAGAGTTTTAACCACTGCCCACCTCTTTGTTGTCACTGATGATTTCATGAGCTGAGAGTACACAGGGCATTCAGCTTAGGATAAGAGAAAGAGCAGGCCAAAAGAAAGACTACTGACACTTGGGGAACCCAAGGCTTATGAGGGAATTATTATAAATTGAGCCTTTTTCTTTCTCCCAAAGACACCAGCAACATATATGAATAATAATGAATGTTATCCTTACAAAAAAATACCAATTTTTGAGAATCTGCCAAGTTCCAGGGACCTACTCCTATTTTACAAGATGAGGCAAATGGAGCTCAGAGAGGTTAGATAAGTTGCTTGAGGTCACACAGCTGGCAGGTGGTACAGCTGAGAGTCTCTGTGACTTCAAGCCCATGCACACCACCTCCATCAGAGTTAGTGGTAAGTTGTGGTAATTTTTATTCCGACCTATTTTTTCTTTTAAAAAAACACTACTGATTACTTACCTACCTTTAAAGGATAATGACAGTCAGTCTTCACTGAGAATATTTAAAAAATATGCCATAGCCTCTATCAACAATTTCAAAATAGAATTTTCCAGAGTATTTTAAGCTATGGCAGCATCACTAGAATAAGCATACAGTTCCCAATGACAAAGGGGACACGTTTCATTTGGAAATATAAATTCTGAGGGAAAAACCATTACTTTGCATACTGACGTACTACAGGTTAAATGTCATCTGTTTCTTATCTTAAAATACTTAAGCATAAAAAAACAAACAAACCTTTCATTTGCACTTCTTATTGTCGTTAGCAAATACAGAGTTTCAAAATAAAGTCTGGGAGTCCCTGATACCTTCTCAGATAAGTTCAGAGCTAATAACTGAATTCTGGCTGCAATTTCTTTTTCAAATCTCGAATATGCTTTTTGAGATAGAGACATTAACTGGTTCCATGGATTTTAGCTGTGCTGACCAATCTATCAATTAGTTTCTCTCTCTCTCTCTTCCTATCTTTAATTCCTGATTTTGTGTCCCAGGCAAATCATTCTTTGAATCTCACTGTTAACTCATAAATAAAAATATAAACAGATATTAATCTATTAATTTGCACCAATTTGCTCTGCTGTAGTTTTCCAAACTCTTCCTAACAGGTCAATTTTCCCATTTTCCCCAGGAAAATGTCTCTTTCCCATCATGACATCTTAGACTCTGACATTAAACATAAAGATTTTCTGCTTAAATATCTAGTCTTTTTGAGACATCTCTCCTGGGCTCTCCAAGCTTTTTATAACAGTTGCTAATACCTCTGTGGATTAATCACATTTTAAATTACTTTAATACCTCAATTATTTAGACATATTTTTGGACATGAACTCAACTACTGAATACATGGAAACAAACAAAACAAAAAACCCTCTGAACAGTCAAATCAGATGCCACAAAGAACAGTCACTAATGCTGCTCATGCCTTTACAAATAAAAAGACCTTCTACCCAGTCAGAATCGTGTAACTCTTACGTAGTGTGCGGTTGGTTCTCATTTCCCAGTCCATGGCAGATTAAAGAAGAAAATTAGAAAGGGGTAATGATTATAACAGAAAATGACACTGATAGTAACAAGAATTGTCAGCCTGACAGTAAGGAAAGAGACAAGAATATTTTAAAAAAAAAAAAAAAAGCAGGATAGCTTTAAAGTCTAAGGTCATTAATATATACAGCTCAGTATGCTTGGGACATTGCTAAATTGTGGTAGGAGACAATGACAACAGGGGTTCTTCATTCTCTGTTTTAAGCAGTAACTGTAAGACATTTTATAAATATTTTCAATAAAAGTTAAAAATGAAAAATTTCAGAGTTTAAAAATGATAACTCTCAGTTCTCTGGAAAATTTTAGTTTATGTGGACAATGCTATACAAATATGATCTACACCTCTCCATTTTTCCTTCCTAGTGCCCACTCCCCACTCCCCTCTCCCTTTTTTTTTTTTTTTAAAGGAGAAATGGGATTCATTTAACTCATCTTAAAACCTTAACTCCACAACTGTCCCAAGAAAGAATTCTCCTAAATGGAGATACCTTAAGATCCCTGTAATTTATTTCTTAGCTTAATTCGGAAGGCTTACCAAACATCATGAAATGGTGCCACTGTCAGATTTGTTAATATACAGTTTCATTAGCCCATGACTTACCACACATACGGAATCCCCCTAATGAACTATCACAGAGCAGTGCTTCTTAAACTTCAGTAATATAAAATGCCCAATTCTGATTTAGTCTGGGGTAGGATCCTAAGGCTATTTTGAGAACACAGTCTGAGGAACACTGTCATAGTCTCCCTTATCTAGCCACACATATACACAGTTATTATTTGTTTTGTCATCTCACACACACAGATGTATCTGTTACGGGTTTTGTACCCCCAAAAAGACACATTCAAGTAGTAACTCCCCGTCTGTGAATGAATGTGACCTTATTTGAAAATAGTCTTTGCGGATGTAATTAGTTAAATTAACATGAGGTCATACTGGAACAGGGTGGGTCCTAATCCAGTATGACAGGTCCCCTTATAAGAATAGGCACAGAGACAGACAGGGCAGACAGTCATGTGAGGATGGAGGCAGAGATTGGAGTTTTGCTGCCACAAGCCAAGAAACACCTGGGGCTCACAGAAACTGGGAGAGACCAAGGATCTTAGGAGGCAGCACGGCCCTGCTGACACCCTGAATTCCGACTTCTAGGCTGCAGAACTGTGAGACAGTAAGTTTCTGTTGTTTTAAGCCACAGAGCCTGTGGCAATTTGTTATAGGAGCCCTAGGAAACTAATACATCATCCAGGCATTGGTGAATATGGGCCGAGGGGTTAGCACTGCAATAGTTAAGCTCCATCTACCAAGTCTCTTGAGATACGTGTGATATCTAGGTTTTCATCACTAAAGTCTAATTCTCCACTTTCTTTTCTCTTAACAGTATATAAAATATTTTTTTATTGGGGTTTGGATTTTTCTGCCACCTTCTATATTGGCTAGTCCATCAAGGGATTAAAAGACTTAGTTTCATCTTTTTGTTGAAACTATACAGCTTTGTTTATTTCTTTTTTCACCACCCTACAGGTTCTAGATTTGAAACAAGCAAGGACATATGTGAGATAATTTTAAAGATTATACATTACCTCATTGTAAGGTGAAAAAACAAACTGGAAGATGATCAATAGTCCAATTAGAGTGGGTTGACTCTCATAAAAACCAAACGCAGCAAAAAGCTCCTTTCGACCAATTAATACAGCAAACAAGAAAAAACACAGGAAAGAATTCATCTAGAAAGAAGGGTACAAAATTTCTAAGTTATTACTAAGCTGATTTCATTGTGGGATCAGCAGTACAAAAAAAGCAGAACAAGAACTCATGGTGTGATTTTAACCGTGGTTTTAGTGTGACCACAGAAAAAGTTATATAGGTAGCTTTATACTTTCACTTTTATTCTAGAAAGGAAAATAAAATTTATATGCATATGCAGTGTCTTTCCACTCAATCTGTAAACTGTATAATTTTCTACAGGGACAGGCTTAGGTTGAGCCTCTTGTGATTGAGGTAGTCCAAAGCAATAGGATTTTTTTCCTGTTACAAGTTAAAGGGTTAGGATGGCCCTTGTTCACGTAAGACCATAATCTGACGCAAGGTCTCTCACCTGACCTTGCTGTGGAGGCTCCACTGAATTCCCTTTAGGGCCACTGAAGCTGTACTGAATAGTTAGGTAAGGCCAATAAAATAGTAGATCTATCTTTATCAATGCATGAGAGAGAAAAAAAAAAAAAAATCAAGTCTGTACTAAAATACCAAAATATGATCCTCTGGAGTAAAGCTGAACAACAAAGACCATCCTTTTTCCTTAGCAGATTGGGATTTTGGAGGCCACATATGCCATAAGTGTGCTGCTCAAAACCATTTACCAGGTGACTCAGAATTAACCAGCTTACATGGGGCTCAGAGCAGAAGAAGGTTCTCCAGCTCACCCAGGATGAAGTACAAGCAGCTCTGCAACCCAGCACTTATATAACTCAGTGGATCCAATATGGCAAGCCCCAGTAGAAAACTCACAGTGAAGGCCCCCAAGGGTTTTGGAGCAAAGCTATGCATGTCATTTTCATCAAGCAACCATTCTCCTTTCGGATAATAACTTTTGGTTGGCTACTGAGCCCTAGGAGGGACTGAATTCCTGACCACAGCACACCATGATCCTGTGACCTGAGCTGCTTTCCTGAATTGAATGCTGTATTGATTCACCTAGTTAGGAAACTGGGATGCTCAGGGGTACTCTTGTCATCATTAGGTTTAAGTGGTATATATAGGACTGGTAATAAAGAAGGTCATGAAGGGTGAAGTTACACGAGCAGGTGGCTCATACTCGTTGGATGCCAACTCCCACCACTCTGCCACACCTCAATCAATCTATACTCATGGGGAGTTCTCTATAATCATTTACTTGAGGAGGAAAAAATTTGAGCATATTTTACAAATAACTTTACACAGTACGCTGGTACCAGCTGAAAGTGGACTGCTTTGGCATTATAGTACCACTCAGGGATGGTCCTAAAAGACAGTGGAGAAGGGAAATACTCTCAGTATGGTGAACCTTAAGTAGTATGTCTCATTGTCAACTCTGTCTGGAAGGAGAGTGGGCCTGAGCTGAGGCTCTGTACTTATCATCGGCAGTCAGCAAATAATGGTTTGCCTGGATGATCAGGGCTTTGGAAGAAACCAGAGGATGGCAGACAAGGAGATCTGAAAAGGAGGTATGTCAAAAGACTTTTCAAAGTTAGCTTAGCCTGTGATAATACTTTGAATGTTCACCAAAAGACCCCATGGTAGAGGAGGTGTTCAGTGATCAGGTGGAGAAGATATCTGTCCTGTGGATGTAAGCCAGCCTCTTTCCCGAGCCACACCAGGATTTGGTCAAGAAACTCATGAACAAAGTGGGCAAGGTGACAGGGATGGAGTGAATGTCAACAACATAGCCCTTTCTCCATTGTCTCCTGCCACGTGCCCAATCTGTCAGAAGAGGCAATCAACCCTAGCCTTGATAAGGTACCACACCTTACAGGTACCTTGTGCTAGGCTGAGTTCACTGGAACCCTCTGTTCAGGGAAGGGACAGTGATTTTCCTTATTAATCTGAATACTTACTTTGAATTAAAATTTGGACTTATTTAATATCTTATTCACTGCCATGTATCCATACAGCACAGCTTCAAGCCAAGGAATTCATTTTTACACCTAAAGATGTAAGGCAACAGGAAAACGCCCATATGGGTTCACAAGTCTTCCCATGTGGTCCATCATCCAGAATCAACTAGTCTTTTAGAAATGTACAAAGACCCACTTAAGACTCAGTTAAGGCCACACATGCTCAGAATCAGCCAACAATATATAGTGCTCTTTCACCCACAGCCTGAAAACTGTAGTCACTCTATTGGCTTAGAGGTAGTAACACCCAAGGGAGGAATGACGTAGGAATTGTTATTTCCTACGCTTTTTTCCATGGACAAATAACTACTTTTAAATGAAAAATAAATAAATAAATAAAATGTTTTTTAAAAAGCATTCTAATGTGCTATTAGGCTCTCTCTTTTTGATTTCAAAACTTCCGCATCTGAGTGACTCTGGAGGTGATAGTGATGATGGTGATAACAACAATAAGTTACTATATGCTCTTTACATATACTAACTCATTTAATCCTTACAATCGACCTCTGAGGTATGATCATTCAATGAGGGAATGCAGGCAGAGAGAAGAGAACGACCTTGCCCAAGGTTACAGAGGTAGTAATTGGGGAGCCAAGATGTGAAGCCAGTTAGCCTGGCCTTGGAGTTATCTCTACCTCTCTACTATACTACTCCTCTAATTTGACTACCATGCCATAAAAAAATAATTATTACCCCAAACTCACCTGGCTAATAATGATATTTTTGACTGTGTGTCCCAACTTCCAGTGCCCCAGTTCATGACCTAGTACAGCAAGCACCTCCTCATTTTTACATCCTTGTTTCTTATTCTGAATCAGAGAACAAATTGAAAATAAATTATCAAAAACCATCAAAAAGTCTGTATCTTTTAACCCAGTAATATCCTTTCTTAGAGTCTACCTGAAGGAAACAATCAGATTTTAGTGAAAAACGGTTCATTTACTTAACAAAACATTCTCTGAATCAGTACTCCCTACCAGACATTGTGTTAAGCATTACAAATATAATAAAGACCAAGACAGGCATTCCCTGACTTCATGAAGCTTAGAGTCTAGATTAATCTAGTTTCAAAAAAAAAAAAAATCCTAGAAAAAATATAAATCTTTATCAACAGGACAATTATATAAATCATGATAAAGTCATAACGGCCATATTATAAACCAATTAGAAATTATATTTCCAAAGACTATGTTCTGACATGAGAAACTGCTGACATAGATACAGACAAATAACAGTTATGTTATAATCCATTAGAAATGTTTTCAAAGATTATGTTCTGACATGGGAAAATGGCATACTGGGTGAAAAAAGCAGGAAACAAAATTAAATGTATGATTCCAATTAAGAAAAGTGTAAATGTATATATAAAAATGTAAAAAGCAGACTGGAAGTGTATCAAAATGTTAATAATGGTTATCTCTATGATAGAACTATAGTAATGTTTAACTATTTTATACCTTTTCTATTTTCTAAATTATCTATAAATGAGCACATATCAATTATGATCCAAAAACATACACCATGAAGTGCCATTTTAAAAATTGAGACTTCCAAGTTAAGATGGCAGAAGGAACATTCTCTTACTAAGAAGCAAATAACCAAGGATTACCAGCTATATGAGGTAAACTACTGAGATGGATGATCAGACTCAGAAAAAAAGCAACTTGGAAGAAACATAAATTACATAAGGAGAAAACCTAGGAAAAAAATATATCTTCAGTGCGTTAAGATACTGCATCCATGGAAAAACAAGAGGTTGCTGTAAAAAAAGAACTCAGAGAAAGAAAAAAGCTCTTGGAAATTAAAACTCAATAGGATTAGAAGGATTAGAAGACAAGGAAGGAATCTCCTAGAAAGTAGAACAAAAAGATAAAGAAGTGAAAGACAGGAGAGAAAAGATAAGAAAGTTACAGGGCCTGTATAAGAAATCCAACATTGAAATAATAGGATTTCTGAAAAGAGAACAGAAAAAATGGAGAGTAGGAAATCATTAACAAAATAATCCAGAAAGTTTCCTAGAACCAAAGAACCACAGCTTCCAGATTAAAAGGACTCAGTGCATCCCTAGCACAATGGATGAAAGCAGACCTACATCAAGGCATGTGAAATTTCAGAACACTGAGCCAGAGACAGAATTCAACAAGCTTCTAGAAGAGCAAAAGACAGGTGACATACTAAGGATCAATAATCTGAATGGCTTCAGATATTCATCAGCAATGTTGGAAGAGAGCAAACAAGAGAACAACTTCTTCACAATCCTGAAGAAAGTTATACTCCAGCCAAAGTAGCAAGCCAGTGTGACAGAAGAATGAAGATATTTTCAGATGTGCAAGAACTCAAATAAATTCACCAACTATGCAACCCTTCTCAGGAAGATACTGGAAGACATCCCCTACCAAAATGAAGGAATAAATCAAGGAATAGAGAGACACGGAATACAGAAGGCAGGAGACCCAATACAGGAGAGAAATGAAGGGAGTCTCTAGGATAATAGTAAAGGGCAATCCTGGAATGACAACTGTATACCAGATACAGAGAGTAACCCATCCAGATTTAAACAGTGAGACTCAAAAGACAGTCTGTTGAGGGCTGCCATCATCATGCTCCTTCTGTCACTGTACCATCTTTTTAACCTGATGAAACTACTGGAAGGGTGTACGTCACCAAGAGAAGGGAATAAAGCACCAAAAAGGAAAACACGGATTCCAAACTAGAATAAAAGCAAAAGGAATATCAAGGATGATCACAAAGGGAAGTCTCACATGAGAGGTGTAGAATGGGACTACAGAGTAACCGCTCCAAAGAAAAAGAGAATAAAGATCTTTCCCAGAGGTGGGAGGGATAGGGCAGGGGACTGAAACTGATATGGTTGATGATACAATTAACCTTACAGAAAATTACTTCGAGAGTTACTGGAAGTTGTAGGAAAAACTGGCAAAAAGTTACAAAGAAAACTAAGAACATAAAAAACAAAAAACCCAAAGTAATTATTAAATAGGAGGGAGAACGCTTAAGCATGCTCAGCAGTGAGTAATAATTACATAGGTACAAGAATTTAAACACTGAATACTGATTAAACCAAAAATTGTAACATGACTATGTCAGAAGAACTGGGGGAGGGGTAAGCAGAGGAGAGTAGGAGAAGAGAACTAAGTCCTCATCTACCATAACTGAAAGTCAGTAGGTAATGTCAATAGAGAGTAGTATACATATATTATTTAGAAATGTGGACATGTGTAAACGTCAGAAGAAGGAGCTAAAAGTTGAAATCTCAGGAGAGGAGACTGGCAGGGGGTGGGAAGCATGGGGACGAGAAGAACAGAAAACTGCTATATTTTATTATAAGCTGTTTTTGTACTCTGAAATCTTAAACAGTGTAGCTATATTACTTTAATAATTAAAAATTAATGTTAAAATTTATTAGAGCTCTGCTTCCTTAATTTTAGTGTAACCTCTCAAACCAATATCATATAAAAACAGAAATACACACAGACATATAATTTCTTTTTTTTTTTTCAACACATATGAAGACTGGGACAGGAATGATGAACAAAATAACAAAAACTGCTAACACATTATTAAACACAGGCTCTGTGTGCTAAATATCTTATATTTATTATCTCATTTATATATCACAGCCACCCCGACCTTAAAGATGAAACCAAGGCACAAAGAGTTAAACTAATTTGCGTATTGCCATACAGATAATAAGTGGAGAAGCTGGGATATGAAGCCAAGTAGCCTGTTGCCAGAGACCTGTGCTTTCAACTTTTACACAGACTATGAAGGCTAAAAGTAAACTATTCAACAATCATGAAACAAATCAACTAAACAATTTTAGTTTACGTATCTGTGATCATTTGCATATTACTACTGTACTGCAAAAAAAAAAAAAACTAAACATAAATGGTCGGTGGTCATATAAATGATGAAGTCTAACACTTACAAAGCCAAATAAAATACTTTCTGCTTATAAACTTTCCAGATTCAATGTAGACAGTGTCAAGGTACAATGAACAAGTTAATCTTATACACACATTCATATCTGCACACACATATTCAGTCACCAACACACACACATGCACACACTTCTCAACATCTCTTCTGGCATTATTACCAACTAGACAGTTTGAAAAATCCTTTCCTTATAAACACTTAAAAATGCTGAATAAGTTACAACAAATATCCTTTTATATATCTTTTTCTTTTAAATTTTAGAGTTTGGGTCACAGGACATTTGGTAGAGAAACCAAAGAATCAGGTAACTAACCTAGTTTCTTAAATGGCCAAAAGACAGGTACATACTTGTACCTTTAGAGAACAGCCATTAAGGAGTAATGAATTAAAGCACCAATTAATAAACATCTATTCTAAGAGGAAAATTAAGAGATGCACCTGAAGGTTTACCTACAAAGATATTCACTGCAGCAAAAAACTGGAAACATCCCACATATCCGCTAAGAGAATAATGAAAAAAAACGATAGTTTAGAAAGACTAGAAATACATATAGTAAGATGTTTATGGGCAGCTGGATCGTTGATGATTTTTGTTATTGATGTTTTCTAAAATTTCTATTGTGGATATATATTACTTTAGTAATAAGCAAAAATATAACATATATTTTTACTTAATAATAATAACTCCCACTCACTAATGTACTAATGTACTAATGGCCTATGTACTAGACACCGTATGTACTAAGCATTTCACATACAGTTCATTAATCTTCACTACTAGAAGGCAGATACTATATATCATTCTACATAAAGTAACATGGCCCTTAGGCTTCTGTTTTTGCTGGTTATCTGCTTTCTAATAATCTGTACTAATCTGTTGCTTTATTTTTTAAAACAACCAGTCCTCCGTTAGATAGCTTACATAAACTCTTGTCTCTTGGTTTGACATCTGGGTTTAGGAAGCTATTTAGAACAACATAGGAGTCACAGTCAAAGATACATTGATACAGAACTTAAACAAGGATCATTTTCCAAAGGAATACAAAAAAAAAAACCAAAAACCCAAATCCATTGCCGAGTCGACTGCAACTCATAGCGACATATAGGACAGCGACCAAGGAGCGCCTGGTGGATTCGAACTGCCAACCTTCTGGTTAGCTGCTGTAGCTCTTAGCCACTGCGCCACCAAGGTTTCCTCCACAGGAAGGAGACTTGCTTAACTGTGAAAGAGTCTTCGATAGACCTAGATTTTTTTTTCTTCCCATACTAATTTCACATAAAAGAGCAGAAATAAATACCACCCATTTTCTACTTTTCTATAGCACTTTCCCATTTATAAAATCCATACACCACCTCATTTGATCCTCACAACACCAAGCTGGACAGGATGGGAAATACCACTTTTATTTTGGAGATGGAAAAAAAAAAACGAAACTGAGAAATTAAAATGTCTTGCTTAAGGTAGTTAGCATGTGATAATAGTGGTAATCCCACCCAAATACCAGAATTATAAAGCAGGCACGGTGTTTTTATTTGATAGTCTCCCTGAATTCGACATTCACTATGTAGAAACTGATGTTCTGAGTTGTCACAGAACTGTTTATAAAAACCAAGCAAGAGTCTCCTAGGAAAAGAACTCACTTTAACTTTGGCTTTTATCTCTTCACTGTCTCCTTCGCCATCTCTGTGGGGTTCCATGCCAGATTCTTCCTGGATATCTCTGTTTAGAACAGAATACTCTTCTAGTAGAGTGTCAAACAAAACTATTCGCTTGTTCTTGAAGAAGCCATAAAAATAAGCATTGCTGTGAGAAGAGCGTTTAGATCCTAAGGAAAAGACAATTCAAAGCATGGAGAATAATTAAAATGTTTGGGGTCCTTTGGAGAGACTCCCAGAAATTAAATCACTAGAAAGGACATTAACATTTTCAAGTTTTTTATAATACCTGATTAAAACCTGTTTCCACATAAATTACCACCAGCAGTAAAGAGCATATACTTCCTTGTAGCCTTGCCAGCAAATATTTATGCTCATCACAGTATTACTTATAGCAATAAGTAAATAAATAAGACCT
This sequence comes from Dugong dugon, assembly GCA_030035585.1. Classification (NCBI taxonomy): domain Eukaryota; kingdom Metazoa; phylum Chordata; class Mammalia; order Sirenia; family Dugongidae; genus Dugong; species Dugong dugon. The sequence continues at coordinate 65,286,848 of CM057462.1, read as the reverse complement.
AAATATCCAACAGTAATGGAATGATTAAACTGTGGTAAAGCTATGAAATGGAATTTTATGCAGCCAGAAAAAAACTACACTTTGGAAGAATTTTAACAAGATAAGAAAATGCTCACCAACATACTATGAAAGATACAAAGCTGTGAGTATAAGATTCCATTACTGTCAAGAAAAAAAATGTACATGTATGCAGAAAAGCAAGCCTATTAATACATAAAAATATTAAAGTGATTATCAGGGGGTTCCATAATTATAGATTATTTTGTTTCCTTTATTCTTTTCTCTCTTTTCCAAGGCCATTAAAATAAGCGTATTTACTTATATAATTAGAAACAAACTGAAGTTATTTAAAAAAAAAAAAAAAGACGGAAGAAAGCATACCCGAACAGCAGTTAACAATGGCTAAACTATGGTTGATTTTTATTTTTGTCTTTATATTTTCCTTTATTTTCTAAATGTTGTACAATGTACACTGAGTTGAATGTAGTGATCAAGAGCAGAGATTTTGGGTTCAAATCCTGGCTCTATAATTCATTAGTTGTATAAAGCTAGGCAACTTTAATTTCTTTAGTTTCCTGTTTATGAAACAAGGCTATCTACCTCACTGAGTCTGATTAACGACTACGAGATAGTCTAAATAAAGCAATTATCATACTGCCTGGTCCATGTAAACTACTACTATTATATACTTTTTAAAAAAAGAAATGATAAAACGTTTCTTTTGAGAATTTGAGATTTCTCACAGAAAACGTGAATTTTGTATTTATTCATATTTCTAATTTAAGGTACTTGGCATTGTATCTAGAATATAGTAAAACCCAAACCAAACCCATTGCCATCGAGTCAATTCCAACTGATAGCAACCCTATAGGAGAGAGCAGAACTGCCCTCATAGGATTTCTAAGGAGTGGCTGGTGGATTTGAATTGCCGACCTTTTGGTTAGCAGTCGATCTCTTAACCACTGCACCACCAGTGCTCCAAAATATTGTAAGGCCTTGATAAATAGTAGCTATTATTTATTTATTTATTATTATTATATCTTTTTGGTTTGGTTGCCTAGAAGTTAAGAGCCAAACATGCAGTCCAATTTTGTCAGTAATATAGAATCTTAGAATCTGGAAAGCTGTGTATCATTCTGAGGTCTAGAGTATCTCAAAAGTGTGATCTAAATAGGCCTGCACCAAAATCACCTAAGGGTGCTTGTTAGAAGCTGATACTGGAAACACCTGGAATGGAGCCCAGGAAGCTGTCTTTTGACAAACTCTCCAGGGATTCTTACACTCACTAAACTTTGAGAGTCCCTAGACTAGACTGTAAGCTTTTTGTATAAGCTTTCCTGTCTGGCACGTAGTATATATTCAATAATGCTTGTTTACTAAATGGTAATGATACCACTTGAGGAATGAAATAATGTCTTTGAGAAAAATCAAAGTGTTCTAGGTGAATGTAAGGTACTGCCATCTGTTTTCATCTTAACCTCTCAGCAGCATTTGGCATAGTTGACTATTCTCTCCTTCAAACACACTCTTCTCCTGGCTTTTGGGACACCACTCTCTCCTTGTTTTCTTCCAACCTCAATGGTCCCGCCTCCTCAAGCCTCTAAAGCTGGCTTTTCCTCCCCCTGCTGACTCTAACCTGGGCCCCCTTCTCTTCTCTAAGTGTTCTCATCCATTGCATTAAACACCACCTAAGTGCCAAATATTTCCAGATCTTTATCTTTAGCTCTGTCTCTCCTTAGAACTCCAGACTCATATATCCAACTGCCTATTTGACATCTCTACATGGGTGTCTAGAGTGCGTATTTGTTGTTTGCATGCTTGTGTGTGGTTTCTTTTCCTGCCCCGTATCAGAATCTCCTTTCAGAGTTTAGGAAATACGATACCATGTAAGTCTTGTGAGAGACCCCTTCTCATTTGAGAAGCCAAGAAAGCTAGATATTGCTTCCCCAGCACTGCTGGCAGCTAGGACACAGGCATGCGCCCTGGCTTAGTCAGTCAGATGCACACACAGGGACTCTGCAGAGATGGCCGACTGCACAAAGAAGCAGAGCAGTGAGGAATTAATTCGGGGGTGTCAGCAGCAGGGATGGCAAGACTGCAAATGGCTGAATCAGCGTTCTGAGTGGCAGCAACAGTGTCCTCACCAGCCTGGTCCTTCAATGTGATTTTGAGTTCCTAGTCTCCTTTTGAAACAGCCTATTTTCTAAGCTTGGTGAACTTAACTTTCCTGGCAGTTTTGTGAGCTATCAAATATTGTTTCAATAAGCAGTTTTTTCTGCTTAAATCAGCCACAGTTGGTTTCTATTGCTTGCAACTAACTATTGCTTGCAGAATCCTGACTAGCACAATGTCTAATGGGTATCTCAAAATGTAACACATCCAACAGAACTCTTAATTCCCCCACAAACCTGCTCTTCCTGTAGTTTTCCATCTCAGTAAACTACCACTTATCCATCTGCTCAGGCTAAAAATCTAGAAGTTATTCTTGATTTCTTTCTATTCCCTCACATGTAATCTACTAGCAAACCCCACCAACTTTGCCTCTAAAACATATCCCAAATGCATCCACTTCTCTCCATCCAGCTACCATTGTCCCAGTCTAAGCTACCATTATCTCTTACCTGGACTACTGCAACAGCCTCCTAACTGCTCTCTTTGCTTCTACTCCTGCCTCTGCCTACAATCTCCACATAGAAGCCCACGATATTTTAAAAACCAAACCAGACCACATCACTTTCCTGCTTAAAATGTCCAGTGAAACCCAAGCTCCTTACCCTGCCTACATGATCTGACTCTTGCCTACATCCCAGACCTCATCTTACGCCCTTCTCTTGCTGTTCCTTGAATATGCCGAGCTCTGGAAGGTGTTCCCATTGATCTCAGCATGGATGGCTCCTGCCTTTCATTCAGGTCTCAGCTTAAATGTCATCTGCTCAGAGATCTCCCCTGATGATCCAATCTAAAGTATCCACTCAGTCATTCGTCATCACATCACACTAGTTTAATTCTCTGCACAGCACTCGCAATTTTTTTTTTAAAGCAGAAATCTTGGACTTTCACAATATCCCCAGCAACTGACAAGTCTGTAATCTGTGTTGCTACTGCTAGTAACAACACTCACATATTTAAAATATTTTTGAAGGTTGTTACTATTATCACCTACAATAAAAACATCCATTTCAGATGACTAAACTGCTGTTTAGCAAAGGTAAGTCGCCCAAAGTCACACAGATAGTTCACAGCAGAGCTAGCATTCACATCCAAGTTTATCTGACCCCAAAGCCTTCTTTGTGAAACGCTACCCTCCACCTACTCAAGTCTTGATTTTCCATAAAGCTCATTTCACAACCCTCCATAAAGCTTCCTCTATTTCATCCAAAATCAAAATAGTATACACCACACATTTTATCAATTATCTCTACTACCATATCATTATCTGTTGTTTCATGTTATCAGAATATAACTTAAGTGACCAGCAACTTAGGGTGCCCCTTCAGTAAAAGCCCCTTAGAGTTCTTCTGTTGCATTGATTAGTGTGCTATTAGCTTAAATTACCTAAAACAGACCAGTGATTTCAGAAGCTGAAGAAGAATGAATTAACTTGTTCTTCTACCAGCTCCCCACAGAATGTTGAGCTATTTCAGTTGTGCCTTTAGTTGGGCTGTTATGCCTCAGAAACACTAAATGTCTGAGTTCTATACTCTTCTAGTTGCTGTTAGTTCATCCTTTCCACTTATGACCATCTCTGTTCTCCTTCGATCCTGCAATTACTTCTCAGATTTTACTCCTTTATCCAGTAGGGCTGCTTCACACTGGTAATTTTTTAGTTTAGAGCAGGGGTTGGCAAACTACAACGTGCAGGCTAAATGAGGCCTGTAGCTTGTTTTTGCAAATAAAGTTTCACTGGAACACAGCCATGCTCATTTGTTTATGTACTGTCTGCGGCTGCTTTTGCACTACAATGGCACAGTCGAACAGTTGCAACAGGCATCGTATAGCTCACAAAGCATAAAATATTTACTATCTGGCCCTTTAAAGAAAAAAAAAATCTGCCGAGCTGTGATTTAGAGGAAGCAAAACTGAAACCCAGAGGGGTGAATGGATTTATTTGTCTAAGATCCCACAGCTAGTAAGTGGCAAAGGCAGAACCATCATTTATACGAATTTTAACAATTAGAAATTCATGGCAACTTACTACAATTTTTCTACATCATTGAAGGCTTCCTTGAAACTTTAATAGTCTTATGCAAGTTAAGAGACAGCTTAGCTCTCAAAAGCAATCATCGAAAAAGCAGAGTATAACTACTCTGAAGATGAAATCTGAGTCCCCCAGAACACTGGACATTTTGTTGGAGGGGACAAAGCCAAACTAGTCCTAAATGGAACTTGACTATTCAAGAGTCCAACTCAGCTACCTAAAGGTGCCAGCCAGGCAGTTAACAAAGTGAATAAATCAGTCTAATGTACAACACAGTAAAATAGGAAGTGACAAAGGCCTTGGCCAAAAATGAAAAACAATATTGTGAAGCCAACCAAATATAGCTGCAGGCAGGCAAGAGCAGGATTTGGCATCAGACCATCAGTTTCTATCCCTGGATGATGTCATCGATTCCTATAAATCTTTAAAAGTCAAAATGTAAAATCCTAATGTTTACATAATAAATAAAAAAAAAAAAAATACAAAAACTGATTCATCATTTATGTTCTGTGATAGACTGAATTACGTACCCCCAAAATATGTGTTGTAAATCCTAACCTCTACGCCTGTGGTTATAATCCCACATGGGATTATATGGGTTGTCTTTGTTATGTTAATGAGGCAGGATTAGTGCTGGATGTATCTTTAGTCAAACTGAGATACAAAAGAGATTAAACAAGTGAGCTGAACAGAGATGGGGGAAGAGAGATGCCAAGCCCCATGAAGACGGTCCAGGAGCAGAAGCTCAGAAGAGACAAGGACCTTCCTCCAGAGCCAACAGAGAGAAAGCTTTCCCCTAGAACCAAAACTCTCTATGGGGCAGTTCTACTCTGTCCTATACAGTCACTCACTATGAGCCAGAACTGCCTCTACGGCAACGGGTTTTTTTTTTGGGGAAACCCTAATGGCGTAGTAGTTAAGAGTTCGGCTGCTAACCAAAAGGTCGGCAGTTCGAATCCACCTTGGAAACCCTATAGAGCAGTTCTACTCTGTCGTATAGGGTCACTATGAGTCGGAATTGATTCAACGGCAATGAGTTTGGTTTTTGTTTTTTTTAGCCCCCAAACTGTGAGAAAATAAATTTCTGTTGGTTAAAGCCACCCACTTGTGGTATTTCTGTTATAGAGGCACTAAATAACTAAAACATGTTCTAAGAATAAAGTACTCAAATAAAACAAACTACTAAGATAAAACCTTCTTACCCTCATGTAGCTTACCTTCAACAACATATACCTTAGTCAAAGGAAAGTCAATACTCTTTGCCATTACTTCAATTTCTTGTTTCAGCTTTCCCTCAGGCAGAGGTGTGAATTTGTCAAATAAAGGAGCAATATAATCTGCATAGATTGTGACAAGCACCTGAAAAGTAAATGTCAGAATAATCTATGAATACGTTCTTAAAGAAAAACTACTCACTATTACAAAGATTTATTATTAAAATAACTGTCTGCCCCATCCATCCTTGAGAACAGAGACCTTCTCTTATTTACTCTGGTATTCCCAGCCCCAAACAGTACCAGAGTGCAGGACCAGGCAGTGTTTCATTCTGTTGTACATAGGGTCACTATGAGTCGGAACTGACTCGATGGCACCTAACAACAACAAGTGCTCAATATCTGTCTGATAAATCAAATTGACTAATCCGGTAACACAGTAAACCTGAATTTTATTTTAGGGGATAATGCTAGTGTTTCAGATCTCTAGGTGGTAATAATTGAAAAGTGAAATGGTCCTTACAAAATTACAGCTTTTATTTTGGGGATTTCTGACACTTCTTAAGCCCATCATAACTTGCAATTCTTCCTTTCAGAGTAATCATGATAGACCTGAAGTCTTTGCTAAAACAGAATTCCCAGAGCTTGACTATGGGCTGTACTTGGTTGGTTTGTGTGCTAAAATTAATTATCTGTAGTTCCCAACTGTACACTTTGGTTGAAACAGCACTTCCTTAAGTAGTTTTGGAGCATTCCCCCTGCTCTCTTTCCTCTCGCTTCAATATGCCTTACAACATATACTTGTAAATCCAGTTAGTGGCCATTTTCTGATCGTGATTCCACCAGTGGAAAGTGAAGCAGTGAAAACCATGGTAATTAAAATAAACCTCATCATCAGTGTACTGAAGGAGCTCAAGAGCTGACAGGTATTTTCTGGGGGTTGTGAACAGACCATTTGATTGTGTAGTAGTGTCTGTGTAGTGAAGCAGTTTAGAATATGGGAAAGAGAGAAGGAAAAGAAGATGCAAGGGAGGGAAAAAAGTGATAGAGAAAAAAGAGAGGAAAGGGAAGGAAGAAGGAAGAGACAGAAGAGGTGGCAGTGGAAGAGAAAAGGGAGAAGTAAAGGAAGTGGGGGGGGGAAGAGGAAGGGGTGGGGAATGCAGAAGGGGTAATGAAAGGGAAAAAGGAGAAAGGGGGAGATACAGAAAGGGTGGGCAGAAGAAAACTGGATAAATTTATGCTATCTTTCTTGTGTCCTCAAATATATCCTCTCTTCAAAACATTCATGATTTTTAGGCACTTGAGGTCAGTCAAGAGTAATTATCAAACTTAGTTATCCATTCTGGTAGCAACTCAAAAACGTACAACTTAAAACTGCCTGACCAAAAATAAAACAAAATTGCCTGACAACGGGATCATTAAAAGTAACTAACAACTAGCTTCAAATCAGCATAAAGAGAAAAAATTCTTTGATCAGAGTCAACCCTCCTCTTTCTATATCCAAAAGCAGAAACCAAGACAGGCATTTATACAAGCACCTATTTATATTTCTTAAGAACTGTTAGCATGCTAATGAAGATTAAATCACAGTTATCTCACCAAAGAACTTTTGTAAAAGAAAATAAGATAAAAGATTTCACTCACCAGAGAAACAACTAATGTGAACAGCCAGGCATAAATAAAAAAATAGTCACCCCCAATTTTAATAATGTAAAGTAAAAGCGAAGACACAGGCAATAAAATACACTGAGTCACAATAAATTTCTTGATTGCATCTTTCATGAAGAACCCCAAGGTCTAAAAAAAGAAAACATCATCACAAGAAACCCAGAAACTTGGTTTGCTTTTTAAATAACTAATAACTGCATACAAAGAATATATAATTAAAATAACTTTTAAAATTAACACGCAGTGAGGCTATATAATATGAAAATAGGTAGATGAAGACAATAAGCAATTGTCTTGCACTTTACACTTCAAGATAAACTCACTTAAATGTTATTAGCTGAAACACATGGGACATTAATGCTAGAAGAGTCTTTACAGCAAGACTCTAAACCATAATCTTTACCGTATCTGCAATTTCCTTTTCTCAATTAATTCATGTTCTAAAAATAGCAAGCAATATGTAAATTATTACCAGCAGAAGACAAAAACACAAAAGGTCTTCATATATAAAGAGAATATTTACATTGTCTATTTTACCTGTTGATTGAAACCATGTTTTTCTTCTATCACAAAAGTATTATAAAGACTCCATGGCAAACCAGTCAATGCACTGAAAAGTGTAGCCAACAACAAAAACACCAAGGACTGGATGATCTAAAGACAAGAAGAAAAAAATGGCAGTTTTTATGGTACAACTACTTCCTCAAATGAATTATGAGTGGATAACTCAGCATGTATTTGAGGCGTACCTACTACCTCCAAAGCAATGTGCTTAATTTTGTGGAGTAATACAAGGTCTGAAACATCATCTCTGCCCTTGAAAAATGTTTACTTAGGAAAGGAGGAGGCAATAAAACAAGTCTACCTTTATTATACAGGGGTATAAGAGTTCCCAGTAGCCATGGTGGAGTTGATTCTGACTCATAGTGACCCTATATGAGAGGGTAGAACTGCACAGGGTTTCCAAAGCTGTAATCTTTACAGAAGCAGACTACCACATCTTTTTCCCTTGGAGCAGTCGGTGGGTTCGAACTGCCAACCTTTTGGTTAGTAGCTGAGCTCTTAAGCACTCCGCCACCAGGACTCTTTATATAAAAGTTACCTTAAGCCATACAGACAAAAACGGTTAAAGGAATTCAGAAAAGAGAAGACAGCAACATATGCTGGTGAATTCAAGGAAATATTATAAAGCAGGTGAGACATGGGATGCTACTCTGAAGAAAGAATAAATTGGTGGCACAGGACTAAAGCGGAAACAGGAGGAATTCTGCACAGTTTATGAAAGCATGGAGAGAGAAAAAGTGCACCCTATGAGAGGACTATCACAAGATGACAGGCCCAGTTGGAACCAGGCAAAGAAACTTACAATGGAGCCTCAAAAAAGCTGGGCTAAGGCAGGTGGAGTGGGGTATTCTAAAGTATTCACAAAAAGCCAAACTCCAATAGAGAAAATTACCTTCAAGAATTATACCAATTGCTTTTAAATGGGCCCTTAGAAGATCAATAGGCAGTAACTGTCTTGTTTTCTAGCAAACTTTTTCCAGGGATAGTGGAGGGTAAAATCTAATTAATATAAAAAGTTGGGGGAGAAAGAAAGGGCAATGAGGCGAACAGAATCTTTTCTCTCCCCCACCCTCACCTCTCATTCTTCAGTGTATAACTGAATTCTTTTAAGTTAAATGTAAGTATACCACACACTACCAAAGTATATTTGATTTGGTAGCAAAGACGTGGCCAATGTAAGTTTCTAAACATAAGAGGAAGAGAGGTGGGAAGATGAAGGAAGGAGATATGTCTGGCTATGACATGCAGGATGGTTCATTCCAGAACTTGCTTTCAAACCAGAAATGGGAAAAACTTTTAATAACAGATGCCAGGCCCTTCCTCAAAACTAATGAATCAGAATTCCATCTTTCAAAAAATGCAATCATATTGTACAGATTGTGTGAATATTTGCTTTTCTCACTTAACCTCTCCGGAACACCTTTCCATACCAATAAATATAGATCTACATCATCATTTTTAATGACTCTAGAGTATTGCATTTTACAGGTGGACACTTGGCACTTCCACTATAGCATTCATTCCAATGCTATAACGAATCTCTTTATACATACACCCCCTGCATTCACTCCCTATAAATTCATACAAGTATCTAGTGTCAAAGAGTATAAACTTTTTAAAGGTTTTTGATATATATTGCCAAGCTGTCATCCAGAAAAACTGAATCAACTTTGTAATCCACCAGCAGCATGAGACTATCTCCCTATCATCCCTCAACAATTCTGTTCTATCACTCTTTTTTTTCCCCCGATCTGATATGATAGGAACAAAAACATACCTCATTGCTGTTTTAAGGTACATTTCTTTGATTATCAATATGAATTTATATTTTTCATGTATTTAACGACCATTTGAAATTCTGCCTTTGCCCATTTTCCTACTGCGGTACCCAGTTTTTTCTAAAGAGTTCTTTCTATATAGAGAGTTCTATCTATATGAAATATATCAATTCTTAATCAGTCATATGTGGTAACTCCCTACCCACCATCTGCCCACTCCCACCCCAGGTGTGTAGTTGGTTGTCTCTACCTACTGTCAATAACTCCCATTTCAATCCATCCTACATACAAACCAGATTAATCTGAAACCCCACTTCTCTACTTAAAAAAACTTTTAATGGCTCTCTAACATAAAACTTCAAAGGCATTACACTTTTGAAGATTTTTATAATCTGACCTCAAAATGCTACTTTTCACTAATCCTCCATAAGACCCTTCCACTCCTAACAGACAACTGTGAACTAAAGCTTAGAAAGGTGACTAAGGTTAAGAAAAATATCCCTGCTGAAAAAAAAGAAGTGTAACAAGAAAGTCAAACTGGGGAAATGCAGAGTATACAACCTCCTGGAGCTTTATCTCTAATTCCAACTCCAGAGGAGAAAACATCTTAGGAATGAGGACTACTGGGCAGTAAGAGGAAGAGGTGATAACCCATTACTTTAACAGAAACAAGATCTGGGCTCTAGCCCCATCAGTGAACACCTCGAAACTCTAGGAAGTCTCAGGACACAGAACACTTTAAAGTCCTGCGACATCAGGACAGAGTGATTCAGGCCAACACATCTTAAATCACCCCTTGTCTGAGATACTCATTCCATCTCACATTCACAATGTGGTAACAGAACTCTGAAGCGTTCTGACTCATTAAGTACATTACTTGCTGAGAAGGGCAGTACCATACCGCATTCTTCAAAAATACAGACGCTGATTATCTGGACCCCTAGTATGGAAAAACAGAAAGTCGCCTATGCCTTAGAATAAGCTGAGGCCTACCTGCTTTCCTTCTTTTTTTAATACAGCAAATACATGAAGCATATGTTCATTGCTGAATTTTCTTAAGATATATGGACATATAAGGAAATAAAAGTTGCCAAAACTCTCCCCAGAGAAAACTACTGTTGGCAATTTGATATATATCATTTCAGACTTTTATATACTTGGAATATGTGCACAAAGATATATATACATAGATGGGCACCGCCGTATGTAATAAAGAAAAATGAGTCAACCTAAACAGGTTCATTACTAAAAGACTAGTTATATAAAAAATCTGTAAAGATATTCAAATACACTTTTATTTACTTATGTTGCTTTGTAACCTTTTACATTAAAAAATGTGCTGTACGCAACTTGTACAAGGAAAGGTCATGGAAGCTCCATAGACACATCCAAACTCCCTGAGGGACTGAATTGCAGGGCAGAGGGCTGTGGGGACCATGATCTTGGGGAACATCTAGCTCAACTGGCATAACACCGTTCATAAAGACAATGTTCTACATTCCACCTTGGTGAGTAGCATCTGGGGTCTTAAAAGCCTGTGAGCAGCCATCTAAGATACTCCACTTGTCTCACCCCTTTGGGAGCAAGGGAGAATGAAGAGAACAGGATACAAGGAAAAGATTAGTCCAAAGGACTAATGGACCACAGCTACCAAGGCATCCACCAGACTGAGTCCAGTACAGCTAGATGGTGCCTGGCTACCACCACTGACTGCTCTGACCAGGATCACAACAGAGGGTTCTGGACAGAGCTGGAGAAGGATGTAGAACAAAATTCTAACACACAAAAAAAGACTAGATTTACTGGCCTGACAGAGACTGGAGAAACCCTGGAAGTATGGCCCCCCGACACCCCTTTAGCTCAGTGGTGAAGTCACTCCCGAGGTTCACCATTCAGCCGGGGACTGGACAGCCCCATAAAACAAAATGGGATTAATGAGGCATAGTAGTTCAGGGACAAGGACTAGTAGGCAGGAGGGGACAGGAAAGCTGGTGATAGGGAACCCAAGGTTGAGTAAGGACAGTGTTGACACGTAGTGGGATTCTTAACTATTGTCATAGGGCAATATGTGTACTAACTTTTAATGAGAAATTATTTTGTTCTGTAAACCTTCATCTAAAGTGAGAATAGCAGCACAACTGGAAGAACATAATCAATGTCACTGAATTGCACATGTAGAAATTTTTGAAATGGTGTATCTTTAGCTATGTATATTTTTCACCAAAAAAGAAGGTCCTACGGGGCCGAGAAGAGAGCGTGTTGACATGTCATCAGGTTGTTAACCAATGTCATAAAACAATATGTGTACTGACTGTTTAATGAGAAAATATTTGTTCTATAAACCTTCACCTAAAGTACGATTAAAAAAAAAAAGTGCTGTATGAAATAACAGCACAATAACGTTTTTTCCTTGTCAGAGTGGCAAAAATAAAAAGATTGCATATATAATAAGTACTAGTGAGGATCCATGGAAAGGGTATTTTGATATTTCATATACTATGAGAGGAGCCCTGGTAGCGCAGTGATTAAGCACTTGGCTGCTAACCCAACGGTCAGTGGTTCAAACCCACCAGTAACTCCACGGGAGGAAAGATCTGGCAATCAGCTTCTGTAAAAATCATAGCCAACTGAGCACTTCTGCTATGTCCTATAGGGCCATTAGGAGTCGGAATAGACTCAATGGCACACCACATGCAACGACATACACTATGAGAGAATATAACACCAAACACACTGTTTTAGAAGGGAGTTCGGCAGCATTTATCAAGAATTTTAAATGCACATAGACTTTGACCCAATTAATTATATAAATATTTATACACTGCATGAAAATTTAGGTAAAAGGATGTGTACTATAGCATTATTTGTAAATAGGAAAATTTGGGACCAATCTATCAATAGAAGAGTAATTAAATAAATGATACATGCATACAATGAATACAGGCAATCTTTGCTTTACACTGTAGTGTGGGACCATAAAAATGACCATGTAAGCTCAAACCATGCAGAGCAATCTTAATAATCAATGGAAAAAACTACAATTGTTCTGTGACCTTTAAAAATGTTGGTCAAAATATTAAAAACTCTCTGTCAGTTCTAAATACGTATGTTGTTGATGTTAGGTGCCTTTGAGTTGGTTCCAACTCATAGTGACCCTGTGAACAACAGAACCGAACACTGCCGGATCTGTGCCATCCTCACGAGCACTGCTATGTTTGAGCCCACTGTTATAGCCACTGTGTCAATCCGTCTTGTTGAGGGTCTTCCTCTTTTTTGCTAACCCTCTACTTCTCCAAGAACTGGGCCCTCCTGATAACGTGTCCAAGTACATGAGACAAAGTCTTGCCATCCTCATTTCCAAGAAGTATTCTAACTACTTCTTCCAAGACATATTTGTTTGTTCTTCTGGCAGTCTACGGTATATTCAATATTCTCTGCCAACACCATAATTCAAAGGAATCGATTCTTCTTCAGTCTTCCTTATTCATAGTTTGGCTTTCGCATGCATATGAGATGACTGAAAATACTATGGCCTGGTTCAGGTGTATCTTAATCCTCAAAGTGACATCTTTGCTTTTTAACACTTGAAAGAGGTCTTTTGCAGCAGATCTGCCTAATGCAATTTGTCATTTGATTTCTTGACTGCTGCTTCCATAGGTGTTGATTGTGGATCCAAGTAAAATGAAATCCTGGACAACTTTCAATATTTTCTCCTTTTATCATGATGTTGCTTATTGGTCCAGTTGTGAGGATTTTTGTTTTCTTTCACGTGTAATCCATGCTGAAGGATGTAGTCTTTGATCTTCACCCGTACTGAAGGAAGAAGTGCAAGCTACACTGAAGGCATTGGTGAAAACCAAGGCTCCCGGAAGTGACAGAATACCAGTGGAGATGTTTAAACAAATGGATGCAACACTGGAAGTGCTCGCTCATCTATGCCAACCAACTGGAAGAGATCCATATTTGTTCCCATTCCAAAGAAAGGTGATCCAACAGAATGTGGAAATTATCAAACAATATCATTAATATCACACACAAGTAAAATTTTGCCAAAGATAATTTAAAAATGGTTGCAGCAATACATTGACAGGGAACTACCAGAAATTCAAGCTGGATTCAGAAGAGGATGTGAAACAAGGGATATCATTGCTGATGTCAGATTGATCTTGGCTAGAGAATACCAGAAAGATGTTTACCTGTGTTTTACTGACTATGCAGATGCATTCGACTGTGTGGATAACAACCAATTATGGATGACACTGTGAAGAACAGGAATTCCAGAACGCTTAATTGTGCTCATGCGGAACCTGTATACAGACCAAGAGGCAGTCGTTCAAACAGAACAAGGGGACACTGTGTGGTTTAAAATCAGAAAAGGTGTGAGTCAGGGTTATATCCTTTCACCATACTTACTCAATCTGTACGCTGAGCAAATAATCTGAGAAGTTGGACTATATGATGAATGCGGCATCAGGACTGGAGGAAGATTAATTAACAACCTGCGATATGCAGATGACACAATCTTGCTTGCTGAAAGCAAAAAGGACTTGAAGCACTTACCGTTTAAGATCAAAGACAATAGCCTTCAGTATGAATTATACCTCTAAATGTATAGGGAAATGAAGAAAAAAAAATAGTAAAACCAATATTTATTTAGTACACGATTATTTTAAAACTTTAGAAACATTAATAATCAGTGTTTTATTTCTTTGTAAAAAACTCATCAAGAGTAGTTTGAATAATGCTTGCCTTCTCATCATATAACTTACCATATGGAACAAGGGTTTTTTTCTCTGCCTTGTTGAATTGTTATATTTCTTTCTAAAGTTAGATTAGCTTCTGACATTTTATCCTTTGAGCTTTCAGTGTCATGAAACCTCTTTGAGAAATCCTTTAATGTGAGGTTTGTTAGCCGGTATCACTTCTTCTGGGACATCGTCATCCTTTTCTTCACAAACACTTCCTTCATTATGCAGATAAGTTCACCTTCACCAAGCTCCTCTGGCTGCATATGTAGAGTCTCTCTAATGACAGCATCAACACCTCCATGGTCAGCAATTTCTTCTATAACTCCATTCATGTTAGATTGGAATTTTACTTCCAGTGTTTTCCTTTTTTGTTTCTTTATTTTACTTTCCTCTCCCTCCCCTTACCCCGATGGCTGATTTTTTTTTTTTTTAGTAGATCGCCAGGTCTTTCTTCTGAGGCACCTCTAAGTGGACTTGACCGCCAACTTTTCATGGTTGGCTGAGCTCATTAACCATTTGCACCACCTAGGGACTCCTGCACTTTCACCTTTGTTGGCCAATTCCCTCTTTTGATTAACTATTTTTGTAAAATGTTATGTAGGAGTTAAGGAGGTAACACAACTAAACACCTTACTGTCTGTGCATGATCTGAGTAACAAGTGTAGTGATCAATCACCTGCAGACTTTGAAAGAAGTGACATGACTGGTTGCTGATCATGATGTGCACCTGTTATTTACATAGTGATCTGTAGACTGAAGAGCTAGCAGCAAAGTTTGTACTTCATGCAATTACTCACTTTGAAGAGATCCATCATTTCAAATAAACAATCAGCAAGGAGGGAAAAGACTTTGCTGTTTCCAAGGAAAAGTCAGGAAGCAGTGTCCCAGCATCAATTACAGGTGGGAGTCTCAGGTTTAATGCTTGGCCCAGCAACTGGAGTTCCAAGGAGAGTGGGTAGCCAACTCAAGCAGCCCAATGGAGATCTTAGGAGATACATTCTGGCATAATCTGTCTTTGTCTGAAGTACGTGCTAAGTCTGTGTAGCACAGAAGTACCTGCTTAGTGTGGGTCCAACAAAATTCATGCTTCCCCTTTTGCTACACAGAGTCATCCCCGAGAAGCAGCTGTCTGCCAGGGACTACAACTCCCAGCTCCCTTGCATCTGGGTGAGACCAAATGACTGTTTACCAACAAAATGTGAGTGCAAAGAACAGGTATCACTTCAGAGTCAAGAAAGTTAAGAAGAGGGTGTGATTTCTCCACCCTTTCATTCCATCTGCTTGCTGAATACAGAGAACCCTGGAGTGCTTAGGGGGTAGCCGAATCATAAGATAAAAAGTGTCTGTGTCCCTGACTCACCACATGGAGGATAGCTACCTGCTGACCAAACATACTTACACTGGACTATTATGTAATTGAGAAATAATGCTGTGATAAGCAATTGAAATTCTGGGGTTTGTTACAGTAACTAGAATTATCCTAACTAATACCGTATGGGGGACAAGGATGGTGCAGAAAAGCACACCTGACTTTAGCATAAAGCTTGACAAGCAAAAGAAAGACTCTGACAAGTGTATGCTAATGAATTACATACCTCATACTCTGGTCCAAAGCCAGCATATCCACAGAACCGTCCAGAAAGTCTCCAGAGATAAGGGATTCCACCAAAGAGAAGAATAAGCTACAAAACAAAGTATACTTTGGTCACATTTGTATAGTACAGGAAACTGTAAGAGCATATTATAAAGAAAAAAGGACAAAATAATTATCTCTTAAGAAAAATGAGACCTATCTCATTTTAGATAAAGTATGAATTTAGATGAGTGAATACAAACCAACTGAGATACTAAGTTTAGATTTTAAAAAAGTTCTTGCCTCTGCACTTTATATGTGAGAACTGCATGGTATATGAATTATATCTCAATAAAACTGTTTTAAAAAATCCTTTTGCCAAAAGATCACAATAAAAGCTTCTTGAATCAGGAAACTGAGCTTACTTAGAAAGCTTAAGCAACTTGGCCAAAATCCAACAGCTAATGAGTAACAGAAATGTGATTGAACTGGGCTATCTGGCTCCCTAACTATCTTTTCCTTGAAAGGAAACAGCCCTCTTCAGTCAGGACAAAGTATAAGTGTCTGTATAGACACAGAAAGCCATGTCCACTTACTAAACTGAGAGATGAAATGGGACATCTGTGCCTTCTCTGGGTCAGGAAAAGGTACTTCCTTAGGTAGGAGTCAGGGTTTTATAGGAATAGGCCCCATTTCTCAGCACCACTCTTTGTCTTGGTAGATAAAGTGAACACAGACATTCACCAAAGTACCAGGACATTAGGACAAGGGGGCAGCTCTTAAAATTTGGGGGGAAAAAAAAAAATATATATATATATATACATGCTTAATAAACACTACTTCCCACAACAGATACTAAGTTTATGGAACTCATTTTGTCAAGAGGAATCAATTCATTCTGTCTTTCTGTGGGATCTCAGGAGCACAATGACCAACCACGCTCCTTCGTTAAAAGCACAGTATTTCCACTGGTACAGACGTGGCCCCTTGCGGTTGTGAGGGGCTTTGACATTATCGTATATTTCATGGATATCCTTCCAATCTACTCTCCATTTTTACATATGTATCTGTCCTAGTCATCTAGTGCTACTATAACAGAAATACCACAAGTGGATGGCTTTAACAAACAGAAACTTATTTTCTCGCAGTAAAGTAGGCAAAAAAGTCCAAATTCAGGGCATCAGCTCCAGGCGAAGCCTTTCTCTCTCTTTCGGCCTTCTCATCAATGTTCCCCCAGAATAGGAGCTTCTCCGTGCAGGGACCCCAAGTCCAAAGGACACGCTCTGCTCCGGGCACTGCTTTCTTGGTGATATGAGGTCCCCCTGTCTCTCTGCTTGCTTCTCTCTTTTATATCTCAAAAGAGACTGACTTAAGACACCATCTAATCTTGTAGACCTCATCAATATAACTGCCGCTAATCCATCTTATTACATCATGGTGATAGCATTTACAACACATATGGAAATCACATCACATGATAAAATGGTAGACAATCATACAATACTCGGAATCATGACCTAGCCAAGTTGACAGATATTTTTGTGGGGCACAAGTCAATCCATGACAGTATCTATAAATAATATAGCGATTTATGTATGCTATTTACAAATGTATATAAATGACATCACATTACATTCATCATTCTACAATTTGCTTTTTACACCCCACATTTTTAAGATCTAGCTATGGTGATAAAAAATAGATCTAGTTCACTCTTTTACTTCCATTTCTTGCGTGGGCTCTTCACTGACATCTGTGAGATAACAGGGAAACTCTATCTTAGAGGCTGGACATTTTCTCTCTCAGTGCTCTGTCATATTTGCGTGAACAGTGGTGCCTGTCATTGGTCACACAAGGCCTCTGCTCAAGGTTCCCTCAGGCACAAAGTACAGAGGCAAAAAAAAAAAAAGTCTTTATTAATCTTCCCACTTGTTCTTTGTGAGCAAAATATACGACATAAAGTAGGAATTAATGAGATTGCTTTCAAACAGAACAGAGTTTCAGTGTAACACCAAATTTGTTCTTATCAAATGGTATATTTAGCTACTAATTTCCCAAGGATAAATTTAGCACATTCATGTTGCTGTCCTTACAGTTTCTGGGATGGTTTCTTCAATGCAATTTTTTTTTTCTCAATGTAATTTTAAAGACTTGGAAAACTAGAGTTTGAGACCCAGCTCTCTGATTTATTAGAGTGTCACTTGGTCACTAAACGTGCAAGCTGTTTAATTTCTCTGAGCCTTTGCTTCCTCATCCATAAAAAGGAAGTAGTAATACCTGTCCTTTCTACCTCAGAGGGTTGTCACAAACATTAAAGAAAAAAAATAAAAACTATGTATGAAGTGAAAATCACTATCCACACAATTATGATGATGATGACTATAACAGTTCCTAGCTTTAGCCCATCAGTACCGCTTTCAGTTTGAGCCACAACAAATTACAAAGTTCTCGTTTTATATACGTATTCTCCCTACCTCTATTATCTCCAAGAACAAACAGCATCATTTCCACAGTCATCAGCCATAACGACCATGCTATGGCCCATCTCTCCTGGAACTGTTAACGAGTGACAACCAAAGAGACTGAAAATATTTTTCCAGTCATTTTATCATGGTCCCTTGGAGGTAAGACAAAGAACTTCAAAGAGACAAACATCAAAGAGGAAAGAGAATAGTGTCTAAATTCACTACCTCTACTCTCATCTCTCTCCAACTCTCATCAGTCTCAAAGACTGACTTCCTACCTGGGTCCTGCCCCTAACAGAAGAAATGCTTCAGAGAAATTAACCAAAGCTGAACATAATTCACAATAATGCTACCTTTCCTGCCTTGGTTGGAAAGCATCAGGTTTTAATACTAAACTTCAACATCACAATAGCTAACCTAGCTTTGGGTTAGTAAAAATATAATCAAAAAGTTAATACAGAAAAGATGAATAACTAGCAATAGTTATATACCCCAGAAGCCGACGCAATCTTATTCCACACCTGTCAAGAAAAATTCTGTAAATAGCTAGACAATGCTGTCACATTTAAGAAAGCTATATACAGCCAGTTCCCTTCTTTTTAACTCATGAAACAATTATGGTAGCTGATCTCAATTATTTTCCATTTATGAATCTTTCTCTTAGTAGCACTGGGGGATCTAAAAGAGTTCTGGAGGAATAATAATGATCATCATGATCATGACAGTAAATATAATAACATTCAGTACTTTCGGAACACTTAAAATGGGTCAGGCACCATCTAAGCATTTTATGTATATTAACTCATTTAATCCTCTCAACATTATGAATAATTATTATTACTGTCCTATTTTTATGGATCAGAAAGCTGAGACACAGAAATGTTGAGAGACTTACCTGAGGTCACACAGATAGCGTGGTGAAGCTGAGATTCAAACTCATGCCGCCTGAGTTCAGAGTCTGCTGTAAACCTCTATGCCATTCACTCTCAATGGGGATAACAGCGCCCCCAAAGGGGTGAAAATTGGTTCTTGAGAGTGAAAAAAATCTTACTCTTTTTCAGTATAAAGCACAGATATACCATACATAGATATACAGTATGTATGTGGGATTAAGATTTCATGGAGGGAGCAAATAGGAAAAATATGTCCAAAAAAGAATCTTAGGAGAGAAAGATAAGGATAAAAAGGTTGAGAAACACTGCTCTACAGTATATGGCTTCTCTTCTTCTAGAAGAGAGGGTGGGCTGACCCTCTGTTTTGCTAAATAAAAACGGCCTGTCATTCATTGTTTCATTCAATAAGTATGAATTATGGGCTTATTTTAGGCCAGGCCGTAGGTATAAAATGATAAACAAGACCTTAAAATACCCTTTCCTTAAGGAACCACCAGTCTGTCAACTAACAGGAAAGTTCAATCCAATATGATAAGTGATAGGAATAATGATAGGATGCTACCTAACCCAAACTTGAGGGGGAGGAGGAGTTTCAAAAGGTCTCCTAGAAGAGATGATCTCTTAGCTGCATCCTAATGCGTGAAAACAAAAAAACCAAACCCACTGCCATCAAGTCGATTCCGTCGAGTGACCCCCAAAGGGTTTCCAAGGCTATAAATCTCTACGGAAGCAGACTGCCACATCTTTCTCCCTCGGAGCTGCTGGTGGTTTAGAACCGTCAACCTTCTGATTAGCAGTCGATCGCTTTTAACCACTGTGGTTAACCAGGCTCCAGTGAAAGAGTGGAGATGAAGAGGGAGGGTAAAAGCATTCTAGGCAGAGATATCACCATGTGCAAAGACTCAAAGTCATACGAAACCAAGCTGGGTAGAAGGCGGCCAATAGAGGAGGGAAAATAATCAGGGGAAAGGAATAAAAAGATGAGGCACAAATAAACAGTTATCAGTTCATAAAGAACCTCATAAGCCATGCCAAAAACCTTGGGCTTTTCCCTGAGGGAAACAAGAAGCCATTGAAAGGTTTTATATAGGAGAATAACATGATCAAAACTGTGCTTCTGAAAGATTCCTCTGCCTGCAACGTGGAGGATGGGCTAGAGCCTACAAGGATAACATACAACGCAAGTTTCTTTTTCACCCTGGCCTCAGGGTGATGGCTACCATATTCTAGAATTTTCAACTAACTCAACAGTTATGTTTCTACATCTTTTAATCCAGACCCATTCTTATCAATAACAAAAGTTTAAAAAGCATTCTGGGACCTGCAGGTCTGGTATCCTCCTTTGTGTCACAAAAACAGGAAAACAAACATTACAAGGTATTAAAAAATTCGATAGATTGTCTCTCCAAGAAGTAAATTACTCACAGTGCCTTCAATCTCTGAGTAGAGTCCTGACCAAAAGCTGAAAGTACTTTTATCCAGCTGATACAGTCGAGATTTCTCAAATGTTTCTGAATCCATGATCTGTCCTAACTCCAGTGGTACATGAGTTGTTGTCTTATATATCCTTCTCTGAAATATTGTGAAGAAAATACTTTGTCAAATGAACTCACTGTTTACTACAATAATCACTTTTGATCAAACACTGAATGGTTTATAGCATTAACTTGTCATTTAAGCTTGTTGAATTTGTTTTATACATATACAAATATTGTATTTGATCAAGTACTTTGACCACTGAAACAACTGATACAGAATAGTAAAAGCTGAACAAGAGAATGGGAGCTGACTAGGTAAAATGAAAATCAGGGTTGTCATCACACCACTCTGCATATGTAAAACAAAATCATAACATCACAAAGGGTACCACTCATTGCAGGTATTATATAAATCCTATAAAATAGAAAACAAATTCACAAAAAGGAGAAGGAAGCAACTATGCGAAACATGAGTATTAACGGATATTGTGGCTGGTCATTAAATTTGGTCCTGAGGTTTCTAGAAGCCAAATTAAGGGAAATTTGAGGAGTAACAGAAACATAACAGATCTTCAAGAAAGACAAACTTTTTCATGATATCAAATTCTAAAAGGTAATTTCAGTCCATGGGACATAATGCAGGGAACAGATATCAAATGATATAATGGTCAGCATCTTCTTCAATGGTTTTACAACAGATGTTCTTTATATATATTGAGCTTCTTACCAAACACTTAATAAAAGCTGAGGACAGAACATGAAAGCATAACTCAGTAAAGGAGACACTTCTGAAAAGTAGTTACTCTAACTAGCCTTAATATTAAAGCAAGACAGATTTCAATACTCCACACTCCAGTTTAGACACTTTATGCAAAAGGTCTTTTCTAAGTTTACAAAATTCTGTTCTAATGAACCTATCCAAAGAGCTATGTGAGAGAAACACACACAGCTTTGAAAACCCTGGGCTAAAGGAAGAGATCAAGATATAACCTAGACATCAATCCATTGCTGTCAAGTCCATTCCAACTCATAGTGACCCTATAGGACAGAGTAGAACTTCCCCATAGGATTTCCAAGGAACAGCTGGTGGATTAAAACTGGCAACCTTTTGGTTAGCAGCAGAGCTCTTAACCACTGTGCCACCAGGGCTCCTTAGACATCAACAGATATAGAAAAATAAAAAATAAAAACTTTCATCTAAAAGATTCATGTAGAATGTAAACTGAGAGAAATTTAAAGAGGAAAAAGGCATTAATGGCCCCAAAAAAAAAAAAAAAGAGTTCCAGTAGTTAACAACAAAGATTTTCATAACCATCATATGTTAGACATAATTCAGTGGCAGCCTAGAAGAGTGTTGGTAAAACCAGCAGTGAGAGATTGCAAGTAAAAAGGTCAATTAAACTTAAAATCCATTTCATTTAAAAGTTCAGATCCCCAATCCATCAAATTGTTAATTGTGGCTGTCTCCAGGGAGTTATCAAGTAATTTTCTCTTTTACTTTATAAAAAAAATTAAACAAAAATAGTAAAGACACTATTAAGAAAAAGAAGAAAATACTGTTCTTTGAGAAAAAATACTATATACACTTTTTTTTTTAAGATAAAATAATTCACATCCTTTGAAGAATTGCAAAATCCTTATTTTCAGAAAATCATTTCCTAATCCCATGGTTGAGCATGATTACACATATATCATGGTGAAGTCGTGGTTCTAAAAATTTAGCATCTTCTGTTTGAAGGCTTCTTTTTGAAAGCTCGCTGCCAAAGATAAAGGAGGCTAAGTCTGGGCGCGACAATCCTAAGGGAGTTGGGACAGGGACAAGAATTCAAGCCTGGCAAGGTGGCAGCCCTTCCTTCCTTTCCCCCAGGCCTTATCCAGCTTGAGTCCCATGATATCGTTGCGGAGAACGTCCCCTCATGGCACAGCCCGCCATTGGGCCAAGGTAGGATGCTTATTAGGGACTGCAAGGCCCAGACTAGTGCTGGGGCCGGACCAATTATCCAGCGGCTTGGGGTCGAGGCCGAAGATGGCCAGGTATCGAGGTCAGGTGGGGCCTGTCTACGCTCACCTGCCGCTGTGCTAGGAAGGTCTCCCAAAGATACACTGTCCAGGAGAAGAGCAACACGACTCCGAATATACGCTCCTCGGCCGGCATCTGCCACATCGCCTCTAGCGACTCCCACATCCCCATCGCCACCCGGTTCCACCGGCTCCTTCAGCGTGCACCGGTGCCACACCAGCACGTCCCTTCAAAGCGTCTCCGCAGTGTCACAGCGATATCCGTCCCTTCCGAGCACCCCTACACCGACACCTGCCCCCATCGTAACCCTCGGCGCAACGGGTGGTGTCACACAAACACTCTTCCCCATAAGGCTCCGCCTAGGGCTTCCTGGATTCTGCCGGAAAAGGACCAGCCCCGCCTACCTCACTTCCGGCCCAAAGACTGCGGCAGCGAAGATGCGGAGTCGTAGTCCCTACAGTCCCCGAATCCCGCGCTCACTCGTCATGCTGACCTACGCTGCACCAAGTTCCCGTTCCCCTTTACGCTGGGGTCCTGCGGAGAGTTCAGGCTTCCCTCGTGGGCCCGGAAGCGCGGCAGAGTTCTCTGCTTTCTGGTCTGTGGAGTATTACTGCGGTTCGGGGCTTGCCTTGCGTGGACTGCAGTCTCTGCGGTATCTTCCCCGCAGGGACGATCCGACTGCTAATCGGTGCTGTGTGGGAACTGACACTGAGTGCGCCTCCACTCTGGCCCTCAGGTAGCTGGAAAGGGTGGGGGAGAGGAGCCGATTTCCCCAGACTAAAAATGATTCCTCTAGACTAAAAATGATTCCTCTAAACCAGCGCTGTTCAAACTGGCGTAGGTTCATTCCCGGAATAATTTAAGACTAAAAGGATAGCTAAGAGCAAAACAAGGCATTGTAAGCGGAGTTTTTTGGCCTCTATCGGGATGTTCAGAATTCAGGAATATTATACAGTGGGTGGTAGTGATGAAAGTTTTCTTTTAAAGATCTCCTCCTCACCCATGCGAAGTGTAGTCGGAGGCTACATTTTGCCTTTTGTAGCGCAAGGAGAGCGTGGTTAGAAATACGTGAAACGAGAGGACCTTCATCTAGGGGACTAACACTTAGCAAGGCTCAATGCCATGTCTGTCTTGTGATTCACAAGTGAAATTAGTCGCAGGGACGCCTATGAACGTTTATTTGACTTGAAAAGTGAAGTCAGACTTTTTCAGACCAAAGTAAGTCTGATGTGGTTAATTGGTTTGACAGAGACTGGTGTTGCGAATTTACATAATTATCATTTTCAATAAATTGAGCTAAATCTGCAGCTGCAAGGTTGTGACTGAAAATATGTTTAGCGATATTGTAATGCTAAAGATGTGTTGAAATTAACAATATTTCCAATTTTCCAGCTCTTCCTAAATGCCTCTGAGAGTAATCAGTATAATTAAAAATCACTTGAGAAAGTGAATGATTAATGACAGGATAACAAATTCTTTTCTAAGTCAGATGGATTCCAGTTGCTTACTTTCAACAAAATTAGTGGTGAATCTAATTGAATTGTCAACTGATGGATCATTAGAAATAAATTTCGATGAACACTATTTGATCGGTCTATGACTCAGAAGGAAATCAAAGGATTGATATTGCCATAACAAAACTACTAGCATTCAGATCTATTTATTTATATGAATAATATTTCTTAGCATTTATATCTATGAAAACAAAATAGAACTGAAACTAAGCCCTGTTAGCCTAGCAGTGAGAAATATTAGATACGTGAATTGATCTAACAGATGCATTTCCAATAAAGTTTTAATTTTTAATTTTATTGTGGTAAAATAAACATTAAAAGTTTTACTTGCCATGTTTATCAAAATTTGTACTTGTATCATTTTGATCATCTATATATTAAAGATAATTATAATGATTACTCCATTCAGAAGAATTCTAACACATACAGCCTAACAGTTACAGGAAATTTAAAAAATTTTCTATTTTAATGCAGACATATTTTTATTGGAAAGAAGTGGTCAAAAAAAGCTTTTTCAATCATGGAAGTATTATATTTGGATAACATTTTATAGCTGAGTAAAACGTAAATATAAGTTAGAGATGATAAAAGAAGAAAGTGGAATTTCAGATTGTTAAAGAGCTCATTCATATATATACACCAACACGTCCCCTCAACAATTTTTACATGTACAATTCAGTGACATTGGTTACATTCTTCACATGTGCCGCCTTTCTCAATATCCTTTTCTAAATTATTTCACCATCATTAACACAAACTCACTGCCCTCTAATCTTCTAACCTCTTGAATTGCTGTTGTCAATTTGCTCACATAAAGATAATTCTTTAAAAGAGCACAGTGCTCAAGGCAGACTTTTTTTTCCTAATGAAGCTAAACTACTGTTTGGTTTAAGGTGGCTTCAGGGGATAGTTTCGATTTAGGGTTTAAAGATTTCCTCACGGCAATAGTTTTGGGAGGTCGTTCAGCCTCAGTGGCTTTAGAAAATCTGGATTCCATGAGAATCTGAAATTCTGTTCCACCTTTTACCCCCTTTTGATCAAGATTCTTCTATAGAATCTTTGATCATAACATTCAGTAACGATAGCCAGGCACCATCCAGTTCTGTCTCATGGCAAAGGAGGCAGTTGTTCATGGAGGCAGTTAGACACGCATTCCATTTCCTCTTCTGATCCTGACCCCCCTTCTTCCCCTGCTGCTCTAGGTGAATAAGCCTCTAAAACAAGAAAACAAATCCCATGAAGTGTGTTTGTACATAGGCAGTATCAGCAGCTGCTTTTTTCTTTTTTGTAGAAATATGTATAACAGAACATTTGCCAATTCAACCGTTTTCTGGTATATAGCTTAGTGATATCAATTACAGTCAGCCCTCCATATCCATGGGTCCAACCAACTGTGGATCGAGAATATTCAAGGAAAAAACAAAAAAAGAACGTTTCCAAAAGCACAGCTCGAATTTGCTGCATGCAGAGCACTATGCTGAATCCACACGAATGAAATGATGTGTAGGCATACCCTGCTGTAACCTCCCACCGTTTCACAGATTCTCAGTCTCCAGCACTCGTCGTTTGAGCATCGAACATTTACAGACTTTTTTTCTTGTCATTTTTCTTGTAAACAATACGGGATAATAACTATTTACATAGCATTTCCATTGTATTAGGTATTATAAGTAATCTAAGCCAAAAAAAAAAGAAAACTATCGCTGTCAAGTTGATTCTGACTCATAGTGACCCTATAGGGCGGAGTAGAACTGCCCCATAGAGTTTCCAAGGAGCGCCTGGTGAATTTGAACTGCCGACCTTTTGGTTAGCAACTGTAGCTCTTAACCGCTATGCCACCAGGGTTTATAAGTAATCTAGAGATGATTTAAAGTATATAGGAGGATGTGCATAGGTTATATGCAAATACTATGCTATTTTATATAAGGGACTTGAGCATCTGCGGATTTTAGTATCTGCAGGGTTCCTGGAACAAATCCCCCCCTGGATACCGAGGGACGACTGTACATTAATCATGTTCTGCAACCATTACCGTTAATCGATGCCAGATTTCCCATCATCATAAACAGAAACTCACTACTTCCCAAACAGTGGCTCCCACTCTCCCCCTCCCTTCTGCCCCTGGTAACCACTAATAGACTTTGGTCTCTATACATTTCCCTCTTCTTGTCATTTCATATAAGTGAGATCATATAATATTTGTACTTTTGCGATTGACTTATTTCACTTAGCATGTCTTCAAGGTTCATCCATGTTGTAGCATGTATCAGGACTTCATTTCTCTTTATGGCTGAGTAGTATTCCATTGTATGTATGTACCATATTTTGTTTATACATTCGTCCATTGATGGACACTTAGGTTGTGTCCACTTTTTTGGCTATTGTGAATAGTGCTGCAATGAACATTAGTATACATATGTCTGTTTGTGTCACTGCTCTTAAGTCCCCTGGGCGTATACCTAGGAGTGGAACTTCTGGGTCATATGGTAGTTCTATTTTTAATTTTTTTAAAATAATGTTTTATCATGTTTTTGATGAAAGTTTACACAGCAGATTAGCTTCCCTTTCAACAATTTCTACACAGATTGTTCAGTGACATTGGTTACATTCTTCACAATGCATAAACATTCTCATTATTTCTGTTCTGGTTGTTCTGTCTCCAGTAATCTAGTTTCCCTGTCCCTTTACCTTCTCATCTTTATTCTTAAAGTAATTGCTGACCGTTTGGCCTCATATAGATGATTTTTTAAATGAGCACAGTACTGATGGATGATACTCTTTTATTTTGTGAGCCAATCTGTTATTTAGCTAAAAGGTGACCTCGTGATAGTTTCAGTTCAAGGTTTAAAAAGTATCTCAGGGCAATAGTCTCGGGGAGTCCTCCAGTCTCAACTGGTCCAAAAAGTGTGTACTTTTTAAGAATAGACACTTCTGTTCTGTACTTTTCTCCCATGCTATCAGGATCCATCCATTGTGGCCCTGATCGGAACAGTTGGTGGTAGCTGGGCACCATCTGGTTCTTCTGGATTCAGGGTAGATAAGGCTGTGATTCATATAAACTGTTAGTCTTGTAGACTAGTTTCTTCTCTGAGTCTTTCATTTCCTTCTTTCTCTTTTGCTCTGGACAAGTGGAGACCAATAGTTGTATCTTAGAGGGCCACTCACAAGCTTTTTAGAACCAGCCACTATTCACCAAACTAGGATGTAGAACATAAACTTTATAAACTGTTATGCCAGTTGACCGAGTTGTCCCATGAGACTATGGTCCTAAGCCTCCAAACCCAGAAAACCAATCCTGCGATGTGTTTGGTCATGTCTAAGGAATATCCATAACTGTGCCTACTATGTGCTTTATTATATATGTGCATACACACAGACATGCATATATATATATGCATACATCTATATGTACACACATATAGACTCACATATACATACCTATATACACATATGCCTACATACATATATATTCGCACATATGTTTTTTGGTTGTTGCAAAATTATATGTGCTGTAGTAATTACCAAAAGACCCTTTTTTCCTGTGTACATCTTAGTGACATCGTTTACCTTGGTAAAGCTTTGCACACTTCATTCACATTCGGTGTTAACGTTTCTCACCAAATATAACAAGTGTCTGCTATCTAGAGAGTGAGTCCCCTCTCCAACCCCACCCACCGACCCATTCCTGGTAATTACCAATGAACATTAGTCTCTCATACCTATTCTTGTCATTTTATAAAAATGAGATGATATAATATTTGTCGTTTTGTGGTTGACTTATTTTACTCAGTATAATGTCCTCCAGATACATCCATGTTATGTTTGGAGGACCCATCACTTCTTATGGCAGAGTAGTAGTCCATAATATGAATGTACCACGTTTTGTTTATCCATTCATCCATTGATGGGCAATTAGGTTATTTCCATCTTTTTGCTATTATGCATAGTGCTGCAGTGAACATAGGTGTGCATTCTATTTTTAATTTTTTGAGGAACTGCCATTCTGTTTTCCACTACAGCTGTATCATTTTGCATTCCCCCCAGCAATGGATAAGGGTTCCAATTTTTCATTCATGTGTTTTTTAAATGAATGACGGTAGTTATTCACTTGTTATGATATGTAGATTTTGTTGGACACATTGTAAAAAGTGATTCAACCCTTTTATTTTAAAAATCTCAGTATAATTTGCCGTAATTTACATCCTTTGCAACTATTTAAATTTGATGAAAACCTCTAGATATTAAGTTAAAAATATGAAGGGATACATAGTTTTTCAACATTTTCTTTTCCTTGGCCATTAATGCTATGGCCTCTTCACTCGTCTTTTCTTCACTTTTCTGGGTCCACTCAACCTGCTCTGGTTAGTCCAAAGCCTCACAGAAGCTCCTGCCACTCAAAATTATGTGGCACAAAAAATTGAGACATTGATTTTAAAAGATTGCGTGGCAC
Source organism: Dugong dugon (assembly GCA_030035585.1). Taxonomy (NCBI): domain Eukaryota; kingdom Metazoa; phylum Chordata; class Mammalia; order Sirenia; family Dugongidae; genus Dugong; species Dugong dugon. The sequence continues at coordinate 65,258,285 of CM057462.1, read as the reverse complement.
TCCTTCAGCAGTGCAGTAACAAACTTCTCACCTAAACTGTCAGATAATGTACATTGTTAATAATTTCCATCTGTTCTGTTCATCACAGGATGAATTAAAGTTGATTTGGGAATGAGGTTAATGTCTTGCCCTGAAGCCAAAATGCTTAATTGTAGCTCTGGATATGCCTAGGGCTTCAGCCACCGTGAAACTGTCCCAGGCAAGACATCCTTTTTTTTTATATACCTCCATGATGATTCCACCAACATGAATGCCTTTCATTTCACTGTTTATAATCCTTCATGGGCCAGCTTAATGTCACTTTCTCTGCAAAGTCTTTCCTGATCCTGCCCTGAATTTGCCCACCTGTTTTTGCACATAGTATACTGTACAGTGAAGTCTCATCTATACAGGAGTTACATTTTGACATTAGTGCACTGGGCAAAAATTAAGAATAATCAAAATCACCATTGGAAATCCCTTAGGAAGGTGCCACTTTGGAGACTGCTATATTGTCTTTTGAAGGCCAGCATAGTCAGTTCTTCTCCTGCATGGCAACAGGTCACTATTTGTACACCAAATAAAACATTTCATTTAGATGCCAGGTAGTTACAAAGTGTTTCAACTACTGTAATCACACTTATTGTGGCAAAAATGCTTACAATGTAAGGCTTATAGAAACTGAGACCCACTGAGGGAGCCACCTACTGCCATGTCCCAGTAGCTCATCTTTTTCTCATCAGGGTACACACTCATTGAGTAGAATGGCATCCCTCCCTGCCTTCTTCCTCCCTGCCAAGCTGCGTTCCATATAAGTAGAATTCTCCTATGTTCGAGATGATGCAACCCCACTGTATTGTAATTCCCTGTTCTGAAACTACTCTGTTCTAAAACTACCTGAGAAGTTTCAGAACTACTGAGTCCTGAACTGAGTGCTCCTGAAGAACAGAGATTCCCAGGGATTATCACAATGCTTACCTCAGAGTAGATGTCAGTAAAAGATAAAATTAAACAGCCTTCTTTATGTCAGCCTGTGTCATGGATTGAATTGTGTCCACCAAAAATATCGGTCAACTTGGCTTGGTCATGATTCCCAGTATTGTATGATTGTAAATCTGATGTGATTTCCTTATGTGTTGTAAACTCCATCACTATGATGAGGTTGTACTGATGAAGTTTACAAGATTAGATAGTGTCTTAATCCAGTCTCTTTTGAGATATAAGAGAGAGAAGCGAGCAGAGACACATGGGAACCTCACACCACCAAGAAAACAGTGCCAGGAGCAGAGCGCATCCTTTGGACCTGAGGTTCTGGTGCTGAGATGCTCCCAGACCAAAGGAAGACTGATGCATCACAAGGACCTTCCTCCAGAGCACGTAGAGAGAAAGGCTTCTCCTGGAGCTGATGCCCTGAATTTGGACTTGTAGCCTACTGGACTGTGAGAGAATAAACTCTTTGTTAAAGCCGTCCACTTGTGGTGTTTCTGTTAGAGCAGCACTGGATGACTAAGACAGCCTCCTTTATGTCCATCCCCACCTTTATCCACCTCTGAGAAATTAACACAGGAGACTCCTGAACCACATCTTTACCTGTAGGCCAAGGGCCAACACAGGTAACAGCCTACCTACATAAGACAGTGCACAGCGTCTCCCTCAAACAGCACCTTCCTGCTGTTTTTATTACATCCAGTCCAGCCTCTTCAGCATGAACCTCAAAGCCATATTCGTGACCACTGTTTCTTCCTTTCCCACCCACTTGAATTCCAGTTTGGCTATCGTTTCCTATATGGCAGTGTCTGGTCTCCAGCCTGCTGCCTGGGCTTCACAATCCCAGAGACATTCGTAACCACTGCTAGACTCAACGGCAATGAGTATAGCCCACACTACCCCAACCACACACACAAGTAGGCGCTGGCCCCCACTGAATAGAAAGCCAGTCCTTGCAGGGTACTTTCAATATAGTGCTCTGTCTTTATTGATACACCAGTACACACATGAGGGAAGTAGTGCTTTTCTGGAAAAGAGTGGAGTCCATCACATTTCAGATGTGGAAGTAAACCCTGATGTGGCCAAGGGGCTCTGGCAGTCGGAGCAGCTGCAGTAGGGCTCAGAGGAGCAATCTCTCTTCGTAATAGGTTTTTGAGAAATGATCATCCCCTCCAGGTCCTTCACTTTGTTTTCCACTATCTGGAGTTTTTTCAGAATTTTCTCTTGCAGACCCAAGGACAGGAAGAGATTTTTATTGTCTTGAGCTGGGAAAACGTTCACTTCTGAGTTGGCCATCAAAGCCTGAAAAAAATCTGAGCCCTTCTTGTAAAGTTTGTAGAGTGTGATTATAAACAACAATATTCTCTAAAATGAAACAACAGGAGTTGAGTGTTATTTGTTTATTCACATGAAATACCAGTTTACCATAGATGCAAAACAGAACCCCCAGTAATCACTCACTCCTGTGCCAAGCCTTTCATTTAATAGAACATCTTGACACCAGTTTCCTCTTTTCATCTTCACCACAAACTGGAGCAATAGGGAGGTCAACGATTGTTATTTGCATTTAATTAATAAAGGTTATAATAATAGATACAATTTGCTGAAAGTTTGCCACGTGCTGGGCTCTGTGCTAGGAGTTAACCTTGCCCGTGCAGGACTTACTTATGCAGAAAAACAACTGGATAACGGTTTAGACACCTTCCACTTCAGACCCTGTCATTACCCAAAGTCATATACTTGGAAGTGGTAGAGCCAGAATTGGAATCCAGGAATTTTGACTTCTAAGTATGCTCTCAGGACACAATGGTTTGAGAAACTGGATTTTCTGGTCATGAAAAAAAAATTTTTTTTTTTAATGTGTTAGGACAGATTCCTGCCAGGATGAGGATAAAACTATTCATCTTCTTCCTTATCATCATAATTTCTAGCATCATTTATAGAATGCCTATTATATCCTAAGCACTATACATAAACTATCTCCTTTAATCTTCACAACAATGCTATGAGGGAGGCACTGTTAGCAAGCTCATCTTACAGATGAAGAAACTGGGGCTTAGAGGTTAGGTGATTACTTTTAGGTCAGACCTTAGAGCCCATGCTATTAACTACTCCTTTATACTACCTTTCTCTTGGCTGAGGTCTCTGGAGGGCTGCAAGTTCATCTTTCTGATTGAGCTAAAGATTTGTAAACTAGAGCATACCCCACAATTACAGATATGAGTTTGTTTTGTTGCACAACACACATACACCCATTCCTATCGAGGATTTAGTTCCAAACAAACAAAACCCATTGCTGTGAAGTCCGCTGACACATAGCAACCCTATAGGAGAGAGTAGAACTGCCCCATAGGGTTTCCAAGGCTGTAATCTTTACAGAAGCAGACTGCCACATCTTTCTCCCATGAGCGGCTGGTAGGTTTGCCCACCTTGCAGTTAGCAACTGAGCGCTTAACCATTGTGCCACCAGGGCTCATTTTAGTTCAGTTAGATTCCAGTTAAGTGAGAGTTTGGAGAAGCCAAAACTGAATTTGGAATCCTAAAAATCGGGTTCATATTTCAGCTTTGCTAGCTCTTACAAACTATGGGAACTTGGGCAGGTGATAACCAAGTTCCCTCACTTACAATTAATAATGATAACCTCTCTCTGCATTTACCAAGCCCTCTTTAAATCCTACCGCCTCCTTAAATTTCCATTGAACTTCAAGGAACCTCAGTTTCTTCATCTGCCATGTGAAAATGACCTCAATTTCATGGAATTGTTGGGATTTCTCAAAGCACTTTGACTATACCGCTATCATTATTGGTGATTAAACAGAAGTTTGTAAAATCCTAAATGTTTCTCACGGTTCCCACCAGTTACAGCCTTTCCCCCAAAAAAGCCCCTGTATATTTATGGAGCCTTATCTTTTGTCTTTAACACAAGGAAATAATGAAAATACTGCAATGACAATGACTGCACATTCCTCCCCCACAGCAGTTACAGATCATAGTAAGGACAGAAAGGCCAAACCCAAGATTCCAGTTATACCTGCCGGTGCCTGTTCTGTAAAAGGTAACCTGCCTAGCGTCTGGCACATAGTAGGCATTCAAAGATGAATAAATGATCAAATAAATTTAGAGCTGAGGCTGCCTTCCCAGCTTACAAACTTCTTTATTTTATTATGGCATACAAGCCAAAGACCACTGTGAGAAAGAGCATTTTTATGCTCAAAACCTAATTGATGGAAGATTTCAAGGCTAACCTAGTTTCAACCAGCTTCAGAGACAAGGGCTCACCCTTGCTCACCTTCATGGTCTTGAAACTAGGTGTCAGGTATATGGGAAAGAACTAATCAAATTTCAATTTATAACTAACTATTTAAATTTCTCTGTAACAAAAGAGTATAACCTGAATTGACTGAATACTTCTTTTCGATAAGGCATATAATCCTATTGTCAACAAAATCAAAAAGCAAATCTTCAGGATAACTTGCACAGCTGGAGCAATATTATGTAGTATCCCCAAATTTGTTTGCTGGGGCTCACTAGACTCTCCCAGAAAAGTTGCTTGTAGCCAATTCCATATTGTGCTCAGAGAGAGAGAATCTATAACGTCATCCCAGGAAGGAGATACAGGTAGAAATGTTGACATTTTAATAAGACAGCAGCAGCTCCAGGAACAACATGTGCAGAGGCTTCAAAAACCTAGATATGAGTTAGGGAGAGTAGCCTGGAATCCCAGGTGTTCTGCAGCCATTGTGAGCTGTGCTTTGTGATGTCACTGTTCCAAAGGTCAGCTTGTTCCCCACTCACCCAAGTGACCCTTCTCACTCAAAACGAACAGGCACTGGCCTGGTTTTCAATTCAGTCAGGTTGCTTTCTTGGATCTTTGACGAGTCCTAGCTCTAGCACAGCACTGTCCAATAGAACTTTCTGCAATGATGGAAATGTTCTCTATCTTCTCCGGCCAATATGGTAGCCACTAGCCACTTACAATATGGATAGTGTTACTGAGGAACTGAATTTTAAATTTTATTTAATATTAAATTTAAATAGTCACATGTGGCTAGTGGATATCACATTAGACAGTGTAGATACAGAACAGTTCCAGCAATCCATGAAATGGATAAAGGTTATTTTTACATGACAAATGAGGAAACTGAGGTGCACTGAGGTTCAATGGGAATTTAGGGAGGAGATAAAATTTAATGAGGGCTTTCTTAGAGTGAATAGTTTACTTGGTAAATGTGTTGTTGTTGTTAGGTGCCGTCAAGTCAGTTTCGACTCATAGCTACCCTATGCACCACAGAACGAGACACTGCCCAGTCCTGCGCCATCCTCACAATCATTGTTATGCTTGAGCCCTTTGTTGAGGCCACTGTGTCAGTCCATCTCATTGAAGGTCTTCCTCTTTCTCACTGACCCTGTACTTTACCGAGCATGATGTCCTTCTTCAGGGACTGATCCCTCCTGACAACATGTCCAAAATATGTGAGACGTAGTCTCGCCATCCTTGCTTCTAAGGAACATTCTGGTTGTACTTCTTGTAAGACAGATTTGTTCGTTCTTTAGGCAGTGCATGGTATATTGAATATTCTTCGCCAACACAGTTCAAAGGCATCAATTCTTCTTCGGTCTTCCTTATTTATTGTCCAGCTTTCGCATGCATATGATGTGACTGAAAATACCATGGCTTGGGTCAGGCACACCTTAGTCTTCAAGTTGACATCTTTGCTTTTCAATACTTTAAAGAGGTCTTTTGCAGAAGATTTGCCCAATGCAATGTGTCTTTTGATCTCCTGACTGCTGCTTCCATGGGTGTGGATTGTGGATCCAAGTAAAATGAAATCCTTGACAACTTCAATCTTTTCTCGGTTTATCATGATGTTGCTTATTGGTCCAGTTGTGAGGATTTTTGTTTTATGTTGAGGTGTAATCCATACTGAAGGCTGTGGTCTTTGATCTTCACCAGTAAGTGCTTCAAGTCCTCTTCACTTTCAGCAAGTAAGGTTGTGTCATCTGCATATCGCAGGCTGTTAATGAGTCTTCCTCCAATCCTGATGCCCCTTTCTTCTTCATATAGTCCAGCTTCTCGGATTAAATGTGGAGGGAGGTTATTATTGGATCATTTTGTAGCCCACTTATTTTCATATGCCACTATTGGTTAGAAACTCTGATCTTTGAGAAGGCCTTTAACGTATCTGAGCTCCATTTTGCTCATCTGTAAAATGAGGATTCCACCTCCTTCCCAGGGTTTGTATAAGGAACAAATAGTATAATTTTCTAAGCACTTTATAAACAGTAGCATGCTACACTGTAACATAGGACATGTTGTCAAATCAATTATTTACTGACTTGTACTTACTAGTACTTATATTTGACTGGTACTGACCAGTATCAACTGATTATTTATTGACTAGTACCTGGTGGCACAATGGATGAGAGCTGGGCTGCTAACCAAAAGGTCGGCAGTTCAAATGCACCAGCCGTTCCTGGAAACCCTATGGGGCAGTTCTACTCTGTCCTTACATAACAACAACAGTACCTATCATGAAGATATAAAATGTTTCCAAAAAGCTTATGTGAAAAAAGATAGTTCACATACAAAGTGTATAATCTAAATTGTGAGATCAGATTACAAACGCTGCAAGAATTTGGTTTGCACCAAGAGGAAGAGGGTCACAGTAAAGAAGGAGAGAAGGTTAGCTATGACAAATACTTTTTAAAAAATTGTTTGATGTCCCCTGAGGTCACTTTTAGCAAAATAACAGATTGACACACAAAATAAAGGATATTATCCATGAATACAGTGCTCCATTAAAAAGCTATCTATGAGTCCAAAAGGTCAACAATTACTCTAAAGGAAAGATGAGAAGGGAAACTAGAGCACTGGAAATGGAACAACCAGGACACAATTAAGTAGAGTGTTGACACTTTGTGAAAAATGTAATGTCGCCGAACAATTTGTGTGTTGTTGTGAGGTGTCATCGAGTTGGTTCCGACTCATAGTAACCCTGTGTACAACAGAATGAAACACTGCCTGGTCCTGCGCCATCCTCACAATCATTGCTATGTTTGAGCCCACTGTTGCAGCCGCTGTGTCAGTCCATCTCGTTGAGGGTCTTCCTCTTTGTTGCTGACCCTCCAGCTTACCGAGCATAATGTCCTTCTCCAGAGACTGGTCCCTCCTGATAACATGTCCAAAGTACATGAGACGAAGTTTCACCATCCTCACTTTCAAGGAGCACTCTGGCTGTACTTTTTCCAAGACAGACTTATTCATTCTTCTGGCAGTCCATGGTATATTAAATATTCTTTGCCAACACCGTAATTCAAAGGCATCAATTCTTTTCAGTCTCCCTTATTCACTGTCCAGGTTTTACATGCATATGAGGTGATTGTTAATATCATGGCTTGGGTCAGGTGCATCTTAGTCCTCAAAGTGACATCTTTTGCTTTTCAACACTTAAAGAGGTCTTTTGCAGCAGATTTGCTCAATGTAGTATGTCATTTGATTTCTTGACTGCTGCTTCCATGGGTGTATATTGCGGATCCAAGTAAAATGAAACCCTTGACAACTTCAATCTTTTCTCCATTTATCATGATTTTGCTTATTGGTCCAGTTGTGAGGATTTTTGTTTTCTTTACGTTGAGGTGCAATTCATACTGAAGGCTGTAGTCTTTAATCTTCATCTGTAAGTGCTTCAAATCCTCTTCACTTTCAGCAAGCAACATTGCATCATCTGCATATTACAGGTTGTTAATGAGTCTTCCACCAATCCTGATGCCACATTCTTCTTCATAATAGTCCAGCTTCTTGGATTATTTGCTCAGGATACAGATTAAGTAAGTATAGTGAAAGGATACAACCCTGACATATACCTTTCCTTATCTGAAACCACGCAGTACAATTTGTGTAGAAATTGTCAAATGGGAACCTTATTTGCTCTGTCGACTTTCACCAAAAACACAATAAAATGTTTAAAAAAATTATCTGATGCTATAGAAGATGGAGACACAGAAGTCAGACACTACAGGTTCCAAGTTGTTCATTCTGATTGACTGGGAGAAATAACAGGAATAAGGAAGCCTAGTGGAGACGGAAAAGCTGTTTTGTTCTCACTGGAAGAGGAGGTATGGCAAGTTGCTTGAGGTGTCAAGCATGCAGAAAATGGAGTCTAGATGCTTTTAGAAATACCGCACTTATGTCAGGGTAAAATGACCTACTGATTTAGGAGTAATTGCTACTGATATTGAACCCATAGTTCACTAGTGACTGATTGTAACCAGAATCCTTTCTAGCTAGGATTAAAAGTTACTAAGACTCAGTTAGAAACCATTAAAGAATGGTAACCAGAAACTTTTTAGAGAAAGCTAAGGTTGTTAAACAGAATCATTTCTCAATACTTCCTATACTAGATTAGATCCCCTTGTTACATGGCACCTTCTATTTTACTTTCAAAGTATTTAACACAGTTATGGTTATTTGTGCAGTTTTTGTCTTAATATCTGTTAATATTGTAAACTCAAGGAAGACAATGGACCATGTCCACTTCATTAACTACTGTATCCCGAGTACCTGGCACATAGTAGGCACGCAAATATTTTTAGAATGCAAAGTCTCTTAGAAGAATTCTAAATATCTTTATAGCTTCAATTGTTCATTCACCAAGTGCCTATTAATATATTTGTGTACTTGTCTGTATAGAAGTATTATAGTTATTGAAGACAGGACTTGGGAGTATGATAGATCTGGGTTCAAATTTTGGCTCTACTATTCACTAACTTTGTTAGCTTGAGCAAGTTATTTAACTTGATGCCTTGTATCTTCGTTTGTAAAATGAGAATAATTCCTACCTTGTAAAGTTGTAATGAGGATTTGATAATTTCTGTGAAAGACTTAGAACCATGCCACACATACAGACAAGGGCAATTATTAGTAGTAGTGACATTTATGACCAGATGACAAGTATTGTAGTTATCAAGAGTATAAGAAGCCTCAAAGAGAATCTAATTCAAACATCTCATTTGATCCCCCTCTTGGACACCTTAACACCTCCCATGGTGAATCTATCACTGCCTATATGACAGACAGCACAGCACCCCTTTAGATAGAGCCAGCCAGCCAGCCCTCCCTCCTTCAGTAGTGACTCACTAATCTTCCACATCATGCTGTTTAGGATGGATTGACTTATGCAACACCTACTTTAAAACCTTCAGTACGTTCTTCATTGCCTGTCAGATAAAACCCAAAATCTAAAACATGGCTATCAGGCACTAAAAGACCTGAATCCTGCTTATCTATCCAACCTGCTCTCTTCCCTTTTCCTGTTTATTGTCTTAACTCCAGTTATACTGGACTTGGAAATTTCTCTAATACACCAAACTGTTGCACCACAAAGCCTTTGCATATAACTGATCACTCTCTTTGCCTGGCTAACTCATATTGATTCTTCAGGTTTGAGTTTAAATATCACTTCAAGGAAAGCTTTTCCTTTTTTGATCCTCATCACATAGAGCTTCTTTTGCATCACTTTTACTTATTTGTAGGTTTGTTTAATGTCTGTTTTCCCTCTAGACTGTAATTTCCATGACACAGGAACCTTGTTGTGTCTTGTTCAACACTGTTATCCCCAGGGTCGAGCACATGGTATATACTTAGTAATATTTGCCTTCTTACTATTCAGATAGCTTTTCTGTGCCTTCCATCTTCTCTTTTCCAGGCTAAACTTGCCAAACACATTGACAGTTTTTCAATCTGCCTATCCTGGTTACCTTCCTCAAAGTGGTTCCAATCTCCAAATGCAGTGTCTGTCAGAATCCACTCATGCAGGTATGGACCAAGCAGGCCAGAGCAGATTGAGCCACTCTTTCTAGATCCAACTCAACACGTTCGGACTTTGCCTCTGAATCACTAATGCAAAGCCAGCAGGCATCACGTGTCTACCTTTGGGTGGTAGTGGGGAGGGGGGAGGAGAAGAAATTGAGCGACATTTCTGAGTTTTAAGTTTCTTTCAGAAAGGAAAACCTGACTTCTTAGGTTACATGTTATTCACAGAAACATGTACCAACCAGTTTTCTCTTTCCTCAAATGAGGAAATGTCAATACTGGATATAGGACTGTGAAGTTGAACCTGCATGATCTGGCTCTTACCTATACTTCCAACTTTCTATTTCCCACTATTCACTTTCACAAACAACATATTCAGCTTAATTATAGAACTATGGTGTTGTTGGTACTCCAAATACCACCTGCAAACTTTCCACCTGTTACTTTCATACTGAGTGCCCCTTCCTGACATTCTTCCAGTAAGAAGAGATTGGAAACTGGGTGCAATCTTCCTAGCTGTTAGTTTGGCAAGACATTTCATCTCTATCTCAAGTTTCTCATCTGTCAAGTAAGGATAAATAGTACCTACTTCATGGGGTTATGAAAATTCAATGAGTTAATTTTATGTACAGTGCTCAAAACTGTTAGCAATTACCCTGAATTCTCACAGCACTTAAGTACTTCCTACCTGGATTCTAGGCCAGTGCTTCTTGAACTTCTCCATGCCTATGAATCATCTGCAGATGTTACCAAAATGCAGATTTTAGTCAAGTAGGTCTAGGGTGAGGGTCTAAAATTCTGCATTTCTAACAAGCACCTAGGTGATGTCCATCGTGCTGGTCCACTACCGTACTTTGAGTAACATGTTCTAGGCTACACCAGCCCTCCTTTCACCTCGTTTCATAATGACAGGTGCCTTGACAAAATTTGAATCTCCCAAAATATCTGAAACTACCTTTAAATATATATTTAAATATTTGGTGAAGGACTGACTAGCTCTCCAGTATGAAGGCTAGGATAGTACATGTCCTTGGCAGGTCAGAAGTAGGCAACCTGGCACTGAGAGGGGCTAAGATGGGGATGGGATGCCCCTAAGAAGGCGAATCAAAAACTTTCCACCATTCCCCATCCTCTCACCTTCACACATGCTTTTGAAAATGGGGAAAACACCAAAGCAAAGGAATTCTGGGAAAAGGCAAGAATGAAAGTGACTATCTCAATTCCTACCCACCATTATAGGGGGCACTCTTGAAATGAGAAAGGCTCTGAAAACAAAGCCAAAGCTTTCAAGTCTGTTCCGGGGTTGAAGCAAACACAAAACAAGCATCAAGTAAAAATATTTACTGAAAACTACAAAAATAGTACTTTGTCGGTTTTAACATAAAACGTTGTCTTCCATAAAGATGAAATGAATCTAGCTGCTCCAATTAAAATAGAAAATGATCTTAGGATCAACCACTTAGGCTTATAGGAAGCAAACTGTCAACTGGGTTCTGAAAATTAGAGCTAGGTTCCACTCCACTGCAATACAGACTCGCTTGGTTTCTTCCAGAGGCTAGGAAATGAGAGACAATGAATGGATATAGTTTGGTCCTAAGCAAATTAGTTTTCTTTCGTTCTGGGATGAAATTTGAATTTTCTTTTTTTTCTCTCTCTGGCATGAGGAATTTTAAGTTAACAGGCGGTTCGCATGCTCAGATCACAGAATGAAATCTTTCAAGATTACTAACCATAGCTCCTCACTTCGTAAGTGAGAAAACTGAAGCCCACAGAAAGAAATTAGCTCAGGGTCCTAAGGAGTCAGTAGTGGTCTCAGCCTCCAAGATATTCTGCCACTTTTTCTTTCAACGGATTCTCCTCTGTTACTTACTGGCATCTGAACCAATAACCTACTTGGGCATGGGGGTGTTTTAGACTCTTAGGGTGAGGAGGTGGCAGAATGAAATTCCTAAAAATCAGATAAAACAAGGAAACATCATTTAATAAGGATCAGAGAAAAGGGTCTTGAAAACCTATCCACAGAGATGAGAAAAGGCTGTTAGGAGTATGCTTGAGTCATTTCATTGCTAGCGAATAAAAGTGGTTGAAATCTTCACAAGGAACTGAGGACGACGCTGCTGTATTTGTAAGATCATATTGCTATCCTTGTCATTAGTCAGGAATGTCCCATAGTCCACTGAAACCCAACACATCAAAGACCGAACTCATCTTGGTTTTCTATCCTCCTCCCAAATACCTACTCCTCCTTTTGCCGTCCCACCTCAATAGTTGCATCACCACCAAATCTTGAAGTTCTCCTCAAATCTTCCCTTTTCTTCACCCTCCAAGATTCAACAATCCTCTCATTAAATCTCTCAATTTCATCTACTCTTCCCCCATTGCAATTGTCAGCAGACCCTCAAGAAGTTTGCTTCAATTACTTCAAAAGTTGTATTATCTACTCTCCGTTTCCATTCTCAGCCCCTCTAATCACACATTAAGTATTCTGTCAATTATTAACTTGAATGTGTTATTTTGCTTAATACCCTTCAAAGGCTCTCAGCTGCCTACAGACTCAAGTCCAAACTCCTTAGTGTTCACGGTTTGGTTCTTGCCTATCTATCTCTATGATAATCTTATATCCTAATGCTCCCCCTTATCAAATTATTCGTAGTTCCCTAGAAACATGCCTTCATACCTCTGGATTTGCTAAGCCCTTCACGTTTTGCTTTGCATACCCATTTCTTTCCACCTGGCCAACTTCAGGACATCCTCCTCTGGGAGCTATTTTGATTTCCCAGAGTTAATTACTCAATCTCAGAATTTTCTTTCCACAAAAAAAATTAAAGACAATTGTCATTCAAAAAGAACCTTGATCTGAATGGTTTGGTTAATTAAAAAAAAAAAAAAAGAGAAATTACTGGGGTAAAATATGAGTGCACCTCCAGAAAATTCAAGTGCAATTCCAGCTTATGTGTATCATTAAAACTCATTATGGGTAAACAAGAAATGGGTGAAAAATTGTAATTTATTGAAACTCAACTCAAAAAATATAAGATGCTGTAGTGTACAATATATTACACAAAGCACCCTCAGGTGCACATTCAAGTCAAGTAAGAACTCCATATCCCTTTCCCTAGCCCTCCCACCCTGGGACCTTAGTATTTGTTCCATATACAATCATGCACACTTAATTTGAAAAAGGAAGCCCCAGTATATTTTGATGTATTAATTAGCACCAAACAATAGTACAGTTCCATTTCTTTTTTTAATAAACAAAAAACCCAATCAATAAACCAACTGGAGAGCTAATGGACTCAGCCAATACTGCTGACATAGATATTATACATTCATGTAAATACACAGCCTATTCTACCCTAAACAACGGTGTGGCTGGTTCTCAGCCTTTGTTCGAGTTGGCAATTGTCCCAATGCTGCAGTGTTGGAGCCAGTCTGTTTCTAAAACAAAATTGCTATTTAGGAACTTCCTACACAAAGTTCATCTGTCTTTTTTGTTGGAAACAAATCTAAAATTGGTGTGGAAAACTTAGATCTTTCAAGGACAACAACTGGCCGAAGATAATGAAGTTGTTTTAAGGCAAGTTCTCCACAGTCTGTTAATGCTTTGTCCAATACGACCCTCAGGTTTTCCAAGGAAGGAACTGTTGTTGTCTCAGCTACTATTAAAGGCGGGATTGCAGTCAAATTCTCATGAATTGCAGAGTCACTGGAAGAATGAGGTATGTCAACTTCAGGGTCATTGTCATTCACTGTATTATTTGCTACAACATTCCCTGTAAAGTCATTACTGGGCTGTGAAGAGTTACTTAATGTTAAGTGCTCTGAAGATTCCCAATCATCAAAATCATCTTCCTTCTCTTCACTTTCCTGAATAAATTTCAGAAATGAAGATTCAAATCCCATAGGTTTGTAAGTCTTCAAATCAAATGACCTGGGCTGTGAATGCTTCCTAAAATTCTCTTTTGTGACATTGGTTGGATTTTTTACAGTGTTTTCTTGCCCTGAACTATGCTGCCCAGTTTCTGAGTCTTTGATCCTTGGTAAAGGCAGCTGGAAACTTGTGAAGTCAGTCCCACTTTCAGTCCCACTGGGATTAGGGATAGAATTTTCTATTTTACAAGGAGGAGGCTGAACTATATTACATTGTTCCAAAGAAGTGGTTTCTGAACCATGGTTACATTTCAAAGTTCCTCTGTAGAGCAAGGTATCTGCATCAAATACTGGGTTACTTTCTATACACCCTTTCTGAACTCCATCCCTTCCACCTGGATGAGGAGAATCAGTGTTCTGGTCAGGTGCACTGCTGTTACCTAGGGAATGGCTGTGTTTTGTGTGCTCTGATTCACAGCTTCTATTTTCTTCTTGCTTTATACAGGGCTCCACTCCAGAAGGGGGCTCCTCTTTAATTTTGGTACCATACTTAACACAAACGACAAGCTTTTCCATCTGTTGCGCTAAATAGGCGCTACTCATCTGATGGGTACGTTTGTAATGCCTCACTATGCTGCTCTCCAATTTCACCACAGATAAGCATCCTTGAACCATGCAGGGGTACTGCGTGTGCTCAGACTGCTCCATGCACATATGGAGGGCTTCAGCTCTTGTTTTAAAACTAATTGGAGTTTTCTTGTCTTTGATTAGGCCACATTTTTTAGCCTTAGTACTAAACGATCTTCTAGTATTCTGATGTTCATTCCCCTCAGTGTGAGTTGTTTGACACACCTTTTCACTTCTTAGTAGCCTTTCATTTGCTACTTTCTGGCTTCTAAACAGATCATCATAATAGTCCTTATGTCGGTAATATACATGTTGAGAGTAATTACTGCGATGAGTGAAAATCTGGCCACAGCCATTAAGATCACAATGAATTTCATAATCTGAATGTATTTCTCCTTCAATATTATGTTGTTCCATCAAGTGGTGCTTCAACTTACTGAATGTATAAAAAACAGCTGGACACTGAGGCTGGTTACACGAAAATCTTGCCACAGATTCAGCTTCGGAAAGTACTTTAGGCTCGTCAACATGGTCTAGGTTATGAGAGTCACTACAGTGCTTAGCAAGAGCTTTGGAACACAGGAAGCGTTTATTACATTCTTTGTATTTGCAAGCAAATATCTTTTTACATTTCACAAGTTCCCTTTTGGTTCTTGCTTTGTCTTTCTCTAAACATAATTGTTCTTTGTTGTACTGATGTACAGTTCTATAATGGCGAATCAAGCCTTTTAGATTGGTAAATGAGGAATTGCAAGTTTTATGGATACAGTGGAATGGTTTGTGGTATTTATTCAAAATATAGCACAGATTTCCTTTAGCAACAGTTCTCCTGCTTCCTCTCCCTTCTCTTCCTTCTCGTTCTTCTCTATGGCTACCTACTGGCGATGAAATATCAGATGTTTTACTTTCTGTTTCTTCACAGGATGACTCTAAGTCTGTTTCTGAACTGCATTCATCTTTTTTAGAATGACAGTGTGGCTTCTCAGAGTTGCTGTTGGGATCACCTCCAAGTTCCACAGAACAATCACCTTTTAACCTGTCTACTGAGCATGGGCCTTCATGATCACATTTTTCATTATCCAAGAGTTTGTGAGTTATTCTGTCACTGCCAATTTGGTGTTTATTTTTATAATGAATCCTAAGGTGCGTTTTTCTTGTAAATGACCTTTGGCAAATATGACATTGGAATGGGGAATATCGATGTTGAAACATGGTTAATTGAAGGACCTTTTCTTTTGAATAATTATGCTTCTTAAGATAATGCGTTAACAAAGCCTCTCTGGTCACAAATTCATATTTGCATCCTTGAAGCTCACAGAAAAAAGGCTTAGCTGCCAACTGTGCAAGGTACTGACTTGGCACATTTTCATCTTGATTCTGAAAATTAAGGTCTGAGATAGATGAAACAGATTGAAGGGACTTAGCACCACTGGACGGGTACCCCTGCCATGACCCTGAGAAAGATCCATGTGTTATTGAGTTTTTCAAGCTTAAATGTTTCAAGCGTAACAGAAGTTCCAACATGGTATCCTCTGTACATGGCCTTTTAGAAGCACAAATGGAGGCTTCTGAGGAATAACCTTGATGTTCTCTTTTACATTTAGTATGGATGTTGTGATCGAGACCTTCATCTGGGGAGTCACTGCTTGTATCTGAACTGGGTTTATGTTCTGCATCAAACTTTTCAGTTGTTTGGTTATGTTCATTACCCGAACAGGGAGAGAGATCTTTTGTCTTTACCTTCTTGGGTTTGAAATGGTATGGGTGAACCTTTCGTAGATGCTTCTGCATCCCTCTTGCGTTTTTGTATGTGGAACCACAGCCATCAAAACCACAGGTAAACTTATTCCCATCAAAACAAACTGCCACACTGGAACATTTTTCTTTTAAACTAGAGGACACAAAGACTTTTTCATGGGACAATAATATATCCTGCATGCTTTCAGAATGATCCAGTGTGTCAATTAGCTCTTCATTCACTGAAGCTGAAGAGCTCTGACTTAATTGATCACTAGAATTACTGTCACTGTTTTCTTTCAGATTTTCTGCAGTTTCTGTATCTATTTGAGAACTAGCTGATCCTGCACAGAAAAGAAGATCCTCAGGTAAATGTGATTTATCAGATTGGTCAAGTAGGTGGGGTTGATCAATACAATCCTGCTTTTCACCTGTTGCAGGTTCCTCAAGGTTCACTGATTTCTTCATGTCTCCATTAGAGCTTTCAACATTATGCATTGAGAGGTGATTCTGGTACTCAATTTTGGAATAATAGAACTTTTTACAACCAAGAAAGTTGCACGTGTAAGATGCATCCCTAAAGTGTTGTGCTTCGTGGTGGTAAAGCTGTCCCAAATCACTAAAAACAATATTACAACCATTTAATTCACATTTATAACGCAGATCATCATGTTTTTGTTTATGGTTAAGTAGTTCATTCACTGATCCAAACCTAGCATAGCAATCTATAGATACACACATATAAGGTTGAGGACCACAATGCACTTGTTCATGCTCCCGCAGGTGAAAAGCAGACATGAAATGTCGTCGACAGTAAGTACACTTCTCTCTTCTATTTTTCATATCCAAGTAGTGCTTGGCATTTTCATCGTTATTTTGGTGTTCAGCTTTAAGATGCACACTTAAGTATTTAAATTGCTTAAACACACGGGAACAGTCTGTGCCAGGACATGGGTACAAATCTCTGTCTTGCAGGTGGCAATCTTCTAATTTGCTGAATGTGACATATTCATGAGACTCTCCTTTGGCTTGTTCGTTCAATAGCTGATTTTGCTCCAGGGTTGCAGAGGGGCTCTTGGGACAAACACCCTTTTGAGAGCCTTTCAACAGTAATTTCTTTCTAGAGCGGTCCCTTCTGCTTGGTGGCATTTTAACATGTTCCATCACATGAGGAACAAATATTTCTTTTCTCTTGAATTTCTTAACACAAACTGGACAGGTGTAAATCCCATCTTCCATATGCATCTTAGAATGATGAAGAATCCGGGCCTCTATACATTCTCGCTTACATAACAAACAGAAAAATTTATACTGAAGCCACCTCTGGTATCTTTCAGAAGAACCAATGGGTTTTTTGTCTCTTTTCTCCTTATGCTGATCTGTCAAATTTCTTCTATATTGTTTATCATCTTTATTCTCCTCATAGTCACTGAGAAATGACTCTAAAACATCGGTGTCATTAATAGACATTTCATAGCCACTTAGATCGTCATCAGAATCTGAGGCTTCTTGTCCTAGGAGTTGGTGGCAGTGTCGCTTTAAAGTTTTCCAGTCCCAAAATTCAGGATCAAAAGGCCAATGGGCTTTTAAAGCTAATAAGAGTTCACATCGGAGAGAATTCGGAACTGGTGCATTTTCTTCATCAAATTTTTGATCTGGTTGCACATACAGTTCTTCTAACATATTAAATCCATCCAAACTAGGTTCAATTAAGAATTCTGTAAGCTGACAGGCTCGTCTAACTTCTAAATCTTCTGGTAAAAGACAAGCAATTGTTTTACAAACTGATGCCTTCATTTCCTCATCCTCGCTTGATCTGAGTTGAAGCGCTCTGACACACAGTAAAATTGACACCCTGAGACCAGCATCTTGTGCCTGTAAGAAAAACAGGGAAGAAAAAATTATTTTTTCATAGACAGAAAAAGGAATAATAGGGACTGCATGACTTTCATTGGTAAGATAGTTTCACTGAAAAGGTAGTTTAGCTCTCAAAATCTTTACAGTTCTTAAAATTTATCTTAAATCTTTCTTCCTTCAACTTATATTTTAGATCCTTCTTGTCTCAACATGCAAACAGTTGGATTAGATGCTACAAGCATCAACAACAATGTACATTTATGGAATATCCAACTTTACCAGTCGCTATATATTAAAGCAGTCCCCAACTCTCAAGGAATTTAACTATGTGCCAAATGCATAAACAATAAATGCAGACGAATTCAAAGAAATTCAGGATGAAAAAGGTCACTGAAGGATTAAAAAAAGAATGATCTTAAGCTGGGTAAAGACAGGACTTAAATAAATGAGGGTAAGAGGAAATACATGTATAGATGTTAGTCTAGGATTGAATTCAATTTAATAAACTCAAGTGTCAAGGCGGGGCCAAGATGGCGGAGTAGTCAGACGTTTCCTGTGGTCCCTCTTACAACAAAGACCCGAAAAAACAAGTGAATTGATTACATACGACAATCTAGGAGCCCTGAACATCAAAGGCAAAGTTCAGGAATCGGACTGAGTGGGAGGGGGAGGAAGAGACGGTTCAGAAGTAGCGAGGAGTTGTTAGACCTGCCCTGGTGGGAACTGGCACCCTGCAGCCGGTGCCACTAGTGAGGCAAGCAGTGGCGCTCAGGACACGTTTTCCACACCGGGAGAGCCCCAGCAGCGGAGAGTCTACTCATGACTCCAGAACCAGTGAAAAGCAGCACTCGATCAGCAAAAGTACATGGGTCTAACCACCAAATGGATCAAAAAACACCCCCTCTGGGAAAAACCCTTCTCCCATTTACCTGACCCCTCCCCACTCTGCACCAGTCCCAGGCCACTTCAGCCATTGCCACATCCCTGGGCGGGAAGTAAGGACTCGTTGCTCACCCTGAGCCATTCTCCTGGCCTTGGAGAGGGAACAAACTAACAAACAGGAATAAATAATTTGCCAGCTCCCATAAGCTGGGAACTTAGGGTAGGTGCAGCTCCTTTGCCTAGGCACAGGTATAAGGGGTCCATGGACTCTGAATGCCTTTCACCCCTCCATAGACCTGTGTGGGCCCACTTCAACAGTGTAGGCCCTCATTAGCACGGTACATCAGGACATATACATGAAGCCTAACTTCAGCTGTATCAGCTATATGGTGGAATGCCAGATTCAGGACATTTGACTCCACCCTGCCCATTAAGCAGGGTCCTCACCTACCCACATAAGAGGCCTGAGGACTGGTGGCTCCATCCACACCACCTAGCCACCTGTGATGGGTCCAAGAATAAATGGTGTCCCCCAGTCCTTACAGCCAACAGCACTGGGTGCTCATATTCCAGCTGCAAAACCCACCCACCTAAGCACTCCAGAGAACAGGGACACGCTTTCCTCTCAAGACATTCAGGGGCAGCCGTCTGCCCTGTGCCTTGCTCAGCAAGTGACTTCCTACTGCAGCCAGATACCTGTGCCTATATCAATCACCCGGGCCCATCTAGGACTGTAGGCGAGAGCCTACAGTACACACTTGGTGACCGACTACCTGGACACCTGAGCTGAATCCATACAAGAAAAGTAAACAGACTCCTGGGCTCATATACCTAGTAACAGATCTAACCACATGGTGACAGGACGTTAGTGCTTCAAAGGCACCATATCAAGCTAGCTAACATGAGCAGTCTATTTGGGCATATCAAAACAAAACAAAACAAGAAGCTAGGACACAGTAGGCAAACATAAAATAAATAAATATAATAACTTATTGATGGCTCAGAGACAACAGTCAATATCAAATCACATAAAGAGGCAGACCATGATGGCTTCAGCAAGCTCCCAAAACAAAGAAACAAGAAATTTTCCAGAAGAAGAGAACTTCTTGGAATTACCAGAGGTAGAATAAAAAAGATTAATATACAGAACTCTTGAAGATATCAGGAAGGAGATCTTGCAAAATGCAGAACAAGACAAGGAACACACAGACAAAGAAACAGAGGAACTTAAGAAGATTATAAAAGAGCACAATGACAAATATAACAGGCTGCAAGAATTCATAAAACGACAACAACAAATCTAGAAGATTAACAATAAAATTTCAGAATTAGACAACTCAACGGAAAGTTACAGGAACAGAACTGAGGCAATGGAAGTCAGAATTACTGAGATTGAAGATAAAGCACTTGACACCAACTTATTTGAGGAAAAATCAGATAAAAGAATTTTAAAAAATGAAGAAACCCTAAGAATTATGTGGGACTCTATCAAGAGGAATAACCTATGAGTGACTGGAGTACCAGAACAGGGGAGGATAACAGAAAATACAGAGAGAATTGCTGAAGATTTGTTGGCAGAAAACTTTCCTGATATCATGAAAGAAGAGAAGTTATCTATCCAAGATACTCATCAAACCTCACACAAGGAAGATCCCAAAAGAACATCACCAAGACATATCATAATCAAACTTGCCAAAACCAAAGATAAAGACAGAATTTTAAGAGTGGCTAGGGATAAACGAAAAGTCTTCTACAAAGGAGTCAATAATAAGACTAAGCTCGGACTACTCAGCAGAATCCATGCAGGCAAGAAGGCAATGGGATGACATATATAAAACCTTGAAGGAAAAAAATTGCCAGCCAACAATTATATATTCAGCAAAGCTGTCTCTCAAATATGATGGCAAAATTAGGGCATTTCCAGATAAACAGAAGTTTAGGGTATCTGCAAAAAACCAAACCAAAATTATAAGAAATACTACAGGGAGTCCTCCAGTTAGAAAATCAATAACATCAGATAACAACCCAAGACTACAACACAGGACACAGCAACCAGATGTCAACACAGACAGAAAGACACAAAAACAAATCAAAGCCAGAATGCTGAAAATAGGGAAACAGACGTCAATATGTAAAGACAACAACATTAAAACAAAAAGGAGGACTAAAAACTGTAGTCATAGATCTTTCATATGGAGAGGAAGACAAGGTGGTATGAAGAAATAAAAGAGTGGTTTAAACTTAGAAAAATAGGGGTAAATACTAAGGTAACCACAAAGGAAACTAATAATCCTACACATCAAAATCAAAAACAAGAAAAACATAAAGACTCAGCAAATACAAAATCAACAACAATGAAAAAGATGAAAAGGAAATACATAAATGACTCAGCAAAGAAAATTAAGTGGAACAAAGAAACTGTCAACAACACACACAAAAAAGACATCAAAACAACAGCACTAAACTCTTACCTATCAATAATTACACTGAATATAAATGGACTAAATGCACCAATAAAGAGACAGCGAGTGGCAGAATGGATGAAAACACACAATCTGTCTATATGCTGCCTACAAGAGACCATTTTAAAGATACAAACAAACTAAAACTCAAAGGATGGAAAAAATATATCAAGCAAACAACACTCAAAAAAGAGCAGGAGTGGCAATATTAATCTCTGACAAAACAGACTTTAAAGTAAAATCAACTACAAAGGATAAGGAAGGACACTATATAATGATTAAAGGGGTCAACACACTGGGAGGACATAACCATAATAAATATTTACACACCCAACGACAGGGCTCCAAAATGCATAAAATGAACTCTCTTCTCTCTGAAAAGAGAGACAGACAGCTCCACAATAGTAGTAAAAGACTTCAATACACCATTTTCAGTGAATGACAGAACATCCAGAAAGAAGCTCAATAAAGACACAGAAGATTTAAATGCCACAATCAACCAATTTGATCTCACAGAGATACACTGAACACTCCACCCAGTAGCAGCCACGTATACTTCTTTTTCTAATACACAATGGTACATTCTCCAGAACAGACCACATACTGGGCCATAAAGCAAGCCTTAATAGAATCCAAAGTACTGAAATATTACAAAGCACCTTTTCTGACCATAAAGCCATAAAAATAGAAATCAGTAATATAAAAGGCAAGGGGAAAAAATTAAACACGTGGAAACAGAACAACACCTTGGTCAAAAACTACTGGATTACAGAAGAAATTAAGGACCGAATAAGGAAATTCATAGAAACAAATAAGAGTGAAAACACATCCTACTGGAACCTTTGGGACACAGCAAAAGCAGTGCTCAGAGGTGAATTTATAGAATTAAATGCACATATCCAAAAAGAAAAAAGGGCCAAAATCAAAACATTAACCCTACAACTCAAACAAATAGAAAGAGAGCAGCAAAAGAAGCCCTCGGGCACCAGAAGAAAACAAATAATAAAAATTAGAGCAGAATTAAATGAAACAGAGAACAGAAAAACAATTGAAACCGTTAACAAGACCAAAAGCTCGTTCTTTGAAAAGATCAACAAAATTGATAAACCACTGGCCAAACTGACAAAAGAAAAACAGGAGAGGAAGCAAATAATTCAAATAAGGAATAAGATGAGCGATGCCACAACAGACCCAAGTGAAATTAAAAGTATCATAACAGAATACTATGGAAAACTGTACTCTAACCAATTTGAAAACTAGAGGAAATGGACAAATTTCAGAAACACACTACCTACCTAAACCAACACAAACTGAGGCAGAACAACAACTAAATAACTTCTAACAAAAGAAGAGATCGAAAAGGTAATTTAAAAACTCCCCCCCCCCCCCAAAAAAAAGCCCTGGCCCAGATGGCTTCACTGGAGAATTCTACCAAACTTTTAGAGAAGAGTTAACACCACTACTACTAAAGGTATTTCAGAGTATAGAAAAGGATGGAATACTCTCAAAGTCATTCTGTGAAGTCAGCATAACCCTGATACCAAACTCAGGTAAAGACACCACAAAATAAGAAAATCACAGACCAATATCCCTCATGAACATAGACGCAAAAATCCTCAACAAAATTCTAGCCAGTAGAATTCAACAACATATCAAAAAAAAATAATTCACCATGACCAAGTGGGATTTTTACCAGGTATGCAGGGAAGGGTCAATATTAGAAAAACAATCAATGTAATCCATAACGTAAATAAAGCAAAAGACAAGAACCACATGATATTATCAATCAATGCTGAAAAGGCATTTGACAAAGTCCAACACCCATTCATGATAAAAACTCTCAGCAAAACAGGAACAGAAGGGAAATTCCTCAACATAATTAAGGCCATTTATACAAAGCCAACAGCCAACATCATTCTAAATGGAGAGAATCTGAAAGCATTCTCCTTGAGAATGGGAACCAGACAAGGATGTCCTTTATCACCTCACTTATTCAATATTATGCTGGAGGTCCCAGCCAGAGCAATTAGGCTAGAGAGAGAAATAAAGGGCATCCAAATTGGTAAGGAAGAAGTAAAAGTATCCCTATTTGCAGATGATAGGATCTTATACACAGAAAACCCCGAAGAATCCACAGGAAAACTACTGGAACTAACAGAAGATTTCAGCGAAGTATTAGGATACAAGAAAAACATACAAAAATCAGTTGGATTTCTCTACCCCAACAAAGAGAACTTCGAAGAGGAAATCACCAAATCAATACCACTTACAAAAGCCCCCAAGAAGATAAAATACTTAGGGATAAATCTAACCAGAGACATAAAAGACCTACACAAAGGGAACTACAAGACACTACTGCAAGAAACCAAGAGACCTACATAAGTGGAAAAGCATACCTTGCTCATGGATAGGAAGACTCAACATTGTCAAAATGTCAATTCTACCCAAAGCGATCTACAGATACAATGCAATCCTGATCCAAATTTCAATGAATTTTTAAGGAGATGGAAAAACAAATCACCAACTTCATATGGAAAGGGAAGAGGCCCTGGATAAGTAAAGCATTACTGAAGAAGAACAAAGTGGGAGACCTCACACTACCTGATTTTAGAACCTATTATACCACCATGGTAGTCAAAACAGCCTGGTACTGGTACAATAACAGATACACAGACCAATGGAACAGAATTGAGAATCCAGATGTACATTCATCCACCTATGAGCAGCTGATATTTGACAAAGGCCCAAAGTCTGTTAAATGGGGGAAAAGACAGCCTCTTTAACAAATAGTGCTGGCGTAACTGGATATCCATCTGCAAAAAACTGAAACAAGACCCATACCTCACACCATGCATAAAAACTAACTCAAAATGGATCAAAGACCTAAATATAAAGTAAAAAACAATAAATATCATGGAAGAAAAAATAGGGACAATGCTAGGAGTCCTAATACATGGCATAAACTGAATACGAACCAGAAGTAACAATGCACAAGCAGCGGAAGAAAGACTAGATAACTGGGAGCTCCTAAAAATCAAACACTTAGGCTCATCAAAAGACTTCACCAAAAGAGTCAAAAGACAACCTACAGACTGGGAAAAATGTTTTGGCTATGACAAATCCAACCAGAGTGTAATCTCTAAAATCTACAACATACTGCAAACCTCAACAACAAAAAGACAAAAAACCCAATTAAAAAATGGGCAAAGGATATGAACAGGCACTTCACCAAAGAAGATATGCAGGCAGCTAACAGATACATGAGGAAATGCTCATGATCATTAGCCATTAGAGAAATGCAAATCAAAACTACAATGAGATATCATCTCACCCCAACAAGGCTAGCATTAATCCAAAAAACACAAAATAATAAATGTTGGAGAGGTTGTGGAGAGACTGTAACACTTATACACTGTTGTTGGGAATGTAAAATGGTACAACCACTCTGGAGATCGATTTGGAGCTTCCTTAGAAAGAGAGAAATAGAAGTACCATAAGATCCAGCAATCCCACTCCTTGAAATATATCCTAGAGAAATAAGAGCCATCACATGAATAGATACATGGACACCCATGTTCATCGCAGCACTGTTCAAGATAGCAAAAAGATGGAAACAAGCCAGGTGCCCAGCAATGGACGAATGGATAAACAAATTATGGTATATTCACACAATGGAATACTTCGCAACAATAAAGAACGATGAATCCATGAAGTATCTCATAACATGGAAGAATCTAGAAGGCATTATGCTGAGTGAAATTAGTCAGCCACATAAAGACAAATATTGTATAAGACCACTATTATAAGAACTCAAGAAAAGGTTTAAACACAGAAGAAAACATTCTTTGATGGTTACGAGGGTGGGGAGGGAGGGAGAGGGGAATTCACCAACTAGATAGTAGACAAGAATTATCTTAGGTGAAGGGAAGGACAACACACAATACAGGGGAAGTCAGCACAACTGGACTAAACCGAAAGCTAAGAAGTTTCCTGAACACAACCAAACACTGAGGGACAGCGTAGCAGGGTCAGGGATCTGGGGACCATGCTTTCGGGGGACATCTAGGTCAAATGGCATAACAAAATCTATTAACAAAACGTTCTGCATCCCACTTTGCTGAGTGGCGTCTGGGGTTTTAAAAGCTTGTGAGTGGCCATCTAAGATGCATCTACTGGTCCCAACCCACCTGGAGCAAAGGAGAATGAATAACACCAAAGACACAAGGAAAATATTAGCCCAAGAGACAAAAGGGCCACATAAACCAGATCCCATCAGACTGACAGCAGAAGAACTAGATGGTGCCCAGCTACCACCAATGACCACCCTGACAGGGAACACAACACAGAGTCCCTGACAGAACAGGAGAAAAGTGGGGTACAGAACTCACATTCTAGTAAAAAGATCAGACTTAACAGTCTGAATGAAGAGTGGAGGGACCCTGGAAGACACGGTCCCTGGACTTTCTGTTAGCCCAAAACTAAAACCATTCCCAAAGCCAACTCTTCAGACAAAGATTAGACTGGACTATAAGACATAAAATGATACTCATAAAGAGTGTGCCTCTTAGCTCAAGTAGATACATGAGTGTAAATGGGCAGCTCCCGTCCAGAGGTGAGATGAGAAGGCAGAGAGGGTCAGGAGCTGGTTGAATGGACACAGGAAATTTGGGGTGGAAAGGAGGAGTGTGCTGTCACAGTATGGGTAGAGCAACTAGGGTCACATAGCAGTGTGTATATATAAATTTAATTTTTGTATGAGAAACTTACTTGATCTGTAAACTTTAATTTAAAGCACAAATAAATAATAAATAAATAAAACTCACGTGCCATGAATACTTGGGTGCTTTGAAATCGCAAGGCTAAAATAAATGGTCCTCCCCACTTCTTTCTAAAAGAATTAGTACTTTATAGTCAGGTGTACCTAAATCTCAGCTTCCCATGGGGAGAAAAAAAATTTAGAAAATCTCTACAGCAGCAGGTTCTCAGAAATTAGTCAACAATCTTGAAGACTGGATTATGTGTGATAAAAGGTTAAAGCATGCAAGATGACTCTTTTATGTGAGAGCTGAGATGGAATGTGAAAATAATATGAGCAAAGAAAAGCAGGATCATATAGCAAAGTGGTTTAAAGTGCAGAGGTTAAGAGCACAGGGTCTGGAGGAGACTGACAGCTTTTTACCCCAGCTTCACCATAGTGACAAGGTCTTAACTCATCCAAGCCTAAATTCCTCATGTGTAAAATGGCAACAGAAATAGTAATGGTATTTTCCTCATATGGTTGTTATAAAAATAAGAATACAAAATGATTACTACAATGTTGACACATAGTAAATATTCAACAGAATACTGTGTAAAATAACTGAGAGTAAATTCCATTGTCCAAATCAGTAAACAATGTGCTAAGCAATTATTCTGTGTTTGGCACCATTCTAAATGCTAGGAGCTCAAGGAAATAACTGCCATCATTTCACAGGGCCCTTACTACATACAACACTATTCATTTTATACATGAAGAAATCAAGGCTCAGAAATCAAGTTGCCCAATGTTACCAGCTAGTGTACAGAGGAGCAAGGATGTGAACTTAGAGCAATCTATTCAGAGCCTGAGTTCTTAACCACCCTATAACCTATACTGACTCCAAAATTTAATTGACTTAGCAATATCCCATGCACCACTTATACAATATGCCAAGCCACTCTTGCTCCCTGTACCTGGTTTAAAACCCACAAATTTATCTATGTCCACCAATTTCTTCAAAATTCAGTCCCATATTGCATACTCTAATTCTAATTTATTTACCACTCCTTTAGCCCGTAATTTCATAGCACATCTGCTCAGAATGTATAATGATATTTCCAATTACGAGTCTGTGAAAAATGTTTAGTGATTTCACAAATTTTACCATCTCAACCAGATTAGACTGTTTAAGAAAGAAGGGACATTCTTTGCTATGTAATCAGAGTCTTGCAAAAGGGATTAAATAATAAAAACTTGTGACGAACCTGGGAATTATTTTAACTTACCTCTCTCCAAGTCCTCTGTGCTCTCACTTACAACAGTAATCTTACATCACATTACTCTAATAAGTCAAGAAACTCATCTAGTCTTGGCTCTGCTATGAACTCGGTGTATGATCCTAACAAATCACATACCTCTAATTTTCAGCTTCTTTACTACTAAGGCAAAGACATTAAACTCGATAAAGTCAAATTTTGCAAAATAGTAGTACCATGATATATTCCATCAAAAAGGGTACCACGGCTTAATAAACTAGATTGAAGATGATTCCCCTTCTTACACCTTCTACCTCAAAATATAACCATGTTTATATTTACTCTGTCATACTATTTTTAAAGTCTTGGGAGACAACCTGAATTCTCAAAAGTCACCCCTTTCACTTATGACTTTTTCAAGTTACAGAATCAGAGTTTAATATCTACAAGCACTTTTAAGAGATGATCTGGTTTAATCACTTTATTTATAGGAAAATGAAAACCAGAAAATAAAGAAGTACTATTACAAGGCCTTCTCCATCACATGCTGTTGCCTTCTGCCAAGAGTCCTAATGCCCACACAGGCTCTTAGGCATCTTTTAACCTTTTCCTTCCCAAGGTCTATGTGACTGGCTGCCAGCTGTCTTTCAATATCCCTTTCCCTCTTCTACAGACACCTGATTTTTACCTGGTTACACAGTCACTTAGGATAATGAATTTATTTCCTAGCCTTTCTTGCAGCTTGATATGTGGCCACGTGTATGAGTTCTAGCCAATAAAATGTAAGATGTTCAGAAAGTATCTCTAAAGTGTGTGTGTTGGGATGAGTGGGGAAGAGGTATGGCGTAGTGTGGTTTTCCCCTCTCCCCCTTTTCTTTCCTGTTATATGGAAGGAATGGAGACATATAGCTGGGATTATAATAGGTCTTAGATCATGAGATGGAAGTATGTGTTGATGGCAAGTAAAAGAAGCCTGGAAAACCTGATACATACAGCACTGGGCAAAGCAAGGATGTCACCTTGAGGACTAAGGTGTGCCTGACTCAAGCCATGGTATTTTCAATCACCTCATATGCATGAGAAAGCTAGACAATACGGAAGATGGAAGAAGAATTGATGCCTTTGAATTATGGTGTTGGTGAAGAATATTAAATATAACATGGTCTGCCTGACGAACGAACAATCTGTCTTGGAAGAAATACAGCCAGAATGCTCATTAGATGCGAGGATGGCAAGACTTCGTCTCATGCACTTTGGACATGTTATCAGGAGGGACAAGTCCCTGGAGAAGGACATCAATTTTGGTAAAGTAGAAGGTCAGAGAAAAAGAGGAAGACACTCAATGGAGATGGACTGACACAGTGGCTATAACAATGGGCTCAAACATAGCAACAATTGTGAGGATGGCACAGGATCGGGCAATGTTTCATTCTGTTGTACATAGACAGGGTTGCTATGAGTCAGAACTGACTCTACAGCACCTAATACCAACAGAGCTGCTAAATCAACCCTGGACTACTTACCTACATGACAGAGAGAAAACCTTCTATTTTCTTTAAGCTACCACTATTGTAGGATATCTGTCATTCACAGCAAAACCAGATCCTAACAGGCTAGATTACCTCTCTCTTTATAAAAAAAAAGCAGGAGGTTGAGTCTCAATTTGAAAGAGATTCTACATTTGCCCCACCCCCTCTTCCACCTACCAGTCATATCTCTTCTATTCTTCAGGCCAAATATCATTAATTAAGGGTTATAGTAGAAAGTGCCCTAGACTGGGACTCAGGGGAGATGGGTTCGGATTCTACAGATGGACAGGAACTTCCTTGGCTGGTTTTAGAAACCCACTTTCCCTAGTCCTTTAGCAGCTTTCCCATTTTCTGTGGTTCCTGTGGTAGGCAGAAATCTAAGATGACCACCAATGACCCTTGCCCTTATGTAATCTCCTCCCTCGAGTGTGCCTGAAACCCGTAAATATGATATCACTCCTGGGATTATGTTATATGACAAAAGGGATTTTGCCAGTGTAATTAAGGTCCAAATCACTTGATTTTAAGACAAGGAGATTATTCGAGTTGGCCTGACCTAATCACACAAGCCCTTTAAATCCAGGTCTAGAGGTCAGAGATGAAGGAAGTCATATTCGAAGCACAAGAAGGATTCGCTGTACCTCTGCTGGCTTGAAAATGGAGGCAAACAATGAGGGTGGCTTCTAGGAGCTGATACAACATCATGGCTGACAGCCGGGGGAAAACAGGGACCTTAGTCTTAACAACCATAAGGAACTAAAATCTGTCACACTAAGAATGAGCTTGGAAGTAGACTTTCCCCAGAGCCTCCACACAAGAACTCAGCCGAGATGACACGTTGATTTCAGCCTTGTAATATCCTGAGCAGAGAACTAAGCCATGCCGTGCTGGACTTCTAACCTACAAAACTTTTTAAAGACCTATTATAAAGCCATTTTTAAAAAAATCAAGGCAGGTTTTGTAAATATCTGAGTACTTCCTTTCTGGGATAGGAGACAAATTCATTCACAGTGATTAGAAACAATTATCACTCAATTTGTTTGACAATCAATTTGTTTCTGATAACTGTTTTACCCTTTCTTACCTTCACTGGAGACTAAATCTACAGATTTCAAATTAAGTATAGGATATGGAATGTTACATTAAAGGCAGAGGTGGAGGTAATCAAAGATACAGCTGTGCCTTAACTTTAGTATAAACAATCCTTAGATGTTGTCAAAGAAGTAGCCCATGAAACATAACCATGAGCCATTACAGATTTGCATATATAAAAAGCACAGTTATGAGCAGATATTAAAAGCAAAACAAAAAAAGCATAGCATTAAGGCTCACCCCCCAAACTCCTAGGCTAGTAGCCTTAGCATATATCCATAGAGCTGAACTCAAAGAACAAGGTTTTATATATGGGCACTTACTTATTTCCTAAAAATATTTAACTTGTTTCCTGTTTGTAGAGAAGTTTACAATTTGTGTGCAATTGGTCCTAGAACTGTTTTACTACTCCAAAACTTAGAAAATGCACCACTCCACCCCCAAGAAGCTGAAAAATACAATTATATTTTCCCTGTTTATAATAATTGTGTTAATTTATAAATGAACATGCCTGTATGAAATACAGAACATTGTTCTAAGAAAAGTAAATATGTAGAGTGGTTGAGGTGGCAGCCAAGAAACATATGCTCCCTCCCCTTCCCCTTACCCCAGGGGAGATGGTCTGTCACTTCAAATAACTACTCCCCATTCAGAAAAATCATGGATTCCTAGGAAGTCAATTTTCAGAAATAGTTAAATACGTCTGACTCCATAATCTTATTAAACTCCATTATATCTTATTTTCCTTTACCTATAAAGGAGTTGCTTGTGTTATCTCCCCAGCCACAATCAGCATAAAAGTATAAATTACTCACTTCAGTTTGTATAACTCTAATCAGGCAAAATAAATGCTGCTGTGTTTTGGCTATGACACCAAACTGACGACAGCGCTCCAAAAAAGTGTCTAAAGAAGGGTCGATTCTTCTTTGCAGTTTACTCCAAAAGAGAGTCAGTTCCCTATAAAAAGAAAGATGATGGTAGAACATTTAAAGCAACTACTATTTGCTTTTATCCCCCCACCCAACCCCCCATCTTTTTTTTTGGTTTGTAAAAACAAGTTGACACTAGAGTAAATAAAAACTGAAAGAAAAAGCTGTTTATATTCATTATTGCTCCCTCCCAAACTTGTAAATTTGTTAAGAATCCTTCCTCCCTGAGATCTCTTCTATTTCTTTCTTCTTTTTGTCTGGGGAAAAACAAAAACAGCAAAAGCCTACTTCCTCTACACTTTTTTAAAATCTTTATCTTAGATTCCATCTTGTTCCAAAAGGTTTTACACTTTCTTTACATTGGTAATTATACTGACTGAATTAAAACACTACCCTAGTGGGCAGGGATCATCAGACGTCACTATACTGTCAACAAAATATGTTTAAAACTAATAACTATTTAAATGGTACACTTGTCTCTATTGATCTTTTGGGCTATTTCCAGCTCTGAAACGTCAGGAGTCTACTCAGGCCTCTCAATTTTGGAATGTTTAAATATTACTAATAAAAATTAGTAAAATGACACTCTTGGAAATTGCTAAAATACAGGAATTCCACAAATGCTCACTACAGAAACAAAGAAAAGCTTGAAAACAGTAAGTTAAATAAAAATACTTAATGGGTGAGAGAAAACACTCAAGAGAAGCACTAGAAACTTGAAAACGCCAAGGATGGAAAGGCTAAATTACTAATATAATGTGAATGCAAGGAAAGCTACTACCAAAACTGAAGAGAATGCTATTACTTAAAAAAAAAAAATGTGACTCTTTTCTGTACAGCTTCAATGGATACTGTGCATTTGTTAAAATATTTACATAAAAAAAAACCATACCATTTTCACAAGCCATTTTTAGAACACCGATATCCTTTATTCTAACACAAGCAGACTATTCCAGGAAGCACAAATCCAAAGCTCAAGAAATGGAAACAACTCTTTTTTAGAATCGATTGAAAATAACATATTTAAAAATTTATTTTCTTATATTTTTAAAGAAGTAATTGGGCTCTCATGGGGGTATGTAAAACTTTCTTCGAAGACTGAAATGACTATACAATGTCTCAAGAGGTATATGATTAAAGCTTATATTAAATGATGGCAAATTTGAGCTATAACAAATAAAATTAACTTAAAATGCCTTTAAATAGTAGTCTTGGGCGACTAGTGCCGCTTTCCTAGCCAGAAGAAACTGAGATGAGGCCAGGTTTTGAAATTAGCCACCAGCCAGGTAAGTAATTGGGATGTCTATTTTAAAACTCACAACACTGCTTTATTCAGATTTAAGTATCTCAGTAGTAACAACTTTTGAGAGTAGTCCAAAATTCTAAGGAATAAAGAAAATACAGAAATATCTATGATCCAGTATTAAAGAGTATGTAAAAATACAAAATATATGTATGTGAAGAAACTTTGAACAGAACAAAATGATCAAAGCCAATAAAACCTGACTATAAAGATAAGAGGGTAAATGCTATCAAGTACTTAAAATTCATCAACTAGTCAAAAGTTTAAAGTTAAGCAAATCTGACAAAGTGGTATAAGGCAGATTGAGAATTAAGGTCTTTCAAATAATTTTTAAAACAGTAAATAAGAATGTCTAGGGCTTGATTTATTCCAAATTAAATATTTCAGGGTTCAGTTATCTCAATTCCAAATAAGCATGATCAAAAAATGGGCATCTTATCATGTGTTTTGGGCACCCTGGTGACCCAGTGGTTAACGGCTCAGCTGCTAACCAAAAGGCTGGCAGTTTAAATCCACCAGCTGCTCCCTGGAAACCCTATGGGCAATTCTATTCTGTCCTATAGAGTCGCTATGAGTTGGAATTGACTCAACGGCAATGGGTTTTTTTATCATGTGTTTTACATTTGCAGATATTATTTGCACTGTTGTAATTCAATGATTTAAAACTACTATTGCCCACCCAAACATATAAACATGTCTGAAACTATGATAACCAATATATTACTAGGTAGAACGTCAATATGTCACTTCAATCATCCGTTCAAATCTGAACACTGGGACACTAAAATAACCAATATATAGTTATTTACAACCTGCTGGATCATACAAGCACTAGGACAAATCCTTCCTCGATTACAATAATGTGATTTTTAGAAATGAATAACCATTAAATTGAAAGTGATTCCATTGTGTGGTTGCTTCCAATGTTCAGATGATCACTGCACCCTCAAACTAGCCCACTGTCTAGATCAAGTCAACAAATTTTACACAAATTCAGAAAATTGGAAAGGAGATTTAGTTCTATTAATAGTAGGAAACATGTTGTCGTGGATTGAATTATGTCCTCCAAAAAATGTATGTATCAATTTGGCCGGGCCATGATTGCTGGTATTCTGTGGTTTTCCTATAAATTGTAAATCCTGCCTCTATGATGTTAATGAGGGAGGATGGGCAGCACTCCTGTTAGTAAGGCAGGACTCAGTCTACAAGATCGGATTGTATCCTGAGGCAATGTCTTGAGATACAAAAGACAGAAGTGAGCAGTGAGACAGGGGGACCTCATACCATCAAGAAAGCAGTGCCGGGAGCAGAGCGCGTCCTTTGGACCGGGGTCCCTGTGCCGAGAAACTCCTAGTCCGGGGGAACACTGATGAGAAGGCCGAGAGAGAGAAAGCCTTCCCCTGGAGCTGACACCCTGAATTTGGACTTTTAGCCTACTTTACTGTAAGGAAATAAACTTCTCTTCATTAAAACCATCCACTTGTGGTATTTCTTTTATAGCTGTACTAGATGACTAAGACACATGTCTTGTCAGGGATGTAGCAACCAAGCAAGAACTTGAAACTACTCTGTTTCCACATAGCAGGAGACCCGTGAGGTCCAGTTAATTTAATGTCTGAGATACAGAATTTAGGCATCTTAGAAATGGGGCAAATAAAATTTTGTGGAATTAAGGAATGACCACCTCCTAAAGAGGGCTACTGCAAATAAAGAAGCTGATTCCCCTGACCTTTTTCTTTTCCTACACGATTCAACTAAATAAAATGAATATGGGTATCTATCTAGTCTTCACTAGGTGCTGGGGATACAACAGTGAATCAGCCGAGATACATGACCCTGGTATATCAGTCTAGTGGGAAAGAACAGACACGTAAATACATCTGAAGAACCACAAATGTACAACATACACATTTAAGCTCAGAAAAGCTATAGAAAGCAAAAGCCAGCCTATCAAATACTCACTGAGCTTAGCGTGTAGTTCAAAGTTTAACTGTATGATCTTATTTTTAAAGTAGCAGTAGCAATTACACATCTGTATGTATATCATCCCATTCAAAATGGTTACCTTACTCACTTAATCACTTACATGGTTATTCTAATTACGTTACTATTCTAGACAACTATAGGGAACTCATTCCTCCAGCACATCTTTGATTTTTGCAGACAGCCAAAAATACTTTGGGTCCCATGTGAATGAGTAAAGTAAGCAATAAACCCTTTGAGATCAATAACATGGTGATTCCTAAAAAGTAACAGGAAATTTTATTGTGGTTTTTAAGTATCTCTGAAGGAAATTTCCAAAACAATGAAAAATTGATTTGAGTGATAGTTACATAGTCTACATTTTAAATATTATCTTCCGTGGTGACCACTTGCAAGAATGACACTTAAATAAATTCTAGCATATGTGTTTAAAAAAAGTGTGACTACTTTTACTGTCATACTTTAGGATTTTTAAAAAAATAATT
Source organism: Dugong dugon (assembly GCA_030035585.1). NCBI lineage: Eukaryota > Metazoa > Chordata > Mammalia > Sirenia > Dugongidae > Dugong > Dugong dugon. The sequence goes on along the minus strand of CM057462.1, from coordinate 65,223,757 downwards.
TTTAATTAAATGAGGATTTAAAAAAAACCCAAAAACCTCTTATCTGAAATACCATGTAATAAGATTTTTTTCCCTAAACAATAAGGATCAGGTATCGCATATGGTTACTGTCTTAAACAAAAGAAACCTCCAGCACAGCAAAAGAATCCCACTATCTCTAACTCCCAAATAATATTACTATTACCAAAAAAAAAAAAAAAAGCCTTTGAAAACAATGAAAGGGTAAAATGTTTCCCAAATACTAACATTTTAGATTTTATTTCTCTTTGAATTGCTTGGAAGAAGTTCTACTTTTAACAAAGCATGAAAGTGACTAAGATCTTTTTTCCTTTACTCTTTATCACTTCTTAAGAGGCCAACAAGGGGGAAATCCCAGTTAATCCTTTCCTGCTGCAGGGGAACAGCATTAATCCTAGATCCACTAACATCCTTGGAAGAGCTAAAGGTAGCTGAGTAAGAAGAAGAAAAAAAAAAAAAAAAATTATGGGGCACTGTAAAAGGGAAGTTGTATCAGAAATATTAAAAGGACTGTGTAAATACATGTATTTTTAAAAACACTTTATAATCCATGACACATTCCATGTAGGACTTAATTTATTCTTTGCATTGAAAGCCTAGCTGTTACTAGCATATTTTTTCATTTATAGGCAATGTTCAACTTTTTTTTATCAGCTACTACACAAATTAAAAGCATATGACAAAGTTAATGGGCAAAGAAAGTAATTTAAATGTAAAAAGAAAAATTGGGGTTTGTTTCTCAAACAAACACATCTGTTTTACTGAGGCTAAAATCTTTTAATTTCTAGATTTCTGATGCATGAAAAGATATATCTTCTGCTTGATTTAGTGATCAAAAACCTCACTTGCTACTTAACAATTCTTTTTATTTATATCACCTCTTTTTTGGTTCCCTACTAAAATGCCCACAATGATTATTCAAAAAACATATTTAAGTCCCTATCCCAGTATCTCTCTTCTCATAGGAGATATAACTCTGGCATCATGAACTAGGTGGTAGAAGACTGCAATTTGAATTTTGGCCCTGTGCCAAGAAAACAAGAGCACAGAAGAAAAGCACTGGAATAGGAGTCAAAATCCCTGGGCTGAGATCTCAGCTCTACCACCTTAGCCTTGAGACTTTGGGCAATCACAAGATTTCTCTGATCCTCCATGTGCCTCAGATGCACAACGAATATTATGAGGATTGGGTAAACTAATTACAGTACACAAATAAAATTTCTTATATAAAATAGTAAGCAAAAAGATATATAGTAACATATAAAATGGTAATAACAATAAAACTACATAAACACACAGACACTCCAAAAGGAAGAGCACACAAAAGGCTTTACTAGGTTTTCCTAAAAAAACAAAATGCTTGTTCCCAACATTATGCCATCCTTTGGCTCTGAAATATCCGAGGGTCTCTAGTTAAGATTATGTAAATCCAAACCATTCTTTGAATTAAAGCCCAAATAAATACCACCTCCTCCTGCACACCCTGGTGGAGCAATGGTTAAGCGCTTGGCTGCTAACCAATAAGTCTACTCAACTAGAACCCACCAGCCGCTCTGCTGGAGAAAAGACCTGGCAAGAGTAACCTTGTCTGATGTGACCATTAACCCTTCTGGAAACGCAGCAGGCAGTTCTCTGAGGTTTCTCATTAGAATGTGAGAAAAGCCACACAGAGATTGCAGACTATATAAAGGCTGTTTGATTGACTTTGAGAGTCACTGCTCTCCATGTCAGTGTGGCAGAAAAATGAGATTTCAACAATTCTTTTTTGTAGTTTTCATTTTTATGGTAAGTCTTCTCCTTATAAAAGGACAGAGACCAGTTAACTTTGTCATGAGGAGGAAGCTGCACAGACACAACTGCCTTCAGAGGAGATGGATGCCTCTCCATTCTCAAGTGCTGTTCCCCTGAGACGTCTGTAGGTAACTTCAGTCTGCCAGCAGAAGAGGACTGTAGGAGAGGTACCAACCTATCCACCCAAGACAACTTCATCATGGCAGTAGTGTGATTGTTTAGAAGTTCCTGTCCTAAAAACAACTGTTTGAAAGCTCCTGATACAGTTTATGAGTTTCATAGGATTTTCTTCTTCCTGGCTTCTCTTTAGAAGGAAAAATAACATAAACTCAAGTGATTCCAGTCTGAAACAATTCTTTGCCTGTATAGCAAAAATTTCTGATCTTCGTTTTCTGTATATCACTCTTCTTTTTTTTTTAATTGTACTTTAGATGAAGGTTTACAGAGCAAATCAGTTTCTCATTAAACAACTAATACACATAGGTTGTTTTGTGACATTGGTTGCCAACACCGCGATGTGTGAAAACTCTTCCCTTCTAGACCTTGGGTTCCCTCATTACCAGCTTTCCTGTCCCCTCCTGCCTTCTCATCCATGCCCCTGGGCTGGTGTGTCCATTTAGTCTCATTTTGTTTTATGGGCCTGTCTACTCTTTGGCTGAAGAAAGAAAACTACTTTTTAATGTTTTAGAAACCTCTAATAGTAAAAATGCAAGAATTTAAAACTTTTCTTTCATAGTTCTATAATTCTCCATAAGTATTAAGATAACTTTGTCTATGGGGGAAAGAAAAAGACAATGCCTGGCGATCAGCTTCTTTAAAGATTACAGCCTAGGAAACCCTATGGGGCAGTTCTACCGTCACACAGGGTCGCTATGAGTTGGAATCAGCCTGACAGCAGACAACAACAACAACCTGGACACCTTTTTTAAAGACTCTGGCGTACAGTGATCACCTCTCTCTAATCTCCTACAGCATCAACCATACCACTAACCTGTACTTATTGACAGTTTTGATTTTTAGGTTTCCTGTGTGTCAGATTTGTCCCCGTGGCCTAACAAGATCTAATACAGTTAAAAAAGGAAAAGGAGGATGGGTTACACTTACTATTTTCTCTTTAGTAATAAAGTACTTTGTAGGCAAACAAGGTATAAACTGAATTAAAACCAAAACAATGCAATTCAGATATATGGTATCAAAGTTGCAAAAGAGAGAACTATTCTAATAGATTTCTAGTGCATGTTTGACCTATGAACCTACGTAATTTGCCCCTTTTATTAGTGGGTTTCCAAATAAAAGGAGAAAAGTAACCACTAGGAGATACTAATGAATGTAAAGGAGAACAATCTAACACCAATTTGTTTCATATTGCCATATTTTATCTTCAAGGAAAAAAACATAGACAGTCCTGTGGGATGATCAAGAGGAATTCAATCAATGATGTTTTTAATTAAATGGTTTAGCCTGTCAGCAAGATTTTATTCACATATCATCATTTAATTTGCTTGACTTTAAATGTGAAACAAAATAATGTTTTACATAAACCCTAATTGCTATACTATATACTAACAAATAAAGGGAATAAAAACTAAATATACTTACCAAGAACAATACACACTTGCAGTTTGGAGCTGCTGGGTAAAGTAAGTCGTACAAAGAACAAATGCTGTGTTATCCTGACCCTCAGATTCCAGATTACATATGATGTCTAGTATTTCCTTGCAGTCGACCTTTGCAATCTATCAAAAATGAGACGACTAAGTCAAAAGGAAAATGGTGACTTTCCTGTAAACTTTGTTATATAATGTGAAACTTCTTTATAACGTTTTCTATCTTTGGTAACTGATGAGGAGAGAATTAGAGGGACATAATTTTCTTCTACTGACTAACAGCTGACTTAAGTCATAAATATTTCATATAAGAAAATGATAAAGAGAAGGAACACACGCTATAAGGAAGTTCCACTGCAGTATCAATACCGATAAAAACAACATTTTTGTACAGCTTTTTAAAAAATTACAAACATTTGCTACCATATAAATAAGTCAAATTATGTTTAATAGCTTGCAGTTACTTTCACCTGAAGTACCATCATCTTTTATTTCTTATTTTCCTTCTTCCTTTTTAAAATAATTGTATTCAGATCACTCTAGTTACAGACAGCGAAATGCATGGCTTACCCTATGCCAGAGGAGGCTGGAGGTGGGTTCAGAAACTATTTTAAATATGAATTGCTGTATTAACATAACTTATTTAATATAATGGGGGGGGGACTTTTGTTCAAGCAGTCAAAACGTTTTTAGAAACACATCTATTTCATTTACACCATTTATTGAAATCTTTAAAGCAAACGAAAACCTCTAGGCAAATCAGTTCAATTTTCTGGAGCTCTTTTTCCGTACTGCTAAAACAGGAAATAAGACCTCTAAAGATCCTTTCACAGTCTATATTTTATCACTTCCTTGCCTTAGTAAACAATATGAAGAACATAATCCATTTCATGTCATTTTACAAATAGCAATTATACCATCCTTCCAATGCACAAAACAGTGATAATCTCAGGGCAAATGTGGTATGTGGACTTCAGCTCAACTCCTCCAGAATGCTATGCAGTTCTATTAGGTGGTTCGACAGTCTCTAATTTTAGTCACATCCTCAGGTATGTGATCATCTCTTAAGGCGAACGATTTGGTTCTTCGCTGTCACTTCTCATAGCTGTGCCCTCTTCACCTACAGTTCAAGACCTGTAATTCAGCTCTCTCTGAATATAAACTAAAACAAAATTGAAGATTACTAAGAGAAAAGTAGGATTACAAAGTGCTAGGTACAAACATGTTTTTATATCCAAGGGAAGAAAAAGCTTTTCTGACAGCTAGTTTTACTGGGGCCTCTAGGTGGCACAAACGGCTTGCACTCGGTGGTTCGAACCCACCCAGCAGTACCACGGAAGAAAAGGCCTGGTAATCTGCTTCCATTAAGATTACAGCCAAGAAAACTCTATGGAGCAGTTCTACCCTAGTTCTACATGTGCGGTTGCAATGAGTCAGAATCAACTCGACAGCAACTAACAACAGCTTCATTGAACACAGAGGAAACTCTGACCTCTTCGAGTGGTTCAGAGATATCTAGCTGGTTTCGGTTACGCAGGCCGTAATATAATACCATGCATTACAGACAGCACTGCTTCCAATTTATTTGAATAACATGGTCTTTGGCAGTAATTCTTAAAGTGTGATCTTTGGACCACTAGCAGCAGTATCTTCAGGAAACATGTTGGAAATGCAAATTCTCAGGCCTCACCCCAGACACTCTGAATCAGAAATGTTGGGGTGAGGCCAGAAATCTCTTAGACAAGCTTCCAGGTGATCCTGATATTAAAGTTTGAGAACTAATGGTATGACCCAAAGAGACTGGGTGTGGTATCAACAGTTAATGGTTTTGAGGCTCACTTACTGCATGGTTCTCAGAGAAAAATAATAGTTCCTAAGATCCACTACTTGATTGTTCTATATATAAAATAAGTTATGTTTTATATATAAGGTGCTTAAAGTGGTTAAATGAACTTCCAGGACCAATCAATGAGTCAGTTGGCTTGGTTAGGACTGAAACCCAATTCTCTCTTTTCGTTTTTTAATTCCTATCAGGCCTTTAAAATATATGGTTGTACAATTTTTCAAATTACATTCAGAATGAAGTCTTCTGTATAAACAACTTTTCAAGCAATTAAAATGACACTTTATATACCATATCTTCTTAATTTCCACCAATTATCTGAAATTTATTACAACAGTTAAGTAGAAAAGAACGCTTGGCAGAATCTTCACCTAGTTAATTTCTACTTGTCTTTCAAAGCTCCAATAAAATGCCGTTTCCTAATGGAAACCCTCCCTAACTTTTAAGACCATGTTAGCATTCCTGTCAAACACACTTAAACTCCTTTGCAGCATTTATCACAACAGCAATTCAATGATTATCAAGCAACTCATTAGCACCTGTCTTCTCTGCCAAGGAGCCCTGGTGGTGCAGTGGTTAAGTGCTCAGCTGCTAACTAGAATTTGGCCATTCAAACCCACCAGCTGCTCCACGAGAGAAAGATGTGGCAGTCTGCTCCTGTAAAGACTGCAGTCTTGGAAACCCTGTGGGGCAGTTTTACTCTGTCCTATAGGGTCACTATGAGTCGGAGTCGACTCAACGGCAATGGCTTTGGTTTGGTTTTCTTCTCTGCCAGAATATAAAATTCACAGGGGCAAGGGGTATGTACATCTTGTTTAAAACCCAGCACCTATCACAGTGTCTGAAACAGAAGACATTTAGTAGATAGGTGCTGAATGAATGGAGTAAGTGAATCAAGTTCAATCATGTTAAGAAGTTCATGTTTATAAAGTGAACCTTATATAACTCTGTGTTTTCTAGCCTTTTCAGAAAAAAAGTGATAACATTAAAGCAGTATGATATAGTGGTTAAGAGCGTGTATCCTAGAGCGAGACTGTAGATTCTATTCCCAACAATATAAGTATTACAGCTACTAGCTGTAAGTATAGCTATCCAATAGCTATTGGATAAGTTAGTTAACTTCTCTGTGCCTCAGTTTCCTCATCTATAAAATGAGACTAGAACCTCCCTAATAAAGTTGTCGTAAGGATTAATATATATTTTAAAAGGACTTGGCACATAGGGAGCACTTTATAAGTACTGTTAAAAATATTTTTCATGAAATATGTAAATTTTTAAAAGAGGGAAGCAAAAGAAAGTGAACCTTAAGAATACTAGAAAGTATTTCAAAAGATAACATCATTCTCAGAAAATGCCTTGACACACATTTATATTTAACAAGTACCGGGAGGCAAAGTTAAGGTGTTAAAGACTAAAATATAATTAAACCTAAAATTCCATTTTCAGAAACAAAATCTTATCATACGCCATGAAGATGAAATTTGACTGATGCACTAAGCAGCCATGCCCTCCCTCATGGCTGGATGAATCAGAAGGGTTATCCAGAGAGGCAATGCCCACCATATGGCCACTCAAAATTGCACTGATTGAAGGGTCAAAACAAGAATTTCCATACCAGGTGAAAACAGCTGTTTCAGAGCGAAAGCTGCCTACCATCCAAGCCATGTTAAAGTGCCTGCTGAAAACCAAGAATTCTAAAATTTGATGTTAGCAGCAATATAACATCTCCAAGTTGAGAAATATCACAAGAAACTCTAAAGCAGACATATAAGTTAGAGTGAAAATAATATACATCTTGCATTTCTGTAACTTTTTTTTTTGGTCCTTTTCAAATAACTTTTACAGTATCATTTCATTTTGTCAACATGGCAAACCTGCAAGATAGGCAAGGCAGGCAATATTATTTCTACTTCACAAATAAAAAATGAGCTTTAGAAGAGACTGCTTCTTGTCTCAAGTCAACTGCTAGCAAATAATGAGAAGTAGTAGTAAATAAAACGAAAAACAAATTGCATGTCATTTTATTTCTACAGGGAAGCCCCTATGTTTTAAAACGGCACATTTCAGAGATCTACAGGCTCTCATCTTTTGGAAACAAGGTGGTAAGAAAAAGGGACAAATGTGACATAATTTTTAAATGTGCATTTCAAGCAAAAATTCATTAACCTAGAATGATGAGAGTGGGGAAAATAATATCAAAAATCTGGATTAGCAGTTTAAAAGGGATATATAGTTTTATTATTTCCATTTACCACAAACACAGTACAGATTAAAAGCAAAATTAGTGTACAGTAGGACTACAGGCCTCTCCCTCCTCTTGCCTGCCTAGTCAATTCTTCCCATCCTGCAAGGTGCAATTGAAAACTCTTTCACTTATGAAGTCTTCCCTCCTAGACTACTCTGGCACCCAGTGACCTCTTGCCTTGATCTGAACTCACAGCATCTTGCCAACATTTTAAATGGGGCTATTACTTATTCCGCTTTTTGAACTAGTGGCTTATACTGGCCTTTGCCTTTTATTATATTACCTTTATATGTGTTTTAACTCTGGCTCTCCCAACTTGGCTATGAACTCCTTGAGAATATCCAAAATCCTCTAATAAGGAAAACAACTATGTCAAAATGTATGTGCCTACTTCCCTAAAAATCAGCCAATGAAAACGCTATGGAACACAGTTCTACTCTGACACACGTGGGGTTGCCATGAGTCAGAATCAACTTGATGGCAACTGGTTTTAAAAAAACTGGTCAAACAACTACTATTTACTAAGTACCTGCACTGTGTTAAATACTAGAGATACAAGCCAAACTGATTTTTGCCCTCATGGAACTCATAGGCTAGTCAGGGATAATAAATGAGAAATAGGTAATTACAAAGAATTACAAAGTGTGTTAAATGCTACAATGGGAGAATATGGAGTATTTTAATAAGCCATGGGAAAGGATAGAGTGAAAGGAGGAGAATGTTCCAGACAGGGAGAAAAATACATGCTAGAGCCTAAGGGTAAGAGTGAGCATGGTATTAGAGGAACAGAAATAGCAGTAGTGTTGGAACATCAAATCTAGGGAGTTCCTAGGAGTGGAAGCACTTTTGTTCTTTCAGTATCTCATTGCCATCCAAATCTACCATGGGGATGCTGGCCACCATGCTTCTCCACTGATCTAATCAAGCAAAGGTTAACTTTCTCTACCAACTTCTCAAACTAAACTTGACCTCAACCTTCTCCAAAAGTTATATATTTTCCAGCAAGCCTGAAATACCGACATTCTTTTTTTCCCTGATATTCTTTTAGTTATCGCTTAACATTGCTGTTTACATCTTAGAACACACCTGTATGTTTGATAACAAAGTTTCTCACAAAGAAATCCACAACACCTAAGTATGATGTCTTACACATTTTTATTTTCGGTCAACTTGACTGTTTTATTTCCATCAAGTTTTCTACTGACTAGTTTATGATGGGGTTTTTGTACATCTTTCAATTCAAGAACTCATCTACCTCAAACACACTAAGGTAATAACACAGGGGCATCCTTCTAGACTTATTTTCCGTTTTTATTTGATGAAAAAATAAAAAATCTGCTCATGTTTACAAACGAAGCCAGAGATTCTTCAAAGTCTATAATCTGCCCCTCATTGTAGACTCTAAATCCCTTGAAAGTAGGTACCCTATCTTTTTTAAATACTTTTATCTCCCTCAGTGCCTGCTTCAGGATCTTCACATGACAAGTACTCAGTTAACACTTTTTTAGTTGAAGAGAATCTCAGTGTTCTCCATATAGCTGTACTTTCTTGAATATAGAGGAAAAAGAGGTATGATAAAGAAATAAAAGTAAAAATTCAGATAAATTAAAATGACAAACTTTTAACACCTCGTTAATAAGCAGTATGGTTACACTAGTTGTCACCAAACTTTTGCAATGAATGACTTAAGATCACACTAAAAATCAAATACATGAACCAAAACACTTTTCAGCTAAAGGAAATTAAAATGAAGGTAATTGAGAAGCTTTTGAGAATTTCAACGAGTATTGAGGAAATACCTTATACAGGTAATCCTCAACTTACAACATATTCAGGTTATGATGAAGTGCACTTATGACCATCCTTTTGTTTAATACATCTTACCATTAGTAATATGTACTAAATACAACGTTGCAGCACATACTTTGCTAATGTTATTATTCTCATGCCAACCCTCAAAGACAAAGATCAGATTTATAAAGATACTGATAATAAAAGGAAATTAATAATGAAAACTAAAAAAAGAGAGAGAGATAGTCCACTTATGTCAGAACCGACTTGCGACAGAGTTGTTGGAATGGAACCCTGTTATAAGTTGGGGACTACCTGTACTTGGCTAGGCACTGAATTTTTTTTGTTTTAAATATGATTCCTATAGAATGTAGGGCGTACATTCTACAGCTACTAAGACAAAGTGGACTCATGCACCAAATAATTAAATCTTTGTTTATTATCTAATTTACCCATAGAGTATAAGTTCTATAAGGGCAAAACTTTGTTTCATTTACCATTGTATCTTCGGTGCCTACAACAGTGCCAGGCACATGGGGAACGTCAATAAATATTTGCTGGAATGAAACATCACTACAAGATAACAAATAACTTAGTGGTCACAATATGAGTGGCATTTTCATCAGTGATATGGTAACAGAAAAAATAACGTGGACTGGAGTAAACAAAGAAGGCTTTGTAGAAAATAGCTGTCAGTGTAGATGGGGTGGGGGGGGGGGGAGTGGCCTAAAGAAAGATGGCAGAATGAGCAAACTAATAAATGTGAGAGCAATGAGCAAACTAATAAATGTGACAGCAATCCCGGTATAATGAGGAGGAAAAGGTTATCTGCGGTCACTATAAAAGACAACATTTTGTACTTAGCTGGCACTCAGTGAATACAAGATTGAATTAAATAAGGTTAAGAGACTTAGGAGAGAGGAAAACTGCACAATATCTGGAAGATATCCTGAATAAGGCCACATCGTAAAGTTGTACAGTGCTGTGCTGTACAAAGATAACCAGCCAGCTTCAGTCAGCTTGCCACACTCTAACTTCTGACGTGGGGCTCTTCCTCTCAGAAGGGAGACCTCTGAAAGGCAACCATGTGAAGGGGGAGGAGACAGGGAGGCATGGCTCCTCTCACTGATTTCCATAAAAGCACCATACAGGCTAATGACGGTGGGAGACTAAAGGACATAAACTTTATCCTTGGGATTTTACAGGAAACCAAAGGATTTTTTTTTCTTGATGTTTTGGTTTAGAGATATATAAAAAAAAGGATGACATGAAATCAGTATTGTTTTTAGTTTAACTTTTATTTATTAGATTTCCCGATTATAAAAATGTTTACAACAGAAAACCTGAAAAATATAGAAAATGAAAATCATCCTTAAATCTGACAACTCAATGATAATCAATGTTAAGAGAGTGGTGAATTTTCTTCCAGTAGTACGTCTATACACATTTAGTGCACAGGACAGATTTAATATATGACTACTGTAAACATGCACATATTTTAAAGAAGTTGGGTTGTGCTGGTTGTATATTCTTTTTTTTTTTTAAACTCTAGCATTATATTGTGACTTAAGAGTTTTTATAGATATATTCAACAGCCTGCAAGATAGATTAAGAAACGGTAGACAGATTGTAGAGGCAGAGAGATCAATAAGGAGATGTGAAGAAATAAAGGTAGGCAAAAAGTAGTAATAGTGATAAAAATAATACCTCTAATGCTTATGGAATGACACAGGAAGCATCAAAAGAAAATGGAAGGAATACACAGAGAAAGTCACTGTACCAAAAAGAAGTGGCTGATGTTCAGCCATTTCAGGACGTGGCATATCATCAAGAACCGAGGATACTGAAGGAAGAAGTCCAAGCTACACTGAAGGCATTGGCAAAAAACAAACCTCCAGGAATTGACGGAATATCAGCTGAGATGTTTCAACAAAAGGATGAAGTGCTGGAAGTGCCCACTCATCTATGCCAAAAAATCTGTAAGGTAGCTACCTGGCCAACCAACTGGAGGAGATCCATATATGTGCCTATTCCAAAGAAAGGTGATCCAATGGAATGCAGAAATTATCAAACAATATCATTAATACTACATGCAAGTAAAACTATGCTGAAGATAATTCTAAAATGGATGCAGCAGTACATCAAAAGCGAACTGCCACAAATTCAAGCCAGATTCAGAAGAGGACATGGAACAAGGGATATCACTGATGATGTCAGATGGATCTTGGCTGAAAGCAGAGAATACCAGAAAAACGTTTACCTGTGTTTTAGGCATTCGACTGTATGGATCAGAAGAAATTATGGCTAACACTGCAAAGAATGAGAATTCCAGAACACTTAATTGTGCCGATGCAGAACTTGTATACAGACCAAGAGACAGTCATTTGAATAGACGAAGAGGATACTGCATGGTTTAAAATAAGGACAGGTGTGCATCAAGGTTGTACCTTTTCACCATACTTACTCAATCTGTATGCTGAGCAAATAATCTGAGAAGCTGGGCTATATGAAGAACGTGGCATCAGGATTGGAGGAAGACTCATTAATCTGCGATATGCAGATGATACAACCTGCTTGCTGAAAGTTAAGAGGACTTAAAGCACTTACTGATGAAGATCAAGGACTACAGCCTTCAGTATGGATTATACCTAAACATAAAGAAAACAAAAATCCTCACAACTGGATCAGTAAGCATCATCAAGATAAATGGAGGAAAGAATGAAGTTGTTGAGGATTTCATTTTACTTGGATCCACAATCAGCACCCATGGAAGCAAGAGTCAAGAAATCAAAGGCCAAATTGCATTGGGCAAATCTGCTGCAAAAGTGTTAAAAAGCAAAGATGGTCACCTTGACGACTAAGGTGTGCCAAGCCCAAGCCATGGTATGTTCAATCTCCTCATATGTATGTGAAAGCTGGACAATGAATAAGGAAGACCAAAGAAGAATTGATGCCTTTGAATTATGGTGCTGATGAAGAATATTGAATATATCATGGCCTGCCAGAAGAACAAACGAATCTGTCTTGAATGCTCCTTAGAAGCGAGGATGGCGAGACTTTGTCTCACATAACTTTGGATATGTTTATCAGGAGGGACCAGTCCCTGGAGAAGGACATCATGCTTGGTAAAGTAGAGGGTCAGCAAAAGAAAGGAAGACCCTCAACGAGATGGACTGACACAGTGGCTGCAATGATGGGCTCAAGCACAGCAACGATTGTGAGGATGGTGCAGGACCAAGCAGTATTTTGTTCTGTTATGCACAGGGTCACTATGAGTCAGAACCAACTCGACGACATCTAAAACTAACAACAACACTTATATAGCATTACTACGTGTCAGGCACGAGTTCACATACACTAAATCATTACATCTTCACAATTACTTTTACAAAATAAGTATGCTATTGTCATCTCCATTTTACAGAGGACAAAGGTTATACAGCTAATATGTAAAGTGGCCCAGTACTCTACCCCAGACATCTGGCTGCAGAGTTCATAGTCTTAATCACTACGCTATATAAAGATGCCAAAAAGTGGACTTGAAAACATCATGACTGATTAAAAAGGAAACTGTACACTTTTGTCTTTCCTCAACTGTGTACTCTTTGAAGGCAAAGAACATGTTGATTGCTTTATTTCCAATGGCAGTAAATAAACATTTCCTGATTGAAATGAATGGACCATGAGCAGAGTTAGCCAAGAACTTAGAAGTTTCTGAAGGAGTATTCAGGATGGTTCATTCTACCCCCTGTTCTCATCTTAGCCTCATCCTAAACATAACTAGCTCCCTTAAGGTCTTCCCTTATCAATATCTACTTCATTACAAGGGTCTGATATACTTAAGAATACTTAAGTATAAAGCCTGCAGAAGCACTATCAATGGCATTTAGATATACCAGTATTAAAACTTTTAGGATAAAGACATGAGGTGACAGGGATAAAAACATACCACCTCACCTTATGAATTCTAATACACAGTGGTCACGTATCTTCCTGCCAATGAAAATCCTATGGATCACAAAGGCCCAATCTGAATCCGATCATGGGGATGGCACAGGACAAAGCAGCATGTTGTTCTGTTGTGCATGGGGTCACCAAAAGTTGGGGCCCAATTAGAGAGCAGATAGCAACAATATCTTCCTGTTGGCCCTTGTGATGAGTAAGCAGTAAAAACAAAGAGCTGAATTTGACAAGAGTAAATACCTGATAATCTCCCTGCTACAAAGCACTTAGAAATCCTGGATAAAATATGACAAACATCCTTTATAATCTGAACACTCAAGAAAGTAAAAGAAATCACTAAGGGGAAAAAGTGTTTCAGTGTGAATTGACAACTGCTCTGCCTTGACGGACTGTTGTGAATTTCATTAACTAAGAGACTTGGGTTTTATAAGACATGGATAAAAAACGACAAAGCTTGGACCTAAGGACAGGGAGTTGGCACTGAGACCCCTCTGCATAAAGCTGGGATCCCTGAAGACCTAAAAACTTTGAGAAAGGGTGAACTCGAAAAAAATGGTCAACTCCGGGAGACAACAGGAAAGCTTAAGTTCTGTCAATCTCAACCTGGGTTCTGGTGGGATAAAAACAAATTTGAGAATTTATAATCTGTCCTTATTTAAATTTGAAGTTTGACATAACACAACCTTTGCAGTCTAGAAACTCCAGACAGAAAATGACATAAAAAGAAGATACTAGCTGGTAACATCACTGAATCACCTGGTAGAAGCAAATGTAAAACTGATTAATAGAGACATACCCTAACTCAGGCCTATCAGAATTCTCAGATTTACGCACCATTCTACCAAACCTGAGCTCACAATCCCAAACTATAAAAGCACCCAAGAGAATGTCAGCAAACACAAGCAGTAGGGCTGGCATTCCAAGAACTTCAGATAACAGGCTATGAGACAGACTTAAAAACTCTGTAAAATATGAAAGTAAAAGATATGGATGGAGGCCAAGAAATGCAAAATGGTGCAAATGCTGTGGAAAACAGTTTGGCAGTTCCTAAGTATAAACCTACAAGCACTGAAAACAGGTACTCAACAGGTACATGTACATGCATGTTCACAGGATCATTATACACAATAGCCAAAAGGTGGAAACAGCCCAAATGTCCATCAATGGATAAATGGATAAACAAATTATAGAATACACATACAATGGACTATTATTCAGCCATAAAAATGAATGAAGTAATGATACATACAACAACATGGATGAACCTTCAAAACATTATGCTAAGTGAAAAAAGCCAGACAAAAAGGTCACATATTATATATGGTTCCATCTATATATGAAATATCCAGAATAGGTAAATCCATTGAGGCCGAACAAAGATAGTTGCCAGGGAAGGGCCAGGGAATAGGGAGAAACTGCTTAATGGGTAAAGTGTTTTAGTCTGGAGTGATGGAAATATTTTGGAACTAGATAGAGATGGTAGTTGCACAATATTGTGAAGTACTAAATGCCACTGAAGCGTTCACTTTAAAAAGGTTAATTGTATGTTATGGGAATTTTAACTCAATAAATTATTAAGGGAAAAAACAAAAAGAGACATGGAAGCTAGAATAAGGTTCAACATATACCAGCAGGGGAGAGTAGAAAATGAGTGAGAGGAAATATTTGAAGAGCTAATACTCAGAATTTTTCAGACTTTGAGGCAAATTGAGATATATAAATACCCTCTGATAGAGTAAGTAACAAGAGTCCTGATTTGAGTAAATAAAACACATATATCTATCCTTGGACATACCATTGCAGTTAACACTTCAGGATATCAGTGATAAAGAGATCTTATTTGCAGCCAGAGACATTAGACATTATGTACAAAAGAATGACAATTAGACTGACTGAAGATGTCTCAACAGCAATGAAAGCCTGAAGGCAATGAAATAATTTCTTCCAAATGCTAAGAGAAAAAAACTGCCACTTTGGAATCATATACCCCGTAAAATTTTCATTCGAAGACGAAAGTGAAACAAAGGTATCTTTGAACAGATAAAATGTTGAGATAAAAGGAATACCGAGCAGTGAAACTGTTGAAATTGTTTGAATTAATCCAAACACTGACTATATAAAACAGAAATAATAATGACTAAAGTGGTAGTAAAATTCTAAAAAAAAGATATTAAAAATACCAAATAACAATAACATGAAAATGGGAAGGCTCTAATCAGTTAAAACAACCCTTGATACAATCACCACCTGCTTTTCTTCATAAAAATTTTTAACAGCTTTATTGAGATAACATAAAATTTACCCTCTGAAAGTGCACAATCTAATGGTCTTTACTATGTTCACAGAGTTGTGCAAGCATCCCCACTATCTAATTCCAGAACATTTTCATTACCCCCAAAAGATAGATCTATTAGCAATCACTCCCCAACCCTCCTTCAGACCAGCCCCTGGCAACAACTAATCTACTTTCTTTCTCTATAAATCTACCTATTCTGGACAATTTATATAGATGGAATCTTATAGTATATGACCTTTTGTGTCTGGCTTCTTTCACTAAACATAATGTTTTCAAGATTAATCCATGTTGTAGCAGGTATTAGTTATTTCCTCCATTTTTATGGCTGGATAATATTCCATTGTACAGACATACCACATTGTGTTTATCCATTCATCTGCTGATGTAAAGATTGCTTCCACTTTTTGGCTACTATGAATAATGCTGCTATGAACATTTGTGTACAAGTTTCAGTCTGGAAATACGTTTTCATTTCTGTTGGGTATATATCTAGGAGTGGAACTGCTAAGTCATATGGTTTATGACTCTGTATTTAACATTTTGAGGAACTGCCAAACTGTTTTCCATAGTGGCTGTACCATTTTACATTCCCACCAGCAAGTTCTAATTTCTCTACATCTTCGCCAATGCTTGTTATTGTCTTTTCTTTTTTTTTTTTTTTTAAATCATAATGCTTGTTGTCTGTCTTTTTGATTGTAGCCATCTGGTGGGTGTTAAGTGGTATCTCACTATGGTTTTGATTTGCATTTCCCTAAATGTTAATGATGTACATCTTCTTTGGAGAAATGTCTATTCAAATCCTTTGCCCATTTTTAAATTGGGTTATCTTTTTATGACTGAATTATAGGAGATATGTGATTTGAAAATATTCTCCCCAATTCTGTTTGCTGTCTTTTCACTTTCTTGATGATGTCATTTGAAGCATAAAAACTTCTAATTTGATGAAGTCCAATTTATCTATTTTTTCTTTCATCACTTGTGCTTTTGGTGTCATAGCTAAAAAACCAACACCTGATCCAAGGTCTCAAAGATTTACTCCCATGCTTTCTTTTAAGAGTGTTACAGTTTTAACTCTTACATTTAGGTCTATGATCCATTTGGAGTTAATTTTGTGTATGGTATAAGGATTTCATCCTTCTGCTCATAGTTATGTGGTTGCCGCAGCACCATTTCTCGAAAAGACTACCCTTTTCCCCCACTGAATTGTCTTGACATCTTCGTAGAAAATCAATTTGACCACGAAGGTGAGGGTTTATTTCTAGATGCTTGATTCCAGACCAATGATCTATATGTCTGTCCTCATGCCAGTACCATACTGTTTTGATTACTGTAACTTTGCAGTAAGCTTTGGCATCAGGAAATTTGAGTCCTCCAATTTTGTTCTTTTTCAAGACTGTTTTGGTTATTCTGGGGCCCTTTCATTTCCAAATGAATTTTAGGATCAGCTTGTCAATTTCTGCAAAAAGGCAGCTGGAATTTTGTTAAGGATGGCACTGAATCTGCAGATCAATTTGGGGAGCACTGCTATCTAACAATACTAAATCTTCCAACCCATGAACATAGGATGTCTTTCCATTTATTTAAAGCTTCATTAATTTCTTTCAACACTGTTTTATAGTTTTCAGTGTACACGTCTTGCACTTATTTTGCTAAATTTATTCTTTTTGATGTTATTTTAAGTGGAACTGTTTTATTTTCACATTATTCATTGTTAGTGTATAAAAATAAAATAGTTTTACATATTGCTCTTAATGGAGCCCTGGTGGTACAATGGTTAAGAGCTTGCCTGCTAACAAAAGGTCAGCAGTTTGAATCTACCAGCTGCTCCCTGGAAATCCTATGGGGCAGTTCTACTCTGTCCTATAGGGTCGCTATGAGTCAGAATCGACTCGACTGCAATGGGTTTTTTTAATTAGGATTTTCTACATATAAGACCATAATATCTGTGACCAGAAATAGTTTTATTTCTTCCTTTACAATCTGGAGGCCTCTTCTTTCTTTTGCTTGCCGAACTGCCCTGGCTAGAACTTCCAGTAGAATGTTGAATAGGAGTGGAGTAAGCAGGCATCCTTGTCTTGTTCCTGATCTTTTGAGGAAAGCATTCAGTTCTTTCACCATTAAGTATGATGTTAGCTGGGGTTATACGTAGATACACTTGAGGAAGTTCCCTTCCATTCTTAGTTTGTTGAGTGTTTTTAAGATGAAAACTGTAGGATCTTATTAAATGCTTTTTCTGGGTCTACTGAGATGACCAAGTGGCTTTTGTCCTTAATTCTATTATGATGTATTATAGTGATTGATTTTCATGTGAACTACCCTTGCATTCCTAGGATAAACACTACTTGGTCATGGTGTATAATCCCTTTTATATGTTGCTGAATTTGGTTTGTTAGTATTTTTGAGGATTTTTGCATCTATATCCACAAGGGATTATTGTCTTTAGTTTCTTTTCTTGTGATGTCTTTGCCTGGTTATTGTATTAGGACAATACTGGCCTCACAGAATGAGTTCAGACGTACTCCCCGCTCTTCTATTTTTTGGAAGACTTTGTAAAGGACTGGTGTTAATTCTTCTTTAAACATAGGGTAGAATTTGGCAGTGAAACTATCTGTCATGGATTGAATTGTGTCCCCCTGAAGTATGCGTCATCTTGGCTAGACAATGATTCTCAGTATTGTGTGGCTATCCTCCATTTTATGTGCTGTAAATCCTAAACCTCTATATGTTAATGAGACAGGATTAGTGTGGGGTATATCTTGAGTCACACCTTTTATCTTACAAGAGATAAAAGGACAGAGCAACGAGCAGACAGGAGAGGGACCTTACCACCACCGAGAAAGAAGAGCCAGGAACAGAGTGCATCCTTTGGACCTGGGGTCCCTGCGCTGAGAACCTTCTAGACACAGAGGCAGACTGATGCCAGGACACATGGGGACTTCCAAAGAATGCTGGGCCCACAGATGTTGAAAGGAGACAAGGACCTATCCCCAGAGCTGACAGAGAAAGCCTTCTTATAGAGCTGGTGCTCTGAATTTGGTCTTCTAGCCTCCTAAACTGTGAGAGAATAAATTTGTTTGTTAAAGCCATCCACTTGTGGTATTTCTGTTATAGCAGCACTAGATAACTAAGATAATATCTAAGCCTGAGCTTTTCTTTGTGGAAAGTTTATTGATTAGTAATTCAATCTCTTTACTTGTTACAGGTGTGTTTAAATGTTCTCTTTCTTTGTGAGTCAGTTTTGGTAGTTTATGTCTTTCTAAGAATTTGCCTATTTCATCTAGATTATATAATTTGTTGGCATACAGTTGTATATCATATTCCCCACTTTCATTTCCGATTTTAGTTATTTGCATTTTCTCTTGGTCAGTCTAGCTAAAAATTTGTCAATTTTACTGGTCTTTTCAAATAATCAGCTTTTTGCTTATTTTCTCTACTGTTTTTATATTCTCTATTTCTGCTCTAATCTTTACTATTTCCTTCCTTCTGCTTGCTTTGTGCTTAGTTTGATATTCTTTTTCTAGTTTCTTAAAGTGGAAAGTTAGGTTATTAATTTCATTTACAGCTATCAATTTCCCTATAAGTGCTGCTTTAGCTGCATCTCGTAAGATTTGGTATGTTGCGTTTTCATCATCATTCACCTCAAAGTATTTTCTAATTTCCCTTGTGATTTCTTCGACGCACTGATTTTTTAGGAGTGTGCTGTTTAAATTTTCACGTATTTGTGAATTTTCCAAATTTCCTTCTGTTACTGATTTCTAATTTCATTCCACTGTGGTCAGAGAATATACTTTGCATGATTTTAATCATTTTAAACTTACTGAAACTTTTTTATGGCCTAACATAAGGGATACTGGTTTGTAGTTTCTTTTCTTGTGATCTCTTTGCGTGGTTTTTGTATTCTCTATCCTAGACAATGTTCCATGTTCCATTCTTCAACTTGGGAAGAATGTATATTCTGCTGATAGAATGTGTCTTGTGGAGTGTTCTATAGATGTCTAGTTAGGTCTAGCGGGCTTATAGTTTGTTCAAGTCTTCTATTTCCTTGCTGATCTTCTGCCTAATTGGTCTAACCATTATTCAAAGTAGGGTGCTGAAGTCCCCAACTAATTTTTTTTTTTTTTATTGTACTTCAGGTGAAAGCTTACAGAACAAATAGTTTCTCATGAAACAGTAGTACACATACTGTTTTATGACACTGGTTAACAACCCCACAACATATCAACCCTCTAACTTCTCAACCTTTTTTTTTGGTGAAAATACACATAGCCAAAGATACACCATTTCAAAAATTTCTACATGCACAGTTCAGTGACATTGACTACGCTCTTCCAATTGTGCTGTTATTCTCCCCAACTATTATTTTTGAATTAGTTATCTTCCCCTTCAATTCTGCTAATTTTGCTTCTTGTATGTTGGGGCTGTTTTTTATCAGAAGGAGCCCTTGTGACACAGTGGTTAAAGCAACTGACTGCTAACCAAAAGGTCGGCAGTTCGAAACCGCCAGCAGCTCTGCAGGAGAAAGATGTGTCAGTCTGCTTCCGTAGAGATTTACAACCTTGGAAACCCCACGGAGTCACTATGAGTTGGAATCAACTCCACAGAAGTAAGTTTGGTTTTGAGTTTGGGTTCTTTTAGCAGACTGGATAATCTCAACTGACCTGTCTTCAATCAAGTTTGCTGATTCTTTCTTCTGCTAACTTAAATCTGCTACTGAGCTCCTCTGGTGAATTAATGTCAGTTACTGTATTTTTCCACTCCAGAATTTCTCTTTGGTTCTTTTTTAGAATCTTTTTACTGATATTCTCTATTTGTTGGGAGCCCCAGTGGCACCGTGGTTAAGAGCTCGACTGCTAACCAAAAGGTGAGCAGTTCAAATTCACCAGGCACTCCTTGGAAACCCTGTAGGGCAGTTCTGCTTTGTCCTATAGGGTCACTACGAGTCATAATCGACTCGATAGCAGTGGGTTTGGCTTTGGCTTTGGCTTTTTTTTTTTATTATACTTTTCGACTCCAGAATTTCTCTTTGGTTCTTTTTTATAGTCTTTTTACTGATATTCTCTATTTGCTGAGACATCATTCTCATACTTTCCTTTAATTCTTTGGACATGGTTCCTTTTAGTTCCTTGAACATATTTGCAATGGCTGACAAAATTTTGTCTCGTTAAGTCCAACATCTGGGCTTCCTCAGGGATGGTTTCTGCTGAATGCTTTTTCCCCGCTCTATGGCTGTCCTGTGTCTTGTAATTTTTTGGTTAATATGTACATATTTTAAGTACTATATTGTGGTAATTGTGGAAACCAGAGTCCTCTACCTCCCTAGAGTTTGTTGTTATTGATGTTTGTCATTGTTGTTGCTGTTCTGTTTATTTAGAAACTTTCCTGAAATAATTCTGTAAAGTCTGTATTCTTTGTCATGTAGTCTCTGCCCAGTTAGCTCAATGGTCAGCTAATGATTCAACAGATTTCCTTAAATGCCTTGAACCAGTAAGTCTCCCAGCTTTTGCCAAATGGCTGTATGTGTGTGCTGGGACATGTTCTCAATGCTCTGGCAGGCAGTTTACAACTCTGCCTTACCTGTCATTTTCTGCTTGCACAGAGCCTCCAGATAAGCCAGAGGTGAAAGACTCCTTGGGTCATTCCCTGGCAGGCACACAGACCTGCACATGTGCATTGCCTTCTAGATTCCTAGGAATATATCAGAGCTTTTCAAAGCTCCCTGTAGACATTGCATTTCATAGTTTTTCATTTTAACTTTTTGGTTAGTCTCCTGTTAGGCCTAACTGATAATGCCTCTCAGACAACCATGTTAAACAGTTGCTTTAATTGTCTTTGATAAATGCCCTGTGGAAAAGGCTTTTAGCACAGAGTGAGCTCTGAGTTAGGTCAAACAAAGAATGGAGATTTTCAGTGTGCTGCCAGATAGGTCAAATAGTGGCAAGACTCTGGAGATGAGCCTTTTAGGGAGCTCCAAACTCATTCTGCCTCCTTCAGTGGCTGTTAACCATTGTCCAACCTGAGGTGTGTCGGAATAAAACTGTGCTCCATAAGGTTTTCAAAGGCTGATTTTTTGGAAGTAGGTTGCCAGGCCTTTCTTCCAAGGTGCCTCTAGATGGACTCAAACCTCCAACATTTCAGTCAGCAGCTGAGTGCTTTAACCCTTTGCACCAGCCTGGGACTCCACAATGGCTGGTAGGCTGCTGGTTTTCACAGCTACTGTAGTTGCAAAGCTGTTCATTTTCAAGGCTACTGTGGAGCTTGGGAAAGGAGGATGGGATTAGGGCAAGGTAAAATGCCACCAAACTCACTGTGTTCTTAGAGAGATTCACTGTTTCGTTTGAATGAACCTAGTCAGTTGTAAACCTTTGGTTAATTTCCAGAGTTCTGAAAAAGTTAACCTCATCTGCTATTTCAAATGTTGATGATTTGGAACTCTTAATTTGCAGCTCAGACCTCTCCCCTAAATCTTACATTGTATGAACACTGTTGTTCCTCTCCCTTGTGTTTTGTTCACCTTTGTATCCCTAGTGCGTACCAGAGTCTTCTAATGAATATATGTTGAATGACCGAAAGGCATCTCTGTATTATTTCTTTTAACTGCATGTGAATCTAAAATTATATCAAAATAAAATGTCTAAGTTTCATTTAAAAAAAGAAAAGAAAAAGGAGTGCTGTGGCTACTGTAGAAAATGAACTAAGGGGCAAGAATAGATGCAAGTTAGAAGGCTTTAATAGTAATCCAGCCAATTAAACATCAATGGTGTTAACAGACAGCAAACTGGCATAAGAGAAGGTGCGTAGAGGCAGTGTATTTTTCTTCCTAAGTTATTTTCCTGCTTAGGCAACTAAAGCAAACTAATATTCTAGCCAGTGCCATTAATGGCATATTTTACAGTATAACATTCTCTAGAACAGTATTTTTAATCACAGTGTTTTCCTCATCAGTTCACTACAAATAATTTGTTCTTAATAAAAGATTTAGAAAACTCAAGTTGGTAAATATTTTATTTTTAAAAGAGGAATCAAAATAGATTTAAGGTTATCTATAACGTTTCTCTCACTAGTACCTTTTAGAAGGAGAAAGACTGGAGTTAAAGTGAATATGCTTAGATTTCAAGTAAACCTGGGTTACCTTTGGGAGAATCATCCCTATTAGGTTTATAGATATCATCTGGAAAAAAGGGTTTTGAATCACAGTTTAAAAAAAAAAAAAAAATCAAGCTTCTTTTAAACTGCAGCAATACGACAGACCAGCATTATGCTACCCAAGTGGGCACTTGCATGTTTCTTAGAAAAAATAAACGGTCACTGCTGCTTCCATTTAAACTCTATGACCTTGTGAGAAGCCCATAATGTCCAACTGAATTCTTGAAAATGATGTGTCTGACTGACTCTCCATAATGACTCCTCCAATCTAATCATACACCAACTGAAATACCCACACATAATCCATAAAGAGACTAAAAGTCGGATCGAGAAGCAAATAAGACCTCGGAAGATGGCTCTTCAAAGCTGTTTAAAAGAACTCTTCTTTAGGAGATAAAATATTGAAACAGGTAAATCCTCAATTTCCTCATATACCCTTTCTATCTTTAGTGTATTTTTAAATGTACATCTCATTATCATATAATCATAAGGATACAGTAAAATTATGCAGATTTTAATTTTAAATTTAATTACCACTTTGTAATTACTCCTTGTTCAGGATCAATCTTAACATTAATTCTTTAAGGTACACCTCGAATTTCTATGATGTTGTTTACTTTTTCTTCTATTCTCAAAATGAATTCCCACTGGGTCCTGTTTAAATGTATTTGCTCTGTTTATCATTAACTAGTGACTGTGTCAAGTCCCAACAGTGTTAGACTACTGAGTAAATTAAGTCCTGCTTGTCTTCTTTCCCCATCAAGAGAAGAAATAAGCTTCTGCTACAGCATCTACTACCACATTAGATACTGAAAGTGCAGTTCATTTAGAGATCAAGACTGAAATAGAACCCTACCCTTAACTGCGCAAAGAACTCAGATGACAGATTTCTTGGTTCTTCAAATTAACACGACTGCTTCATGTTTACAAAATTACTGTATATTTCATATGTGGAAAACTTGATCTTTGCAAAGATTTCCCCTTTCAGTAATAAAAATTCTAGGAAACACCCACTTGGGACACTAAGCTGTTGCCAAGTCTATAACCTTCATTAAAAACTAATAGCAATGTTCTCTCATTCAATTCTATATAAATGAAATATTATAGCCTAGAACTCCAGGATTCCACGCCTTCTCCTACCAAACCAAACCCACTGCGACTGAGTCGATTTTGAATCATAGTGACTCTGTAGGACAGAGTAAAACTACCTCATAGGGTTTCCAAGGCTGTAAATCTTTTACAGAAGCAAACTGCCACATCTTTCTCCCATGGTGCAGCTGGCGGGTTCGAACCACCTACCTTTGGGTGCGCAGCTGAGTGCTTTAACCACTGTGCCACCAGGGCTCCATTCTTGCCTTCTAGACCTGCCAAATTTCTAAAATGATTCACTTTTTACCACTGGGTTCTGAACTTTGGTTTTCAGCCAACCTAGTCAATTAATCTTAATTGTATGTGTCTGGCTAAACCTTCCCCAGCAGAGGTTTCCCATTACACACATCCGTTACCGGGATACCCATAGGTGCCAACATACAAAGTGCTTTTATCCCCAGCTGTTGCTTAAGTTAATTTAACTCTTCCCTGCAAATCAAATGAAGTAGATGGTAAATGTGTGTGTAATTCTTCTACCTTAGAACATATGCTGTTTTTAAACCCCAATTAATAAACATGTAGTGATTTATTAATACTTTTCCAAAGCAAACTTTAAAGATTCTCCTTAATTCTGTTGAGACCTGCAAAACAAAGCATTACTGGTTTAGAGGCTGATGAATTATGACAACACCAGTGTTTCTTTTTAAATAATTTTATGATACGTTCTAAATGTTTTTGCATTGATGTTTACCAAATTAATCCAATTCACAATAAAAATCTATTTAAATCCCATCTGTATGTAAATGTATAAATATGAAAAGAATGACATACCACCAAGATGTTCCCAATGAGAACATAGCTCAACAGTGTCTACCAACGGGAAATAAGTGGTACAGTAGAAACAGGGCTGGTCAGAGAACCAGAACACCTGGGTTCGGACTATATAAGTAGCTTAACGAAGGCAGGGCCTTGGAAAATTACTATCTTGGCCTCAATTTCATCATTGGTAAAACATAGAGGGCTAGATTAAATGTTATTTACTGGTTGTAACAGACTGAAAAATCTGATTCTTGTAGAGCAGAGGTCAGCAAATGTTTTCTGTAAAGGGCCAGACAGAAAATATTCAGTTTTATGGGCCAGGCAGTATCTGTCACAACTACTCAACTCTGCCGAAGCACCGGAAAAACAGTCACAGCCTGTAAATAAATGGGCCTGACTGTATTCCAATAAAACTTTATTTACAAAAACAGGCATTTGATGAAATTTGGTCCACAGGCCATAGTATTCCAATCCTTGTTGTAGGGCATTAAATCACATTTCCTATAATCTAGTTCCTTGCAAACTCAACATACTGGTTGAAAGGAATCTTTTTCTTCAGGAAAAAATCTTGTTTTCTTGTCTTGTTATCAATAAACCAGGAAAGAACTGTACAAAACAAAGTTAAATATCTTCACATGCCTTCCCTGTCCCTCTACCCCTTCTTTGCCACACCAGTCAGGAGCAGAGCACCACCATTCTTCCAGTCTCCCAGGCCTTATGAGCCTCTTGAAAGCATGTCTATACATCATCCTTTATTTTTGTCCCATCAGCAAGTCCTGTCCTTTATCCTCTTGCTAACTTCTGTCTCCTCCTAAATCTAACATATCCTCCTTTCTATCTCATCTTCCTAAAACAACACTTTCAACATGTCACTTCCCACCTTCAAAGCCTGACTAATTTCTACAGCATCAAATCTAAGCTCTAATGGACTGGAGTTCCCAAAGCCCTCTTTTTTCCTCCATCTAATCAGTGTTATTTCCTACAAGACCTCAACACCTACTCTCTGCCCAAGACAGGATGCTCTCTAGTAGATCCCTGCAAAGTATTTCTGTGCCTTTACTACCAAAGTAAGTCATAATAAAACCATTCTTCCTATTCATCCAAACCCATTATTACCTCAAGGTCTAACTCAAGGATCAATTTTTCTATAAAGCCTTATAAGTCAATATACACAGATATGATCTATTTCTAAACTTCTACTGAATTTAGAAACAGTATCATATGGAGTAACAAACCCTGGTAGTGCAATGGTTAAGTGCTGAGCTGCTAAATGAAAGATTGGTAGTTCAAACCCACCCAGTGGCTCTGCAGGAGAAAGACCTGGCAATCTGCTTCTGTAAAGATTAGAGCCAAGAAAAGCCTATGGCATAGTTGTACTCTGTCACATGGGGGTCACTATGAGTTGAAATCGACTTGACGGCATCCAACAACAACATATGGAGTCCCTAGGTGGTGGAAATAGTTAACGTACTCTGCTGCTAATTGAAAGGTTAGAGGTTCAAGTCTACCCAGAGGTGTCTTGGAAGAAAAGCCTAGCAATCTACTTCTGAAAAACAGGCCATTGAAAACCCTATGGAACACAGTTCTACTCTGACATACATGGGGTTGCCATGAGTTGGAATCCACTCAATGGCAACTGGTTTTTATCATACAGCTTAGTACTTATCTTCCTATAACTGTTTATGACAACCAAACTAGGTTATACACTCTTATGTATTCGCCGATGCCTAATATGATGCTAGAAACAAAACAGGTTTTAAGCAAACATAGTCTGAGAGACTAAATCAAAAGTTGTTATTGTTATAGGATGAGAAGGAATCAAATCCAAGGTCTAAAGTTTTTGCTGTTTCTTTGAATTCTTTTGGTATGTATGAGGTGCTGAGAATAACCATTAGTATGTCTTATTCTGATTAAGTTTCCCAAACACAAATTACTGCAGACATTATTGGAAGTAAGGAATAACCATTACTACGCCTTATACTCTGATTACATCTCCCAAACAGAAAGCAGTGTAGCTGTTATTAAAGAAAAGCAGTCTCCCAGCGCCTTATCCTTCCTGACACTGAAAATAAATAAATTAGCATACAGTTTTATAGTTAGTCCCTTATGAGCGTTCTTTAAAATGTAGATGAAGTCATCTGAGGCTATATATCTCTGTGTATACCACTGCTTCAATGTCCTAGTCCAGATTTCATCTGCGATAAATCTCTACTGCTCCTCCCTAGTTCTGTACTCTACGCCTAAGCAATTCTTATACTAGTCTATACTTTTACAGTGTCTACCCTATGCCAGGAACTGTGTTAGACGTTTTAGATACTATAGCATTTGAACTTTCCAGCTATCTTGTGAGACAGGTGCTATTATTAAGCTCACCTTACCGAGAAAGAAAATGAAGCTACTTGCCCAAGTTTGTATGGCTAGTTAATAACAATGCCAGGAATCAAGCCTTCAATCCTACATCTTCTGACTGTTGCTCTCACTTCTCTGGACTTTTTGTGAAAAACACACTGTACCTATGCTCCCCAGTCAATCCTATCCAGTAATGAGCCATCCAGAGGTCTCAGAACCCCAAGGCTCAATTTCATCTTTCTGACTTAACAGTCACAAGTATGGAGTTCAAGTTTCCCATCTGGGCAAAAAACAAAAATGCCAAAAACCTTCATGAGCAGCAAGTCAGGAAGAATCAAGCATCCATAACAGAAGATTGGCAGTTGCCAGTGATTTATACTATGTATACGAGCGGCTGTATGTAAGGTTAATATGTAAAAGCAAAGCAGAGGCAGACTACTTTGGGTTCAAATCCTGGGCCCACTTAATGGATAAATAACTATGGGCCAGTTAAATAATCTCTCTAAGCCTCAGTTAAATTGCTGTCAAACACATAGGATTAGATAACAACACATTTAAAGCACACAACACAGTATCTGGCACCGGCTAAGTACTCAATAAAGGTTTTCTGTAATTACTTTTAAGGTTGAAGTGGGAAGTCTGAAAAACAGGCAGTTCTAAGCATTTTATCCTCTGATTTCTTTATGGCCAGAGAGCCCAAACTAGAACATAAATGAATGAGGCAATGGGTCATAGCTGTAATCCCCATTTAGGTGAATTACATACTGTTGCCTACTTCACAGCCATAGACTGGCTATTTCATCTCTGCATCTTATATCTCTGTAGGAATATCTCCCAAAACAAAAATGACCAGAAACTCTGTGTCTCTAGGCATATAGTCTCTGCCTAGAGAATCCTCTCAGATTTAAGTGACTACTAAATCTCAAGGTCCAGGCTACACTGCTTCCTACTGGGATGTTACTCACCCAAAATCCCAGAATGAAGAGTTTGTGAGCACTTGAAAAAGAAAGGTAATTACCAGAAGTGAAAAGACTATTAAGAGCCAGGAAAGAATCACAAATTCCTAAAGTCACTATTTTGGCCATTGAGAAGTATCTTATATGTAAGTACATCTTAAATTTCAGCAGAGAATCTAACAAAACTTCTCACAATGGGGAGGTATGATGTGGAGATTTTTAGCCAGTTCAAACAACTATTAAATCATGACTCAAGCAACCTGAACAGAATCTGTATCACAGTACTATACTTGGCTTCACCTTGGCCCACATTTTTATAAACATACAGACAGCATAAGTATCAAATTTTACAGTGAAATAAAGCTGAGATTAAAATATGAAACACAATTTCAATATTCAAAAACACCTCCAACCAAAATTTTGAAATTTACAAAGTATGAATGAAATGTCTCAACTTTGATATTTTGGTCATAACTCATGTAATGGAAGCTAGAAATCCTAGTATCTGAGAGATGGGGCTGTACATTTTCATTCATTCAACAAGTAAGTATTGAGTAAGTACTATGTGGCCAAGCATTCTCATACGATCTAGAAAAACAGCAGTGAACAAACCTATATCCCTGTCCTTACGGAGTTTATAATCTAATGGGAGGAAACAGAGAATAAGCAAATATGATGTCAGGTGGAAGTACTGATATGTGCTATGAAGAAAATACAGCTAGGTAAGAGGACAGAATGATACAGGGCAATGTTAGATGAGTTTGTATATATTTATAATAATGAGAGTAAATATTTACTGAAGAAAAACAAAGGAGAGCCAGGGGATAAGGTACTATTTTATTTTAGACGGGACAATGAAGAAGCTCTCTCCCTCTGGTATGGTAATATTGAGCAAGAAACATGCATGAGATGAGGGAGTGGTCTATTTAAATTATCTCAGGGAAGGGCATTCCAGACATAGGGTATAGCAAGAACAAAGCTCTAAGGCAGGAGATTGCTTGGCTTATTCAAAGAACAGCAAAGACAAAGTGGCAGGAGAGCTGTATTAAGTCATAGAAGATAAGGTCAGAGAAGTAGCCAGCAGCCAGGGCACAGAGAATAAAGACTTCTGGATTTATTCTGAAGGAGACAGAAAGCTGTCAGATGGTTTTGAGCAGGAGAGAATAAAATGTAGGGTAAGAGGGAAAGCAAGGACACCAGTTTGAAGGCTAATGGATTATCTTTATAACCCCAATGTCTAACATAGCATTTGGCATATAAACCCTTATGTACACACCAGCTAGGGTAATACTTATTATCCTATATATTAAAGATAATATTTCTAGTAGTATACCAAACTCAGGTTTGAATCCCAGCTTAACCACTTAAATTTTGTAGCCCTGAACATATTACTTAATCTAAGCCTCACTCTTCTCATCAATAAAATGAGGCTACCTAAGAGTTGCTGTGAGGAAGAAATTTGACAATGTATATAAAGCATTTAACGTAGTGCCCCGCACATAGTAAGGGTGCAAAAAAAATGGTATGTAGTTATTCACTGAGAATACAGTTGGAGGGCAGCTGACTTCATTCAAAAGAAAGCTCATAAAAACAAACAAAACCAGAAATATCAGGAGCTTAGCTATGGACACGTTAAGCCTGAGATACTATTAGCTGTACAAGCAGAGATGTTGATCAGGCAGTTGGATATATGAGTCTAGAGTTCAGAGAAGAGGTCTGGGTTAGAGATAAAACTTTTGGAATTTAGACCATAGTTGGTGTATAAAGCTACGAAACTATGTAAGACCACCAAGGGAAAAAGTGTAGATAGAAAAGAGAAGAGACCTAAGGACAGAGTCCTAGAGTACTACAACATTTACTCACCAAAGAGATGAGGAGGAAGAGTAGAGTAGAACTGAGAAGGAACAACCAGTGAGGCAGACAGAAAACCAACAGACTATGGTACCATAGAAGCTAAGTGAAAAACTTCTGTCAAGGAGACAGAGTTGAGAAGACAGGCTGAGTAAAATAAAAACTAAGACTCGATCATTGGATTTAGTGACATGGTAGACTAGTCTGGGTGAACAGGAGATTAGAATGGGTTCAAGGCAAAAAAATGATAAACAGTAAATTAAGACAATTCACTCAAGAAATCATGCTGGAAAGGCCAGGAGAGAAATAAGGCAGTAGCTAGAAGGAGAAGTGGAATGTAAAGAAGATTTCTTTTTTAAAATGGAGAAAATAACCGTATTCGTGCAGATGGAATGGTTACAGCCAAGAAGGGAAAACTGATGATGTGGTAGAGAGAAGACCTGCTGCAGCCATTATCCTTGAGATGGCAAGGGCAGATGGGATCTAATAACAAAGTGAAGGGGCTGGCCTTAGCTAAAACAGATAGTTTATCACTAGTAACAGAGGAGAAGAGAAGGTGTACACACATAAATGCAGGTAGGTAGATCGATGTTATGGAGGGAGCTTACAGAAATTGTCTTCTGACTGCTTCAATTTCCTCAGAGAAATAGGAAGCAAGTTCATCAACAGACAGTGAAGATGGGGCACAAAGTATTCTAGGTTTGAGGACAAAGGAGAAACTATGTAACAGTCATCTAAGAGACTAAACGGACTAAAGAAAAGTGATACCAGTTGGCAAGTTTTTCTCTACCAGTGTTTGGCCCCACAGGTGCAGGTAAAGATACAGAATAGGTGGAGATTTAGGGAAAGCTAAGATACTGATTAGTCAAACAAGTACAATGAAGGGAGATAAACAGAGGATTTAAGGGTGTATGCAAGAGAGTGATAATAATGATTGACTATGGAAAAGCAGAATAGGGAGTGAAGTGAGAACATGATGGGGATGAGGGACAGTAAAAAGGTGACAGGATCAATAGACTCTTGGTTCTGGTGGGGTTAGTATATTAAAAGAAGTCAGAAAGATGGAAAATTGTATTTGGGGAGTAGGATGTTTACAACTGAAATCACCATAGGAGTTTAAGGATTACTACAGCATAGAACCAGATGCTTGGGACTCCTACATTTAATAAGAAAGGTCAGGGCAGAAGTAAAATGAGAATCCATGTGTCAGATCTGAATGGCAGGTGAGAGAATTAAAGGTAGATGATGGAAAACAGCCTGAGAATTCCTAAATAACTTCTATATAAGTTATCAAAAACTATTAGAGGAAACTAATTCCAACTTTTCTAAGGAAAACAATGATTCAAGTTAAAAAAAAAAAAAAAAGATACAACCTGATTGATAAATTAGTTTAAAAAAAAAAGACTCAATCACTTTATTATTTTCCAAGTTTCATTGTTCAAAATACATTCATAGGTCCTAGAGACCTATACTTCTCTGCTTCCAGAGTTAAATGTATAAAGTAACAAATTAAAGCGGATTTCCCAATCACAGAGAAACCATTACTTGAAGAAAAAACAGCCTTCATATTTAAATATTTCAAAGCAAACTATCACCCAAATATGTATACATCCACCTATATATTTTTTAATCACCTACTTTTCAAATCCACCTATAAACGTAACTTTACACACCATCTGTTGAACAGTTGTATACACAATTAAAATGGTACTTTTCAATAGCCTGAAAAGAGTCTTGGTTTTCATCCTGATGTGAAAAAATAAGCCATACAACATCTATCAATCTATTAAATTTGTACTTAATTTTTAGCAAGTGTGAATGACAGCAACAGTTACTTTCTTTACTCACCTCCTTAATAGCATCTTCATTAGGAAGCATGGAACATAAACACGTGATATAGGCTTGCTGAAAAGATGCCACATTTGGAATTTCTTTAGATTCTGCACATAGTTTTGATAAAGCAGTAGCCTGCGGTATGCAGTTGGATTTCAACAAATGTTTTATTCGCATTTGCAGAAAGGAAGGTCCTTCTTGTGCAATCAACTTATTGACTAGAAAAAAGGAAAAACAAAAACAGTTTGATAGCATATCATGCAACACGTCAGGCTTGTTAAAATGAAAATTTGATATTATGCTTTTTTTTGTTGCTGGTTTGTTTTGTTTTAGTTGATAAAATTTCAGTTGATAAAACTGGGAAGTTTATTCTGATCTCAATACTCATCTAGCAGAACAAAGAGCACAATTAATTTTGCTAAAAATTCCCACATTAGTTAATAGTCTTATCTTGAACATAAAACCTTTTAATAAAGCTAGTAACATTTTATCAAAATTGTTTAACCACGTTCTCCCTCACTTTCCCACTACAGTAAGGAATAGTGAAATGAACTATAAGTGAAAGTACAGAAAAAGAAACAAGTATCCTAGATGATATTAACAACTACCACTTGAACACTTAGGAGGTACCAAGCTTTAAATTGTTTTTATATACCTCTCATTTATTCTTCACACCACCACCAAGGCAAGTATTATTATCCCCAGTTTAAGGTTAGGAAAATTAATATTCAGAGAAGTTAGGTAACTTGCCAAGGATTCCAAAGCCAGTGGTGCTCTTTCCTTTAAACCAGGCATTTCTCAAAGTGTTTTCCACCGACCAAAAGACCTGAGAGATAGTCCTAGAAAAAAAAAGGATTCCTTGGTCAAATCTCTGAACAGTCCTGCAATAAAGAAAACTGTTCACTTTTAGTTAACCCAATGTTTCCCAAATGGATTTGACCAGAGAACCCTTCTACACATATTACCAATGTCCTATAAAATGTATGTTCCTGGTTCAGTTCACACTTTGAGAAATGTTTCCCTGAACAGTAATGAAGATTAAGCACCTGAGCACTGATTATGCAGCAGTCTGGACAAGTCCTCAATTTTCGAACAGTAGATACTTAACAGGTACATGACATCAATTATTACATAGTATTACTTAAAGAACAGAAGTGGGAGTATTGCATGTCAAACCAAGTGCTGAGCGAACAAACTGTTTTAGGTGGCTAATAATCTAAAATAGGGTTCCTCAAGCATTAAAGTGCCTTATGAATCACCTGGAGGTCTTACTAAAATGCAGGTTCTTACTTAGTAGGTCTGGGATGAGACCTGACATTTTGCTGTTCTAACAAGCTCCCAGGTGATACTTATGTTGCTAGGTCCGCAGGCCACATATGGAGTGGCAAAGATCAATAGTAAAGATAAACAACTAGCCCAATCTTAACTGCGTACCAGAATCAAGTGTAGAATTTTTTAAAATTATTTATCTTTTTAAAAAATAGGTAACACATGACAGAATATTCAAAAGGCACACAAAAAAGTTAGAAGTCCCCCTTCTACCTTTAGTTCATCTCCCCCAGAAACAAGTGTTTACAATTTCTTGTTTATCCTTCCAAAAATATTCTGACTACAGACTTTTTTCCACTTAATGTATCATAAAGGTCACTCTATAATTAGCATATTTACAGCTAACTCACTATTTTTAACAACTGAATAGTATTCCACTGTATGGATGTACTATGATTTATTTAACCAATCCCCTACTAATGCACTTGCAAGTTGTTTCCAATCTCTGGCAATCATCAATAATGTTACAGTTTATAACCCCGTACACAGGTCATGAATTCTTAGAAGTGGAATTGCTAGGTTAAAGGCTTTGTCCATTTGTAATATTGACACCTACTGTCAAATTCTCTCCAAAGATTATACCAACTTATAATCCCACCAGCAACGTACAAGGTTCCCATTTCCTGTGGCACTTTAATAAATTCTGGATTCCAGAGCTGCAATCCTAGAGACCTGACTTAGCAGATCTGAGGTGGAGCCACCGGGACCTCAGTGTGTATGTTTTTGTTTTGTTGTTTTTACATTCCACAAATATTCTAATGTGTAATCAAGGTCAAAAAGCAGAGATGAAAAACATCACCTTCACTTAGACTTTGCCATTTTACTCCCACAGTCACTAAATTCCATAAAATGAACTCACAATCACCCCCTCTGCCAAATAGCTCCTCATTCTGTGCCTCTATCTGCAGTAATGGTACTCTCTTAATCACACAGAAAGGAAACGTTGGCATTATATTTGCTCTCTCTACCTTGATACTTCCTCAAAGGAAACTCAGTTATTATGTTCTATTAATTCTTTTTTTAAACTCTCTCCAATTCAGCTCCTCCCTATTCCTGCCACATTTGTCAACCCTATATATCCTATTCTGCCTAACATTAGATTCTGCTCTATTTATCTGCCCTACCAGATTGTAAAGCAATTTTAAAAATCCCACAGGAGGCAACACACCTGAAAACAGGAACGTTACCTTCACCACCACCCGTATTCTAAACTCTTCCATAGCATTTTACTTCTTTCATCACGCTTAACTTTCTCTTTAAGGATTGTAATAAGAGGTTATACAGTATATAAAGGTTAAGAGTTAGGTTTTAGAATCACAGATCTGAGGTTGAGTCTTGGCTCTGACAGATACTAGTTGTGAGATGCTTGGACAAGTTAACTGACCTCTCTGTGTTTCAGTTTCTTTACCACATTGAGATGAAAGAATCATAAACAATATACCAGTAACGCAGATATAACACTTAGCACAGGACCAGGCACAGAGTAGGTGAAATGCTCAATAACAGCTGCTGCAATTTCTGTCTCTGATACCCCCCTTAATTATATCAGACTGTCAGTAATTTGTAAGCAAATACTATGCCATGTTCACTTTTGTATTCCCTATAGCACTAAGCACAATGCCTTATACAGTAAAACCTGTGAAAGCCAGAACCTGTAAGGCAGAAACCTGCCAGAGAAGGAAAACTCAAATATTTTCCACTAAAACGAGCAACAGAAAAGTGGTTTAAGACTGCAAAGGCAGAAAACTTGCAAGACCCGGAAAAATAAGGCAGTCCTGCTGAGTTCCGGCTCTCACAAGTTTCACTGGATATTACAGATGTTTAATAAAGCCATGTATTTAGTAACTGAATGGTTATCACTACCCAATCAAAAACTTTTTTTTTTTTAGTTTCTCATACAAAAGTTTATACATACATTGTTATGTGACCCTAATTGTTCTCCCTATACTGTGATAGCACACTCCTCCCTTTCTACCCCTGATTTCCCATGTCCATTACCAGCTCCTGACCTTTTCTCACCTCCAGGCAGAAGCTGCCCATTTAGTCTCATGTATCTACTTGAGCTAAGAAGCACACTCTTCACAAGTATCATTTTACGTCCCACAGTCCAGTCCAATCTCTGTCCAAAGAGCTGGCCCCGGGAATTGTTTTAGTTCTGGGTTAACAGACAGTCTGGGGGCCATGCTTTCCGGGGTTCCTCCAGTCTCAGTCAGACCATTAAGTCTGGTCTTTTTACTAGAATTTCCAATCAAAAACTTTTAACATGTCCCAACGTGGGATAAAATTCTGCCTCTACAATTTTAACTAAGTGGCCTTGGGCATGCCCATCACATAGTAGACACTCTATAAATCATAGTTATTACTTTTGTAAGGAAGGAGTCCTGGTGGCAGAATGCTTAAGCATTTGGCTGATAACTGAAAGGCCAGCAGTTCGAACCCACCAGCTGCTCTGTGGGAGAAAAGACCTGGATATCCATAAAGAGAAGATTACAGCCTAGGAAACCCTATGGGGCAGGTCTACTCTGTCGTATAGTGTCACTATGAGTCAGAATTGACTCGATGGAACACAACAACTTCTGTGAGAGAAAACTATTCAAGATATTACAACCATATTTAAACTGTTGCTTTAGCAATTTTCCAGAGCTTGATCTTGCATTTTTAAAACCATTTTAAGTTATGCTCAAATAATCTTAAATTTATTTTTTGAAAAGCAAATCAATCTATATAATTCAGTCTTTTAAAAGATATAATATACCATATAACCCAGCAATTTGGTGCTTCCTTAAAAACTAGAAATAGAAGTACCATATGATCCAGCAATCCCACTCCTAGGAATATATCCTAGAGAAATAAGAGCTGTCCCACGAATAGATATATGCACACCCATGTTCACTGCAGCATTGTTCACAATAGCAAAAAGATGGAAACAACCTAGATGCCCATCAACAGATGAATGGATAAATAAACTATGGTACATACACACAACGGAGTATTACGTAAAGATAAAGAACAATGATAAATCTGCGAAGCATCTCACAACATGGATGAATCTGGAGGGCACTATGCTGAGTGAAATAAGTCAATCACAAAAGGACAAATATTGTATGAGAACACTACTGTAAAAACTCATGAAAAGGTTTATATACAAAAAGAAACAATCTTTGATGGTTGGGAAGGGGGGGATACTAAATAGACAATAGATAAGTGGTAACTTTGGTGAAGGCTAAGACAGTACACAATACTGGGGAAGCCAGCACAACTTGCACAAGGAAAGGTCATGGAAGCTCCATAGACACATCCAAACTCCCTGAGGGACTGACCTGCTGGGTGGAGGGCTGTAGGGACCATGGTCTTGGGAAACATCTAGCTCAACTGGCATAACATACTTATTTAAAAAAAAAAAAAGTTCTACGTTCTACCTTGGTGAGTAGCATCTGGGGTCTTAAAAGCCTGTAAGCAGCCATCTAAGATACTCCACTGGTCTCACCCCTTCAGGAGCAAGGCAGAATGAAGAAAACAGGATACAAGGGAAGATTAGTCCAAAGGACTAATGGACCACAACTACCATCGCCTCCACAAGACTGAGTCCAGTACAACTAGATGGTGCCCAGCTACCACCACTGACTGCTCTGACAGGAATCACAACAGAGAGTCCTGGGCAGAGCTAGAGAAAAATGTAGAACAAAATTCTAACTCTGGCCTGACAGAGACTGGAAAAACCCCAAGAATATGGCCCCTGGACACCCTTTTAGCTCAGTAATGAAGTCACTCCCGAGGTTCACCTTTCAGCCAAAGATTAGACAGGCCCATAAAACAAAATGAGACTAATGAGGCAAACAGCCCAGGGACAAGGACTAGAAGGCAGAAGCGGACAGGAAAACTGGTGATAGGGAACCCAAGGTTGAGTAAAGATATGTTGATGGATTGTGAGGTTGTTAACCATTGTCATAGGGCAACATGTGTACTAACTGTTTAATGAGAAACTACTTTGTTGTGTAAACCTTCACCTAAAGTGAGAATAGCAGCACAACTGGAAGAGCGTGGTCGATGTCACTGAACTGTGCATGTAGAAATTTTTCAAATGGTATATCTTTGGCTATGTATATTTTCATCAAAAAAAAGGTCAAGGGAGAGGGTTGACATGTCGTGGGGTTGTTAACCAATGTCATAAAACAATATGTGTACTGTTCCATGAGACTATTTGTTCTGTAAACCTTCACCTGAAGTACAATTTAACAAACAAAAAGGTTCAGATCTGAGCTGCAGGGGCAGTGGAGGGGTAAAAGAAGCTTTCTAATAAGCTTTTGATCAGAAATTAGATTAAGGGCCAATTGTGAAAGTTTGCCCACCACTTATATTTTGGTTCCCAGTATAATTCCTTAGAAATGTATGTATCACATACCCATGCAGATAGAGCCTTACAGATAGTGTGTGCTTAATCTTCACTAAATGCATAGGACACCATGGGATTTTAAGTGAGCAATGCTTCTCCTCATTTCTTAATATTTTTCTATGTGAAGAGAAATTAACTACTGTTAACTCCAGGGGGGCTGGGGGTGGGGAGGTGTGACATATCTGATTAGGACATCAGGGGAAAATAAACTGAACACACAACTCAATTTCACTCCTTTTCCTCTTGGGCTTGCCTGCAGAAAGCACGCATTCTTCCTTGCCTCATTCCAGCCTCATGTGGAAAGGGTGGGTAAATCTAATTCTGCTTTTA
This sequence comes from Dugong dugon, assembly GCA_030035585.1. Lineage (NCBI taxonomy): Eukaryota > Metazoa > Chordata > Mammalia > Sirenia > Dugongidae > Dugong > Dugong dugon. Next base: position 65,186,111 of record CM057462.1, on the reverse strand, counting down.
AAACCATCTGTCTCTGTCTCTAACAGCATTTATCAATCTAAAGGTGGTATTTTAGCCCCCACTAATTACAAAGGGATGCTATTTATTGGGGACCTCAATAGACAACAACAGAAACCAACCTATTTCCTATCTAACAGCCTATAATCTCTTGTCCTTATTACTCTTTATTTCCTTCCTTCCTTTTGTCTTTCTTTAATTATTTATTTATTTTTAGGTTAGTGCAACTGATAAGCAGAATTGTCAAAGGTAAGGGACCAAAAGTAAATCTAAGTTCCCTTATGCCAATCTTCTCACTATAAAGAAAAGCCCAGACTGCATGTGTATAATAGGTTGTCAAACTTGGTGAATGAATAAGTCTTTATATGTTAATCTATTGAAGGAATAAAGTGGTGCATTTTAGGGTACCAACATTCAAATGGCCTGTTCTAAGACCGAAACTAAAGATATTCCCAAAAGCATAGTAACTGTTCTGAAACCTGTTTTTATCCTCAAAACATACTTAACAGAACGTCATCCTTCTAATTTTCCGCTAACTTGAAGCCAGTGAAATTAGAATTATTGGCTATATGCAATGAGATGTTTTGTGTATCTAAAATGCAAATGTCAACTCGAATCCATAAATTTTCAGGTCTTAAAATGACAAACAGAAAATTTCATTCTTTGCATTTCTCTACAAAATGCTGAATTCCGATATTTCATAAGTATAAAATAAAAAAGCAATTTTTCATGGGTCTAAATTGTTATGAATGAACAAAGTATGATCAAAGCTCTGTCATATACCATTAACTAAAAGCAAATTATTAGTTTCTTCCTCAAGAGCTTTGTATGAACACTGTTACTTCAAATAACATTTAAAAATAAACAGGAGTACAAAGGGAAACTTAACACTTAAAAATGCCAGAATCCTCACTTAAATAAGCAAAATATTAACTGTTGATAGCTAACTTTTACTGGTCAAAGGAAAACAGACTGACCAGGTGAAAGTCACAAAAATTTTAATCCACAATCAATTTCAATTCTTTTAGAATTAGATTCTCCTCTAATGTAGTTGGTAACGTTTTAAGACATACCTTCTTCAGTTTCTACTGGCTGTTGAGACAGAATTTTAAGGAGAATTGGGTTTTTCCACATCCCTTCCTTGGTAACATGAACCAGTATTTGTAGGTTATTATTCCCAAATTCCAATAATGCATCATGTGACTCCTAAAAACAAAAACAGCATATCCAGAAAACAGATTAATAATTAATCTGAAAAGTAGTTCTGCCTTTTCAATACATCTTCTCATTTACTGACATGGTTAGGTTCCAAAGACCAGGTTGTTATGCGAAGTTGGCATTATGCCAAAACGGAGGATGACCACATCATTACACAACTACCAGACCACTGAAAATCATGGTCAAGATGACACAACCTTAACCATCACAGCCAGCATTACTCTCGCCTCACACCTCAGCATTCGTTACTGTTTGTTACTGCCAGACATACGTCGTTAACGTGCAAAATAGTCAGATAATAGATTTTTTACTATTGTTATAAACAGGAAATGTCAGATAACTAGATAGTTGATAAGTGAGAAGAAAGTGTATATCTGAACATCTATGAACTGGAAGGACTTATATAACTTTGATTTACTAAAAATAAATAAGCAGAAAAAGACTACCCTCAAAGCTTTTCGAAATTTATTGCTGCTTTTTATGAAACTATGGTGTTTTCACTAAGTTAAAGGGTACTTTCAAATGTATTCCTGAACTCCCTACAGATAAAATTATCACTAAAATTCAATTTGGGTCCTTGTGTTACTATTGCGTATTTGGAGTGCTCTACTATTAAGATAGCTTATATTATCAGCAGACTCTTTGAAGATCTGACTGACATCCCTGGTAGTAAGCTGATTTATTTTAAGGCCATCGGTACAGTTTCTTTTAAAGGATTCTGTAGTATTCACATGGGCAACCCATTTTCGTCTAATAGAAACATTACTTAATGACACTTCTGGTTATATTTTTTATAATTGTTTAAATTCTTCTATTAAATTACTTTTTAAATAAGGCGTTGGCTCTAGAGGAAATGTCCTGAAAAGTCTAGGTTATTAGTTGTCATTCAATCTCCTAAAAAAACTAACAAAATGTAATTGTCAATTGTTTAAAGTACTTATATACTAGGGGAAGAACGGGGACAAAAATTAACTTAGATACAAATGATTAAGTATATGTCTCACTATCCTATATTACTAGTAAGGATTATTGGTTATTACTGTTCTAAAATTTTAACTTGTTTTCCCTTATTTTGGAAACCCTAGCAGCGTAGTGATTAAGAGTTTGGCTGTTAACCAAAAGGTCAGCAGTTCGAATCCACCGGGTGCTCCTTGGAAACCCTATGGGGGGAGCAGTTCTACCATGTCCTATGGGTGGCTATGAGTCCGAACCAACTTGATAGCAATGGGTTTTTGGGTTTGGTTTTTCCCTTATTTTAGAGAGCCAAAATTCTCTAGGAACACACGCTTCCATTTATAGCAATGTTCCTATGGAAAATATTAAGTCAAAAAATGCTCACAGACCTAGAATATTCTTTTATATTCACTCAAGTGAAACATATAATAATTATAATCATGTATATCTTTAGATTTTTGATAGCTTTAGTCTATCTAAAACTTTATTTTTGAATAATGGAAACTTACTTTTTGTTGATTTCTAAGCTATGCAAAATTAAGCAAAATGAACTGAATGAAAAAACAATTTTTAACACACCCCTTCATCTGGAGGACCTTTTTCTCATTCCATGAATTTAATATCAATATATACCGAAAGGTGGCAGTTTAAACCCACCCAGCAGCTCCACAGGAGAAAAACCCAGCAATCTGTTCCTGTGAAGATTACAACCTAGAGAACTCTCTAGGGCAGTTCTACTTTGTCACATGGGATCGCTATGGGTCGAAATCGATGACAGCACTCAACAACAACAAAATGAATTTGCTGTCATTCTAAGTTTCTCATTTAATTTTCTGGAAGAAATTAACTAGATGTCTTGGAGAACACTGAGTGAAAATCAACTCACCTGTAGACTCTGAAGGAAAGGTACCCAGACTTCACAAGGCAGTTCACTTTCAGACACTGGAAGCAGCAATTCAAAACAACTCCTACAATATAAATAACTAAGTAAATACATAAAGGTGGTTACAGTCAACAATACTGAATATACATTTTATATGTTTACATTATTTTCAATTGTTTTTTACTATTCAAAATTTTTTTCAACATTGTTACATTGGTTTTTCAACTATAAAAAAGAAGAAAAAAGAAAAAGAAACTCCAGGAGACTTTGTATTTATATTGCTGCCTTAATACATGTGGTAAGAATATACAAGCCTTCCAGAAATCATATTCCAGAAAGTGTCGTTTACTTTATGTGGGGAGGCATATAGAAACAATTCTGATTTCAGACAATAAAGACAGGAGCTCAATTTAGCTGGTACATTGTGAATTTAGCTGGTACGTTGATAAACATATGTAATTGTCATCTACATAGGTACCTGTCACTTGCAGAGGAAGCAGAAATGATTAGCAAAGTCATTTCTTCACCTCTAAAAACCAAGCAAGGGAAAGAGGAGGTTCTTCTTTCTACCTTAACCATTACCCAGAGGCACAGAAACAAAATAACAGGAAGAATTAAAAAAAAGAAAAAAAGGAAATGCAATACAAATTCAACTCAAAATATTAATCAACCAACACCTCTCTAAAATCTTGCAGAATATTATTTTACTCCCTTAGCCTAGGTAACATAGGAAAGTGGGACTTGGTAGGAGGAACAATGGGATTATAAAATCAGGAATGCTTGATTTCCATAAAGATATGGAGTTAGAAGTTTCTGGCTTTGAAGAACAGGACAGGGAACAAGTAAGGCCTGAGAAAAATAAACCACCCAGATTAGATGTTATCCCACCAAACAATCTGTAAACTGAAACAAGGTGATCCCTAGATAAAACTTAATAACTGTTGATATTTTTTCAATTTACAGATGAAAATTTCATTAAGCATGTAATTTTGTCTGCTGCTAAGTGGTCAAACATCAACAGAAGAAACAGGAGCTAAATGATCATGGACTCTTACAGTGGTGATCTTATACTGTACCCTGATATCTTCTGCTAGCAAAATTATTCTTAGTTTAAATAATACACTCAAACTGCAGAATTTTATGGTGTTCCCCCCAAAGAACATAGTATTCCTCAATGAACACTACAGTTTCCAGATACTCTGTCACTTGAATGGATCGATACCTAGGGGACAGAGAGAAAATGTGTCATTCTCAGATTCCAAGTCTAGCGAGGGCAGTTAAAGATTGCATTGCTTGGCTGGAGATTCCGTTGCACTATATCTTCTGGGACACTGCGAAGGGAGGCTCAGACCAAAGGAAATTTCATTCAGAAGCATGACTCTAATGGTGCTTTGAAGAATAAATGTGATGCCGTAATAAACAGAAGTCAGCTGAACATGAACATTACGAAACCAAGGGTCTCAATTTTAAGAGTGATTTAAATTCTTAAACTTACAGTACTAATCTGCCAAGCACTAAGAGGACATCTTCACATTCGGTAGTTAAATATGGCCGTGCGCTGGCAAAGCTTTGGATAGCAAGTCGATATACCTCCAGAAGATACACAATATGTTCTGATGCATTCTTGTTGCTTGCATATTGCAATAAGGTCTAAAAAATAAAATTAAAGATATAATTATTTTAAAAATAAAAATAATGAAACAAATATAGATTGTCTGTTCACTCAAATGCACTACCCCTCTTGTTTTTTCTAACAGATGCATACACCTTTTATTTGCCTTTTTAGGCTCTGGTTGGTTTAACCCGTAACCATCAAGTCAATTCCGACTCACAGCAGCCCTAAAGGACAGAGTAGAACTGCCCCATAGGGTTTCCAAGGAACACCTGGTGGATCTGAACTGCTGACCTTTTGGTTAACAGCTGAGCTTGGATTCTTTTTTCATCATTTAATGAATTGTTCCTGCCGAGTTAAAGAAAAAACAGAACTGCTTTTCTGACATGAGAAAATTGTAGAGCTATAAAATGTCTGTAGCTGTCCTTACTAGAGGTCTCGAGTTACCATCTCTAAAATTCAACAATAAGTTTCACAACTTTAAATTGAGCACTAACTATTGAGCACTAACTATGTGTCAAGCACTGAGTATACAAGAAAAAGACTATGATCCTTCTGCAAGAAGACTTATTCCCAAGTATGGTCCTCAGCTCTACAGCTTTGTAAAATCCATTTTTCTCTGCACACATTGATTACGCTTCCAGGGAATAACTTACACCAACCAATTTATTAAAGGTTAACATTATGCTTCTATGACAGAAAAGTTTATTAAAAAAAAAAAAATCCAAAAAATACAAGCATAAGGAACACTTCCTAACTCATTCTATGAAGCAGTATTAGCCTGATACCAAAGCCAGACAAAGACATCACATGAAAACGACCAATCAATACCCCTTATGAATTGTTGTTGTTGTCAGGTGCCATCAAGTCCATTCTAACTCATAGAGAGCCTATGTACAACAGAACGAAACACTGCCCGATCTTGCACTATCCTCACAGTTGTTGTTATGATTGAGCCCATTGTTGCAGTCACTGTGTCAATCCATCACGTTGAGGGTCTTCTTTTTCGCTGATCCTCTACTTTACCAAGCATGATGTCCTTCTCTAGGGACTGATCCCTCCTGATAACGTGTCCAAAGTATGTGAGACATAGTCTTGCCATCCTTGCCTCTAAGGAACATTCTGGTTGTACTTCTTCCAAGATAGATTTATGAATAGAGATACAAAAATCCACAACAAAATCTTAGCAAACCAAATCCAAAAACATATTAAATGGTTTATACACCATGATCAAGCAGGCTTTATCCCAGAAATACAAAGGGTGTTTAACGTAAGAAAACCAATATAATAGAATGAAGAGTAAAAACAAACAAACAAAACCCATAATCATCTCAAACGATGCAGAAAAAGCATTTGACAAAATCCAACAAAATTTCACGATAAAAACATTCAGCCCAAAAGACTCTAAGAGAAAATTATTGAAACTAATAGAAAGATTCAGCAGAGTAGCAGAATATAACACAAACATACAAAAATCAGTTGGATTCCTAAACACCAATAAAGAGAATGACAAAAAGGAAATCAGGAAAATAATACCATCTATACCAGCCCCTAAAACAATAAAATACTTAGGAATAACTCTAACCAAAGATGTAAAAGACCTATACAAAGAAAACTACAAAACACTACTGCAAGAAACCCAAAGGGATCTCCATAAATGGAAAAACATACCATGCTCATGGATAGGTAGACTCTACATAGTGAAAATGACAATTCTACCCAAAGCAATTTACAAATACAATGCAATCCCCATCCAAATACCAACAACATTCTTTAAAGAGATGGAAAAACTAATCATTAACTTTATATGGAAAGATAAGAAGCCCCAAATAAGCACTATTGAAGAAGAATAAAGTAGGCAGACTCACACTACCTGACCTCAGAATCTACTATACAGCTACAGTAGTCAAAATTGTCTGGTACTGGTACAATGACAGATACATTGACCAATGCAACAGAATTGAGAACCCAGATGTAAATCCATCCACCTACAGTCACCTGATCTTCGACAAGGGCCCTAAGTCCAGAAAATAGGGAAAAGACAGTCTTTTTAACAAATAGTGCTGGCAAAACTGGATGTCCATCTGCAAAAAAAAGAAACAGGACCCATACCTCACACCATATACAAAAACTAATTCAAAATGGATCAGAGACCTAAATATAAAGCCAAAAACTATAAAGTTCATAGAAGAAAACATAGAATCAATGCTAGAGGCCCTAATACACGGCATTAACAGGATACAAACCATAACCAACAACACACAGACCCCAGAAGATAAGCTAAATAACTGGGATCTTCTAAAAATCAAACACCTATGCTCTTCAAAAGACCTCACCAAAAGAGTAAAAAGAGTACCTACAGACTAGAAAAAAATTTTTGCACATTACAAATCAGACAAAGGTCTAATCTCTATAATCTACAAGAAAATCCAACACCTCTACAACAAAAAGACAAATAATCCAATCAGAAAATGGGCAAAGGAAATGAACAGACACTTCACCAAAGAAGACATTCAAGCAGCCAAGAGACACATGAGGAAATGCTCATGATCACTAGCCATTAGAGAAACGTAAATTAAAATCACAATGAGATATCATCTCACCCTGGCATTACTGGCACAAATCAAAAACACTGGAAATAAATGTTGGAGAGGCTGTGGGGAGATTGGAACTCTTATGCACTGCTGGTGGGAATGCATAATGATACAACCATTTTGGAAAATGATATGGTGCTTCCTTAGAAAGCTAGAAATAGAAATACCATTCGATCCAGCAATCCCACTCCTTGGAATATATCCTAGAGAAGTAAGAGCCATCACACAAATAGACATATGCAGACCTATATTCATTGCAGCACTGTTCACAAGAGCAAAAAGACGGAAACAACCTAGATGCCCATCAACAGATGAATGGATAAACAAACTATGGTACATACACACAACGGAGTATTACGCAACAATAAAGAACAGTGATGAATCTGCGAAGTATCTCATAACATGGATGAAACTGGAGAATATTATGCTGAGTGAAATAAGTCAACTGCAAAAAAACAAATATTGTATAAGACCTCAACTGTAAAAACTCATGAAAAAGTTCACACACAAAAAGAAACAATCTTTGTTGGTTACGAGGGATGGGAGGGATGCGGGGGAAACATTAAATAGACGATAGATAAGTGGTAGCTTTGGTGAAGGGTAAGACAGTACACAATACTGGGGAAGCCAGTACAACTTGTACAAGGCAAGGTCCCGGAAGCTCCACAGACACATCCAAACTCCCTGAGGGACTGAATTGTTGGGTGGAGGGCTGTGGCGACCATGCTCTCGGGGAACATCTAGCTCAATTGCCATAACACAGTTTATGAAGGCAATGTTCTGCATTCTACCTTGGTAAGTAGTGTCTGGGGTCTTAAAAGCCTGTGAGCAGCCATCTAAGATACTCCACTGGTCTCATCCCTTCGGGAGCAAGGAAGAATGAACAGTACAGGATACAAGGAAAAGATTAGCCCAAAGGACTAATGGACCACGGCTACCAAGGCCGCCACCAGACTGAGTCCAGTACAGCTAGTTGGTGCCTGGCTACCACCACTGACTGCTCTGACCAGGATCACAACAGAGCTGGAGAAGGATGTAGAACAGAATTTTAACACATGCAAAAAAGACCTGATTTACTGGCCTGACAAAGACTGGAGAAACCCCAAGAATATGGCCCCCAGACACCCTTTTAGCTCAGTGATGAAGTCACTCCCGAGGTTCACTGTTCAGCCAGGGACTGGACAACCCCATAAAACAAAGCAGGACTAATGAGGCACAGCAGTCCAGGGACAAGGACTAGAAGGCAGGAAGGGACAGGAAAGCTGCTGATAGGGAACCCAACGTTGAGAAGGGACAGTGTTGACATGTGGTGGGGTTGTTAACCACTGTCATAGGGCAATAAGTGTACTGTTTAACGAGAAACTATTTGTTCTGTAAACCTTCATCTAAAGCACAAAAAAAAAGGAATTACCTATGTAAGAACAAATCGACAACAGCAACTCAAAAGGTCTGATGGGAAGCCTAGCAGACAGTGAGTTGAAGATACTGGTGATGGAATAATTTGGAAAAGGATAGTGAGAATAGCAGCACAACCGGAAGAATGTAATCTATGTCACTGAATCGTACATGTAGAAATTTTTGAAATGGTGTATCTTTGGCTATGTGTATTTTCACCAAAAAAAAAAAAAAAAATCGTCCTGTAAGGTTGAGAAGGGAGAGTGGTGACATGTCGTGGGGTTGTTAACCAATGTCATAAAACAACATGTGTACTGACTGTTTAATGAGAAACTATTTGTTCTGTAAACCTTTATCTAAAGTACAACTTAAAAAAAGATTTCTTAAAAAATAAAAATAAATAAAAATTTAAAAAGTAAAGTACAATAAATAAAAAGAACAAAAAATTAAGAAAATTTAAAAAAAAAAAAAACACTCAGAAAACTAGGAAAAGAAGGGAACTTTCCTCATCATGATAAAGGGTATCTATGAAAAACCAAAAGCCACAGCTAAAATCATACTGAATGGTAAAAGACTGAAAGCTTTCCGCCTAAGATCAGGAACAGGACAGTGAAGCTCACTTTCATTAGTGCTATTCAGATTGTATTAGATGTTCTAAGCGGAACAATTAGGTAAGAGGGGGAAGCAGAAGGCATCTAAATTGGATGGGAAGAAGTAATACTATCTCTATTTGCAGAAGACACAATCCTATAAACAGAAAATTCCAAAGAATCCCCCAAAACACTACTAGAGCTAATTAATTCTGCGAAGTTGTCTAAGATTCAAGATCAACACAGAAAAATCAAGTGTGCTTGTATACACTAGCAACGAACAATCTCAAAAAGAATTTAAGGAAACAATTCCATTTATAATAGCATCCAAAAGAACACCTAGGAATAAATTTAAACAAGGGAGTGAAAGACATGTACACTTAAAACTACGAAACAATGCTGAAAAAATTAAAGAAAACCTAAATAAATGGAAAGACACTTGTGTTCATGGATTGGAAGACTTAATATTGTTAAGATGGCAATAATACCCAAAGTGATCTACAGATTCAATCCCATCCCTATGAAAATTCCCACAACTTACATACAAACTAATGGAATAGAATTGAGAGTTCATAAATAAACCCATACATCTTTGACAAAGGTGACAAGACCATTTTATAGGGAAAGAATAGACTCTTCAACAAATGGTGCTGAGAAAACTGGATATCCACATGCAAACAAATGAAGGTGGACTCCTACCTCAAACCATACATGATAGTTAACTCAAAATGGATCAACATCTAACAGCTAAAACTATAAACACAGAAGAAAACATAAGGGTAACACTTCAAGGTCTTTTTTGGCAATGGATTCTTAGATAAGACACCAGAGCATGAACAACAAAATAAAAATTAGATAAACTGTACTTCATCAAAATTCAAAACTTTTGTGTATCAAAGGACATTTTATCAAGAAAGTGAAAAAAAAAAAAAACAACCTACAGAATGGGAGAAAACATTTGGAAACTATCAGATAAGGGCTTAATATCCAGAATATATAAAGAACTCCTACAACTCAACAACAAAAAGACAAATGACTCAATTAAAAAATGAACAAAGGACTTGAACAGACATTTCACCACATCAGGTATACACATGGTCAACAAACACATGAAAAGATGCTCAATATCATTAGCCATTAGGGAAATACAAATCAAAACTACAACAAGATACCACTTTACAACCACTAGGATGACTAAAATCAAAAAGACAAACAATAACAAGTGTTGATGAGAATGTAGTGAAACTGGAACCGTAATATACTGCTGGTGGCAATGTAAAATGGGACAGCCTCTATAGAAAACAGTCTGGTGGCTCCTCCAAAGATAAAACATATGACTCATCAATTCTACTCCTAGGTATATACCCAAAAGAACTGAAAACAGGTACTCAAACAATATTGTAGCCAAAAGGTGAAAACCCAAATGTCCATCAACGAATGAATGAATGAATAAACAATGTAGTATATATAAACAATGGGCTATTACCCAGCCATAAAACATTATGAAGTACAGATATGTGCTACAATGTGGATGAACCTTGAAAATACGCTAACTGAATGAAGCCAGACACAAAGGTGACATGTTATGTCACTCCATTTATATGAAATATCCAGAACAGGTAAACCCACAGAGACAGAAAGCAGACTGGTGGTTGCTAGGAGCTAGAGCAAGGGGAGAATACGGAGTGTCTACTAAATGGGTACAGGGTTTCTTATGGGGTGATGAAACTATTTTGAAACTATCTTGAAACTATCAATACAGTGATAGTTGTGCAACAATGTGAAAGTACGAAATGCCACTAAATTGTACACTTTAAACATCTTATATTATGTGAACTTCATCTGAATTATAAAAAAAAAAAAAAAGATTAACATATAGGCCAAAATGCCAATTTATTTGGTTACAATGGAGGACAGTCATATCATCATGTAGGGTACTCATTTCCCATATTTTGTTATCTGAGAGCTTATCTGGTGAGTATGGAATCCAGGTCAAAGGAAAACAGAACCATAATAAAGCCTGGTAAATTACATGTGTCCTATCACTAAGAAGTCTTCCAAATTATGGCGAAAAGCTGGCTTATGTAGTTGGACACTGCTCAAAAAACAATGTAAACTTTTTGTTTTAGGAACTTTCTGGGTTCTATGGAGTTGCTCTCTCCTGTAATATATTTCTTTTTTCTGTCTGATTACATTTCGCCTATGCTTGATTGATATGCTTGGTTAGGATAAGGCTTAAATTATGAGTCGCAGCCAAGACAGGCAGGTTGCTATCATTTTTAGGTCTAGGGAGTTCCTAATATTCTTTTGGTTGGGGCTACTTCCGTGTGCTAATCTTATTTTCAGACAGTAGCTTATCTTGAGTCAATTACACTTGATCTGAATTCAATACGCCTACAATAATCTCTTCAAAGATTCCTAACTTCCTATCTGTACATAGGATCTTAAGTGCCATCAAGTCAATTTCAACTCCTAGCGACCCCATGTGACAGAGCAGAACTGCCGCCATAGGGTTTTCTAGGCAATAATGTTTACGGGACTAGATTATCAACCAGGTCGTTCTCCCTGGAAGCTACCGGGTGAGTTCGACCTGCCAACCTTTCAGTTAGCAGCCAATGGTTTAACCTTCTAGCTACCGGGGCCGCTTCTTTTTCCTCCTAAAGAAATACAATAGCTATGGTCGCACTGTAGGATTTCACTACATTTTCTGCAGCTTTAGTTTCCACACTAATAGTCCATATTATCATCTCTAATAATTGAGAACTGACTGTTAGCAAGGTTTTGATTACTTTAAAAAAAATAACTTACAAGGAAATATATACAGTGAAAGCTCTCTTAGGTAACTTATTGGATTATCTGATCTTTGCATACCTGAATGATCATAGCAAATTAACATTTTAACATATACCTTTTCAATTAAATATCTTGCTATTTTGTCCACTTACATTACATAAATGGAGTTCTGCATTTTCAGAAAAGCATCATGTCTCGATTTAATGAAACCTCAAACTTTAATAAAAGGAAAAAACCAGACATAGTTAACAGACAATCATAAAACTGACCCCAAAACAATTCTGCTTCCCAGCTAAATGAGTAGAGAGAAGGAATACAGAATGTATGCTTATATGTTACATAAATAATAAAATTACCTCTAATCTCCCTTAAGAAATTTATTAAAATTTATGTTAGTAACAAATTCTGTTTTAGGTCTGCAAATTACTTATTGACTACATTGACTAATCTTCGGGAGCTTTCAATCAACAACATCAATAAAACAAAGGAAAAGAACCACACGATCATCTCTATGGATGCAGAAAAAGCATTTGCTAAAATCCAATGCCCTTTCATAATGAAAACCATAAAAAACACTGGAATAGAAGGGAAGTTCCTCAGTATGATTCAGAGCATATATGAAAAGTCAACAGCCAATGTAATACTTAATGGGGAAAGACAGAGAGCTTTCCCCTTGAAATCGGGAAAAAGGCAAGTGTGCCCACTCTCATCACTTCTAATCAATATCATATTAGAAGTGCTAACAGAGTAATGCAACAAAAGAAATAAAAGGTATTCAGACTGGAAAAGACCACCACTCTTCTGCCGGTTTGTCCTACTGTGGTATCTTGCATGTTGCTGTGATGCTGGAAGCTATGCCACTGATATTTCAAATGCCAGCAGGGTCACCTATGGTGGACAGGCTTCAGCAGAGCTTCCACATTAAGACAGACTAATAAGAAGGACCCGGAGATCTATTTTCTAAAAAAATTGGCCAGTTAAAACCTTATGAACAGCAGCGGAACACTAGCCAGTCAGGTCAGAAGGCACTCAAAATACAATTGGGAAGAGCTGCCTCCTCAAGTAGAGTTGACTATAATGACACGGATGGAGTAAAGCTTCCGGGAGGAAAGAGATGCAAACATCCACTAACAATCGGAACATGGAATGTATGAAGTATGAATCTAGGAAAATTGGAAGTCGTCAAAAATGAAATGGAATGCAAAAAGATCAATATCCTAGCCATTAGTGAGCTGAAAGGGACTGGCATTGGGCATTTTGGACAATCATATGGTCTACTAAGCTGAGAATGACAAATTCAAGAGCAATGGCATCACATTCATCATCAAAAAGAACATCTCAAGATCAATCCTGAAGTATAACGCTGTCAGTGATAGGAAAATATCCAAACGTCTACAAGGAAGACCAGTTAATAGGACTATTATTCAAATTCATGCACCAACCACTAATGCCAAAGATGAAGAAATTGAAGTTTTACTGACTTCTGCAGTCTGAAATTGACTAAATATGCAATCAAGATGCAATGATAATTACTAATGATTGGAATGAGAAAGTGGACAAAGAAAGATCTGTAGTTGGAAAATATGACCTTGGAAATAGAAAAGATATCAGAGATCGCGTGATAAAATTTTGCTAAGACGAATGACTTATTAGTTACAAACACCTTTTTCAACAACGTAAACAGCGAGTATACATACGGACCTCGCTGAATGGAATATACAGGAATCAAATTGACTACATCTCTGGAAAGAGACAATGGAGAAGTTCAATATCATCAGTCAGAATAAGGTCAGAGGCCGACTGAGGAACAGACCATCAATTGCTCATATGCAAGTTCAAGTTGAACTTGAAGAAAATTAAAACAAGTCCATGAGAGCCAAAGTATGACCTTGAGTATATCCCACCTGAATTTAGAGACCATCTCAGGAACAGATGTGATGCATTAAACATTAGTAACTGAAGACCACACGAGTTGTGGGAGGACATTATACATAAAGAAAGCAAAAGGTCCTTAAAAAAGATTGGAAAAGACTAAAATAGATATCAGAAGAGACTCTAAACCTTGCTCTTGAACATAGACTAGCTAAAGCAAATGGAAGAAATGATGAAGTAGAAGAGCTCAACAGAAGATTTCAAGGAGCAGCTAGAGAAGACAAAGTAAAGTATTTTAATGAAATATGGAAAGACCTGTAGTTGTTAGAAAACCAGAAGGGAAGAACACATTTGGTATTTCTCAAGCCGAAAGAACTGAAGGAAAAATTCAAGCCTCGAGTTGCAATTCTGAAGGATTCTATGGGCAAAATATTGAATGACACAGGAAGTACCAAAAGCAGATAGAAGGAATACACAAAGTACACAGAATACACAGTGTACCAAAAAGAAATGATCAATGTTGAACCATTTCAGGAGGTAGCATATGATCAAGAACCAACGGTGCTGAAAGACGAAGTCCAAGCTGTACTGAAGGCACTGGAGAAAAACAAGACTCCAGGAATTGACAGAATACCAGTTGAGATGTTTCAACAAAGGGATGCAGTGCTGGAGAGGCTCACTCCATTTCCAAGAAATTTGCAAAACAGCTACCTGGCCAACCAACAGGAAAATATCCACATATGAGCCCATTCGAAAGAAAGGTGATCCAACAGAATCCAGAAATTACTGAATAATATCCTTAATATCACACGCAAGCAAAATTTCGCTGAAGAGCATTCAAAAATGGTTGCAGCAGTACATTGACAGGTAACTGCCAGAAATCAAGCTAGGTTCAGAAGAGGACATGGAACCAGGAATATCACTGCTGGTGTTAGATGGATCTTGGCTGAAAGCAGAGAATACCAGAAAGATGTTTACCTGTGTTTTATTGATTATGCAAAGGCATTTGACCGTGTGAATCATAACAAATTATGGGTAACATTGGGAAGAACGGCAATTCCGAACACTTGTATTCATAAGGAACTTGTACACAGACCAAAATGCAGTTGTTTGAACAGAACAAGGAGATACTGTGTGGTTTAAGATCAGGAAAGGTGTGCATTAGGGTTGTATCCTTTCACCATACTTATTCAATCTATACACTGAGGAAATAATGTGAGAAGCTGGACTATACGAAGAAGAATGGGGCATCAGGATTGAAGGAAGACTCATTAACAGTCTGCAATATGTGGATGACACAACCTTGCCTGCCTAAAGTGAAGAGGACTTGAAGCAATTACTGATGAAGATCAAAGACTACAGCCTTCAGTATGGATTACACCTCAACATAAAGAAAACAAAAATCCTCACAACTGGACCAATAAGCAACATCATGATAAACTGAGAAAAGGCTGAAGTTGTCATGGATTTCATTTTACTTGAATCCACAATCAACGCCCATGGAAACAGCAGTCAAAAGAAATCAAATGACGCATTGCATTGGGCAAATCTGCTGCAAAAAAACCTCTTTAAAGTGTTTTAAAAGCAAAGATGTCACTTTAAAGACTAAGGTGTGCCTGACCCAAGCTACAGTGTTTTCAATCACCTCATATGCATGCGAAACTGGGCAACGAATAAGGAAGACTGAAGAAGAATTACATCTTTGAATTATGGTGTTGGCAAAGAATATTGAATATACCATGGACTGCCAAAGAACAAACAAATCTGTCTTGGAAGAAACACAGTCAGAATACTCCTCAGAAGCAAGGATGGCAAGACTTTGTCTCACATACTTTGGACATGTTATCAGGAGGGATCAGTCCGTGGAGAAGGACATCATGCTTTGCAAAGTAGACAGTCTGCAAAAAGAGGAAGACCCTCAACAAGACAGAGTGACACTTGGCTGCAACAATGGGCTCAAACACGGCTACAATTGTGAGGATGGCACAGGACCAGGCAGTGTTTCATTCTGTTGTACACAGGGTCCCTATCAGTCAGAACCTAGCACCAACATTATATTTTATCAATCTTTATAAGCCTAAGTTTTCTAAACCAACTTCCACCTCCAGAAGATATTCTCAAGTCTCTCCGAATGTTTGCTAATATATTCATCATTTTATTCATCTGACAAATACTTACTGATGACCTACCACATGAACAGTGCTAGGTTCTGGGAATAGCGACGTTGGTGCTATCCTCATGGAGCTTTCAGAATGAATCAACACAAACATGACATCTGAAACCATACATGCAGATTAACCAACTGCTGGCTAAAGTCTACAAGAAGATGGGTGGAGTGTATACAGATAGATTGGTCTTTCCACAGCCCACCTTGCCACTCACAATACTCCCTGTGCTAATCTAGTATCTTTTAATACGGATATTCCGTTAAGACTTCCACACATAACACAATGTCAAAGGTTCATGAATTATTTATGTTTACAGTTTTACCCCATGAATATCGGTTTACAGTTTGCCCTACATTGATTTGTATTTTTTTATATTCCTAAATCTCTTTCCACTCAAGTGTTATTCCAATAATGAGGTCCCCTTTTACCTACATGTTAAATCACCACTATGGGTATGCTCTGGGCATCTGAAGAATCACTGGGACAATCTTCTTCATCATCATTCTTTTTTAAAATGCATGATTACGCTGAATGAGTTAGAGCCATCCAAATAACATTTTAAGTCTCTCATGCAAACAGCATTCTGCAAAGAAAAACAGGTCTCTTAATTTCTTTCTAGGAATTTAAATTTTGGAAAACACTAGCAAAACTGAAAAAAGAAAAAGGGCAATAAATGATAAACATGACCCCTTCAGGGTCAGTGGCATTCTACAGAGATCAAATTAATCGTCTCTTCCCTAAGTTTCAAGGAGCCCTGGTGGTGCAGTGCTTAAGGGCTTGGCTGCTAACCTAAAGGTCGGCGGTTCAAACCCACAAGTTGCTCCTAGGGAAAAAGATGTGAGAAAGAGAAAGTCTGCTTCCGTAAAGATTACAACCCTGGAAACCCTATGGGGCAGTTCTACTTCCCACCCTACCCCACTGGGTCTCTGTGAGTCCAAATCGACTGGATGGCAATAGGTTCTATTTGTTTCAGTGAGCTCTCTCATTTACTCACACTACTACTATGTGGCAGTACTATGCTAGGTATTAGGAATGGAGACTCTATTCCTGTTCTTAGACATACTGAGAGAGATCAGGTATCCATGTAAAAAAATTAATTTATTAATTAGCCCGATTAGGCTCAATCCTTGACTCTATTCTAAACATTCTCACTGGGGTGCTCTCATTAACATCCTAGGCCAATCACTCTCTCAAACCCTCAACTTGCCTATGAGACATTTCTATCTGTATGTCCCATTCAAATCTCAAACTCAACATGTCCATATTTGCTCATCTTCCTCAGCAAATATGCTCTTCCTCCTATATTCCATCTGCCTCCTTTCAGGTGCCAGAGTTAAAAAAATATTTTTGACACTCTCACACCAAAGTTTGTTGATTCTACCTCAGAAATACCTCTGGTCTCCTGCCCTTTTGCTTTTTTCTATAGTCACTGACCAGACCTGGCCCTCAACAGTCTTCATCTTGACTACTATTAACAGTTTACTTTTCTAGGCTAAATACTCTCCGGTTCTGTAAATGTGTTATAACCACAACATACTTGTGTATTTAAAAAAAATAATGCACAGGGAAAAAAGAATAAATGAAATCAACTAATAATGCTAAAATGGTTAGCACTGGGGTAGTAGAATTATGAACAATTTTTTGTCATCTTTATACTTTTCAGAGCTTTCCAAAAAATTTTTAATAAGTACTATGTTTATAATGAAGGGAAAAAAGGTTCCTCCTCACCCTCAATTCTAGTTATCCAAGAGGTAAGTACAGGATTCAGAATTTGAACAAGGGCCATGTAGATCCAGGGCCCATGCTTTTAATCACTTTGCTATGTTTTTTTTTCAGAATGCACAGTTCAACAACTATATTGAGCATACTTTTTATTTTGGTTCTGCTTTCCCCTTAAGTATTATCTCTAGTATTTTGTAAAAAGTAGTATCATGGTCATTATTTGGACTTCTTCATAATATTTTACATCATCTAACTTCATCGTAAAGTGACTGATTCTGGGGCAAGTTTCCCAACAATGATGCTGGCACTCCTCGCTTTAGAACACTGGTGGGTCACACAAAACTGAAAAAAGGTAGCTGATGTTTGTTTTTCAAGTTGTGCATCAACGACAGCAGGAAATTATGTGATTTTTAATACAGGAGGGTTTGCATTATTTCAAGCTTCACACATAAAGTGAGAAACCTTGTTTCTAATTTCTCAACACTTAAATTTCCAGAATTATACATCTGAGTAAAATGTGATTTTACACTATGACAGACTTCCAGGAGAGTAGCCCTTGCATTTTCAAAGTATGGGTCAAGTTTGAAAATGCAAAAATAAGGGGAACAGGAGGACTCCCAGTAGAGAGCACTCCCAGTAGAGTCAGAAAGGACAACTAGGGACAGAGGTAAAGAGACTAAGTCAGCCAGTAATGAGGAAACACTGGAGGTTTATCACGAAGAGACTAAGTTGGGTGTGAGATGAAACAGAATGTGAGATATTAAGATCAGTTTAGCTGCTAAAGCTGAGAAAGTAAATGGCTAAAGTAAAATCCCTAAAGTCTTTTACATATGCTGCTATTATGTCCCATCTCACCCCTTCTATATTGGTTATAGTTGGTTTCTTAAGCAAAGAAATATGACTTACTTATCTATCTGTCTGTCTGTGTTCAAATGTCATTGGATTCAGTTCATCACCCCAGCCTACTGAGATTATTTTTAGATACTGATTCTGCAGTGAGATTTAACTATGCTTTCTAGCTTCATTTCAGGTTCAATTTTTTAACTTTTTTTTTCATTGTTGTGTCATAAACGTAATATCATTTATTTCCAAAATGTTTTCTATAGAAAAGAAAAACAAAATCTTCAATAATTCATATTACCACCACCACCCAGAAACAGACCACTGTTATCAGGTGGTAAATCTGAGGGTTTTTTTATGCCTTGAGAGAAGCATTTACATTTTACATTTACATTTTACACTGTTTTGTAAAATTTTCAATATCAGTATTTTTTTGGCTGCACAGCCTTGTATGGAGACCACAACTACCCAGGTCTCTATTCCTGCACATTATTCCTTTACACTATTATACATAATTTTGAGATGAGCGCTCCAATAGCTAATTTTGTCCATATATCCATGGCAATATCCTTAGGATAATGTCCTATAAATGTGTCAAAGGGTGCATGCATAACTTTAAAGGCTTCACATATTGTCAAATTCTGCTCCAGAAAATTTGTTTCAATTTATATTCTTACCATCACTATAACGTAGTGACAGACTAAAGAACTGTAACAATTATGGGGTGTTATAATTTAAATACATTTTTTGAGGGTCAGTTTGATAGATGAAATATGATGTTTTATTTAAGTTATAGTTCTTTTATTACTGTTGAGGCTGAATAAAAATTTCCATGTGTTTCTTTTATAATATCTTAAAATTTAATTAGTACAGCATGGTACAATATGGTATCTTCATCTGTGTTATCAATAAAAGTGATGAAGACAGCTTGGATGTGAACAGAATCAAGAGTTAACTGTAAGCCTCCAGATCTTAGATGAGAAATTTTCAGGAGAGAAAAGGGTGAGTATGCAAAAGGATAACTGGGGAGAGAGAGAGAGAGACAGGATGATAAATTCAAACTACCCACATCCATTTCTGATCTAGTGAGTCACTATACTAATGGGATTGATTTACAGTGCTTCTTGAAGTCTGGAGATTTTAAAATCTGACCTTTATCATACTAGATAAAAGCTTTCCAATTTGGAAGCAGCTGTGTAATACAGTGAAATAGCATGCCTCAAACCTCAGCTCCAACATTTACCAGCTAACTTCTGGGGGTAATTTTTTAGAATCGATCAAATGAAATTGACTAAACACCCATTTTGCACCATATATTGTGCCTTATAGTTTTTAAGATATTATCTTTTCTGTTTAAAAAGCAACTCTAAAAAGTGTAGTACTGGCATCAGGGTAGACAAATAGATCAATGGAACACAAAAGAATCTAGAACTAAACCTACAAACATATGGCTAATTGATTTCTGACAAGGGGCAAAGACAATTCAGTAGAAAAAAGATGAACTTTTCAACAAAGGTGCTGGAACATTTAGATATTCAAAGCCCCGCCCCCCAACAAAAAAAATTAGCTTCCATCTATTCCTCACATTATATACAGAAAATTAACTCAAAAGGAATCACATATCTAAATGTAAAACCTAAAACCATAAAATGCCTACACAAAAACACAAGAGAAAATCTTTGCAGCCTTGGGTTTGGCAGGTTTCATAAGATGTAACATGAAAAGCACAATCCATAAAAGAAACTTGTGCTCTTTGAAAGACACTGATAAAAGAATAAAAAGACAAACCACAGTCCAGGAGAAAATTTTTATAAAGCATGTATCTGATAAAGGGTTTGTATCCAGAAGACACACAAAAACATACACACGCATCTTTCAGAACTCAACAGTAAGAAAACAACTTAATTTTTTAAAAATGGGCAAAAGATTTGAAGACACTTCACCAAAGAAGATATACAGATAGCAAATAAACACAATGGAAAGATGTTCAAAATGGTAAGTCATTAGGGAAATGCAAATGAGTACCACAACGAGATACACCTACCAGAATGACTAAAATTAAGAAACACTGCCCATACCAAGTGTTGGTGAGGAGACAGAAAACTAGAACTGTCATACATTGCTGGTGGGAATGTAAAACGAGAAAACTACTACGCAAAAAGTTTGGCAGTTTCTCAAAAAGTTAAACATATACCTGTCATGTGACACAGTCATTCACTCCTAGGTATTTACTCAAGAGATACAAAAGCATTTATCCACACAAAGATTTATATACAAATGTTCACAGAAGTTTTATTTGCAATAGCCAACTGGAAGAAATCCAAATGTCTATCAACAGGTGAATGAATAAACAAACCGTGATATATCCACATACAATGAAATACTACTCAGCAATAAAAAGTAATTAACTATTGATACATACAAGATGGATGAATCTCAAAATACTTATACTTAATGAAAAAAGTCAGGAAACAATAAGAGACCGTATGATTTCATTTATTATAAAAATTCTTAAAAAAACAAACTAATCTATAGAGACAGAAAGCGTATCAGTAACTGGAAATGGGAGGGTATATGCGGGGGAGGGGGATGAGTGGGAGGGACTAGGGGTGATGGATATATTCGTTACCTTGATTATGGTGATGGTTTGATGGATATATACTTATGTCAAAACTTATCAAATTGCACATTTTAAATATAAGCAGTTTACTGTATGTCTATTATACCTCAGTAAAACTGTTTAAAAAAAAAAAAGCAACACACTATTGTTAAATGGGCCACAAAAAGCACAAACCATAAAGGCAATTTAAATAAATTTTAAGTTTCAAATGACAAATTTATAATTATGACCACAATAAAATGTCAAACTTGTACATATCAATATAAAAAGTGAAAAGATAAATCAGACAGAAGATAACTCAAAGCACATAACCAAAAAACTATTAGTGCTCAGAATACACAATTTCATAAAACCTATTAAGTAAACTGCAAACCAAATGAAAAATGGACAAAATATAAAAAAAAGAATTCACAGAAGTATGAATAGCAATAAATATATTAAAAAAATAGGCAACTCCTCACTAACATATAGAAAAATACAAAACAAAACCACTCTGACATACTATAGAGCATCCACCAGAATGGCTAAAATTAAACCCTCTGACAATACCAAGTACTGATGAGAATGTGGGGCAATGATACCTCTCATATACTGCTAAATGTCATAAACTGGTACGAACTCTTCAGAGAACAATTTGGCAGTATCTATTAAAGTCAAAGACAGACCTATCTATAGATCTTACAATTCTACTCTAAGTATATATTCTAAAGAAATTCTTGTATATACATACCAAGATGTAAATGGTTCTAAATTCATCAATAAAAGAATGGAAAAAGGAATTGTGACATATTTACACAACAAAATACTTCATACCAGTGAAAAATGAATGTGCCAAAGCTACACATAAATCTCAAACATTTATGTTGAATTTAAAAAGTATCAAAAGAATACATATAGTGTTTAACATTTAAATAAAGCTGGAAAACATATTCACTGCCATCAAGTTGAAAGCGACAGAGTAGAACTGCCCCATAGGGTTTCTAAGGCTGTAGTCTTTACCAGAGCTGACTGCCACATCTTTCTCCCGCATAGCAGCTGGTGGATTCGAACCACAGACCTTTCAGTTAGCAGCCAAGTGCTTAACCACTATGCCACCAGGGCTCCTCAACATAATATTACACATTGTTTTAAAATGCAAAGTGAAGAGATGTGCAGGGGAATGATTAAATACCAACCTCACACTGTGATGGGAAGTAAATGATACCTGTGAGAGAACACATAGGTAGCTTTAATCATTTTATTTCTTAGGTTGGATAGTTAGCACAAGAGTGTTCATTACATTATGTTCTTCACTACTTTGTATACCTGAAATATTTAATTTTTTTTTAAAGTAACACACCATTCAAAATTTTTAGCAAAAATGGTTTTCAGTCTAGATTCCTATACTCAGCCAGACTAACACAATCAAGAGAGGGGATACTTCCTCAGGAAGCTATTGGAGGGTATCCTTCACGCCCAAAACAAGGGAGTAAAACAAGAAAAAGACATGAGGGCTAGGGAACAGAGGATAAAACAAAGAAGAGAGCCAAAGACAGTATTGAAACAACAGTTGATAAAATGAAAATTAATTTAAAACAGTAACACACATGGTAAAAAGTACACACTGTACAAAAACACAATATAAAGTGAATATCCCCACGAATTCCTTGCTGAAATGTAACAAATGATAACATTTTAAGAAACCGTCTTTCAAAACATTTTCTATACACCATTGCTTTATAAAATGGGATAACATTTTTTCTTCCTAATTCTGTGAACAATAGATCTTGGACATCCTTTTATTTTGATACATACAGCATCACCTTTTTTTGCCTGTTTAAATTTTATTTGAAAAAGTACTAACGTATCCCAAAAACTAAAATTCACACATAATCGCACCATTTTAAAATCTGCTATACAACAAAGTGAAAGACCACACCTAGGCTCATCTTATTCCACCCTCATCCCCTGAAAAAACTCCTATAAACAATTTGGTGCATATCTTAATGCCTATATAAACAGGCAAACAATTTCTAACTCTTTTTAATCATCTCCAGGGCTCAAATATTTTATGGCTCTGGGATGCACTCACTTTTTGGCATTTCCAAACCTAAAATATCTTGTGAAAGCCCTCATGCAGTCCAAGATGGAGTCCCTGAATTCTTGCTCTCCCTTAGATTAGTAAAGTCTTCCCTTCTTAATCACACACTTGCTTCAAATTTCTAGTTTGACAACCAAAACCAAAGAAGCTCATTATAGAAAAGTGGCATGGATAATCAGTTTTTAACAATCTATGCTAACTGAAAGGAGCAATAATGTTGCTTATTCTAAAACCATTTATACTAGACTTCAAAAGTGTTGTCAGTGCCGTAGTTAGGCATTGAGAATTGTTTTTCTTATGTTCCCCTTTCCTAAGGACAAACTAGCTGGAAGGTGGATATATGCACATGATTATCAAACAGTGACTACTGTTCTATTACACCATAAGCAAATGTAACATGAAAAATTGTTTAAGGTTTATCTTCCCCACTAGACAAACTCACTGAGGGCAGGAATCCTGTATTTTTTCATCACTAGAACCCAGCACAGTGACTAGCACATAGCGGGTACTCTGTAATTATTTACTTTTGATGCTGTGTACTTTCACTGGAGGATTTGCTAACTTATTTTCAAAGTGTGATTAAAGCAGTTTTTTAAACACACATCTTTGACTAGAGTGAAATATGCCTGTACACTATGACAAATTCAACTAAGTGGGCTTGGTCCCAAATTCTAACTGCTTCATTCAAACCATGCTGCAGAGGACCACATAATGTTCACCAAACTGCACTTGTAGAAATTTTAAAAAGGAAATGCTTAGATCTTAATTTTTTAGAAGTGTACACACATCAGATTACAATGATACACTAAATTTTATTAAATTTTTTTTGATGGTACATAATTATGTCAAAGTTTAGAACATTATTGATAGCACAGTCTATTCTTATCATCAGGTGACATACTAGACTGAGGAGCTTCCCATTTAAAAGTTTTAAGCTGGGAAGGGAATGGGCTAGATGAACTCTAAAGTTCTTTCGCCAAACATAAAATTCTACTATTTGATGAAAACATGGCCACATTTTCCCCAAGGACTCAAAACTAATGTGTTTTAAATTCAAATCACGTTTGACATTACGCATATCTCGATAAAATAAAATATATGATTTAAATGCCAAAGAACAAACCAAGTTAATAAAGCCAATAGTCAAATTATTAAAAATATTTTATATAAAATGACCTGTTTTGCAATAGGTCAAATCTATTATTATAAGCCCCAAAGGGTATCCATATTGCTTCAATGTAATAAAAATCTACTGTAAATTATACTCACAGTCTACAATGTCATCCCAGACTCTCTGAATCTAAAACTAGGATTGCAAATGCTCTGCAAACATCTAGGAAACCTTTCTCTTTTGATGGGCTGTACACTAACAGGAAATTGGAGGAAAGCTACTCTACATAAAACATTTCTTTGAAACAATATTCAGGGTAGAAAGTAAGTAAAGAAATTGACATCCTGGGCACCTATATTCTACTAAAAGATATGCAAGAGCGGCATTCTACAGTCCCATTTGATCCTCATAACCACTTACAGGATAGCTTTCTATTACCCCAATTTTACAGATAAGAATATAGATTCAAGGGAAGGTTTAAGGTCGGACAGCACTGCAATGAGAATTTAAAGTGAAATCTCCTAACTTTAAATCTACTTTCTATTGTATGTATTTTCCATTTCATAAGACGATAAAACATAAGATTGACCTAAATGTGATGTTTTATTCACATTTACTGTTAAAAATGTATGGAATAATTTATCATAGATTTAATATTCTCATGTACCAAGTTTTTTAAAAACTGAAATCAAGATTTCACAAGATAGCAAACATAAAAATCAATGTAGAAGCCTTGGTGCATGTCACAACATGGGTAAACCTTGAAAACATCATGCTGAGTGAAATACTCAGCTGCAAAAGGACAAATACTGTATGATCTTGCTGATGTGAAATAAGCAAAAATACAGAAACCAGAAATTATTAGTGATTATCAAGGGTGGGAGAGAGGAGGGAAGAGGGAGTTTTGCTTGGGGGCACTGAGTTTATGTCAATGGTGGTGGAGTGATTTGGAAAAGGATAGTGAGAATGGTTTCACAACGTGAACTATGTAATCAATGTTACTGAATTGTACACGTAAAAATTGTTAAGATGGCCTATGTTTTGTGATGTATATTCTCACAAGAAAATTCAGAAATAAAGAAAATTAAATACTCATAGACATTAAAAAAAAAAAAAAAAACTAATACAAACAAATATTTCAGCTCAAATGAGTAGAGTGGTCTCCAATGGGATGGGCATTTACCCCAGAGAGGTAAATGATAACCCAATAAGGGGCAGGAATATAATATTAGTATTTTTATTTAAATCCCAAACCATTTTGATTTTTCTGTGTTTGCTTCGAAATTTATACATCAATATAAACAAAACTTATAAATATTCATTTATTTTGATAATTTATAACGATGCATAAAATAAATGTTTAGAGATGATTTAGAAAAAAGTCTTCAGCAGATGTTTTTCAATACACTTATCTAATTTCGGAACAGAATCACACCTTAAAGGTCATCTCAGTTAAGCAGGAATTTGAGGCCCCAAATGACAAAATGGCTAGGCCCAAGGTCATACATCTATTCAGTGGCACCTTATTTGAAAACATATAAAAACCAAACCTGTTGCAGTCAAGTTCATTCCAACTCACAGTGACCCTATACAACAGAGTAGAACTGTCCCATACAGTTTCCAAGGAGCAGCTGGTGGATTCAAACTGCCAACGTTTTGGTTAGCAGCCGTAGCTCGTAACCACTACATCACCAGGGTTTCCTTGAAAACATATAAAGGTCACAATATAAAAAAAAGTTAATTACTGGAAAGCACTAGGGTCGTTCCAGTTATTCAACTATGACTTAATCTTCCCAGAATATAAAAGCGTTGATATACAATAAAAGATCAATAAATGTTTGTTGGAAATGAGTACATATACATAGCTATAATCAGTTACTAAATTGTATCACAGATTAGACTGCCACTCCAATTATACCTCTACGATATGCTCTACTTTTTGAAAATCTCAAAGCAACATGGTCTCTCAAGACTCATCGTCATACTGAATTATTAAACATAATCAAATTCTAATTACTAGAAACTAAAAACATTTTTTATTATGGTGAAAATATACATAACAAAATACATACCAATTCAACAATTTCTACACGTACAGTTCATTAACACTGATTACGTTCTTCAAGTGGTGAAACCATTCTCAATAACATTTATTGATTTCTGGGTGTTTTTTAATCATTGCCGTTCTAATGGGGGTGAGATGGTATCTCGTTATAGTTTTGATTTGGATCTCCCCAATGGCTAATGAAGACTTTGAGGAGTGGTTAGAGACCCATAAAACAGCTGTAATACATGTAAGCTCAACCATGTATATGAGACTAAAGGGCACACAGGTCCAGGGGAAAGGATAAGAAGGCAGGAGGGGACAGGAAAGCTGGATGAATGGAAACGGGAAACCCATGGTTGAGAAGGGGAGAATGTTGACATGTCGCAGGGTTGGCAACCAATGTCACAAAACAATATGTATATAAATTGTTTAATGGGAAACTAATTTGCTCTTTAAACCTTCATCTAAAGCACAATAAAATAAATAAATAAAAATTAAAAACAAAACAAAGGCACTCAAAAGAACAATACATTAGAGAAGGGGGTGGTTAGGAATAGACAAATACAATAATAGTTCCCAAGCTAGCTATGTTGCAGAAATACAGGTAAGCATAAATTAATAAACCTTGGACTCAATATATGCCTGAAATATAATTCATTTTCAACGCTTGAAAAAATGTAATATTAATTTTTTTAATGTGGGACAAGCATTAATTTAAAACCTGAAAAACTTTGAAAGGGAAATTTTTCATACAGTTAGTCACGTTTTAGACTAAAACTAAGGAATCAAAACTCAGTGGTGTGCAGAAACATAAAACAATCAACTCTTCACCACCCTGTTTTGCTTATAGTGAAAGAACGGCATGTGACTTCGGGGCTGATATGGGGCTTAGAACATAGCAAACATGTTAAATGTTTTGAACCTAGTTAAGAATGGCAAATGCTACACACTTAATATCTCTCTAGGAGATTCACAGTGTACCTTAACATACAAGACATGTTAAAAGACATTTATCCCAACATTATCCCAACTTATATTAACATAGAATGCTTACTAATACATATATCTCATATCTCTTTAAAGTGCTGAAAAGCAAAAATGTCATTTTGAGAACTAAGGTGCACCTGATCCAAGCCATATTTTCAACCGCCTCGTATGCATGCAAAAGCTAGACAATGAATAAGAAATTTATGCATTTAAATTATGCATCTGAAGAAGAATTAATGCATTTGAATTAATGGTGTTGGCGAAGAATACTGAATATACCATGGACTGCCAGAAGAACTAACAAGCCTGTCTTGGAAGAAGTACAGCAAGAATGCTCCCTAGAAGCGAGGATGGCAAGACTTCATCTCACGTACTCTGGATGTGTTATCAGGAGGGACCACTCCCTGGAGAAGGGCATTATGCTTGGTAAAGTAGAGGGTCAACGAATAAGAGGAAGACCCGCAATGAGATGGACTGACACAGTTGCTGCAACAATGGGCTCAAACACAGCAAAGACTATGAGGATGGTGCAGGACCCGGCAGTGTTTCGTTCTGTTGTAGACAGAGTCGCTATGAGTCAGAACCGACTTGAACGGACCTAACAACAACAACATACCTCATGGAATGCCACAAAACACACTTCAGGAAATGCTGATGTAAGAAATGCTGAAAAAGAGCATGGGCTCTGGAGTCCAAAGAACTTGCTGTGTGACTCTGGGAAAATTAATTTCCCTGGGCCTCAACTTCCTATCTGAAAAATTAAAATAACACTACCCACGTGAGTGCTTGGCACATAAAAGATGCTCAATAAGTTAAATAGCTCCTCTAAGTTCTTCTATAATGCTTCAAATATTTGCCGTATACCAGCAACAAAAGTTTTAGGAATCTATTTTCTATACCATCTGTATTTTATACCATCTTGTTCAATCCCTTATCTATGTTTAGTTTTTCCAGTATAGAGTCAGTCAAATTCAAAATACATGCCTCAATCTGGCTAAACAAATGTGGAGAAGGTCGTTTCCTAAATATCTGTGGAATACAAGCAACTATGGGAAGTTCTTAGAAAATATAAATAAAATACAAATTAAGTTATCAAAATACAATGAACAATAATAGTTGGTTTCTGCTGGAAAGGAGCGTAAGCTGGTTCACAAAAAATTTCCCTATTTCTTGATAAAAACAGGTAAGACTTCCTGGTTACCCTCAAAAAGCCTACTGGGGGATTTAGGGAAAGGAGGAGATAAAGATCAACAAGTATTTATTAAGTACCCATTAAGTGCCAGGAACTATTCTAGGCACTGGGTGAACAAAATAGTTAACACCCTCATGGCAACCACATTCCAGCTGAGGAAACAGACAATTAAATAACTAAATGATCTATCAGGGCAGAGTAAATGATTTGAAGAAAAATAAATCAGTGTAAAGGAGTGGAGGAGTCCCTGAGTGGTGCAAATAGTTAACATGCTCTCCTGCTAACTGAAAGGTTAACAGTCCACCCAGAGGCACCTCAGGAGAAGGCTTGGTGATCTACTTCAGCCACTGAAAACTCTATGGAGCGCAGTTCTACTCTAACACACACATGGGGTCACCATGAATCGAAACCTACTGGATAGCACTGTTTTTTTTTTTTTGAAGGAGTTGGAAGCAATGGGGAAGTGCTGCTTTAGTAAGATAGTCAGGGAAAGTCTCTGAAAAAGCTGACAGGAGCCTTGATCTGAATGAAAACAAACACTTACAATGCATATTTTAGTTTACCAATACTTTTGTAATCTTGAAATAGGTGGTGTTTTCTACTTAGATTTTTTTATTAACACTGTTTAGAAGAGTAAGGTGCACAGGCAGAGACAGAAATCACTAGGGGCCACAGTATACAGCAAGACTGGATGATATCAGAGCAAATGACAACACCCAAAGTTTCCACTGCTTCATAGGACATTTACACACTGTTATGGTCATACGCTATTCAAGGATTTCATTTTACTTGGATCCACAATCAACATCCATGGAAGCAGCAGTCAAGAAATCAAACAACATACTGCACTGGGCAAATCTGCAGCAAAAGACCTCTTTCAAGTGTTAAAAAGCAAAGATGTCACCTTCAAGACTAAGGTGTGCCTGACCCAAGCCACGGTGTTTTCAATCACCTCATATGCATGCGAAAGCTGGACAATGAATAAGGAAGACTGAAAAAGAATTAATGCCTTTGACTTATGGTGTTGGTGAAGAATACTGAATATACCATGGACTGCCAAAAGAACAATCAAATCTGTCTTGGAAGAAGTACAGCCAGAGTACTCCTTAGAAGCAAGGACGGCGAGACTACGTCTCACATACTTTGGACACGTTATCAGAAGGGATCAGTCCCTGAAAAATGACATCATGCTTGGTAGAGGGTCTACAAAAAGAAGAAGACCCTCAAAAAGATGGATTGGCACAGTGGCTGCAACAATGGGCTCAAGCATAACAACGATTGTGAGGATGGCACAGGACCGGGCATTGTTTCGTTTTGTTGTACATAAGGTCGCTATGAGTCCGAACCAACTCAATGGCACCTAACAACACGGTCATACGCACTACAACACTAACTTTTGCTATAATAACTACCTGTCATTTAGCTTCCATTTAGACAGCTCAAAAGAATAGAAGCTAATGTGTTAAAAATTCTTTAAATGAAAGAGGTAAAGCTCAAGAGTCTTCATGGCCACCAATCTCAAGGAGTTAGGGAGACTGATCCTCCCCTTCTCCACATCTCCAAAACTGTTGTGCTACTAGGCTGCTAACTCTTCACCAATACTATGTTGTGGTGGTGGCGTGCACTCGAATCAATTTAGATTCATAGCAACCCTACTGGACAGAGAATAACAAAGGGTTTCCAAAGCTGTAATCTTTAAGAAAGCAGACTGCTACATCTTTCTTCCATGGAGAGGCTGGTGAGTTCAAACCTCTGACCTTTTGGTTAGCAGACTAGCAGGTAACCACTGTGCCCCCAGCGCTCTTTGCCAATACTATAACCCCTCTCATTCTCTCCCTCTTTCAACACTATCCTTTATTTCACACATGTGAATGTGCGCATTATTATGTGAATGTAAGTTAAGCTGATGTAGATAATAATAACACCAAGAAATGACCAAAATCTCCTATCCTGTTTCTTCACAATAATTTCTTACAGTAAAATTGTTTTTTACATACTAGATTTTACATTAGGTGTTCTTTTTGAAGTAGTTATCTCTTGAGTATATCAATAAGTCCCCACAATTTAATTCTTCCAAGAAATTAGTTTTTGTGTGCCAGGCATTTAATATTAATTTCTGGGTACAAAATATTAAAAAAGAAAGAATAAACAAGATCCCTGCTCTTGCAAGAGCCAAACATGCAAATGATTATTGTTGTTGTGTGTGCGCTGAGTCAATTCCGACTCATAGTGATCCCATAGGACACAGCAGGGTTTCCCAAGCTGTAATCTTTATGGGAGCAGATTGTCAGGTCTTTTCTCCTGTGGAGCCACTGGCGGGTTAGAATCGCAAACCCTTCCGTTAGCGGCAGAGCTCTTACCATTGTGCCACAGGGCTCCGAACAAATAATTAGGCACCATATTTATGTACAAGATGTTACTGGAGTACACTGGTAAAAGAATTACCTAATTCTGCCTGCCAAAATGAGAGAAGGCTTCTAAAAGATGGCAATATTTAAGCCAGGTCTTGAAGGATGAATAGGTAGATGAGTAAAGGAGAACACTGGTGATCGTCAAGCAGATATGGAGAAGATGGACACTAAGGTGAAGGTGGACAAGAAAAATGAGGCTGGAAAGGTGGGAGCTGGAGGGGTTAGGTCCAGATTCTACAAGGCTCTGTTTGCCAGGTTAGTTTGAACTTTATCTTGTCTTTAGGGCAGGAAACCACTGAAGGATTTTAGGAATGAAGTGACAACACATTTGTTTACATTTTAGGAAAAACACAAAGATGGGTTGTAGGTGAGGCCAGTCAGAAGGCAAGGGAGATTAATAAAAAGGTTGCTGCCATTGGATGGGCATTATGAAGGCCTAAACTAAGACAGTGACAGTAATAAAAATGAGTTAAAACTACCGGTATGCAGAAAGTGTCAAAAGAACACAAACTAATAAAAGGAAACCTATCTGGTGAAATCAGGGAAAGTTTTCACAGAGGAAGTGACATTTACACCAGGCTCTAAAGAAGGAAATTTTGCCATACAGAAAATGACAGAAAGGGGCAGAATAGTACAGCAAAAGGGAAAGCCGCAAGAATGCCTGCTGATGATCTCAGACAGTCTGTTAAAGTAGTAGTTCTTTCCTTTCACCAGTTGTCATTGTAGATGCCCAGGTTTTTACCGGTTGCCCAGGTGGTTCAAACAGTTAACGTGTTTGGCTGCTAACCAAATGGTTGGAGGTTTGGGTTCACTCAGCAGTGCCTCAGAAGGTCTGGCAATCTACTTCTGAAAAATAAACCACTGGAAACCCTATGGGGTACAATTCTTCTCAGATACACATGGGGTCACTATGAGTCAGAGTGAACTTCATGGCAACTAGTTTTTATATCCTTTTGGAGATCAGTCAGTCAGTAAGTAAATATTCACTGAAAGCCTAATACGTGTCTTGGACCTCTAAAAATCAAATAAAAATTAAGATCTGTCTTTCCCAAAATGGCGCGCTGGTGGCACAGTGGTTAAGAGCTCAGCTGGTAACCAAAAGGTCTGCAGTTCGAATGCACCAGCTGCTCCTTGAAAACCCTATGGAGCAGTTCCTACTCTGTCCTGTAGGGTCACTATGAGTTGGAATCGATTCAATGGCAATGGGTTTGTTCCCCCTCCCCCAAAATAATGCACTTGAAAACTTACATGCAAAATTTTAACCACAGTAGAGGAGTGTCCAGGATCATACTTGGGCCCACAGACTCCAAGTAAAGAACCCCTGAATAGGAGTAAGGATAGGGTAGGAATGATGGGATTGGCTAGGTGAGAAATGAAAAGCAAGCAGAACTGCCCCATAGGGTTTCCAAAGCTGTAACCTTTATGGAGCAGACTGCCACACCTTTCCCCTGAAGGTTGTAAAGACTTTATTCCAATGCTAAAAAGTCTAAATAACCCAAACAGACAATTCCCAGGCAGTGTGGGTTTTTTTTTTAAAACAGAGATTGTCTTACTTAGTCCTCATAACAATGTATTTACATAGAGAACAATAAGTACTATTATTATTCCATTTGCAAATGAGAAAATTAAGGTTTAAAGACAATAACATGCTCAAGGTCACACAGCTAGTTTAAACAGTACAACCAGAACTGTCTATCTGAATCAGAGCCCTTGTCAATCACTTGCCTAGGAAAAACTGAAATACTTGCAGTACTTATTTTAACCCTTACAATTCTATAAAGTCACTGTTAGTCTAGAACCTAAAAATAAATATCCCATATAAACATGGTTTACTCACAAAATTATTTTGTTTGGTATTTTCAAAGCATAATTATTCACCCGATAATTTCAACTTTGTTAATGAAGTTTACTTTAAAAGTCTCCAAACTGTGTCTTAGAAATAGAGCTACCAGTTATAAAACTAGGAATCTTGGTTTCCAAGATATAGCAAAAACCTGAGAAGACATCATCAATTTTTCAGCAAAACAAAGAAAGATTGTTTTCTGGAGTTAATCTTATCTACACCGTCTGGCCAACAATGTTTTCAGAAAAGGAACTGAGGGGAGGAAAAAAAAAAATCCACACCCTATAGTTACTGAATACAAATTTTCACTGAACACAACTTGATCTAAGTATAATTTTCTTAGTAACTATTATTTTTAGAGTTTCATTTTTATCATCTTCACAAACTTTTGAAAATATACCCAGAAGAAAACAAGCTTCTCTATCCTTTGATGTTAGCTAATTTCTTGACTTGGTGCAATTCCAAAGATAGAGCCATTTCTTGTAAGTGCTACAAGAGATGGAGAGAATATGGTCCCAGCCTGTTGCAGAAGAGATCTACTTGATACAATCTAAGTCTCCTGAACATTTCTAAACACCTCACGAAAGTACGTTTGTGGTAGTTCAGCATCCCAGAGACCAAAGATCAGTCCTTTATGATAATATAATACTTACTATCTATCTTTACAGATCTATTCCTAGAGGGCATGAAAGGAGCCCTAGTGGCGCAATGGTTAAGTGCTTGGCCATTAATAAAAAGGTTGGCAGTTGGAACCCACCAGCCATTCTGTGGAAGAAAAGACCTGGTGATCTGATCTGTAAAGATTACAGCCTAGGAAACCCTATGGGTTGGTTCTACTCTGCCCTATAGGGTTGCTATGAGTCGGAATGGACTCAATGGCACACAAAAACAAGAGGACAGGAATCCTGTCTTAATATCTCCACACTTGGTACAACATCAGGCAGACAATCAGTGTTTCGCAAGTGAATGAATAAATCTTATTCTGCCTTTCAAATGTGAAACAAAGAGCTATTCAGCCAAATTAACTGATGGCGAAATTTTCCCTGTTTCTTCAGAATTTTTTAAATTTTCTTTTTATCTTGTAAGTAAGGACACACTGGAAAAAATGTGACAAAAAATATTGTAACAAATATTGCAAAGAGTTGTACATAAACTTTCTATCCTGTTTTTATAAAGCACAATAAGTAGATAAAGGTCAGAAAACAAGGTATAATTTCACAGTCATTGAATATAGGTCTAGCCCTATCCCCACATTTTGTAGCTGAGGAAGTGATTTATTTGCCCAAGGTTATTAGCCAATAGTGCTAAGAGTCACAATTAGGACCCTACTAACCCCAATCCAATGTGCTTTCTATTACAACATACTGTCACAGGAACACCTTTTCTTATTCCATTTATTACTGCAATAAAGGTTTTCTGGGAAAATTTCAGGCCAAAAAAAAAAAGAAATCATTAAAAAAAATTACAAAAGCACTTTCTTTTTAAAATTCTTCTGAGCCCTCACATTTTTAGGTGTCATCAAGACTCAAGACATTAAAACATTCAGTAAAAATAAAATCAGAGCTGCAAGCACAAGGCATAAAGTGGAATACGTACATATGGCATCCTCTGACAAGCTTCAATCTGACTGGCTACATTAATTCTATTATCTTTACAGGGAAACAATTCAAGCTTGGAAGCTTTACCCAAAACCCACAGTTCTTTTCCTCCACCCATCACTGCTCCTTGTTCAATTAGTTCCCGCTTCTCCCACAGCATTCTGCATCCCTTCTCATCTCTACCTCTAACACTTAGAGTTTCCTCTAACACTTAGTTTCCTCCCCACACTTCCCAGGCCTCCACATGACCCATTTTCATCGTTTCAGTCATAGGGCCTTCCCTGACCACCCATTCCACAGTGACTTCTCTCAGTTACTTCTTTCCAAGCACATATTACAATCTATAATTAACCTTTTCATTTCTATTTTACTGGTTAATTGTCTTTCCCACCAGGATATCCCATGAGGGCTCTCTCCTTCACCACCTCCTTCTCCCTCATTACCAAAACTGCATTGGAAATACTATCATTTCTACCACCTTCCCCCAACTATAAACTCATCAAGCTTAAGTGCCATATCTCATTCATGTTTCCCCAGCACTTGGTAAAGTGCCTAGAATCATTCTGTGGAATCAGTAAAAGTTTGTACTAAGAAGAATAATCACTAGTAAAGAAGCAGAAGACAATTACACCTTAACGTTTAATAGCACAAAGAAATGCTGCAGGTTGTAGACATAAAGAGTGGAGTGATAAAGATCAGACAGGACAAACCTACATTCAAACAGAAGAGGTACTTCTGGCTCAGCAGAACGGAAAAAGCAATCATGCTAAAGGGGAACCCAAAGTCAACTTTTGATTCTGCTCCAGACCACCAAAGCCAATTGTCCCCCCTCCCCCAAATTCCCCAAATTAAAACTTTGGAACACCGCAATTTATTCAACACACTCAACTACTCGTTGTTAGATGCCGTGGAGTCCGTTCCGACTCAGAGTGACCCATGTACAATAGAAGGAAACACTGTCCCGTCCTGCGCCATCCTCACAATCGTTGCTACGTACAAGCCGACATACGAGTAGAGACAAGTATTCATTAAGAGTCCAAATACCAACACATAGGATTATTTTGTATTCTCTAAAGATGTACCAGGCGAGGAGCAAAGGGATGGGTCAGAAACCTGACAAAAACAAACAGCAGAAGTAGAAATAATAAAAGCAAACCTTTTTATTTGTAAAGAACTTGAAACGTTAAGAAAAATCTCAGTGATCATAGAGGCCTAAACTAAACATAACCATAAATATGTAATCATAGGTTAGGACGCACTATTACACAGAATTGACCATACAACTGCCAAAAGAGGCCACACTCCACATTATCTTTCCCGATCCTCTTCTACTCAGTCCATCAGCCTTATTCCTGGTATCAGAATGCTCAAAGAAATGCCGAAGAAATTAAACAACCACTTAAACGTCAAAAAAAAAAAAAAAAAAAAACACGCAAAAACCCACCAACCAACTGGTTCCGCAATCCCTCATCAAAGCCTTAGACGCCTTTCAAAGTCAACTGTCATACCTTTCCGGGGCCCAGAAGACGCTGACTCTGGCCCCAACACACCTGCCTGGATCACTCAGAAAAACCTGAGTTTTCCAGTTCAGAAATCTGCACTCTACTTTAAAAAGGATCTCCTGGCAGGAACAAGCAATCAATCCCTCAGGGGGCAGTGGCGCTCCAACCACCCAGCTGGGACACAGGCAACGGTTGCAGGGCACGGCCCTTTCAGGGAACCGCCGACACCGTCCAGGCTCTCAGCCTAGCCCAGTGCAACCCTTCCTGGCAGTGGTCAAAGTCGGGCAATGGCAGAGGGGGGCCAGTGGTCTGACTTCCGAGCTGGGCCTTCCCGGCTCGGGGGCGCGGCAAAGACACCGAACTGGCGCCTTTCAGTCCAGCCCCGGCTGCTGCAACGGATCCGGGGCCTCTTCCCCTGGCCTCCCCTCCCCGCGGCCCTCAGCCAACCAGTCAACCCCTCACCTGGCAGAAGCTACGGCAGTAGTTCAAAGATGAGACCTCCGAAACCTCCTGCTCCCTCAGCTCCGTCTCCAGCTGCCATAGACATGGACGCAGTCCCGGGGCTCCCGACGCCGGAGATGCGGGGCGATGACCCCGAGTCATGGACTCAGTCTCGGTTCCGTCTCCAACTCCGGCTGCCGCCGAAGCCTCAGCCCCAGCCCCGGCCCCGGCGGCGGCGGCGTCTCCCTTTCCGTCCGCCATCTTCCCACGGCCCAGCAGCGCGTAGGCAACCGAGCCACGTGACTCAGCCCTGACCCCGCCCCCGGTCGCCCGCGCGTGGTGACGCACTCCCTGGCGACGCTGGCGCTTACTGGATTCCGTCACTGGGACCCAGAGTGCTCCTCCCCTCGGCGGGCTCCGGGACCGCTCAAGCAACGCACTGGCAACGACTTGGCAACAACTGGCTCCTGCCAACCACTGTCCTTCCAGCTCCTTTGGAGTCCTGTAGTCATCGACCGAGAAGTACGTGTAGACATATGAGCGGGAGGATGACGTCTGAGCTACGATCTGAAGAACGAGAGGAAGGTAGCCCTGAGAGTAACCTAGAGAAAAGCACCGCAGCCAGGTAGAAGGAAAATAAGCAAAGATTGTGAGGCTGGAATGAAGACTAGCTCCATGGAAACTTGGTTTATGACAGAGGTGGCGTTACAAGTCACTGGCGAAAGAGTGAACTCTCAATAAATGGCGCTAAGACATTTTTTCCAAAAGGGAGAAAAAAATACAATTAGATTTCTACCTCAAACCATATCCAAGTATAAATCCCAGATTTATTAAAGACTTGAAAACATTTTCAGAAAATATAGACTATGATATCAAAAAGGGGGAAATTTTCTTAAATAAAATAAAAAAGCATAAACTAGAAGGAAAATCTTGTTAGATTTAACTGCATTAAAATTTAATATATGATTTTTTGTTTATATATTAACATAATTTTTAAATTAATTTGTTAATAAAATTTGTTTCTGTAATAGAGAAGTTTTTTTTTTTAAATCACTCAAAGACAGACTAAAGACTAGGATATTCACCATACATGTAACCATCAAAGGATCAGTATCTAAAAATCTCCCAAAATCAAAAGGAAAAAGGCTAACCATCCAATAGGAAAGTAGATAAAGGATATAAACTGGCAGTGCACCAAAAACAGAAACCTGAATGGCTAATAAACGCCTGAAAATATGTTTAACCTCACTATAATTATCAAGGGACCCTGGTGGCGCAATGGTTAAGTGCTACGGCTGCTAACCAAAAGGTTGGCAGTTTGAATCCACCAGCTGTTCCTTGGAAACCCTATGGGGCAGTTCTACCCTGTCTTAAAGGGTCACTATGAGTTGGAATTGACTCCACGGCAGTGGAATTTTGGTTTATAACTATCAAAGCATAAATTAAAGCAACAGTAAAATGTAATTTCATGCCCGTAAGATTGGCAGAAATTTTAAATTAGTACTGTGTGTTAGTGAGAAATAGAAGATAGAATTTATATACTACTGGTAAAAGTAAAAGTTGGTACATCACTTAGTAGAGGAATTTGTAATATTTAGTAAAATTGAAGATGCATATGTCCAGTGATTTAGCAATTAATAATATTAATAATAGTTGAGATTCATTGCTGTTTGCCAAACACTGTCTTAAGTTCTCTACATATATTAACTCATTGAATCCTACTAACAATATCATGGAAAGTTAATATTATTACTCTCATTTTACAATTCAGGAAACTAAGGGACAGAGTTGAGTTTAAGTAACTTACTACAGAATCTGACCTCTTAAACACCATGGTTCTGATATTCATTTCAGCACTGTATGTAATGATAAAATATTGGAAACAACCTAAATATTCAAAAATTGGGGGATGGATAAACAAATTATGGTATATTCAAACACTGGAGAATTATACAGCCAGTAAATAAATGAATTAAAGCTGTATGCATCAAGATACATAAATATGAAAATAATGCACGATATAAAGCAGATTGTAAAGGATAATGTATTGTTCCCTACTATAAATTTTTAAAACATACAAAACAATGCTCAAGTAGTAAAAATATTAAAATGAAGGACTGCAAAGGAGTGCTATACATCACCTTTACAATGGCAATTCCCTGGGGAAAGAGGAGGGAGGACATGTAAGAAGAGCCTGTGGCCATATCTGTAATTCTTTTTTAATCTAAAGCAAATATTCATTCATTCAGTCATGCCAGGTGGATTGAGCACCTATTATGTGCTTTGAGCACTTTTCCAAATGATAAAGATCAGAGGAGAACATGTAATTTACATTTTAATGGACAAATGTAGCTAAATATTGGTATGTTAGATCTGGGTAATGGGATCCTGGTTGTCTGTAATATTATTCTCTGTCTTTTTTGTATATTTGCAATACAAATAATTAGATTTAAAAAAAGGAAAGAAGGTCAGTGTGTCTGATGTATGGTGCAGGAGAGGGAAAAGTGGTAGAAGATAAGGTTGGGGAAGGAGATAAGGGCCATATCATGTAGGACCTTATAGTCCAAGGTAAGCAGTGGGGATTTAAAGTGTGATCGGTAACCATTAAACACTTTTAAGTGGAGGAGGTGACATCGTCTGATTTACACTTTTGAAAGATCACTCTTGCTGCCATGTGCAGGATAGGGGGTGGAAGGCAAGAATGAAAGCTGGGAAGCTATTGCAGTAGTCCAGATGATAAAGAGAACACATTCAGGATACATTTTAGAAGCAGAAGTGACAGGCTGATGCATTGATTGTGGAGAGTGAGAGAAAGGAAGGAATCTGGAATCACTACATGGATTTTGGTTTGAATAAATAGCAATGAGGCTTACTGAGAAAATGAAGACTTAGGAAAGAACAGATTGGGGAGTGAGGGAGAAACAAGAGTTTTGTTTGGAATAGATTAGGTTTGAATTCCCGTGAGATTTCCAAAGGGAGATTGCAGATAGGCACCTAAATATGATTGTGGAGTTTCAGAGGGTGCGGGGCTAGGAATCTGGAGCCATCAGTTGTAATGTCCTTTGTTATTAAACAAAGAAAACAAAAATTTCCCTTAACTCTGTAACATCTTCTAGTTTATATCCCACTTCTTTGCTCCCTTTAATAGGAAAGTCCTCTAAAGAACTGTCCCCCATGCATACCCATTCCAAAGAAAGGTGATCCTACAGAATGCAGAAATTATCAAACAATATCATTAATATTACCCACAAGTAAAATTTTGCTGAAGATCATTCAAAAGTGGTTGCAGCAGCAGTACATCGACAGGGAACCGCCAGAAATTCAAGCCAGTTTCAGAAGAGGACGTGGAATGAGGGATATATTGCTAACGTCAGATGCCTCATGACTGAAAGCAGAGAATACGAGAAAGATTTATTGTGTTTTATTGACTGTGCAAAGGCATTTGACTGTGTGAATCATAACAAATTATGGATAACATTGGGAAGAATGGGAATTCCAGAGCACTTAATTGTGCTCATGAGGAACCTGTACTTAGACCAAGTCATTTGAACAGAACAAGGGGATACTGCGTAGTTTAAAGTCAGGAAAGGTATGCGTCATGGTTGTATCCCTTCACCATACTTACTCAATCTGTATACTGAGCAAATAATCTGAGAAAGTGGATATATGAAGACGCATGTGGCATCAGGATTGGAAGAAGACTCATCAACAACCTGTGATATGGAGATGACACAACCTTGCTTGCTGAAAGTGAAGAGGACTTGAAGCACTTACTGATGAAGATCAAAGACTACAGCCTCCAGTATGGGTTGCACCTAAACATAAGGAAAACAGAAATCCTCACAACTGGACGAATAAGCAACATCATGATAAACGGAGAAAAGAATGAAGTTGTCAGAGGTTTTATTTTACTTGGATCCACAATCAATGCCCATGGAAACAGCATGCAAGAGATCAAACGACAGACACATTGCATTGGGCCAATCTGCTGCAAAAGACCTCTTTCAAGTGTTAAAAAAGCAAAGATGTCACTTTGAGAACTAAGATGCACCTGACCCAAGCCATGGTGTTTTCAATCACCTCATATGCATGTGAAAGCTGGACAACATATAGGGAAGACTGAAGAAGAATTGATGCCTTTGGATTATGGTGTTGGTGAAGAATATTGAATATACCATGGACTGCCAGAAAAATGAACAAATCTATCTTGGAAGAAGTACAGCAAGAATGTTCCTTAGAAGCAAGGATGGTGAGACTTTGTCTCCCATACTTTGGAGATGTTATCGGAAGGACCAAGTCCCTGGAGAAGGACATCATGCTTGGTAAAGTAGAGGGTCAGTGTAAAAGAGGAAGACCTTCAATGAGATGGATTGACATAGCGGCAGCAACAATGGGCTCAAGCATAACAAGGATTGTGAGGATGGCACAGGACCGGGCATTGTTTTGTTCAGTTGTATTGCTATGAGTTGGAACTGACTCAATGGCACCTACCAACAACAACAACAACAACAACAACAAAGAGATGTACAAACCTTCTGTTTCCACTTATTTTCATCTATTCTCTCTTGAACACTTTCCAATCAAGCTTTCATCTCCACTATTCACTGAAAATGGTCTTGTTAAGGTCACCACTGAGTTCCCTTTTGCTGCATCTGCTGCCAAGAAATTGAATAAATGAGGATTGAAAATTCACCAGTGCAGGAATTACATGATGTAATCATCTCCATAATGAGATATGATATAATGTAATCACCTCCATGATGAGATCTGCTATGAGCAGCTTATAGTTGAAAGGGAGTTTCCTTGGGGGTGTGGCCTGCATCCAATATATGTGGACTTTCTGGCAAAGCTCAGGGGCTTTTGCTGGCTCTGGATTCTGCACCTGGCTCCTATTCACTTGACCGCCAGTTCCTGGGACTTGAGCTAGCAGCTTAACTGCTGATCTTGAGATTCATCAGCCTCCACAGCCTGTAAGCCAGCAGCCTGCCAGCTTACCTGCTGATCTTGGGTTCATCAGCCCCTGCAGCTCCATGAGTCAGGAGAAGCCTCTAGCCTGACCCACGGACTTGGGACTTTCCAGCCTCTACAACCATGAGAGCCATTTACTTGATATAAATCTCTCTCTCTCTCTCCCCCTCCCTCCTTCCATCCCCCCCACCCCATCTCTGTGTGTGTGTGTGTGTGTGTGTGTGTGTGTGTGTGTGTATGTGTATATATATATATATATACATATATATATATACACGCTTCACTGGTTTTGCTTCTCTAGAGAACCCAGCCTAAGACTGGCAGTTATGTAATGATGTAATTTGACAGTAATGATGTAATCATCTTCCATGATGTGATCTAATGTGATCAGCCCATCAATTGTAAGGGGAATTTCCTCAGGAATATGGCCTGCATCCAATATGTATATGGATGATCTGGCAAAACTCTCTTGCTTGCTCTGGATCCTGTATCTGCCTTGTCATCATCTGACCTCCAGTTCTTAGGTCTTGAGCCAATGGCTTGCCATATTGCCTACCGATCTTGGGATTCACTGGCCTCCACAGCCTGTGAGCCAGAAGCCTGCTGCTTTTCCTGCCAATCTTGGATTCGTCAGCCTCTGCAGCCTATGAGCCTGTGGCCTGCCATCTGACCTGCTGATCTTGGGTTTGTTGGCCCCTGCAGCTACATGAGACAGGAGAAGTCTCCAGTCTGATGCCTGAACCACAGACTTGAGACTTGCCAGCCTCTACAACTGCATGAGCGATTTCCTTGAGATAAATCTCTCAATCTCTCTCTTTATATATATATATATATATATATATATATATATATATGTATCTATATACACATGTATACATATAGATACATACATATATACATAGATGTTGTTGTTATTAGGTGCTCTTGAGTCGGTTTTGACTTGTAGAGACTATGTACAACAGAAAGAAACACTGCCCTGTCCTGCGCCATCCTCACAATCCTTGTTATGCTTCAGCCCATTGTTGCAGCCATTGTGTCAATCCATCTCATTGAGGGTCTTCCTCTTTTTTGCTGACCCTCTGCTTTACCAAGCATGATGTCCTTCTCCAGGGACTGATCCCTCCTGATAACGTGTCCAAAGTATGTGAGAAGTAGTCTTGCCATCTTGCTTCTAAGGAGCATTCTGGCTGTACTTCTTCCAAGACAGATTTGTTCATTCTTTTGGCAGTCCATGGTATATTCAATATTCTTTGTCAACACCATAATTCAAAGGTGTCAATTCTTCTTTGGTCTTTCTTATTCATCATCCAGCTTTCATGTATGTGTGTGTGTGTATATATACACACACACACACACACACACACACATATATATATACACATATATATATACACGCTTCACTTGTTTTGCTTCCCTAGAGAACCCAGCCTAAGACATTTGGCACCAAGAGTGGTTCTAGAGAAACAAAATCATATGGAGAAGTTTTCTAAATTGGTTTTCAAGTCTGACTAATCTTAAAGGCACTGATGACTCTGCCTCCAGTAGTAAGGAAGGCACTGCTGATCCATGGCTTGTGGTGGCCATATTAATACACATAATATCATCACCGATAGATCAGATATTGATGAGAAGCAAGGCTCTGGATGATCATATGTTTGATACTTTTATACAATTTTGTCAGAATGAGAAGTATAGGGAAGCTGGTTGGTTGGTCCTACTTTTTCCAAAGTGGTAAAAGAAAGAGATGAGCTCCGGGCTTCAGAGTGCCACATAAAAGACCTCAAAGTTACCACATGTGCTCTGAAAGAAAGCCTTATTTCTTATAGTAACAGAGCTGATATTGCTGAAAACCAAACTCACAGTCTTATTGTAAGAGTGGCTGAATTACAACACCAACTGAATTCCCAAAGCTGAATGGTGTCTGAAGTTGAAGTGAGGGCATTGATTGGAAAGAAGTGGGATCCTGAAACTTGGGGTGGGAACATACAGGCAGAAGCTGGGGATATCGAGCCCCTAAATTCCCTTGAATCATTCCTGTCAACAGAACCAACCCTCTTACTCCCATCTGAAGAGATTACTCCATTTTTGTCTGCTAAGCCACTCTCCTCAGTAAACCATT
The DNA here is from genome assembly GCA_030035585.1 of Dugong dugon. NCBI lineage: Eukaryota > Metazoa > Chordata > Mammalia > Sirenia > Dugongidae > Dugong > Dugong dugon. The sequence continues at coordinate 65,142,554 of CM057462.1, read as the reverse complement.
ACCCTTCCACCCCCATCTGATTAACCCAGCTGCATCTGAAGACCCATTATCTGATATATCGCCTGGGGCAGCATCTGAGTCATTGCCTAGGGCATTGTCTGGGGTAAATGCCCTACAAGATATTGCTAAATGTTCACAGGACGCACCTTCACCACCCATTTTTCTTCTATACCTGTAACTAGACATAAGTCAGAGCAAGCCCCAAAAGGTGAAATACAGTGTGTGACCCAGGAAGAGGTACACTACACTTTAAAGGAACTGCTTGACTTTTCTAATATGTGGAAATAGAAATCTGGGAAATATGTGTGGGAATGGCTACTAAGGGTGTGGGATAATGGTACAAGGAAAATAAAGATGGTTCAGTGTGAGTTTACTGATACGGGTCCACTAAGCACAGATTCTTCATTCAGTGTTTCTGCTTAAGAAGTTAGGAAAGGATCTAATAGTTTATTTGGTTGGTGGCTTACACTAAATCAAGTTGAAGTACCAGAATTGCCTTGGTATACAGTAGAAGAAGATATCCAAAGGCTTAGGGAAATTGGCATGTTAGAGTGAATTTATCAGGTTAGACCACAGACCCCACACGGAGTGCCCAGAGGACACACCTTTTACCACAATGGTGGGGAATAAATTTGTAAAGGGAACAACAGCATCCTTGAAACTGCTGTGATTGCTATTTCATGTAAGTCAGATTTGACAGTGGGAACTGCCCTAACTGAAATAAGACACCTAACTACAGTGGGGCCGATTGGACCCCGAGGTAGTGGGGCTAAGTGGCAGCACTCAATCAACAAGGACAAGGTGGCCTGGTTACTATAATGGACAGCAGAGTCAAAGCAGTAATCAGAATAATCTGACTCATATGGACTTTTGGTGTTGGTTACTTAGTCATGGTGTCCCTAGGAGTGAAAAAGATGGGAAATCTACTAAATATTTATTTCATCTATACAAGCAGAAGAATGTTAGGTCAAGTGAACAGCAGCCTAACTCGAATCACCTGAATAGAGAGTTATGGCCCCTCAATCAATTCCCAGATTTCAGCGAGTTTACAAATCTACAACCCCTTGAATGAAGGGAAGGTTGGATCCCCTTTGAGGAAAGACCCCACTACACTGCCAAAAATTTATAATGTTAATCTTTCTCCCAGTCTTCCCCAAAGGGATCTATGGGATTTTATGAAAGTGACTGTGTACTGGGGACAAGGAAATAATCAGACTTTTGGGGGATTAACAGATATTGGCTTTGAACTGACACTAATTCCAGGAGACCCAAAACGTCACTGTGGCCCACCAGTCAAGGTAGGAGCTTATGCAGGTCAGGTTATTAATGAAATCTTAGCTCAGTTTCATCTCACAGTGGGTTCACTGGGTCACCAAACCCATCCTGTAGTGATTTCCACACTTCCAGAATGCATAATTGGAATATATATACTCAGCAACTGGCAGAACCCCCACACTGGATCCCTGACAAATGGAGTAAGGGCATTATGGTAGGAATAGCCAAGTGGAAGCCATTAAAACTGCCCCTTCCTAGGAAAATAGTAAACAAAAAGCAATACAGCATTCCTGGAGGGATTGCAGAGATTACTGCCACCATCAAGGACTTGAAGGATGCAGGAGTGGTGATTCCCACCATATCCCCATTAAACTCGCCTATTTGGCCTGTGCAAAAAAAAAAAAAAAAAGGGTATTGGAGAATGATAATCGATTATCAAAAACTTAACAAGGTGGTGACTCCAATTGCAGCTGCTGTTCTAGAGGCGGTTTCCTTGCTTGAGCAAATTAATACATCTCCTGGTACCTAGTATGCAGCTGTTGATCTGGCCAATGCATTTTTCTCGATTTCAGTTTCAGAGGAACACCAGAAGCAGCTTGCCTTCAGCTGGCAAGGTCAGCAATACACCTTCACTATCCTATCTCAAGGGTATATCAACTCTCCAGCCCTATGTCATAATTTAGTCCACAGGAAACTTGATTGCCTTTCCCTTCCACAGGATGTCACACTGGTCCATTACATTGATGATATTATGCTGATTGGGCCTAGTAAGGAAGAAGTGTCAATGACTCTGGACTTACTGGTAAAACATTTGCATGCTAGAGGGTAGGAAATTAATCCCACAAAAATTCAGGAACCTTCCACCTCAGTGAAATTTCTAGGAGTCCAGTGGTGTGGAGCATGTCGAGATATTCCTTCTGAAGTGAAGGATAAGATGTTACATCTTGCCTCTCCTACAACTGAAAATGAGGCACAATTCCTGGTAGACCTCTTTGGATTTTGGAGGAAACATATCCTTCATTTGTGTGCTACTCCAGCCTATTTATCAAGTGACTCGAAAAACTGTTAGTTTTGAGTAGGGCCCAGAACCAGAGAAGGCTTACAGTAGGATCAGATTGTGTGCAAGCCGCTCTGTGACTTGGGCCATAATCTGGCTGATCCAATGGTGCTTGAAGTATCAGTAGCAGATAGAGATGGTTTTTGAAGTCTTTGGCAGACCCCTACTGGTGAATCACAGCACAATCCCTTTAGATTTTGGAGAAAAGCCCTGCATCCTCTGCAGATAACTACTATCCTTTTGAGAAACAGCTTTTGGCTTGTTACTGGGCCAGTAGAGACTGATCGTTTAACCATGAGCCACCAAGTCACCATGTGGCCTGAGCTACCCATCATGAACTGGGTGTTGTCTGATCCACAGAGTCATAAAGTCAGATATGCACAGCAGCACTCCATCATTAAATGGAAGTGCTTTATACAAAATTGGGCCTGAGTAGGACTTGAAGGTACAAACAAGTTGCATGAAGAAGTGGCCCATGTTCTCCACTCCTGTCACATTACCGGCCCTCTCCCAGTCTATATCTATTGCCTTATGGGGAGTTCCTTATGATCAGCTGACTAAGGAAGAGAAAACTCGTGCCTGGTTTACAGATGGTTCTACACGATATGCAGGTATCACTCAAAAGTGGACAGCAGCAGCAATGCAGCCCCTTTCTGGGACCTCCCTGAAGGACAGTGGTGAAGTGAAATCCTTCCAATGGGCAGAACATCAAGCAATGCACTCGGTTGTTCACTTTGCCTGGAAGGAGAAATGGGCAGATGTATACTGATTCATGGGCTGTGGCCAGTGGTTTGATTAGATGGTCAGGGACTTGGAAGGAACGTGACTGGAAAGTTGGTGACAAGGAGGTGTGGGGAAGGGTATGTGGATGGACAACTCTCAATGGGCCAAATAAGTGAAGATATTTATGTCTCATGTGAATGTTCACCAAAGGGTGATGCCGGCAGGGGAGGATTTTAACAATCAAGTGATAAGATGATATGTTCTGTGGAAATCAGTCATCCTCTTTCCCCAGCCACTCCCATCATTGCCCAATGGGCTCGTGAACAAAGTGGCTGTGGTGGAAACGATGGAGGTTATGCATGGGCTGAGCAACAAGGACTTGCCCTCACCAAGTCTGCCAGCACCAGAGACCAACACTGAGTCTCCTATATGGCACAATTCCTCAAGGTGATCAGCCAGCAACCTGATGCAGGTTCATTATATTGGACCGCTTCCATCATGAGAAGGACAGTGTTTTGTACTTACTGGGATAGACACTTACTCTAGAGATGGATTTGCCTTCCCTGCATGCAGTGCTTCTGCCAAAACTACCATCTGTGAACTCACAGAATGCCTTCCTACCATCATGGTATCCCACACAGCATTGCCTTGGATCAAGGGACTAACTTTACAGCGAGTGAAGTGCAGCAATAAACCCATGCTCATGGAATTATCTGGTCTTACCATGTTCCCCATCACCCTGAAACAATTGCTTGAGAGGATGTTGAAATGGTCTCCTAAAGACTCAGTTATGGTGCCAGCTAGATGGCAGTACTTTACAGGGTTTGGGCAAAGTTCTCCAGGAGGCTGTATATTCTCTAAACCAGTATCCAGTATATGGTACTATTTCTCCCATAGCCAGGATTCATGGTTCCAGGAATCAAGGGGTGGAAATGGGAGTGGAACCACTCACTATTACCCCTAGCAACCCACTCATAAAATTTTTGCCTCCTGTCCCCGCAACCCTATGCTCTGTAGGTCTAGAGATCTTAGTTCCATAGGGAGGAATGCTCCCACCTGGAGACACAACAAGGATTCCATTGAACTGGAGGTTAAGAATGCCACACGGCCAGTTTGGGCTCCTCACGCCTCTGAATCAACACACAAAGAAGGGAGCTGCCATATTGGTTGGTGTGAATGAGCCTGACTGTTGCTGTTAGGTGCCATTGAGTCAGTTCTGACTTACAGCTGCCTAAGTACAACAGAACGAAGCACAGCCCTGTCCTGCGCCATCCTCACCGTCATTGCTATGTTATGCTTTGCAGCCATTGTGTCAGTCCATCTCGTTGAAGATCTTCCTCTCTTTCACTGGTTGACCCTCTACTTTAAGCATGCTATCCTTCACCAGAGACTGGTCCCTCCTGACAACATGTCCAAAGTACGTGAGATGAAGTTTTGCCATCCTTGCTTCTAAGGAGCATTCTGGCTGTACTTCTTCCAAAACAGTTTTGTTTGTTCTTCTGGCAGTGCATGGTATATTCACTATTCTTTACCAACACCATAATTCAAAGCCATCAGTTCTTCTTCAGTCTTCCTTATTCATTGTCTAGCTTTCGCATGCATATGAGACAATTGAAAATATGATGGCTTGGGTCAGGTGCACCTTAGGCCTCAAAGTGACATCTGTAATCCATACTGAAGTCTATAGACTTTGATCTTCATCAGTAAGTGCTTCAAGTCCTTTTTGCTTTTAGCAAGCAAGGTTATTTCATTTGCATATCACAGGTTGTTAATGAGTCTTCTTCCAATCCTGATACCGCATACTTCTTCATATAGTCCAGCTTCACATTAGAAATGTTCTGCTGCTATTCATAAGGTTTCACTGGCCAATTTTTTCGGAAGTAAACCACCAGTTTCTTCTTCCTAGTCTGTCTTAGTCTGGAAGTTCTGCTGAAACCTGTCCACCATGGGTGACCCTGCTGGTATTTGAAATACCAGTTGCATAGCTTCCAGCATCACAGCAGTGTGCAAGCCACCACTGACAAACTAACAGATGAGTGGTGGTGATCCTGACTACCAAGGGGAAATAGGATTGATGTTGCATAATGGAGGTAAAGAAGATTATGTCTAGAATACAGGAGATCCCTAAGGCATCTCCTAGTATTACCATGCCTTGTGATTAAAGTCAATGGAAAACTACAGCAACCCAATTCCAATATGACTACCATGGCCCAGATCCTTCAGGAATGAAGGTTTGGATCACCCCACCAGGCAAAGAACCACGACCAGTGGTGGTGCTGGCTGAGGGTAAGGGGAATGGGGAATGGGTAATGGAAGAAGGTAGTTCTAAATATCAATTATGAGCACTTGACCAGTTGCAGAAATGTGGACTGTAATTGTTGTGAGTATTTCTTCCTTGTATGTGTGCATCGAATATTTTTGTTTTCTTCACTTATAAAATATAAGACGTAAATTGGGCTAATGCATTTTCGGTTGTACACATGTTAGTTGTATCATGTTAGGCGAAAGTATGACTCTATAATTGTTTTTATTTAGAGATTGTGTATGGTTTAAGGAGATGTGTACAGGTGCCAAGTTGACAAGGAGTGGATTGTGTTGGCTAAGGTTGTGTGTCAGCTTGGCTGGGCCATGATTCTTAGTGGTTTGGCAGTTATGTAATGATGTAGTTTGGCAGTTATGTAATGATGTAGTCATCCTCCATGGTGTGATTTGATGTAATCAGCCTATCAGTTGTAAGGGAGTTTCCTCAAGGGTTTGGCCTGCATCCAACATGTATATGGACATTCTGGCAAAGCTTGCTCACTTGCTCTGGATCTTGCATCTGGCTTGTAACCATCTGACCTCTGGTTCTTGGGACTTGAGCCAGCAGTCTGCTCTATTGTCTGCTGATCTTGGGATTTGTTGGCCTCTGCAGTCTGTGAGCCAGAAGCCTGCTATTTTGCCTGCAAATCTTGGATTAATCAGCCTCCACAGCCCATGAGCCAGCAGCTGCCATCTGACCTGTCTATCTTGGGTTTGTCAGCTCCTGCAGCTATGTGAGTCAGGAGAAGGCCCCAGCCTGATGCCTGACCCATGGACTTGAGACTTGCCAGCCTCCACAGCAACGTAAGCCACTTCCTTTAGATAAATGTCTCTCTATATATACATATACACACACACATATATGCGTCACTGGTTTTGCTTCTCTAGAGAACCCAGCCTAGCAATCATTTTGATTTAAATGTTTTATATTTTTGTATTTTGCCTTTTAACTTTAGTAAATAATTTGAATATTTTAAGACAAAAATAAATTTTGAAAACACATGAAAAATTATTTTTTATATTTTATACTTACTTTAATTTTATGAGAATATATTCAAATGTTGCACAATTTGAATATAATTCAATTTTATTCTTAATCATTTTTATCTCATTACTGTCAATAGACACAAACTGGCCAGACCTGTTGAACCAATAGAGACTAGAGGAACCTCCAAGACTATGGCCCTAAAATACCCTTTGAACTTGGAATCAAAGCTATTTCTGCAGGTCAACTTTCAGCCAAATAATAGATTGGCTTATAAAATTAACAATATCACCTGTGAGTAATGTGCTCCCTTAAGCAATTAACTGCAAGAGACCAAACGGTCAACTGTTACCCAAAAAAGATGAGAAGCCAAGGAGGGGAAGGGAAGCTAAATCAATGGTAACAGAACCAGCAGAATGGAAATAATGAGAATGCTGACACATTGTAAAAATTGTAACCAATGGCACGGAGCAGTCTGTATAAAAATTGTTAAAGCTGAACCTAATTTGCTGTGTAAACTTTCACCTAAAACCCAATAAAATATTATTTTAAAAAATTATTAACCATGTGAAAATTTTTTGTTATAATAATGTTTAATTAGTGATTTTTGCTAAGGCAAGGAAAATACACTGCATGGAATAAATATATAATAATTTATGGATTATGTATTTTGTATTTTATTATTTATCTAAACATCTCCAGCCCATGAATAGAACACCAGACATGCACAGCAATAATTAAATTCAGTCATATTTCATATTTTGCCAACTTTCAAGTCATATAAAAACCACAGCTCTACAATGCTTGATTTTATTATTATGAAGACATATTTATCAAGGTAGAAGGATAGAACATTTTATCTAAAAGTGTGTTAGCTTTTAACTTTTAAATATTAAGACATATAGTAGGGCCTCGTTTGTACCCGTGTCCCCCTCAACCTTACCCTACTCCACTCCCCCAACCCCATCCCTGGGCCCTGCAAATAATAGGAGTGAGCCTGTCAGTTATGACCACTGCCCTGTATTCCAGACTCTGCCTGCTAACCATCTCCTTTTGGATATCTAGTACACATAGGACACATGTCCAAAACTACTCCTCCTCCAGTAAATGACACCTCTATTCATTCAGTGTTCATTCAATTGCTTAAGCAAAGATTTTGGAGTCATGTTTAACTCTGTTCTTTCTCTCACACTCCATATCCAATGCAAGCTCTAGATTGAAAATAGATTCCCAAATCTGACTCTCTCACCTCCTCCAGCTCTACCACTGTAGTCCTCTTTGCTAACACCTCTCATCTAAATTTATTTAATAGCCTTTTTAGAGGACTTTCTATTTCTACTTTTGCCCTCCTGCAGCCAATTCTCCACACAATAGCCACTTGAATTCTTTTAAAATATAATTCAAATTGAATCACTCTCCTACTCAAAACATTCCAGTGCTTTCCCATCACCCTTGGAATAAGACGCCCACGAAGTCCTACGTGTATTGGCTCCTGCTACGTCTCTAAACTCATTTCCCACCTTTCCATCTTACTCCCTGGGCTCCAGCCACAATGGCATTGCTTTCTTGAATAAGACAAACAAACCTCGTGACTTTTGCGTCAACTATTCTCTCTGCCTAGAAAGCCCTTCCCTTTTTCATTTCATTCAGGTTTCTGTTCATGAATAACCTCAGAGAGGCCTTTCCTACGACCCTATCTAAAATAGTCTTCTCTGTCATCTCTATCCCTTTGCTCTCCTTTAATTTTTTCAAATTAATTGGCTTTACATTATCATAATGTTGTGCATCTCCCCTCCCTAGGAAATAAGTTCTCTGAAAGTAGAGTCACTTAATTTTATTCACTGCTGAATCCCTAGTGTCTGGTACAGTAGTTCCTGGCATGTTATAAGCACTCAGTATTTGTTAAACAAAAGAAGAAACTAAAACCGCATTGGTAATTAAATGACACTGGGTGAGATCACCTAGAGAAAGTGTAAATCTGGGGTCACACACTCACATTCCTAGCTGCCATACGCAGGTAGCTAAATGAGTTAATCAGGCTAGGTATGAGATGATCAGAAGTAGTGAACTGATTTAAGAAATTACCTAGGCAGCAGGTACTCAGATTCAGCAAATTTTTGCCATGTGAGAACGTAGATCCAATTTTGCAAGATCTTCTAATTTTCCAAGAGAAATTGGAAATCCAGGTTTTTAAATGCCATTCCCGATTTCTAAAGCTACAGGCCAAATAATGTCCAACTGTGAGTTTACTATGAAAGGTGAGGCGCCAGGTTGCTACCTCAGAATAGAAAAAAGGAAGAGGGCCCAGGATTACTCCGATATTGAGATATCAGAGAAATAGGATCCAGCTAGCAAAGAATGCTGAGAAGGAGCCACCAATGAGGAAAACCAGAAGAGTCTGATACTCCTGAAGGCAAAGGAAGAAAGTGGCAAGAGTAAGGGAAGGGTCAGCAGCTAACAATATACTGCTAACAAGAGTTTGGGTAAGATGAGGACACATAAGTGATCGTTTGATATGACATCATGGGTATTGTTGGCAACCTCAACTAGAGAAGTTTCTGTGTATCTCTGGTATGGAGACTGGTATGAAGCCAGATTAGAGAGGGCTGAAGAATTAATGTGAGCAAAGAAGTAAAGCAAGAGGAGAGAAGTTAACTCCTTTGAGGAGTTTTTCTATGAAAAAGCATAAAAATGGGGCTTTGTTTTAGGGAGATTTGATGTTTTGGAAGGAATTCTTAAAGATAGGAGATTCTAGAGCATGCTTGTATACACATGGAAGTGATAGAGGAAAATGGGAGGAATTTTGGTGTAGAAAAGAGACAGGGGAAAAGTGCAGAAGAAAAGTTGTTGAGAAAGCAAGAGGGGATGGAATCCAGAATACAAGAAGAGGTTTGGTCTAGGATAGAAATTAAAGATACATTTGTATTTGAACAGGAAGGAAGCTAGAGAATATGGATACAGATGCAGTATAGATTTGGCAGTTGGAAGTTTGAGAGTCACTGCCTGAGCGCTTTCTTTTCCCCCATGAAGTATGATATAAGGTCATCAGCTAAAAATGACATGGGGGAGGAGAAGCAATGTCAAACATTTAAGAAGAGATTAGAAAAACTTTGTAAGAGTTGTCTGAGTGAGATAGGAAAGAATACTTACTGGATAAGTGCAGGAAGTTTGCATTGCAGTGTTGAGTGCCATTCATTCATTTGTTCAACAAATATTATCAGTTTACTATGCTCCAGGCACTGTTCTAGGGGCTGGAAACACATCCAGAATAAAGGAAGTCCCTGGCTTTTGTATTCTTTTTTTCCAAAGGTTACAATACGGCTAATTTAATTGCAGCTTTCTTTAGTCATATTCCAGTTCTAACAATACTCTCAGTTCTTGACTGAAACTGGATATTTCTCAATACTCCATCAGTAACACATTTGCAAGTGATGACTTACAGAAGTTTAATTTTGCAGATTCATCTATTGTTCGAAAAACACTGTGGACACCTACTATGTTCATGGTAATTTCTTCTTTCTATAGGTAAAAAGCGGAGGGTTCTGGAGCCAAGAATGCCAGGTTTGAATCCCAACTCCACTGCTTATTAGTTGTATGCCTTTAGATCATTTAATTTCTTTTTGAGTCTCAATTTCCTTATCTTAAGATGGGGATAATAATAGCACATATCTCATAGATGCTCAGAACAGGACCAGACACATAGTTGTTAGTTGCCATGGAATCAATTCCTACTCATGGCAACCCTACGTGTGCAGAGTAGAACTGCCTCAAGGGTTTTCAAGGCTGTGACCTTTCAGAAGCGGATCGCCAGGCCTGTCTTCCGAGGTGCCTCTAGGTGGTTTGAACGACAAATCTTTTGGCTAGTAGTAGAAGGCTTGACCATTTGCACCACCCAGGGACTCCTAAAGCACTCAGTAAATGCTATTTTTATTACTTCTGTGAGGTTCAACCTCAGAGGCTAGTTTTAGCTTTTCTTAATATAGACCCAAGCCCTGGTTGCGCAGTGGTTAAGTGCTTGGCTACTAACCCAAAATGTCTGGGATTCTAACACACCAGCAGCTCCACAAGAGAAAGATGTGGCTAGCAGCAGCTGGTGGATCCAAATTGCTGAACTTTTTAGTTAGCAGCCATACCTCTTAACCACTGCGCCACCAGGGCTCCCTGTAAAGATTACAGCCTAGGAAACCCTATGGCCTGGGGCAATTTTATTGGGTCCCATAGGGTCACGATGAGTCAGAAAGCACTTGATGGCAATGGGTTTGGTTTTTGTTCTTTTAATGTAGACCCACATGCGCACTGACTGTGGAAACCATCTATTTTATAACTCTGACCTACGAGTGACAAAATGATTAGCAGACAGACCCATACTATGGATCATTAAAAGAGCTGTTTGGACTAGAATATCTAATTTTCAAGTTCAAGAACTTGAGTCTATCATTTCACCTGAGTGGTAATTAAGTCACAAGAGTCCAATTTACTAATTTATCCTGAGAAATATAATGGTATTCTCTTCCCTATAGAAAAGTCGGCCTGGGAAACAAAATTAACATCAGAAGGGAAGAGAAAATAAGTGTAAGAGGAGCTGGAAGATCTTAAATCACCTTTGTTCCAAGTTCCAACACCCAGTCCTCTCTCCTCATAATTATTTTATTTTTGCCCTTTTAAAAAAAATTGTTGTAAAATATAGATAACACAACATTTGCCAATTCAACATTTTTCACATGTACAATTGATTGAAACCAATTACATCAATTATGCTGTACAACCATCACTAATATTCACTGCCAAAGTTTCCACCCATAAACAGCTTATAAATTATTTTTGATTGCTCTCTCTCTTTCTCTTTCTCAAAACCTAGTCAGGTTAGATTCCAAGTCCTATCAATTTGTCCTCAGGAAATTTTCTTCCATCTTTTCTCTTAGCCATTTCCACTTATCCATGCCTGAGGAATGAGTACATATAGATACCATAGCACAATGTCATCTAAAGGTAGAAGAGCTTAGAGGGTGAGAGAAGCTGTCAGGTGAGGGAAGGGTGTACATACTTCAGAACCTTACTTTGACCTACTATCATCAACTCCCTCCCAGGCTCTCTCCCTTGGACTTGCTGTTGTCACCTCACTAGAATCCCAGGAGCACTCTGTTTCTCCCTCAGGAGTTAGTGTTCTTCTCTGGGAGGCTTTATTGCTGTGTTTTGATTTAGAGTCAGGGGGCTTAAAGACAGAGAACCCCCAAAGGAGTTGGAAAATCATGAGAAAAATCTCACAGCCTTTTCCCTACTGTCAGAGATTCTTCTTTTGCTTTTCCCCTTGGGGGAATTTTATATTCCTTGGATTTAAGGGAGGGATGATTCCTTTATTGTACTACCAACCTCAGATAAGTCCTACTTTTTTCTTGCTTAGGTTTTTGCAGAAGCTTCCCAATAAGTATCCCTGCTTCTAGTTCATCCCACTTGAGATTCATCTTCCTAAATTTAACTCCATTGCTTAAAAAATTTCAGCTCCTAGCATTCCCGTTGAGAATGGGAACCAGAAAAGGATTCCATTCCCGAAGCCAACTCTTCAGACAATGAGTAGACTGGACTATAAGACATAAAATGATACTTGTGAAGAGTGTGCTTAGTTCAAGTAGGCACACAAGACTAAATGGGCAGCTCCTGTCCGGAGACGAGATGAGAAGAAAGAAAGGGACAGGAGCTGGTTGAATGGACACAGGAAATCCAGGGTGGAAGAGGAGTGTGCTGTCAGAGTATAGGGAGAGCAACTAGGGTCACATAACAATGTGTGTATAAACGTTTGTATGAGAAACTAACTTGAGCTATAAACTTTCACAGAACTCCTTGCTAGTTCCCCAAATGTCTTGCTACCCTACCCCTCAATATACATTCTCCTGCCTTTGTGTCTTTGCTCAGTTTGTCACCTTTTCCGAACTCCCTCCCATTTGTACTGAACAGAACTAAGGGATAGTGTCATTCTGTCATGGTAGAGTGGACTCTCTAGCTACACTGGCCTTCCTTCAACCCTTCCAACTCTAAGCTTTTTCTCACCTTAGGACATTTTACTTGCTGTTCCTTCTGTCTGGAATATTCTTCTCCCCATATTTCGCTCGTCTAGCTCCTTCTCAATTTTCAGGATTCTTCTTTTAAAGTAAGTCCCTCATCTTTCTTTCTTCTTGTATCCTGTTCTTTTCTTTCATAGTACTTACCACAATTTGTAATTATACATTTAAGTGTTCATTTATGTGTTTAATCCCCCACTAGACTGTAAACTTGTTGACAGTCTGTTTGTTCCCCAGTCCATTTCAGTGCCAACACAGTGCCAGGACATGGTAAGCATGAATATGTGCTGAATGCTTGGGTGATTGAATGGGTTTATAAAACACAGGACTCATGGTCGATCAGCAAAATCCCATATCTTTTCAATCTCTTTTCAGCTTTGACTTAGACTTGGTGCTCCACAAAAAACACTGCTTCTCCTAAGTGGTGTCTTTTCTGTTTTGGTCACTAAATAGATTAGTGCCTGGCTCAGAGTAGTCACTTAGTATATACTTATTTAATTACTGTTTACCTGCTATGTCCTTCTCTCTTCAGTCATAAGATAACCCAACAGAGTGGAGAGCAGTCACTGTTCTGGAGTCAGACAGACTGAGATGGAATCCTAGCCCTGTTACTGACTAATTGGTGGTCTTGATAAAGCTTTTTAACTTCTCTGAGCCTCACAGTTTATCTTTTACGTGTAACAGAATTTCATCTGGAATAGTTAGGTTGTTTGTTTGGCTCAAGGTTATGGTGTTAGGTTGGCCCAAGGAGGTAGTCCACAGTGCCCCCTAGAGGACTTTTGTTTCTGGAACAGCAGACTCCAAACCAAAGCCAAAACCAAATCCGTTGCCTTCGAGTCAATTCCAACTCATAGTGAGTAGAACTATCCCATCTGGTTCCCAAGGCTATAAATCTTTACAGAAGCAGACTACCACATCTTTCTACCTCAGAGTAGCTGGTGGGTCTGAACTGCCGACAAGCTTTTGATTAGCAGCTGAGCTCTTACACACTGCACCACCAGGGCTCCCTCAGCAGACTCCAAACTCCAGCAATGTTTGAGGATCTTTGTGAGCTACTCCAAGACCAGACGAGATGCTGGAGAAGGAGGGCTCCAGAGAAGCCCTGAGAGAGTTGGCCCCAACATGGGCAGTGGTCTACAGATAAAACGTTGCTCTAGGAGAAGGCAACACAGACATTGGCAAGGTCAACAACCCTCGAGCAACAGAATGATAGTGGTAGTTTTGATTATTTCTGAGAAACGGGGAGGAGAACCTGGTTGAAAGACTGGACCTACTGCTACTTACTTGTGTGGTGGGTTGTTCAAAACTTGGAGATTTGGGGTATTGATAAATGTGTGATAAATTTGTGCTAGCCATAGGTGAGGCCAGGAGTATTTTTGTACCATATATAAAAATAGAGATAATAAGAAATACCCACTTTCAGGGTTGTTGTGAAGAGCAAATGAGAAAATGGATGTGTGTAAAGCTCAAGTACGGTGCCTGATGCATAATAGAAGTCAACTGCTATCACTATTTTTTCATCTTACGCCGCATAACAAATTTATTCTCTAACAATAAAGAGAGAATTAAAAAATGGATTAGAACAAGAACATGGTCGAATTATGCACTTTTTTGCAGGCAGTTCTTTGCTTTTTGGCTTAATAGTACAATATTGTTATTATGCTAATAAATTAAATATGTGTAGTTAAATATTTTCAAGACCCATTAATAGATGGTAAATGTGATATGAGGTGATTACTAGTGGCCAGGGGTAGGAGTAGAAATTTATTGGATAGACACAAGGAAACTTTTGGGGTGACGGAAATGTTCTGTATCTTGATTATGGTCATGGTTATATCAGTGTATACATTTGTCAAAATTCATTGAACTGCACACTTAAGTGGGTATTTTACTATATTGTTATGCCTCAATAGAGCTGATTTTTAAAAAAATTCCAATACTTTCATAGGTTTTATTATAATTTTAATAGTAATTTCATCAAAATTAATTTAAATAATAATTAAATTAGAAATTGTTTGCTATTGTTGTTGTTCATTAACTTATTGCATTCAACATTAATTTAATAAATTTTATTTTAATTTAAATAATATCAGTAATTGCAATGAAAATGCTATACATCTGTATGTATATAAAACAAAACCAAATCCATTGTCATTGAGTTGATTCTGACTTATAGCGACCCTGCAGGACAAAGTAGAACTGCCCCATGAGGTTTCCGAGAAGCAGCTGGTGGATTTGAACCTTTGGTGGATTTGTCAACCTTTTGGTTACCAGCCATAGCTCTTAACCACTGCACCACCAATACTCCACATGTATATATGTATATATTCACCCCAAATTATAATTCTGACCTGAGCACAGTGCTGGACTCTTGGAATACAAGTTGAAATAGGCATGGTCCCTGACCTCAGGCACCTCACTGTCTAGTGACAGACACAAAAGTGAACAGATCGTTTCTCCTTTAAAAAAGTAAATATTTTTTAATAAGTATGCACTTGGTTTTTTTTTTTTTTAAAAAAAGAACCTGTACAAAAGAATAGATAGCAAAAATAAGCCTCTCTCCCATCCCGGGCCCTCAGTGCCATAGTTTCTTTCCTTGAAAGCAACCACTGAAACCATAGTTTATTTTATATCCTTTTAGAAATATTCTATTTATATACAAGCACATGTTGTATATGGTGGCTTTACTCTGTTTACTCTGTCTAAGGATGATGGTACAATAAATAAATTGTCACTTCTTTCTTGTTTACTTAACACTCTATCCTGGAGATAATTCCACAGCAAAACATATTAAACAGTTTTCAATATAAGAAGGTAAGAGCAATGGTAGAAGAAGGCAAAGAAAGTTATTGGCTGGTGGCACCTAAGCTTCCTGGAGGATTGATGAGGCTGCCTCATCCCCTTTATGAGTATTCCAAAATGAAGACATCTGAACCAAACTCTACTTGTATACTAAACTGTGTGTTGCTATCTGTAACTCTGCTAATTATTTGGAGGGAAACAAAAGCAGTATGTAGGGCAGAAAAAAGGTATTGTACAGAAAGTAAGACTGGAGAAGGGCATGCCCTGTGCCTCTAAAGCAGAGGTGGGAGATAGATAGGTCTTGGTACAAGAAGAGCTAGGAGCCAGTGTGTACAGGGAAGTCCTGAATTATATAGACAGTGTTTCAGATGACCCAGGGACTGATTAGAGGGATTAAAGGCAGTTTATTGCAGTTCTCTCTAACTAGAGTTGCCAGATTTAGCAAATAAAAATACAGATGCCCAGTTAAATTTGCATTTCAGATAAACAACAAATAATTTTTTTAGTATAAGTATGCCCCAGACTCAAATTTAACTGGGGATTCTGTTTTTATCTGGCAACCATATCTTTAACCCACCCATGCAGATGAATCAAAGTGACCACTCAACACTATACACTTAAAAACCATGAGAAAGCAGGTATTTTCAGTGGCAAGAGTAAACAAAGAAGGAAATACATGAGAATAGGGCCAGGAGTTGGCTGATGAGTTCAGGTCTGGTGAGGCCTGGGCCAAGGAGGCAACTCTGGTGGTCTAGAGTGCCAGAGCTGAGGCTGAGAAAATATGTAAATATATTGAGAATAACGGAGCCAGGTTTCTCACTGTTGAGGAAGACGGTTATAAACATGGAAAAGGGAATGACTAGAACAAACCCTGTGATGTTGGACAAGAATAAAGGTAGATGTGAGTGTGGTATTTTATATATATATAGAGAGAGAGAATAAGAGAAGGGGTATCTTAGTTACATAATGCTGCAGTAACAAAAAAATACCCCAAGTGGGTGACTTTAAAAACAGAAATTTATTTTCTCACAGTTCAGGAGACTGTTGTTGTTGTTAGGTGCTGTTGAGTCCGGTTCAGACTCATGAATGACCCTAGGAACAACAAAACACATGATGAAATGCTTCTTGGTCTTGAGCCATCCTCACAATTGCTGCTGTGCTTGAGCCCATTGTTGCAATCACTGTGTCAATCCATCTCACTGAAGGTCTTCCTCTCTTTTGCTGACCTTCTGCTTTACCAAGCGTGATGTTCTTCTCCAGAGACTGGTCCCTCTTAAAAACATGTCCAAATTACGTGAGATGAAGTCTCGGCATCCTCACTTCTAAGGAGCATTTTGGCTGTGCTTCTTCAGGACAGATTTGTTCATTCCTCTGACAGTTCATGATACATTCAATATTCTTTGCCAACACCATAATTCAAAGGCATCAATTCTCCTTATTCATTGTCCAGCTTTTGCATGCCTATGAGACCATTGAAAATATTATGGCTTGCGTCAGGTGCACCTTAGTCCTCAAATTGACATCTTTGCTTTTCAACAATTTAAGAGGTCTTTTGCAGCAGATTTGCCTAATGCAATGTTGTTTGATTTCTTGACTGCTGCTTCCATGGGCATTGATAGTGGATCCAAGTAAAATGAAATCCTTGACAACTTCATTCTTTTCTCCACTTATCATGATATTGCTTATTGGTCCAGTTGTGAGGATTTTTGTTTTCTTTATGTTGAGGGGCAATCCATAGTGAAGGCTAGCCTTTGATCTTCATCAGTAAGTGCTTCAAGTCCTCTTCACTTTAGGCAAGCAAGGTTGTGTCACCTGCATATCACAGGTTGTTAATGAGTCTTCCTCCAATCTTGATGCTACTTTCTTTCTCATATAGTCCAGCTTCTCGAATTATTTGCTCAGCATATAGATGAAGTGAAAGGATACAATCCTGACACACACCTTTCCTGATTTTAAACCACACACAGTCTCCTCTTGTTCTGTTCGAACAACTGTCTCTTGATCTCTGTACAGGTTCCTCATAAGCACAATCAAGTGTTCTGAAATTCCCATTCTTTACAATGTTATCCATAACTTGTTATGATCCACATAGTCAAATGGCTTTGCATAGTCAATAAGACACCAGTAAGCATCTTTCTGGTATTCTCTGCTTTCAGCCAAGATCTATCTGACATCAGTAACGATATCCCTTGTTCCACATCCTCTTCTGAATCCAGCTTGACTTTCTGGCATTTCCCTGTTGATGTACTGCTGCAACCTTTTTTTTTTTTTAATTGTACTTTAGATGAAGGTTTATAGAACAGACTAGCTTCTCATTAAACAGTACACATATTGTTTTATGATATTGGTTAACAACTCCACGACATATCAACACTCTCCTTTCTCAACCTTGGGTTCCCTATTATCAGCTTTTCTGTCCTCTCCTGCCTTCTAGTCCTTGCCCCTGGGCTGTTGTGCCCCTTTAGTCTCATTTTGTTTTATGGGCCTAATCTTTGGCTGAAGGATGAACCTCGGAAGTGACTTCATTACTGGGCTAAAAGGGTATCCAAGGGCCATACTCTCGTGGTTTCTCCAGTCTGTCAGGCCAGTAAGTCTGGTCTTTTTTTGTGAGTTAGAATCTTGTTCTACATTTTTCTCAAGCTCTGTCCAGAACCCTCTGTTGTGATCCCTGTCAGAACAGTCGGTGGTGGTAGCCAGGCACCATCTAGTTGTACTGGACTCAGTCTGGTAGACACCATGACAGATGTGGTCCATTAGTCCTTTGGACTAATCTTTCCCTTGTATCTTTAGTTTTTTTCATTCTTCCTTGCTTCCGAAGGGGTAAGACCAGTGGAGTATATTAGATGGCTGCTCACAGGCTTTTAGGACCCCAGACACTACTCACCAAAGTAGAATGTAGAACATTTTCTTTATAAGCTATAGTATGCCAATTGAGTAGATGTTTCCTGAGATCATGATCCTCACAGCCCTCAGCCCAGCAACTCAGTCCCTCACAGTTTGAATGTGTCAATGGAGCTTCCATGAGCTCGCCTTGGACAAGTTGTGCTGGCTTCCCCAGTATTGTGTACGGTCTTACCCTTCACCAAACTTACCACTTACAATTGTCTATTTAGAGTTTTTCCATCCCCACCCCTCCCCTCCCTCATAACCATCAAAGATAGTTTCTTTTTATGTGTAAACTTTTTCATGAGTTTTTACAGTAGTAGTCTCACACAATGTTTGTTATTTTGTGATTGACTTACTTTACTCAGCATAATGCCCTCCAGATTCATCCACATTGTGAGATGTTGTGAGCTGTAAACTTTCACCTAAAGCAAAATTTTAAAAAATTTCAGCTCCTTCTTGCTTCAAATAGAATCAAAATTTTCAGCCTGACTTTTAAATCCAACCACCTAACCTTATCGCCTGCTATTCAGAGCTCCTTGCTAGTTCCCCAAACATGTTGCTACCCTACCCCTCAATATACAGTTTTCCTGTCTTTGCTCAATTTGCCTTTATTGTTGCATAATACTCCATTGTGTGTATGTACCATAATTTGTTTATCCATTCATCTGTTGATGGGCACTTTTTGCTATTGTGAACAGGGCTGCAATGAACATGGGTGTGCACCTGTCTATTCGTGTGATGACTCTTATTTCTTTAGGACATATTCCTAGGAGTGGGATTGCTGGATCATATGATATTTCTATTCCTAGCTTTCTAAGGAAATGCCATATCATTTTCCAAAATGCTTTTATCATTTTGCATTCCCACTCATAGTGCGTAAGAGTTATGATCTCCCCCCGCAGCCTCTCCAACATTTGTTATTTCCTGTTTTTTTGATTCGTGCCAGTAATGCCAGGGTGAGATGGCATCTTATTGTGATTTTGATTTGCATTTCTCTGATGGCTAGTGATCAAGAGTATTTCCTCATGTGTCTGTTGGACACTTGAATGTCTTCTTTGGTGAAGTGTATGTTCATTTCCTTTTCCCATTTAAAAAAAATTTTTTTATTGTACTTTAGGTGAAGTTTACAGAACAAATACTTTCTCACTGAACAGTCAGTACACATATTGTTTTATGACATTGGTTAACAACCCCATGACATGTCAACACTCTCACTTCTCGACCTTGAGGAGATTTTTTTTGATGAAAATATACATAGCCAAAGTTACACCATTTTGAAAGTTTCTACATGTACAGTTCAGTGACATCGATAACATTCTTCCAGTTCTGCTACTATTCTCACTATCCTTTTCCAAATTATTCCATCACCTTTATCTTCAACTCACTGTCCCTTAGGCTTCCCATCAAATCTTTTGAGTTGCTGTTGTCAATTTGATCACATGTAATTTTTTTTTTTGTACCTTAGATGAAGGTTTGCAGAACATATAGTTTCTCATTAAACAGTTAGTACACATATTGCCCTATGACAATGGTTAACAACCCCACTACTTGTCAACACTGTCCCTTCTCAACCTTGGGTTCCCTATCACCAACTTTCCTGTCTCCTCCTTTTCCCATTTTTTAATTGGATTATTTGTCTTTTTGTTGTAGAGGTGTTGGATTTTCCCGTAGATTTTAGAGATTAGACCTTTGTCTGATTTGTAATAGCCAAATTTTTTTCCCCAGTCTGTAGGTTCTCTTTTTACTCTTTTGGTGAAGTCCTTTGAAGAGAATAGGTGTTTGATTTTTATAAGATCTCAGTTATCTACCTTATCTTCCGGGGTCTGTGTGTCGATGGTTACGGTTTGTATCCTGTTAATGCTGTGTATTAGAGCCTCTAGTGTTGATTGTATTTTTTCGTCTATGAACTTTATAGTTTTTGGCTTTATATTTAGGTCTCTGATCCATTTTGAATTAGTTTTTGTATATGGTGTGAGGTATGGGTCCTGTTTCATTTTTTCGCAGATGGACATCCAGTTTTGCCAGCACCATTTGTTAAAAAGACTGTCTTTTCCCCATTTGATGGACTTAGGGCCCTTGTCGAAGATCAGGTGACCGTAGGTGGATGGATTTACATCTGGGTTCTCAATTCTGTTCCATCGGTCAATGTATCTGTCGTTGTACCAGTACCAGGCTGTTTTGACTACCGTAGCTGTATAGTGGGTTCTGAGGTCAGGTAGTGCGAGTCCTCCTACTTTATTCTTCTTCTTCAATAGTGCTTTACTTATCTGGGGCTTCTTCCCTTTCCATGTAGAGTTAATGATCTCTAATTCATTTATTTCTGCTCTGATCTTTATCATTTCCTTTCTTCTGGTAGCTATAGGCTTTTTTTGCTGTTCTCTTTCTATTTGTTCGAGTTGTGTAGCTAATATTTTGATTTTGTTCTTTTCTTCTTTTTTGATGTGTACATCTATTTCTATTAATTGACCTCTGGGGACTGCCTTTTCTGTGTCCCAAAGGTTTTGGTATGAGTGTTTTCATCCTCGTTTGATTCTAGGCATTTTTTTATTCCATCTCTGATTTCTTCTATTACCCAGTGGTTTTTAAGCAGAGTGTTATTCTGTTCCCATGTAATTGATTTTTTTTCCTTGCTCTTCCTGTTGTTAATTTCTACTCTAATGGCATTGTGGTCAGAGAAGGTATTTGGTATTATCTCAATGTTTTGGATTTTGTTGAGGGTTGCTCTGTGACCTAAGATGTGGTCTATTCTGGAGAATGTTCCATGTGCATTGGAAAAGAGTGTATACTTTGCAGCTATTTGATGGAGTGTTCTATCTATGTCTGTGAGGTCAAGTTGGCTGATTGTGCCCTTTAGCTCTTCTGTATCTTTGCTGAGTTTCTTTCTAGATGTTCTGTCCTTTACCAAGACTGGTGTGTTGAAGTCTCCCACTATTATTGTGGAATTGTCAGTTTCTCTTTTCAGTGCTGTTAAAAGGTTTTTTTTTAATGTATTTTGGAGCCCTGTCCTTGGGTGCATAGATGTTTATTATGGTTATGTCTTCACAATGAATCATCCCTTTAATCATTATATAGTGCCCTTCTTTGTCTTTTATGGATTTTGTTTTAAGTCTATTTTATCTGAGATTAGTATTGCCACTGCTGCTCTTTTTTGGTAGCTGTTTACTTGATATATTTTTTCCCATCCTTTGATTTTTAATAAATTTATGTCTTTGTTTCTAAGGTGTGTCTCTTGTAGAGAACATATTGATGGATCCTTTTTTAAAATCCATTCTGTCACTCTCTGTTTATGGATGCATTTAAGCCATTTATGTTCAGTGTGATTATTGATAGGTGTGCGTTTATTGCTGTCATTTCATAGTGCTTTTTTTGTAGTGCTGACATTTTGTTTGTTCCTCTTACTGTCCTGTGCTGAATTCCTTTTATTTGTGGATTTTTTTTTTCATTTCTTTTGTTTTTGCAGATTTTGTTTTTACTGAGACTTTATGTTTTTCTCCTTTATTTTGATGAGTAGGTTGGTTAACTTTCTTTGTGGTTACCTTGAAATTTACCCTTATCTTCCTAGGTTTGAACCTGTCTATTATTACTTGGTATCACCTTGCCTTCCTTTCCAATAGAAAGGTCTATACCTACACTGTTTATTCCCTCTTTTATTGTTCTGACGTTGCCATTTACAGATTAACCTCTCTGGTTCCCTGTTGTAATTCTTTTGGTTTTGGATAGTCCTTGAGAGTTCATTTCCTAGATTGGTATCTGGCTGGTATGATCCTGCATCCTAGACTCAGGCTGTGGTCTGATGTTGTTTGTTCGCAAACTGAAGGACTTCCTTTAATAATTCTTGTAAGTTTGGTCTGGTTTTTACATATTCCCTTAATTTCTGTTTATCTGGAAATGTCCTAATTTCACCATCATATTTGAGGGAGAATTTTGCAGGGTACGTTATTCTTGGTTGGCAATTTCTTTCTTTCAAGGTTTTATATATGTCATCCCATTGCCTTCTTGTCTGTGTGGTTTCTGCCAAATAATCAGAGCTTAGTCTTATTGTTTGCCCTGTGTATATGACTTTTTGTTTTTCTCAAGCTGCTCTTAGGATTCTTCTTTTGTCTTTGGATTTAGCAAGTGTGATTTGATACGCCTTGGTGATTTTCTTTTGGGGTCTATCCTATATGGGGTTTGTTGAGCCTCTTGGATGATATTAGGGAAGTCTTCTGTCAGCAATTCTTCAATGATCCTCTCTGTGTTTTCTGTTTTCTCCCCCTGTTCTGGAACTCCAATTACTGGCAAATTTTTGCTTTTGATTGTATCCTACATAATTCTCAGGGTTTCTTCATTTTTCTTTGTTCTTTTTTCTGATTTTTCCTCAGACAAAGTGGTATCCAAGTGTTTTTCTTCAATTTTTCTGATCCTGTCTTCCATTGTTTCAAATCTGCTCTTTACCCCTTCTATGACACTGTCCATTTCTGGTGTCTTCTTGTTTAGCTTTTGGATTTCTAATTGTTGTTTTTGTATGATTTCTAGTTGTGAGTTTATTTTGGCATTTTGTTACTGTATTATTTTCCTGAATTCTTCCATTTTTTGCCTGTCTTTTCCATGAATTTGTCTATTTTTTCCTCATTTTTGTCTGCTTTTTGCTTCAACTCTTTGATAGCTCTGAATATTAGAGATTTGAATTCCCTATCAGGTAGTCCTAGTGCCTT
Source organism: Dugong dugon (assembly GCA_030035585.1). NCBI lineage: Eukaryota > Metazoa > Chordata > Mammalia > Sirenia > Dugongidae > Dugong > Dugong dugon. The sequence goes on along the minus strand of CM057462.1, from coordinate 65,119,775 downwards.
TTCTTCTACTGGAAAGTCATCTGGTGTTTTATTCTGGATGCCTACTGGAACCATCCTGTCCTTTTTTTTTAATATGTTTTGATATTGTCTGCTGTCTTCGGGACATTCAGTAGTTATTTTTGTTTGTTTGTTCATTTATTGTAGATTTGTTTGTTTCATCCTGCTTTTTTGTTTTATTTGGTTATGTCTGAGTAGGCGGGCCGTACATTCTTTGCTGTTTGCTTGTCTGTGCGCATGATACTTTTCACCTCCTTGTCCAATGAGCAGGGCCATTCACTCAGCTATGGTGCAGCAGGGCAGGCCCAGCTGAAGGGGAGGGGCTAGGATAGGTTGTTTGTGGCATGTACTAGGGCCTACTAGGCAGGCCGGGGGTCAGTGCAGGGCAGGTTCTGGTAGACTGTGCCTATGCTGCTCAGGCATGTGATGTTCAACGCATGGTGCAGGTAGGCAGGAAGGAGCGGGGAGGTTGTGATGTGTGGAGCTAAGATGGGTATGGGAAAGAAGAGAGAGCAGAGAAAAGCAGGAGCCACAAACAAAAATAAAAACAAAAAAACACACAGAAAGAGCACTAAGGTAGCTTACCATTGGAGTGAAGAGATGAGAGACTGAAAAATGGAGAAAAACAAAAAGAAAAAAAAAAGGAAAAGAAAAGAAAAAATAAATAAAAATTAGAAAGAAAAGAAAAGCCCCCAGGGATCCCACTGGTGTGGCTGTGAAGACCAGGGAAGTGCAGCCTGGATAGACGGGGTAGAGGTGTCACACAGCACCAAGTACTCAGGAAACAGGAAAAGAAGGTAAATATAGAGAGATGAGAAACTGAGAAATGAGGAAAGACAAAAAGGAGGAAAGAGAGAGAGAGAAAAAAGAAATGTCCCCAGGGATCCCACTGGGCAGCTGCGCAGACCGAGGAAGTGGCTCCTAAGCTGGGCAGTACCGCCTGGCTAGAAGGGGCTCCCAAGCCACGAAAAGAAACAGAAAACAAACAAATAAATAAGACAAAACAGAACAAAACAAAACAAACAAAAAAGAATAAAAATGTCCCGGGGATCCCACCAGCATGGCGGCACTGGCCAGGAAGACAGTTCCCCAGCCGAGCGGCACTTTACAGCCTTTCAAGGAGGAGCAAAGCTGGCACACAGAGCCAGGCATTCAAGAGAAATGAGGGGAAGGTGAGGAGAGTCAGGGAAGAAACCAAAAGAATCGGAAAAAAGCAGCACCAGCAAAAAACAAATGGCACTGACGGAGCCAGCCAGTGTGGGCAGTGCAAATCCAAGAGGCATGGGACTGGTGGGAATCGGCAGAGGCCAAGTGGGGAGAGGGAGGGTGGGGGATGGGAAAGCATGTATTGCTGGTTACGGGGTGCTCTGTCTCCTGCTGTGAGCTCCATGAAGCTGATAGGAGTCCAAGATGGTGAATCCGTGCTGCATTAGCTGATAGGGGACCTCTGAACGTATCTCTCCTTGCTCTCCTTTACCAATTTCTTATTCCATTTGGTGCTTGGCTGAGTTCTTTATCTTTTCATTAGACGCTTAGGGTTCCAGGATTGATGTTTGTCTCTGTTTTACTTAGTTTTTCAGGTATTTGCTGTGGAGGGATGGTGTGGTGTTTCTGTCTATAGCACCATGTTGACTCCACCTCCTGCAACTGCTTTTGAATGATCTTCAGCAGAATTTTACTTGTGACTGATATTAATGATATTGTTCAATAATTTCTGCATTCTGTTGGATCATCAGTTTGTTGAAACGTCTCAGTTGGTAGTCTGTCAATTCCTGGAGCCTTGTTTTTCACCAATGCCTTCCATGCAGCTTGGACTTCTTTCTTCAATACCATCAGTTTTTGATCATATGAAACCTACTGAAATGGTTGAATGTTGACAAATTATTTTTGGTACACTGACTCTGTGTATTCCTTCCATCTTCTTTTGATGCTTCCTGAATAGTACAAATTCAGGGTGTGTCTCTAGGGGGGGCCCTTCTTTGTTTATTTCAGTTTCTAGTAACCGGCCATCCTTGGAGTTCCTGGACATGCAGATGTCTGTCTTCATATGGCATCTTCCCCCCGTGTGTCTCTGTGTCTGTTCTGCTCTTTTTATACCTCAGAAGTCATTAGGTTTAGGAGCTACATTACTCTGGCATGGCCTCATTAGCATAACAAAAGAAAAGCCTTATTTCCAAATAGGATCACATCCACAGGTACAGGGGCCAGGACTTTAATACATGTGTTTTGGAGACACAATTCAATCCATTATGTGCCATGTATGTATGGAGCCCTGGTGGCTCAGTGGTTGAAGTGCTCAGCTGCGCCATGGGAGAAAGATGTATCAGTCTGCTTCTTTAAAGATTACAGCCTTGGCAGCACTATGGGGTAGTTCAACTCTGTCCTATAGGGTCACTATGAGTCAAAATAGACTAGACGGCAATGAGTTTTATATATATATATACATATATGTATGTTGTTGTTAGGTGCCATTGAGTTGGCTCCAACTCATAGCAACAGAAAGAAACACTGCCTTGTCCTGCGCCATCTTCACAATTATTGTTATGCTTGAGCCCATTGTTGCAGCCACTGTGTCAATCCATCTCGTTGAGGGTCTTCCTGTTTTTCACTGAGCCTCCACTTTACCAAGCATGATGTCCTTCTTCAGGGATTGATCTCTCCTGATAACATGTCCAAAGTATGCAAGACAAAATCTCGCCATCCTTGCTTCTGAGGAGAATTATGGCTGTACTTTTTCCAAGACAGTTTTGTTCATTCTTCTGGCAGTTCATGGTATACTCAATATTCTTTGCCAACACCATAATTCAAAGGCATCAATTCTCCTTATTCATTGTCCAGCTTTCACATGCATATGAGATGATTGAAAACATCGTGGCTTGGGTCAGGCACACCTTAGTCCATATATATATATATATATATATATACACACACACACATATATATGGAGCCATGGTGATGCAGTGGTTAAAATGCTCAGCTGTGAACCAAAATGTCAGCGATTCAAAACCACCGGTGTCTTGGCGGAGGAAAAAGATGTGGCAATCAGCTTTCATAAAGATTTACAGCCTGCCCCTGCTACTCTATCCCTCGAAGTGTTTGGTTGTATTCAGGAAACGTCTTAGCTTTTGGTTTAGTTCAGTTGTGCTGACTTCCCCTGTATTGTGTGTTGTCTTTCCCTTCACCTAAGATAATTCTTGTCTACTTTCTAGTTAGTGAATTCCCCTATCCCTCCGTCCCCACCCTCATAACCATCAAAGAATGTTTTCTTCTGTGTTTAAAACTTTTCTTGAGTTCTTGTAATAGTAGTCTCATACGATATTTGTCCTTTTGCGACTGACTGATTTCACCCAGCATAATGCCTTCCAGACTCATCCACGTTGTGAGATGTTTTGCAGATTCATCATTGTTCTTTATCATTGCATAGTATTCCATTGTGTGAGCATACCATAATTTGTTTATCCATTCTTCTGTTGCTGAGCACCTGTTTTTTCTATCTTTTTGCTGTTGTGAACAGTGCTGCAATAAACATGGGTGTGCATATATCTATTTGTGTGATGCTCTGTGTATTTTAATAAACACTATTGTACTAGGAGAAGGTAGTGATTGTTCCTTTCCAGTGGGAGCTTATATTGTCTCAAAATTGGGGGTTTTTACAATCCCAGGCTACCCTGTAAGTATGCTTTGGAATTGTCAGCTGGGGCAGAGCCCTAGAAAATTGTTGAGAAGCCTTGTGTTTTCCTGAAGAGCAGAGAGGTGTGTTGACCTTGGCAGAATTCGCAGCCCCAATCAGCGGTTATAAAGAGCAAGAACAAAAGAACATGTATTCAAAGCTTTTTCTTTTCCCATTTTTAGAGTTCATGCCCCTGGCAAAACACTCAAGGTACATTAGTAGAAAAACAGTATGCTGGAAGAAGCTCTAATTAGCGGGGCAGACCCTTGGCTAATGCGAAAATGAGTCTAGTGGAGCATCAGGGAACCCTTTGAGGAAAAAACAACTGACCTCTTTAGAGCTCTACTTATTGGAGACCAGCTAACTATTATGACTGAATTAGATGTATTAAGGAATAGGCTATTAAAGAAGAGCTTCAACTGTAGTAGATAAATGGCAGAGTATTTGAAGAAACTATTCACATAAGAGGAAACAAATAGTAAACAATAGATGCAACAATGTTCCTCCTTGATAGCAGTAATCAAGAAAAAAATGCAAAAGAAAGCAGACTTAGGATTCTATCTGACCCTTCTCAAATAAAGCAAAATATATTTTAAATAATAACTCTTATTACTGATAAGATAGTGGCAATTGAGGTAAGAATAAGAATGAAAATAGGAGTAGCCCTTTGGGGAAACAAAATAGCCATAAATAACAACAGCCTCCCCCCTTTTTTAAGCATACAATTTAATGAATTTTAGTATATTTACAGAGTTGGGCAATCATAACCACAATCTAATGAAGGTCTTTAAGATATTAACATCTTTGAAATCACACCTGGGTTAATAATTAATAATAATAGTAGAGGAGTTCGGCAAGATGGCGCTCTAGGCAGAAGCACCACGCCGTCCCTCCACAGCAAAGATCCGAAAAACTAAGACAAACAGAGAATCAACAATCCTGAAACCCTAGAACATCAAATGAAGAGATAAAGAATTCAGCCGAGCACCAAATGGAGTGAGAATACTTAAAGAGAATGGAGAGTGAGGATAGATTCATGTAGAGGTCTCCTACCAGCTAACGCAGCGCAGATCCACGATCTCAGACACCTATCGGAGACCAGCAAACGGGGGTACGAGAAAGCAGCCTCACGGAGCGTCCAGTGGGAGACAAAACAGCGGGTAATTTGCAGTGTGCGCTTCCCCACCCCCCACCCCTCTTCGCCCGGCTTGGGCTCCTCTGCTTCCCGTGGCCGCGGTCTCTTGACCGGGGGGCGCCGGCTGCTTGGATTCCACGCGCCTGGATGGGCGGCTCTCTGGGTGCCCTTTGTTGGCTGCTAGTGTTGCTTTTTTTATTTTTATTTTTTCTGTTTCTTTTGATTTCTCACTTGCCTCTCGCCGCCTCCCCCTCCTTTGCTCGAGTGCCTGGCTCCGAGCGCCATCTTTGCTTCTTCCTGCGGGGCTGAGGGGCTCCATTCGGGTGTGTGGCTGATTCCTGGTCTGGGCTGCTGCGCTGGTGGGATCCCGGGGCTTTTGTTCGTTTGTTCATTTTGAATTGTTTGTCTGTTTTCTTTTCCTTTTCTTGAGTTGGGAGCCCTTTCTGGCCAGGCGGAGCTGTGTGCCAGGGAGACTCCTCTTCGGCTTCCACAGACGTGCAGAGGGATCCCTGAACGCATTTCTTTTTTCATTGTTTTTTTTGTTTGTTTGTTTGTTTGTTTGTATTTTTTCTGTTTTTCATGGGGCCTTTCTTGTTCCTTTTTTTTTTTTTTTGATTTGTTTTGTTTTCTTTTCCCTCTTTTTCCCTTTTGTCTTTCTTCTTTGCTCAATTTCTCGTCTCTCTATCTCTTCCTTCTCTTTCTGATCCCGGAATACCAGGCGTTGTATGCCTCTGTGCCTTCTGGCCAGGCTGTGCTGTAAAACCTGAAAGCGACTTCCCCAGACTTCATAGCTGCATCGGTGGGATCCCTGGGAACTTTGTGGTTCTTTAACCTTTCTGATTTTTATTTGTTCATTCTTTTCTTTTCTTCCTCTTCCCCCTTCTGTTTTTCTCCATTTCATAGTCTCTCATCTCTCCATTCCAACAGCAAGCTCCCCTAGCATTCTTGTTTGTTTGTACGTTTTTGACTCCTGTTCCTCTCTCCTCTCTCCCATATCCAGCTTACCCTCACACATTACCATCTCCCCGCTGCATCCTGCCTACCTGCACCATGCACTTGACATCACACCACCAACCTGTGCAGGCACGGCCTATTGGAACCTGCCCAGCACTGATTACTGACCGCCCTGGTGGCTGTGGTGAGTGCCACAAAAAACCCATCCCAGTGGCTCCTCTTCAGCTAGACCTTCCCTGCTGTATGACATCTGAGTGACTGAACCGGCCAGTTGGAGAAGGAGGCAAAAAGTATTGAGCGCACAGACGAGTGAACAACAAGGGGCACGCAGTCCTCCTGCTCAGACATACTCAAATTTTTTTTTAAAAAGGGAAGAAACAAACAAATCTACAATCAATAAATGAGAGAAATATCTACTGAATGCCCCAAAAACAGCAAACAATATCAAAACATTTACAAAAACAGGATAGGATGGCTCCAGTAGGCATCCAAATTAAAACACCAGATGACTCTCCTGTGGAAGAAAATGCACTAGAAGTACCTGATAGGGAATTCAAATCACTAATACTCGGAATTTTCCAAGAACTGAGGCAAAAAGCTGACAAACATGAGGAAAAAATAGACAAATTCATGGAAAATACAGACAAAATGTTGGAAGAATTCAGGAAGATGATGCAGGAACAAAATGCCAAAATAAATTCACAACTAGAAATTATACAAAGACAACAATTAGAAATCCAAAAGATAAACAACAAGCTTTCAGAAATGGATGATGTCATAGAAGGGCTGAGAAGCAGATTTGAAACCGTGGAAGACAGGATCAGTGGAACTGAAGACAAACACTTGGATACAACTCTGCTTCAGGAAAACTCAGAAAAAAGAACAAAGAAAAATGAAGAGACCCTGAGTTATGTGGGACACAATTAAAAGCAAAAATTTACTAGTGATTGGCATTCCAGAACAGAGGGAGAAAACAGAAAACACAGAGATGATCATAGAGGAACTGCTGACAGAAAATTTCCCCAATATCATGAAAGATGAAAAGCTGGCCATCCAAGAAGCTCAACACACCCCATATAGAAGAGACCCCAAAAGAAAATTACCAAGGCATATCATATTCACACTCGCCAAAACCAAAGACAAACAAAGAATCCTGAGAGCAGCTTGTGAAAAACAAGAAGTCACATACAGAGGAGAAACAATAAGACTAAGCTCAGATTATTCGGCAGAAACCATGCAGGCAAGAAGGCAGTGGGATGACATATATAAAATCTTGAAAGAAAAAAATTGTCAGCCAAGAATAATATATCCTGCAAAACTCTCGTTCAAATTTGATGGTGAAATTAGGTCATTTCCAGATAAACAGAAACTAAGGGAATATGTAAAAGTCAAACCAAACTTACAAGAATTATTAAAGGGAGTTCTTCAATCTGAGGACAAACAGCTTCAGCCCTCAGGCAGGACCTAGGACGCAAGATCATACGAGCCAGATACCAATCTAGGAAATGAACTCTCAAGGACTATCCAAAACCAAAATAAATACAACAGGGTATCAGAGCAGTCAATCGATGGATGACAACAACATCAAAACAATGAAAGAGGGAATAAACGGCATAGGTATAGAACCTTCTAATGGAGAGGAAGGCAAGGCGATACCAAGTAAGGGTAGACTGCTTCAAACTTAGAAAGATAAGGGTAAAATTCATGGTAACCACAAAGAAAGTTAACAAACCAACTCATAAAAATAAAGACGAAAAACATAAAGTCTCAGCAAAAACAAAACCTACAAAAACAAAAGAAATGAACACAAAATCCACAAACAAAAGTAACTCAGCACAAGAGAGTAAGAAGAACAAAGAAAACTTCAGCACCACAAAAAAAAACACTACAAAATGACAGCAACAAACTCACATCTATCAATAATTATACTTAATGTAAATGGACTCAATGCACCCATAAAGAGATGGAGAGTGACAGAATGGATAAGAAAACAGGATCCATCAATATGCTGTCTACAAGACACACACCTTAGAAACAAACGTGAATTTATTAAAAGTCAAAGGTTGGAAAAAAGTATATCAAGCTAACAACTACCAAAAAAGAGCAGGAGTAGCAATTCTAATCTCAGATAAATAGACTTTAAAACGAAATCTACCATAAAAGACAAAGAAGGACACTATATAATGATTAAGGGGACGATCCATCATGAAGACATAACCATAATAAACATCTACTCACCCAATGACAGGGCTCCAAAATACATAAAACAAACTCTAACAACACTGAAAAGAGAAACTGACAGTTCCACAATAAGAGTAGGAGACTTCAACACACCACTCTCAGTAAAGGACAGAACAACTAAGAAGAAACTCAGCAAAGATACAGAAGACCTAAAGGGCACAATCAGCCAACTGGACCTCATAGACATATGTAGAACAATCCATCCAACCGCTGCAAAGTACACATTCTTTTCCAATGCACATGGAACGTTCTCCAGAATAGACCACATCTTAGGGCACAGAGCAATCCTCAACAAGATCCAAAACGTTGAGATAATTCAAAGTATCTTCTCTGACCACAGTGCCATCAAGGTAGAAATTAACACTAGAAAGAGCAAGGGAAAATAATCAACTACATGGAAACTGAATAATACCCTGCTTACACATCACTGGGTAATAGAAGAAATCAGAGATGGAACCAAAAAATTCCTAGAATCAAATGACAATGAAAACACATCATACCAAAACCTTTGGGACACAGCAAAGGCAGTCCTCAGAGGACAATTTGTAGCAATAGATGCACATATCAAAAAAGAAGAAAGGGACAAAATCAAAACATTAACTACAGAACTCAAAGAAATAGAAAGAGAACAGCAAAAAAAGCCCACAACCACCGGAAGAAAGGAAATAGTAAAGATCAGAGCAGAAATAAATAAAATAGAGAACAGAAAAACAATAGAAAGAATCAACAAAACCAAAAGTTGGTTCTTTGAAAGAATCAACAAAATCGACAAACCACTGGCCAGACTGACAAAAGAAAAACAGGAGAGGACACAAATAACCCAAATAAGAAATGAAATGGCGGACATTACAACAGACCCAATGGAAATAAGAAGGATTATAACAGAATATTATGAAAAAGTATACTCCAACAAATTTGAACACCTAGAGGAAATGGATAAATTTCTAGAAACACACGGCCTACCCAAACTACATCAAAGTGATGTTGAAAATCTGAACATACCCATAACAAGAGAAGAGATTGAAAAGGTAATAAAAAAACTCCCAACCAAAAAAGGCCCTGGCCCAGATGTCCTCACTGTAGAATTCTACAAAACATTTACAGAAGAGCTTGGGCCAGTTCTACTCAAGCTATTTCAGAGCATAGAAAAGGAAGCAACACTTCCAAATTCATTCTATGAAGCCAGCATAACACTGTTACCAAAACCAGGCAAAGACATCACAAAAAAAGAAAATTACCGACCAGTATCTCTCATGAATATAGATGCAAAAATTCTGAACAAAATTCTAGCCAATAGAATTCAGCATCATATCAAAAAAATAATACACCACGACCAAGTAGGATTCATACCAGGTATGCAAGGATGGTTTAACATTAGAAAATCAATCCACATAATACACCACATAAATAAAAGGAAAGAAAAGAATCACATAATCATCTCAATTGACTCAGAAAAGGCATTTGACAAAGTGTAACACCCATTTCTGATAAAAGCCCTCAATAAAATAGGTATAGAAGGGAAATTTCTCAACATAATAAAGGGCATCTATGCAAAACCAATGGCCAACATCATTCTTAATGGAGAGAGGCTGAAAACATTCCCCTTGAAAACAGGAACAAGACAAGGATGCCTTTTGTCACCACTCCTATTTACCATTGTGCTGGAAGTTCTAGCTAGAGCAATAAGGCAAGAAAAAGAAATAAAGGGCATCCAAATTGGTAATGAAGAAGTTAAACTGTCCCTGTTTGCAGATGATATGATACTATACATAGAAAACCCTAAAGACTCCATGAGAAATCTACTGGAACTAACAGAAAGATTCAGCAGAGTAGCAGGATACAAGATAAACATTCAAAAATCAGTTGGATTCCTATACACCAGTAAGGAGAACGATGAAAAGGAAATCAGGAAATCAATACCATTTTCAATAGCCCCTAAAAAGATAAAATACTTAGGAATAAATCTGACCAGAGATGTAAAAGCCCTATACAAAGAAAACTATAAAACACTACTGCATGAAACCCAAAGGGATCTACATAAATGGAAAAACATACCATGCTCATGGATAGGCAGACTCAACATTGTGAAAATGTCAATTCTACCCAAAGCAATTTACAAATACAATGCAATCCCGATCCAAATACCAGCAACATTCTTCAAAGAGATGGAAAAACTAATCATTAACTTTATATGGAAGGGGAAGAAGCCCCGAATAAATAAAGCACTACTAAAGAAGAAGAATGAAGTTGGAGGACTCACACTACCTGACTTGAGAACCTACTATACAGCTACAGTAGTCAAAACAGCCTGGTACTGGTACAATGACAGATACATTGACCAATGGAACAGAATTGAGAACCCAGATGTAAATCCATCCACCTACGGTCACCTGATCTTCGACAAGGGCCCTAAGTCCATCAAATGGGGAAAAGACAGTCTTTTTAACAAATGGTGCTGGCAAAACTGGATATCCATTTGCAAAAAAATGAAACAGGACCCATACCTCACACTGTATACAAAAACTACTTCAAAATGGATCAAAGACCTGAATATAAAGCCTAAAACTATAAAGTTCACAGAAGAAAAAATAGGACCAACACTTCAGGCCTTAATACATGGCATTAACAGGATACAAACCATAATCATCAATGCACAAAACCCAACAGATAAGCTAGATAACTGGGATCTTCTAAAAATTGAACACCTATGCTCTTCAAAAGACTTCACCAAAAGAGTCAGAACCTACAGACTGGGAAAAAATTTTTGGACAGTACAAGTCATACAAAGGTCTAATCTCCATAATCTACAAGAAAATCCAACACCTCTCCAACAAAAAGACAAATAATCCTATTAAAAAATGGGCAAAGGAAATGAACAGACACTTCACCAAAGAAGACATTCAAATGGCCAACAGACACATGAGGAAATGCTCGCAATCACTAGCCATTAGAGAAATGCAAATTAAAACCACAATGAGATACCATCTCACCCCGGCATTACTGGCACGAATCAAAAACACTGGAAATAACAGATGTTGGAGGGGCTGTGGAGAGGTCGGAACTCTTATGCACTGCTGGTGGGAATGCAAAATGACACAACCATTTTGGAAAATGATATGGCGTTTCCTCAGAAAGCTAGAAATAGACATACCATTCGATCCAGCAATCCCACTCCTAGGAATATATCCTAGAGAAATAAGAGTCTTCACTCGAATAGACATAGGCACACCTATGTTCATGGCAGCATTGTTCACAATAGCAAAACGATGGAAACCACGTAGGCGCCCATCAACAGATGAATGGATAAACAAACTATGGTACATACACACAATGGAGTACTATGCAATGAGAAAGAACAACAATGAATCTGTGAAGCATCTCATAACATGGATGAAACTGGAGGACATTATGCTGAGTGAAATAAGTCAATCACTAAAGGACAAATATTGTATGAGACCTCCATTGTAAAAACCCATGAAAAAGTTCACACACAAAATGTAACAATCTTGGTTGGTTACCAGGGATGGGAGGGGTGGGGGGGGAATACTAAATAGGCAATAGATAAGTGGTATCTTGGGTGAAGGGTGAGACAGTACACAATACAGGGGAAACTAGCACAACCTGTACAAGGAAAGGTCATGGAAGCCCCATAGACATCCAAACTCCCCGAGGAACTGAGTTGCCGGGCGGAGGGCTGTGGGGACCATGGTCTCGGGGAACATCTAGCTCAATTGGCATGACACAGCTTATAAAGACAATGTTCTACATTCTACCTTGGTGAGTAGTGTCTGGGATCTTAAAAGCCTGTGAGCGGCCATCTAAGATACTCCACTGGTCTCATCCCTTCGGGAGCAAGGGAGAATGAAGAGAACAGGATACAAGGATAAGATTAGTCCAAAGGACTAATTGTCCACAGCTACCAAGGCCTCCACCAGACTGAGTCCAGTACAGCTAGATGGTGGCCGGCTACCACCGCTGACTGCTCTGACCTGGATCACAACAGAGGGTTCTGGACAGAGCTGGAGAAGGATGTAGAGCATAATTCTAACTCACAATAAAAAGACTAGATTTACTGGCCTAAAGGAGACTGGAGAAACCTCGAGAATAGGGTCCCCAGACACCCTTTTAGCTCAGTGGTGAAGTTACCTCCAAGGTTCACCGTTCAGGCTGGGAGTGGACAGCCCCGTAAAACCATATAAGACTAACGAGGTACAGGAGTGCAGTGACAAGGGCCAGAAAGCAGAAGGGGACAAGGAAGCTGGTGATAGGGAACCGAAGATTGAGTAAGGATATCGTTGATGTGTTGTGAGATTGTTAACCATTGTCATACGGCAACATTTGTAGTAACTGTTAAATGAGAAACTTTTGTTCTGTAAGCCTTCATCTTAAGTGAGAATAACAGCACAATTGGAAGAACGTAGTCAATGTCACTGAATTGTGTGTGTGGAAATTTTTGAAACGGTGTATCTTTGGCTATGTGTATTTTCACCAAAAAAAAAAAAAAGGTTGAGAAGTTAGAAGGTTGATATGTTGTGGGGTTGTTAACCAATGTCATAAAACAACATGTATACTACTGTTTCATGAGAAACTATTTGTTCTGTAAGCCTTCACCTGAAGTACAATAAAATATATAAAATAATAATAATAATAGTAATAGTTATCCCTTATTGAGTACTAACTCAGGACCAACAGTTTACATGTAATTTATTTCTTTTAATTCTCACAACAATCCTATGAAGAAGGTGGGATTAGTGACCCCATTTAACTATGAATTAGTGACATAATTATTTACAAATGTTGAGATACAGAGAAGTTAGCTGATTTGCCCGAAGTACCACAGATAGGCCTCCATGTGTCTGTCAGTTTGTCATACTGTGAGGGCTTGCGTGTTACTGCAATGCTGAAAGCTATGCCACTGGTATTCAAATACCAGCAGCATGACCCATGGTGGACAGGTTTCAGCTGAGCTTCCAGACTAAGACAGACTAGGAAGAAGAACCTGGCGGTTTATTTGTGAAAAAAATTAGCCTGTGAAAACCTTATGAATAGCAGTGGAACATTGTCTGATACTGTGCCGGAAGATGAGCCCCTCAGGTTGGAAGGCACTCAAAAGACGACTAGGGAAGAGTTGCCTCCTCAAAGAAGAGTCAACTTTAATGATGTGGATGGAGTCAAGCTTTCAGGACCTTCATTTGCTGATGTGACATGACTCAAAATGCGAAGAAACAGCTGCAAATATCCATTAATAATTGGAACATGGAATGTATAAAGTATGAATCTAGGAAAATTGGAAATAGTCAAAAATGAAATAGAACACATAAACATCGATATCCTAGGCATTAGTGTGCTGAAATGGACTGGTATTGGCCATTTTGATTCAGACAAGCATACGGTCTAGTATGCTAGGACTGACAAATTGAAGAGGAATGGCTTGCATTCATTGTCAAAAAGGACATTTCAAAATCTATCCTGAAGTACAACGCTGTCAGTGATATCCATACGCCCACAAAGAAGACAAGTTAATACTATTATCCAAATTTACACACCAACCTCTAAGGCCAAAGATGAAGAAATTGAAGATTTTTACCAACTTCTGCAGTCTGAAACTGATCAAACACGCAATTAGGATGCACTGATAATTACTGGTGATTGGAATGTGAAAGTTTGAAACAGAGGAGAAGGATCGGTTGTTGGAAAATATGGCGTTGGGAATAAAAACAATTCTGGAGATCGCATGACAGAATTTTGCAAGACCAACTACTTCTTCATTGCAAATACCTTTTTTCGACAACATAAACGGTAACTATACATGTGGACCTCCTCAGATGGAATACACAGGAATTAAATTGACTACACCTGTGGAAAGAGATAATGGAAAATCTCAGTATCATCAGTTAGAACAAGGCCAGGGGCCGACTACAGAACAGATCATCAATTGCTCATCTGCAAGTTCAAGTTGAAGCTGAAGAAAATTAGAACAAGTCCAGAAGAGCCAAAGTATGACCTTGAGTATATCTTACCTGAATTTAGAGACCATCTCTAAAATAGATTTGAAGTATTGAACACTAATGACCGAAGACCAGACGAGTTATGGAATGACATCAAGGACATCGTACATGAAGAAAGCAAGAGGTCATTAAAAAGACAGGAAAGACCAAAATGGATGTCAGAAGAGACTCTGAAGCTTGCTCTTGAATGTTAAGTAGCTAAAGCAAAAGGAAGAAATAATGAAGTAAAACAGCTGAACAGAAGATTCCAAAAGGTGGCTCGAGAAGACAAAGTAAAATATTATAACGAAGTGTGCAAAGACCTGAAGATAGAAAACCAAAAGGGAAGAACATGCCCAGCATTTCTCAAGCTGAAAGAACTGAAGAAAAAATTCAAGCCTCAAGTTGCAACAGTGAAAGATTCTATGGGAAAAATACCGAATGACACAGGAAGCATCAAAAGATGATGGAAGGAATACGCAGAGTCACTATACCAAAAAGAATTGGTCGACGGTCAGTTATTTCAAGAAGTAGCATATGATCAAGAACCGATGGTACTGAAGGAAGAAGTCCAAGCCGCACTGAAGACATTGGCAAAAAACAAGGCTCCAGGAATTGACCGAATATCAATTGAGATGTTTCAACAAATGGATGGAGCACTGGAAGTGCCCACTCATCTATGCCAAGAAATTTGGAAGAGAGCTACCTGGCCAACTGACTGGAAGAGATCCCTATTTATGCCTATTCCAAAGAAAGGTGATACAATGGAATGCGGAAATTATCAAACAATATCATTAATATCACACGCATGTAAAATTTTGCTGAGGATCATTCAAAAGCAGTTGCAGCAGTACATCAACAGAGAACTGCCAGAAATTCAAGCTGGATTCAGAAGAGGATGTGAAACAAGGGATATCATTACTGATGTCAGATGGCTCATGGCTGAAAGCAGAGAATACCAGAAAGATGCTTACCTGTGTTTTATTGACTAGGCAAAGGCACTTGACTGTGTGGATCATAACAAATTATGGATAACATTGTGAAGGATGGGAATTCCAGAACACTTCACTGTGCTCATGAGGAACCTGTGCATAGATCAAGAGGCAGTCGTTCAAACAGAACAAGGGGATATTGCATGGTTTAAAATCAGAAAAGGGGTGCTTCAGGGTTGTATCTTTCCCCACACTTACTTAATCCATATGCTGAGCAAATAATCCAAGAAGCTGGACTATATGAAGAAGAATGGGGCATCAGGATTGGAGGAAGACTCATTAACAACCTGCGTTATGCAGATGACACAATCTTGCATGCTGAAAGTGAAGAGGACTTGAAGCACTTAGCAATGAAGATGAAGCACCACAGCCTTCAGTGTGGATTACACCTCAACATAAAGAAAGCAAAAATCCTCACAACTGGACCAATAAGCAACATCATGATAAATGGAGAAAAGAATGAAGTTGTGAAGGATTTCATTTTACTTGGACTCACAATCAACACCCATGGAAGCAGCAGTCAGGAAATCAAATGATGCATTGCATTGGGCAAATCTGCTGCAAAAGACCTCTTTAAAGTCTTATAAAGCAAAGATGTCTCTTTAAAGACTAAAGTGTGCCTGACCCAAGCCATGGTGTTTTCAATCACCTCATATGCATGTGAAAGCTGGACAACGAATAAGGAATACTGAAGAAGAATTGACACTTTTGCATTATGGTGTTGTCGAAGAATATTGAATGTACCATGAACTGCAGAAAGAACGAACAATTCTGTCTTGGAAGAAATACAGCCAGAATGCTCCTTAAAAGCGAGGAAGACAAGACATCATCTCACATACTTTGGACATGTTATCCAGAGGGACCAGTCCCTGGTGGAGGAACTCATACTTGGCAGAGTGTCAGCGAAAAAGAGGAAGACCCTCAACGAGATGGATTGACACAGTGGCTGCAACAATGGGCTCAAGCACAACAACAATGATGAAGATGGCTCAGGACCAGGCAGTGTTTCGTTCTGTTGTGACATAGGGTCGCTATGAGTCAGAACCAATTCATGTCCAAAGTATGTGAGACATAATCTTGCAATCCTTCTGAGGAGCATTCTGGTTGTACTTCTTCCAAGACAGATTTGTTCTTTCTTTTGCCAGTCCATGGTATATTTAATATTCTTCGCCAACACCACAATTCAGAGGCATCAATTGTTCTTCAGTCTTCCTTATTCATGGTCCAGCTTCCACATGCATCTGAGGCAATTGAAAACACCATGGCTTGGGCCAGGCGCACCTTTGTCTTCAAGGGGACATCTTGCTTTTCAACACTTTGAAGAGGTCTTTTGCAGCAGATTTGCCCAGTGCAACGTGTCTTTTGATTTCTTGACTGCTGCTTCCATGGGTGTTGATTGTGAGTCCAAGTAAAATGAAATCCTTGACAACTTCAATCTTTTCTCCGTTTATCATGATGTTGCTTATTGGTCCAGTTGTGAGGATTTTTGTTTTCTTTATGTTGAGGTGTAATCTATACTGAAGGCTGTGGTCTTTGATCTTTATCAGTAAATGCTTCAAGTCCTCTTTGCTTTCAGCAAGCAAGGTTGTGTCAATTGCATAACGCAGGTTGTTAATGAGTCTTCCTCCAATCCTGATGCCCCATTCTTCTTCATATAGTCCAGCTTCTCTGATTATTTGTTCAGCATACAGATTGAGTCTACAGTAGAATATATTTGTTGGATCAATGAATAAACCAGCAGAGCCCCTGCCATCCCCAAATAAACATCAATTTCTGCATACCCAGAGTCAAAGCCAGTGTTTCCACTCATGGAGCTGTCCAGGTGGCTGTGGGGTAGTGAAGGCTCCTTATTGGGTGAGTCCTGGGCAAATGATTCTGAGAGTCAGTCTCCCATCTCGTATGAGACCTGGGCCTTGGAGATATTCCCTGAATACACCTCCTATGTTTGCAAAAGGTTGAAGACGTCTGTATGTGGACAGAATCTGGAAGGCAATGTGCAAAATAAAAATAATTGTAACATTCGCTGGAAGAATTGTAGATTTCCTAAGTTTTTAAAAATTTTCTTCAATGTTTTTTTGCACTGACTTTTAAAAAAATATTTTAAAATAGACTTTAATTTTTAGAGCAGTTTTAGTTTACTGAAAAACTGCAGAAAGTGCAGAGAGTTCCCATGTATCTCTTTCCCTCCTGCACACTGTTTCTCCTATTATTAATATCTTGCATTCGAGAGGTACATTTGTTACAATTGATGAACCAATATCGATACATTATTATTAACTAAAGTCCATAGTTTACATTAGGGTTCACTCTTTGTGTCGTACAGTTCTATGAATTTTGACAGATGCATGATGTCATATGTCCACCATTACAGTATATTACAGAATACTTTCACTACCCTAAAACTGCCTCGTGCTCCACCTATTCATCCCTCCCCCTCTCCCCCTGAGCCCCTGGCAACCACTAATCTTTTTACTGTCTCTATAGTTTTGTTTTTTCCAGAATGCCATACAGTTGAAATCATACAGTATGTCGCTTTTTCAGATTGGCTTCTTTCTCTTAATGGTATGCATTTAAGTTTCCTCCATGTCTTTTCCTAGCTTGATAGCATATTTCTTTTTATCACTGAATGAAACTCCATTACATAGATGTACCACAGTTTGTTTATCCATTCACCGGGATGTCTTGATGTTGCACTGACTTTTCAGCAACTTTTTGTCTTTAAGAAAAGGGAACTCCTTGTCTTTCGTCTTGATGTTCCTAAGACAAAATTCAAAGTCATCGATAGATGACTTAGTGCTGGCTGTGTCCAACCCAAACCTGAGATCTTGGCAAGAAGTCATCCTCCAGAGACTACCTTGGTTAGGAGTGTTTAATTGTTCTTATGCAAAGCCTAAGATAAACAAAATTCCTGCTCTCTCAGAGCTTACATTCTAGAACTGCACTGTCCAGTAAATTACATTTAAAATTAATTTAAATTTAAATAGTCACCACTGACTACACGTGACTCTTTAAATTAACTAAAATTAAATCAAATTAAAAATTCATTACCTCATTTGCACCGGCCCCATTTCAAGTGCTCAAGAGTCATACTTCGTTTTTTGTTAGGTGCCGTCTAGGCAGTTCCAACTCACAGTGACCCCATGCACAACAGAATGAAACACTGCCCGGTCCTGTGCCATCCTCACAATCATTGCTATGTTTGAGTCCATTGTTGCAGCCACTGTGTTGATCCATCTCACTGAGGGTCTTCCTCTTTTTCACTGACCCTCTACCTTACCAAGCATGATGTCCTTCTACAGGCACTGGTTCCTCCTGATAACATATCCAGAGTAAGCAAGACAAAGTCCTACTATCCTCGCTTTTAAGGAGCATTCTGGCTGTACTTCTTCCAAGACGTTTGTTCACTCTTATGGTAGTCCATGGTATATTCAATATTCTTCACCAACACCATAATTCAAATGTATCAATTTTTCTTTGATCTTCCTTATTCATTGTCCAGCTTTCACATGCATATGAGACCATTGAAAATACCGTGGCTTGGGTCAGGTGCCCCTTAGTCCTCTAAGTGACATTTTTGTTTTTTAATACTTTAAAAAGGTCTTTTGCAGCAGATTTGCCCAATGCAATAAGTTGTTTGATTTCTTTTTTTTTTTTTAATTATACTTTAGATGACGGTTTATAGAACAAATAGTTTCTCATTAAACAGTTAGTACACATATTGTTTTATGATAATGGTTAACAACACCACGGCATGCCAACACTGTCCCTTCTCATCCTTGGGTTCCCTATTACCAGCTTTCGTGTTTCCTCCTACCTTCTAGTCCTTGTCACTGGACTGTTGTGCTTCTTTGGTCTCGTTTTGTTTTATGGGACTGTCTAATCTTTGGCTGAACTGTGAACCTCGGGAGTGACTTCATTACTGAGCTAAAAGGGTGTCCGGGGGCCATACTCTTGGGGTTTCTCTAGTCTTTGTCAGGCCAGTAAGTCTAGTCTTTTTTTGTGAGTTAGAATTCTGTTCTACATTTTTCTCCAGCTCTGTCTGGGACCCTCTGTTGTGATCCTTGTCAGAGCAGTCAGTGGTGTTAGCCGGGCACCATTTAGTTGTACTGGACTCAAGTCTGGAGGCCTTGCTAGTTGTGGTCCATTAATCCTTTGGTCTAATCTTTCCCTTGTATGTTGTTTTCTTCATTCTCCCTTGCTCCCGAAGGGGTGAGACAAGTAGAGTATCTTAGATGGCTGCTCACAGGCTTTTACGACCCCAGATGCTACTCACCAAGGTAGAATGTAGAACATTTTTTTTTATAAACTGTGTTATGCCAATTGAGCTAGATGTTCCCCGAGACCATGGTGTTTGATTTATTGACTGCTGCTTCATTGATTGTGGATCCAAGTGAAATGAAATCCTTTGCAACTTCAATATTTTTTTCCATTTATCATGATGTTGCTTATTGATCCAGATGTGAGGATATTTGTTTTATTTATGCTGAAGTGTAATCCATAGTGAAGACTGTAGTCTTTGATCTTCATCAGTAAGTGCTTCAAGTCCTGTTTGCTTTCAGCAAGCAAGAATGTGTCATCTGCATATATAGTGATGCCATGTAGCCTGGCATTCTTTGGGAAAGGTTTCCAGGGAAAGCATCTCTGAAGAGTTGACATTTGAGTGAAAAGAAGGAGGCAGTTATGCAAAAATCTGGGAGCAGCACATTCCAGGGAGAGAGAGAGACAAGTGCAAAATGCCATGCAGTGGGAATGAGCCTGGGGTATTTGAGAAACAGAAAGAACAGTTTGGCTAGAACTTTGTGAGCAAGAGGGAGCGCAGTCCAAGATGAGTTTGAAGAGATAGGTAAGGGGCAGACTCTGTAGGGCTTTGAAGGCCACCATGAGGGATTTGGACTTAGCTTCTGCCTGTCTTCAGAGGGTGGCTAATCAGATGCTGTCTTGAGGTCTCGAGAGAGGCCTAGCCGTGTTGCTGTGTTTTTGAGTCTATGAATTTGGTATTTGGGCACCCGGTACAGAGCAGAGTTGTAGAGCATGACAAGGGTTCCAGAATTGAGCAGAAGGTGGTATCAGAAAAGTTGACCTTCCCAAAGACAAAAGGAGGAGTTGAGGGACCAGCTAGCAGCATTCACAGTCCCAGTATAGGATCCAAGCATAGACTCACTCAGGAAGGTCAGCGATCTCACAGGGCTGCAGAGAGCTCCTTGTCTAGATCCCAGAGGGTAGTGTATCTAAGGTTATACCCACTTTGGTGGTTTTACCCTAAGAACAAATCTTTTGGATACTAAAGGGACACAGTATGATTCAGGTGAGTACCAGCACAGGAGAAGCTAGGGGTGGGGAAGAGAAGAGTCACATCGCCTCACCCTGGAGTGTCCAAAAGCAGAGCTGTCTTTCACCCTTATCTAATACCCATTCACTCAATAGTTCATTCTCTCAACAAATATTGGTTGTGTACTTATGCTATCCACCACCTGTTAGTTTGTCATACTGTGGTGACTTGCATGTTGCTCTGATGCTGAAAGCTATACCCCTGCTATTTCAAATAGCACAGGTTTCAGTGGAGCTTCCAGGCTAAGACAGACTGGGAAGAAAGGCTTGGAGACCTACTTACAAAAATTAGCCAATGAAAACCATATGGATTACAACAGAACATTGTCCAACCCACTTGCTTTGGACACATCAACAGGAGGGATCAATTGCTAGAGGAGGACATCATGTTTGAGGAAGTGGAGAGCCAGCGAGGGTAGGGAGACCCTTGGAGAGATGTATTGCCACAATAGCTGCAATGGTGGACTCAGACATGCTGGCAATCATGAGGCTGATACAGAACCAGGCAACGTTTTGTTCTCTTGTACATAAGGTCACCATGAATAGAAGTAGACTCGATAGCAGCTGTCTTTTTCTCTCTATTTCTATATCTACTTATGTTATGAATTGTTTCAGATGGTAGGGATATAGTAGTAAACAAGACAGTCACAGTCCCTACCCTCATGTAGCTTACAAAATAGGTAATAAACAAACAAGTGTATAATATAATGTTAAGTATAAAAATTAAACAAGACGGGATAAAGAGTGAGGGGAGCATTTATTTTATATATGTTGTTCGGGGTTAGCTCTAAGTAGGTGACATTTGAACTAAGTGAGGGTATAGGTCATTCAAATACTTGAGGGAGGAGCATTTCAGGCAGAGAGAAACCATGTGTATCTTGAGGTGGAGTCAGCTTGGTGGGCTCAAGGAATAGTAAGAGGCCGGTGTGCTGGAGCTCAGTGAATGAGGGTGAGAGCAGTGGGAGACTCAGTCAAACACATGTAGCTGGGGAGAGTGTGCAGATAATGTAGGGCTTGCAGGCCATTGTAAGGATATTGGATTTTATTCTAAGTATGATATGATCTTATTGGAAGGATGAGAGTACAGCATGACATTTTCAAAGAATCATTCTGACTACTTGTATGGGGCAAGAGTGGAAGCTTGCTTTTTGTTGTTGCTGTTAGGTACTGCCAAGTCAGTTCTGACTCATAGCAACCCTAAGTATAACAGAACAAATCTTTGCTCAGTCCTGTACCATTCTCACAATAGTAGGTATGTTTGAGCCCATTGTTGCAGCCACTGTGTCAATCTATCTCATTGAGGGTCCTCCTCTTTTTCCATGACCCTCCACTTTACCAAGCATGATGTCATTCTCCAGGGATTGGTCTTTCCTGTCAACATGTCCAGAATAAGCAAGATGAAGTCTCACAATTTTCGTTTCTAAGGACCATTCTGTCTGTACTTCTTCCAAGACAGATTTGTTCATTCTTCTGGCAGTCCATGGTATATTCAATATTCTTCCTCCAACACCATAATTCAAATGTGTCAATTCTTCCTCAGTCTTCCTTTTTCTTTGTCCAGCCCTTGCATGCATATGAGGCGATTGAAAATACCATGGCTTGGGTCAGGTGCATCTTAGTCATCAAAGTGACATCGTTGCTTTTTAAGATTTTAAAGAGGTCTTTTGCAGCTTATTTGCCAATGCAATACATTGTCTGATTTCTTCACTGCTGCTTCCATGGACATTGATTGTTGATCCAAGTAAAATCAAATGACAACTTCAGTTTTTTCTCCATTTGTCATGATGTTGCTTATTGGTCCAGTTGTGAGGATTTTTGTTTACTTTATGTTGAGGTGTAATCCATACTGAAGGCTGTAGTCTTTAATCTTCATTAGAAACTTGCTTAAGGTAGGAGAAATTACAGCATGTTCGTATGCTCATGGAAACAATCAAGTAGGGAGGAAAATTCTGATGATATAGGAGTGAGAAGGCATAAATTAATGAGCTGAGTACTGGAGTAGGTAAGAGGAGGTGGAATCCAGGGTCTTATATCATTCACTTCTGTAGCCCCAGGTGCCCTGCATCTTGTGGGTCAGACCCTAAGGCAGAGGCACAATCCCTTCCTTGTTAGCACTTGTGCCCAGGGAAAGAAACGTCTTTGCCCAGAGAATAGCTGGGGCTTGTCACTGAGGTAGATAAGATCCTCTAAAACTAAGTGGAATCATTTGGATGTGTCTTATCCATTGTGGGGTCTTTATATTTATTCAGTGAATCCCATTACAAGTACTTACTGTGCCTAGCCCCAGGCATACAGAGGTGTGGATCCCTCTGGAATTGACAATAAAGCTGAGGAGATTAGATATTAAGAATAGAGAACATTTTTTTTTCCCCTCATCGCATTCATTTGGTCCGGGGAAGATGACTCTAACCCAAGGTTGGAACAAATCAGTGCAGAGTTGGCCACAGTGATAGGTTCAGGGTGGGAATGCGATCTAATTCAATCCAATCATACGGTTTTCTAAAAATACTGGGCTAAAGAGTCCCTCCTTCCTATAAGGTATGAAAGAAAATGTATATAATCCTGGGAGCTATGGGCAGCAATCTCGGAACCACAAAAGAAGTCAGTCTTAGGATGAAGCCAATATTTTGGGAGGCAAAGATGAGGGATGGAAAGAAATTAGATCCTTGTTGAGCTGCTGGATCAAGCCTTACCTGAAGTTCTAATATAAAGTTTCAACTGACATTTTTCAGTTACATGAAATAATTTCTTTTATTGCCTAAACCACTTTGAATTGGATTTTGTATTACTTGCAACTAAAAGCATCCTAACTGAGGCATAAAGAAAGGCAGAGATCTCTACTGGACTATTCATTTATTAAATATATGTTTTTGTACATCAATTCTGTGTCAAGTGTGTGCTATGCACTAGAAATACAGTAGTGAACAAGGCAGATCAGGTTCTCACAGTCTAAAAGTTACCCCCACCCCCACCCCCCATCCCAGGCATTTCTCCCTGAAGGACTCTTGGGCCCTCTGTTATTTGCTGTGAGCCCCAATGATTCAGCCCTCTCTTCTCAGAGTTGTTGCCTCCTGCTATCACCACCTGGGACCTTCTCTAGCGTAATTAGTCTCAAAGCAGGCTTATCTTCCCAGTTTTCCGTTCTTTGTCATCATCATTCAGACAGGGAAACAGAAACTACTCTAGATATTTAAAACAGGAAGGGATTTATTTCACGGAAATAGGTGTCTTACAAAACCGTCAGAGGGGCTGGA
The DNA here is from genome assembly GCA_030035585.1 of Dugong dugon. Taxonomy (NCBI): domain Eukaryota; kingdom Metazoa; phylum Chordata; class Mammalia; order Sirenia; family Dugongidae; genus Dugong; species Dugong dugon. Next base: position 65,096,217 of record CM057462.1, on the reverse strand, counting down.
AGATTGAAGGTAGGGAAAGTCGTCCTTTGCTGTCAGACTTGCCACTAGCTTTCAGAGAGTCAGAAGTTTTAGGAACTGCAATTCTTGCCACACCAAGATAGGTGATACTTAGAGGCCGCTGCAAAACCTCTCATCTTCCTCCTGCTGCTTGAGGAACAATAATACATGGCTTCTGATTCTCTTTTGCTTTCCAAATCTCATCTGAATGTCTTTTATTGGCAAGCACTAGCCCATACCCAACTGGTAAGGGATTTTGGAAAATGTAGATCCCAAACTTCCAGTCCCTGTGATATGCAAGAGCACAGAAAGGGGTAAATGGTGTGAATTGCTAACCGACAATCTGACACAGTCATTCATCAACGTAAGAGCCCCGTTACTTTCTTTGAAGGGTTTCTCTGCTAATCACAGCATAGGTACAGCCAGAGGAGTCTCAGAGCAAAAGAGACAAATTTGGGAGATGGTCTGACTCACAGCAATACACACAGTAGCCACATCTGTGCAACCATCCTGTCTTCGGGTCAGGTGTGACAACTGCTATCCATTTGCTACCCATATCCCGTCTAAACCCTTCACTGTTTCTATGCTCTTCAGCTCCTGGTGTGCACTGGCATGTCTTGGAAGGCTGCCCTTAGACTGTAGAGTCCTCTGCCTGTGCAGATGAAGAGCCCAATGTGCCTGGGAATATAGGAACTCCCAGGAGCTGCCCTTAACCAATGGCTGATGGGTGCTGGAATAGTTAAGCACCCCAGCTCTCTTGTCCCTGATTAGGACAACAATCTTCAGAGCTTCCATGTGAGATTAAGCCAAAGTTAACCTCTCTGGCTTGATATTGCACCCTCGCTTGGCCTTCTTCCATTTCCAGTAACACTTCTTAACTTCTTGGGACCTGTGCCTGATTTTCTGACAGGGTCGCTTTCACATCAATCTTTATCTCAAGGTCTACTCTTGAGGAATCCAACCTAAAACCCCAATACATATTGGTCCAAAGTTGTAAGACACCCAGCCAAAGCCAGACCAATCAGATCTTCTCTCCTAAGACCTGGAAACTTGAGGTAAGAGACACAGAGGTGGAAAGTTCCATAAACGTAAGCCACCTTAACTGAAGTCCACATCAGATAACATTCACTACTTCTGGTCTGACATCCTTAGAGATGCCATGATACCTAGCTTTCCCAAGACTTGATTGCTCAGCTCTCTGCCACTTCTAAAGTTACCATATAGCATCTTTCCAGCAAATATGCTTTTTAACTTATATTAACTAGAATTGGTTTAATTTCAGATAAGCATCTCATTTGAGGAACAGACAGAAGTCCAGTGAGGTCAGAGTGCAAAGAGAGGAAGGAAGGAGAGCTGGAAAGGTATCCAGGCCAGGGCCTGTTATGGATTGAATTGTGTCCCCAAAAATATGTGCCAGAATCCTAACCCATATACCTATAGATGTAATGGAATGTAATCTAATGTAATCACGTTCCATAAGGCAATGTAATGTGATCAATAAAACGATTAGTTGAGGTCATACCAATCTGGGGAGGGACCCTAAACTTAATTACTTCTGAGTTATATAAAGAGAAGCATAGACCCAGAGACATATGTGCACATACAGGGGAACACAGATGCCATGTGAGGATCGCTAAGGAACTAAGAAATCCCTGGGCTACCGACCCAGCTGGGACCCTGATTTGGACTTTCAGCCTCTAAAACTATGAGAAAATAAATTTCTGTTCTTAAAGCCACTCATTTGTGGTTTGTGTGTTACAGCAGCACTAGGTAACTAAGACAGGGCCCATATTGTACAGGGTCTAGTAGGCCATGTTGCATACTTTATACTTAAATCAACTGGAAGCAATTCAAGGGTCTTAAACACAGAAGGGATGTTTGTATTTTTTAAGCTTTCAACAGCCCAGAGCCTATACTCACCTCCTTTCTTGTGCCAGAGACTGCTGAGTTTCAGCCTGGCTTTCTCCTTCAGCAGCTGCAGACGAGTGGACTGTAGGCTCCTCAGATCCCACTTTCCTGCTTTCCTGAGACCAGAACCTGGACCATTATCCTTAGAAGGATTTGGATTTTTTCAATGGCTGCCTTTAATACCCATTCAATTATTGAACAAGAATTTATTGATCCCTAACATTGTGCCGGAAACCCTGATGGCATAGTGGTTAAGAGCTATAGCTGCTAACCAAGAGGTCAGCAGTTCTAATCCACCAGGCGCTCCTTGGAAACCTTATGGGGCAGTTCTACTCTGTCCTCTAGAGTTGCTGTGAGTCGGAATCAACTAGACGGCAACGGGTTTGGGTTTTTTGGTTTAAGCTTGTGCCAGATCCTGCGAACAGCGAGTAAAATAGACCTAGTCTCTGCTCTCAAGAGCATCCCAGTCTAATAGAGAGACACTGAGGTAAATAAATGGGTATAGATACTCTGAACACACTGAGCACAGGGAAGCTAGGGGAGAACACAGGAGGGGAGGATGTCTAGGAAAGAAATGATGCTTGAGATGAGTATTAGAGCGCACGAGCAGTTCTTCCCAGAGTTAACAAATTTTAAGAAAGCAAAAGTGAGCTGTGCACCAATTATCGGGTAATTCATTCCAGCATTACATAAAAGACCATTGGGAACAAAAACAATTGGGACAGTTGGACTCCTTCACCCTTGTGAGGGTACCTGGTACTGGTAGCTTTTACCCTAAGGGTAAAGTATGAGAATGGTTCTTTAAAAACAGTGGGGATTTGCCTGGGGCACGTTTTTAATATAGATGACTCCTAGAGAGACTATCGAGCCTGACAGAAAGAAATCAGACTTGCATAAAAGCGAGGCAGAGGGAAAAAAAAGAAGCAGCAGCTTCACTCAGGAGTGATTCATGTAGTGCATCCCACCCTCGTGATGGTGTCAGTTATGGAGGTCACCAGACTGCCTATTGCTCAACCATGCAGGGAAGCCTGTCTGATGTGTTCCTCCCACTCACATAGAACCCATGATTAAGGGAGAAGCCTACTGGAGAAAAACATAAGCAGAAGAAACTCAGGCTAGCTCTCTACACAGGAATGTGGTTGGGCAACCAAACATCCAAAGAGACAAAAAATAGGGTACCTATAAAGGAATATACCGTACTGCCAAAAGAACTAACAAATCTGTCTTGGAAGAAGTACAACCAGAATGCTCCTTAGAAGCAAGGATGGCGAGACTCTGTCTCACATACTTTGGACATGTTATCAGAAGGGATCTGTCCCTGGAGAAGGTAAAGTAGAGGGTCAGCGAAAAAGAGAAAGACCCTCAATGAGATGGATTGACACAATGGCTGCAACAATGGGCTCAAGCATAATAAGGACCGTGAGGATGGGGTAAGACCCAGCAGTGTTTCATGCTGTTGTACAGAGGGTTGTTATGAGTCGGAACTCAGTGGCACCTAACAACAACAACATAAAGGAATGAGACTTCTCATCCTTGCTAATGAGCATCTTCAAAGTTGTGAGGGAAGAAGAATTTGAATATAGAATTCTATACATACCAAAACTGCCAATCAAACCTGAGATCAAAATAATAACATTTTTGAACATGTAAGACCTCAAGACGTTTAACACCACACAAACAAAAACAAAAACAAAAACAAAAAAATATGCTAACCTGTTGTCATTGAGTCGATTCCAACTCGTGGTGTCCCCATGTGTTAGAGTAGAACTGCTCCATTGGGTTTTCTTGGCTGTAATCTTAACAGAGATTGCCAGGCCTTTCTTCCACAATGAGTTGAACCACCAACCTTTATGCCAGTAGTTGAGCGCAAACTGTTTGCACCACCTAGAGAACTTTAACACCATATCCATTGCCATCAAGTCAATTCCGACTCATAGTGACCCTATAGGACAGAGCAGAATTGCCCCATAGGGTTTCCAAGAAGCAACTAGTGGATTTGAACTGCCAACCCCTTGGCTAGCAGCTGAACATTCAACCACTGCATGACCAGGGCTCCTTAACACCATAGTCTATGTAAAAAAATGATTACAAGGTATACTTGAGCATGATGAAAATGGAATCTAACAAAGAGGACCACATGTGATAGAGATATATGTCTAAAGTGAAAGATGCTTAAGAAAAAATCCACTAGATCCTGATGCGTGGAAGACTCCCTTTTGGATTACAAAATTTTAATCACATAAGAATGTATTTCCATCACTAAGAGTCTAATCACACGTCTTAGTTCTACAGTGAATATTTATAAAATTATAATATGATAAATGCTGGGTTTTGGTTTTTAATTTTTAGTCAATCTACGTACAAAGCACAGCAGATTAATTTAGCCAGAAAATAATGTATGCATTATCAATTTTGACAAAATAAAAATATAATTAGCAAAAATGTACAAATGGAGAGAAGAGATGGAAAGAAGAGAAATTTGTTAATTTACCATTCACTGTGGGAAGGTACAGTTAGTTTAAAGTTGTTAACTCAGTAAATAATTACATCGGCTGAAGAAATCATGATAAGCATCAGAAAAACTAAAAAGCAGAAATTGTTAATAGAATTGCCTCCAGGAAGTGAGACTGAGTAAGACATTGGGAGGAAGAGAGACTTTATCTTCTCTTTACACACACACACTATGTGTTTAAATTTTAAGAAGGGCATGAAAGAGAAGATAAAGGCCATTGACTTGATGGCAACGGTTTTGGTTTATGTGTGTGTATCTGTGTGTGTGTGTGTGTGTGTGTGTGTGTGTGTGTGTGTGTGTGTACATTGCAAACATTTTTCAAAAACTTTAAAGGTTGTCTCAATGTTACACACACAAAAAGAATGATATTCTTTTCCATTGGGCAAGAAGATAGATGAAATCATTTTCTCAAAAGTTTTTAATATAAAATTTTTTAAATGTAAATATGGCAGTGTAACCTTTTCACTTTTAAGATCATGTTTTTATTACCCCCATAGTTAACAAGGCAAGAAATCTTGATATTACTTTTATCCGTTGCTGCCACCACTTAATAATATAGTCTTTTCTCAGGACTCAGATGATGGAAGTAGACTGTTTCCCAGTCCAAGAGTGTTTATTATAGTTGATTGCTTGGTAAAATATCTGCTTATTTTATTGAAAAGTTAGTAGGTGTCTAGATCTTGATTACTGATAATTTTTTTTTATTACTAAGCAACTTTATTAAAAATTTTTAATTTGTAAAAGCTTTTTGATTTCTTGTGTGCAAAAAAGAAAACTGAAACCTACAAGCATTCAGATACTTCTCTCTTTATGTTGCCATTATTCCTTGAATTACTGTCTCCTCTGGAAACTGATATGCGTCTTATTAACTTGCAGTACCTTTTGAAGTTACTTTGAAATTCAGGCTTTGCGAGTTCTCACTTTGTGTTACTGTATTAATAAGTTGCAAGTTCTCATTTTGTGTTACTGTATTAATAAGCCTCAGAGGGTGCTTACTAAAATAATAACCTGAAATTGACTTAAACTGGGAGGACTTTATTTGTCTCTCACTAAAAGGTTCCTCTTAAAATCAAATTCAAAGGAAGTGGAAGAAATAACTCTGCTGGTACTTCTCTACATGCATACTTCTTAACTATTTGATTTTAAAATGTTTGGGGGACCTCTGGGCAGGTCAGTGGAAAAGATGGAACCAGGGTTGAGCTTTGTGGGATGGGCTATATTTGGATAAGTCAAATAAGGATAGTGCGCCCGTTCAAGATGGTGAAAATGATTTGGGCAAAGGAGCAAAGGCAGAAATTTTCAGAAAAGTACTGCTTATAGATCCGCCCTGTTGGAGTGGGAGTAGGGGGAGATAGGTTTGGAAAGATAGTATAGGTACTTATTTTGAATACAAAAGTTTGAACCATATCCTGAAGACTAATGAGAAATGCTGAAGGTTTATTTTTTCTTTTGTTTTAAGAAAAATCAATGTATTGTTCTTATAAAAGTAATATATTTTCATTGTAAAGAATTTAAGCAATGCAAAAAAAGTACAAAGAAAAAACATTTTTTAAAACCGCTAAATTCCACCATTTAAAAATAGTCATTATTAACATTTGGGAACATTATTATAAATCTTTTTCTATGCTTATATACAGACAGAAAATATATATATTTACATATATACAGTATACATATACTTTTTAAAATGTTATCATAATGTACTTGTTATTTAAAAATAAAAACTATTAAGTTCGAATCTACTTGAGTTTAACAGAATAAAAAGAAACTAGAAGAAAAGCTGGATTTCAAATATGTTTATTCACCATAAGAGATATTATTTCTCAAAGTATCAGTTTAAAGCTTAGGAAAAGTGATTTTGACATTGTTGTTTTATTATTTTTTTAAAACATATTTTAAATTAGAATCAATTACCTGTGCTGTGAAAGATGAGGACATCAGCACACTCACACAATCTGCCATAGTTCCTTCCTACAGGGCCTAATATTTCTTAGTTATTTTAGTTTGCATTGCTTATTTGCATAACATGTACATGTTATAAAACCATAATTCACACAAGTGCTCAGTGTTCATTCTATCTCAAAAAGGATTCAATACTCATCATTTATCTTTTTTCCAGAACTTCTCTGTTCTTGAAGTCTTAATTTTACCTATTGCTTAATTAGCTGAATTTTATTTTCAAGTATTTTCTCAGAATGAGTTTGGAAGAGCTGTTTCTATTAGTTTTTTTTTCCCCCCATGGGAATCTGCTTTTATTTTTGAATGACATCTTGGGTTTTGTTCTTTCAGAATTCTGTAGGCAATGCTCCATTGTCTTCTGTCTCTGGATGTTGCTATTGAGAAATTTGAGGGCAGCCTGACTTTTCTCTTTGTAGATGATTTGCTTTTTCTGCCTGGATGCCTGAAGTTCAGTAAATTAATTAAAATACATGTCTCAGAATTGAGTGTTTGTATCAAAATGTCTTCTGTTTTGGTGTTTCAAGCTACAGATTGATTCTTAGTTTCAGGTAAAACTTCTGCATTACATTTTTGAATGCTTCTTCTGTTCCATTTAATGAGTTCTAAACTCTAGAGACCCCAGTGACCTCTGTCCTCCATATCTATTAATTTCTCCTTGATTGTTTTAATCTCTTTGTGTTTTTCATCTGCCTTTGTTGTGATTATTTCAAGCCTTTTTTCCACATTAATACTTGCATTTCTAGTTGTGTCTATTCTGTTCCTTGCTGTTTTTTGATGTGTTATTAGTTCTGTGATGATGCTGTTTTGGTCTTTGCTTTCTCAGGTATGCAATTTCCATATTGATTTCTTTCAGTTGTTTTATTGTCTCATCTTTGAGTTCTTATTCTATGGAGCTCATTTTCTTTTTAGGTTTTTCTAGAGCTCAAAGCACTTATGAATTTTTCTCTTTCTCCATTTGTGTCCCACTTTATCAGAATCTGGCTTAATTTTCTCCTGAACTGTAGTTTGAGGGCTATTTTATGTAATAAGCACTTTTTCTATGCCTAATCTTGGTGGTGGAAAGGGAGTAGGGCAGAGCTCATAGAGGTGCACCCTTTGTAAAAATACCTGTTTTATAGTCACTTCTGAGATTTTGTTAAGTGTCTATTCCAGAGTCCACTCTACTAGGGCGTGGTGTATTCCATTCCCATGGGAGGGATAACCTCAATTGTTGGAATCTCCACAACTGAGTAAGCTTTCCTGGAGACTTCACTGCCACCTAAAAGAGTTAGTTGATTCTTCACTTCCCATTTCACCCTTTTCTCCCAGTAGCCATTTTTACTTTTTCAGAGAGAAAAGAGGAATGATAAGGACAATCATTTAATTTTCTTCTCTCTCAAAATGTGTGTTTTAATTCTCAGGATTTTGTGGACCTAGCAATGTGATTTTTTGGTAGAATGGAAGCAGTATTGGGCACCTTGACATGCTCCACTACTGTCCAGAATCTTCTGTTTCTTTCCTTGACTGCCTATTGTTGATATTCAAGATACTAAGCTGTTGCCATGGATGAACTTTTAACCCTTTTGAAAAACTTTCTTGGATACTTGTGGAAGCAGAGTCTCTTAACCTACCAAAAGGTGCTCAGCTCTAGCTCCATGAGTCAGCAAACCTAGCCCTACCAAGTGACTGGAGGTACCCTACTCTGCCAGCAAGCCTCCTGCCCAAAGGGACTCAGCTTTCTCACTCCGTGGGCTGAGAGGCCCACCACACCGTCTCCTGCTGGTCTCTCCTGCTGCCGGTGTTACAGCTCTCTCTCCTTCTGTGTCTCCTGGTTCCAGGGGCTTCTCAGGGCAGAGATCCTGGGTCCAAAGGATACACTCCATTCTTGGCTCTTCTTCCTTGGTTGTGGTAAGATACTCTCTTTTCCACCTCTGGGATGGCTCGTTTTAAGCCTAGTGGGATAGCAAAACTGATGAATTCCCTTGGTGAGCCACAATTACCTTATTTGCACAGACTCACCCAATCACTTGGATGGGATTTACAAGACCATGGCAAGAAAGGCCACACAAAAGCGATCCAGTGCACCAAGTGGATCTTATACAAATAAGGTAATTGTGTCCCACCGAAGGGATTGGGTAGCTTGCTAATAATACAAATAAAGTTCATGGCACCTATATGGGGGTGGAACCATGCCAATAAGGTCTTTGGAACCCTAAGGAGGGGATTGGTCAGTTTTGCCATCCCGCTAGGCTTAAAATGAGCCAGTTCTCTGGGAGGAGAGGATCTCGCCACCACCAAGGAAGGAGAGACAGAAGTGGACTGTGTCCTTTGGACCTGGGATCCATGCACTGAGACCCTCCTAGACCCAGGAGACAGAGAGACAAAGCTATAAGATCGAAGACGGCAAGAAGCAACAGCAGAGAAACAGTGGTAGTAGAGGCAACAGAACGAGGAGACTGGCAAGAGATGGTACAGTGGGTTTCCCAGCCTGCGGAGTGAAAAAGCTGAGTGCCTTCGGGCAGGAGGCTCGCTGATGGAGTAGGGCTCCTCTGGTCATTTGGTGGAGGTAGGTTTGCCTAGCTGAGCGCCTTCGGGCCAAGGCTTACTGGTAGAGTGGGGTGCCTCAGAGTACTTATCGGCAGAGCTAAAAGAGCTTTGTAACACTTGCCCAAGCAGGGCAGAGGCTGAGGACCAGAGAGATGTGTGTATGCGGGCACAGCTGAGAAGAGGCTGTCCTGATGGAAGGACTGTATCCTGAGCATTCCTGAACCTGAATTGTAACCTGTTACTTCCCTAATAAACTCCATAACCCTGAGTATGGTCTGTGAGTTCTATGTGGCTATTGCAACGAATTATCAAACTCAGCAGAGACGTTGACAGTGCCATGGTAGGGACAGTTGGTGTCAGAATTGGTAAAGATGGCAGAGAGAAGAGGCATGTCTGACCCTTGCCTCATAGGAATCACCCTTGGGCTGTTAATCTTGATTCTCCTTCCCCCTCATGAAGTTAGAGGAGGCCAGATGCTTCCCTACACCATTTTTACAGCTTATTAATATAGAGTCAATATTAACAGTACAGTCATTTAAACTCAATTTAACTTTATTTTCTTTCATTTTGAGAAATAATTCCGTCTCATCAACATCATCATTTGAAATGAGAGTATTTCCTGAATTGCTTTTATCTCTTACACTTTCAGTATTGCTCCATTTCAGATTTTCTATCATTTCCCAGATGTTCTCTAAATGTAATATGGCCTTCACCCAGTGGTGTCGCTAAGGTTGGTGACACCCAGTGTAGTAACTCATGGTGTCACCCCCCCCCCACACATGGACCTCCTCCCTTACCAGACCATACAGAATCCTTAGTAATATTTTCTGTACTAATGTTACTTGTAAATAGTAATTACCGTACGTCACTCCTTCTTTTCCTTTAATTACTACTTCATTCTCAAAAAAGTTATTGATGTAGGTTCACAAAGATTAATTACCACAATATTGTAGTTAAAACACCAGAAAATTTGACAAAATCAGCAATTGTAAAAACACCAGCAGCAACAAAAACAACAGTGCATGCTTATAGCACGTGCAGATGAAACCATGTGATTTGAAGCATCATTGTAATTGGGTAATAAGGATGGCTCTGACCAGAGCACATTGTTGTTATTGTTAGGTGTCATCGAGTCAGTTCCAACTCATAGCCATCCTATGTACGAAATGATGCCCAGTCCTGCGCCATCCTTATGACCATTGTTATGCTTGAGCCCATTGTTGCAGACACTGTGTCAATCCATCTTACCGAGATGGTCTTTTTCACCGACCCTCCACTTTACCAAGCATGTTGTTCTTCTCCAGGGACTGGTCCCTCCTGATAACATGTCCAAAGTATGTGAGGTGAAGTCTCATCATGCTCGCTTCTAAGGAGCATTCTGGCTGCACTTCTTCCAAGACAGACTTGTTTGTTCTTCTGGCAGTCCATGGTATATTCAATATTCTTCTCCAACACCACAACGCAAAGGCATCAACTCTTCTTCAGTCTTCTTTATTCATTGTCCAGCTTTCACATGTATATGAGGTGATTGAAAACACCACGGCTTGAGTCAGGTGCACCTTAGTGTTCAAGGTGACACCTTAGCTTTTCAACACTTTAAAGAGATCTTTTGCAGAGATTTGCCCAGTGCAATGTGTCTTTTGATTTCTTGACTGCTGCTTCCATGGGTGTTGATTGTGGATTCAAGTAAAATGAAATCTTTCACAACTTCGATCTTTTCTCCGTTTATCATGATGTTCCTTATTGGTCTAGTTGTGAGGATTTTTGTTTTCTTTATGTTGAGGTGTAATCCATACTGAAGGCTGTAGTCTTTAATCTTCATCAGTAAGTGCTTCAAGTTCTCTTTACTTTCAACAAGCAAGGTTGTGTCATCTGCATATCGCAGGTTGTTAGTGAGTCTTCCTCCAATCCTGATGCCACGTTCTTCTTCATATAGTCCAGCTTCTCAGATTATTCGCTTAGTGTATGGGTTGAATAAGTATGGTGAAAGAATACAACCTGTCGCACACCTTTCCTGACTTTAAACCATGCTGTATCCCCTTGTTCTGTTTGAATGACTGCCTCTTGATCTATGTACAGTTCCTTATGAGCACAATTAAATGTTCTGGACTTCACATTCTTTGCAATATTATCCATAATTTGTTATGATTCACATAGTTGAATGCCTTTGCATAGTCAATAAAACACAGGTAAGCATCTTTCTGGTATTCTCTGCTTTCAGTCAGGATCCATCTGACATCTGCAATAACATCCCTGGTTCTATGTCCTCTTCTGAATCCAGCTTGAATTTCTGGCAGCTCTCTGTCGATGTACTGCTGCAACTGCTTTTGAGTGATCTTCAGCAAAATTTTGCTTGCATTGATATTAATGATATTATTCGATAATTTTCGCATTCGGTTGGATCACCTTTCTTGAGAATAGGCATATGTATGGATCTCTTCCAGTCTGTTGGCCAGGTAGCTCTCTTCCAAATTTCTTGGCATAGACAAGTGAGCATTTCCAGCACTGTATCCATTTGTTGAAACATCTGTGTTGGTATTCTGTCTATTCCTGGAGCCTTCTTTTTGGCCAATGTCCTCAGTGCAGCTTGGACTTCTTCCTTCAGTAGCATTGGTTCTTAATCATATGCTACCTCCTGACATGACTGAATGTCGACCAGCTCTTTTTGGTACAGTGACTCTGTATTCCTTCCATCTTCTTTTGACGCTTCCTGTGTCATTCAGTATTTTGCCCACAGAATCCTTCACTATTGAAACTTGAGGCTTGAATTTTTTCTTCAGTTTTTTCAGCTTGAGAAATGCTGAGCATGTTTTTCCTTTTTCATTTTCTAACTCCAGGTCTTTGTTCATTTCATTATAATACTTTACTTTGTCTTCTCGAGCCACCCTTTAAAATCTTCTGTTCAGTTCTTTTACTTCATCATTTCTTCCTTTTGCTTTAGCTACTCTATGTTCAAGAGCAAATTTCAGAGTCTCTTTCGATATTAATTTTGGTCTTTTTTTCTTTTCTGCTTTTTCATGACCTCTTGCTTTCTTCATGTATGATGTCCCTGATGTCATTCCACAACTCGTCTGGTCTTTGGTCATTAGTGTTCAATGCATCAAATTTATTCTTGAGATGGTCTCGAAATTCAGGTGGGATATGCTCAAGGTTGTACTTTGGCTCTCATGGACTTGTTCTAATTTTCTTCAGCTTCAACTTGAACTTGCATATGGGCAATTGATAGTCTGTTCTGCAGTCGACCCCTGGCCTTGTTTTGACTGATGATATTGAGCTTTTCCATTGTCTCTTTCTACAGATGTAGTCAATTTGATTCCTGTGTATTCTATCTGGCAAGGTCCAAAAAAACCCAAACCTGTCGCCATTGAGTCAATTCCGACTCATAGTGAACCTATAGGACAGGATAGAACTGCCCCATAGAGTTTCCAACGAGCGCCTGGTGGGTTTAAACTGCCGACCTTTTGGTAAGCAGCTGTAGCACTTACCACTATGCCACCAGGGTTTCCTCCATGTGTATAGTCGCCATTTAAAAAGCCGTTGCCATACAGTCAATTCTGACTCTAGCAACCCTACAGGACAGAGCAGAACTGCCCATAGGGTTTCCAAGGGGTAGCTGGTGGATTTGAACTGCCGACCTCTTGGTTAGCAGCCAAGCTCTAAACCACTGAGGCACCAGGGCTCCATAGTCATCACTGTTTAGGTTGTTGAAAAAAGGTATTTGCAATGAAGAAGTCATTGGTCTTGCAAAATCCTATCATGCAATCTCCAGCATCATTTCTATCATCAAGGCCATATTTTCCAATTACCAGTCTTTCTTTGTTTCCAACTTTCACGTTCCAGTCACCAGAAATTATCAATTTCCTCATCTTTGGCCTTAGTGGTTGGTGCGTAAATTTATTTTTTCCCATACAAAAATTTATACATACATTGTTATGTGACTCTAATTGCTCTCCCCATACTGTGACAGCACACTCCTCCTTTCCATCCCTGATTGCCCATGTCCATTCAACCAGCTCCTAACCCTCTCTGCCTTCCCATCTCACCTCCAAACAGAAGCTGCCTGTTTAGTCTCTTGTATCTATTTGAGCTAAGAGGCACATTCCTCACAAGTATCACTTTATGTCCCACAGTCCAGTCCAATTCCTGTCTGAAGAGTTGGCCTCAGAAATTGTTTTAGTTCTGGGCTGATAGAGAATCCAGGGGCCATGCTTTCCGGGGTTCCTCCAGGCTCAGTCAGACCATTAAGTCTGGTCTTTTTACTAGAATTTGAGTTCTGCACCCCACCTTTCTCCTGCTCCATCAGGGACTCTCTGTTGTGTTCCCCGTCAGGGCGGTCATTGGTGGTAGCCGGGCACCATCTAGTTCTTCTGGTCTCAGGCTGAGGAAGTCTTTGCTTTATGTGGCTCTTTCTATCTCTTGGGCTAAAAACTTTCCTTGTATCTTTGGTGTTCTTCATTCTCCTTTACTCCAGGTGGTTGGGACCAATTGATGCATCTTAGATGGCCACTTGCAAGCTGTTAAGACCCCAGACGCCACTTACCAGAGTAGGATGCAGAACATTTTCTTAATAAGCTTTGCTATTGGTGCGTAAATTTGAATAATAGTCTTATTAACTGGTCTGCCTTGTAGGCATATGGATATTGTCCTATCACTGACAGCATTGTATTTCAGGATAGATCTTGAAAAGTTCTTTTTGAAGATGATTGCAATGCCATTCCTCTTTAAGCTGTCATTCCCGGCATAGTAGACCATATGATTGTCCAATTCAAATGGCCAATACCAGTCCATTTTACCTCACTAATGCCTAGAATATGGATGTTTATACGTTCCATTTCATTTTTGATGATTTCCAATTTTCCTAAATTCATACTTCGTACATTCCACATTCCAATTATTAATGAATGTTTGCAGCTGTTTCTTCTCGTTTTGAGTTGTGCCACATCAGCAAAGGAAGCCTGACTCCATCCGTGTCATTAAAGTCGACTCTACTTTAAGGAGGCAGCTTTTCCCCAGTTGTATTTTGGGTGCCTTCCAACCTGAGGGGCTCATCTTCCAGCACTATATCAGACTATGTTCCATCGCTATTCATAAGGTTTTCACTGGCTAATTTTTTTCCAAAGTAGACCACCAGGACCTTCTTCCTAGTTTGTCTTAGTCTGGAAGTTCAGCTGAAACCTGTCCACCATGGGTGACCCTGCTGGTATTTGAATACCTGTGACATGGATTCCAGCATCACAGCAACACAAGGGCCTCCACAGTATGACAAACTGACAGACTCATGGGGGAGAGCACATTAGCAGGTCCAGAAAGTAAATTAGCATAAAGTTTTAGCCTTATAGGTATGTTGATACATGTAAGCTGGGCTTACGAAAAATGTTCTTGTTGTGATAACTAACTATAGGAATATTTTTATAAAGATAATAAATTTCTGCTGAAACTGCACAAACAATTTTATAGACAGTCATTTGGTACCACCCCCTCTGACAGTGTCACTGGATGTCAACCCCACAACCCGCTAGTGATGTTGCTGAAGTACAGGGTCAGTGATAAAAAAAAAAGGAAGACCCTCAACAAGATGGATTGACACAATGGCTGCAACAATGGGCTCAAACATAGCAATAATCGTGAGGATGGCAAAGGATGGGGCAGTGTTTCGTTCTGTTGTATGTAGGATCGCTATGAGTTGGAACCTACGTGAAGGCACTTAACAACAACAGTATATATACATCTACCCCATCCTTAATAAAACCAAATGCATAGTATTTAATTTTATAGAGGATACACCCTAATTTGTTTAACAAATTCCCTATTTAAACTATTTCAGTTTTTTTGAAATGTTGAAAATGGATTGAGAGAATGAATCTGGCAATAGAACATAAAATGGATTAAAGAAGGGTTGATGAAATGGGGAAAATGGTTGATGAGGGCCTCCTGCAATAAACCAGCTCTGAGATTAGACCAGGAAGTGGCAGTGGACTTTCCTATAACCTTATATATCGGACAAATGCTCTTGTCAGTCTAGAAACCCTGCCATTTCTAGAAAACACACCATACAACTTTTTCTCCTCTCTGCCTTAGCTCACTGAAGAAGTCCTGGTGGCACATTCGTTAAGCACTCAGCTGCTAACCAAAAAGGTTGCCTGTTCAAACTCACCAAATAGACGATAGTTACTCTAAAGCATAGATGAGAAGTTTGCAGGCAATGAGATTAAGTTAATGGGAGTGAAACAACCAGAATGGAAATAATGAGAATGTTGACACAATGTGAAGAATGTAACCAGTGTCACTGAACATTCTGTGCAGAAGTTGTTGAATGGGAGCATGTTTTGCGGTGTATATTTTCACCAAAAATACAATAAAATCTATTTTTCAAAAATCCTTGGAGGTACTTTTTTCTTTTGAGAGGTTCTGTAAGGCACCTCCTTAGTTCTTTTTGAGGTGTTAACCTTTCTTCTTTAGAGAATGTTTTCCTGACAGCATCTTGAATTTGATTTCTGCCAAGAGTCTTTTCTTAATTTTACAATCATTTACCATCTGGAGAGGCTGGCAGTGAAAAGTTGTATATTTGAATCCTGTAAGTCCTGACAGAAGGAGCCCTGCAGGTGCAGTTGTTATGCGCTGGGCTGCTAACCAAAAGCTGGGCGGTTCAACCCACCAGCGCTCAGCGGGAGAAAGGTGTGGCAGTCTACTTCCTCAAGATTTACAGCCTCAGAAACCCTATGGGACAGTTCTGCTCTGCCCTATAGGGTCGCTATGAGTTTGGATCGTCTCGACAAGCAACGGGTTTGGTTTCGTTTGGTTTTTGGTACCTTAGCTCATGTCAGTCCTTCATTTCATCTCTACCTGTTGAAGGTCCGAAACCCTGGTGGCATGTAGTGGTTACGAGTTCGGCTGCTAACCAAAAGATTGGCAGTTCGAATCCACCAGGCCCTCCTTGGAAACCCTATGGGGCAGTTTCACCATGTCCTATAGGGTCGCTTTGAGTTAGAATCCACTGAACGGCAATGGGTTTGAGTTTTGTTTTGTTTTGTTTGTTTTGTTTTTTTTGGTTGAAGGTCCAGAACAAATATCATACCCTGCCATGATTAGCCCCGGCTGGAAATGATCCTTCCCCTTCCACTTCTAACAGACAGCTGAGTCTTTCCTTCCTTTCTTCTTTCCACAAAGTATGTTTCTTCCAAAGGCAGTACAGTGCAGTAGTTAAGAGCAAAGACTCTAAACCCAGCCCATCTGCTATCGCTGTGACCTTGAGCACCTCGTACAAATTCTGAGTGGCTCAGTGTCACTACTTGTAAAATGGGGAGAAGTGTACATAGCGTTGCTCTGAGGATTAAATTGGTTTACAGACGTAAAACATTAAGAATAGTGACTGATATGTAGTAAACGCTAAATAAATGCTAGGATTCGTCTTGATTAAGCATTTGGGGACCTGCAAATAACACACCGCGGGAGCGGCCTACTAGAGCGCAGAATCCAGGCCAAGAGAATCCTTGGCTAGGGGGAACGGCCTGACCCAGCAGCGGATGGAGACCTAGGGAGCAGGCGGCCTGCCCCCGTCCGCGTCACAGCCAGGCCCCGGTGGCGCGCTCCGCTGGCGGCGCGCGCCCGCACTCATGTGACGGAGTCAAGATGGCTTCGCCTATCTCATTGTGGTTGTTGGCTGTCGTTCTCCTGCTCGGGTCCTACGCTGCCCGGGCTCTGGGGCATCTCGACCCGCCGACGCCGCTGCCGCTGGTGATCTGGCATGGGATGGGTGAGTGAGTGAGAAGAGGGTCAGAAGGGGTTGACGACTTTGTATCCCTTTCCCAGCCTTGGTTTCGCGTCAACAAGATGCGAGTGTGGAGGGCGGCGACGGTGGTCCGCACAGTGCCTGGCTGGCCCGACGTTTTAGAATTTGCGGGCTTCCCTGCCTTGGAAAGGGAGTAGGAGACGGGCGCTGTCTTTTGGTGAGCGCTCATAGTGAACTGTGATCTGCGCTGAGGGGTTTACATGCTGCCGGTTGAATCCCCACAGTAGTGGCGTCAGGATTCAGCATCCTGCACTGGATTAGGCGACCCAGGCTCAGGCTACGTGACCGGGCCTTCCATTCTTTTATTTTTTCACACATTCACTCAATTAACACATAGTTATTGAGGACCTACTAGGTGCTGAGGATACATCAGTAAATAAACAGCCTAAAGTCCTTGCTCTTTTTGGAACTTTCAGAAAATTGTGAGTAAAACATTTGATATGTTAACTGGTGATGAGTGCAATGGAGAAAAATAGAGCGGGGCGGGGGGGGGGGGGATATAGACGTGGAGGTGGGAGCTTGCATTTTATAGAGCAGTGTTGGGAAAGGCTTTAAGAAAACGACATCAGAGCAAAGACCTGCAGTGGGTAAGGGAAGATGCCATGTGGACATCTGGTAGAAGGAGTGAGCAAATGCAAAGACCCTGAGGAAGGAGTATGTCTGGTATGTTCAAGAAACAGCATTCAGGTCAGTGTGGCTAGAACTGAGTGAACAAGGGGAAGAGAACAGGTGTAGGTCAGAGAGGTGGAGGGATACAGATGTTGTTGGGGTTACTAAGTATAAGGTAGGGACTTTGGATAGAGTGAGGTCTGACGCCGTTGGGTGATTTTGAGCAAATGAGTGACATGATCTGACTTACATTTTAAAAGGATTGCTCTGGTTGCTGCATTGAGGCTAGATTATAGTGGGTCATGGACAGTTGCAGGAAGACAAGTTAGGAAGCTATTGAGATCATTTAAACAGGAGATGATGACGGATTGGAACAGTATAGTAACAACGGAGGTGTTGAGAAGTAGTCAGAGTTTGGATGTCTTGAAGATGGAACCAATGGGATTTGCTAATAGATCAGATGAGAGAGAGAGAAAGGCATCACGGATGCCTCCACGGTTTTTGGCCTGGAAAACTAGAAGGGTGAAATTGTCATTCCCCAAGGTGGGGAAGCCTTGGGCAAGTAAATATGGGAAGTGGAAAAGATCAAAGTATGATTTTAGACTTACTAAGATTGAGGTGCTTGTTAGACATGCAGGAGATATTGTACAGGCATTTGGACTATGGAGTCTGTCTAGGACAAAGATATAGGCTGGAGATTTAAGTTGGGAGCCTTTGGCATGCGGATAGTATTTAAAGCCATGAAACTGGATGAGAACACCTAGGGAGTGAGTGTACATAGAGGAGGGAAGAAGTTTAAGGACTGAGTCCTAGGCACTCCAATATTTGGAGGTTGAGATGAGGAGGAACTAGCCAAGGAGACAGTGAAGGAACAACCAGTAGGTGGAGGAAAGTCAGGACAGCTCAGTGTCCTGGAAGCCAAGTGAAGAAAATGTTTCAAGGAGAAGGGAGTGATCACTTGTATTAAATCTTGTTGATAGGTTAAGTAAGATAAGGGCTGAGAATTGATTGTTGGATACAGCAATATGAAGATCATTAATGACCTTGACAGGAGCAATTTTGGTGGAGTGGTGAGAGTGAGAGCCAGATTGGAATGCGATAAAGAAATACCTTCAGGAAGAATTTGAGTTAGCAAGTAGAGACAGCTCTTTCAAAGCTCTCGGCCAGAGCTGGGGCCATAACCAAAACTAAAAACCAAACCCGTTGCTGTCGAGTTGATTCTGACTCATAGCAACCCTATAGGACAGAGTATAGAACTGCCCCTTAGGGTTTCCAAGGAGTGGCTGGTGGATTGAACTGCCAACCTTTTGGTTAGCAGCTGAGCTCATAAGCACTGTGCCACCAGGGTTCGAAGGGGGTTAAAAGATGATACAAAATAAAATGCTCCATGCTCTCCCAGAGCTCACAGTCCACAGGGGAGGCAGTTAAGTAACCACCAATCATAGTTTAGTTGGTGAATGTTATGGACAAATAGCGGATGCTTCGGTGGTGGTGTGGTGGTGTTAGTTGCTGTGGAGTCAGCTCCTACTCATATGAATAATGGGAGGAAATGTTGCCCCGTTCTGTCATCTCCATGAACTTTGAATGTTTGAGGGCCTCAGCTTTCCCTGCTTTGAAAACTGGTTCTTAAGTTTTCTCTCAGATTGAAAATGGGATGATTAAATTGAAAATGAGAAACGATCCCAGTGTACTTCCACTCTGTGGCCAGTCACGTTGCTTCTGGTTCTTAGCTCTGGCTCCTTGATACAGGAAGAGAAATAAGGCTGGGACTAGGTTGAGGCAAGTGAGGCAACTAGAGTGCAAACTTTAAGGAGACACTCACTATCATGTTTGTGCAGATTCAGGGTCAGCACTTGCATGACCCTGAGAATGAGTGCCTCCTTAAATTTTGTGCCTTAGGCACCTCACTTGCTTCACCTTAGTCCTGGCGCTGAAGATAAAGCAGATTCCAGAGCTCTTTTGAGTCTTTTAACCCTGAATGTCCCATATGATAAGTGATCTCTGCTTATTTTTCATTTGTAAATTTGTTGTCTCAGTGGACTTTTTGAAGCTTATTATTACTTTATAAAGTTGATTTTTTTAGCAAATAATGTCATTTTTGTTTTGCTTTGTTTTTTAATTTTGAAAATACTTTGTTAGTCATCTAATCACACCCCAACATGAGAGGCAGAGAAGGTACTAACATATCAGTGCTTTCTCTAGATTGTAACAGAGGACAATAAAGTGTTACTTCTTTTTTTAAATCTTATCTTAAGAATAAAATTGACAAAGACAACCAACCTTTTAACCTTTTCACTTTGTTTTCTGCTCTGTTTCTCTCTTTTTAAAAATTATTGTAAAGATATATATACCACAGCATTTGCCAGTTCAACATTTTTCACGTATATAATTTAGTGATATCAATTACCTTAATCATGCTGTGCAACCATCACCCATAATCATTGCCAAATTTCCCATTACCATAAACAGAAGCTCACTGCTTCCTAACCAATGGTTCCACTGATAAAACTTTGGTCACTATACCTTTGCCTATTCTAGATGTAAATAATGTTTTTATTCATGAGTTTCTGTCATTGTTTTTGTTGGCTAGGAGATAGCTGTTGTAATCCCTTAAGCATGGGTGCTATTAAAAAAATGGTTGAGAAGAAAATACCTGGAATTTATGTCTTATCTTTGGAGATTGGAAAGACTCTAACAGAGGTAAGGCCCTTCACAGCTCTGTTTCTTGGAAGGTTTACTGACCTTCAGAGAATGTATCATTAAAATGCTTTCTTTTCTAAGATTCCATAGAAGAATCCTGGTCAAAAGGGGGGAATTGTAGAACAGAATTTAAAATTCTCATGGACTATAGATTTCCTGGAGCCATGGAGGCTGGGTGAACCCCTGAAACTATTGCCCTGAGATAATCTTTAAACCTTAAACCAAAAATATCCCCTGAAGTCTTAAAACCAAAGAATAGTTTAGCTTAACTGGTAAAAAATGTCTGCCTTAAACATTATGCTTTTTTAAGAACTACTTATATGGGATCAAACTGACAACAGTAACTTGAAAGATTAGATAGGAACCTTAGGGGCAGTGAGTTTATGTTAACGGGGGTGGAACAACTTAGAAAAGGCAGGTTGAGAATGGTTACAGAACTAGCAGAATGTAATCAATGTCACTGAGTTGTGCATGTACATTGGTATATGTTTTCTTGTATATATTGTCAATGACAACAACAAAGTAAAATTTTTTTTTAAAATGCTGTACTTTGCATTTTTAGCAGCAAATTGTTTAATGATAGTTTAACTCATGAGCCGCTTATGTGAGGATCCCAACCTAAACAAGTTCACCTCTTAGAGAAGATGCCAGCGGTTGTTTTCAGCCCTGACCTTTCACATTTCTGTGGCTCCTCTTTTAGGATGTGGAGAACAGCTTCTTCTTGAATGTCAATTCCCAAGTATCGACAGTTTGTCAGACTCTTGCTAAGGATCCTAAGTTGCAGCGAGGCTACAATGCTATGGGATTCTCCCAGGGAGGCCAATTTCTGTAAGTCGTTTTCTGTTACATAGCATCACTTAACATGGAATGGATTTTTTTCTTTTATTCAGAGAGATTCACTCCTCTAATTCTTTTGGGATCCCCACTTATCTTGGAAGGGAAAACATTCTAAAATATGTCCATGGAAAGAGCTTTATGGAACTTAATTTATTTTCAATGAAGGAATTAAGGTTTGCGTTTGGCCATATCAGAGGAAAATTGTGAAGTTCTCTGACTTTGGGGAACCACTGAGGATTAAGTAGCTTAATTGATAGAGCTAATGATGATACATTTTCATCTGACAGTTGGTAACCCTTTTTTTTTCCCCCCTAGGAGGGCAGTGGCCCAGAGATGCCCATCACCTCCCATGATCAATCTCATCTCTGTTGGGGGACAACAGCAAGGTAACTTTGGCCTCTTTGCCTCCTTTCTTCTCTGTTCTAAACCATGTGACTGTTTTTAAAAAGTTAGCAGCTCTGTTAGCACAAGAAGTCAGCTGTTCTCGCAAAATCCTGTTTCTCCACCTTAGGATGATCAAACTAAAACCAAAAACCAAACCCGCTGCCATCAAGTCGATTCCCACTCATAGCGACACTATAGGACAGAGTAGAAATGCCCCATAGAGTTTCCAAGGCTGTATAATCTTTATTATTATACCTCAACATAAAGACACAAAAATCCTCACAAGTGGATCAATAAGCAACACATGATAAACGGAGAAAAGCATGAAGTTGTCAAGGATTTCATTTTACTTAGATCCACAATCAATATCCATGGAAGCAGCAGTCAGGAAATCAAAAGACACATTGCACTGGGCGAATCTTCTGCAAAAGACCTCTTTAAAGTGTTGAAAAGCAAAGATGTCACCTTGAAGACTAAGGTGAACCTGACCCAAGCCATAGTATTTTTTTAAATTGTACTTTAGGTGAAGGTTTACAGAACAAATAGTTTCTTATTAAACAGTCAGTACACATATTGTTTTATGACATTCGTTAGTAACCCCATGACATGTTAATACTCTCCCTTCTCGACCCTGGGTTCCCTATCACCAGCTTTCCTGTCCCCTTCTGCCTTCTAGTCCTTGTCCCTGGTCTGCTGTGCCTCATTAGTCCCATTTTGTTTTATGGGGCTGACCAATCCCCAGCTGAACGGTGAACCTCAGAAGTGACTTCACCACTGAACTAAAAGGGTGTCTGGGGGCCATACTCTCGGGGTTTCTCCAGTCTCTTTCAGGCCAGTAAATCTGGTCTTTTTTGTGCGTGTTAGAATTTTGTTCTGCATCCTTCTCCAGCTCTGTCCAGAACCCTCTGTTGTGATCCCGGTCAGAGTAGTCAGTGGTGGTAGCCGGGCACCATCTAGCTGTACTGGCCTCAGTCTGGTGGAGGCCTTGGTAGCTGTGGTCCATTAGTCCGTTTGACTCATCTTTCCCTTGTGTCCTGTTCTCTTCATTCTCCCTTGCCAAGCCATGGTATTTTCAGTCATCTCACATGCATGCGAGAGCTGGACGATGAATAAGGAAGACGAAAGAAGAATTGTTGCCTTTGAATTGTGGCATTGGTGAAGAATAGTGAATATCCCATGGACTGCCAAAAGAACGAAGAAGTCTGTCTTGGAAGAAATACAACCAGAACACTCCTTAGAAGCAAGGACGGCGAGACTATGTCTTGCATGCTTTTGACACATTGTCAGGAGGCATCAGTCGCTGGAGAAGGACATCATGCTTAGTAAAGTATAGGGTCAGCGAAAAAGAACAAGACCCTCAACGAGGTGGATTGACACAGTGGCTGCAACAATGGGCTGAAGCATAACAATGATCATGAGGATGGCACAGGACCAGGCAGTGTTTTGTTCTGTAGTGCACAGGGTTGCTGTGAGTCCGAACCAACTCGACAGCACCTAACAACAACAACAACAATCTTCACTGGGAGCAGACTGCCACATCTTTCTCCCACAGAGTGGCTGGTGGATTGGAAACACCGACCTTTTAGTTGGCAGTCGAGGGCTTTAACCACTGCACCACCAGGGCTCCTTGCTCAAACTAGCCAGCATTAATGAGGAAATAGGATGAGATTTAGGATTCCAGAGACCTGAAGCACAGGTGGTGCATTAGGTGGCGGTCTACTTCTCTCCACTTTAATTGATTGGATTTCGTGGAGGTGAGGTAGTTGCAGCCACGTGGCAGGTGGCAGTTGCGGAGATAGGGAAATCTAATGACCTTTCCTGTTTCCTGACATACGTGATGTCCTGTTGAAACTTAGTGCCTAAGCTTTTTTGTCTATAAAATTAACAGTAGAGATCAAACCCTTTGAAAAACAACAGGTTTTCTGTTTAAGCAGAGTTATATACTTTTGGGGAAGGGTATATCTTCGCAATAGAATTTTCTGTCTGTTACAATGGCTATAGCTATTAGCTGGTATAATATAGGGGCAGGGGATTCTGCTTATAATCAGGAAACTGGATTCGCCCCATTAACTGTTATTCACAGGCAAGCAATTTGGTATCTTAGGTCCCTTTCACAGAGGAGGGGAACTAAAATATGACTGCCCATCTTATGGGACTTCTGGGAGAATTAGGTGAAATAATAGGAAACTGCTTTTTAAAAGTACAATATTATACAAATGCAAGTTGGTAAAAACAGCCTTTTCATTCATTCATTCAGGTATTTATTGAGCGCCTGCTATATCCCAAGAAAAGACAGACAAGGTCCCTATCTTCATGAAGCATTCATTCTAGTGGGAGGAGAACAGTCATGAAAGAAGTAAACAAATAAACAGAATATGCACAGATAGTGGTAACTGTGGTAAAGGGGGAAAAAAAAAAACACCAGGATAATATTTGAGAGACAGTTTAGTGGCTATAGTGGCTAAAGGTGTGGGCTCTGTAGACAAAGTGCTTGTGTTCAAGCCCTGGCTCTACCACTTACTGTCTACCTTTGGACAAGTTTTTTATTTAACCTCTATGTTTTAAAGTTTCCTATCTTTAAATAATGATGTCTGTTTCACAGAGTGGTTGTCAGGATTAAATTAATCACTGTCCATATATGCTCAGAACTATGACTGGTTCTCAAAAAATGTTATTGATGAGTTTTATGAGGATGGGAGTATAACTGGATGTGGGGGAAGGGGATGGGAGAAGGGTGCTCTTTAGATAGATACTTAGCTTCTTTAAGCAAAGACCTGAGAGATGAGAATGAACCCAGCCATGGGAAGCAGCAAGGGAAGCACATCCCAGGGAAAGAGCAGGTGCAGCAGTCCTGAGGCAGAAAAGAGTGAGAGCACCCTGAGGAAGCTCGTTACAGCACTAGCTCTCAATATGTTACCTTTTTAAGCAACAAGAAAGTGAAATCAGAGTCTGACTCTTGTTTGTTGTGTGTTTTCACAATGCCTTGTCCATAGTGGGTATTGAATACTTGATTATTGAATGAATGAACATTTGTCTGTTACCACTGCAGGTATTTTTGGACTCCCTCGATGCCCAGGAGAGACCTCTCACATCTGTGACTTGATCAGGAAAGCATTGAATGTTGGGGCTTATTCCAAAGCCATTCAAGAACGGTATGTGTGCTTAGCTGAAAAGGATACAGAACTGTCGTTATGCAAAAGTATCATGCTGATTTTCCTGCTAACAGTGACTCCAGGAGTAGTTGTTATTGATATTCAAATGCGATACTTTTGTAAAAACATTTAGAAAGTACTAACCTCAAGGAATTGTTGTCAGTATTTGGAGGACAGATTCTTTCTATTGTCAGCAGCAAGGGGTTAACCACACCTACATCAGTGTCCCCAACTACTGAAATGCGTTTGCGTGTTTGAAACATACATAGAATCACTTTTGGAACGCGTTCTATTTCAGTTGTTTTCAAACTTAAATATACGATCGGAACCACTGGGCAATTCATTAAAAATAGGTTCCAGAGCTCCATTCCTAGAAATTCTGATGGGGTAGGTCTGGAGTGTGCTAACTGGGATTTGGGATCAGCTGATGATGGTTTTGTTATCTATGCTGTGGGTTTTCCAAGTGTTGTCTAATAAACAGCTCTTCAGTACGTCTCCTTGAAGCCATTTTCCCAGATACAGCCTTGTGAATGACTCACATATAGAAACTACCTGCAGCTAGCTCTCTCTCCTTTCTGCCTCGGCAACACTAACCAAAAAAATCAAAACCTATTGCCAATTCTGACTCATGGCAACCCAATGTGTTACAGAGTAGAACTGCTCCATAGGGTTTTCTTGACCATAATCTTTCAGAAGCAGATCATCAGGACTTTCTTCTGTAGCACCACTGGGTGGGATCGAACCACCAACTTTTAGGTTAGTGGTGGAGCACAAACCATTTGTACCACCCAAGGACTTGTTGGCTACACTAACTAAAACCAAACCCATTCCTGTCAAGTTGCTTCTGACTCATAGTGACCCTATAGGACAGAGTAGAACTGCCCCATAGGATTTCTAAGGCTATAAATCTTTATAGCAGACTGCCACATCTTTTCCACAGAGTGGCTGGTAGATTTGAACTGCTGGCCTTCAGGTTAGGAGCTGAGTGCTTAACCACAGTGCCACCAGAGCTAAGCTATCTTGGAATCAGTGGTGCCACCTGCTGGTCAGTCAGTGCAGGAGCTAAGACGCTGTGCATCCCTGCCTCCCTTCTTTCCCCTCAGGCAGCTCATGACCTCCACTGTGCTTTTTACCCTCTACTGGCTTTTACTAGTCACAGCTTGGTTATTTATATCCTACATATTCTCTGTTCTCATGGGTGTGTTTGGTGTCTTTAACCTCCATTCTTCCTTTTTCATGCCTCTAACTCTTGTCCAGGTGCCTCAAATCCACCCTTTTCTCTGCATTTCATTGCTTTGTGAACCAAGACACAGCCCTTGGCAATAAGAATCCTGTTAGTTGCTATAAATGAGCAGTGAGTGGGAAGAAAACGTGACACCTGGATTCTGATTAAAAGTGGTGGATTGTGCTTAGCTCCACTTACTCCTTAAACTTTAATAAGTGATAGCCAAAGAATAAAAACAGAGAAACCCCAGGGCAGAGAGAACAGGAGGGCAGATAAGAGTTAATGAAAGATGACAACACATTTGTGAAAGAGGAAGCAGATGAATGGGCGCTAACTGTTTCAGCAGAGCGGAAATGGCGGAAACCTTTATGTCGGGAAAGGGGCACGCTGACAAGAAGGCACAGATTCACGTTTTAGAGTGCAGAAAGGCTCAGGAATTAGAGGCACAAGGTACCTTGGAAGGTGGGGTAAGTGGGTAGGACTGAAAACAGTTTGTTGTTGTTGTTGCTATTGAAAATCTTTATAAGGAATAGTCAAGTTCCCAATTCCCTGCACATGCAGGTGACTACTCCTCCCCTACCCTGACAGGAGAAGCAAAATTTATTCTCTGAAGCAATTTAACTAGAGAAGCACCAGACTTTGGGGGTACCAAGCATGGGATGGTGGTAAGATGCCAAACCGAAAAGGTATGCCCTTACCTCCCACTCAGCTCCCAGAACAGTAGCAGTCAGGCTTAGTACCTGCTAGGCAGAAACTTCATGGACCCCTCTTTGGTAAAACTGGCCCAAGAGAAGAAACCTACAAATTGACATTCTGGAATCCTCCAACAAATCGGGACCGCTCCTGATGACCCTACAGTGAAGCCAGTGGTCTGTAAACTCTGCTCTTGCACACAGAGCTTCCAGTCAGCTTTGTCGCACCTCACATAGGTACGAACAGTGAGCCAAGGGCCCGCAGACAGATGTCTGAGGAAAGCTCCAACATGAAAGACAGATCAAGACAAACAAAAAGTAAAAAGGAACTTGGGAGAAACAAATGGAAAATTCAAGGAGTAGAAGAAAACTTAAGGGAAAAAAAGGGAAAAAGGCTATAATTATTCTCTTCAGAAAGATCAGAGATTGCATCCATGACACAAGAACAGAATGCTAATAAAATCAACAATCAGAGAGTAAGAGCTCTTAGAAATTAAAAACATGATAATCAAAATAAGAAAAAAATTATTAGAGGTACCAGAAGATAAAGTTCAGAAAATTTCTCAGAAATTAGAACAAAAACCCAAAGAGGCAGAAAAAAGGGGAGAACAGATAAAATTAGAGAAGCAGATCAATATATGACTAAAAGGAGTTTCAGAGAGAGAACAGGGGAAAGGGTGGATTAGAATTATCAAAGAATTAATATAAGAAAATTTCCCAGAACAGGACATGAATTCCAACATTGAATGGGCTTACCAAGTACCCAAGACCCATGATTCCTGTAAAATTTCAGAACACTAGGAATGAGGCCACATCCAAAGAGTCAGAATCCTAATGGCAGCGCACTCCCTAACAACAACGCTACTAGCCAGAAGACATGGTGCTGTGCCTTTCTATTCTAAGAGAAAATGATTTCCAGTGTAGAATTCTATACCCAACCCTAATGTAGCAATTAACTGTGAGGGGAAAATAAAGACATCTTCAGGCAAGCAAAATTTTTTTAAAAGTACAAAAATGACCTCCCCATGCCCTCTTTCTTTATCTAGCTGTGTGGGCTTGAGTGTCTTTGAGCCTTATTTTCTTCATTTCTAGCATGATGAAGTCCCTGGGTGGTACAAACAGTTAAGTACTCGACTGCTAGCTGAAAGGTTGGTGGTTTGAACTCACCCAGAGGTACCTTGGAAAACATACCTGGCGATTTGCTTCTAAAAGATCATGGCCTTGAAAACTCAATGGAGCAGTTCTGCTCTACACATGGGGTTACCATGAGCTGAAATCAACTTGACGGCAACTAGCAGCGAGTATGAGATTAGTAATAGCACTTTCCAGCAAGATTGTTGTTAGGATTGAACAAACTGGGTATAAAGCATTTAGTGCAGTGCTGAGTTCATACTAAGTAGGCAGGTTTTGACTGTCATCACTAGTGATGCTGTGTTTAAAATATTTTTTTCAGCTGCCCAGTGGTTAAGCACTCGGCTGCTAACTGAAAGGTTGGTGAGTCATATCCACCAGCTGCTCCGCGGGAGAAAGATGTGGCAATTTGCTTCCGTAAAGATTACAGCCTTGGGAACCCTATGGGGCAGTTCTACTTTGTCCTTTTGGGTTAGTATGAGTCAGAATTGACTGAACGGCAATTGGTTTGGTTTTTTGGTTTTATTGTAGGTCTTGGGGATACAGTGGAGAGCAAGGCGGGGTCTCTGCTCTGATGAAGTAGCATTTTAGTGGGGAAAAGAAGTCTGCAAGTAAACAGATGCACTAGATAACCTCTAATAGTGAAAGAAGGAAACAGGATGCAGTGACTAAGAGTCACAGAGTGGGTACCTACTTTGGAAAGAGTGGTCTTTGGAGAAGATATTTAAGCTGGGATCTGAAGGATGAGAAGGAAGGAGCATAGGATAAGCTAAGGAGACAAGGATCAGGCTGGGGGCACAGCCAGCAAATGCCCTGAGGCTGAGAGAGCATGGCCTGTCCTAGGCCCAGCTCATTTGAGTTTAGAGATAGATCAGGGGGAGAGTTAGACAGAGAAGCAGGGGCTCCATCATGCAAGACTTGGAAGCCATGGAAGGAGTTTGGATTTTATTTATTCTAAACATCATGGGAGGCTATTGGGAGGTCTTAAGCAGGAGAATCATGTGACCTGAGCATGTTTTCAGAAGCTCTCTACTGCTTTGTGGACAGTGGATTGTAAGGGGCTAGAGGAAAAGCAGAGACCAGCAGGGGCTCTTGCAGTGAGATCTAGGTGAGAGATGATGACAGCTTGAATGCCAGGGCGTGGTGGTGAGATGGAGAGGAGAGGAAGGACTTGGGGTCTGTTTTATAATGTAGGTGAACTAGACTTTTGAGCTGGGATGCAGATCACCATTTATAACACAGTTTCCATGGGAAAGTGCCTTCTGAGTTCTCACCAGCTCACTTACAGATTAACTTTTAGAATACGTTCTGATTTTATAGAGTGGATTTGTTTGCTGTTTACTTTTCAAGTTTCTTTGTATGGGTAAAATCTCATTTCAACAGATGACCAATGTGAGACTTGAAAGAGGCAAGTAGTCCAAGTAGAGGGTGGGAAGGCAATGGTGAGCGCTTACTTTCTATAAAATAGCAAAAGGAAATCGTTTTCTCTTTGCAGTATTATCCCTGGTTGTCCTTTGTGTTAGGGGAGAGTCTGGTTGCAAGGAAGAAACCGAATCAAGCCAAG
This sequence comes from Dugong dugon, assembly GCA_030035585.1. NCBI lineage: Eukaryota > Metazoa > Chordata > Mammalia > Sirenia > Dugongidae > Dugong > Dugong dugon. The sequence goes on along the minus strand of CM057462.1, from coordinate 65,067,232 downwards.
GTAAATTTGAAAAGGGAATTCATAATATTTTGGTAGCCAGGGCCTCAGAGGGAGGGACTGAAATCAAGAAATGGGGCGCCTCAGGAGCCAAGGCAGCCTTGCTTTCACTGTCCTCCTTGCTTCTCTCTCTGTGTCACTGCTGCTTTTTCTCACCACGCTCGCCAGCCTCTCCTGCTACCCACTTGGTAAAAGGTGGCCTTGCACCACTTCCGAATTTTTAATCTCTGTTTCAGTCGAGGCTGGAATCTCTTAGTCTCAATTTCATATTCTTAGGGAAAGGACCATGCCCTACTCGGGTCAGGAACCCACCTCTGCTGTCATTAGCTGTGGCCAAGGAAGTGGGATCACCTGTACCAGCCATACCCGCTCCTGTAACCAGTAGGTGGAGCAAGAAGAGTGCAGTTCCCAGACAAGGGAGAATTGTTTTGATTTAGGTTCAGACCCCCCAAAAATGTCTTCTACACTCTTGGGTAATTCACCCTTAACAAAGCAAATTGGATGTCCTGGCACCGTCAGTATCTACTGAGGAAGTGCTCGCCAAGCCCATCCCCAGGCAAGGCATGGTGGGGGCAGTTAGGAATGGTGTGTGTGACAGTTCTTTCTCACCTTCCTGGATGTGAAATCTGCCCTGTAGCACCCCCATCCTATGCAGTTGCTGTCGGCCCTGCCCACCTTCTCCTTCCTCCAATTTTCTCCCTGCCATCCCTGCCCCCCACCCCCGCACCCCTTGTCACAGTGAATACTCTAGTGTTGCCCTGCCCTTGTCCTTGTCCTCTAATCTTCCTCTGTGTCACTTCTGATGTCCCTAGCTTGCCCTTCCTTTGGCCCCCTCTTGGCCCTGGCTTCCAGTCTGCAGGCCCTGGTACCTGGCAGGGCTTGCACCCTCCCTGTCATCCTCTCTGTCCTCCTCCCTGCCCTCCTCCCTGCCCTCCTCCCTGCCCTCCCCTCTGTCCTCCTCCCTGCCCTCCCCTCTGCCTTCCTCCCTGCTTTCCTCTCTGCCCTCCCCTCTGCCCTTCTCCCTGCCCTCCCCTCTGCCTTCCTCCCTGCTCTCCTCCCTGCCTTCCCCTCTGCCCTCCTCCCTGCCCTCCTCTCTGTCCTCCTCTCTGCCCTCCTCTCTGCCCTCCTCTCTGTCCTCCTCTCTGCCCTCCTCCCTGCCCTCCTCTCTGCCCTCCTCTCTGCCCTCCTCCCTGCCCTCCTCCCTGCCCTCCTCTCTGTCCTCCTCTCTGCCCTCCTCTCTGCCCTCCTCCCTGCCCTCCTCTCTGCCCTCCCCTCTGCCCTCCCCTCTGCCCTCCTCCCTGCTCTCCTCTCTGCCCTCCCCTCTGCCCTTCTCCCTGCCCTCCTCCCTATCCTCCTCCCTGCTCTCCTCCCTGCCCTCCCCTCTGCCCTCCTCCCTGCTCTCCTCTCTGTCCGCCTCTCTGCCCTCCTCCCTGCCCTCCTCTCTGTCCTCCTCTCTGCCCTCCTCCCTGCCCTCCTCCCTGCCCTCCTCTCTGCCCTCCTCCCTGCTCTCCTCCCTGCCCTCCCCTCTGCCCTCCTCCCTGCCCTCCTCTCTGTCCTCCTCTCTGCCCTCCTCCCTGCCCTCCTCTCTGCCCTCCCCTCTGCCCTCCTCCCTGCTCTCCTCTCTGCCCGCCTCTCTGCCCTCCTCCCTGCCCTCCTCTCTGTCCTCCTCTCTGCCCTCCTCCCTTCCCTCCTCCCTGCCCTCCTCTCTGTCCTCCTCTCTGCCCTCCTCCCTGCTCTCCTCTCTGCCCTCCTCTCTGCCCTCCTCCCTGCCCTCCTCCCTGTCCTCCTCTCTGCCCTCCTCCCTGCTCTCCTCTCTGCCCTCCTTTCTGCCCTCCTCCCTGCCCTCCTCCCTGCCCTCCTCTCTGTCCTCCTCTCTGCCCTCCTCCCTGCCCTCCTCTCTGCCCTCCTCTCTGCCCTCCTCTCTGTCCTCCTCTCTGCCCTCCTCCCTGCTCTCCTCTCTGCCCTCCTCCCTGCCCTCCTCCCTGCCCTCCTCTCTGTCCTCCTCTCTGCCCTCCTCCCTGCCCTCCTCCCTGCCCTCCCCTCTGCCCTCCTCCCTGCCCTCCTCTCTGCCCTCCCCTCTGCCCTCCCCTCTGCCCTCCTCCCTGCTCTCCTCTCTGCCCTCCCCTCTGCCCTTCTCCCTGCCCTCCTCCCTATCCTCCTCCCTGCTCTCCTCCCTGCTCTCCTCCCTGCTCTCCCCTCTGTCCTCCTCCCTGTCCTCCTCCCTGCCCTCCCCTCTGCCCTCCTCCCTGCTCTCCTCTCTGTCCTCCTCTCTGCCCTCCTCCCTGCTCTCCTCTCTGCCTGCCTCTCTGCCCTCCTCCCTGCCCTCCTCTCTGTCCTCCTCTCTGCCCTCCTCCCTGCCCTCCTCTCTGCCCTCCCCTCTGCCCTCCTCCCTGCTCTCCTCTCTGCCCACCTCTCTGCCCTCCTCCCTGCCCTCCTCTCTGTCCTCCTCTCTGCCCTCCTCCCTGCCCTCCTCTCTGCCCTCCTCTCTGCCCTCCTCCCTTCCCTCCTCCCTGCCCTCCTCTCTGTCCTCCTCTCTGCCCTCCTCCCTGCCCTCCTCTCTGCCCTCCTCTCTGCCCTCCTCTCTGTCCTCCTCTCTGCCCTCCTCCCTGCTCTCCTCTCTGCCCTCCTCCCTGCCCTCCTCCCTGCCCTCCTCTCTGTCCTCCTCTCTGCCCTCCTCCCTGCCCTCCTCCCTGCCCTCCCCTCTGCCCTCCTCCCTGTCCTCCTCCCTGCCCTTCTCCATACCCTCCTCTCTGCCCTCCTCCCTGCCCTCCCCTCTGCCTTCCTCCCTGCTTTCCTCTCTGCCCTCCTCCCTGCTCTCCTCTCTGCCCTCCCCTCTGCCCTTCTCCCTGCCCTCCTCCCTATCCTCCTCCCTGCTCTCCTCCCTGCTCTCCTCCCTGCCCTCCCCTCTGCCCTCCTCCCTGCCCTCCCCTCTGCCCTCCTCCCTGCCCTCCTCCCTGCCCTCCTCCCTGCCCTCCTCTCTGTCCTCCTCTCTGCCCTCCTCTCTGCCCTCCTCCCTGCCCTCCTCTCTGCCCTCCCCTCTGCCCTCCCCTCTGCCCTCCTCCCTGCTCTCCTCTCTGCCCTCCCCTCTGCCCTTCTCCCTGCCCTCCTCCCTATCCTCCTCCCTGCTCTCCTCCCTGCTCTCCTCCCTGCTCTCCCCTCTGTCCTCCTCCCTGTCCTCCTCCCTGCCCTCCCCTCTGCCCTCCTCCCTGCTCTCCTCTCTGTCCTCCTCTCTGCCCTCCTCCCTGCTCTCCTCTCTGCCCGCCTCTCTGCCCTCCTCCCTGCCCTCCTCTCTGTCCTCCTCTCTGCCCTCCTCCCTGCCCTCCTCTCTGCCCTCCCCTCTGCCCTCCTCCCTGCTCTCCTCTCTGCCCACCTCTCTGCCCTCCTCCCTGCCCTCCTCTCTGTCCTCCTCTCTGCCCTCCTCCCTGCCCTCCTCTCTGCCCTCCTCTCTGCCCTCCTCCCTTCCCTCCTCCCTGCCCTCCTCTCTGTCCTCCTCTCTGCCCTCCTCCCTGCTCTCCTCTCTGCCCTCCTCTCTGCCCTCCTCCCTGCCCTCCTCCCTGTCCTCCTCTCTGCCCTCCTCCCTGCTCTCCTCCCTGCCCTCCTTTCTGCCCTCCTCCCTGCCCTCCTCCCTGCCCTCCTCTCTGTCCTCCTCTCTGCCCTCCTCCCTGCCCTCCTCTCTGCCCTCCTCTCTGCCCTCCTCTCTGTCCTCCTCTCTGCCCTCCTCCCTGCTCTCCTCTCTGCCCTCCTCCCTGCCCTCCTCCCTGCCCTCCTCTCTGTCCTCCTCTCTGCCCTCCTCCCTGCCCTCCTCTCTGCCCTCCCCTCTGCCCTCCTCCCTGCTCTCCCCTCTGTCCTCCTCCCTGTCCTCCTCCCTGCCCTCCCCTCTGCCCTCCTCCCTGCTCTCCTCTCTGCCCACCTCTCTGCCCTCCTCCCTGCCCTCCTCTCTGTCCTCCTCCCTGCCCTCCTCCCTGCCCTCCTCCCTGCCCTCCTCCCTGCCCTCCTCCCTGCCCTCCTCTCTGTCCTCCTCTCTGCCCTCCTCTCTGCCCTCCTCCCTGCCCTCCTCTCTGCCCTCCCCTCTGCCCTCCTCCCTGCTCTCCTCTCTGCCCTCCCCTCTGCCCTTCTCCCTGCCCTCCTCCCTATCCTCCTCCCTGCTCTCCTCCCTGCTCTCCTCCCTGCTCTCCCCTCTGTCCTCCTCCCTGCCCTCCTCCCTGCCCTCCTCTCTGTCCTCCTCTCTGTCCTCCTCTCTGCCCTCCTCCCTGCTCTCCTCTCTGCCCTCCTCCCTGCCCTCCTCCCTGCCCTCCTCTCTGTCCTCCTCTCTGCCCTCCTCCCTGCTCTCCTCTCTGCCCTCCTCCCTGCCCTCCTCCCTGTCCTCCTCTCTGCCCTCCCCTCTGCCCTCCTCCCTGCCCTCCTCTCTGCCCTCCTCCCTGCCCTCCATGGCTCTCACAGAGTGCTTTTCTCTGTGTGTCCCATTTTCCCTGCTCCTTTGCTCTCAGCTGATCAGCTTTTCCTGGAAATGCTGAGGCATCCGCTTAAGCTCCCTCAGAGACTTTTCCACTGTTCAGAAAAGTATAGAGAGTAATGTAACAAACTACTGTGTACCTAGGAGCTACAATTAATATTTTGTCATATTTGCCTCAGAAATTTTTTTAAGAACAGAAACATTTCAGATAAAATTGGATTCTTCTACATCTCTCTCTCAGGTCTGATTCTCTGCCTTCCCTCCTGAGTTCACCCTTCAGCCAAAGATTAGACGGGTCTATAGGGCCAACAGTAACACACATGAGGGATGTGCTTTATAATTCAGTCATGTACACGAGACTAATGGGCACACCAGCCCAAAAGCAAAGACAAGAAGGCAGGAAGGGACAGGAAAACTGGACGAATGAAAACAGGGAACCTGCGCTGGAGAAGGGGGGAGTGTTGACACATGGTAGGGTTGGCAAACAATGTCCCAGAGCAATTTGTATATTAACTGTTTAATGAGAAACTAATTTGCTCTGTAAACTTTCACCTAAATCACAATAAAAAATACAGAGAGAGATAGATATAGATAGATAGTTATTATATATGATGTCCCTGGGTGGCACAAGTGGTTTGTGCTCGACTGCTAACCAAAAGGTTCACAGTTCAAACCCACTCAACACTGCAGAAGAAAGGCCTGGAGATCTGCTTACATAAAGATTGTTGTTAGGTGCCGTTGAGTCTGTTCTGACTCATAGCTATCCTGTGTACAACAGAATGAAACACTGCCTGGTCCTGTGCCATCCTCACAATCGTTGCTGTGTTTGAGCCCATTGTTGCAGCCACTGTGTCAAGCCATCTGATCGAGGGTCTTCCTCTTTTTCGCTGACCCTCTACCTTACCAAGCATGAAGTCCTTCTCCAGGGACTGGTCCCTCCTGATCACATGTCCAAAATATGCAAAAGGAAGTCTCGCCGTCATTGCTTCCAGGGAGCACTCTGGCTGTACTTCTTCCAAGACAGACTTGTTGGTTCTTCTGGCAGTCCGAGGCATATTTAATATTCTTTTCCAGTACTGTAATTCAGATGCATCAATTCTTGTTCAGTCTTCCTTATTCATTGTCCAGCTTTCACATGCATATGAGGTGATTGAAAATACCATGGCTTGGGTCAGGCCCACCTTAGTCTTCAAAGTGACATCTTTGTTTTTTAACACTTTAAAGAGGTCTTTTGCAGCAGATTTGCCCAGTGCAATACGTCATTTGATTTCTTTATTTTTATTGTACTTTAGATGAGGGTTTACAGAACAAATAGTTTCTCATTAAACAGTTAGTACACATACCGTTTTATGACAGTGGTTAACAACCCCACAACTTGCCAATACTCTCCCTTGAGCTTGAGTTCCCTATTACCAGCTTTCCTGTCCCCTCTCCCTGGACTGTTGTGCCCCATTAGTCTTGTTTTGTTTTATGGGGCTGTCTAATCTTTGGCTGAATGGTGAACCTTGGGAGTGACTTCATTACTAAGCTAGAACGGTGTCTGGGGCCTTACTCTCAGGGTTTCTCCAGTCTCTGTCAGGCCAGTAAGTCTGGTCTTTTTTTGTGAGTTAGAATTTTGTTCTGCCTTTTTGTCCGGCTGTGTCAGGGAGGGACCCTCTGTTGTGATTCCTGTCAGAGCACTCCGTGGTGGTAGCCGGGCACCATCTAGTTGTACTGGACTCAGTCTAGTGGAGGCCGTGGTAGCTGTGGTCCATTAGTCCTTTGGAATAATCTTTTCCTTTATCTTGTTTTCTTCATTCTCCCTTGCTCCCGAAGGGGTGAGATCAGTGGAATATCTTAGATGGCTGCTCACAGACTTTTAAGACCCCAGACGCTACTTACCAAAGTAGAATGTAGAACATTTTCTTTATAAACTGTGTTACGCCAGTTGAGCTAGATGTTCCCCAAGACAATGATCCCCACAGCCCTCCGCCCAGCAATTCAGTCCCTCACGGAGTTTGGATGTGTCTGTGGAGCTTTCATTACCTTTTCTTGTACAAGTTGTGCTGGCTTCCCCAGTATTGTGTACTGTCTTACTCTTCACCAAATTTACCACTTACCTATTGTCTATTTAGTATTCCACTGCCCCAACCCTCCCATCCCTCGTAACTAACAAAGATTGTATCTTTTTGTGTGTGAACTTTTTCATGAGTTTTTACGGTTGAGGGCTCATACAATATTTGTCCTTTTGTGCGTCGTTTGATTTCTTGACTGCTGCTTCCATGGGCATTGATTGTGGAGCCAAGTAAAATGAAATCCTTGATGACTTCAGTCTTTCTTCCATATATCATGACATTACTTACTGGTTCAGTTGTGAGGATTTTTGTTTTGTTTTTTATTGTGCTTAAGGTGAAAGTTTACAGCTCAAGTTAGTTTCTCATAGAAAAATTTATAGACATATTGTCAGGTGACCCTAGTTGCTGTCCCTGTAATGTGACCGCACACTCGCCCTTTCCACCCTGGATTTCCTGTGTCCGTTCAACCAGCTCCTATCCCTTTCTGCCTTCTCATCTGGTCTCTGGACAGGAATTTTTGTTTTCTTTATGTTGAGGTGTAATCCATACTGAAGGCTGTAGTCTTTGATCTTCATCAGTAAGTGCTTCAAGTCCTCTTTGCTTTCAGCAAGTAAGGTTATGTCATTTGCGTATCGCAGGTTGTTCATGAGTGTTCCACCAATCCTGATGCCCCGTTCTTCTTCAGATAGTCCAGCTTCTAAGATTATCTGCTCAGCATACACACTGAATAAATATGGTGAAGGGATACAACTCTGATGCATACCTTTCCTGATTTTGAACCACACAGTATCCACTTGTTCTGTTCAAACAACTGTCTCTTGGTCTATGTATAGGTTCCGCATGAGCACAATTAAGTGTTCTGGAATTCCCATTCTTCATAACATTACCTGTAATTTTTTTATGATCTGCACGGTCGAATGCCTTTGCATAGTCAATAAAACACAGGTAAACATCTTTCTGGTATTCTCTGCTTTCAGCCAAGATCCATCTGGTATCAGTAATGATAACCTTCATTCCACATCCTCTTTTGAATCTGGCTTGAATTTCTGGCACGTTCCTGTCGATATACTGCTGCAGCTGCTTTTGAATGATCTTCAGCAAAATTTTACTTGTGTGTGATCTTAATGATATTACTTGATAATTTCCACATTCTGTTGGATCACCTTTCTTTGGAATGGGCACAAATATGGACCTCTTCCAGTCGGTTGGCCAGGAAGCTGTCTTCCCAGTTTCTTGGCATACACGGAGGAGTACCTCCAGCGCTGCATGTAGTAAAGATTACAGCCAAGAAAATCCTATGGAGCAGTTCTACTCAGTAACACATGGGGTTGTCTTGAGCCAGAATCAGCTGGATGGCAGTGGGTTTGGGTTTTTGGTTTTGGTGGTTGTTAGTTGCCATCAAGTCGATTCCAGCTCATAGCGACCCCACAGAGTGGAACTGCTCCATAAGGTTTTAAGGTTGCTTTTGGAAACAGATCACCAGGCCTTACTTCCGAGGAGCCTCTGGGTGGGTTTGCACCACTAATCTTTCAGTTAGTAGTCCAGCGCTTAACCATTTATGCCACACAGGGACCCTTGGTTTTGGTACATATCCATAATCAACATGTAGTAGTTCTATATTTCACATTTTGAGGAGCCACTAAACCGTTTTCCACAGTGGCTGTACTGTTACATTCCTACCAGCAGTGGAGGAGGGGACCAGTTTCTCCACAACCTCATCAACAACTGTCATTTTCTGGTTTTTTTTTTTTCTTCGATTAAATCATTGCCATTCTAATAGGAGGAGGTGGTATCTCCTTGTAGTTTTTATTTTCATCTCTCTAATGGCTAATGACATTGAGCATCTTTTCATATACTTGTTGGCCATTTGAATATCCTCTTTGGTGAACTGTTGAAGTCCTTTGCCCATTTTTTGATTGGGCTGTTTGTTTTTTTGTTGTTAAGTTACAGATATGTTTTATATATTTTGGACATTAGACCCTTATCAGGTCTGAATTTTTTCTCTCCGTCTGTAGGGTGTGTTTTCACTTTGTTGATAAAGGTCTTTGATGAAGAAAAGTATCTAATTTTTATGAGGTCCCATTTATCTATTTTGCCTTTTGCTGCTTGTGCTTTTCTTGTTCTATCTGATAATCCATTGTTAAAAACTAGGCCCAGCAGGCCCTTCCCAATATTTTCTTCTAAAAATTTTATGGCTGTAGTTTTCACAATTAGGTCCTTGATCCATTTTGAACTAGTTTTTGTGTATGGTGTGAGGCGTGGATCCTGATTCATTCTTCTACATGTGGAAACACAATTTTCCCAGCACCATTTATTGAAGAGACTCTTTTTTTATTGTTTTATTGTTGTAGTTTAAATGAAGATTACATTTCAAGTTAGTCTCCCATACAAAAATTTACATGTACATTGCTTTGTGACCCTAATTGCTCTCCCCATACTGTGACAGCACACTCCTTTCCACCCCTGACTCCCCAAGTCCATTCAACCAGCTCCTAACCCTCTCTGCCTTCCCATCTCACCTGCGGACAGAAGCTGCCTATTTAGTCTCTTGTATCTATCTACTTGAGCCAAGAGGCACACTCCTCAAGAGTATCACTTTATGTCCCACAGTCCAGTCCAACCCCTGTCTGAAGAGTTGGCCTTGGGAGTTGTTTTAGTTCTGAGCTGATAGAGAATCCAGGGACCATGCTTTCCGGGGTTCTTCCAGTCTCAGTCAGACCATTAAGTCTGGTCTTCCATTGAAGAGACTCTTCCTTCCTCATTGGGTGGGCCTTGTCAAAAATCATTTGTCTGTAGATGTATGGATACCACCTACTCTTGAAGCTTTTCTTCCTTATTCTTTCTGACGATACTGTGCTTCCTTTCTCCTCACACCTCTAAACCCTACCCCTCCTTCAGACTCAGTCTTTTCATAGTTTGTCTGACATCCCTACATCAGTCCATTCTATTGAATAAACCCTTACTGCCGAACATCTGCTCTAGGCCAGGAGTTTATAGTCCTATAGGGGAGAGACAGGGAACAAACACTTCTCACGTGATAAGCAATAGCAATACTAAAACAAAATGATAAGATCATTTATAATATTAATATTAGTGTTTGTATTTTACTGATATTAGTATTTTACAAATGTTCAGAGTTCATCAGATTTTTAAAAATCAGTGAAACTGAACATTTAAAAGATTTCAAATACATTTATGAACAGTTCATAGTATGTCACTCTGACTGCTGAAGATCTGACTGCTGCTTCCTTTAACTTCAGTCCTGTCTGCTTCTGGGCGTGAGGAGCTGCCGTGGTGTCTGGTGTAGCTGGTTCCACTGGGCTTCAGTGCCCTTCTGCTCCGCTGAGTGGAGCTTCCAGGACCACCACCTCTGGGCAGGCAGCTCTTCCACTCTGACTGGGGAGCTCCTGTTGGAATTTTGATTTCTCTCCCTACCAACCTGTTCCAATTTCTCCTTTTCCCCCAAGGACGTCTCCCACTATAGATCCATGCTCAGTTTTGCTTTTTTTTTTTTTCCCCTTCCTTTTTTTGGGGGGTGGGGGTGCTGCTGTGTAGATGCAGGATTTAAGTGGAAAATAGCTGTTGGGAGGCCTGTCAGGGTGCCAGTTTTGGGAGGGAGACTTGGAAAGGAATGAGAAAGGGATTGGAGAGAAAGTAAGTAAGTGTGAACAGAACCGCCAACCTGTATCTGAAATAATACTGTAACAACCAAAATACCTGCTTTATGATGCTTAAAAATGCATGCCATTCCTTGTCATGGATTGAATTGTATCCCCACAAATATGTGTCAACTTGGTTAGGCCATGATTCCCAGTATTGTTTGGTTGTCTTCCATTTTGTGATTTTCCTATGTGTTATAAATCATAATCTCTGCCTGTGGTTAAAGAGGATTAGGGTGGGACATAACATCCTTGCTTAGGTCACATCTCTGAGCCAATGTAAAGGGAGTTTCTCTGGGGTGTGGCCTGCACCACCTTTTATCTTTGTTGTTGTTGTTGTTGTTGTTAGGTGCCGTCCAGTCAGAAGTCAGTTGCAACTCATAGTGACCCTGTGTACTGTAGAACAGAACACTTCCCGGTCATGCACCATGCTTACAATCATTGTTCTGCTTGAACCCATTGTTGCAGCCACTGTGTCATTTCCTCTCATTGAGGGTCTTTCTCTTTTTCACTGACCCTCTACTTTACCAACCAAGCATGATGTCCTTCTCCAGGGACTGATCCCTTCTGATAACATGTCTAAAGTATGTAAGACGTAGTCTCGTCATCCTTGCTTCTGAGGAGCATTCTGGTTGTACTTCTTCCAAGACAGATTTGTTTGTTGTTTTGGCAGTCCATGGTTTATTTAATACTCTTTGCCAACACCACAATTCAAAGACATCAGTTCTTCTTCAGTCTTCTTATTCATTATCCAGCTTTTGCATGGGTATGATGTGATTGAAAATACCATGGCTTGGTTCAGGCGCTTAGTCTTCAAGGTGACATCTTTGCTTTTTAACACTTTAAAGAGGTCTTTTGCAGCAGATTTGCCCGATGCAATGCGTCTTTTGATTTCTTGACTGCTGCTTCCATGGGTGTTGATTGTGGATCCTAGTAAAATGAAATCCTTGACAACTTCAATCTTTTCTCTGTTTATGATGATGTTGCTTATTATTATTAAATTAAGTATTATTAAAAAGACAGGAAAGAAAGAAAAGACCAAAATGGATGTCAGAAGAGACTGAAGCTAGCTCTTGAACATCAAGTAGCTAAAGCAAAAGAAGGAAATGATGAAGTAAAAGAACTGAACAGAAGATTTCAAAGGGCAGCTCGAGAAGACAAAGTAAAGTATTATAATGACATGTGCACAGAGCTGGAGATAGAAAACCAAGGGAAGTACACGCTCGGCATTTCTCAAGCTGAAAGAACCGAAGAAAAATTCAAGCCTCGAGTTGCCATAGTGAAGGATTCTACAGGGAAAATATTAAATGACGCAGGAAGCATCAAAAGAAGATGAAAGGAATACACAGTCACTGTACCGAAGAGAACTGGTCGACGTTCAGCTATTTCAAGAGATAGCATATGAGCATTCAGAATTGATGGTACTGAAGGAAGAAGTCCAAGCTGCACTGAAGACGCTGGTGAAAAACAAAGCTCCAGGAATTGACGGAATATCAGTTGAGATGTTTCAATAAATGGATGCAGTGCTGGAAGTGCTCACTCGTCTATGCCAAGAAATTTGGAAGACAGACGGCTACCTGGCCAACCAACTGGAAGAGATTCGTATTTTTGCCTATTCCCAAGAAAGGGGATCCAACCGAATGCGGAAATTATCAAACAATATAATTAATATCACATGCAAGTAAAATTGTGCTGAAAATCGTTCAAAAGTGGCTGCAGCGGTATATCGACAGAGAACTGCCAGAAATTCAGGTTGGATTCTGAAGAGGAGGTGGAACCAGGGAGATTATTGCTGATGTCAGATGGATCCTGGCTGAAAGCAGAGAATACCAGAAAGATGTTTGCCTATGTTTTATTGATTATGCAAAGCCATTCAACTGTGTGGATCGTAACAAATTATGGATAACATACCGAAGAATGGGAGTTCCAGAACACTTAATTGTGCGCATGAGGAACCTGTACATAGATCAAGAGGCATTCGTTTGAACAGAACAGGGGGATACTGTGTGGTTTAAAGTCAGGAAAGGTGTGCGTCAGGGTTGTATCCTTTCACCGTACCTATTCAATCTGTATGCTGAGCAAATAATCCGAGAACCTGGACTATATGAAGAAGAACGAGGCATCAGGATTGGAGGAAGACTCATTAACAACCTGTATTATGCAGATGACACAACCCTGCTTGCTGAAAGTGTAGAGGACTTGAAGCACTTACTGATGAAGATCAAAAACTACAGCCTTGTATGGATTACACCTTTTATCTTCCAAGAGATGAAAGGGAAGCAAGCAGAGAGTTGGAGACCTCATACCACCAAGAAAGCAGTGCTGGGAGCAGAGCGCATCCTTTGGACCCAGGGTTCCTGCACGGAGAAGCTTCTAGTCCAGGGGAAGATTGATGACAAGGACCTTCCTCCAGAGTAGACAGAGAAAACCTTCCCTTGGAGCTGACGCCCTGAATTTGGACTTGTAGCTTAGTAGACTATGAGAAAATAAATTTCTCTTTGTTAAAGCCATCCACTTGTGGTATTTCTGTTATAGTAGTACTAGATGACTAAGACATGCCAGAATACTGAAAACTGGTGTCATCACTGAACAGTATGATAAATGCTTTGTGATTGAGAGGTGAGTTATCCGTCCCTGCCTGAGGATGGCAAGATGGATGGAGAAATGGAGGACTGGATGAAGAGGAAGAGGCAGAGGTGATGATGTTTGAGCTGAATCTTGAATGAGTAGAAGGCAAAGAGATGAGGTTGTGGGGACAGGACAGTATGCTCCATGGCCTGGGGGCATAAGTATGATAAAGCTCAGTACCACAGGAAACCAGATATTAATGAGCCCTTTTCCTAAACCATTTGGACTTGCTATACTGTGTTGAATAGCCAGTCCTTGCCTCAGGTGTCTTGTTGATGGACTGTTTCATAGGTGGGAGTCTTCTCTGTTGGAGGGCAAGACCCTCCTCTGTCCTCATGGTGATTTGCATAACAGACCTTCATTAAGTAAGGATGAATTTTATCCTTTTCTATCTTGTGCACTTTATTGCCATCATGCACCACCATCACCAGCTCCTCAAGCCTGGGACTTGGGGTCTTAAGCCTTTTGTCTTTGAAGTCTCTTGGTGGCCTGTAAACAGGGGCAAGCCCCCGGCGTGCTGACTGACAGCAGCTTGGTCACCACCATTCCTTTTTCTTCCTGCAGCCTAGTGCAAGCAGAATACTGGCACGACCCCATAAAGGAGGACACGTACCGCAACCACAGCATCTTCTTGGCGGATATAAATCAGGAGAGGGTAAGCACCCAAGCCAGGCTGCCATAGTCATGCATTCATTTTTCTATTTGGCATCGTGAACAGATTAGCAGTGATGGTTTACCCAAAATATCCTGAGCAGTGCTTATGAGATTTAGTTCCTTTTAGGGAAGTTGAAATGATTTGGCTTTTTTCCCTTAAGTCCTTTCCCTTTCCTAGTGTTGAAGAAGCAGGATAAGCTCATTTGTTTGCTCCCTGGAGTATGTAGAAATTCCCAGCTGCTGTCTTAATTAGGGAAGCCTTCCTGGCAGGTCCCTTTTGGGGCAGATTTTCTCAGAAGAGAGGTTTATCAACTGCAGACGGGACTGAGTATGTTGCAGACTTGGTTTGGGAAGAGTCCAGTAAAGTGGATGGCTCAGTATTATATTAGGCTTATTTTGAGGATTTTTTTTTTTTAAACAGAAAATTTTAAGGAAAATAAAAAGGGAAAAGAATACAGACTAGTATCACACAACTGCCCACAATTTGCAGTTTCTTACTTTGCCTTGGCTTTCTCTGGCATACCTGTCTGAATGCCTCTGGAGTGCACTGTGGCAGATTCATGGCTGCACTGGATGCCATGGCCGGTGGGGGAGTATGAATCAGGTAGGATGTGCAGGAAAGGCTGTAAAATGTATACTCTGGGCAGGGAGCTGGAAAAGCAGCCATCCCCATGGGGAAAAGAAACATGGTGGCCCAGAGTCAGGGAGACTAGAGCACTGAGAGGCTTAAGTCCCCCCACTGGAATCCAATGGTAATGTCATGGAGGCGCTGCTGCCTTTCTTCCAGGGTGTCAATGAGTCCTACAAGAAAAATCTGATGGCCTTAAAGAAGTTTGTGATGGTGAAATTCCTCAATGATTCCATTGTGGACCCTGTGGATTCTGAGGTGAGACACTGCTTAGGACACAACATGCCAGGAGGCCATAGGAGTAAATGGCGTTCAAATGCTGCTTCCTGCTGGGAGCACACCTTCAGTCCTTTCCACCAACCTTTGTGTGGGGCAGGAGTTTTTCACCCAAGGTTTATAAATGGGTCACTGAGGGTTGTAACCCCGCAAAAGTGTATGTTAAATTATGTAATTGTACTCTCTGGGGAAGGGTCTGTAATTTTCATCAGATTCTCAAATGGACCTATTACCCAAAAAAGATCAGAACCACTAGCCCCAAATCTGTAAGTTCCTAAGCTTGGCATTCAAGGTCTGCCTTGATTGAGCTTTATCCTATCTTTCCAGCCTCATCTCCCTTCACTGCCCACACTTCACGCACTCTGTGATCATGCCCTCCTGTGCTACTCGACATGCCCAAACTTGGCATGTGCTTTTACTCCTCATGCCTTTGTTCATGCTTTTCCATGTCTAGAATGCCCTTCCTTGGCTTCTCCACCTGATCGGCTTCTTCCTCAACTGTCAAGACCAAACTCAAATGTCACTGCCCCCAGGACGCCATCCGTATTCCAAGCAGAACTGTTGCCTCTTTTGTAGAATCATCAGCCTCTATGAGAGCACTCTTCATATTATGCCAAACCAGGGGGTTGGCAAACTATGGCCTGTGGGCCAATTCCTATCTCCCACCTGTTTTTGTATGGCCCACAAACTAAGAATGGTTTTTATATTTTTAAAGGTTAAAAAAAATAAAAAGAACATTTTATGACACTTTAAAATTACATGAAGTTCAAATTTCAGTAGTTTTATTGGAACACAGACAGCCATGCCCCTTCTTTACATATTGTCTATGACCGCATTGCATTAATTGCACTGAGTAGTTGTGACCATAGAGCCCCTAAAGCTTAAAATATTGCATCTGGCCTTTACACAGAAAGTTTACTGATCCCTGTGCTAAACAATTATGTGTCTCAGTAAACTGCAAGCTTCTTGGAAACAGGGACCATACATTCATCTCTGAATGTCTAGAGTTCAGCACAGGGATTTACACAGGGCTGGCACTCAATAAATGTAGGAAGCAGAAATTCTAGTAAATGGATAGCTCTTTGGAAAGATGAACTTATCCCTCAGGATCCACCCTTAGAAAGAGATGACTCAACATATATCCCATCCATTTTTCCTTCTTGCTGTAGCTTTATGTTCAGTTTGTTGGTGGTCTTAGCTAGTAGCCAGTCTCAAATTAGTTTGGCAGCATGTGCAAAGCGTATGATCTGACCTTGTTTCTTCCTCCCCTCCTGCAGTGGTTTGGATTTTACAGAAGTGGCCAAGCCAAGGAAACCATCCCCTTACAGAAGACCACTTTGTACATACAGGTCAGTAACTGAGAGGACAGATTTGTTTTAGGAGGTTAGCACTGTGATTTTAGCTCCTGGTTCCTAAACCTGCTAGGTCCTTTGGTGGTAGAGCCACCAGAGTACTGGGTGCGCATGAGGCATCTGACTCAGGTCTCACATGGGTGGGGTTTGTTAGGCTTTTGATGTTGGGCTAGCATATCGGGCACTGGTTTACAGAAATCTACTACATCCTGAAGATGGAAGGGCCTGTGCCTCATGGTTTTACTCTTCAGGCATACACAACAGGCATACCATCTCTGACTCCTTCCTTCTGATAAAAAGGTTTAGAACTGGCTTCCTTTGCTGAGGTGCTACAAATCCAGGAAGCCCCTGTGCACAATGAATACGTAGAAGAGAGGGCTTACTTTAAAACATTGACTAGATAGAGCAGTGTTTGGCATATAATTAGCTATCAATAATGGTTCAGTGGTACAAATCTTGCCTTCCGTACGTAAGACCTGGGTTCAGTTCTCGGCTAGTGTGCCTCATGTGTAGCCACCACACATTTGTCATTGGAGGCTTGCTTGTGGCTATGACGCTGAACATGTTTCATTTGAGCTTCCACACTAAGGCAGATGAGGAAAAGGCTTGGTGATCTACTTCCAAAAATCAGCCAGTGAAAACTATGGATCACAATGGGCTCATCCCATTGTGCATAGGGTTGCCATGAGTCAAGGGCTAACTTGACAGTAGCTAATGACAACAGTAGATGTGAAAGTCAGTGTTAAGGTGCCCCCACTTAAATAGGAACTGACCGGCCGAGCTCCTCCTGCAGGAAGTTGAATGGGAGTAGAACTGTGGATCTTGTTCAGCTGTGGATCCTGTTTCTCAAGCAGCATTTTCTCACCTCCAATTCCATACTGAGCATTTTATACTGGAAATAAAACCAAAAACCAAACCCGTTGCCAATGAGTTGATTCTGACTCACAGCGACCCCTATAGGACAGAGTAGAACTGCCTGGTGTGTTCCAGCTGCTGACCTTTTGGTTAGCAGCCATAGCTCTTAACTGCTACACCACTAGGGTTCCCAGTTTGGAGATAGATGCTCCCAAAAAAGCACAAATGCTACATCTGTACTGATCACCTGCTAGAATTCCTCTGGATAATTTCAGAAGTCAGTTTTCTCTTCTGTTGGCTTTTCTCTTCCATTTGGTACCCCAGCTTGGGTGGGTAAAAAGAAAGGGAAGTTAGGGTCTGATAAGAGTTTTAGACCATGGGATTAACAGCCCACACGAACCACAACCTCTTCTAACCTGAGACCAAAAGAAGTAGATGGTGCCTGGCTACCACTACTTATCATGCTGACCAGGGACACAATAGAAGGTCCTGGATAGAATGGAGAAAAATGTAGGAAAAAACTCAAATTCCTAAAAAAGGTCAGACTTACTGGACTGATAGAGACTAGAGGAACCTCCAAGACTGTTGCCCTATGAACTTGGAATTGAAGCTATTTCTGCAGGTCACCTTTCAGCCAAATAATATATAATAGATATTATAATATCACCATGAGTACTGTGCTCCCTTAAACAATTAACTGTATGAGACCAAATGGTCAGCAGTTACCCAGAAGCAAAGATGAGAAAGCAAGGAGGGGAGGGGAAGCTAGATCAATGGAAACAAGAACAAACAGAATGGAAATAATGAAAATGCTGACACATTGTAAAAATTGTAACCAATGGCATGGAACCGTCTGTATAAAAATTGTTAAAGGAGAACCTAATTTGCTGTGTACACTTTCACCTAAAACCTAAAAGGAAAAAACAAATAAATAAATAAGAACTTCCTTATTGTGAAACTCAGACTGATGGTAGCCACAGCAGAAGCAGCATTCTAGCACTATCCAAACTGTTCATTTTCCCAGCCAGGGGCATATGTTCTGTGCTACCCAGGCTGTGAGGAATGACGTTTTCCACTGTGGGAGTATTAAAGTGTCCTAGGTTTGTTATCTAAGGGTTGGATATGTTTAAGTCACTTAGCTATTGTTCTGTCTTTGTCTCGGTTTACTTAACTATGACATTCTGAGGCAATTTTGTCTGTGGCCTGCCCACTCATGAGCTGTCCTCAGCAGCTTTGGGAGCTTTTCAGAAGGCAGAATGTAAAACTATGTATGGAACAATCTCAACTGCATATATACTCTTAATGCTCAGAAAAAAAAAACTGGAACGAGGTATCTTTTTTGACATTTTCTACAAATACACCTCAATTATTTTAATACTCAGAAAAAAATTAATTTGGAAAATATTTCTCAAGTTAACATTCTATTATTTTACTCTAAAACTTTTCATTAACCCTTTTAATTATGGCCTCTCTCCCTGCAGGACCGCTTGGGGCTAAAGGAAATGGACAATGCAGGGAAGCTTGTCTTCCTGGCTATAGAAGGAGACCATCTTCAACTGTCTGAAGAATGGCTTGATGCCCACATCATCCCCTTCCTTAAGTGAAACTCCTGCCATCTGCACCAGAGCTCAGGGAGCCCCTTCACTTCCAAACCTGTGGGAGACAGTTCCTTTCATGCCCAAACCTGAGCTCATATCTAGCTTGCAACTAATCCTTCTCCTGTCATCATCTTAACATGCCCTCCTTGGAAAGATCTGAATCTTATCCTTTGCTTATCCTATCACCATATGGTGTTGAATGCAAATTTAATTAGCTAATAACCACGGAGACAACTTTACAACCCTTCCGTGTGGTCAAGCTCAGTCTTAGGAAAGGGAGTCTGCTGCAGGTCAGTGCCAGGCCCAGAGGAGACTGAACTAAAGCCATGAAATAGATCCTAAAGGCAGACACCTTTTCTGGGGGATTCAGAAGTCTGATCACATCTCAAGCCAAGAGAAAAGGCGAGTACCTGGGCCTGAGTCCTGTAAATGCTCAGTTTTGCTGGTGGAGATTTAATGTGTGCTTGGGAAAGTATTGCTTAGATAATATGTCGCCTTCTGTGGTGTCCTAGCAATTACTAGACAAATTCCACTTGCCCCCATCTTGCCTCTGTAGCACTCACTTTGTCTCAGGTAGTGATGAAATTAGTCACTCTGACACAAGAGGGGAGTAGCACTCAGTTGGGTTGCTTAAGGGAGGGAACGTACATCTTGTAGCTGGGGCGGTGGTAGGAGTGGAAGTGAAAAATGAGGAGATAGTGATTCTTCACATTCCTTCCTTGACTAAACCTGTCCCTGGTTTCTTTGTATGACTAGTGGTCTGGACTCTAGTCACTGCTGCTGGCTTTAGCAGAGAATGGGTGGGAAAATGTGAAGAGACAGGCTTTCTAACTTCCATCTCCAAATATCATACATACTTACCAGCATACCGTTTGTAATGTGCTCTGTGGGAAAAAAAAAAAGTTCACTCAAAAAGCTTGAGAAAGGCTTTATACTTTCTCCTCTTGGAGATCAACTCCCATTAGAGTATTAAGGACTCTAAGAATTCCTGTTACAATAAAAAAAACTAACCGTAATCTGATCTACCATTTCCCACATTGTTTGTGCATAGAAGTCTTGGCGTTCGCACACTCTTTGCCCCGAACAGACCTATCAACACTTTCTGGAAGACTGTTCTGCAGAATGCCAGTTTGGGAAAATGATTTGGCTCTGCTTTGATTGGAAGTACCTTGTTAAGTGTTGCAGTTTACCCTTTGATTTCTCCTTCCCTCTCTCAAGCCCTATTCTTCAACCAAAAGATGAGGATATTAAGGGTAAGAGGTGGGAGGATGTGAAGTTTAATTTTATGAGGTTGTCTAAAATAAAGAGTAGTTTCTTATCCTTGGTGTCATTTTTCTTTTCAATATTTTACATCTCTGTACAGCAAACAGTATAGGTAAACAACGAAGCAAGTTTGGTATTAACTTTATTCTATTTTCTGTATAACTTTAAGTACATAAAGGTTTATTTCCACAGGCCTCAGGAAATCGGTAGAAGTCACAGGACAATTTCTCTTCCCACCAAAAAAGTTGCATATTTTGGTAAGTGTATGTCCTAGAGGGAAAAACTGAAATTTACACTAGCAATGCTGTGCAAGATTCTTAAGATAAATCAAGACCTAAAACCAGCCCACAGTGGAGGTTTTAGCCCTCTGTTCAGGTGCCTGGACAGAAGCCATAAGCTGTTGAGCATGACAGGAAAAAGGAGGCAGTGAAGATGGATGATAGGCACCTAGCACAGGAGTAAGGAATGCCAGATTCCTTGGAATGGTGTGTTCTTGTTTTCCCTTTGTTAAAAAAAGTCATCTCCGTAGGAAGATGCTAGGCAGGGATCCCAGAGAAAGGCTCCAGGACTCCTCTAACTGCCCAGGGTGCAAGATACTGCTACAGCAGCCAGTACAGGAGAACCTACTATTTCATGGTTCAGGCAGACCCAGGATGGAATGCAAAATAAAAGGAATGCTTATGGGAAACAATTTTGCTTGGAATGCTAGATGGCCAAGCCTCAGCCTTTGGTCCAGTTCAACCCTTACCTAACTTATCAACAGTGAAAAATTAGTTTGGTTAGAAGAACCAGCTGAAATCACACCAGCTTCTGCTACGCTCATGTGCATTGTTAGAAAAAGATTAATTTATGTGAACATCCTGATCGGTTAATTCCTAGGGACTGTTTTATTCTTCCCAAAAGACTGTTGGTAGAATAACCCCCAAAAGCTGAAAGCCAAAACCTACCAATCCTGGTCTGTAGTTCCTTAAGAATGAACTGGTGGTGTGGTTGAGCTGATACAGAAAAGCTGCACCTTCCTGCAGATGATCAACTGACCTGCTATCCCACCCCAAATCTCAGCCTGAGGTATATTTCAGTGAAGGCAGGTAGCTGTGCTCCTCAGAGCAGAGAAGCAGTTTAAGAGCAGAAAGGTAGAGGAAATCTAGAAAAGAACCGTCTTGATACAGATTTATCCCATGGTGTGAAGGGAGAGGGCAAAGAACCCAGTGGCACTTCACTTATCCAGCAATTTCTGTCACTGTGGTGACTAACTTCTGCCCGTTCCATACGGTCTTGAACTGCTCAGGGACTGGGAACTCATTCTGCAAATAGAGACAATAGTTCAAAAATTTGAGCTAAGTAAGAGCTGAGGTCAACTCTCACTCTTCTCCCAAAGCTTGCTTCCACTGAGAGCACAGTAGCATGTAATGAGATAGAAACTGACTCTGTCTGAAAAGCATGGCTATGTAAATGGCAACGCCACAACTTGGGCTACCATTTTCCCTACCACTGATAGGAGAAGACCATTGGCATGTGGGAAAGAGAACCAAGGCTCCAAAGCCAAACATGTAGGTTTGAATCTGTGTCCTATTATTTACTGATCTGTGACCTCAGGCAGATGGTTGAACCTATGAGGCATGAAAAATATGTATGGCACCAGCCCAACCGAGTGCTGTGATTCATTCCCATTCTTTTTTGCTACCCTGAGTATCTGCTCAATTTAAAAGCAGAAACCAGCCCCCTTTGGAGCTCTACTACAGGGACTACCTCAGGCTTCGATGTACAATGTCCATCTAATAGCTTTCTCCAATGCAAGAGGTCATCAGTCCCTTCCTTTGAACATCATACTACTGAAGAGATCAAGAAACTTACAAAGTCACCACCTTCTGTAGGAATAAGGACATTCATCTCAGAAGATTTGGCACTGACTATCTCACACTCCAAGGAATTCCTGCTCAGGTAAGTGTGGCAGCCATCTGTTTTGTTGATGGAAATGGTTGGCACTTTACCCATTACCTGCAGAGAAAACCAAGAAAACTGAGTCCCACCAGTCGAGAATAGTTGTAGGAAAAGCTTTCACTGTTTCACAGGATGCAGCAACTACATAAAAAGCTCACAGGTGTACAACAGGTATTAGATGCTAGGGGCAGGCTGGATGGGAGCTGGAAAGAGCTCACTAGAGAGCCAACTCCTCTCCTGACACATCCAAAGCAGATCAGCTTACAGACTGTAGAATCAGATTCCCACCAGAGCAACATCTGTGGGTCTGCTGTGTCTCTCTTAATTAATTCCTCAGGGACCAAAAGAAGGGGCCAAGATACCAAGTTACCTGAACTTTGACATCTCTACTATTGATTATCTCCACAATGCCCACCACGTCATCGAACACCAGACCAAGTTTCTTACAGTTATCTGGGAGAAGAAAGGGAGCAGATCAACAGCATAACCTTTAAGAATCTTTAGAAAGAGAGTGGGGGAAAAGGTTCTAGCCCTCTCGGACTCTAGGACCAACACTGCCTGGGACAGCAAAAAGGACTCACCTACTGTAATGGAATTAATTTTGCCCTTGATTTGCAATGTTGTATTGACACACTTGTATATGTAAGCCACCTGTTTCAGCTCTGTGTCATCAATCACCAAGTTGGAAACATTCTCTTGATTTTCCTGTTAAAGAGATACACCTTTCAGGAATCTCATCCTAAGCACATACCACCCAGAGTAACTGAGGCTGTCCCAAACTTGTCCCTTTCAGTCTAAGCCAGAATTCTACACTCATTTGTCTGTGCTCCCTGTTTAAATCCTCCGTCCCCATCCCTTGTTCCCAGTACAGTTAGTTTTAACTCACCACTCTCCACTTCTTGCCCTCCAGTTCAAGTAGAGGTGGCTCTTTCTTTGCGGCTGGTTTCGGGGAGGGGCTGACTCCTGGTTTAGGTGCAGAGAATGGTTTGGGGCCACTGCGTACGGGACCACTCTGAGCCTTCAGGGCAGGGTTCTTGTGAGTCTTCATGTCATCAGATACATGTTTCAGGGCTGTAAAAGAACGGCAGTTACTCTGTTCCTGTTCCTCATACCAGGGCTTTGGGCTGAGGCAATAACCAACTTCTGCTATCAGAGGTTAAACTCATCCTTAACAGAAAACCTAAAGCCAAAAACCAGAGCCTGAGAGGTTCTCCCACAGTTTTGGAGAAGTACTTCAGTAATTTCTCTTCTCCCCCAAGGGTAAATTACATGCTCCCATTTTAAAAAACATGTTTTTTCCCATCTTAAAAAATATGGAATGTGTGTATACTGAAAGGGGGGCATGTAAATGCACAAGAAAAGATTTAGAAAGACAAATGCCAAACATATAATCACAAAATATATATGTGTAGTTTTAAAAGCAATATAAAAGAACAAAATAATAATGTGGTACTAAAGAAAATGTGGTAAAAACAGAAAAACCTCACCCACATCTAACCCTAACCCCCCCTACACACACACACACACAATCTCTGTTGGCATTTGAAACTCGTTTCTTTCTATTCATAGTTATTTCGCTGTAACCATACACAACAAATTTGGCTTAAGCAATTAACAATAAAAGTTTTCTCATGTTAACCTACAGTTTCTAAAAATATGGGTTTTTTTTAAATTTTTTAAGGTAAAAGATTCCATAGTCTCCCTCAGCAGGCTGATGCACACTTTGCTCTTGAACATGGCCCAATCTATGCTGACTAACCAATGCTGAATGGCCACTATTCCTTGTGGTTGTAGCTGAACTACTATATTTTTGTTGCTATTGTTAAATACTACATGGTTCACTGTAGAAAAAAATTTAATGGCTACATAATATTCCACCAAGAGGACATACTATAGTTAACCACTGCCTTACTGTTAGACAATTATGCTGTTATAGTATTTTTAGTATTAGAAATGACACTGTGTATAAAACTTGTTCTATATTTTAGATATTTTATGTACAGATTTCTAGAAGTGGGTAAGAACATTTTTAACCTTCCTGACCCAGAATTCCAAGAAGGCAGTATGATTTAGACTTCCAACAGCAGTGTATAAAGTGTCTAGTTTGTTTATACCAACATTAGGTAATTCTTATAGAAATTTTCAATGTGACTAGTATACATCCTCTGAGGAAATTAACCCGCCACCCCCCTCAGTGCCCACCCAGTGTTCCAATCACAGGACTTCCCAAAGAGACCATTGTGGTAACACGGATAAAGCTCTGATGAAACTGCCAGCACCATACACCATACCTCGGCACAACAGGGTACTTTCTATATGCCACTTAATGTTAAATCACTCTCCCATGAGGCAGAGGGCTTCCCAACTGGAATCACCCATTTTCAATTTCCATTTAGGCCAGATTTGCTGTCCCATTGGGTAACTTGAAGGAACATGATATCCCAAAATAATTCTCCCACACACAAGCCAGGGTTCTGGTTTACAGATTTAATTGTTGTGTGTCTGGTTGGTAAGGTCTGGCTCAACCAACTTGGTGTACCAACTCTTCTTCCAAAGTATTCACTCACCATGTGTGATGCTCTCCCCCTGGTTAATCTGGGCAAACAGTGCTGAGCGTGAAGCAGAGTCATCTGAGCCTGAACTGGTAGGGACTGGAGGGGGAGGCAGGCCAGGTGGAGGGGGAGGAGGACCCGATCCGGCAGAGGGTCCAGATGGCAAGCCACTCAGCTCTTTTGCCACAGGCCCCTGAAACAATAAGCACAGGTGACATACTCATCCTCTTTCTCTCCCTCTGTACTATTCCCAGTAGGGCCCTACCATGTGTCCAGGATACATGGGCTACCCACCATAGCCCTTGAGACAGTAATTAATGCTCTATATCCACATTCAACTTGGCTTCATTCCCGGTCACCCTTCCCCAAGAATCCAACTCTCCGCTCCATTTCTCAGCTTTCACATCTACCTAATTCCAGCTCTAAACCCACACTTCTGAAAATCTACCTCACATCTCCCATACCTAGTGTATCACCAGTGGCTCAGAGTCAACAAGTCCCAAACTGATTTTATCATCTCCTCCCTGCACCCCTACCTGTACAATCATCCCCTTGTCTCTATTTCATTGAAAGGCATTACAATCCAAGACTGACTGACTAATCTTTTTTTGTGTCTTCCTCAGCCTCTCAGCCTCTTTAAGTTTTTCTATAATCTTGGTTATATCTCCTGCAAATTCTTTTGTACCAACCCCTAGAACCATGACCACTTCCATAGTTTGAACATACGCCTTTATCCTTGACCTACTGGGACTCTTTTAAGGACAACGCTGATCATTATCACTCGCTTGCTCAAATACCTATGATAGTTACTTAAGACTTACTATGAAGTCCAAGGGGCCTCAGCCTTCCTTTCCAGCCTTTTCTCCTAAAATTCTCTCACCATCTCTTACTGAAGCCAGAGATGAGCAATCTCCACATTTACTCTGTAATTACTTTGCTTCAGCAGTGCCTTTTGCTAATATCCTCATTCCTCTCACTTCCCAATCTCCTATACTTCTTTCAAGTCTCAGACCAGAGTACAGCTCTTCAAAATACCACCTCTCCCAGTGAGAAACACTCTTCTCCTCCTCCTACTCTGTAGTCTGTATCTTTCTTATAGCATCTAGCTTGGTGGTTTGTACTGGGTATTATATCTGTATCTTCAACCTCCCTTAAGGACTGGGACAGTGTAACTCACTCATCTGTGTCTCCCCTTCTGCACCAACCACTGTCCCTGACCCATGTTTATTGAAAATGAATAGAATTGAATAGTCCTTCTCTTCTGCTCCTTGCTTTCTTTACTCTCTTCTCTTTTTCTCCCTTTCCTTCTCCCCCTTTTCTTTCTATCTTCAAATGAAGACTATGGCATTCCTTCTTGGACACTGGTGGTATCGAAGTCTAAGAAATCTATGGACCCTCATCCTGAAGGAATAAAGAATGGGAGGGACAAAGCTCAAAACTCACTAACCGTTTTGCTCCAGGTGAGGCCGGTGGTATGGAACTCCTTAATGTAAGCCTGCAGTTCTGTCCATATACTCAAGTAAGCTTTGACCCATTCCACATGCTTCTTATCCCTGGCAGAAAGAAGAAAGAACTTGTTACAGGCAGCCAGGGTATATTACAATAGTGGTTCCAGAATCCCTCCTTCCTATGGGCTTACATTCTCCTACCTATGGCATTTCTTAGAGTCTGCTTAACGGTAGTTTTTCTATCACTGGTGAGTCTTTTTTTTTTTTTTTAAATAGCAGTGTTACTCAAACATTTTTTTTTTAGTAGCAGAAAACAGTTCTTTCAAAGTACACCTTACACAGAACCTAGTACATAACATATAACTGTAACCTAATATATAAACTGATAAAAGCAGACATTCTAACAACGAAGCGATGGTGGAGAGATCTCTCGGGCACACTTGTGGAACTCTAGGGCCCCAGGAAATTCGAATGCCATATAGCACAGTGCCTTATGTCAAAATATGTCCCCTATACCCCCCTCCTCCCAATCAAAAAAAAAAAGTAAACTTCCCATTAGGAGGAAATAACCAGCAGTACATTACAGAATAGCACTGCACTACAGTTCAAGACCCCTCTCTTCTGTATATTAGCTGGAAAACTTTAAGGTTATTTAGCCTAAGACCCAGTTCCCTAAACTATAAAGTGATGGGGCAATGGTGATGGATAATCAAAACACTGCAATGCTTAATTCATCACATTGCTGCAAGGATCAAAAGTACCTGGTGTTCTGGGACACATTTCACACATATGAAGGCTTATTCCTTGGACACAGTAGTTACTCAACAAATACTGGTTGACCGATGATGGATAGAAGAAAGAAAGGATTTGGGTAGCTATGCAGCTAAGTAAAGCTGAAGCACAGCTCCACCACTCCACCTCAAAACCAGCAATGGAAAAGTCAGCTAGGACTGGTGTGCATGGGTGGTTAGACATACAGTGACTCCCCTTACCTGTTAAGACATACAGTGACTCCCCTTACCTGTTAAGACATACAGTGACTCCCCTTACTTGTTAAGACATACAGTGACTCCTCTTACCTGTCTGTTATCTGTGTTGGCTAGGCAACCATACTCTCAATTTACCTAACTGCATGAATAGTCAGGTTCATTTCCTAATAAATCCTACTGAACTCTTTGCTACAGGGCCAGTTAGAAATCCTCAACCAAGGAACAAAATCTTATATAATTTAGCAAATTAAAGCATATAAAGTCCATGCTACCTCCAGCAAAACTTAAGCATGGAGGGGTAAGGATGAGAAGACTAAAAGGGCTTCCACCAACCATGGAGAAAAAGCAGAAGCAGAAACACTTCCTGCTTGCAAATGTAGCTTCTATGAGCCAATGTTTATCAAGCGTTCCAGAAAGCAGCCCTGAGATAGGAGAACCAACCAAAGAGCAGCCTTAACCCCAAAGTTGTACTCCAACAAGTAACCAGTTGGGTCTGTGTTTATTGCCCTTTCCCCCTTGAGGAAAAACTGGACTCACACATCTTTGTATTCCTTGAGGACTCGGTTTGTATAAAACATGGCAGCATCATTCACTTCTTTCACATAGGGACCAGGCTTGGGAGCCTAGAGAGAAAGAAGCTGTCAGGGACCCAAAGCCTCTTCAGCCATATCTCCTTACCTCTTCCAGTCCATCCTTTCCCTCCCCTGGAAGTTGCACTGCTCACCATAGCTACCCAACCCAGGGCCTGGATGCTTTCGCTGACAGCTGACAGGTGATTAAACAACTTGCTGCCTCGGTTCTTCTCCCGAAAAGATGTCACTTCTTGGATCTGCTCTGAGATAGGTGCTAACAATTCAGAAAGCTTATTCTAAAAAAAGATGGAGGAAAGATTCAGGTTACAGTCTTTCTGTAAAAGCTCTGATATGTTGGTCAACTCTGATCCTGAAGGCAAGAATTCATTATGAACTACAATGAGCACCAAATAAACTTTGTCTTCATTCTGCACAGGTTCATGTGGCTAAAATACTGCTCTTCATCTCACTCTACCCACAAAGTCACAACTCCTCAGGCTGGATTTTGTGGCTCTTCATGACTGGGACCCATACTCCAGTTATACCACAAAATCCTACCATTCCAACCACCTGTCTCTTTTCTGTCCCACTAACAGAAGGTACTGGTTCCATTCTGTGCCTTTACTCACCATGTTCTTCTTTTTCCATCTAGCCAAATGTTCCTCAGGCTTCAGAGCAATCTTACTCCAAGCCCACCCACACCAGCCTCCTATAGCATTTACTGTCAGCATAACCAAGTCTGGTACCTTAGCACACAGCAACACAAACTATTAGTGAGCCCACATGAGTGTGTTTTTATTTCTCAATAATTCTTCAAAAACAAGGACTTTATCTTATCCCTCTTCTATAATCCTTATAGCCCTCAACGCATTGCTAGCCATACAGCAACTGCTGAGTAGAGATCTGCTGAATCAAGTGCAACTAGGGGGCTTGGCATTTGAGCAGGTAGCTTAGCAAAACTCACCTAGATGAATTTTACATTTCTGTGTCCACAAAAAAAAAAAAAAAGTGTTTTTATCCTTCTTTCAAAGTTTGGTTTCCTGAACATCTGAATTCTCAGATCTAAGCAGGAAAAAAATCTAAAGCAGGGATTGGCAAACTGTTTTGTAAAGGGCCAGAGAGTAAATATTTCAGGCTTTGCGGGCCATCTGGTCTCTGCTGCAACTACTCGACACAACTGTGTTTCGATAAAATTTTATTTACAAAAACAAGTCGCAGGCCACATTTTGCCTGTGGGCTGTAGTTTATTGACCCTGGTCTAAAGCAAAGGAAATGTAATAGTGTCTCAGCTGCCTGATTTGTTTTGGAAAGCTGGGTTTGGAAAAAAGGTTTAGACAAAACTCTTTAATCATTCAGGATAGTTTAAGAATTAGTGTCTGATATATTTTACATTATCTTGCACTATTTTTACATTATTTAGGCATGCCACAGGACCAAAGGTTATAGTACAGCATTAGCATGAAAACTTGTTTTATTACCCCTCTTTGCCTAGGAAATCCAAATACAAAAAGAAGAAAAAAAGCAAAACTAAAAACTCTGGCTCTGAGAAAAACCTAGATTTTTCTCTAACTCAACTTTTTTTCAAGTTGGCAGCAAATTCTGAGGTAGAAGTAAAGGTGGCGGGAGATCCCCTAACCAGTGAAGGATGAGGAGTGAAGCAGTACCTCTGGAGCTATAAGATCTCCACAGAAGCGTGACTAGAGCCCACCCACAGGGAAGCCACAGAACCACTTCTCTATGACCCAAAGGGCCTAGGGGATGATATGATAAATTTGGCCCCAAGGGCCCAAGAAGCTTTACGAGGCTGTCCACTGAGAGAAGCAACAAAGTCTCAGGGGCAACTACTGTTCTAAGCAAAGTACCAGGAAAAAAAGCCAGTGGACACCAATAAATAGGTAATGGCCCATTCTCATAATGGCACTTGAAGTCTGACTCTACACTGGGACTCAGTGTAAATGTACTTTATCAAGAGACTGGTAGGTCTATTTTAGCATGTTGTGATAGTTGAGCAGAAACCTCTCATCTTGTCCTCAGCATCAAACTAAAACTAAACCAACTAATAATAAACTTACAGCTGCTGGCTGCTGGCACTGAGAGGCTGTAACCAGGAGAGCTCGCTCCAACTTCAGACCTGTGTGTACCATGTCTGCCTGTCGGAAAAGAGAAGAATCAGCTATTGATTGCACATTACAATTAGAGTGGTCCTGATAAGAATAACATGAAATCTCCACTTCCATGGACTCTGGTTTCCAAGGACCCAGGCACTTCTTGTTGCTTTCCTCATGTACTCCAGATCGCAGGGACTGAGAGCTGAATTACATATACTACTGTTCCCATTGGAACAAATTAGGGATACATATCCAGAGTTGGAAATGAAGATAATCAAGGATAGTGTTAGGTGACATCAAATTAGCAATTGCACATGGAGTATGACATAAAACACAATGAAAATCCCTCCTACCTTGTATAACCAAAACAAAAAACAAAAAACTAGAGGCAGGAGTAAAAGTATAGGTCTAAATTTATGCCTAAAATTCTCAAGATATTTACTCCTTTAGGTTATAGATATTTCTCAATTGCCGGATCATGATCCATTAGTAGGCAATTAAATCAATTTAGTGAGCCACAACCAGCACTTTATTAAGTGAAATAAAAACATAAGAGTGCATTCCATCAGCTTGAAATTATTCCCAAATAAAAAGTAAAAACATAAAAAACTGCAATACATATGGTATAAGCACTGTTTCATGAAAATTTTATCTGTTACAAATTTAGTATGTGTTTCTTACTGAGGGTCATACTCAAAAAGAATTTAAGAAACACAAGGTCACAAGCACTGTTAAAATACAAAAATTCAAAGAAGGTAATTTATTTTTTCTGGATATGCACTTCTGAAATGCAAAAGTGATACATGTTCAAAATTGTTTCAAGTGTTATAGAACCATATAAAGGTAAAAATGCAAGCCCCTACGCTCCTATCTAAGTCCCAGTCCCACTCCCTAGAGATAACACCACTATCAACAGACGGTGTATAAAAGGTTCAAAATAAATCTTCCCAATGCAAAGCGCAAGTCTTGCTGAAGGACGAGGAAGCTCCTAAACATGGTTATTGCTTATAAAGGATCCCTCAGTAGACTAGTAGGAAGGTTCTGCGTCCTGAAGAAAGAGACAGTGTGTGTATGTGAGTGTGTGTGTTGGGGGAGGGGGGGTTGACAACGTAGGAGGCAGCACACGAAACGAGGTAGGTGGAGAGACACCTGTCACTGCCTGCTTCATATTCTTGCTATGGGCTAAGTGTGAAAATAACCCATATTAGCATAACTAATAACTATCAAGCACAGTTTTATAAATGCTAAGTCATGAGAATAACTCCTTTGAATAAGCTCCCCTAGGCTTGGTTATATAACATGTTGGGATCAGGCTGGCAGCATGCTCCTCACTGCAAAGATGAACAGAGCCATATCTCATGCACCAAGCAAGCTTTCTGTATAAAAGAAGCCCACACAGAATATGTGATTAAAGCAGGGCCTGGAAAAAAATGAGGAATATTCCAGTGCTCCTCAGCATACTGAGTGCCTCAGTGTAGGCAGAACAGAAGAGACCAGGAGCCTTCCACAGGGCTCTTAAACCAAGAATGAGCAGGATTTGAAGAAAGCTGCTAGTCCTTAAAAATGGGGAAAAAGGGCAAACATCCTTACATGTTTCTGCACATCTCCTCCAATCTCTTTACTGATCTTAAGGTACTCTGCCACAGGACCTGCGAGCAGCGAGTCAAATGCCTGCACATGTGGAGCTGCTCCTGCCGAAGACAGACACGCCACAAAGAAATCAGTCATGTATTGGAAACACATTTCTTTAAAACATACTTCCATATGAAAGTGAGGGGGCAAGGTAATACAAAAGACACAGTACTGGAAGAGAAGTCAAGAAACCAGGGTTCTCGTTCCAGTACCACCACTAACTGGTTATGTGACCCTGATTAAGTCCCTTTTCCTGAGTTTAATCTTCTTCATCTATAAAATGAAAATAAACAAGCTAATCCTCCAAGGTTTCTTTTAGCTCTAATGTTCTATGATTCCATTGGTGCATGTGCAAAATGGCCGATTTGCCAATCATTTAGAGAGGAAGTTCTAACCTAACTTGTCATTTGACTTACCCTGGAGTCATTTTGCTAAAGAAAGAACAGGAAATATAACATAAGCAGGAAGTTCTTGTGTTAAAATAACCTAACCACAGACATCCTTGCACAAGTCACTTCCTTATCTGCTCACAGCAATACAAATTAGAGGAGATGAACTGCCTAGATTATTTTAGGAAGTTAGCTCCAAAGGACAGAATTCATTGCAATAGGAAAATTTCAGGCCAAGACACTAAATCTTCAGCCAAATAAAGCCAGAACAAAATATTCTGCTGGGCTGTGGACTGCTTACCTTTTGAAGGGCTGTCTCCATATCCACGGTGCATGTCAGAGGCCTGGGACACGGCCTCCAGGCGGCCCACTACCCTCTCCAATCTTTCTACCAGATTTTGCATGTCAGCCATAATGTACCACCTGCTGAAACAGATCAAATGTCACTCGTTGTTTTAATATTACACAGCACCTATGGAGAAAAGAGAGAATACTCCTGGGGACGGAGGGGTTAACAGGATACCAACTTTGAGAAACAATCATTTTAACAATAAAATAAGATGGAAACAATAGTCTGACATATTTCCAAAATCACAAAGACTTCATTAGGCAAGAGAACTACCCAGGAAAAGGTGTTTACTAAAAACAAATGCTAACTCATTCAAATATTTATTGAGCATTTACTAGAAGGACACCAAATATTTGTAAAGGAATTCAGAATTTACAAAGTGTAGTCACACGTATTTTCTCTGTCTGAGTCTTCCAAAAACTTTTCATCAATGGAAGGATAATTACTACACTCTTACAGATAGAAAACTGAATTTCAGTCAAGTTAAATGACTTGCCTACAGTCACAAAGCTACCGTATTTTTCGCAAATAATGCACCCACACATATAACATGCATAGCATGACTAGGAAAATAATGCACGAGAGGGTTGTGGGGTTGGTAAAAAAACATAACACACGCATTATCTGTGTAAAAATACAGTAGTTAATAGGGAAGCCAGTGCTCGATTTCAAGTTTCCAGCTCTAAGTTCAGTGTGTTGTTTTCTCCCCCACAACATCATACTGCCCACATGTAAAATGCCCCAAAGCAAGATGAATGATATCTACCCTGCTCGAAATCACTTACACTTTAATAGGGAAGATTTGTCATGTGCACTAATAACTATAAAGCAAAGCAGAAAAATTTTTTAGAAGTGGCAAAAGGAAGTTACAGATAGAATGGCATGGGATTTCGGAGAGGAGAAGAGTTTATCAACCAGAAAGATCAGATAAGGGTTATCACTGAGAAGCTGACATTTCAGCCAGGCTTCCAATGAGGATGGATAGGATCTAGACATGCAGTAGGGAAGGAAAGTAGACACATCCAAAACAGCTTGTTACATATCTTTCACAAGTACCAACTTATCTGAACTGGCCTCATTCAATGTCTAATATCAACCACTAGAAATTAAGCTCCAAGAAAGAAGGGACCTTGTCTAGCTTGTTCTCTATTATACTCTACCATCTAGAACACTACCTGGCATGTAGTAGGTGTTCAATAAATATTTATGAAGTAAATGAACCTAAAGTATAGCATTCCACAACTTCAGAGGGACAAGGGCTCTGAAAGTTGCCCATACTATACACATAAGTATAAAAAGTTATCAATATACATCTACGTAAAATGTTTTAAGACCCTAAGTGATCTCATAAAGTCAGTGAAATTTTAATCAAAGCCTTGACTTGGAGAGATTCTATTTAATCAAAGCATTAATTAGGTCAGGTAACTGAAGCTGACTGAACTAAAATGACCATAGCAACTACAATTACCCCAAAGACACCAGAATATCTCAACTCAACACACTGTCCTCCCTGTGGAAGAGATAAGCAGCTCACATGATAAAATAAGGAAGATAATATAATCCCTGTCCATTATTTTCTGTGTATGAGCTTTGGTCTCTCTGGGCCCAATGACTTGCCAGAGAATGTTGTATAAAAGAGAATCAAAGAAAAAAAAATAAGAATGTGAACCAAATACCCCTTTCTATTTCCTGGCCTGGAGAAGTAGCAGAAGCCTCCAAGTATTTGCTCTGCTCACAAATGGAGCAGACTAGAAGCAGCCAATATATTCTTCATGTTATATCACCATCATCTGAGTGCCCGAGTTGCTGCCCTGTGCCATTTTAGGTGATGACCAAAAAAAAAAAAAATCAAACCAAACCCACTGCTGTTGAGTTAATTCTGGCTCATAGTGACCCTACAGGGCAGAGAAGAACTCCCCTGTATGGTCTCCAAGGCTGTAATCGTTACAGAAGCAGACTGCCACATCTTTCTTCCACTGAGCAGCTGGTGGGCTCAAACTACCGACTGTTTGGTTAGCAGCTGAGCCCTGCACAACCAGGGCTCAAATATAATCCACCCCACTCTAAATCCCAGGGGAAAAAGGCAGCAATGCAATCAACTCCAAAGCCACCTTCCACCAGTAGATACCACCCAGCTCTGTTATAAAACATGTTCCTCCATACACAACACATGCTACAAGTTGGGACCAGTGTTAACAGAGACACAGTTCAAGTGTCTCTAAAGCCTGCCAAAGTTGGTGAACACCTATGAATCTTAAAAGCATAAGAATACAGCTTCATGGGATTTTATTTCCCTTTTTCCATAATTCACTTTTTACCTGTATGCTTTCACCGCTACACAAGCTACAGTTCTGCTGGCTGACTTAAACAAAATGAAAAGAGTATACAATACAGTTAACATGTATAACTACCGTCATTCTACTACTAACCAAATAGAAGAGTACCTAGTTTTTTGGGTTTTGTAGGGGTAGGGTGAGATTTGAGACATAATCTGAAAGAATGTCCAGAATTGAAGCTACTGAATAACACATCTTTTCAAGCTATACACAAATTCACACTATTTAGGTGATCATGTCCACTCCCAAGCCTCCAACTACCATTGCCACAGAACCACCCAGCCCACTTGCCAGGTGATACCACCACAACCACCTATAGATTAATGATTCCCAGAGCAACACAACCAACTCAGACCATTCATCTGGGTTCAGAATTTTATATCCAGCTTCCACCTAGACGTCTCTACATGAATGTCCCAAAGGCATCTAAACTGTCTAAAACAGAACTCACCATCTTCCCTAACACTGCTCCCCCATCCTCAGACCCCACTGATACATGATCCTGCACTACCAGCAATCACCTGATTGATCAAGCTACTAACGTAGAAACTGTTAAGCAGTATAGTGCAGTGGTTAATAGCGTGGTCTTTAGAGAAGTCAGATAGATTGGGGTTTGAATGAAAGTACTCTGGCTGGGTCAGTTACCAGACTTTCTGAGCCTCAGCTTCCTCATTTGTATAATGGGGACCAAAGGTTACTGGTTCAAACCTACCCAGCAGCTCTGTGGGAGAAAGACCTGGCAATCTACTTCCATAAAGATTATAGCCAAGAAAACCCTATGGGGCAGTTCTACCCTGTCACATAGGGTCACTATGAGTTAAAATCAACTTGACAGCACACAACAACAATAGCAATAAGAATAAATAAGGAAATATAAGTAAAAGTGCTTGGTACAGTCCTGGAAAATGCTAAGGATTCCATATATGTTCACTAAATCATCGTCTTCCTTACTCTCCCACAGCTAATCAGTCACCAAAATCCATACGCTCTACGTAGTCTATCTCTTGAACAGATGCCCTTTGCCTTCATCCTGAATGATAAAGTTAGGTCATCACGACTCTTGGCTGTAATAACCTCCTAGTTATTTTTGTTGTGTAGTGTTGAGTCGATTCTGACTCATAGCAACCCTACGGGACATAACAGAACTGCCCCATTGGGTTTCCTAGGCTGTAATTTTTAAAGGAGCACATCACCTGCCAGGCCTTTTTTCCCATGGAGTGGCTGGTAGGTTCAAACTGCCGACCCTTCAGTTAGCAGTTGAGCTCTTAACCACTGTGCCACCAGGGCTCCCCACCTCCTACCTCATCTCCTCTAATTCTAGTAACAGACCCTCTTGATCCATTCTTCATATTATAGCGATATCATATCCTTCATATATCCTTCTCAAATGTAAATATAATTATGATATTCTTCTATTTAATACTAGTCAATACTTACCAGAGCATTCAGGGTTAAGTCCAAACAAGGGCCTCCATAATCTGTACTGCGTTATCTCCTACCAGTCTTATCTCTTGCCACTCCTTTCCTCAGTACACTACAGCAATCCAGAATTACTTGCATTTCCCAGAATGAGCCATGATTTCTCTCACTTGAGCCTTTATAATGCAAGTCACGCTGCTTGGTTGCTTTCCCTTCGCAATTTGTCCCTTGTCCCATAACTCCCTTTTAAGACTCAACTAAGGTGTCATCTCCTACAGGAAGCTCTTCCAGTTTTGATATGCTTCCCCCAGGAAGCATTTCCAGACTGTGCTCCCACAACATTGTGCACTTATTTCTCCATTTAACATAGTGGTTTAAAATCATTTGTTTAATAGTCAACAGGCAATTAGCCACCCTAAGGCAGGGACCATGTCTTGTCTTTCTAATTCTAGTACAATAAATGCCATAAGCACTATAAATACAGTAGGTTCATAACAGTATTTGAAAAAATAAATAAGGATCCTTGCCCTCTCTCTCCCCAACTTAAGACTGACTGTGGCCTATAGCTGGGTGATACCATCATTATCTCTATCAAATCTGGAGAAAGGATTTTTGGTTTTTTTTTTGGTCTTTCTGCTTTTTTAGGACCTTACAAACACTCCTGTCTTTCAAATAAGGTAAAAATACTGTCTTCTAGCAGTACTGATATAGAGATCTTCAAACCAAGTACCATAAGGAAAATAATCTTACTTGTTATAATACATAATACTAATTAAAAATAAAATCCCTTATAGTTGTATGTGCTTTACAAAATCAATCTATTGCTTTTGAGACTTACAGTAATTGTGTAAGGTAGGTTATGCAGATACTGATTTCCATTTTAAGAAGAAACTTCACAGAAGTTAAAAAGCTTGCCAGAATTCACAACAACAACAAGAAAGAGTAGCTGCTGAAGTTGCTTCTGTACAACCAAAAGCCTCATGGGATTTGGCTCCTTGGTCTGGAGGAAGTTTAGGGTCATGGTTTCATTGGACATCCCAGTTAATTGGCCTAATAATGTGTTTAATGCTCCTGTTCTACCTCCTAGTTCACTGCCTAGTGACTAGGGTCTTAAAAGCTTGTAATCAGCCATCCAAGGCTCAACAATTAGTCTCTATTCACCTGCAACAACAGAGGAAGAAAGACAGTCAGGAATAGGAGGAGGATATGAAGCCTATGACTAATCACCTCCATGAACAACTGTCTCCTTTACCATGAGACCAGAAGAACTGGATGGTGCCCAGCTACCACTACTGAACATTTTGATCAAAGATTCTGTAGAAGAATGCTGATCAAAAGGGGGAAAATACAAGGCCCATAAAACAAAACGAGACTAAATGGGCACACTAGCCCAGGGGTGAGGACGAGAAGGCAAGAGAGGATAGGAAAGCTGGTAATGGGGAACCCAAGGTCAAGAAGTGGAGAGCGTTAACATGTCGTGGGGTTGGCAACCAATGTCACAAAACAATATGTGTATTAATTATTTAATGAGAAACTAGTTTGCTGTGTAAACCTTCATCTAAAGTACAATTAAAAAAATAAATAAACTTTTATATAGTAGCACAGAGGCTGGCCTCCCACCTTTCACAAAGCCTGGGGAAACTAAAGGAAAAAAAATTCTAAAATACCTTAACACTCAAGTTTGGGGCATTTGAAAATCTAGACTGCTTTATTATTTATTAAGAAGTTGGGCTATATGGAAAAAAAAGTCACTATTTTTAAATAGCCAAAGATGCTTAAAGATAGTGAGAAGAACAATAACCAGCATTTTTTAGGCGTTTGGGATAAAAATTTGTTTAAAAAAAGGGGGGGGGGGAATACAGAATAGAACTTCAAATTCTCATGGACTCCAGACTTGCTGGAGCCATGGAGGCTGGATGAACCGCCAAAACTACTGCCCTAAGATAATCTTTAAAACTTAAACCACAAATATCCCCTGAAGTCTTCTTAAAATCAAATAATAGTTTAGCTTAACTAGTAAAAAACGTCTGCCTCGAACATTATGCTCTTTTAAGAACTATCTATATGGGATCAAAGTGACAAGAGTAACTTGAAAGATTAGACCGGTAAGGGGCAGTGAGTTCATGTTAGTCGGGGAGGAACAACTGAGCAAAGGAGGGTGAGAACTGTTGCACAACTCGAAGAATGTAATCAATGTCACTGAATTGAACATGCTGAAATGGTTAAACTGGTGTATGTTTTGCTGTGTGTATTCTCAACAACAACGAAATTAAAAAAAAAAAAAAAAAAAAACTTGCCAGAGATCAAAGAGAACCTAGGCCTTAAACAGAAATCTGAATCCTAGTCTCAGGCTCTTCCCACCACTCCATACAGGCTTTTTAAGCAATTAAGTAACTGTGTGGTTCAGCCCAGCATCCAGCCCACACTGTTAAACAGAGCACTGTTGGTTCAAAGCCACTTTACAATGTCTTCAGTTGTATTACTAGCAGCTTCCAATTTCTCTGCCTTCTCCACGGAGGCTACTTTTTTTTTCAATCACATTCAGGATAGACGACATATATTTGGAAGGCATATGTTTAAAATAAGGCTTCTCCCAAACGGATGCAAAATTGCCAAAGCAGAAAACTGTAGGTCTGCCTACTCTTGGTTCCCTGTCATTTCCAACTGACAATAGCCAAGAACTATATGAAAGCTTCCATAAATGAATATACAAATACCCAGCTACTTAAGCATTCATCATAAAAGCTTCAGACAGAGAGGCAGTACTTGTACTAATTACACAAGTCTAAATAAAACTGCTGCCCAGTCCTGTGAATCCCCATGATCAACTGCAGATAGGACTATTGTGATCCATAGGGTTTTCACTGGCTGATTTTCAAAAGCAGACTGCCAGGCCTGTCTTCCTACTCCATCTAAAACTGGAGACCCTGGGTGGTGCAAATGATTAATGTGCTCAGCTACTAACCAAAAGGTTGAAGGTTCAAGTTCACCCAGAGGCGCCACTGAAGAAAGGCCTGGCACCTTTCTTTCTATGGAAACCCTATGGAGCACAATTCTACTCTGACACACATGGGGTTGCCATGAGTAAAAACCTACTCGATGGCAACTGGCTTTTTAAATAAAACTAGGATTTAGGAGACTGAAGTTGGATTCCCAACTTTGTGTAACTTCGGGACAATTGCTTAATGGATTATAATGCCCACCTAACATAGCGATGCTGTAAGGATTAAAGGAGGTGATTTCATATATGTGAAGTCACTTTGGAAGCCCTAAAATGCAGCCCAAATGTAAAATGTTACCATTGCATAGTATGTGCTAAAATACATGCTCCAGAATGCAGGGAGCTTACAAACACACAGAGACACACACAATGGCCATCTCTCAATACCTACAACAACCTGGCACATAGAAGGTGCTCATAAAAGTGCCTAGCAATATTGGGACTACTGAAGAAATGGAAAGACACATGGTCTCTGTCTTCCAGAAGCTTTCATTCTTATTGGAGGGTCAATATAAATTAAATGCTAATGGAATAAATACTGAAGAGGATTTTTTAAGGCTCTATTAGAGATTATCTAACTTCGGTTGGATTAGGGCAAGTTAAAGTATCAGCCTATATATTGGAGATTTTTCTTTGCAGAATGTTAAGGTTCTGTATTATATAGTGCAAATGACTACATGCCATGAGAGTTCAGAGATCAATGTGGACTGGAAGGCAGTCTGGTTTCAGGAAGGCAGTGAGACATCTTGATGGAAGGGTAAGAGAAAAACGGGAAGACATTCCAGAACAAATCAAAAACAGGCTATGTACAGAAAGTATGAGCAGGTTAACCTGCATAGAGCATGGAGTATCATGGGAAATAAGGCTGAATAAGCAAGTTGGCCCAGGTTATGGCGGGCACTGAAAACCAGGCAATATTTAGATTTGATGTTGTGGTGAATGTGAAGTCATTCAATGATTTTGAGTGAGGGAATAATATGATGAAAGCAAATTTTTTAGAAGCACTGTCTGACAGGATGGGATCTGGAGAAAAGAGAAGACATCAGGGTCTAGAAGGTAAACCTGAAAGCTGTTATTCATCTAGTTGTAAAATAAAAGGGCTATGCGAAAGATATTTCACAGGAATAAGCCATAATATATGGTGTATAGATATAGAAACTAAATGAAAAGAATCAACTGAACTACAAATAACCACCTTTAGGCTACTAAATAGGAGAGCCCTGGTGGCATTATGGTTAAGCCTTTAGGTGCTAACTGAAAGGTCACGGTTTGAACCCACCAGCCACTCCAAGGGAGAAAAGACCTGATGATCTGTTCCCATTAAGACTTCAGTCTAGGAAACCCTAGGGAGCAGTTCTACTCTGTCCTATAGGGTCACTATGAGTTGACTCCACAGCACACTACAATAGAACAGGCAACTAAGCGACCAGGACCTGAATTAAGTGGTGCGGAGAATATAAAAAAAGGGTAAAATAGTTTCCATGGCCTCAGGGAGCCTAGCAGGAGAGATAAAACTACCTTCCATTGAATCACTGGCTCTCAGGATTAGAAGGGATTCCAGAAATGTTCTTGTAAAAACACCATCTGATGCCAGGACAGACTTTTCAACATTCTCAGCAGTTAGGCAGCCTCTGTTCAAACACCTTCAGTGATGGAGAACTAGAGATTTCTGAAGGCAGCCCATTCCATTCAGACAGCTCAAGTGTTAGAAAGTTCTTCCTTATATGGAGGCAAAATTTGCCTTCCTGCAACTTCCACCCACTGACATTGGTTCTGCCCTTGGGGGTCACACAAAACAAGTGTGCATTAAACAGAGAACAAATACTAACTATGTGGTACTGGCTGTGAGTACAATAGTGTTCACAGAAGGGAGTCACAGATGACTCCAGAGTTGTGAACCTGGGGGCCCAAGAGAAACCAGTTTCTGCTATATGCAGAAATGGGTTGGGCATGCTCTAGTTAGAGCAAGAAGATGAGGTCAGTTTTGGATATGCTAAGTTTAAAGAGAAGATGAAGCTTCTAAGTGGAAATCTCCTGTAAGTAGTTACAAATAAAGCTTGGGGAAGGATTAAGGCTGGAGATAAAAGCTTGCAAGTCACCGACATAGAAATGTCATGAGTCACAAGAGTGGATATGCTCTTAGACCGCTATCATGCAGAACAAAAAGAAACTATGGGCTTGATTCTTCAGCAATTTCTTTTGTTTGAAACCAAGAGAAATAAAAAATGGCTAATGACTCCTGCCAAACCTGCTTCACACTCCCATCATTCTAACAACACAAGAACAACTCAAACAACCCAGTGCCTTCTGCCTACTCACAAGTGATTCAAAAGTAAAAGGTACCAAGTTACTCCTGCAGTCCTTGTCTCATGTCACCAAGCAATAAAGTCAGTGGTGTTAATCTCTGCTTGAAGAAGAAGTTGCTATACTTAAAATGTTTTCTATCTTGTCTGGTAGTTGTTCCTCTAAGTCTAACCCTTAAGTAAAACTGAAAAGAGAGCAACCTTACAAGTCAGCCTGTATTCTAGGCAGCCCAACTGATCTGCTTCAAAATGCTTCTCTTGGCCTTGACCTTGTAATCCCATTCCTGAGATTGCATCCTAATAAAACAATCCGAATGCAGGAAACAGTGATAGACATGAAAATGTAGTAATGTTAGGTACCAAATTAGAAATAACTTAGATTCCAAATTATTAGGGAATGGGTAAATGTGGAAAAAGACTTAGGAGAACACAAAAAACACAGTACAAGTATACATTAGGGTGGTGGGGTTATGGACAATTTTCCCAATCTGTTTTCCAAACTTTAACATAGTTATATAACTTTTTTTTTTTTTTTTAAATGGGGGGGAGAAAAACAAAAAAAAACAGCTCCACTTGGATGTCTCTCCTAAGCTACCACAAGCTATAAACCATTAGTTAGTTCTACAGTCCCGGAGGTACAAAGTGTTAACACACTCAGTGGCTAACTGAAAGGTCAATGGTTTGAGTCCACCCAGAGGCGCCTCAGAATGACCTGGTGATCTACTTCTGAAAAATCAGCCATTGAAAACTCTATGGAACACAGCTCTACTCTGACACACATGGGGTCGCCATGAGTCAGAATCAATCCAACAGCAACTAGTACTCCTAAAAATAAAAAATAACACATCACCAGCCTCTAACATGTCACAAAGCAAAACCTAGACATGCTAAGAGGAGATACTACAAGTTGGCTGGTTTAAACCAGAAACCAAAGAACAGATATCACTTTGCCCTGGTAAAGATGCCATCTAAATCTAACCCAAATCAGAAGATACTGTTCTTCCCCAAGCATTTGTTTTTGCTGATGAAATCAATGACATTTAGTGCCTGAGTCACTGCCACCTGAGGTGTAGGTTAAAAGAAAGGCCTATCTTCTAGGGAGAGAAGGAATCCAACCTAGTATCAGTACTTGCCTTCTGCTCCCTCCCTGCAGACAACCCTCTATGTGAAACTCCAGGAGTGAGTAAAGCTAGTAATAGTATATAAACTAAAGTCAGAATTGTGTACAAGCCGTTCTAATAGCCTGAGGCAAACAGTTCACTTTGTGTGGCCATGGGTTCCCCTCTCTTCTATAGTCAAGGAGTATTATGAATATGGGATCAAACTGACAACAGCAACTCAAAAGATTAGATAGGAATCTTAGGGGTCAGTGAGTTTATATTAATGAGAGAGGAACAACTCAGAAAAAAGAGTGAGAATGGTTGCACAACTCCAAGAATGTAATCAATGTCACTGAACTGTACATGTAGAAACTTGAATTGGTGTATGTTTTGCTGTATATATTCTCAACAACAAAATAATTTTTAAAAATATTAGGAAGACTAACTGCACAGAGCATCCAGCAGGCCCTTTCTGTATCTTTTACACTACATAAGGAAAAACAGCATTGGCTGACTTCAGTCTAGGTAGTTGTTTTAAAAGGACAGCATTTCCCATCCTCACATGTAAAGACAAATTCCAGAATGCCATTTGTCCCTAGTCATGATTCCCCTACAACTAGTGATATAAAAGATTTGTGATTATGAGTATATAATTAACTTAAATATATGAATTTTAATGGCCTTTGGAGGAAAAACAAACAAAAAGGCAAGCTTGCTCCTTCCATTAAAAATTTCAACTATAACTATTTTCTAGCTGAATGAAAAATTTGGCACGATAGTTCAGGCAAACAAATCTGCACTATAGCTGAGGAATATTTCTAGAGCTTTGATTCTTTTTATTAAGTTTACATGATGGTATATCAAAAAGAAATAGTTCCATGGTGAATGCTGTAGCTGCATTAGCCTAAAGACAATGAAGCTATAACAATTTTATCAATTAAAATAAACATGAGTGCCAATCCTACAAACTATATGTAATTTAAAATAAACGATAGTCCTTGTTCACTAAAACCACTCTAAAGGCAGACAACACAAACATGAACAAAACAGGAATTCATATACCCCCAAAACCAAACCAAAAACCAAACCCACTGCTGCTGAGTTGATTCCAACTCATAGCGACCCTATGGGACAGAGTAGAACTGCCCCATAGGGTTTCCAAGGAGCAGCTGGTGGATTTGAACCATCGACCTTTGGTTAGCAGCCGAGCTCTTAACCACTGTGCCATCAGGGCTTCCCCCCAAAACTGGGGAGAGGAAAATCTGCCAAATTACACTGTCAAATAACACAAAGCTTGCTTCTAGTCCCTGATTTCTCTATCAAGATCACATCCTTTGATAATTAAAAAAAAAAAAAAAAAAAAAGGCAGGTCCTTCAAGGACCACCCAAAATTCCTTGAAAGAACAACCGTTTCTTGATGCCTCAAAGAAAACAGATGATTCATTCATTGCAGGGAACCAAGTGCTTATCATGTGCCAAACACTGTGCTAAGCATGGCCATGGAGCCTGCCCTCAGAGAATTTAGTTGGGAGATAAAACATGGCACAATCATAGCTCAATGCTTTCTAATGCAATAATTCTCAACCAGGGGCAATTTTGACCTTATGGAGACATTTAGCAATGTCTGGAGAGATTTTTAGTTGTCATAATTGAGGGAGTGCTACTGGCAACTCATAGGTAGAAGCCAAGGATGTGGCTAAACAATCAACAATGCACAGGACAACCCACAACAAAGAATTATCCAGCCCCAAATGTCAACTGTGCTGAGGTTGAGAAATCCTGTTCTAACATAGTATGCGGCAGAAGGAAAAGTACAAGAGAAGCAAATAAAATTATATAGTAGTTTGTTGTTAGTATAGTAGTTTAAACTAACAACAACAAAAAAACAAACCCGAACCCATTGCCATCAAGTCAATTCTGACTCATGGCAACCCCACAGAAGAGAGGAGAACTGCCCCATAGGGTTTCCAAGGCCGTAAATCTTGATAGAAACCGACTGCGGAGCAACTGGTGGGTTTCAATAGCTGACCTTTTGGTTGGCAGCTGAGCACTTTAGCCGCTGTGCCACCAGGGCTCTCTATCGTAGGTTTAGGTCTTTCTAAATTAGAAAGTCAATCTGTACCATCCATGAAAACTAAAATAAGGATCTGATTATGGAGAACTTTGTAAATTAGACAATGGAGTTTAGACTTGATTTCTTTGGAAACATGAAGCCAGTGAAAGGTAACAAGATGAAAATGGTTCTTCTTTAAAATATAAGTCTGGTTGTGGTAGAGAAGTTGAAGTATGGGTGTGAAAGCCTATAGGTTTAGTTAATATACAGACAGGTTAGTCAAAAGTAAAGAAAGAAACTAATGAGGACAATTCAAAGAATAATCACTAGGACTGTATTGAGATGTGGCTTGAGGATCCTCAGATTTCAAATCTCAGGATTAAATTTCAAACCAGGGGCTCAACTTCAATGACACTTTGCATCTGCTCATTTAAGTAAATGAATCCTCATTTAAGTAAATGAATCTTTGACTCACAATGCTTCCCAGAAAATCAAAGGGAGGAAGTACTTTTCAAAGGCTCAGTGTCTGGTTAAAAAAAAATAACTGCAACTAAACAAATGTATATATAACCAAGAAACAAGGTGAGAAAAAAAATATCATTCCTCATGTTGGAAACAATTAAGACATTTTACAAACTGAACAGCTAGCCTCAAAGCAAAAATACACTCTCGCTGATTTTAATAATATCACCAATTTCAGTTTGCATGATGTGTTGTACTTTACAAAATAATTTCACTCCTACCATTTTATACAAACCCCTCTGAGACATCAATTACGTTCACCTGATTGATAAAGTATTTCTCGGGAATAAAAAGTTGGGAAATTCCTACAGAAAATTACCGTAGGCTGGACCCCAGCAAGTCAAAAAGTAGCAAACTACCAACCAAAGAATAAAATCCAAAATGCTTTATTTAACAAGGCATCAAAAGCCCTTTACAATCTGGCAGACATCTACCTT
Source organism: Dugong dugon (assembly GCA_030035585.1). NCBI lineage: Eukaryota > Metazoa > Chordata > Mammalia > Sirenia > Dugongidae > Dugong > Dugong dugon. The sequence continues at coordinate 65,022,664 of CM057462.1, read as the reverse complement.
TTTTCTAGTTTTATCTTCTGCCACAAACTCCAGGTCCCACTACTCCACTGAACAATATAGGCCCTTCTCCTGCTTCCACAACTTTGTTCTTGCCATTTCCTCTAGATAGGATACCATATTAGACATCCTTGCCTGGAAGTGTTGCAAATATCTCAAACCAAATATGTCCAAAATATGTTTTCTTTCCATACCACCTCTCCAACTTCCCCTCTCCTCTCATATTCCCTGTCTTGGTATCAACCAATTACCTAAGCCAGAAAACCAGGCTATCATCCTAGACGACTCCTACTCCTTCATTCCCATAAACAATCAGCCTCCAAATTCTATCGATTCCACTTCTTAGTATCGCTCAAATTAGATCCCTCCTCTCCATCCCCAGTGTCACTGCCTTAGTTCAAGCCATTATCATTTCTCTCCAGGACTACTAGTTTCCAAACACCGCTCTACTTCTCCACAAATGTCCAGTCCCTTCCCACCTGACAGACTGAACTAAAACATAAATTTGAATAATAAGAATTGTCTCATGGATTCCAGACTTTCTGGAGTCATGGAGGCTGGATGAACCCCTGAAACTATTGCCCTGAGATAATCTTTAAACCTTAAACCAAAACTATCCCCTGAAGTCTTCTTAAAACCAAACAGTAGTTTAGCTTAACTGGTAAAAAAGGTCTGCTTTGAGCATTATGCTCTTTTAAGAACTATCTATATCGGATCAAACTGACAATGGAAACCAGAAGGATTAGACAGGAAACTTATGGGGCAGTTGAGTTTGTGTTAATGGGAGAGGAAGAACTCAGAAACGGAGGGTGAGAAAGGCTGCACAACCCAAAAAATGTAATCAATGTTACTGAATTGTACATGTACAAATGGTTGAACTGGTGTATGTTTTGCTGTGTACATTCTCAACAACAAAATAAATTTTTGAAAAAACCCATACATTTGATTATATCATTTTCCTACATAAAACCCTTCAAAGCCTCCCCCTTAGCTTTCAGGATAAAATTCAAATAAATCAGCATGGCTCATAAGGTCCTTTATATTTAACCCCACCACTTGCCACTTCCTCTACTTCTCCAAGCATTACTGAATTCCAGTCACACTGAAGTAGTCATGGTCTTTCACACCACCGTGTCCTTGCATTTGTAGTTCTCTCTGCCTGGAAATCCCTTTTCTAGATTCACCATATGGCCTAATAAATTCTACAAGATTTAGCCTATTTCCTCCATGAAGCCTGGAAACATGGCTTTGGTATTCATCCTTTATGCTTTCATAGCCCCCTGTGCTTATACAGTGCACTATGACACCGTGTGGCCATCCTGATTTATTTGTCTGCTCTCTCCCCCACTTGAAGCTCCACGAGAACAACTGTATTCTTAGCCATCAGGGCCCAGGCCTCACACATATAAGGACTCAAATGCTTGACGAATGATGAATGTGCTAGGCTGCCCCGATTTTCACTTGAACAGAGAATGCTACAAAGAGCTTCAACTAACAGTCCTGATGCTAATCTCTGTCTAAAATGTTCTCACTCCGTCCCCATCAAGTTTACTCCTATCCTTCAAATTTCAACTTAAACTTTGCTTTTTCAGAAGGGTTTTTCCTAACCCCCTAGTTATGTATTTCCATAGCACCCTTCTTCCTAAACACTCATCACATTTATTGTTAAACTTGTTAAACCTCTCTGCAAACACTGCTAGCTCCATGAGGCTAGGGTCTAGCTTGTTTTGTAGCAAAACTGCATTTCCTGGATCTGGCAGAGTCTGGCACAATGGGTTTCACTGAACTTAATCCTGTGAGATGAGCAGAGATCTCCACTTAAAAGATGAGAAAACTAAGGCTCAAAGAAGTTAATTTAGGCGTCTATGGCCACAGGTACTTGGCAGTGGGGCCAGACAAAACCTAAGCCATCTGACTTCAGATCGAGAACCACACAACACATGAGATAAAAGTTAACTTGTTTTTTCAGAATAAGAAGAGCGGACTAGGAAGAAGGGGAGTCTATTTGAATGCAAATGCAAGGACTTGCCCTCCTCCCTTTTAAAAAATTCCCCAAGCTTCGGAAGAGCTGCGTTTAAAAAAAAAAAAAAAAAGTTTCACGCAGCGGGTGGCTTTTAATCTGCAGCGTCCGGAGAGGCAACAACCAACCGGAAGACCACCACACGGTAGAGGTTCCCGGAAAATGAAATGGGAAAGGTAGGATCTGGGACTGGTAATCTAAGGACGTGGGGTCACGATTCCAATTCTTCCCCTCCTTCGCTGTAAGACCTTAGACAAGCCTCCTCTCTTCCCAGGGGATCAATTTAGCCATCCGTGCAATGGGGGCGAGATGGCGGGATAGGAAAAGCTCTAAAGTCTCATTCGTTCCTTTCAGTCAGGGCACCTTAGGAATCGGGCCTCCGCGAAGGCTGATGGCCAGCGCTGCGAAATCTAGCGAGAGGCCTCCCCACGACAGCCTGGCTCGGCTGGTCACTCCGACCCCACCTCAAGAGACCGCGCCCAGCAGTCCAGGTCGGCCTGAGGGCCTCACCCCCGACCGCCCCAGCAGGGTTCACCACACGCGCGAAGGCCAGGAGAGCCATTAACAACGCCAGGGGCCGGTGGGCCACGGAAGAGACCTCAGTCCCTACGCAGCCGCGAACCCTCACCTCAGACTTCTGCCTCACCTCAGTACAGCGATCAACCGCTCTTCACTTCCGGCAAGAACCGCCCAGCAATCTTCGCGCGATCCACTTCCGAACCCTCACCGAGCGCGCCACCCCCACCGGAAATGAACCACGGGCTGAAACGCTAGGCGAAAGAGGGAGCGTAGGAGGAAGTCTGACTGCTCCCGCCCATGACTCCGCCCCCATTCACCAAGCCTCCGAGAGAGAATCCTGGCTAGCGGAGGCAACAAGGGAAAGAGCCCCGCCCCTAAGGCAGGAGCGACCTGAGGAGGGCGTGCTCACAGGATAGGCCACGCCCCCGGTCGACTGTAGCCGAGCCGGAAACGCCCCTTAAGGCCCGGGCCATTGAAGGATCTCAATTACTGGGTAAGCTCCACCTCCGGAGAAGGAGAATGGATGAGTGGCTAATTCTACAGTCAGTTTGGTATTAATGGCAAAGGCAGGTCCCTCTTCACGCAGCGGGGAAGGGGTCTAGGAAGTACCAGGGGGCAGGATTCTCTGAGGGTGGGAATCTCGAGCTATCAACCCTCCTTGGGGGCGGGGACTATGTCTCCGCCTCTCTCTGGGGTGCGTGCCTCAATTTCTGTTTGTGATGTGAGAAAGGAATTGGTCTGGACAGTGTTCTGGGAGGCTTTGCAGAGGCTGTGTGTGGGGAGGGGGTCGGTGAGGCCGTGCCTGCCGCAGCCACCCGTTTCACCCGGCCCGGAGGTGGCAAGGTGGAGAAAAAAGTTCGACCCTCGTTCTACTTCCTGTTTGTGCGAAGCGCTCTGTGACCATAGATGGTCAGGTCTGGGTCCGCGCGGAAGCCTCCGCCCGGCGGCTTTAGAGTCCTTCCTCCTGGCGCGCAGGGTGGAGCCCGCAGGAATAAGATGAGCAAAAGCAGAGGAGGTGCTGCCCCCTCCGATAAAATCTGGCTTCTGAGACTACCTCACCCAGGGCTGGGCGTGCCCACCCGGCTATTGCCCAGTCCTGGGGAGGTACCACTCAGTGGCTGCAGCCCGCTGGGAAGACTTAGCTTCCCAGCTTCTTGGGTTCAGATCTTTGTTCCCTCGAGGCTCACATTTTCCAACCAATCATTATCCTCCCACAAAGATTTATTTCTAGAAAAATTGGCGAGTGCTACAGTTCCCACCCCTTCAGTTTATAAAGCTGATCGACTGTGGCAGGTCCGTGCTTCAAGTTGAATGCAGGCGTTATATGCCAGAGTAACTCAGGTAACAAACACAGTCCTTAAGATAACAGCCACCATTTACTGCACGGTGACCACATGCCAGGACTGTGCTGGGTACTTCAAGTGCATTTATTTAATCTTAATAGCAACTGTCAGAGATAGGTACCATTATGTCCCCCAGTTTTCAAATGAGGAAGATGAATAATTTGCCAAGGTCACAAAGTAACTGTTGGAACTTTGTAGGGAACAGATCAGTCTGACTCTTGTTATTAGGTACTGTGGAGTTGGTTCCGACTCATAGAGACCCTATGTACAACAGAATGAAACACTGCCTGATGTACCATCCTCAGAATCGTTCCTTTGTTTGAGCCCATTGTTGCAGCCACTGTGTCAGTCCATCTCGTTGAAGGTCTTCCTCTTTTTCTGCTGACCCTCTACTGACCCCCAAGCATGATGCCCTTCTCTCGAAACTGGTCCTTCCTGATAACATGTCCAAAGTCTGTGAGATGGAGTCTTGCCCCTCGCTTCTAAGAAGTATTCTGGCTGTACTTCTTCCTAGACAGATTTATTCACTCTTCGGACGGTCCTTGGTATATTCAGTGTTCTTCACCAACACCATAATGCAAACGCATTAATTCTTCTTCGGTCTTCCTTATTCATTGTCCAGCTTTCGCATGCATATGAGGTTATTTGAAAATACCATGGCTTGGGTCATGTGCACCTTAGTCCTCAAAGTGACATCTTTGCTTTTTTAGCCCTTTAAAGAGGTCCTTTGCAGCAAATTTGCCCAATGCAATATGTTGTTTGATTTCTTGACTGTGGCTTCCATGGGTATTGATTGTGGATCCATGTGAAATGAAATCCTTGACAACTTCAGTCTTTTCTCCGTTTATCACATGTTGCTTATTGGTCTAGTTGTGAGGATTTTTGTTTTCTTTATGTTGAGGTGCAATCCATACTGAAGGCTATAGTCTTTGATCTTCATCGGTAAGTGCTTCAAGTCCTCTTCACTTTCAGCAAGCAAGGTTGTGTCATCTGCGTATCGAAGGTTGTTAATGAGTCTTCCTCCAATCCTGATGCCCTGTTCTTCGTATAGTCCAGCTTCTCCAATTATTTACTCAGCATACAGACAATAAGTATGGTGAAAGGATACAACCCTGACACACACACCTTTCCTGATTTTAAAGCATGCAGTATCTCCTCGTGCTGCAGTGGTTGAGAGCTATGGCTGCTAACCAAAAGGTCGGCAGTTCAAATCCACTAGCCACTCCTTGGAAACCCTGTGGAGCACAATTCTACTCTGACACAGCTGGAGTTGCCATGAGTCGGAATTGACTCAAAGGCACCTGGTAGACACATGTTGGACACATACTAGACCCTAGTAACTTCAGCGGGAGGCTGTTTAAGAGCAGTTTCTATAGTTTCTATTTATTCATTTATTTTTCATACACTTTTATTGTTTTCATACACTTTTATTGTTTTCATACACTGTTCATACATGCCAGGCACCATGCTATATTTGTACCAGGCATAACTAGGGATATAGCAGTAGACAAGTCAGACTGTGTCAGTGCCCTCATGGAGCTTACAACCTATCGTGGACGTAGGTACATATTGCCATTGGGGATACTCTTCAGAAAAGGTGCTGACTTCTGTCTTCCAGCTGTTCCCTCCTCTCTAATCTTGCCCAGTGCCCAACACCCAATGCCTTATCCATGGTGGCCTTTCATCAAGCAAGTGTTCAGTTCTTGAATTCAGAATAGTCATTTCCTGGTCTGAGACAGATGGTTAGAACATCGCAGAGCAAACGTGAGTAAACAGTAGGGGAGATAGGAATCTGTGCTAGGCAGAGGTGGGGAATAGGAGATAAGGCTGGGGGGGAAAAGTTCAGCAAGCTGCGCCAGGCAAAGGAGCTAAACTGCTGATCTGAAACCAAAGAGGAGCTAGTCAGATTGTGTTTTAGAAATACAGTTCTAACTTCAGTGTAGAGCATGGGCTTGAATGGGCAAAAATAGAGGCAGAAAGACCTATTAGGAGACAGACATGAAGATCCAATGAAGGTCTGAATGAAGGCCATGGTGTGGGGATGCAGAAGAGGGTACAATGCAGGAGATAACATTCTTTATAAAGGGGATGATGATAATGATGACAAGGAGAAGAGAAATGGAAAAGGGGAGGAAGATGAGCCCCAGGGTTGATCTGGTTCCCCAGGTATATACTCATGAATACTACTTTTCATTCCTAGTAGGTATCACAGTCCTAATTAAATAGCTATTTGTTCAATTGTCTTTTAATGTCTTCCTCTCCTGTAAGTTCCTTGAAGGTAGAGTCCTTGTCTGTCTGGCACAAAGCTGATACTCAATAGATAAATATGGAGGGGGAAAAAAACTGAGTAAATGAAAGGGGCCAGGGTGGCTCTGAGGCTTGGGACATGGGTGAATGGAGGGTGAGAGGAAGACTGCATCTGGGTTTTGGAGCTTTGCACTTCAGACCTCAAAATCCTGCCTGAGAGGAGACAGAGAAAAAGGAGTACAGTTAACAATTTTGCAAGCAAGAATTGCCAGCGGGGAGTTGATTGATCCCCAAACATGCCCCTCCTCCCTTAGTGTATTTTGCCGCTTTCTTATTTTACCTGGATTTCAGCACATTCTACCCATGCAGAATTGCTTTGTCTCTGAGGGTGCTACCCAAGTTCCCATCTTATCTTTCAGGGTTTCAGACACAGAAGTCTGACAGTGCCTCTGGAGCATTTCCTGGCCTGGCTCACAGGACCGCCAGCATCTGTTCAGCGTGGCACAGAGCTTGCCTGCATTTGGGCTGATCCTCTATCCCCTGCCAGAAGGGGCTGATGCCAGACAACAGTCTACGTGAGCCTTTCTTCCCCTCCTAGGGTAGGGCCCCAGGCTCCAGCCTCAGCTATCTCAGGTCCAAAATTTGGGATTTAGCAAAAGAATTATCAGCAGTATAGTATTGTGGCTAAGATCTGGCTTTGGAGTCACAGTAACCTGAACCCCAACTCTGCTACTTACTCCCTGTGTAATATTGGTCAAGTCAGTTAATGTCAGAGAAGAAGATTATTACCCATCTTCAGTGCTTGATATGAAGATTATGAGAGAAAATTTATAAATTTTCTTGGTTCACAGTAAACACTCAATGAGTAGTAACCATTGTTTTTCAATACAAATAATCTATTTTCTGTGTCCCTAGTGAAGGCCACCAGGAAATCAATAAAGTCTGAATTGTCAACACACTGGATGGTGCCACCAGAACCGCTGCCACTACTACCCTCTTCACCAGAAAGGATTCCCCACAATCCATGCTTCTTTGTATCACTATCTTTTAATTAAAAGTCTGGGCCCGTGCAATACAAAGAATCTATTTTCTGTGTCCCTAGTGAAGGCCACCAGGAAATCAATAAAGTCTGAATTTTCAACACACTGGATGGTGCCACCAGAACCGCTGCCACTACTACCCTCTTCACCAGAAAGGATTCCCCACAATCCATGCTTCTTTGTATCACTATCTTAAAAGTCTGGGCCCGTGCCATTGGCTGCAAGCAAGACTAGGTAAATCAGAAATGTGAATACTTTCAGCTGAAGATAACAGAAAACTTGACTGTGGTGACATTAAAAACAAAAAGGTATATTTTTCTCACAAGAAGAACAGAGGTAGGCAGTTTTACTGACTCGGTAATATCAGAACTAATATCTCTGCAATTCACTTTGTCTTACCCCATAGTTGTAAATTGGCTGTTGCAGCCAATCTTAGTTACCTAGTGCTGTTGTAACATAAATACCACAAGTGGGCAACTTTAAAGAAAAGAAATTTATTTTCTCACAGGGCCTTGGCTCTAGGGGAGGAGGGTTCTCTCTGTCAGCTCTAGGGGTAGATCCTTGTCTCTTTGAGCTTCTGTAGCCCCAGCATTCCTCAGTTCCTTGGCCATCTCCATGCGGCGTCCATCTCCCCCATTTGTGTTTACTTCTGTGCCTAATCTGCTCTTTTTATAACTCAGAAGTGATTAGGATTAGAACACACCTATACTAATATAGCCTCATTAACATAACAAAGAAAACCCTATTCTCAAACAGGATTATGTCCACAAGTATAAAAAAACCTGTTGCAGTCGAGTCAATTCCAACCATAGCGACCCTATAGGACAGAGTAGAATTGCCTCATAGGGTTTCCAAGGAGCGGCTGGTGGATTCAAACTGCCAACCTTTTGGTTAGCAGCTGAGCTCTTAACCACTGCGCCAGCAGGGCTCCATCCACAATTATGGGAATTAGGATTCCAACACATATTTTTGGAGGGGGACACAATTCCATCCATAACACAGCCTAAGCTATCACAGCATGTTTAAGGCAAGAGGAAGGGGAAGGGGCAGCATCTGAAATTGGAAAGCAAGTTTTCTAAGGAACCCCACAAAAGCATGCTCTGCATTCTGTCTCATATTTCTATAGTTTTTCATTAATTTTTAGCACTAGACAGGGCAGAACTAGGAAGTGTCCCAGGCATCCTCTGGATTCTATTTATAATCCTCCCTTCCCCTATTGTGTAGTCACAGTTCTGTTTCACCTTGATAATATGCTCATTCACCCCAGCCAACCATCGTAAGCAGTGGTATGCTGGTAAAGTTTAACAACAGGCTTTCCAGGGGAAAAGCCCTTAATTGTAGCTTTTGCCAGTTTTCATAGTGTAAATACTCACACCATGACCCACTTTAACTACCAGCGTTGTATCACTGAATGTGGAGTTGGGAAGAGATGCACTGTGGTATGCAGATTAATGGCTGTCCACAGATGTCCACATCCCAATCCCAGAACCCATGAATATGTTCCCTGACATATTGTTACATTGCAATATGTTACATGACAAAAGGGACTTTGCAGATGTGATTAAATTAAGGCTCTTGAGTAGGGAGATTATCCTAAATTCTCTGAGTAGGCCCAAAGTGATCACGTGGATCCTTATAAAGGAAAGAGGGAGGCAAGAGAGTCAGAGTTAGAAAAGGAGATGTGACAGTGGAAGCAAAGGTCTTAGTGATATGACCAAGGAATGTGGGCAGCCTGTAGAAGCTGGGAAAGACAAGGAATAGATTTTTCCCTAGAGCCCCAACAAGAAATGCCAATACCTTGATTTTAGCCCCATTAGGCTCATTTAGGACTTCTGACCTGCAGAATTGTAAGATAATAAATTTGCATTGTTTTAAGCCACTAAATTTGAGGTAATTTGTTACAGCAGCAATAGGAAAAACTAATACATGCACACAGTCAGCTCCCATGAGCCTGTACAAGCTGACTCCAGCACATCACTGAATTAACTTTTCTTTTCTTTTCCTACTCACCTACTGGCATGATAAACTCAAATTGGCAATAGCAACCTTAGTTTCCAATCCAATAGAACTATCGTCACGTCCTCTGGTGAAAGCATTTCTCCCCTGAGCATGTTGTTGTTGTGTGCAGTTAACTTGATTCTGACTCATAGCAATCATATAGGACAGAATATAACTGCCCCATAGGGTTTCCTAGGCTGAAATCTTTACAGGAGCAGATTGCCAGGTCTTTTCTTCTGTGGAGCAGCTGGTGAGTTCAGATAATACCTCTAAATAGCTATGTTCAAAATCACAGAGACATGAATCTAAACCTTTAAAATTAGTTCATTAGGTATAATGGATTTGCCATTCCACATTTACCCCTTATTCCTGGGATCGACTCATGTTTTGCCCGTGAGTGAAACACCACTACATATTGCTTACTGGTTCAGAGCATATACTGCATCCTATAGCACAGAACTTCAATTTTGCAAGGTGTTGTTGCTTACATAGGGCCAGTATTGCACACCTTTTGTGCCTCTTGGCACACCTTTCTACTCAAGTCATTGCTGTGGCAACCGAGTGCGCACAGGCATGACCTGACAGTCTGAAGTTTCAGCTGTTTTCTTAAGTATCTCTTGCTTCCTGTCCCAGGGCTTCTCTGCCATCACCTCTTGGGATGTCTGTGGGAACTTGTGCCACCATTTTGACTCATGTATCAACCTGAAAGTGCCAAATAGAGTGCAAGGGAGATAACCCCTAATGGGAAAACCCTTGACCAATGAAAAACAATATCTGGTGGATAAATATTTCCCTCTGCCTCAATTAAGAGGCACATGCTGTACAGCTCCTCAGGGTATCTCCAGGGGATCATGCCCCACTTGGCCAGAGCAATGACCAGCTGGATCACTCATCCTTGGACTGGCTTTCCCTCCTTGCCTGTTTTACCTTTCCTAGTCTCCTGTTCCTTGGGATCACTTCCTAAAATAAACTACCTCTTTGGAAGCCCCTGTCTCAGACTCTAGTTTCAGGAGGGAAATAATACTAAGAGATTTGGTAGTAAGAGTGAACCTAGAAAGTATGGAAAGGATGGGATTCTGGAACTGGATCACTTCTCAATCAGACAGCAATAAGGACCTCATTTCTGGTGGTAAGTGGAGTGCTGATAACCCTTGACATGCAGTAGCCTCATAATTACTCAGACTGTTACCAGTGGTATATTGTGATGAGATATATAAGGAAGGTAAAACAGGGAAAAAGCGGCATTTGTTATATAGATGATAAGGATTATGGCACTGGATGGCCTTCGGAAATGATAGGATCAGGTTAGATATCAACTCAGATACTGTATATATATATCAACCCTGACTCGAAGGATACACTGAAATATACTTGTTTGGGTCAGAACCTAGATTTGAAACCAGCGTTTTCTGATTCCAAAGTTTATGTTCTTTCCATTACATAAATGAATCTCAAGCTGCAACTCTATTTAAAGTTTTTATGGTTGGTTGGTTGGTTGGTTTTAGTTATAAGTAACAGAAAACCAACTTGATGCAGCTTAACAACAGCAACATAACAATGCATTTGGGAGTGCCTCATGGAAACCTAGAGCAGAAATGATGCCCTGGCTTTAAAAAAGAGAATAGAGCCGGGAACTGGAAAGCCTTCAAGACTTGGGGGAGGAGGGACAGAAAAGTGGGGGAAGGGAAAAGGAGAGGGAGAGCTAGGCAGGCCTAAGAGATTAAGTTCTGCCTCATTCCCTACTTCAACTGGAATAACCCCATTTGTATACCAGAGCTCCGTGTAAGGTTTTATTGGAAAAATAAGGATTCAATAAGTTAGACAATATTTTTAAATCACTGGTGCAATATATTAAGTCACTCTCCCATTGTTGAACGTCTAGGATTTTTTTTCCTAATTGTTCATTCTAATAAGTAAAACTGTGATGAATATTCTTGCATATTGTACCAGAAGTGCAGGAAGCCTTGGAGTCTTCCATTTCTCCTGGCCCTTACAGCCTCCCTTGTAGGGAGAGAGGATAGAGCCTAGGCGGTTCTAGCCTGTGCCCAGAGCCCAGTGCTGCTTGAGCCTTCCCTGATTGTCAGCCAGTACAGAAACATTTAGTGAGCACCTAACTACAACCCAAGCACAAGTGGGCACTGTGGATACAATGGTGAATAAAATAGCCACAGTCTATAATCTTGGAGCTTAACAGTCTAGGGGGGAAATGAAAACAAATACTTGAACAAATAATTACAAGAATCACAAGCCAAACACTGCCAAACAAAAGTTCAGAGGGTTAAGGAAACACAACAGAGTGAACTGACTTAACCTGAGAGGGTTAGGGCAGGCTGCCCCAAGAAAATGTTACTTAAACTAAGACTGGAAGGATGAGTCACGGTTGACCAGAAAAAGAGAATAGAGAAGAACTGTTCCAGCAAAGAGGGGTAAGTGTGACGGCCCAGAGGTGAGAGAGCACCACAGGTTGCAGGAACTGAGAAAAGATCAGTGTGGCTAGGTACAGGATAAAGGGAAGTTATATGAGATTGAGGTGAGAGAGCCAGGATAGTCCAGATCATGCAATGTCTTGTAAGCTATATTAAGGATTTTAGAATATATTGAAGGATAGTAGAAGGATAATGAGGACTTTAAGCTGAGGAATTGCACAGTCCTATTTGTGTTTGACCACCACCTACCTGTCAGTCTGTCAGTTTGTCATGCTGTGGTGGCTTGCATGTTGCTATGATGCTAGAAGCTATGCCACCAGTATTTCAAATACCAACAGGGTCACCCGCGGTGAACAGGTTTCAGTAGAGTTTTCAAACTAAGAGACTAGGAAGAAAGGCCTGGCAATCTAATTCCTAAAATTAGTCAGTGATTAGCCCCCTAGGTTGGAAGGCTCTCAAAATACACAATGGCAGCAACAATGGACTTGAACACATCAATGATTGTGAAGATGATGCAGGACTGGGCAGTGTTTCATTCTGTTGTACGTGGGATTGCCATGAGTTGGAGCCTACTCAAACACTGACCATACCATGAAAAGGGACCAAAATGGATGCAAGGAGGCCAATGAGGGAGGCTGATGCAGAAGTCTAGGAAGTGATGACAGTGGCTTGGATTATAGTGGCCGCCGTAGGGATGAAGAGAAATGAACAGGTATGAGAATGAGTGATCTAAGAGGTGGAATTGACAAGACCTAGTGATTGACTGGCTATGGGATGGAGGTGAGAGAGGGTGAGTAGTCATGTAGACTCCTAGTTTTTTGGCTTGAGCAGCTGGATGGGTGGTATTTCCTTACAGAGACTGGGAACGCTGGAAGAAGAGTAAATTTGGTAGGGAAAGGTAATGAGTTCTGTTTTGGACATGTTCAGTTTGCGGTGTCTGTGGGATTTCCTGAATTTGCAGGTAGACGCATATGTCTGGACTGGAGCTTAGAAGATAGGTCTAACCAGCAGGTGTGGACTTAGGAGCCATAGGTTTGAAAGAGTATAGAGTGAGATAGGAAAAGGATCCAGAGCTACTGAGGAGCTACAACATTAATAGTTAAAAGAGAAGCCAGAAAAGAAAATTTAGGAGAAATAGAAGAAAACCTGGCAGTACGTGGTTCAAGAAAGCCACAGACGTCTGGGATCTTAAAAGCTTGCGATCGGCCATCTAAGATGCATCAATTGGTCCCAACCCACTTGGAGCACAGGAGAATGAAGAACACCAAAGACACAAGGAAAATATTAGCCCAAGAGACAAAAGGGCCACATAAACCAGACTCCATCAGCCTGAGACCAGAAGAACTAAACTGTGCTTGGCTACAACCAGTAACCACCCTGAGAGGGAACACGACAGAGAGTCCCTGATGGAGCAGGAGAAAAGTGTGGAGCAGAACTCAAATTCACATAGAAAGACCAGACTTAATGGTCTGACTGAGACTGGAGGAACCCCCGAAGCCATAGCCCCCGGATGCTCTGTTAACCCAGAACTAAAACCATTCCCGAAGCCCACTCTTCAGACAAAGATTAGACTGGACTAAAGCATAAAATAACACTCGTGAAGAGTGTACTTAATTCAAGCAGATACATGAGACCAAATGGGCAGCTCCTGTCTGGAAGCAGGATGAGAAAGCAGGAAGGGACAGGAGCTGATTGGATGAACACGAGAAACCCAAGGTGGAAAGGGGGAGTGTGCTGTTCCATTGTAGGGATTGCAACTACTGTCACACAACAATATGTGTATAAATTTTTGTATGAGAAGTTAACTTGAGCTGTTAACTTTCACCTAAAGCACAATTTAAAAAAAAAAGAAAAGAAAGCCATGGAAAGAAAATATTTCAAGAAGGAGGCAGTAGATACCTGAACTAAATATGGTGGTAGTTGTTGTTAGGTGCCGTCAGGTCGGTTCCAACTCATAGCGACCCTATAGGCCAGAGTAGAACTGCCCTATAGGGTTTCCAAGGAGCAGCCTTGGAAGGAGCAGCCTCTTTGGTTCGCAGCCGGGTTCTTAACCATTACACCACCAGGGCATAGAAGGATCAAAAAAAGGAGGATGGAAAAGCGTCCGTTGGATTTAGAAACACGGTAGCCATGGGTGATCTTATCAACAACAATTTTTATGGAGTGGTAGTAGGCAGAGCCTGGATAGGAGTGGGAAGACAAATGGAGGTGAGAAAATAGAGACAGCAGTGTAGGTCATCTCAAAAATTTTGCTGTTAAAGGGGACAGACAAAAGTGGTTGGAAGGGGATCATCTTCACCCACTTCTGCAAGTTAGCGATTGTGGAGTCATATTCAACTCTTCCTTTTCTCTCACGTTCTACTTCTAATATAACAACAAAGTCTGTTGGCTCTAACTTCAAAATATGTTCTGAATCTCACCACTTACGACCTTCTCCACTCCTTCCTACTTCTAGCCACCATCATCTCTTGCCTGGACGATTTTAAGAGCCTCCCGATTATCTCCTAATTGGTCTCTCCCTGACACTCCTTCCCTTCAAAGCAGATCTGTGAACTGAAGAGGCAAGTTATCTGTCCCCATGTGTCGTATATACGACGGTGATAAATATATACGAAAGCTTTCATAGCTTTCCTTCAAAACAAGGAAAATGGAGGCACAGCAGTCACTAGTCAATGATAATTCTGAAATCCCAAGGGCATATGTTGAGCAAAGCTTACTCCAACTGCGTAGGAGTTTTTCACTGTGGTTCTTGGCTCTAACGTCTGGGCTCTTGGTTCCAGCCTCTGAATCATCCTTCCTTTTCCATAAGAAAATTGAGTTTGCAACTTAGTAGCCTTCTCAGCCTGCTTCCTGCCTGTAAAAGGGTAGAGGTCCAAAGGCTTCTTTTCAGTTTGTGCTGTCTGTGTCCCTGTTGGAGTCCTTGGGTGGTACAGTTAACTCACTCTGCTGCTAACTGAAAGGTTGGAGGTTTGAGTCCACCCAGAGGCACCTCGGAAAAAAGGCCTGACGGTCTACTTCTGAAAAATCAGGCACTGAAAACCCCATGGAGCACAGTTCTCTGACATACATGAGGTCACCATGAGTCAGAATTGACTCCATGACAATTGGAAAAAAAAAGAAAAAAAGTCCCTGTTAATACAAGCTGATAATGCTTCTGCCAGAAAATTTTTCTTTAAAACTTTGGGGGTTTTTTATGCATCAATTCATAATCCACTTCATTTGATAAAAATCACTCCCACAAATCTGGTTGAGATAAGCCCTTTCCTATCTTGAGCTCCTTTGAAATAATGTCCATAAGATCCTTGGAGCAGTGAAACTATCCCCGAAAGTCACCTTTAAACTAAATAGCAGTTTAGCTCAAAAAGTAAAGAATATCAGCCTTGAGTACTGTACACTTTTAAAAAATTATCTATATGAGACCAAATGGACAACAGTTACTCTAAAGCCTAGATGAGAAGTTTGTCGGACAATGAGACTAAGTTAATGGGCGTGAAACAACTAGAAGGGGAAATAATGAGGATGTTGACACAATGTGAAGAATGTAACCAGTGTCATTGAACAATATGTGTAGAAGTTGTTGAATGGGAGCGTGTTTGTGTGTATATTTGCACCAAAAATACAATAAAATATTTTTTAAAAAAAGATTCTTAGAAGGACTTTTTTCTTCTGACAGATTCTATGAGTTACCTCCTTAGTTCTTTTTTGAGGTCTTAACCCTTAACTTCTTCTTTAGATAATGTTTTCCTGACAGTGTCTTGAATTTGATTTCTGTCAAGAGCCATTTCTTAATTTTACAATCATTTACCATCTGGAAAGACTGGCAGTGAAAAAGTTTTATGTTTGAGCCCTGTAAGTCTTGATAGAAGGAGCCCATTGTGGTGCAGTGGTTAGCACTCAGCTGTTAACCAAGAGGTCTGTGGTTTGAACTCACCCTGGGAGAAAGATGCAGCAGTCTGCTCCTGTAAAGATTTACAGCCTTGGAAACCCTATGGGGCAGTTCTGCTCTGTCCTATAGGGTCACTATGAGTTGGAATTCGACTTGACTGCAATGGGTTGGGCAAGGCCTGGTAATGGCCATATATATATGTATGACTCTCTCTCTCTCTCTCTCTCTCTCTCTCTCTCTCTCTCTAGTAAACCTGTGAAAGCCAGAACCTGTGTAAGGCAGAAACCTGTCAGAGAAGGAAAACTCAAGTATTTTCCACTAATAGAGGGTGATAGGAAAGTGGTATGACTGCAGCCCTGTCAAAGGTGGAAGACTTGTGAGACCCAGAAAAATAAAGCAGTCCTGTCAAGTTCTGGCTTTCACAGGTTTCAATGTATATATACATACATATATATGTACATACATATATATATATATTTGAGATATTGAGATATAATTCACATACCACACAATTCACCGCTTAAAATGTACTATTAAATGGTTATAGCATATTCACAGAGTTGCAAATATCACCATAATCAATTTTAGAACATTTTCATTACCCCCAAAAGGAATCCCATACCGTTAACAGTCACTCACAGTTCCCCAGCAACTGCCTCTCCCTCCCCACCCACCCCCCAGCTCTAGGAAACCACTAATCTATTTTTGGTCTCTATAGATTTACCTATTCTTGACATTTTATTTAAAAAGAATCATACAATGTGTGGTCTCTTTTATATGAAGCAGTTTGTTTTTTAGCTTCTCACTCTCCTCTCATGTTTATCTTAGGCAACGAGTAGAAACCAGGTAGCAATTTTAATATTCTGCCTAAAAATCTCCTTGGCTAGATCATTGAGCACATTAGGGACCTTTCCTATTTTCTATATTATCTCAAGTGACATAATTGACAAACTTTCTTCCAGGTTCCAATAACATTTTCCTCACATTCCTTTGTGCTTTTACTGACAGCTTCCTCAAGGCCTTTTAGGCTTCAGCTAGCACTCTCACTGAAGCCCTTTGGCCTTTCTCCTGAAGGCCCTTCCAGCCTCTGCCCGCTCTCTAGTTCCAAGCCAATGCCACATATTTTAAGTGTTTTTATGGTATGGAACACCCCACTTCCTGGTACCAAAATCTGTTTCATTATTTACTGCTGCATAATGAATCACCCCAAAACTTAGAAGATGTTTAAATTTGGGTCCTTGTTATGGATTGGATTGTGTCCCACCAAAATATTGTAAATCCTATCCCCTATACTTGTGGTGGAGCCCTGGTGGCACAGTGGTTAAGAGCTATGGCTGCTAACCAAAAGGTGGACAGTCCGAATCTACCAGCTGCTTCTTGGAAACCCTACGGAGCAGTTCTCCTCTGTTCTGTAGGGTCACTATAAGTCGGAATCGACTTGTCGGCAATGGCTTTGGTTTTTTTGGTTTATAGTTGTGGTTAAAATCCCATTTGGGAATGAGTTTCCTTTGTTATGTTAATTAGGCAGTATTAGTGTAGGGTGTGTCTTAAATCAATCTCTTTTGAGATGTAAAGGCAGATTAAGCAAGCAAGCAGAGATGGGGGCAAGATAGATGCCATGCCACATGAGATCTCCAAGGAATCAACAAACAGAAGCTGAAAACAGACAAGGACCTTTCCCCAGAGCCAACAGAGAGAGAAAGCCTTCCTCTAGAGCTAGTGTCCTGAATTCAAACTTCTAGCCTCTTAAACTATGAGAAAAATAAATTTCTGTTTGTTAAAGCCACCCACTTGTGGTTTTTTGTTATAGCAGCACTAGATAACTAAGATAGGTCCTTGTCACAAGTGGATGGTTCACAAGTAGATGGCTTTAACAAAGCGAAATTTATTCTCTCACAGTTCTAGTAGGCTACAAGCCAAACTCAAGGCATCAGCTCCAGGGGAAGACTTTCTCTGTCTCTGTTGTCTCTGGAGGAAGGTCCTTGTCATTAGTTTTTCCTTGGTCTGGGAGCATCTCCGCGCAGGAACCTCAGGTCAAAAGGACGCACTCTGCTCCTGGCACTGCATTTTTAGTGGTATGAGGTCCCCATCCCAAGTTTCAGGATCATGTTTCTTCCCAACCAATGCCCTTACTTTAATTTCAGACACCTCCTGAGGTTGGCAATTGAGCTGGCGTTGTAATTCAGCTACTCAATAAACAATAACAAAATAAACAATAAACAATAAAACTCTGAGTTTGGTTTTCGGCAATTTCAGCTCTCTTACTACAAGAAATAAGACTTTCTATCAAAGCACAAGTGGAAGCCTTGAGATCATTTATGCGGCACTTGAGCTTTGACTCTGAAGCCCTGAGCACCTCTCTTTCACCACAGTTTGTCCAGCAAAAGTAAGAAAAACCAACCAGCTTTCTTATACTTCTCATTCTGACAAAACTGTAGATAGATACCACACATGTTCACCCCGAGCCTTACCTTTCACCAACACCTGATCTACTGGTAGAGATATTTTGCATATTTGTATCACCACCTCATGCCATGGATTAGCAGTGCCCCTCTTTACTGCTAGAAGCAGAGTCATCAACATCTTTAAGACTAACCAGACTTGAGAACCAATTTGGAAAACTCATCCTTACAATTTTGTTTGTCTGGAACCACTCTCAGTACCAAATGTCTTAGGTTGGGTTCTCTAGGAAAGCAAAACCAGTAAAGCGTATAAATATATACAGAAGAGATTTATATCAAGGAAATGGCTCACATGATTGTAGAGGTTGGAACGTCCCAAGTCCATGGATCAGGATAGAGGCTTCTCTCAATTCACGTAGCCGCAGGGGCTAGCAAACCGAAGATCAGCAGGTTGGAGGTCAGGGCTCTTTCTCACAGGCTGTGAAGATCAATGAATCCCAAGATTGGCAGAGAAACTGATAGCTTAAGTCCCAAGAACCAGAGGTCAGATGAACAGGAGGCAGCCAAGGGATCCAGAGTGAGTAAAAACCTGGAACGTCTGCTTATATTCAGATGCAGGCCATAGCCCTAAGGAAACTCCCTTTCAGCTGATTGGCTACTCACAGCAGATTCCATCATGGGAGTGATCACATATAAACACTAAGAATCATGGCCCAGCCAAGCTGACACACAATCTTAACCATCACAGTCCTCTAGGAAGCAGAAGCCAAGAACGGAATTAGAAGTATAAGAGGGAAATGCCTATGAAAGATAAATATGAGAGGAGCAAGAGTAGACAAGGAGAATCTTCAGAACCGTAATGCAGGATTGATACCTGTGAAAGGAGAAGAAGAAAGAAGGAGGATTGGGGAGGAATAGTCAGAGTTCAGTGCAGACTTGGAGAAAGTCAGTCATACTTACTTCCCATTAGAAGAGTCCTGTACCAGGCAGAAATGGTTCAGCTCTAGTTGCCCACTGGGCTCAATCATTGGATGGGACTAATCCAGGGAGAGCATGCCTCAGTATGATGCTCGGCAAATCCCAAAGATATGGCAGTTGGAAACTGTCAGCTATCTATATTCCTCACAGCAGGGTCTCTTTTTGAAGGTAGTCCACCCCTTGCTGGCATAGTCCATCCCTTGCTTTGTACAGATCCACACTATTCCACACATCTTTGGAGAACAGCTCCATCATGGTTCTCACAGATGTCTCTTGCTGAGAGTAAACTTAGAAGAGGGAGATTAATGGGATGGACTATAGCCCTCCCTGCTGCAGATGATCGGATTGTCTTTTTTAATTGATAGACTCTTAATCACTGCGCCACCAGGGCTCCATTGTGTATTACAGGTATTAACCCCCTTTCAATTCCATGCATTACAAATATTTTCCAGTCTATCCTTTATCTTTGGCTTTCTTGTCTTCTCCCTTATCAAAAAATGGATTTTTATGAGGTAAAATAAATCTAACTTTTCCTTGGCCTCTTGAGTTTTTCTTTTGTTTAAAAAGTCTATTTGCTTTTAGGTAGATGGCCAATTTTTCCAATGCCATTTATTAAATAAACCATACCTTACTCACTGAATCAAAATAACATTTTGTCATTTCTTAAATTCTCATGTATACTTGGATCTATGTCTAGACTCTGTCTAGTTCTACACAAACATATACACTTTTATAACCAATACTTTATTGTTTGTGTTTAATGAACAGAGCACAGACACCATGAACAATTTGTATATAATTCTTAATGTAAGTATTAAAAATCTACAAACCATATGGTAGTAATTATTTTCTAAGTAGTTTGGCAGTGATTTTCCAGCTTAAAATTTGAAGTCAATTTGTTTATATAAAGAGGATATCAGATATCAGTGTCTTAAACTATTGACAAGATGTTACTGTAAACCTCCACAAATTCACAGTTTAATATCAAGCACCATAAATTTTTCAAATATTTCACAGCACATTGACAAAGTAAGGACAATGGTTACTCCTGCCAAAAAGGTCACAGAGCACACACAGTTCTGACACGGAGAGCCACAATTATGAAGCAGTTCTTTAAAAAAAGAGTTTGACTTAATTGGTTATATTTAGAAGAGTTTACCCAATATTAGAGAATATATATTTTATCAAGCATTTTCATGGAGCATTTACAAATATTGACCATGTTCTAGGTTACAAACAAGTCTTAAATACCAAAGAATCATAATTACTCAACACATTGTGTAACTATATCATAATTGGAGGACAATAGCAACAACAACTTAAAATACGTTGTATGTTTGGAAAAATTAAAACACCGCTAAATTGATCAAAGAAGACATCATACAGGAAATCAGAAAAAACCTTAGAACTGAATGATTTTAAAAAAGCCTACTTCTTCAAAAAGTTAAACATAGAACAACCATATGACCCAGCAGTTCCACCCAAGAGACTTGAAAGCAGGGACTCAAACATGTGTACTCCGGTGTTCATTGCCGCGTGACTCACACTTGCCAAAAAGTGGAAACAACCCAAGTGTCCATCAACAGATGAATGGATAAACAAAATGTGGTATATCCATACAATGGAATATTACTCAGCCATGGAGAGAAATGAAGTTCTGACACATGCTACAACATGGATGAACCTTAAACACATTATGCTGGGCGAAATCAGTCAGACACATGCAGTATCATCTCACTTATATGAAATAGGCAAATATATAGAAACCAAAACTTATTAGTGGTTACCAGGAGTGGGAGGGAGGGGGAAAAGGGAGCTTATTGGTAAGGAGCACTGAGTTTATGTTAACGGTGGTAGAATAATTCAGAAAAGGATAATGATAATGGTTGCACAACATGGAGAATGTAGCTGAAATATACATGTAAAAATTGTTTAATTGGCAAATGTTTTGTTATGTATATTTTACCATAATTTAAAAAGAAAGAAAGAATGGAGGTGGAAACTATAAAAAAAAAGTACTAATTTTAAAAACTAAGAAACAGAATAGTTATAAACACAATACCACTTATGTAAATTTAAAATATATGCACACAAAGCAATGTATATTTTACAAGAACACCAACACAAAGATATACATTAAACACATTACAGTGTCCATCTATATGGAGGGAAAGGAAGTGGGCAATGGAATAAAAGGGAATTAGTACATATATGCATACATAAAAACAAGAAAGGGCCAATGTGGATAATGTGCTATGAAATGAGGGGAATGATTAACTGCTGAAAAAACCCACTGTGTCGAGTCGATTCCAACTCATAGCAACCCTGTAGGACAGAGTAGAACTACTCCCATAGGGTTTCCAAGGCTGTAAATCTTTACGGAAGCAGACTGCCACATCTTTCTCCCATGGAGGGGTTGATGGGTTCAAACCGCCAAACTCTGGGTTAGCAGCTGAGCACTTAACTACTGCACCACCGGGGCTCATCATATATTAGTATACACATACCAAGAACAGTTGGAGGACTGTTCTCTAAACTTGACAGAGTTATCTGTGGACTGGATGTGGCAGAGACTGGTCAAATACAATAAGTCTGTTTCCTCTTCTTTTGGACACTCATTAGCTCAGTCTCCCTTGAGGTAACTATGGCCATATGACTGAGATCTGGCCGATGGAGTTGTGGACAATCCTCCATGCTCTTTCTCCTTCCGAGGCAACTTTGGAAGCTGTGTATGAAAGATAGAGACACAAGATGGAAGGAGCCTGGGTCCCTGAACCATTGCTTGGAAGAGAGCAGTTCACTGATTAATCATTAAATCTTGTTTGGGATTTCAAGAATGAAAAATAAACTTTTATTTTATTAGGCGTTTGAGACTTTGACTTTCCACATTATGTATTGTTTGCATTTGTATAATTTTGTATTGCATTTATAATCAGCATTATATAGTATAGTTTTTTTATTGTACTTTAGATGAAGGTTTACGGAACAGATAGTTTCTCATTAAACAGTTAGTACACATATTGTTTTATGACAATGGTTAACAACCCCATGACATGTCAACGCTATCCCTTCTCAACCATGGGTTCCCTACAATATAGATTTTTTTAAATTACTGTTTCATAATGCGTAATTGACTATTTCTCCTTGTTCACTGAATAATTTCCTCTTGCTTAACATTTTGGTGGAAAATGCAAGGTTGGATGGTGTTACCAAACAGCTGGATATCCAAGGTCTCTAAGTATAGTAATCTGCTTGATATAGTTTGAGTTATTTTTATTGAGATATCATTCATATACCATAAAATTCACCATTTTAAAGTGTACAGTGGTTTTTAGTATGTTCACAAGGTTGTGTAATCATCACCATTATCTAATTCTAGACCATTTTTGTCACCCCACAAAGAAAACCATACCTATTAGCAGTTATTTCCCATTCCTCTCTCCTCCCAAGCCCCTAACAACCACTGATCTTCTGTCTCTATGGATTTGTCTGTTCTGGAATCTGATAATATGTAGCTTTTTGTGTCTGGCTTCTTTCACTAAACATAACATTTTCAGAATTCATCCATGTTGTAGCATATATCAATATTTTATTTCTTTTTATTGTGAATAATATTCCATTGTGTGAATATACCACAATGTCTCTCCATTTATCAGCTGATAGATATTTGGGTTGTTTCCACTTTTCGACTATTGCAAATAATGCTGTTGTGAACATTTGAATACAAGTTTTAGTTTGAACACCTGTTTTCAATTCTCCTGAGTAAATGTAGGAATGGAATTGCTGGGTTATATGGTAATTCTATATTTAACTTTTTGAGGGACTATCAAACTGTTTTCCACAGCAGCTGCACCATTTTACATTTCCTGCCAGCAATGTATGTGGTTCCAATTTCTCCACATTCTCTTCAACACTTGTTATTGTCTGCCTTTTTATTATAACCATTCTAGTAGGTGTGACATGATATTTCATTGTGATTTTGACTTGCATTTCCCTAATGACTAATATCATTTCTTTTTTAATATGTGTGTGTATGGTGGTGTGATAATTATCTTGCTATAGTGACAAGAAGAAAATATAAAAGACAGAAAAGACTGGTACTGTCCCCTTCTATATCCTTTGTTCATCTGTCCTCCCTACAAGAAAGAAACAACAATAAGAAAAAACAGAAAAACAACCAATTCATTGTAACTTTATTATGTAGTAGTGTGGCTACATTGGATGCAGTTTGAGAGTCAGTGCTTCTGATGAGTGAAATTCAGTAATACCCTTCTCCCCGTCCCTACAGATCTGTTTGCATCCATTGATTTCCCAGGATCCTCTTAAGAACCAAAACCCTGATCTCTGTCCACAATTTCATTTAGACATATAGGAACCAATTTGATGGATGGGTATGGTCCTGACAGATTGCAAGGAAACTCAGCTGTGATCTTGAGGGAAAATTAAAGAGAAGAAGAAGGACAGTGCATGAGGCTGCCACAAAAAGCCAAATCCAGCAACATGGACTGACTATAAGAGGGGACTAACAGGCTGCTGCATTTTACAACACCAAGGGCACCATTCACTTCATTGTTATTGTTGTTGTTAGGTGACGTTGAGTTGGTTCTGACTCATAGTGACCCCGTAAACAGCTGAACAAAACACTGCCCAGTCCCGTGCCATCCTCGCAATCGTTGCTATGTTTGAGTCCATTGTTGCAGCCACTGTGTCAATCCATCTCATTGAGGGTCTCGCTCTGTTTTGCTGACCCTCTACTTTACCAAGCATGACGTCCTTTTCCACGGACTGGTCGCTCCTGATAACATGTCCAAAGTCCTTGAGACGAATACTCACCGTCCTTGCTTCTAAGGAGTACTCTGGCTGTACTTCTTCCAAGACAGATTTGTTTGTTCTTCTGGCAGTCCATGGTATATTCAATATTCTTTGCCAACACCATAATTCAAAGGCATCAATTCTTAGTCTGTGTAAATAGCACATACATATTTTATAGTGCAAAATCTGAAAGGCTATAATCTGGCAAGTAGGTTTGAATAGAATATATCATCAACTACTGATACCCTTCTTGACATCTTTTCCAATACAAACACTATGGAGGTATGCCTTGGGGAGAAAAAAATGCTAAATGCATGTATTGAAAAAGCTGAATCACTAAACAACATCTCTAAGGGATCCTCCTAACAGAGTTTAATGCAGAGGGATAAACTACTTACAGATTATTTGACTACAAGCAACAAAAACCCACTCTGGCTAACTTACGGAGAAAGATAAAGGAATTTATTGAAAGAAAGCGTGATGATTCACAGAATCAAAAGACAATTTAAAAAAAGACAATCTGAACAGCCAAGTATCAGAAAGTATCAAAAAACACAATGGACAGGACAGTTCTGGAGATGTAAGTGATAGGAATGAATAGAAAGTTCCTTCAAATGCCACCAGAATGAAGCAGCCTTAAGAGTTTTCTGTCCTCCTGTCTCCCACTAAAAGATTCTTCCTAAGAAAGAACATCTGATTGGCTTCCTTGGGATTAGATGCTGTCCCCTTGACTAGGGAAACATCCCTGGGGTGCAGTGGTTTTAAGTGCTTGGCTCCTAACCAAAAGGTTGGCAGTTCCAACCCACCAGCTGCTCCGTGGGAGAAAGATGTGGCAGTTGGCTTCCATAAAGATTTACAGCCTTGGAAACCCTATGGGGCAGTTCTGCTCTGTCCTGTAGGGTCACTATGAGTCAGCTATGAGTTGGAAACAACTTTATGGCAATAGATTGACTAGGGAAGGGCAGAGAACTGTGACTGACAGCTTCCCCCAAGCCAGCATGCAGTGAGGGAGGGGCCTTCTCCAAAGGAAGGCAATAGAATGCTGATAGAGAAAAACAACAGATGTCCTCTGCATTCCACCCGTGGGTTGCCCAGCAACATCTTCCCACTTTTTTTCATACCATATACAATTTTTAAAATGCCTCTGCCTAACATAATGTAGTTATTTCACATGCGAGCAAAAATACACTCAACTCCTTCCAAAAGGAGACAACACACGTCTGGTTACGGCATCCATTCCTTCCCTACTTCCATCACTACTCCTTTCCATGTTTTGCAATTTACGGACAAAATGACAAATTTAACCATCACCAACCCGCACCATCCATTCCAGGGTAAAAGAAAAGGAAAGAGAAAGGTAATTACTTTTTAATCTATATCTGACTTTTGCATATTACTATGTATAAGTTATACCTCAACAAAAGATTAAAAAAAAATCCATTACACAGTTCGAAAGGAAATACAGGTAGATGCTACAATCCTCACTTATGGAATTGATCATGGTATTTATGACATCTCTCCTTCCCCACCCAATCCATATTCTTTTTCCATTGCCGGCACCTCAGTTGGTTTAGTGCTTTGCCAGGTGGATTGTGGTGGCCAGCCTTCAAGGTGGTAGCCAGCCTTCAAGGTAGCACCCAATGATTCTGAACTCCTAGTGTTAATGCGCTTGTCTGAACCTTGTGTAATCCCCTCCAACATTAAATTGTTGTTTGGTGCCATCAAGTCAGTTCCGACTCATAGCAACCCTATGTACAACAGAACGAAACACTGCCCAGTCCTGCGCCATCCTCATGATCATCGTTATGCTTGAGCGTGTTGTTGCAGCCACTGTGTCAATCCATCTCGTTGAGGGTCTTCCTCTTTTTCACTGACCGTCTACTTGATGTCCTTCATGATGTCCTTCTCTGGGGACCCATCCTTCCTGATAACATCTCTGGTATATGTGAGACAAAGTCTCGCCATCCTCGTTTCTAAGGCGCATTCTGGCTGTACTTTCAAAACAGATTTGTTTGTTCTTTTGGCAGTCCATTGTATATTCAATATTCTTCACCAATATCATAATTCAAAGGCATCAATTTTGCAGCAGATTTGTCCAATGCAATGTGTCATCTGATTTCTTGACTGCTGTTTCCATAGGCGTTGATTGTGGATCTAAGTAAAATGAAATCCTTGACAACTTGAATCTTTTCTCCATTTATCATGATGTTGCTTATTAGTCCAGTTGCAAGGAGTTTTGTTTTCTTTATGATGAAATGTAATGCATACTGAAGGCTATAGTCTTTGATCTTCATCAGTAAGTACTTCAAGTCCTCTTCACTTTCAGCAAGCAAGGTTGTGTCTTCTGCATAACACAGGTTGTTAGTGAGTCTTCCTCCAAACCTGATGCCCTGTTTTTGTACATATAGCCCAGTTTCTCAGATTATTTGCTTAGCATACAGATTGAATAATTATGGCGAAAGGATACAACCGTGAGTTACACCTTTCCTGACTTTAAACCACACAGCATCCCCTTGTTTTGTTCAAACGACTGCCTCGTGATCTATGTACAGGTTCCTCATGAGCACAGTTAAGTGGATTTAAGGATTTTTACCTGTGTTTTATTGACTATGCAAAGGCATTTGACTGTGTGGATCATAACTAATTATGGATAACATTGTGAAGAATGGGAATTTCAGAACACTTAATTGTTCTCATGAGGAACTCACATTAAATAGATTCTAGAATATT
This sequence comes from Dugong dugon, assembly GCA_030035585.1. Lineage (NCBI taxonomy): Eukaryota > Metazoa > Chordata > Mammalia > Sirenia > Dugongidae > Dugong > Dugong dugon. Next base: position 64,996,266 of record CM057462.1, on the reverse strand, counting down.
TGAGATTACTGGAATTATAGCCCTCCTCCAGGGTAGCTACATCCATCATCAGCTCTCATACTTACCATTCTGGTTTCCTGTTCTCTCTTCACTTTAAACCCTGAGATTTTGCTTTCCTTTTACAAGTTCAGCTATGTATTTCCTTAAATTTTAGCCAGCATTTCAAGTCTTTATAATAAAAGTGTTTTCAGGTTATCTAATCTGCCTGATTGCTGAATTTGGAAGTCCTTGTTTGTTTACTTTGCTATATCCTCAACTAGACTGCAGTCTTCATGAGGACAGGAAAGATGTCTTGTTCATAATTGTATTCCTACAGCCCAGCACTGTGCCTGGTACTCATTACATGTTTATTGAATAAATGAATAAATTAATGATAAGGCACATAGAAGACTTTTCCCATTAAATAACAATTCTTTGTCAGAATTATTTATTAGCTGTAATTAAGCCTTGAGACTTGCCTTTTAGGTATCATTGTTTGGCCTGCAAATATGGTGGTCATTTGGGTTTTACTTCTTCTTATATTCCTTTTTTAAAGCCTTGTAAACCTCCAAGGGAAGTGAATTTAGTTATGCTGACCTAGTACAATACTGACAGGACATGGATGTCTCCATGTCATTGTAAAGGAAACATAAAATTTATTTGTATAAATATATTATTTGCATTGGTATTTATAAAGCCTCTTCCTTGAGGATGACTGTTTTAGTGACTGACTTGAAAATTTGCATTGTTTAGAATAGGCGTCCCATAGATTGTGGAAAGGAGTCCCTGGGTGGCACAAACCATTAAGTACTTGGCTACTAACTGAAAAGCTGGCAGTTTGAACCCACCCAGAGGCACCTCAGAAGAAAGACCTGGTGATCTGCTTCCAAAAGGTCATGACCATGAAATCCCTGTGGAGTGCAGTTCTACTCTGCACATATGGAGTCACTAAGAGTCAGAGTCAACTCTACGGCAACTGATTTAGACTGCAATTTGAGCTGGCCAATTTCATGATCAAAACAGAATTCTAGATTTCTTTTTTCCATCCCTGTCCTTCCTCCAGTCTTCTCATTTCTCTAATTTCATCTAGTAGCTCAGGCCAAAAACCTAGAAAGCAACCTTGAATCCTCTCTTTCTCCCAATCCTCAGCACCCACCCCACATCAAATTCATTAGCAAGTCTTGTTGGCTCTCCTTTCTAAAGATATCCAAAATCTAACTTCTCAGAAGTCCTACCTACCAAGTCTAACGCCTATCATCTCCTGCCTGACTTATTGCAATTACCTCCGATTCATCTGCCTGCTTTCACTCTTGTCCACACTATCAATTCTCTACACACAGTGAGAGTAAACTTTTCAAAATACAAATCAGATCCTGAGTAAATTAAAAGGCAACTGGAAAACATAACCTCCTGTGTCATCTCTGGCCACACTACAAGAGGCCAGGGGCCATCTCATAAAAATGGTGTGATGTCATGAGGAAATGCTCGCGATCACTAGCCATTAGAGAAATGCAAATTAAAACCACAATGAGATACCATCTCACCCCGGCATTACTGGCACGAATCAAAAACACTGGAAATAACAGATGTTGGAGGGGCTGTGGGGAGATGGGAACTCTTATGCACTGCTGGTGGGAATGCAAAATGATACAACCATTTTGGAAAATGATATGGTGCTTCCTCAGAAAGCTAGAAATAGACATACCATTCAATCCAGCAATCCCACTCCTAGGAATATATCCTAGAGAAATAAGAGTCGTCACTCGAATAGACATATGTACACCTATGTTCATGGCAGCATTGTTCACAATAGCAAAACGATGGAAACAACCTAGATGCCCATCAACAGATGAATGGATAAACAAACTATGGTACACACACACAATGGAGTACTATGAAACGAGAAAGAACAGCAATGAATCTGTGAAGCATCTCATAACATGGATGAAACTGGAGGACATTATGCTGAGTGAAATAAGTCAATCACAAAAGGACAAATATTGTATGAGACCTCTATTGTAAAAACCCATGAAAAAGTTCACACACAAAATGTAACAATCTTGGTTAGTTACCAGGGATGGGAGGGCTGGGGGGGAAATACTAAATAGGTAATAGATAAGTGGTATCTTGGGTGAAGGGTGAGACAGTACACAATACAGGGGAAACTAGCACAACTTGTACAAGGAAAGGTCATGGAAGCCCCATAGACACATCCAAACTCCCTGAGGGACTGAATTGCTTGGTGGAGGGCTGTGGGGACCATGGTCTCGGGGAACATCTAGCTCAATTGGCATGACACAGCTTATAAAGACAATGTTCTACATTCTACCTTGGTGAGTAGTGTCTAGGGTCTTAAAAGCCTGTGAGCGGCCATCTAAGATACTCCACTGGTCTCATCCCTTCGGGAGCAAGGGAGAATGAAGAGAACAGGATACAACGAAAAGATTAGTCCGAAGGACTAATTGTGCACAGCTACCAAGGCCTCCACCAGACTGAGTCCAGTACAGCTAGATGGTGCCCGGCTACCACCACTGATTGCTCTGACCAGGATCACAACAGAGGGTTCTGGACAGAGCTGGGGAAGGATGTAGAGCATAATTCTAACTCACAAAAAAAAAAAGGCTAGATTTACTGGCCTAAAGGAGACTGGAGAAACCCCGAGAGTATGGCCCCCAGACACCCTTTTAGCTCAGTGGTGAAGCTACCTCCGAGGTTCACTGTTCAGCCTGAGAGTGGACAGCCCCGTAAAACCAAATGAGACTAACGAGGTACAGGAGTCCGGTGACAAGGGCCAGAAGGCAGAAGGGGACAAGGAAGCTGGTGATAGGGAACCCAAGGTTGAGTAAGGATATTGTTGATGTGTTGTGAGATTGTTAACCATTGTCATAGGGCAAATCTGTAGTAACTGTGAAATGAGAAACTATTTTGTTCTGTAAGTCTTCATCCTAAGTGAGAATAACAGCACAATTGGAAGAGCGTAGTCAATGTCACTGAACTGTGCATGTAGAAATTTTTGAAACGGTGTATCTTTGGCTATGAGTATCTTCACCAAAACAAAAGGTTGAGAAGTTAGAGGGTTAATATGTTGTGGGGTTGTTAACCAATGTCATAAAACAACATGTGTACTACTGTTTCATGAGAAACTATTTGTTCTGTAAGCCTTCACCTGAAGTACAATAAAATAAAAAATAAAAATAAAATGGTGTGATGTTCCATCACTAGCAAATAAAAAAAAAAGGGGGGGGTGGTTTTCTGCTATGAGAAGTTATAAATAGCAGAACTTGGCCTAATCATCTTGGCTCTTCTCCATACTTCATTGTGCAGAGCAAACAACCTCTGATCAATCAGCATAAGAATGCTGGAAAAATAGCCATAATAACCCGGATGTTTTCCAGATAGGTTCCTGCTGTTCTTACTTCTCTCATTACAAAGTTGGCCTTTCATGAACTGGTAGAAGGCTGGTTCCTATTTTGACCCAGGCTTGCTGCTCTGATGTTATGCCATCCATTCAACAGGAATAAAGATGGTGGATTTCCTTTTCCATGCTGCCTTCCAGAAAGACTTCTGGCCAGAAACACAGTGGGCTGAAGAAGGTTTTCTCAATCTCAGGGGGATGTAGAAGGCTTATTTACCATGAAGCTAATGACACTTAAAATTTAGGGGCATAAGCCCCTTCCATAATCCAGTACCTAATTTTGTATTCATACTTTTGCTTTTTTTTTCTTCTTAAAAAAGGGCCCTATCCATTTGCAGTCCAGTTTTCAGCCCCCTGTCCCAGAGTTTAGGAGCTCTGGTGGTGCAGTGGTTAAACACTTGGCTTCTAACCGAAAGGTTGGCGGTTGGAACCCACCAGATGCTCCACTCACTGGAGAAAGATGAGGCAGTCTGCTTCCATAAAGATTACAGCCTTGGAAACCCTATGGGGCACTTCTGCTCTGTCCCATAGGGTTGCCATGAGTTGGAGTGACTCCACAGCAACGTGTTTGTTTTGGTTTGGTCCCAGGTTTTGAGACCTAGCTGGCTATGTGATAGCTTCTAGGAAAGGGGGATTCAGATTATTGAAGACATGAGAAACTGGGGGAGAGAGCAGCAAATGCAGAGTTGTGGGGCCTTCCATTTTACCCACCTGATGTTTTCATCGATCTAAGAAGCCTTCAGTTCTGTCCACTCCAAGTCACTCAGCATTCACACCCTTAACTCAGCTTTTTGTCCTTCCCAAGAGTCCTAGTAGATTGCCAATTGCATGGACATCTGGAGGACACTATTGGAAAAGATGTCCCCAAATATCTTTTTTTTTTTTTTATCTTTAGATAGCTTTATTCTCATTTAAACATCTCACGCATTTAACATACAGAGTCACAAGTTCACGTGTTTTATCTCAGACTTTTAAAATTCACAACTGCTGTCTTTTGATAGTTACTTGACTTCCTCCAAAACCAACTCCGTTGCCGTCAAGTCGATTCTGACTCACAGCGACCTACAGGATGGTGTAGAACTGCCCCATAGATTTCCTAAGGCTGTAAATCTTCATGGAAGCAGATTGCCAAATCTTTCTCCCATGGAGCAGCTGGTGTGTTCAAACTGCCAACCTTTTGCCAATCTCCTATAAGCTTTTAAGCTGGATGAGTCACTCTCCCTTTCCTTTTTCTCTGCTATAAAATGAGCACAGTATCACCAAATACCATCATAACATTGTTCAGGTTAACAAACAGGCTCTATAGTGATAAGATAAGGTCATTTGTGATGGTGGACATTATATTTTACACCGTTATCCTTTTTGTGATGCAGAGAAACAAGAATATACCATAGATGATGTAGTGATCAGAATTGTGTTTTGGATACTCTCTTTGTCCAACCTTAAAAAAGCTTCTCTGTTTGTAGGCTTCTGTCTCCCAAGTTCTTTTCCACATTTGCCTGCATAATCTAACGTGTATAATGCATCATTCGTTTTTTTGAAGGGAACAAAAATACAAGTAATTGTACTTTAATCTATCTGTTATCCTTTGCACCTTTCAGAATTGAGCAGCTGGCTAAGGATATTATGAAAGACATAGGATACTGTGACATTATGGTCCTGTGTGTGCTTAAACCCAAAACCAAACCCATTGCTGATGAGTCCATTCCAGCTCATAACGACACCATAGGACAGCGTAGAACATGCGCATAGGGTTCCCAAGGAGCAGCTGGTGTATGCAAACTGCCTACCTTTTTGGTTCGCAGTCAAACACTTAACCACTGCACCACTAGGGCTCCGGTGTGCTTAAAGGAGGTTACAACTTCTGTGCTGACCTTGTAGAGCACCTAAAGAACATCAGCTGAAATTCAGATACATTTGTCTCTACCAAGGTTGATTTCATCAGACCAAAAGTTACAGGGTAAGTTACTATATGTTCCATTTTAATCATATGGTGTTTAGAGTTAGCAATGCTATAGAATAATGTTATGAAAATGAACAGTGTAAATTTTTTTTTAATTTTGCAAGAATGTTGCAATGTGTCATTCAAATAATATTCTTTGAGGTAAAAAAATTCTTTTCACATATATGAAAAGACATTTCAGAAATGAGTCATTACTTTCTTTTATGGTTATATAGCCTCCAAATATCTTGATTATGAAACTGTAGGTCGGCTTGATCATGTTTTCCCCACAGAGCAGGAAAGAGACCGGTTTGTAGTAAGTAGTTCCACTTGGCCCTGCCTCTCTACTGTGTGAGCTGTGGCTCCCCAGAGCCCAGGCAGGATGCATTTGAACTTCTTGGAACACAGCAATTTCTCTGGCACCTTGAACTTAATTAGGAGTGAGACCCTCTGCTTTGATCTCTGCGCCAAGCCATGGACGATCAAAATACTCTGGATTTGTACTAACTTAGGTAACTCCATTTTTAGGCAAGATAGCACAAAACAACTTAACCAGTGTTGGCACCTCCCAGGTATAGGACTCCTCTGCTGCCCACGCACAATCTCGGAAGTCTGTGCCTTGGTTTGTCATCTCCAAAGCAAGACTCACCGAGCTGTAAAAAAAAAAAAGACTGCTCTGTATCTTTAATAATAATTCGTTTTAAATGCTTCAGAACCACCATAAAAAGGACCCCCAAAACTCAGACCCCATGAAACTCAACTTCATCTTCTCCATACTGCTGGTACCAGTTGCCATGGAGTCAGTTTTAGCTCATGTGTATCAGAGTAGAACTATGTTCCATAGGATTTTCAATGGCTGATTTTTTTGAAGTAGATTGTCTCCCTAATGGTAAACTGAAATTTCATTATTGAGAGACCTTAATTTCTTAGATAGCAAGTTAATAAGAGATCAATATATTTCTGAATAAACTAGATATACAGAATATTCCACATTTCCCAGCAGAGTGGAGGCCAACATGACAGCTCAGGTTTACAGTTCTGGCTAAAAAGTCACTCTGCTTCTAACTTTACCTAATATTCTATGTCTCCCTCCTATTATTAAGCATCGCGTTATCCAGGAAGTTCACCAACAAATTGCATGATTCAATAAATCCAATTTTTTTCCCTCAGGTCCTTACAACTGTGTCACATGTAATAATATCATAAGGAGGGTGGATTCCACTAAATATAAACCCCACTTCGTCCCACTTAGATATTCAAGATGGGGATTCAGAGCTGAGAAGAGCTAAATTGCTCAGCGCAATAGAGGAAGACAAATTTGAAGTACAGAGGGCAGTTTCTAGAGAAAAGAGGAGATACTAAGAGGAGAGGGAGGAGAGCCAACAAAATTCTGTAAGATTGGGTATAACCAAACGAAACCTGTTGCCACTGACTCCATTCAGACTCATAGCGACCCTATAGGACAGAGTAGAACTGCCCTATAGGGTTTCCAAAGAGCATATGGTGGATTCGAACTTTTGGTTAGCAGCCATAGCTCTCAACCACTGTGCCACCAGGGCTCCAAAAGATTGGGTATGTGTGGGGTTGAACTCTAGAATGCATGATAACTGAAAAGGATTTTAAAATCAGAGTTGACCTTTACGCAAAATTTAAGTGTGTATCACTTCAGCCATAACACTTCCTTCATCTTCTCTCTTCCCACCTCCTTAGTCTTCTAATAATTATGGTTGTTGTTAGGTACCGTTGAGTTGATTCTGACTACAGCAACCCTATATACAGCAGAATGAAACACTGCCCAATCCGGTGCCATTCTCACAATCATTACTATGTTTAAGCCCACTGTGGCAGCCACTGGGCCAATCCATCTTGTTGAGAGTCTTCCTCTCTTTTGCTGACCCTCTACTTTACCAAGCATGATGTCCTTCTCCAGGGACTGGGCCCTCCTGATAACATGTCCAAAGTACATGAGATGAAGTCTCTCCATCCTCACTTCTAAGGAGCTTTCTGGTTGTCCTTCTTCCAACACAGATTTATTCATTCTTCTGGCAGTCCATGGTATATTCAGTATTCTTCATCAACACCATAATTCAAATGCATCAATTTTTCTTCAGTCTTCCTTATTCGTTGTCCTGCTTTCACATGCATATGAGGCGATTGAAATTACCATGGCTTGAGTCTGGTGCACCTTAATCCTCAAGGTGAGGATTTTAACACTTTCAAGAGGTCTTTTGCAGCAGATCTGCCCAGTGTAATACATTGGTTAATTTCTTGATTGCTGCTTCCATGGGCATTGATTGTGGACCCAAGTAAAATGAAATCCTTGACAACTTCAATCTTTCCTCCATTTATCATGATGTTGCTTATTGGACCAGTTGTGAGGATTTTTGTTTTCTTTATGTTGAAGTGTAATCCATATTGAAGGCTGTAGTCTTTGATCTTCATCAGTAAATGCTTCAAGTCCTTACTTCTAATAATATCTACTACCACTATGAGTGGAGTTTTGGTAAAACTTGGAGAAAGAAGTGTCAAATCCATACATATGAAAAGAAGCAGGAACCCGGAGGGATAAAATGAGCATGTAATCCCTGGGAATTCACAGGATTCTTAAAGAAGCTCTAGATTTCCTTCACAGGGTTTGGGATTAGAGGTTACAGGCAATTTTAAGTATTCTTAAGAGTCCCAGGGTGGTGCAAATATTTAACGTGCTTGGCTGCTAGCCAAAAGATCGGAGGTTCAAGTTCACCCAGAGACGCCTATGGAAGAAAGGCCTGGTGATCTACTTCCAAAAAAGTAGTCACTGAAAACATTGTGGAACACAGGACTGCCCTAGCATACATGGGGTTGCCATGAGTTGGAGTCGGCTGGACACAGCTGGAACTGGAGGGAGCTGGGCTACATATAAAACCTGTACAGTTAATCTCTCCTTTTCCTGTCCCACAAGGTGTGTCTCAAGATTGGGGAATGTCCTAGGCATCACCCCTGTTCTGACTCCATCTGAGTCATTTCTTGTTGGCACATGTTCCTTGCTGTCCACTAGTCTGCAACGAGGGCTGCCACTCAGAGCTACTGAGTACAGCCTGGAGGTTGTGCAATGTGCAAAGGTGCCCAGCCCACACTTCACTCACAAAACCATGGATCCTGGTGTGGGGCTGCATCCATTCACAGAGGGGTCACCTTTTTCTAACTTGCACCAATGGGCCTGGTGGGCTAGAGGTGGCCCTTTTGCCACTGGCTATGTCAGAACAGGAAAGAAAGAATAACCTATCCCGCCCATACTTGTCCTCTATAACACCTCACCTACTTTCCCCTGGACGTTTACACGGTTCTTCACTCTTGGGTTTCACGTATTGTTCCTTCGCTTGCTACCTCACACTCCCTCCACTCCCACAATTTGCAAAGCTGCCTCTCTCACAATGAAGTCAGGATTTCACTTTGTAATGCAGAGCAGTTTTTTTCTTCTTTCTTTGATTCTTGGTCTTCCAGACTGTGCTTCTTTAGGCCTGCTGGGAATAATGAGCCCGGCTTATTGAAGAGCCAGGTACCTCTGAATGTCTTCTCCCTTTTCTACACAAAGACACAAAGGCCCTGCCAAAGCTTTGAAACTAAACCCTTAGACTCCTCCAGTCTACGCCTGTGTTACATAAAAAGGGGCCTAGAGAAAGGGGAAGGAAAAGGAACAAAGAGGGTGTTATATTTATTTATTTATTTTTCTAGTTATAATTGTTGGCATTTTCTGATTTTCCTGAAATGAGTATACAGAGGCTCAGGGAGGTTAAATAACCTGCCCAAGGTAACACAGTAAGTGGTGGACTGGAAGTTGATCCCACGGCCTCAGATGGAAAGTGTATGGCTCTTCCACTATAGCTAAGCTGTCCCTGGAAGGGTGAGGTTGACTGCTAGGCCTGGAGTAGAAAGAGTTTTTCCAAAAACTTCCTCATTTAAGAGAGACACTTTACTGTCCCTCAGCTGGTGAAAAACATGGTGTAGTACCTAAATATATCCACAGTCAAAAGAGCTAACGGAAGTTAAGGACCCTTCTCCTGAGGTGTCTGCATACCTCACCAGCAAGGGGACAGCCCTACATACCAAGTTTGTGCTACATGACTTGGCCCTTTGTGGTCACAGTTGTTTGGACCAGCAATCATTGCCTAGTTGGGCAAATAGGATCTGTCAGAATAATCTATAATTAGAATCAGGAGTGTCCAATTCAATCTGGAATGGTTGCTTGAACAGAGGAGATATATACTTGGTTTGGAGATCTTCTACCTGCCATGTGGAACAAGAAACTGAGCAAATGGTGTGCAGAGAGAGGAAGAATGACCTATGAATAGAAAAACAGAAATGGAAAGTTCCTGATGTCTATAGTTCCCAGTTCCAGTGAATTCCTACTTCATTCGGTGAGACAAATACCAAAATTATGTAAATACTACAGATTAAATAAGGGAAAGGTGATGGATCCCATCTCTACCTTTACAGATGTTCTAAAACAAAAGGGAATGCAGATGTGGCAGAGATGCTAATTCATTCATTCAGCTAAGATTTTTTGCGTGCCTTCTGTGTGCCAATCAATGAACAAAATAGATAAAAGTCCCTGCTGTCATAGAGGTTACTTTCTGATGAGAAGAAACAGACAATAAGCAATGAAATAAATTTTCATAATTGGAATATAAAAAGCGCTATGGAAGAAAAATTTACTACCCAATTTAAAATAGGGTGGTAAGAGTAGGCTTCATTGAGAAGATGATATTTGAACAAAGTCAGTGAGAGAGTAAGTTATTTGGATATCTGGAGAAAAAGAATTCTAGATAGAGGAAACAGCCCTTGAAAAGGCCCTGAGGTGGGGAAATACTTAGCATGATAGACATAGCTTTTGCTATATGACAAACCACCCAAAAACTTAGTGGCTTAAACAACCATTTATTTACTCATGATTCTGTGAGTTGGGACTGAGCTCAGCTGGGATGACTCGTTTCTCTCCATGTGATGTCACCTGGGATTACACATGAGTTTGGGTCTCAGCTTTGTCAACTAGGTAGGTGCAATCTCTCTCCACGTGCTACGTATGCCATCCGGCAAAAGGCTAGCCCTGGTTTTCTCATGTGGTGGTTGAAGAGTTCCCAGCAGCAACAGAGGGTAATTCCTAAGGCACAAGCACTTTTCAAGCCTCTGCTTGCTTCACTTTGCTGATGTCCCATTGGCCAAAGCAAGTCACATGGCCAAACCTAGAGTCAGAGAGGGAGGAAACTACACAAGAGCATAGATGAGGGAGGCATGGTTAGGGCCATTAATGCAGCATCTTCCACAGCACAGTGAGGAGTCAGTGGGGATGTAGTGGAGTGAAGTGAGTGTCAAGAGTGAACAAGGGGATGAATAATTGGGGAATAGATAAAGGTGGTGGTTGAACAACATGATGAATGCAATTAATGTCACTGAACTGTACATGTGAAGGTTGTTGCTACGAACAACCTTGTAACTAGTGATAGTAAATTACTTTTAAACCTAAGGCAAAACTCTTCAGTCACTTCTGTGTTTTTTTTTCAAATTTCATACAGAATTGGTTTATATGCATGTTCCATTTCCTAAACTACAAAATATTTTTGACTCAGGTAAAGAAAGTTAAGCCTCGAGTATGCCCCCAGATTTTCACTTTTAAAATCATTTCTCATCTTCTTTCACCTTTGAACTTGACTTCAAAAATCTTTAGAGTTGAAGCTACAGTCTGAAATTATTTTCCCTCTCGTCTTTAAAAGAATAATTTGTTTTAAATGCTGCCCTCCAGAAAGACTTCCTTCCTTCCTAAAACAGTAAGGTAGTTTTTCTATTAATGTGTCCAATTTCAGATTGGTCCATTCATTTAACTTATATTTATTGAGCTTATAGTATGTGCCAGATACTGTTCTAGGTACTGGGGATATAGCAGTTGTGGTGCAATGAATTACTTTAATATGGCCCTTCTAGCCATACATGGTCTTATAACTCTCACAAAGTGATTGGGTTAGACTATGCAAATAAGATGCTTGTGGCCCACCAAGGGATTGGACAGCCTGCTAATAATGCAAATAAGGTGCAGGGAGCCCTTGTGGGGGTGAGACCATGCAAATAAGGTATATGGAACCCTGACAATGGGATTGGTCAGTTTTGCCATCCCACTAGGCTTAAAATGAGCTCATCTCAAAGGCAAGAGAAGGAACCTCACTATGATCCGGAAAGAAGAGCCAGGAGTGGAGCACGTCCTTTAGACCCTTTAGACCTTGTGCTGAGAACATCCTAGATCCAGGAGACAGAGACAGCTGTAACATCAGAGAAGGCATGAGAGGGCAAGAAGTGGTGGCAAGCATGGCAGAGAAATGGCAGTGGAAGAACAAGGAGACTGGCAGGAGACAGGGCGATGGGCTTTCCAGCCCACCGAGCGAGGCAGCTGTAGTGGGCATGCCAACCCACAGAGCAACAGAGCTGAGCACCTTTGGGCTGAGGCTTACTGGCAGAGTGCGGTGCCTCTGGCCACTTGGCGAGCTAGGCTCACAGACCCATGGAGCCAGACAGCTCAGCAGCTCCTAGTGGAGGCTTACTGGTGGAGTAGGGTGCCTCTGGGCACTTTATTGGCAGAGCTAAAGACCTTGGTAACAATTCTTGTTCAACATTGTGCTGGAGGTCCTAGCTAGAGCAATTAGGCTAGAAAAAGAAATAAAGGGCATCCAAATTGGTAGGGAAGAAGTAAAAGTATCTATTTGCAGATGATATATCTTTATACCCAGAAAATCCCAAAGAATTCACAAGAAAACTACAGGAACTAATAGAAGATTTCAGCAAAGTATCAGGATACAAGATAAACATATAAAAATCAGTTGGATTCCTCTACACCAACAAAGAAAACTTCAAAGAGGAAATCAACAAATCAATACCATTTGCAGTAGCCCCCAAGAAGATAAATACTAGAAATAAATCTAACCAGAGATGTAAAAGACCTATACAATGAAAACTACAAGACACTACTGCAAGAAACCAAAAGAGACCTGCATAAGTGGAAAAAATACCTTGCTCATGGATAGGAAGACTCAACATTGTGAAAATGTCAATTCTAACTAAAGCGATCTACAGATACAACGCAATACTGATTTAAATTCCAATGGCGTTTTTTAATGAGATGGAGAAACAAATTACCAAATTCATATGGAAAGGGAAGAGGCCCCGGATAAGTAAAGCATTACTGAAGAAGAAGAACAAAGTGGGAGGCCTCACACTACCTGATTTTAGAACCAATTATACTGCCAAGGTAGTCAAAACAGCCTGGTACTGGTACAATAACAGATACACAGACCAATGGAACAGAATTGAGAATTCAGACATAAATTCATCCACCTGTGAGCAGCTGATACATGACAAAGGCCCAAAGTCCGTTAATTGGAGAAAAAAAGGTCTCTTTAACAAATGGTGCTGGCATAACTGGATAGCCATCTGCAAAAAACTGAAACAAGACCCATACCTCACACCATGCACAAAAACTAACTCAAAATGCATCAAAGACCTAAAGATCAAATCGAAAACGATAAGGATCATGGAAGAAAAAATAGGGACAACGCTAGGAGCCCTAATACATGGCATAAACAGAAGATGAACCATAAGTAACAGTGCACAAGCACCAGAAGAGAGACTAGATAACTGGGAGCTCCTAAAAATCAAACACTTATGCTCATCAAAAGACTTCACCAAAAGAGTCAAAAGACAACCTACAGACTGGGAAAAAAATTTTGGCTATGAGAAAGCCAATCAGAGTCTAATCTCTAAAATCAACAAGATATTGCAAAACCTCAACAATAAAAAGACAAAAAGCCCAATTAAAAAATGGGCAAAGGATATGAACAGGCACTTCGCCAAAGAAGACATTCGTGCTGCTAACAGACACAGGAAGAAATGCTCACCATCATTAGCCATTAGAGAAATGCAAATCAAAACTGCAATGAGATACCATCCCACCCCAGCAAGGCTAGTGTTAATCCAAAAGACACAAAATAATAAATGCTGGAGAGGTTGTGGAGAAACTGGAACACTTATACACTGTTGGTGGGAATGTAAAATGGTACGACCGCTTTTGAAATCAATTTGGCGCTTCCTTAAAAAGCTAGAAATAGAAGCACCATATGATCCAGCAGTCCTGCTCCTTGGAATATATCCTAGAGAAATAAGAGCCATCACATGAATAGGTATATGTACACGCATGTTCATTTCAGCACTGTTCACAACAGTGAAAAGATGGAAACAACCCAGGTGCCCATCAACAGACAAATGGATAAACAAATTATGGTATATTCACACAATGGAATACTACCCAACAATAAAGAACAACAATGAAGCTGTGAAACATCTTGTAACATGGAGGAATCTGGAAGGCATTGTGCTGAGTGAATTTAGTCAGTCACAAAAGGATAATTATATAAGACCACTATTATAAGAACTCAAGAAAAGGTTTAAGTGCAGAAGAAAACATTCTTTGATGGTTATGAGGGTGGGGAGGGAGGGAGAAGGGTATTCACTAACTAAATAGTAGACAAGAATTATCTTAGGTGAATGGAAGGACAACACACACTACAAGGGAAATCAGCACAACTGGACTAAACCAAAGCTAAGAAGTTTCTTGAATACAATCAAACACTTCGAGGGACAGAGTAGTAGAGGTAGGGGTCTGGGGACCATGCTTTCAGGGGACATCTGGGTCAATTAAGAAAATGTTCTGCATCCTACTTTGGTGAGTGGCATCTGGGGTCTTAAAAGCTAGTGAGTGGCCATCTAAGATGCATCAATTAGTTCCAACTCACCTTGAGTAAAGGAAAATGAAGAACACCAAAGTCACAAGGAAAGTATTAGCCCAAGAGACAGAAAGGGCCACATAAACCAGAGACTGCATTAGCCTGAGACCAGAAGAGCTAGATGGTACCTGGCTACCACCAATGACCTCCTTGACAGGGAATACAACAGAGAGTCCCTGATGGAGCATGAGAAAAGTGGGGTGCAGAACTCAAATTCTAGTAAAAAGACCAGACTTAATGGTCTGACTGATACTGGTAGATACCCAGAAAGTATTGCCCCTGGACTCTCTGTCAACCCAGAACTAAAACCATTCCCAAGGCCAACTCTTCAGACAAAGATTAGACTGGACTATGGGACATAAAATGATACTTGTGAATAGTGTGCTTCTTAGCTCAAGTAGATACGTGAGACTAAATAGGTAGCTCCTGTCTAGAGGTGAGATGAGAAGGCAGAGAGGGTCAGGAGCTGGTTGAATGGACACGGGAAATCAGGGGTGGAAAGGAGGAGTGTGCTATCAGAGTGTAGGGAGAGCAATTAGGGTCACATAACAATGTATGTATAAATTTTTGTATGAGAGACTAACTTGAATTGTAAACTTTCCCTTAAAGTACAACAATTAAAAAAAAAAAAGAGCTTGGTAACACTTGACTGAGCAGGGCAGAGGCCTGTCCTCCCTGGGCCGAGAAGAGCTCTGCATAGCTAAGAGGTGCTGAGAGAACTGTCCTGCACTGAAGAAGGGAGACTTTGCCTACATGCTTCCTGATCCTGATCCTGAGTTGTAACCTGTTACTTCCCTAATAAACCTTACAACTGTGGGTATGGTCTGTGAGTTCTGTGTGGCCGTTTCAATGAATTATCAAACCCAGCAGAGAAGTAGACTGCCAAGGAGGGACGGCTGGTGCCAGAATTGGTAAAAAGAATGGAGGGAGGAGGCATGTCTGACCTCCACCTCATAGAAATCAGGTGGACGATGCTGGGCTGATGTTGATCTTTATTCTGTCTCCTGCCCCTTGAGAAGTTAGATGAGGTCTAATGCCCCCATGCTGCCGTTTTTATAGCAATAAACAAAATGATGTCTCTGTCCTCATGGAATTTACATTCTAGAAGGTAAGACAGTAACCAAGATGGCCTTAACATTCTCCTCATCTTGACTAAACTTTAGACAGCCTTCCTTCTCACTCCAGGCCCCTGATATCCCTCTCACCTCAGCCCTTACATTATCCAGGCACCTAGCCAGGGAATCTCTTATCTCCCTAACTTTCCTCTTTCCCCCTGGCCCTAACTTATCCAGGCGCCTAACAGGAGAATCCCTTGTCTCCCTTCCCACCCCTTCCTTACAGGGTTCAAGTGGCCTAACTCGTTGAAGTCGAGTTGATTCTGACTCATTGTGACCCCATGTATTACACAGTAGAACTGCTCCATAGGGTTTTCTTGTCTGTAGTTTTTATAGAAGCAGATTGCCAGCCTTCTTTTCTAAGGTGCTGCTGGCTGGGTGTGAACCACCAACCTTTAGGTTAGTAGTTTGTACTACCTGGGACCTCACTCAGGTTACAGAAAAGAAAAAAAAGGAAAACATTCCAAGCCAAAAAGCCCTAATGGCAAACTCAGTAACTCACTCACCCATCCCTTTGATAAACCCGCCTAACATCTCTTAGTATTTTCCACTAACCCTTGCAAGTCCTTAAAAGTCCTGCTGTCAGAGGCCCCAAATAGCTAAAGCAGTGTTGAAAGAGAAGAACAAAGTAGGAGGAGTCACACTTCCTGAACTTAAAACATACTATACAGCTACAGTAATCAAAACAGCCTGGTACTAGATGCTGAGTAACAATAGAGACAGTGGAATAGAATTGAGAGTCCAGAAATTAACCCACACGTCGGTGGTCAACTGATTTTTGATAAGAGAAAAGAAGATGTCTTCAGTAAACGGTGTTGGAAAAATTGGATTTCCACATGTAGAAAAATGAAACAGGATTCATGCCTCACACAATACACAAAAATAAATTCAAAATGGATTAAGGACCTAAATGTGCAAACTAAAACCATAAAATTCTTAGAAGAACAAACAGGGGTAATGCTGTTAGGCCTAGCTTTCAACAGTGGATTATTTAATAAAAATAACAAAAGCACAAACAGCAAAAGACAAAATAAATAAATGGGACCTCAAAAAATTAAGAACTTGTTTATCAAGAGACTTTACCAAAAAAGTGAAAAAACAAGCTAATGACTGTGAAAATATCTTTGGAAATGATATATTCGACAAGAATTTAATAACCAAAATATATATATAACTTCTACAACTTAACAACAAAAAGACAAATAGCAGAGTCATAAAATGGGCAAAGGACTTGAATAGACATTTCACCAAAGAGAACACTTTTAAATGGCCACCGAACACATGAAAAGATGCTCAATGTCATTTGCCAACAGAAAGATGCAAATCAAAACCACAATGAGATACCATTTCAGTCCCAGCAGGATGGCTAAGATAAAAAAAAAAGTAAAGAAAAGAAAACAACAAATGTTGGCAGGAATGTGGGGAAATTGGAACTCTTACCCATTGCTGGTAGGAGTGCCAAATGGTACAGCCCTTGTAGAAAACAATGGTGGTGTCTTAGTTATCTCTTTTCCCCCATCTCTGCTACTTGCTTCCTTGTTTAATCCCTTGTATCTCAAAAGAGACTGATTTAAGACACACCCTACACTAATACTGTTTCTTTAACATAGCAAAGACTACCCATTCCCAAATGGGATTAGAACCACAGGCATAGAGGTTAGGATTGACAACACATATTTTGGGAGGAAACAATTCAATTCATAACATTCCACACTTTGGCCCCCCAAAATTCATGTCCTTGCTACGTGCAAAGTACATTCACCCCATAACTCATCCTAAAAGTCTTAAATCAAATATGAGTCCAAAGTCTCATCTTCTGAATCATCTAAATCAAATATGTGTTAAGACTTTAAGCAAATTTCGTCCTGGGGCAAAATTTCCCTTCATCTGTGAATCTGTGAAATCTAGATTACAAGTTATCTAGAAAAATAAAAATCCTGCTGTCTTTTATTTTAGTAGAGTTAAGCTCAAACTTAGTTCTAGCTTAGACTCCTCTATTGCAATAGACTTTTTTTTTTAAAATAAATACATCTTTACCTGTTTTACCGCCACCCGTCTTATGTGTTGCTGTAATGCTGCAAGCTGTGCCACCAGTATTTCAAATACCAGCAGGGTCACCCATTGTGGACAGGTTTCGGCAGAGCTTCTAGACTAAGATAGATGGGGAAAAAAGGCCTGGTGATCTGCTTCTGAAAATTAGCTGGTGAAAACCTTATGGATCACAGCAGAACATTGTCTGACTCACTTGTTTTGGACATGTAATCGGGAGGGATCAATTGCTAGAGGAGGACATCGAGTTTGGTGAAGTGGAGGACCGATGAAGGCAAGGGAGACCCTTGGTGAGGTGAATTGGCACAGTATCTGCAAGGATAGACTCAAACATGCCAGTAATTTTGAGGATGACACAGGACTGGGCAACATTTTGTTCTGTCATACACAAGTCTCCATGAATTGGAGTCGACTTGATGGCAGTTATCTATCCATCCATCCATTGATCCATCCATCCATCCACCCATCCATCCATCCACCCATCCATATATTTACTTGTTTTAACATTGCCTGGTGCAATTTTTCTTTGACAACAGAGAATACACAAATAAATCAGGCCATGATAATTGCCATGAAGAAAAATAAAGCAGGGTAAAGAGGGAAACATTTTGTATAGGTGGTTAGAGTCAGACTCTCCAGTAATGTGAAATTTGAGTGAGGGAGTCATGCAACAATCTGGAGTAAGAGTGTTCAAGCAGAAGAAAGAGCAAATGCCTAGGCCCTGAGGCAGGAATGTAGTTGGCAGGTTCAAGAAACAGCAAAGGGGCCAGTGGGGCTGGAGGACTGGGAGCTGGAGGTGAGCTCAGAGAAGTAGGTGGCTTCAGGCAACCATAGCAAAGATTTTGGCTCTAACTGAGTGAAACGGGGCATGAGTAGAGTAGATCTAACTCACATTTTAAAAGGATCACACTGGCTGCAGTGTTCAAATAGAATGTAGGGACCAGGTGGAAGCAGGGAGATCATTTTGGAGGCTGTTGTTCAGAGGAGAAATTACAATGGCTTGGACCAGGGTAGTTGTGGTGATGGTGACGGTGGTAAAAGGTGATCAGATTGGAAGGTATTCTGAAAGTAGAGCCAACTAAATTAGCTGATGGGTTAGATGTGGGTTGTGAGAAAAAGTAAGGCATCAGGAATGATTCTGGTATTTTTAGCCTGAGCAACTAGAAGAATTAAGGTGACATTTACTGAACTAAATAAATCCAGATGAGAAGAAGGGGGATGTGTGTTGGGGAATAGATTCAAAGTTTTGGCTTTGACATGTAAAATTTGAGATGCTAGTTAGAGATGTGAGGGCACTGGTGGTTCAGTGGTAGAATTCTCACCTTCCATGCAGAAGACTTAAGTCCCATCTTCAGCCAATGTGCCTCATATGCAGTCACCCCTGTCTGTCAGAGGAGGTTTGTAAGCTGCTATGATGCTGCTTCCATAAAGATTTACAGCCTTGGAAACCCTATGGCAACCACACATCTGTCAGTTTGTCGTACTGTGGTGGCTAGGGTGTTGCTGTGATGCTAGAAGCTATGCCACCGGTATTTCAAATACCAGCAGGGTTATTCACGGTGGACGGGTTTCAGCGAAGCTTCCAGACTAAGACAGACTAGGAAGAAACACCTGGCAGTCTACTTCTGAAAAAAATGGCTAGTGAAAACCTTATGAACAGCAGCAGAACATTGTCTGATATCGTGCTGGAAGATGAGCCCCTCAGGTTGGAAGGCACTCAAAAGACGACTGGGGAAGAGCTGACTCCTCAAAGTAGAGTCAACCTTGATGACATCGATGGAGTCAAGCTTTTGGGACCTACATTTGCAGAAACACCTGCAAACATCCATTAATAATTGGAACATGGAATATATGAAGTATGAATCTAGGAAAATTCAATGGGCTCAAACATAGCAACAGTTATTGAGTATGGACTGAGCAGTGTTCCACACAGGGTCTCTGTGAGTTGGAACTGACTTGACGACAATGAGTTTGGGTTTTTTGGATGAAGCTAAACAGGTTTCAGTGGAGCTTCCAGACTAAGATGGACTAGGAAGAAAGGTACAGTGATCTGCTTCCAAAAACCAGCCAATAAAAACCCTGTGGATCACAACAGTCTAATCTGCAACTCATTGTGGGGATGGTGCAGGACCGGACAGTGTTTCATTCCATTGTGCGTGGGGTCATTATGAGCGCGGCCAACTGAAGAGCAGCTAACAACAACAAGTTAGAGATATAAATAGAGACATAAAGTAGAAATTTAAATCCATGGAACCAGAGGAGATCAACTAGGCCAGTGATTCTCTACCGAGAAGATCCACCCCTCAGAGACAATTTTGAAAAATTAGAGAACTGTTTTTTGGTAGTCATAATGAGTAGAACAGGAGCACTGCAAGGGGTTAGTGGGTGATCCAAGGCTTCAAGGCATCCTGCAGCTCACAGGACAGTCCTGCTTGACAGAATTGTCCCACGTTCCTCATGACTTTCAAATGTCCTACCGGATAGTCATGTGGTGAAAAATATGTTTCTTACTTATCTCAACCCAGAACTTAATTCTGTCCTCCCCATAAACCCAAAGTATTTTTTTTTTTTGTATGGTTTTAATATACACCACAGGTCCCTGTGTGGCACAAACGGTTTGCACTGGACTACTAACTGAAAGGTTGGCTGGTTCCAAACCACCCAACAGTGTCACAGAAGAAAGGTCTGGCAATCTGCTTCCGTAAAGATTATAGCCAAGAAAACCCTAGGGAGCACTTCTACTCTGTAACACATGGGGTCACCATGAGTCAGAATAAACTCAATGACAATAGGTTTGGTTTTTTGGTTTTGAATATACACCGAGTTTCTCAGGAATGCAACTGCCAAGTAATTGATGAAAGATTGTACTTTGTTTTGTTCAGAAAGTCAATACCATGATTGTCTGCTGTACAGGTAGTCCCCATTTATGGTGGGGTTCTGTTCTGATGGTTTTGACATAAGTCAAATACCTTTTTTTTTAGTTTTCATTATTATTGCCTTTTATTATCGGTATCTTTATAAATCCGATCTTTGTCTTTGGGGGTTGGAAACATTACATATAAACATCTGTGAATGAACATCAGAGAATGATAATATCAGCAAATTACATGCTTCAATACTGTATGTCGTATATATTACTAATGATAAGATGTACCAAAAAAAAAAAAAAAAACAGGCAGTCGTAAGCGCAGTTCATCATAACTTGAATATGTAGTAAGTCAGAGACTACTTGTATATGAGATGCCAGTCCAATTCTCCTGGATCATTCTGCCTCTGTAGCTTATGCAGGCACATTGATTCTAGAAATGGCTGCAAGTATCTGATGGCTACACTAGGTCTTTTAGTGAATCAGTTTTTACATGTTCAAGTATATAATATTTTTTATGAACTAGTTTCCTCTTGTTTCTTTTTATATTACATTTTTTGAATAAACTTCATTATTTTGAAATTAGGTGTGTAGGGTAGTGTGTGAGGTAGTCTCCATTTGCCATTCCAGATCCACTCTAGGTTCTTCTGTACCCTGCTCCCTGCCCCAGGAGCCTGACTTTTATGGATGGCACCAACCAGCTCCCTTACTCAGTGGCTTCCGGTTGGGTTCAGCCAAATGGAGGTACCGCTCCCACATCTTGACCCTTCAGGCCTAGGGGTGGCGGACATTCCCTTCAATGCTTCATCCTCCCTTATTGGTTTCCCTTAACTTTGCCCATATCTTTGTCAATAGTCCCTTCATTAAACCAGCCTCTGTTGGACTTGACTTGAGTGAGCCATCTGTTTCCGGCCAGGCTCTAACTAATATAGTAGTTATATTATCTGTGAATTTTATTTCAGGACAATAAATAGCCAATTTACAAAGGATTTTTTATAAAAAGGGAGTAAATCCAGAATGTGGAACATTCTACTGGACAGTTGAGCTGGTTTCTACAACAAGCCAATGGTATGAAAAGTAAAAGGGGAGGAGGACTGCTGGAGACCAGATTTAAAGGGCACAATAACCAAATGTGATGTGTAAATCTTGTTTGGATCTAAACAAACCCACTGTAATAAGACATATTTGAGACATTAGGGAAAGAGTAATTATGGACAGGGTATTAAATGATACTGAAGACCTATTTTAAACTTTGATCATGGCCTTGTGATTATGTAAGAAAATGGTTTTTAAGAAATGCATACTGAAATATGTAGGAGTAAAATGACATGATGTCTGAGGTTTGCTTTAAAATACATCAGCAAAGAAAAAAAGGATAGATAAAGTAAATAGGGGAAATATTGTTAAATATTGAGTCTGAGTATATGGCGATACAGTGTACTATTCTCTCTAGTTTGTATGTTTGAAATTCTTTATGACAAAAATTTTATAAAATAAGTAAAATAAAAAGAGAATATTGGGACTGATAGAGTTAAGCACCACCAACCAAGGCAGAGAATGTAGACAAGAGATCTAAGGACTCGTTCTTGGGTACTCCAGATGGAGGCTGGGAAAATAGGAAGGAAAAACTATGAAGAAAAAAAGAAAACAAAGAGAGAGTGGTGTCCCTGCAGTCAAGTGAGTGTTTCAAGGAGGAAATGATCATTTGAGCTGCAGCAGGGGAAAGTAAGAGAAGGATTGAGAACTGACTATTGGATTTAGCAACATGGAGGCCATTGGTGACCTTGACAAGAGCAGTTTTGGTGTAATGGTGGGAGCAAAAGCTTGCTTGGAGTGGGCTCAAGAGAGAATGGGTGGGATCCTAAAAGAGAGAGAGAGACAGAAACAGAATGAGAGGAGAGGAAATGGAGACCAGAGAACAGAGTTAACCTTTTGAGCTGTCTTGCTATAAAATAGATAGAGAAATGGGGTGTTAACTAGAGAGGAATGTGCTGTAAAGGGAGGATTTAGTTTTGGTTTGGTTGGCTTAGTTTTCAAATGGGAGATATTATAGCACCTTTGCAAGCTTCCAAGAATGAACCAAAAACCAAACTCATTGCCGTCCAGTTGATTCCAACTCATAAGGACCCTACAGGACAGAGTAGAACTGCCCCATAGGGTTTCCAAGGACCACCTGGTGGATTCGAACTGCTGACCTTTTGGGTAGCAGCCGAACTCTTAACCACTGTGCCACCAGAGTATTTCAAGAATGAATGAGTAGAGAGGAAAAAATGGAAGATGCAGGAGAAAGATGAAGTAATTGTAGAAGGAATGTACTTGAATAGGGAAGAAGAGATGGTATCCAGATCACTGGTAGAGGGGTTAGCCTTAGATGTGAACAAGGAATTTAACTTACTGTTAAAAGAAGGAAGACAGAGCATGCAGGTGCAGATGTTGGTGGGTAGGCAGATGCCGTGGTGGGAGAATGCAGAGGTTCTTTTCTGATTGCTTTTCTAAGTGAAAGAAGAAACAAAGTCATCAGGTAAGATTGAGGATGGGGAGGAGCCCTTGGTTGAGGAGACAGAGAGCATGAAATAGTTGGCTAAGAAAGTGGGAGAACAAATGGACTAGGGAAATGAGTAGCACTTCATAAGAGCCCATTGAGGGCGCATTTAAAATGAAACTAGTCAGTATGGTTATGTATTTTTCTCAGCCATGTTCAATCTGAGATTTAGATTTAAACAGGAGTCTGTTTGGTTTAAGGGAGTCTCCTGGGTGACACAAACGGTTAAGTGTTCAACTACTAACAAGATTAGCAGTTCAAACCCACGCAGAGGTGCCTCGAAAGAAAGGCCTAGTGATCTACTTCTGAAAGGTCACAGCCATGAAAACCCTATGGAGTATAATTCTACTCTGAAACACACATGGTCACATAACTCAGAATCAACTCAGTGGCGACTGGTTTGCTGTTCATTTGTTTAAACAGGAGGGAAAATGGGGCAAGAAAGTAACAATAATGATCAGATCATTGAATCTAAGGAGGCAAGACGAAGAGCAGTAAAAAGGTGGTGGGTTAATGGGTTGGATATTCTGCAGAGGTGGAAGAATTATTGGTCTCAAGGTACTAGAAAGTGTGAGTCGGAAAGATAAGAAATGATGATCAAAGAATGGGATGCTTAAAAATAATCAAAATACTAAGTTGAACTTTAAGATAAATGAAAATGTCTTATAAATTTAAAATGTGGAAGTTTCATAGAATTAATAAGTGAATTTAGCAACTCTACTCAATACAAAGTTAATATGCAAAAATATATAGTATTTCTATATACTAGCAACAAACAGTTGGAAAATAAAATTTACAAAACAATACCATTTACAACAGCATCAAAAATAATCAAATACCTAGGAATAAATCTTTAAGTAAATTTGTACAACTTTGATACTGAAAACTGCATAACATGCCTGAGATAGATTTTTACAGACCTAAATAAATGGGCAGATGTTCCATACTCATGAATTGGAAGACTTATGATTTATGATGTATTTCAGTTATGATGAATACACTTAACGACTGTCTTTTTTTTTTCCTACATCTTATTGCTAGTAATATGTACACAAACAATGTTGTGGGCATAATTTGCTGATGTTGTCATTTTCAGATGTTCACTCGCAAAAGTTTAATGTTATGATTTGCTGTTCAAAACACTGCCGTACAGCAGGCTATGAAAACTAAAAAAAAAAGAAGTATTCATCTTACGTCGGTACTGACTTACATTGGAGTCGTCAGAACAAACCCTGTTGTAAGTCGGGTACTACATGTACTATTAACAGTTTTCTCCAAATTGGTCTATAGATTCAGTGCAATTCAATCGAAATCCCAGGTTTGTGTGTGTGTGTGTGTGTGTGTGTGTGTGTGTGTGTGTGTGTCTGTTAACTGACAAGCTGATTTCAAAATTTATGTGGGTCATCAAAGGACCTAGAATATCCAAGAAATCTTGGTGAAGAAAATTTGGAGGACTTATACCACCAGATTTCAAGATTTACTATAAAGTTATAGTAATTAAGACAGAGTATTTTTGGAGCAAGGATAGACAAGTATTGATTCTATGATCAATTGATTCTGGAATAAAATAGAGTCCAGAAATAGATCCACACACATATGTTCTCTTGATTTACATAAAAAATGCCACTGTACATCTGACTCTGGTGAGTGGCGTCTGGGGTCTTAAAAGCTTGCAAGCGGCCATCTAAGATGCATCAATTGGTCCCAACCACCTGGAGTAAAGGAGAATGCAGAACACCAAAGACACAAGGAAAGTATTAGCCCAAGGGACAGAAAGGGCCGCATAAACCAGAGACTTCATCAGCCTGAGACCAGAAGAACTAGATGGTGCCCAGCTACCGCCAATGACCACCCTGACAGGGAACACAACATAGGGTCCCTGATGGAGCAGCAGAAAGATGGGGTGCAGAACTCAAATTCTAGTAAGAAGACCAGACTTAATGGTCTGACTGAGACTGGAGGTACCCTGGAAAGCATGGCTCCTGGATTCTCTACCAGCCCAGAACTAACTCTTCGGACAGGGATTGGACTGGACTGTGGGACATAAAGTGCTACTCGTGAGGAGTGTGCCTCTTAGCTCAACTAGATACAAGAGACCAAAGGGGCAGCTTCTGTCCAGAGGTGAGATGGGAAGACAGAGAGGGTTAGGAGCTGGTTGAATGGACATGGAGAATCAAGGGTGGAAAGGAGGAGTGTGCTGTCGCAGAATGGGGTGAGCAATTAGGGTCACATAACAAAGTATGTATAAAATTTTATATGGGAGACTAACTTGAAATGTAAACTTCATTTAAACTACAACAATTAAAAAAAAAGTCACTGTAATTAAGTAGGAGGATGGCTTTTAATAAATGGTGTTAGAACAATTAGATATATATAGAGAAAAACGACCCCAACCCTTAACTCAAATTATACATAAAAATTAATTTGAGGTAAATTATAGGCCTAAATATTAAAAACTATAACAATCGAACTTCTAAATAAAAACATAGGAGAATATTTTGATACTGGGCTAGGGAACGATTCCTTGATCACAAAATGCACTCAACTATAAAAGAAAAATATATAATTGAACTTAATTAAAATTAAAAACATCTGATCATCAAAAGACATCATTAAGAAAGTAAATATGTCAGCTATAGACTGATAAAGAACTCATATCCAGAATACACAGTTACGAATCAATAATATAAAGACAAACATTTAATTTTAAAATGATCAAAAGACTTGAACAAGCATTTCACAAAAGAGAATATTCAAATGACAATAAACATATGAAAGGATGCTTTCTTTTCAGTCTTCTTTGAGACTGTTGGGAAACTAGCTCTGGAGTTGGGGCCTGGAAGTAAAAGAGAGGGAAAAATGAAAGATAAATCTTGATCTTTAATAAACTGACAAATTTGGTGGGAAAACAGAAAGAACTCAAAATAATGTCTGTCAAAAACCTAAATGCACAGAGAAACACCAAAAATTAGTGTAACAGAATGTATTTATTGTTAGTAGATACGATTCAAATTGGGCAGTCTCAACCTGAACATACCAGGTAGACACTCTGAAGAGGCAACAGTGAAAGTGGGTTATATAGGTCATTGTTATGTTAATTTATCAGGAGATAGATAGCAGGGTTCCAGGAGGTTGGAGAAATAGAGTCACTAAGGAAAAGCCATACATTTTCCAGTCAGACCCTGGGGTTCCTGCTCCTCGAAACTGGCTGCACAGGGAGTACACCCACGTGCATATACAGGTTTGGCTGTGGATATTTCTACACACATACTTGTGTGTTCTACATGTGTACTCATACATATAATAGAGCACACAGGGGGCGCAGTCATGGAAACAGCCTAGACATACTTGAAGGCTAAGGACTGTAGTCTCAAGGGACATCTAGGTCAATTGGCGTAACATAGTTCATAAAGAAAATGTTCTACATCCTAATTTGGTGAGTAGCATCTGGAGTCTTAAAAGCTTGCTAGTGGCCATCTAAAATACAACTATTGATTTGTTTCTGTCTGGAGCAAGGAGAGTGAGGAAAACCAAAGATTCAAGAAAACAATTAGTCCAAAGGACTACTGGACCACAGGAACCACAGTGTCCACCAGCCTGAGACCAGAATAACTAGATGGTGCCCAGCTACCACTACTGACTGCTCTGACCAGGATCATAATAGAAAGACCCAGTTAGGGTGGGGAAAAGAATATGAAGAACAAAATTCAAATTCATAAAAGAGACCAGATTTACTGGTCTGAGAGGGACTGGAGGAACCCCTGAGATATAGCCCTTTGACACCCTTCTAACTTGGAACTGAAGCCATTCCCAGAGATCACCATTCAGCCAAATAATAGACTGGCCCATAAATAAACAGTAATACACATGAGGAAAGTGCTCCTTAGAACAATCATCTACATGAAACCAAAAGGACAACCTATGCCCAAAAGCAAAGATGAGAAGGCAGGAAGGGGCAGGAAAACTGGACAAATGGAAATGGGGAACTCAGGATGGTAATGGGGAGAATGCTGACACTTTGTGGAGATTGCAACCAATGTTATGGAATAATCTGTGTATAAACTACTGAATGGAAAACTAATTTCCTCTGTAAATCTTCACCTAAAGCACAATTAAAAAAAAAAAAAGAAGAGAAGAAACTGGTTACAAGTAGATAATCGTCTAAAAGAGCCCAATGCCTAAGGCAAAAACCAAAAACCAAATCTGTTGCAGTAGAATTGATTCAGACTCATAGCGACCTTGTAGGACAGAGTAGAACTTCCCCCAAAGGGTTTCCAAGGAGTGGCTGGTAGATTCAAACTGCTGACGTTTTGGTTAGCAGCTGAGCTCTTAACCACTGCTCCACCAGGGCTCCCCTAAGGCAAAAGTTCTCCACTCAGCTGCTTACTAGGCTATTGTTTGACTTGAAGGTGACTTCAGGGAATCAGTTCCTTAAAGGCTCAAGGTTCAAAAGGACACCTAA
The DNA here is from genome assembly GCA_030035585.1 of Dugong dugon. Lineage (NCBI taxonomy): Eukaryota > Metazoa > Chordata > Mammalia > Sirenia > Dugongidae > Dugong > Dugong dugon. The sequence continues at coordinate 64,969,092 of CM057462.1, read as the reverse complement.
GGGCAAATGGCCTGGGTTGGTCACCTCAATTCAATGAACCCAGAACTCTGGATGCTGGGAAAATTAAAATGGTTTTGATATCTCTCATCAAAAAAATGCAAATTAAAACCACAATGAGATACCCTACATATTTGCTAATTTTTTTTACCTGTCATTATCACATGTTGCTGAGATGTGGAGTAACTGGAACACTCTCATATGTTATTATTTGGCAGTTTTTAATTAAGCCAAACATATACCCGCCCCATGACCCAGAAATTCCACATCCAAACATATACCAAAGAAAAATTAGTTCATATGTCCATCAAAAGACTTGTACAAGTATGTTCACATCAGCTTTATTCATAATAGCAAAAAATTGGACAAGCTCCAAATATCCATTAAAAGGAAAATAAAACCATTTGTAATATTTCATACAATGTTACCAGCAATAATCAAAATGAATAGACTATTAATACACAGAACAACACAGATGAATCTCAAAAGCATTATGCTGAGAGAAAAAAGCAAGACACAAAAGAATACATACTGTATGTTTCCATTCATATGCAGTTGGAGAATAAGCAAAACTAATGTACTATGATAGGAATCAAAGTAGTGATTACTTCTGGTGGATTGGGTGTTGATTGAACAGGGCACACGGAACCCTAGGGTGATGGAAATGTCCTATATCTTCAACTAGGTGGAGGTTAGTGTATACGTATATAAAAATTGAGCTATATATTTTAAGATGTGTGTGCTTCCCTGTATGTAAATTATATTTCAATTTAAAAAAACCTTAAAATATAGTTTCTTTGTTAATTACAAAAGCAAAATAAATACATACTCTTTACAGAAAATTACAACAAGTATAATTAGAAGAATGACATCACGACTTGAACCCACCTGAAGGAGCAGGAGAAAGGTGGGGTGCAGAACTCAAATTCTAGTAAGAAGACCTGACTTCATGGTCTGAGACTGGAGGAACCCCGGAAGGCATGGCCCCCGGATTCTCTATCAGCCCAGAACTAAAACAATTCCCAAGGCCAACTCTACAGACAGGGATTGGATTGGACTGTGGGACATAAAGTGATACTCCTGAGGAGTGTGCCTCTTAGCTCAAGTAGATACAAGAGACTAAACAGGCAGCTTCTGTCCGGAGGTGAGATGGGAAGGCAGAGAGGGTTAGGAGCTGGTTAAAAGGACATGGGGACTCAGGGGTGGAAAGGAGGAGTGTGCGTCACAGTGTGGGGAGAGCAATTGGGGTCACGTAGCAATGTGTGTGTAAATTTTTGTATGGGAGACTAACTTGAAATGTAAACTTCATTTAAACTACAACAATAAACAAATATAAGTAAATAGATAATAAATTAAAAAAAAAGACTTGAACCCATTTCTGCAGGTCTGGAATGAGGCAGAGGAAGGGAGTGTTTTGAGCATTGTTTTGAGCATTTCAGGCCAAGCCACAGGAAGACAGTTTCCATGCAAGATGACGAAGAACTTTTTCACACTCAGTGCTCTCCAGAAGTGAAATAGGCTGCCTCGGGCCATAGTGAGCTGTCTGTCAGTGTAAGCAGAAGGCAGCCAGTCAGCCAGCCACAAGGCAGGGATGTTGAAGAGGATGTCCAAGTATCAAGTGGGGCTTGGATTAGATAACCTAGGGCCCTCCCCTCATGACGTCTGCCCATGGAATAACAGGGATGGTGCAGATCCTCCTACACCGTGCCCCCGCCTCTTGGTGTCAACAGAGCTGACCAAGCCCACCCTCTTCAAGCCATAGACTGGTGGGAAACTAGCTCTGGAGACTGGGGCCTGGCAGAAGTGACGGAGGAGAGGAGGACAAAAGATAAGGGTTGTGGTCCTTAAGAAACTGATGTACTTGGTGGGAAAGCAGAACTGAAGGCTGAGAGTGAGACTGGATTCTACCTGCTTCTGCTTGTCACTAGCTGTGTAACCTCAGGCAGCTCCCTTACCCTCTCACATGGTGAGCGGGGTTGCTTTAGGCGGGGTGGTTCCTTTGCCTTCCCCAGTACTGGCATCCTCTGATGCTGCGTAGAAGTCACTGAAGCGAAAGGTAGGTGCTGGGATGAGTGACTATAGGACTGTAATAGGAGACAGGAGAGTCAGAGAAGCTTCAGACCTCATTCTCTACCTTCCATGAAACATAAGCACTGACAGTCCAGCCCCTCCCTGCTTCTCTGATTCTAGGTCATCCTAGACTACTCCAGTCCATCCAGGCCACCTTAGATCACCTTGAGTCGGGAGGGGAGTGGAGTCCAGTCCAACATCCCAGGCCAGTTTCAACAAGATCATTGCCAGACAGAAGGCAGTTTTCTGGACGGTGAGCAATCGGGGCTCACCTTGGGCTGGACTTCCTTATGGCTCGGGCCTCACCCCAGGAAGGACCGTAGGCCACAAAAATCAGGGAATTCCTTGATTGCTCTGGAGATGTGAGCCCCACCCAGCCCTGCGCAACTGCCCTAGAGGAAGCACTGGATCTAGTCCAAAACACCCAGTCCTAAACCTTCTCTGGCTCCCTATCTCCTCTGTCATTGCTGCTCTTTCTTCTCCCCTCTCCTTTCTCCCTGCCTCCCTTCTTTTCTTCAACATGTATTATCAACTCCTACTCTGTGCCAGGCACTGTGTTAGCTGCCAGAGACGCAAAGCCCTCGAGGAGCTCACAGTCCAATGAGAGAGATAGAGATGCACTGGGGGAGCCTGGAGGAACCTCTGACCCAGCCTGGAAGAGTCAGGGAAGATTCCCAAAGAGATGATACTTTGTGTTCTGAAATACAGGGATGTCCAGGCAGGGGGTCATGACCAAAAATTGTCATGTGGTCTGACAAAGAATTTTTTTTGTTTCTTTATACCCTTTTTTTTTTTTTTCTTTGTATCTAGGTATTTTGTTGCTCTCATAAATGTGGTCTTCTCTTTCACTGTATCTTCTAACTTGGCACTGAGCAATAGAATTTTCTGCAATGATGGAAGTGTTCTATATCTGCACCATCTAACACAGTAGCTGCTAGTAATAAGTGACTACTGAGATCTTAAAATGTGACTAGTATGATTGAGGAATTGAATTATTAATTTTATTTCATTTTAATTATTTTACATTTTAAATAACCATATGTGGCTACAGGTTAACATGTTGAACAGCACAGTTCTGATTGCAGTTTGGAGCTCTCAACCTTCTCTGACCCTGTTACACACTTTTCATAGCTCCTTGCTTTTCCTTGTAATATTCATGACACTCATCTTTACTCAGTTAATATCAGTTTTCTCAGACACAGGGGCTGGCACATAGTAGGTGCTCACTGAGTTCATATTTGCTGAACAAACTAGTATTTTCTCCCCTAGAATCATAATGCATAAGCAGCCTCTGTACATGTTGTTAGTTGCCGACTCATGGCGACCTTTTGTACAACAGAGTGATCCTGCTCCATCTTCATGATCATTGGTATATTTGAGACCATTGTTGTGGCTATTGTGTCAATGCATCTTATTGAAGGTTTCCCTCGTTTTTTCTGACCCTCTGCTCTACCAAGCATGATATGCTTTTCTAGCAATTGGTCTTTCCTGATGACGTGTCCAAAGTAAGCAAGCCGAAGTGTCACCATCCTCACTTTTAAGAAACATTTTAGTTGTACTTCTTCTAAGACTGGTTCATTCATTCCTTTGTACATACCTCAGCTAATTTGAAGGAGGCAGGATTATTAACCCACAGTTTGTGGATGGGAAAACAGAAACTCTCAGAAGGGGGATATGATATGTCTACCAACCCAGCCTGAGCCACCAACAATCTCATATAAGAGCCTCCTAATGTTCTCTTTCACTCAACATTTACCCCTTTCCAGTCAATTCTCCACACAGCAGTAAGGGCAACATTTTTAAAATGTAAGTCACCTTTCCACTTAAATCGCTTCCATGACTTTTCGGCTGCTCTCAGAATAAAATTCAAACTCTCACCATGGGCTACAAGGTCCTGGATGATCTGGCTCCTCTCCAACACCGGTTCATATCATCCACCCTCTCGTTTAGTACACTCTGGCTGCACTGGTCTCCCTTCCGTACTTTGAATATACTAAGCCCTTTCCCACCTCAGGGTCTTTGTGCTAGCTGTCTCTTCTACCCAGAATGCTTTCCCCCTAAGCTCTTGGAATGCTTAGCTAATTCTCCTTCATGATTCAAGTCACTTTCTCAGGACATTCTTTCCTAAGCACCCAAAGTAGCCTTCAGACCAGTTGCATCCCTCTTATCACCCTGCTGATTTCTTTCATGGTGTTTATACGATCTGAAGTTATCTGATTTACCTGTTTATTTGTTTGGTGGTCCTCACCAAGAACAAGAGCTCTATTTTGTTCACTACTCTATCCCCAGGGCCTAGCAGGTACCTGACACATAGTAGGTTCATTGTAAATATTTGTTCAATGAATGAGTCAGTCAAGGCCAGTAGACCACAATTCCTTCTTTGCAATGTTGAGGTGTTGCCTTTCTTCCAGCAGATGGAGCCAGAGCCACACTTGGTCCTTGGGGGTGGGAGGTGGGGAGGGGACGGCATTGGTTTCACTGGCGGGAGCAGGACCAAGCGGACAGGGAGAGGCAGGTTTTGTTGTAGAAAGTAATGCTGAATGCCAAGCGTGGAGGAAGTCAAGATGGCACTTCTCCCAAAGGATGGGCAGGTATGAGCTGTCCGGAAGGGATCTGGAGTGGCCAATGACCCAAGGGGTTTCTGGGATCCCAATGAGCTTTCGCATTTTCCCTACCTGTCCCACCTCCAAGCCATCCCCCCAGAATTCAGCAGGGGTCTTTGAGAAGAGCGATTTTGGGGAGAGCATGAAACTGGAGAGGGGCCAAGATCTCTGATTTCAAATAATTGTACAGTTGGGAGAAACTGAGACCCGGAGAGAAGCGTCATAGTAAGTCAGTGGGAGCTGGGTCTGGGGCCAGCATGGTCCTGGGCTCAGAGTGGGGAGACTGTGGTGAAGAGGACATGGACTCTCAGCATTGCATCCAGGGGTGAGGCGCAGTCACTTCTTCAGCAAGACAGGCTGGAGCCAGGACACGTTGGATGAGTGTCCAGGTGGACCAGGCAGAGGGAGCAGAAACCAGAGGTGTATTCCAGGGCGAGGCAGGTAGCCTGTAAGAAGGGCTGCATCTAGATCTGGGGCCATGGAGGTCAGCAACGGTCTCAGACGTCTACTGAAGGCAATGAGGACTCACAGAAGGGTTTCTAAATAGCAGAGCTACTTGGTTATCTTGGATAGTTTGTGGAAGGAATGTGAGGAGATCGAATCAGAGACAAATAGACCAGTGAGGATACTGGTATAATCATCCAGGTGATAGAAGATAAACCCTGAGAAGTGATTATAGGGTTGGGAAGGAAGCAGTTTAGGAAGTTACCAAAAAAAAGAAACAGAACTTGGTGGTTATTGATTGGAGTAGAGGAAGAACAGGGAGCCCCGATGGTGCAGTAGTTAACCACTTGGCTCCTGACTGAAAGGTTGGCAGCTGAACCCACCCAGTGGCTCCCTCTGTAGGAGAAAAGACCTGACGATCTGCTTCAGTAAAGATTAACCAAAAACTGAACCAAACTCGCTGCCATCGAGTCGATTCTGACTCACAGTTACCCTGTACGGCAAAGTAGAACTGCCCCTTAGGGTTTCTAAGGCTATAATCTTTATGGAAGCAGACTGCCACTTCTTTTTCCCACGGAGTGGCCGGTGGGTTCAAACTACCAACCTTTTGGTTAGCAGCTGACCCCTTAACCACTGCACCACCTGGGCTCCTTTCAGTAAAGATTCCAAAAACCAAACCAAGCTCACTGCCGTGGAGCAGATTCCAACTCATAGCGACCCTGTAGGACAGAGTAGAACTGCCCCACAGGGTTTCCAAGGCTGTAAATCTTTACAGAAGCAGACTGCTACATCTTTCTTCTGCGGAGCCGCTGGTAGGTTGAAACCGCCGACATCTGGTTAGCAGCCAAGTGCTTTAACCACTGCACCACCTGGGCTCCTTCAGTAAAGATTACAGCCTAGAAAATCTTATGTGGCAGTTTATTTGTCACGTGGGGTCACTATGAGTCAAAACTGACTCTATGGCACCTAACAAGAACACAGGGAGAAGGGGAGGTATGAGAGGTGTGAGTGGACCTCTGCAAATATTACCTGAGTACCTAAGTGCTCTAAAAGGAGCCCTGGTGGTGCAGTGGTTAAAGTGCTTGCCTGTGAACCAAAAGTTGGGTGGTTTGAACCCACCACCCATTCTGTGGGAGAAAGATGTGGCAGTCTGCATCCATAAAGATTTATAGCCTTGGAACCCCTATGGGGCAGTTCTATTCTGTCCTATAAGGTCGCTATGAGTTGGAATCCAGTCCATGGCAACGGGTTTGGTTGTTTTTGGTTTTAAGAGCCCCAGCTACAGAGGCCAGATCAGCTGTTGCCCAAGCAGCCTCTGACCTTCTAGGACGGAGGCCCCAAAGGTGGTGGGACCTGGCTTGGTGGTGGCAAAACTGTATTGGTTTCACTTAACAGCATAACAGTGGTTAAGTGCACAGGCCCTATAGCCACACTACCTAGATTCAAATGCCACCTCCTCCATTCACTGTGTGGCCTTAGGCAAGTCACTAAACTTCTCTGTGCCTCAGTTTTCTCATGTGTAAGACTAGTACCTACCTCATAGGGAGGTTATGAGGACTAATTGTATTAATACTTATTAAACATGTATAACAGTGCCGGCGAGTAACACTTCATAAAATTTATAAAATTAAAAAGTGGCTTGGCAGAGCTTCAGCAGCGAAATGAGCCCTGTTCCCAGTCCCGCCCCACCCCACCCTCCAAAATGGATCCCCACACCCAAGGTAAAAATCAAGCCTGAATAGTCTAAACACTTCTCTTCCCTGGGCCTCATTTACCCATCTATAAAATAAAGGGGTTGGGCTGGTAACCTCTAGATCCTGCTAGCTTTGCATTCCTGCGAGTTTTGGGATTTGGTCTAAGTGTATGAGACTCAGGATTACACTGGAGCAAGCTCCTACCAGCTTCCAAGAGCCAACTGTTACATTTTCAGGAGTTCTGTAAGATAGTACAACCACTGGTAACTTGAAATCAGCTGTGACAGGAGTATTTACACCATGGAAATTGGCAAATGTTACAAACTAGGCCTTCCCAAACACCCCTTCCCCACCAGAGGTGGTTTTTTACCAGCACACCAGTGGTGAGACACCCCCCATCCAACATCCCCTCCAAGCCCAGCCAGATACATTCTCATGCTCCAACACTGTCAATAACAGTTGTGAAGGAAGATTCACAGGTTTCCAGGGACCACACAGGACCCCAGTCACAGAGTCTAAAGTCAGCCCCAGCACAGCCAGCCGCACACTTGCTCAGACATGCACAGGGCGGGAAGCACAGCACATGCGCAAGGGCAGAACACTTCCTGCTTCAGGCAGTCATTCTCAAACACAGGAGCAGAGGGTGGTGGCTAAGATTCTGACATCTCACGCACTTGGGAGGGAATTCCAGTTAGGTTATTCCTGGCTCCATGACTTTAGCCAAGTCCCTCCCTACCCTGGAGCTTGGTTTCTTTATCTTTTAAAGGCGGATAATGCTGACTTGAGAAAACGGTTTCCAGGATTAAATGAGAACACCAGCAAAAGGAATGTAAAGCCTCCACATGGTGCCTGGTACAGAGTAGGTGCTTATAGATGTTAGCTGATGATGTTATCACATCTCCAGATACATTGTCCCACCCGGTGGCACCCTGGCTTCTGTTCCCTCTATCTGAGCTTTGGGACAGAGAGGCTTAGTGAGTGGCAGAGGACAAAGACAGAAACAGAAGCCCAATTTTCCAGCTTTTATGAAAATTAATAACATTAATAGCTCACATATACATACTCCAAAAAACCAAACTCATTGCCATTGAGTCAATTCCAACTCATAACGGCTCTATAGGACAGAGTTGAACTGCCCCATAGGGTATCCAAGGCTATAATATTATGGGAGCAGACCGCCATATCTTTCTCCCGAGGAGTGGCTGGTGGGTTCGAACCGCCGACCTTTTGGTTAGCAGCCAAGCGCTTAACCACTGTGCCAGCAGGGGTCCTTATATACACAGTCATTAAGTTATTAATTAGTCTCTGTATAGAATGTTTCTACATTAGTGTTCTGGGCTAGGCCCGAGCAGTCCTTGGCATATTCACAGTAGCAGCCCATGCGAGGGCAGAGGGGAAGCAGGAGGCTGGACCACCTGCCCCACAGCGGGCACTGAAAGTGTTCTGGGGCACTCACTCCTGAGTCTTCGGCTCCTGTCCTGGCATCTGTCGACCAGCTGTTCAGTGAGCGGGCAAGTAGCACCTGACCCCCCATGTGGCCTGGTGACCCAGGCCTTGTGCACGGTGACTTCGGGCCCCACAGCAGGCCCTAGAGGATGCTGGCCAGCTCTGTGGAGTCTGTGTCGGAGCAGCCTGAGCTGCTGGCCTCATCCCTGCAGAGCCAGAGGAGACAGTTGGAGAAAGCTTCCTTACCCACCTCCGCCCCCACCTACCTCATTCCTCAAGGGTTCTTGGTCTGCCAGTCTTTGCCAGCTGTCAGATCAATCTAAACCACAGGACTTAGAGAGCTCGCTCACTCCCATTTCCAGCGCAGAAACTGCTGGTTACACTGTTCACTGTTCTTGGTGCCCACAGAGCATCATAATCACCAAGACTATGCTTTGGCCTGGACTGGCCTGGCATCACTCATTCTATTCTGCCCTCGCATCTCCTGAGAGGCAGGGCTCAGGCCACACCTGAGGTCCTACATGCCAGGAAAAGTGGCTCTGAAAAAACCAGTTGCCGTCAAGTCCATTCCGACTCCTGGCCATCCCATGTGTGCCGAATAGAACTGTGCTCCACTCAAGGCTGTGGGCTTTCGGAAGCAGATCACCAGGCCTTTCTTCCGAGGCACCTCTGGGTGGGTTCAAACCACCAACCTTTCAGTTAGTAGTTAAGCAGTTAACTGTTAGTACCAATCAGTGACTCCGGAGTCAGAACACTGGGATTCAAACCCCACCTCTACTCCTTATTAGCTGAGCCAGTCACTCTTCCTGATTAAGCCTAAGTTTCATCATCTGCAGAGTGGGTGGGAATGATATGAATCTGCGACACCTAGAGTTGTTGGAGGACTGCAGGAAATAAAGAATGCACAGTCCCTAAAACATAAGCTCCATGAGGGCAGGGATTTTGTCTGTTTTGTTCACTAGAACACCGCCTGGCACACAGTAGGCATCCATTAAGAATTTGTTAAATGAATACATGTAAAAATACTCAGCACAGTGCCTGGTGCAAAATTAAGTGTTCAAGAAATGTTAGCTGCTATTACGAATTGGCAGCAGGAAGGGGCAGAAGAGGGGCGGGCCACCAAGGGAAGACGTGTAGGAGCTAAGTCTGGACTTGGCCATGGGCCAAGCTGTCTGACTTGAGGGCTGAGACTGGATGACACCCTTCCTCCACCTCCCCTGCCTTCTCCCCTGCCTTCTCCCCGCTCTCACCTCAGAGCCTGCAGGGCCTTCTTGTTCTGCCGCCGCTTCTCCTCATCAATGGGGTACAGCCTGAAGAGCAGCAGGCCCAGCAGGATGAGGACTATGGGAGCCATGGTCACCAGCATCTTCAGTGTAAACTTGACGTGAGCCGGCTGGGAGCAGCCACGGGTCTGGTACCCGGCAAAACTGTGGGCACGGTGGGCGGGGAAGCGGTGAGGATGGGGCATCCAGGGCCTAGCCCTGCTCAGCCCAGCCCAGCCCCACTCTAGACCCCCACCCTACTTACTCGAGACTGAGGGTGGAGATGCCCAGCGAGACTCCAGAGGCAAACTTGGTGAAGAAGACATAGAAGGAGAAGAAGATGGGCTCAGTCCCGCGGGAGCGGGGCTGCTTCAGGTGGAAGTCATCAATGACGTCGGGCAGCATGGACCTTCACAGGCAGGGTCAGTCATGAGGACCCACCCACCTTGCAACCCCAGGTCCCCTGCTAGTCCATATGGTGGCTCTGTGCCAATGAATAGGGGTGGCTCTCTAGGAGCTTGCGGCCCCACAGGCACACAGCTCAGTGAGGCGATGCCACCTTTATGTGAATTAGAAAAGTAGGCCCCTTCCTCCAAGCTGAAGTAGCCCCTCTTGGTGCTCAGCTTGGCGAGTGGAGTCCAGACCAGATTTTAGCTCCCATTTACTACCTTGGTTAGGTGTTACTGCACAGTTCACAACTGCACAACTGCATAGGGCAGATGTGTCCCACCCCTAATCTGGACCCACAGAATGGCCTGGGGGTAGAGAAGCAACACAGAACTCTCCCCAAGAAGCCCATATCCATGGGCCTATACAACTTACCAGGGCAGTAAGAAGGCAGCTGCCACGCTGATGCCAGCAGCCACGGCTACCACGTAAGTGACAATCAGGTTACTCTCCATGAAGGCCACCAAGATAAGAAATGGCACTGCTGACTAGGGGAGAGGGTATAGGAAGCTGCGTCAGCTAGGAAGCTCCCTCCAGCAACCTCCAACCCAAGCAAGACCCTACCCCTCCAGCCCCACTCACTGAGATCCCAATGTACACAGCTGTCTTCTTGCCAAACCGGGTTAGGAACCACTGCCAGATGGGAATGGTAAATGTGGCCGAAAGCTATGGGTGGACAAAGGGGATGAGGGGAGTGGTTAAGAGCCATGAAATCACCCCCCACTCCGCTTACCCTTCTCAGGACCCCAAAAGCACTCCCAGCCCAGCCGTAGCCAGAAGGAAGGTGACAGGCAACTTTGATGGCTCCTGGGGGAGATGACATCTAGTCCCAATCTCATCTCCTGCTCTGGGAAGCCTCCCTCATCTCTCCATGACCTCTGGTTAGCCCAGAACACACCCTCTGGCCATCTGTACCCTCGGGCCCCATACGCACCATGATAGCCAGGAGTAGATTCTGGAATTCATTGCGGAAGCCCAAGGTGTAAGTGCAAAACAAGGCGAAGTTCCCCTCTACCAGCTGGGGGATAGAGCAGGGTGAGGGGAAAGGAAAAGCAAGAAAGGACCGTTATGTTGGGGCTGAGCCTCCCCGAAATGTTCCCCAGGCTCCAGTGTTCTCTGCTCACCCTACCCGATTCTATCTGTCCCTTAGGCTACATCACACCTTTGCCTACTTCACCCCCACTGCACCTCAGGCTGAGCACGTCAGGCCCGCACTCACCATAAAGGCCAGGGAGGTGAACAGGAAGCCGGTAATGAGCTTGACATACGGGCCATGACTCATGACCAGCCGAAGGCCACGGAAGAAGGACATGTGCTCAGCCTTCTGGGTCTTGCAGGGTTCTAGGGGCCAGAGAGGACAGTGAGGAGGAAGCTGAGGCCCCTCCCAAAGCTGGAGGCCCAGACTGAGGGGACATAGTCACCTTGTGCTGGGGCCTGCGTCCCTCCCTAGGGCCCCTCTCACCTCTCTGTTCCCGTACGCCCACGGTCAGGATGACAGCACAGATGACATAGATGGAGGCAATGACCCCTGCTGCCAGCAAGTATGCATTTTGCTATTAAGGGGGTGAAGAAGACAGAGAGACAGTCAGGCTGATCTCCTCCCGACTTCCAGCTGCTCAACTTCATGACCTTGGGCCAGTCCCTTTTCCTCTGGGGGGCCTCACTGTCTCCATCTGTGAAATAGGAGAATCATCCTGGGCCTCCTGCTGCTTCCCACAGCTGAGCAAAGTTGAGATGAGAAGCCAGACTGTGGAGTCTGAGAGCCCACAGTTCAAATCTCCCCAAATCTAGTCTCTGCCAACTTCCTAGCTCTATGACCCTGGGAAAATTATCCAGCTTCTCTAAGCCTCAATTTCCTTATCTGCAAAGTAGGCATATTAACAGTAATGTGTATAAAATGCCCAACACTTAACAAACACCAGCTATTATAGCTATGGAAACCCCGGTGGTGTAGCGGTTAAGAGCTATGGCTGCTAACCGAAACGTTGGCAGTTCGAATCCACCAGGCGCTCCTTGGAAACCCTACGGGGCAGTTCTACTCTGTCCTTTGGGGTCGCTATGAGTCCGAATCGACTCAACAGCAAAGGGTTTTTTTTTTTTTTTTCTTTTTATTTCTGTCTTTAAGATAACTGCAAACCACCCCCCTTGTTTCTCATCTCCCCAGATCCTTGCCCTGCTAGGGGACCTCACCGTTTCTTTGAGTGAAGTGGTGCTGTGTGTGCGATTGACACCTTCTGAGACCACTGCAGAGTCACTGGGGTCCTGGAGACAAGGTGTATCCGCCTGGCCCACGATTTGCCCCTGGATCGCTGTGCCCAGCACTGTGCCCAGCACCTCCACAGTCATCCCTGGGCAGTGAAAAGGAGGTCCTTGGGAGGGGCTTCATGGCTTGTGGGCCCCAGGGAGGAAGGTCAGATGGATGGGAGCCCAGCTCAAGTCCCAGGGATGATGGTGGCAGCCCCAGGTAGGGAGGGTATACAGTGACAAAGCAGATGGCACAATGGATTGGACTCATGGCTTTGTTCTGTGTGACCTCTGGCTAGTTCCTGCCCCTCTCTGGGCCTCATTTGAGCAATAAGGGGCAGAGTTGTTTTTAAGATGGAGTCACACCCACTCTCAAGAGCAGAGCGGGGAGCAGAGCCTGAGGGGGAGAGGTGTGGCAGTGGGGTCTGGGAGTGGAGGGGCCTAGGGTCCCCGGCGGTGAGGACGGAAGGACTGGAGGGAGACTTACGGTATGCAGTGGCAGAATCCCGCTCACTCTGCTCTGTGCTGATGAACATGGTGAGAGCTGAGTAGGGAACGTGGAAACACTGGCATGGAAGAGAGGCCCTCGGCCAGTCAGATGGGTTGAGAGACAGATGCAGCTGCGGGCACCAAACCTGGTGGCCCTAGAGACGGCCCTCAACCTGCCCCCAGAGACACCCAGGGAAGGTGCCCACACTTACCGTGACCAGTGTCTCAAACAGGCAGTAGAAAAGCAGGTACCACAGAGCCTGGCCCCGTGGGAAGTCGGGCACGAACCAGATGAGGAAGTAGGCGATGATGGCCAGGGGTGTGGAGAAGATGATCCTGAGGAAGGGAGGGTCTGAGTGGGGCTGGGTGCCAGAACCCCAGGAGCCTGGCACAGGCCTAAAAGGCAGTGCCCCACAGGGTGCCTGTTGGGAAGGAAATTCCTTCCCCTGAATTCTCCCACGCCAGGGCTTCTGGGAAGAGGCTGGTGGTCAGGCCAGAAAGGGCAACAGGAACAGGGTCCTTGGACTGAGAAATCCTCACATGGAATGTGGGTCAGACCCTGAGTCTCATCCACATCTCCCTAGGAGCAAGGGTACCAGAGACAGGAGCTTCCCACAGGCTGGGGGAGCTGAGAATGGAGTCCAAGACCTCAGACAGTGGGGCAGGGAGAAGGAGCAACTGCAATAGCCGTGTGTTCTCACACAAGCACACTCACCGTTCATGCACGTGGGGAAGATGGGGTGGGCTAGAGGAGGCCTACACCAGGCAAAGGAGAATGGAGAGGCCAGGTTGGAGGACTGGGCCTAGCAAAATAACTATAAAGGGAGCAAACATTGGCCTCCCCACTTATGAGTCCAACACAATCACAAGTGGTTAGACTTCAGGAAGGACTAACTTCATGAAATCAATATAGAACGGCAGCAGAGCGCAATGGTTAAGAGAATGGCCTTTGGAGCCATACTTCCGGGGGCCCAATTCTGGCTCGACCAATTAACTATAAATAACTTGGTCCTAGGCAAGTTATTTAACTTCTCTGGGCCTCATTTCCTCATCTGGAAAATGAAAACAATAGTAGCATCTACCTTCCATTCAACCCCTTTACTCAAGAAATATTTATTAAATGCCAACTATGGGCTGGGCACTATTCTACTTGGGATAAGCAGTGAACAAAACAGATGAAAAATATTGGAGAAGGGACAATGTTGACATGTCGTGGGGTTGTTAACCATTGTTGTAAAACAATGTGTGCACTAACTGTTTAATGAGAAACTACTTGTTCTGTAAACCTTCATCTAAAGTACAGTAATAATTAAAAAAAGATAACAGCCAAGAAAAAAAAAATTGGAACTTACATTCTAGTTGGCAAAGAAAATAAAAATAATTGAAGTCATATAACATGTTAGAAGGTGACAAGGGCTACAGAGAAAAGAAATAAAGTAGGCTAAAGGGGATTGGAAGTGAGTACAGGGGTGCAATTCACAACCAGGTGGACAGGGTAGGCCTCAAGGAGGGGACATCTGTGCCAAGACCTGAATGAGAGGAGGCAGTCGCACTGCAGACATCTGAGACAAGACATGCCAGGCGAGGGGAGAAGCTAGAGCAAAGGTCCTAAGTGGGAGTTTGCCTGGCACGTCTGAGGAACTGCCAGGAGGCTGGTGTGGCTGAAGTAGAGTGGAATCAGGAGATGAGGCTGGAGAGGAAATTGGACACCAGACCGTGGAGGCCCTTCCAGGCTATTATAAAGACATTGGTTCTACTTCATAGGTTGTTTTCAGGCTTAAATGAGTTGATTTTTAAATGTGGAAGAGTGCTTGAAACACAGGGAGTGTTTGTTGTGATTATCCCATCGGGAAAGCTCAGCAGGGGAGGCAGCAGGGGTAACTAGTCACAGCTAGCAAGCTGCCACAGACAGCGCAGGGCTGGGACTCAGACCTGACGTCCAGCCCTGCTGCATCTCGGTCTTCCCCCCGTGATCCTGCTGACACCCTGCCTCTCTCAGGGCCGCTTTGGTAAGCTCCAAGGAGTATCTGTCAAAGTCTTTCTGGTCTGAAGGAGAGGTTTTAAATACAGGCTCAGAGTAGGGGCTACCTGCCGACAGGGAGGAGAGGGAGCCACTGGGCTTGTGCCTCCCAAGAGGCCCGGCCTCTTCTTATGCTGAAAGAAAAAAGGGGGTCTCCAGGCCTGAAGAGGGGCCCAGGTCCTAACCAAGCTATGGACAGGGAGGAGGGCACATACATGGCAGCCCCATCCCACAAGTGACTGGTGTGCACTCACAGACACAGGGGCAGGGGTACCACCAAGACAGGTAACGACGTGTACAGGAACCATGCTAAATCAGAAATTAGCCTGAAGGGCCCTCAGCAACTTTCTGAAGCTGGCTGCTACACCCGCCCAGTAAGAGTCCCTCAGACTCTTCCTTCCATGGGGAGGGCCTCCTCTGCTCGCCATTCCTGCCCTCTGCCCACCCCCACTCCCCCACCCCCGAATCTATGTGTCTTCTCAGACAGCAAGGGCTCCTCCATCAGCCTTCATCAAAAACACTTCAATCTTTCCTCGTAGGCAGCTGAGCAGCCAACGCTAAGGAACCCAATGTGACTGGGAGTAACCCAGGCTGCGTAAGCAGCTGCTTCTCATTGGCTGGGCCTCATGAGGAGATGTGGCAGCAGAGCCCCGCCTCCCATGGACTGCCAGGGAGGCGGGCATGGGGCCCAGCCTCCCTGGCTGGCTCGAGGGGAGCCCAGAGCAGCCTGTCCAGGTAAGGCAGGCTGTACTACTCTGGGCTCTGAAGCCTGGATCAAAGGTTCCACCCTGGGTCGTAGCCAGGAGCTGGCGGATTGGGGTGGGAGGGGTCCTTCGTGGGAAAGGAAGCTGTCGGGGGAGTCGGGAGCCACGGGAAGAGCTTTGAAGGCCGGAGACCAGGTATGGGCACCCCTGGGGCAGGAAGGCGCCCACTTGAGCCTGGATGGGCTGGAGATGAAAGGGGTATGGCTCCCCCACCCCCTGAAGCAGGATGTCCTGAAGGGAACCAGAGCTCCGGGTTGTCAGCCTGTCCTGTCTGTCCCTCCTGCTGTCTAATCTGATCTGCCCCCTCCACCACCACCCCATCTGGCACTGGCCCCACTGCCTGAGGTTGAGCAGTGTAGGCTTTATACAAAGGGAAAAGGTAGCTAGCTCATAAGGTCCAAGGAGCCAGAGGTTATAGGTCTGCTATCCTATTCCTGGTACTACCAGCTGCACCACCACCCTGAAGGAAAAAACTAGCGAAATTATGTATCACTTAATATATGCCAGGGACTGTTCTAAGTATTTTATACATGAGAAAACAAAACACATTTCATCTTCCCTGTGAGACAGGCAATTATTATCCCCATTTTACAGGTGAAGAAACTTGAGGCTCAGAGATGTTAAGTGACTTGCCCAAGGTTGCACAGCTGTAAGTGGTAAAGCTAGGATTCAAACCCAGGCAGGATGGCTCCAGAGAGCAAGCTTTCAACCACTATGGGAAGTGACTGAATGGGAGAAATTAGAATTCCAGCTTCACAGAGGGGAGTGGGCCTTGGGACCAATGGGGCCTGGGCTGGGGAAGCTGCCCAGGCTACCACTTTGGCCAACTTGGGAATGAGCTGGGTGGACACCTCAGTGCCAGTGACTGGGGTAGCTGAGGCATCAGCTGGGGTTTTGACATCCTTGGGCTTTTGCATCATTCCTTCTCATCAGTCTGTGACAGGCAGATGGATGTAATGGGGTGGGAGGGGGCGGATGTGCCATGTGCTGGAAGCCCCGCCTTCTGCCACTTTGAAGGAGCTTCTTCCACTCACCAGGGCATGAGGCGGCCCAGGCGGGTCCAGGAGGATTTGCTAATGCAGAAGCCCACCAGGGGATCTGTGATAGCATCCCAGGCACGTCCCACAAACAGGATGATGGAGGCAGAGAAAGGGTCCACCTGGAAAGAAGAGGCAAAAGATAGCCCTCTCATCCTTCTACATAGTGGGGAGAAGCAGGGGCTCCCTCTCCCCTTCAGCCAGGCCCTTGGGTCCCTGTGCTGCTTCCACCCAGGCTTTAAACATCCTCACTTGCCTTGTTAATCACAGTGCAATGCATGCCTCCTCCTCCTCAGCTTTCCCAGATTCGGCCCCTTCTTCCTTCCCTCCCCTAACCTTGAAAACACTCCTGCCAATTAGAATAAATCCAGAATCCTTTCCTTCCTTCCCTTCCTCCCTCCCTCCCTCCCTCCCTCCGACAGCCTTGAGCTCTGACCAGCTGATATCAGAATTAGCATTAGCTGAATGACAACAGTAGACCTCAGTTTCTCCACCTTTATAATGGGAGTTATGATCTCTATCTTACAGAGTCAAACTTTATCTTGGATGTGGAAAAAGGAGTCTATAGATGCTTTTAAAAAATGGCCTGTCACTACCCACTCAAGCTAACCCCACCTCCCCAAATATTCTAGGGGCCAAATAGCCTCGTTGGACTTCTCCTTCATCAAGGCCCTGCTATTACTACTGCGCCAGGAAGCTGGGAAGCTGGTGGCCTCCCCCACACCGTACTCCCCGCAATCTGACCCCCTTCCCCCCAGCTCTGACACTCATTAGCACAGTTCTACACTTTGACTACAGGTTCCTCATATTTGTACCCCACTCAGGGACCAGCCCATGGCAGTTGCTTGAAAACAAGCTGCTGAATGTTTCTGGGGCTCAGTGTACCCCAGTGGTAAATGGTTACAACTAAGAGGCCCTGCTTGCAGAGTCAGATACCACATAGAAAAGACGGCCAGTAGCTTGAGCCCTGGGAACGATGGTCGCTCAGTCTCCCACTCTCCGATCCAGACAGGGAGAATTCTCAGGATGCCAGGCTGCTGGCCAAGGCTTCTCAAAGCACAG
Organism: Dugong dugon; assembly: GCA_030035585.1. Classification (NCBI taxonomy): domain Eukaryota; kingdom Metazoa; phylum Chordata; class Mammalia; order Sirenia; family Dugongidae; genus Dugong; species Dugong dugon. The sequence continues at coordinate 64,951,513 of CM057462.1, read as the reverse complement.
AGGATGATGCCTGCTTTGCCCTAAGTACCTCTCTTAGTCAAAGGCCTTGTGTACTGGAGCACCCTTCAGCCCAGCACTTGAGGGCCCCTCTGCCCACGGACATGCCCTTCACTCCTTCGGTAAAGGTGGGATGTGCCTTATCCCTTGGCCTGGCAACGATCCACCCACCTCCAAGCCAAACCAGCTGACTGTCATCCAGCCAGGGACATGGTATGCCAGTCTCGTCTTTGAACAGGATCACCAGCGAGGCCTCATTCTCCCTCACATCACTGCCTACCCCTCCAGGCTCTGTCCTCTTGCCAGGCAAGGAGGAGTTGCCTGACCTTGCCAACAAGACTCCCGGAGTGAAGAGACTCCCCTGCTGGATACTTTCCAAAGCCTTGGTATTCCTCTTCCACGGTCACTCTGAGAGGCAGCGAAGTAGGGTATTCACAGATGGTGAAAACTGAGTGAACCTACCCAGTGAGATCCCTAGTCCTTCCCACTTCAGGATGCTGGAGGAGCCCTAGAGCACTCAGTCCACTCACCTGAGCCACATCCAACAGGTAGATCTGCAGGAAGAACCCCAGGGCACAGCCTGTCACCTGGTAGGGGGCCCCCCCGACGGCATAGCAAAGCTTGTTGCAAATGGACAACTGCTGCTGCTTCTTCGGTTCCTTCTGGGAAAAGAAGGAGAGGATGAAAAGAGGCCCGGGTTCCTGGCCTCCATCTAGGAGGTTCCAGAGGCAGGATCATCCCTACAGCCAGCACTACCGGAACACTAACTCTGCCTTGCCCTGTTCCCACCCAGGAATATCCCTCTTCTCAGAAGGAAGGAAGGAATTTTCTGTTCTTAGGAACCCTCAGGTACCCTGCTGCTCCCATTTCTAGGAAGCTGTTATTAGCCCACCATCCCTAAAGAACTCCCCACAAGGCCCCAGACATGCTCCTTTCCAGAGGGGAAGCACGCTCCAGCACAGGACCTGTCCCCACTTGGCACCAACTGCCACAACCTGAAAATCCTCTGGCTGCCAAGAGCTGTTTGAGCCCAGCCCAGGCTCCTGCTCTGGCTCAGAGGCTAGAACCCACCTGCCTACTGGGTGAGGGCTCTAGAGAGCTGTAGGGACCTGGCCCAGCTGGCTGCGGGCACAGCTGTTCTTCCATCTGTCCCAGAGCGGTCCTGGCCCCTGTACGCAGCCAGAGCTTGAGACAAACCCAGGAGCTGTCCTCCACCCCCACCACTCCCAGTTCCCAGGGGAGCTTGGAGAGAGGAGGAGAGGCCTCCAGGGGCAGGGTTGGGCCGCTCTAGGTGGGGCAGTAGAAAGGCTGGGGTTGCCCAGAGAAAGTAAAGATTACTCATACATAGCAGAAGCATAATTGCTCACCCTGGCTCCTTCCAAGGTTCAAGTTAATAAAATTAAAAGGAAAAGGCGGCCATCTTCCAGGCAGACATCTACTGCCTGAAATCCCTCCCTGGGGCCGCCTGATTTCTTTCGGACCAGTGCTAGGGATGGGGCCGATTGTGGAGAGGCGCGGAAAGCACCGAGAGCACGCATGCACACATACACAAACGCTTTGGGTCTGCGGCTCCTTTAAGAGCGGAGCCTTGTTCTTATGAATGAACTTGAGTGGCCCTCCTCGTAGCCGAGTAAAGGGGCGAGAGTAGGCGTGTGGGGGTAGGGGGCAGTGGGTGACGGAAGGGGAACCATGGGGGATTTCCCAGCCTTCTAGGGTCTCTCCCGCTCCTAGGGCGGCAAAACTGAGCCGCTCCGCACTGAAGAACCGAAACCGGCTAGGCAGAGCCGGGCACCACGTGGAGCTGCCGGGGGAGCCCCTCCGCAGAGATGCGGAGTGGGGGGTGGGAAAAGGGGCGCCGGCGCCTCCAAACCTTCTCCATCACCCTTTGCCCCCAGGGCACCCTCGGACCCTCTCCTGCTCCTGGGTCTGCCTGTCCCCGGCTATCCCAAGCTGTCCCAGGACCAGCCTATCCCCCGATGCCCGCAAGTCCCCATCTCAGCCGGCCCGCCACCCCTCACCCTCAGTCCGGGGTGCCGGGCCCTCACCTTCACCTGGGCCGGACGTTCACCGGCTTGTAGAATACTCGTGGGCAGCAGCCCCGCCGCGGAGCCGCTCTCGGCGCCCTCTCCTTTGGCCATGACCCGTGGGCCAAGCCGCCTGGGACTGGGACGCCGGGATGCTCCCTCTCCTCTCCGGGCCTCCGCCCCCCACTGGCTCCCGTCGTAGCTGCCGCCGCCCCAGTGGCAGAGCGCTAAGAAAGCAGACCGGCCGGCAGGGCACACACTCCACTGCACGCCCCCTCTGCGCCTCTTAAAGGTTTGATCCGGCCGTCTCGAATCGGGCCAATCTCTGAGCCCGGCTGCCCTGCCTCTAGCCAATCCACACGCCCGCCAGCCCTCCAGCCTGCCCCACTCGCCTGGCGGCGCTATTCCACTGAGCCACGTTCTCAAAGCCCCGGAACTGGCATCCCGCTGCGCTTTCTCCACGAAATCCCGAGAGAAGGCTGGAGACACACTTGACACGCATGGGGAAACTGACGCCCAAGGCTGAAAAGGGACCTGCTCAAGATCCCCCACAGTGAGTTCTCCTTGAGCGAACCTATAACCCATGACCTTTGACCCCCAGGCTTAGAAAGGTGGGGGCTCAGAAGCCCACTAGCTTCCTTTAAAATCTGGAGTAGGGTCTAGTCACCCTCTCCAAACCCGGAGGATGGAGCGTGGGCATTTTATGATGCCCCTTTCTCATCTCCCAAGAGCGACCATTGGTGCCATTGGCATCTTCTGGCCATGGTCCATGAGGGAGAAAGATGAAGCCCCCTAGTCCCCTCCCCTGTCCACAGGGAGCTCACAAGCTGTGGGGAGGAGATGGGCCCACATTCACTTGTACACTATGATAATAACAGCAGCCTTTTATGGAGAGCTTCCTCCATGCTTACCATGATCTCCCTCGACCTTTACAACCCCATATGACAGTGGAACTATTATTCCCATTTTACAGTTGAGGAAAGGGAGACCTAGAGAAGTGAAACAGCTTTACCTGGCGGAGCCAGGCCTGGGCCAGTTTTGTCTAATTACAAAGCCTTCACTCTTAACAGCCCTGCTCTGTCCCGCTCTGCATAAATTAACGGAAGGCTGAATGGGATACATGTGTCACCCAGTAAGAAGCCCTGGGAGGTACAAGGCTATCATGGCACTCTGGGCTGAAATAATCAAAGGTTTGAAAAATAAAGTGCTGTGTAATCTGGTCCTTGAAAGAAGATGGTAGGACATTAGTTTAGAACAGAGCCCGGGCACAAATGCCAGAAAACAGTCTCTTCTTCTGCCGCTGGGTCTTTTAAGCCAACATCACCCAGTCTTCCCAGACTCTCCAGAGGCCAAGTGGAGGGCAGTTCACTGAGGTTAGTGAAAGGGCTGCTGGAATTTTCAAAGGCCACTCACCCCTGTTTTTGTAGTTGCCCAATCTCAGGCTCCTTTTTTCTTCCTTTAAATCTCTGATTGCAGGAGAACAGATGAAGTTTGGTTGCCCCGGGATGTCGAGCTTCATTGTATGTCGCAGCAAATCCCATCTGCTGGCCACACAGCTCTTGGCCACCACTAAGCAGAAGAAAACCCAAGTGAGGCAGTTCAAAGGGCACGGGCTAGCACCCATGGCTCCACCATGAGCTGTGTAGCACTCCGGTGTCTCTTCCCCTTCTCAGGGCTTGAGTTGGATGAGGTAGACTCTGTGCTCTCTTCCAGCCCTAAAATCTTCACTCCCATAGAGCTGGATCCCCTTCAAGACTGTGAGGTCTGTGAAGGTAGGAACCCCATCTTACTCGCTACCCTATCCCCAGTGCCTAGCTTGGGGCCTGTCTCTTGTTATTAGTTGCCATTTAGTTGATTCTGACTCATGGCGATCCCATGTGCTACAGAGTAGAACTGCTCCATAGGGTTTTCTTGGCTACTATAATCTTTACAGAAGCAGATCACCAGGCTTTTTCTTTCTCAGTACCTCTGGGTGGGTTTGAACCTTCAACCTTTAAAAACCCATTGCCATCGAGTTGATTCTGACTCATAGCGACTGTATTGGACAGAGTAGAACTGCCCTCAGATGGTTTCTAAGGAGTGGCTGGTGGATTCAAACTGCCAACCTTTTTGGTTAGCAGCCTGAGCTCTGTCTTAGTCACCTAGTGCTACTCTAACAGGAATACCACAAGTAGATGGTTTTAACAGAGAGAAGTTTATTTCCTCACAGTAAAGTAGGCTAAAAGTCCAAATTCAGGGCATCAGCTCCAGGGGAAGGCTTTTTCTCTCTGTAGGCCTTCTCATCAATGTTCCCCCGGACTAGGAGCTTCTCTGCGTGGGGACCCTGGTCCAAAGGACGCACTCTGCTCCTGGCACTGCTTTCTTGATGGTATGAGGTTCCCCACTCTCTGCGTGCTTCCTTTTCATCTCTTGAGAGATAAAAGGTGGTGCAGGCAACACCCCAGGGAAGCTCCCTTTACATTGGATCAGGGACGTGACCTGGGTAAGTGTGATGTTACAATCCCACCCTAATCCTCTATAGTATAAAATTACAATCACAAAATAGAGGACAACCACACAACACTGGGAATCATGGCCCAGTCAAATTGATACACACATTTTTGGGGGGACACAATTCAATCCGTGAGAAGCTCTTAAACCGCTGTGCCACCAGGGCTCCTTACAGAAGCAGATCACCAGGCGTTTTCTTTCTCTGTACTGCTGTGTGGATTTAAGCCTCCAACCCACCCATATTGCTGGGTGGGTTTGAGCCTCCAGCTCACCCAGAGCTTAATAAATATGTGTTCAATGAATGGGTGCTCAGTCTTCCTCCTGCACAAGGACAGGAGGGGCCTATTTGGAAAAGCCTCAGGCTCTTCCATTTACTAGCTGTGTGATTGATCCTGGGTAACTCAATTGACCTCCCTGTGTGTAAAATGGGGATATTAATAGTACCTACCTGATAGGGTTGTTTTGGGGATGAAATGAGAAAATGCACAGGAAGTGCTTAACTCAAGTGCCTGGCAGCTGAGGCTGGGCTGATCCCTGCTTCTGGCCTAATTCCAGTCTGTCAGTGTAGCAATGCAAGATTCCAGATATGGCCTGACCAACCCAGCACAATGGGCCTATTATTTCCCCCAGTCTGGACACAACACATTGTTAATGCAGCCTAAGACTGCTGGGCTTCGGAGCCTTCTCTCCCATGATTAGTTCCCATCAGGTTGTGGTCAACTAAATCATTCAGCTCCTTTTCAGTGGCAGTGGGGTCAAGTCAGGTCTCCCACCATCCTCTGCTTTGTGCAGTGTCTTGAAGCAGGACAATGTCATCTTGCTTATTCCAGCCTGTTGAGATAGTTTTGAATACTGGTTCTTTTGGCCACTGTTTTCACTCACTCTCGAATTTTAGATTGAGCCTGCCCTTGTGGCTTCAATGCCATCATCCATGTTGTTGATCAGGATGTTGTTGCGTGTCGATTCTGACCCATAGCAACCCTACAGGACAGGGTAAAACTACCCCATAGGGTTTCTTAGGCTGAAATCTTCACAGGAGCAGATTTCTAGGTCTTTTGTCCCACGGAGCCACTGGTGGGTTCGAACCACGGACTTTTTGGTTAGTGGCCTAGCTCTTAACCACTGCCACTGGTGGGTTCAAACCACTGACCTTTTGGTTAGCAGCCAAACTCTTAACCGCTGCGCCATCAGAGCTTCTGATCAGGATAGAGCCCCATAACATATCACTCAAGCTATTTATTTGCCATTAACTGACTCGGCACTGCTAATGCAATAGCTCCCAGTTATTGACCACCAACTGTATGCTGAGCAGGCACTATGTTAAGTGCTTTGTGTATTCCATCTCATTTACTACTCACAACACCACTGGGGGTGGTTAGTTTTTATTACTTCCATTTTATAGATGATGAACCTGAGGCTAAGAGAGGGGAAGCAGGGACCAGATTTTATAAACCCAGAGGCAGGACCCTTATTCTGACAATGAGCTTTTTTGCAGACTTACTGCTTAGAGACATCTTCCAGGTACCTACAGTCCTGACTACAAGTCTTCATTGGCCCACTCCTACCCCACGCCAAGAGACCTGGAGCCCAAGATGCTCTGCTGAGGCTCCAGTCCATGGCCAGCACCGGACAACCTCACCAGCTCTATTAGCCTCGGGAGACTGGAGCAGAGACCTGGGCCCATTCTTTGTAGCAACATTTTTTCTACCTAGGATAGCAGTGAGGGCAAAGCCTGAGGGACAGGCAGACAGCTACCCCCTCTGTGGCAGTATCACTGTCCTGGCCATCTGTGACCCTTTTTAGTTCTAGCCCAGCCTCAGAGCCTAAGGCAAATGAACTCAAGAGGTTCTATCAGAGCTCCCTGCCTCCCTTTGCCCTCACAGAACAACAAGCCCAGCCTGGTGGGCTTTCTCATGTGCCCCAGCATACTCCCCTGAGAGCCACTGAGGAGGCCACCAGGTCCCCTGAGCTTTCTGGGAGGCAGAGCAGGGAGTTAAGTGCAAAGATTCCGGAGATAGGTTACCTGGCTTCATAGCCCAGTTCTACCATTACAGTTTACTCTGGGCAAATGACTGAATTTCTCTAAGCTTGTTTCCTCACTTGTCAAATGTGGATAATAATTGTACCTATCTCATAGGGTTGGAACCCTGGTGGTACAGTGGTTAAGAGCTCAGGCTGCTAACCAAAAGGTTGGAGTTCAAATCCACCAGCCGCTCCTCGGAAACCCTGTGGGGCAGTTCTACTCTGTCCTATATGGTCACTATGAGTTGGAATCAACTGCACGGCAACGAGTTTGGTTTTTTTTTTTTTTTTGGTTCATAGGGTTAACATGAGGATTAAGTGAAGTGCTTAGAACAGTGCCTGGCATACAGTAAGTAATCAAAAAGGTTTACTATTATTGACATTAGTGCCCTGGGCAAAACCTCACCAAATAAGGCCACTAAGTCAAAGGGGAGAAAACTTGATGGTAAATGGCTGGGGACTAGATTAAAGTCTAGTGACTCCAGGTAATGTGTCCAGTGCAGTGAGATATGGCCAGGGCAGTTTTTACCTGGTGGTGGTATTGGGGTGTTATCGTTAGGGTATTGTTGCTGACTGAAGGTGTTGTCAGATGCTAGTGTTGCCAGGTGTTGTAGCTTGTGTTATGTTATCCAATGGTAAGAGCTCCTCAGTGCCCTAGCTGGCAGACCCACCACCCTAACTTCTGGAGAAAGGAGCCTAGCCCATGCCTTTAAATTTGCTTGGCTCAACAGCCACTAGCAAGTTTCCATCCTGGAAGGTGGTGCTCTAAGACCCAATGCAAGGGAATGGCCAGGCTGAAGGGGTAAGGGTTGGGCAGACCCTGGAGCAAGGGCTTCCTGGAACCCCTGCTGTGTTGGGGATGCCTTAGCCTGTTCCCCACCTGGCCCCTTGTTTTCCCTGAGGGGAGGAGGCAGGGCAGAAAGTAGGAAGGAGGGACTCTTAAGGGCCCAAGAGAGGCTCTTTGGAGAGGAAGTATCTAAGGGTCCTTGAAGCCACTTGAGGCTGCCAGTTCCTACCTGGATGCTGATTGGGCAATTGTGGGGTAGGAGAGGCCTCAAGAATGATCCATCTGATCTCACAAAGCTATAGACCAGTCCACAGGGAGGCCCTCTGGTCTGGACTTTGGGACTGGGCTCGGAGATGAGTCTGACTTCTGAGCTTCAGTTCTCAGGGGGCTGAGGGGCATAGAGAGTGCCTAGAGATTCCCTGGGACAGTTGATGCTTCCCCTTCCCACCCCAACCAGTGTCCCTGCATCTTCTCATTCTGAGCTCCCCCAAGTTTAAGGTCCTCCCTGGAAAAGAGAGATAGCCCTGCTTCCTCAGGAAGACTCTGAATGCTGGAAAGACAGAAGAATGATGGAGTGGAAGAAGCTGGCAACATCAGCCTCAGATCATAGAGCCATGCCACCTGAGACCATGGTGTACCTCTGAGGGAGCTGTGGTGGCTGGACCAACTGGCCCAGTGGGCTCAGGGCCCATTGGATCAGGTGAGGTGCTCTCTATGCAGGAGCCCAGAGCCTGGCCACAGAAGAGCAGATGGGGATCTATGCCTGAGCCATACCTCCCCCTTTCTGGCTGGCCAGCACTCTGCCTTGGCTCTCCTCATGCTCATACCACATTCCTGCATGGAGTCCTTGCCTTGGTCTGCTGGCTTTAATCCTCTCAGTGATTGAAGAGTCTTTCAAAGTGACTTACTGGATTCAGGCCAGGGTGGCAGAAGCGGAACTTGCCCTTGAATACCCGTGGAGTGGAGTCCTGCCCCTTCTTTGGGCCTCTGTCTATACAAAGAGCATGTTGGCATGACTTTGTACCCTAGTCAGTGCTTCAAGAAGTCACTTCCCATATCCACTAACTGCAAGCCAGGACCTCAGGCATTTGATGGCTGGCTCCAGACTCAGTGTGGTAATGCCCTGATCTCAGGCTAATTAACAGCAAGAGATAACTGCATAGCTGGGAGATAAACAGTATGGGCTGGGAGTCAGGCTCATCAGGTTTTGAATCCAGTTTTGCCTCTAGCTAGCTCTGTGACCTTGGACAAGTCATTTAATTTCTCTGAGCATTATTTACCTTATCTGTAATAATGCTTACCTCACAGTATTACGTGAGGCAATGTGTGTGTATAAAATAAACTTCACAGTTGGCCCTCAATAAATGTCAGTTTCTCTCTTTTGTCCCTTCCCTCTGATTGGCAAGATGTATGTTTATGGAGTCCCTGGGTGGAACAAATGCACTAGACTACTAAAGGAATGGTTGGTGATTCAAATCCACCCAGAGACACCTCAGAAGAAAGTCCTCCTGATCTATTTCCAAAAGGTCACAGCCACTGAAAACCCTATGCAGTGCAGTTCCACTCTGAAGCACACGGGGTCATCATGAGTCAGAACTGAGTGGATGGCAACTAGAAGAAAAGCTGTCTTTGATTAATAGACAAAACAAATTTCTTACAATATTTCTGAGATTAAAATCTTTAACAACACAAGCCCCTTAATGGGGAAACTCAAAATGATACTTGGAGGTGTACAGGTAGCCTTGGCAGTGCATTCATTGAGCCTACTCTGAGTCAGGTACACCTGACCCGTGCCATGGTGTTTTCAGTCACCTCATATGCACGTGAAAGTGGGACAATGAATAAGGAAGATCCAAGAAGAATTGATACCTTTGAATTGTGGTGTTTGTGAAGAATGTTGAATACACCATGGACTGCCAGAAGAACAAAAGAATCTGTTTTGGTAGAAGTACAGGCAGGATGCTCCTTAGAAGCAAGGATGGTGAGACTTTGTCTCACATACTTTGGATGTGTTATCAGGAGGGTCCAGCCCCTGGAGAACAACATCATGCTTGGTAAAGTAGAGGGTCAGCAAAAAATAGAAAGATGCTCAACGAGATGGACTGACACAGTAGCTGCAACAATGGGCTCAAGTATAATGATCATGAGGATGGAGCAGGACTGGGCAGTGTTTTCTTCTGTTGTACACAGGGTCACTATGAGTTGGAATCGACTCGATGGCACCTTACAACAACAACAAATCTGGGCTCACCCAGCAACACAGAGATGGATAAGGCATAGACAGTCTTGTCCTTTGAGGGGTGTCACCTCTAGTTGGAGAGACAAACACTGGCAGGACTGTGACAAAACAATGTGTCAAAGGCCTAATGGAGATCAGTTTGAGTACACAGAATAGAGAACACCGGATTCTGTTTGAGGGGTGGAGGTCTGGGAAGACTTCACTAAGGAGGTGATGATGGAACCAGGCTCGGAAGGATGATTAGGAGTTCCTGAGACAGGGAAGGGAATGTGAGGCAAAGGTAACACCACAGATATGGAGGTTTGATGAAAGATGGTGGGTGCAGAAACAGTGAGCAGCTTCGGTTGTCTGGGCATTTGCTGGATGGGAAGTCAGTAGGCTCGGAGGCTGAGAAGATAGGAGGAGGCCTTGCATCTTTATCCTGAAGTCAGTGGGAAGCCACTGAAAGAACTCTGAGTAGAGGAGTAAGATGACCACATCTGTGTTTTATAAAGATGACACTGCCACTTGCCATCCTCAGACCCTCATCCTGTCTCTCCTAGACTATCGCAGCAATGCCCTAACTGGTCCGTCTGTTTTCAGCCTTCCTCGCTCTGATCCAATTTCCAACAACAATCAGATGGATTTTCTTAAAAACAAATCTGACCATATCATCTCCTTGCTTAAAACCCACCTATTATATGTGTTCAATAAATGTTTGATGAATGAAGAATAAATGAATGAATAATCTGTGATAGTCCCTCCTTTGGTGTTTCTGGGTCTATGGGTCTAAATAAAGCACCTCCTGATTTCCTTTCTGGGAGAAGTGAAACCAGAGAAGGGAAGGGACTTGCCCAAGGTCACATAGCAAGTCATGGGAGCAGGACCTTGCTTCCTACCCCATTGGGGTTCTGAGGGGCAGGTCTTGCAGAGAAAACCCTAGCTATGAGTTCCCACAATGCACCCTCCAGAACCAGGGCTAGGAGGACTACAGCACCCCCCTACACGTACACACCCCCCAGCCCCTTCTCCTGTCCTGCCAGGGGCAGGACTAGGATTTGAACTTCTCTTTTTTCAGCTTACAGGGTTAGCCTCCCCCTCCTCTGGAATTGCCCCTAGAAGAGGCATCAAGAAGCTACTACGTTTATAAAGACAGTGTTCCAGATTCTACCTTGGTGAGTAGTGTCTGGGGTCTTAAAAGCCTGTGAGCGGCCATCTAAGATACTCCACTGAAGAGAACAGGATACAAGGAAAAGATTAGTCTGAAGGACTAATGGTCCACAGCTACCAAGGCCTCCACCGGACTGAGTCCAGTACAGCTAGATGGTGCCCGGCTACCGCCACTGACTGCTCTGACCAGGATCACAACAGAGGGTTCTGGACAGAGCTGGAGAAGGATGTAGAACATAATGCTAACTCACAAAAAAAAAAGACCAGATTTACTGGCCTAAAGGAGACTGGAGAAACCCCGAGAGTACGGCCCCCAGACACCCTTTTAGCTCAGTGGTGAAGTTATCTCCGAGGTTCACCGTTCAGCCTGGGTGTGGACAGCCCCATACAACCAAATGGGACTAACGAGGTACAGTAGTCCAGTGACAAGGGCCAGAAGGCAGAAGGGGACAAGGAAGCTGGTGATAGGGAACCCAAGGTTGAGTAAGGATATTGCTGATGTGTTGTGAGATTGTTAACCATTGTCATAGGGCAACATGTGTAGTAACTGTTAAATGAGAAACTATTTTGTTCTGTAAGCCTTCATCTTAAGTGAGAATAGCAGCACAAATGGAAGAGTGTAGTCAATGTCACTGAACTGTGCATGTAGAAATTTTTGAAATGGTGTATCTTTGGCTATGTGTATTTTCACCGAAGAAAAAGGTTGAGAAGTAAGAGGGTTGACATGTTATGGGGTTGTTGACCAATGTCATAAGACAGTATGTGTACTACTGTTTCATGAGAAACTATTTGTTCTGTAAACCTTCACCTGAAGTACAATAAACAACAACAACAAAAAAGCTGCTGGGCTCTGGGCTGGGCATGGGGTTCAAGTATTGGGCTGGTCTCTGAGTTCTCCAGTTGAAATGGGGTCTGTGCTAAGTTCTAGGCTCTTGGGTGGGTTCTAAGCTAGACTCTGGGCTGCCCTGGGCCCTAGAGTTTGGGCTTAGCTTTGGTCTAGGGGCTGAGTTGAACTCTTGGAGGACTGAATTCTGGGTTCTAGGCAGTGAGCTAGGTTATAGGTCCAGGACTTGGCTGTAAATTCTACACTCTGGTGTTTGGCTCTGGCTGGGCTTTTGACCTGGACTGAATTGTGCTCTGAGTTCTGTGATCTGGGTTCTGGGCTCTGGGCTTTAGTTCTGGGCTGGACTGGTTTGGGTTCTGGGTTCTAGGCTCTCTTAGAAACTTTCAGCTTTTCTCCCTTCTCTTGCTAGAATGGGCCAAAGTGAAGGTGGTGATACCTTTCTTGAGCTGCGTAAGGACCTCTCTGGCCACAGGAAGATCTGGGAGGTGAAGGGTAGGGCAGGTGGCACCTGGGGTTGTCCTCAGGTGGCCAGAACCCATCCAGCTTGTTATCAAGCACTTTTCTGCAGAGCAGAGCAGGGAGGAAACCCAGGCCCAGCCCACAGCCTGGCTTCCTGAGCATGGAGGAGAGGCAGCAACCGGGGCCTGGGCCTGAGACTGAGGGGCCCCCACCCACACCTCCTCTACGTATTCCCCAAGATGTCACCCCATCCTCTGTTTTAGTCAGGAGTTGGGCTCTCTGTACCCAGAAGAGGTGATTCTCAGGACTCACCTAAGCCTTTGCTCATGCCTTGCCCCTTACCCTGACTGCCTTCTCCCTTACCATGTACTTTCCACATTTTGTTCCCCTTCAAGGATTGCCTTCCCCCCAGATGTGCTCCAGAGCCTTCCACCCAGCAGAATTTCTCCCCAGCCCCACTGCTGGCCACACCCACTCCACAAGGCTGCTGCCTCAACACAGACCTCCACAGAAGATTGACCAAGGCAGGCTAGACTTCTTTTACTTTCCTACCCCTAACTCGTCCCCTCCAGCCCCATCAACACAAGGTCCACGTGAATACAACAGACTTTACTGAAAGGGCAGAAATTACTGTAGGGAAATACAACTAGAAGAAATATTTTAAAACCGTATATGACATGACTATCCAAAGGAAAACAGCCAAAATCAGTTAAACTTTTCACAGCCTGTCCCCTCATGGGTATACCTAGTTTCTAACTTTATTCTCCTGCTCAAGATCCTCCTTCCCCCACACTCACAGATATAGACCACCTCTTCAGTTCTCCATGGGCAAAATCTCCAGGAACCCTCACTCCCCAGGTCACATGGGATAGGGTGAACACGATGAAAATACTTAACAGAACACTTCCCAATGTCTGAGTTATCCAGTCTGGTAGAATATCATAGCAGGAAGTGGGCTTCAGCCCAACAGCCTAGCATGGGCTTAGCAATTTTGGCCCTCAAGATCCTGTCCCTTTAAAGTCTGCCAATGAGAAGTGATGGGTTATGCCTCCTCCTCATTGTTCAGCCTTGGCCTTCCAGGGACAAGTGCGGATAACAGTGGGATGGTTAAATACAGGTCAAATAAACACACACACACACATACACACTCACCTACAAAAGACAAATGTTTATTCTCAGCAACAATACAGTCTAAATCCATATTGAAGAAGAAAAACACTTTCCTAAGAGTTCCATAATCTGGTTTCTGCCTACAGTGAGGATAGTACTCAAATTATTTTTTAAGCAGCATCAAATCCCCTGGGTTCATCTTCCTGCTTCCAGGCTGTGCCCCAGACTACCATGCATAAAAAATGGATTTGGTAAAGAGCATCAACCCATAATGGCCCCCCTTGGATACACAATGTCCCTGTAAGAGCTTTGAAATGATTACTTTCTTCACTTTAGACTAGATGAAAATCTTGGGGTCAGGAGGGACTGGAATTCTTCCGACCCCTGAGCAGAGCAATCCAGGAGAGTGAGCATTGGGTCCTCCAAGTACCTATTCCTTCTTTAAGCTCAGGTCCAGTCCCCCACTTGGGCTACTGCAGCCTCCCTTACAGCTCTGTTTGACTACCCTAGAAAAGCCCCAATCTGAAGCACACAAGGCTGTGACCCCCCTTGGGCATGCTCAGTTCTTGGCATATTTCGTGTTCATTCTGTCTCCTTGGCCAGTCTGAGGGCCCCAGGATACAGGAACTAAGCCAGGATTCCTTCACTCAGATGATCGTTCTCTGAACCTTAACTCTAGGCCAGGCAGAGTCCTTAAGGAGTTCAGAGTTTAGAGGGAGAGACCAAGAGATAAATAAATCATTACAGTAAAAGTATGATAAAAAGATAGAAGGAAACAGGAGAGATATGGACAAGATTGCCATATTGCACAATTCTGGGGGTCTCTATGAGTGATTCCCCTGGAGTTGTGCAATGAAGCAGCCTTGGTCACGTGGGAGCCCAGAGGAGGCGTCTGACTCAGCCTGGGAGGTCTCGGGTAAGTCCTTTAAAGAAACCAGGCATTAGAGCTGAGACTCCAAGGGCAGATTCACTGGGCAGATGAAGAGTGAAGAGTCCAGGCAGAGCAAACAGCACGTGCAAAGCTGCAGAGGGGTGAGAGTACATGTTAAGTGTTGGGAAATATCAAGAAATACATTTTGACTGAAGCGCTGGGTACCTGCAGGGGTGGGGGTGGGGGTGGAGATACCTAGAGCTTGTTAGTGAAATGAGTTAATGAATGCAAGAAGGAATATAAGAACAAAAATCATAATCGTTAACATTTGTTAACCATTCACTCCACGCGAATGGTGAGAAAAAGCCAGAGAGCTGGCAAGGGTGGGGGGCAAAGGGCTACAGAGCAGGTGAGCTCAGAGACCACATGTGATTGTGCAGTTTTCTCTAGCAGCCTGGGACGGGAGCCTTTTTCGCAGGCTTAGGCAATGTGCAAGGAGCCCTGGTTGCACAGTGGTAAAGCACTCGGCTGGTAACTGAAAGGTCGACAGTTCGAACCCACCTGCAGGAAAAAAGATGTGGCCGTCTGCTCCCGTAAAGATTGTTGTTGTTGTTAGGTGCCATTGAGTTGGTTCCAACTCATAGCCACCCTGTGTACAACAGAACGAAACACTGCCAGGTCCTTGGCCATCCTCACAATCATTGTTATGCTTGAGCTCACTGTTGCAGCCACTGTGTCAATGCATCTCACTGAGGGTCTTCCTCTTTTTCGCTGACCCTCTACTTTACTAAGCATGATGTCCTTCTCCAGGGACTGATCCCTCCTGATAACATGTCCAGAGTATGTGAGACGCAGTCTCGCCCTCCTTGCTTCTAAGGAGCACTTCTTCCAAGACGGATTTGTTCATTCTTTTGGTAGTTCATGGTTGTCTTAGTCATCTAGTGCTGCTATAACAGAAATATCACACAAGTGGATGACTTTAACAAAGAGGAATTTATCCTCTCACAGTCTAGTAGGCTAGAAGTGCAAATTCAGGGCGTCAGCTCCAGGGGAAGACTTTCTTTCTCTGTCAGCTCTGGAGGAAGGTCCTTGCCATCAGTCTTCCCCTGGTCAAGGAGCTTGTCAGCAGAAGGACCCCAGGTCCAAAGGATGCACTATTCTCTTGGCTCTTGTTCCGTGGTGGTATGAGGTCCCCATGTCTCTCTGCTTGCTTCTCTCTTTTATATCTCAAAAGAGATTGGCTTAAGACACAACCTAATGTAGATTGAGTCCTGCCTCATTAACATAACTGCCGCTAATCTCATCTCATCTATCACAGAGATAGGATTTACAACACATAGAAAAATCACATCAGATGACAAAATGGTGGACAATTCACACAATACTGGGAATCATGGCCTAGCCAAGTTGACAGATATTCTGGGGGGACACAATTCAAACCATGACAATGGTATATTCAATATTCTTCACCAACATCATAATTCGAAGGCATCAATTCTTCTTTGGTCTTCCTTATTCATTGCCGTAAAGATTACAGCCTTGGAAACCCTATGGGGCAGTTCTACCCTGTCCTATAGGGTCGCTATGAGTCAGAATCAATTTGACGGCAATGGGTTAGGCACTGTGCTAAGTGGTTTATATGCACTTTCTCATTTTAACTTCACAACAACCCCATGAGGTAGGTTCTTGATTAACCTCCACTTTGCAGACAAGGAAACCAAGACTCAGAGAAATTAATCAACTTGCTCAAGGTCACAGAGTTAGTGAGTGGCAGAGCCAGGATGGAAACCCAATTCTCCTGGACTCTAGAACGCTAAGTCCCTAACCACTGCTTCCTTCAACATCAGTGCCCTTGACTGTGGGCACTGGTGGCCTCAGCAGTGCAGACCCAGGTGGGCTCCAGCAGTCATGTCTGGCCCCCTTGAGTTTTGCCAGCAGTAGTGACTTCAGAGGGCATTGGCAGTGACAAGGGGCAGCTCCACTGGGATCTTGAGAAGAAGAGAAAAATGGGGAGGGGGCCTCTGGGCTAATTCTCCAAACATATATGAGAAGCCCTTTGGATTCCCAGAGCTCTTCAGCGGGAATTTGAGGGAAGTCAGGGTCCTGCAGCGTCAGAGAAACACTGTTTAGTGACTGCTTATATCACCTTGTTTTTATGCCAGGTATGGTGTGGCCTGGTTACACCCAAAAACCATGAAATTCTTTCCAGCTCTCTCACATCTGCATTTCCATGTCACCTGTTTTTCAGCCCCATTAGGACCTCTCCTCCCTCCACCCCTCCGTCTTCTTCCAACCTAACAGCCCCTTCCCAGTTTTACTTCCTCTTTCTTCCCGCAGGGCTAGCATTTTCTCTTGCTAGCACTTGCCCCTGCCCCTGGCCTACAAAGCCCCATCCTGTGTCAGACCCCATGATTTCCTTCTCTGCCTCTGTGGTCTCTGAGCCCACCTGCTCTGCAACCCTTTGCCCAGCCCTTGCCAGCTCTCTGGACTTTTCTCAGCCTTGTTGCAGGACTTTTACTCCTCAACCCGACATTAAATGTTTGTGCTCTGAGGACCCCTTCCTTTAGCCCTCTTTTCTCTTCACCCCATTCTCTCCTACCACTTCAATGACATATTTATACTAACTCCCAAACCTATAGCTCCATCAAAATCCAGATGCCTGAAAAAGATTTTGCATATCCATTCAGACAACCAACATTTTTTGGTTTGTTAGACACTGTGCCTGGAAGATGACATGGACCATACCCTCATGAGTTCACTGTGTGGTGGAAAAGACAGACATATATAACTAGGCAGTTAGAATGGAGAGTGTAGGTAGAGAGAGATGAGGGGGCCAGAGAAGGGGCAGCTAACCCATGGGAAGTGTATTAATTAGACTTGGATTTGACTGTGAATAACAGAAAACCCCAAATCACAGTCATTACAACCAGTTAGAAGTCTGTAAATAACTAGTCTAGAGTTAGTACAGTGGCTCCATGTTGATCAGAGTCCCCTGGTGCTTCTGTTTTGATGCCTCTGCCATCCTCAGCAAAACACTTCTCCCTCATTGTTCAATACAGCTGCTGAGGCTCTAGCTATCACATCTGCATTCCAGCCAGTCAGAAGGAGGAAGGGGTGGAAAGTTGCATGTTCTCCCTTTAAAAAGTTTCAGGGAGTTGCACGAAACATCTCCACCTTAGTCATCTAGTGCTGCTATAACAGAAATACCACAAGTGGTCAACAGTTTATTCTCTCACAGTCGGGTAGGCTAGAAGTCCAAATTCAGGACGTCTGCTCCAGGGGAAGGCTTTCTCTCTCTGTTGCCTCTGAAGGAAGGTCCTTGTGGTCAGTTTACCCCTGCCTGGTCGAGGAGCTTCTCTATGCAGGAACCCCGGATCCAAAGGACGCATTATGCTCCCGGTGCCTCTTTCTGGGTGGTATGAGGTCCCCCCATCTCTGCTCACTTCCCTTTCCTTTTATCTCTTGTAAGATAAAAGGTGGTGCAAGCCTGGGGAAACTGTCTTTACATTGGATCGGGGATATGACCTGAGCAAGGGTGTTACAGCCCACCCTAATCCTCTTCAGCATAATCCAATCTTGCCCCATTAACCACAAGCAGAGATTAGGATTTACAACACATAGGAAAATTACAATCACAAAATGGCGGACAACCACACAATACTGGGAATCACAGCCTAACCAAGTTAACACATATTTTTGGGGGACACAATTCAATCCGTGACACCACCTCAAGCTGTATGTGACCCTTAGTCACATAGCCCCACCAGGCTGTAAGAAATGCTGGGAAATAGAGTTTTTATTCTAGGCCAACTATGTGCCCTGCTAAAAATAGGGTTTCTATAGCTAAGGACAAGCAGCATTTAAAAGACAACTGGTAGTTTCAGCCTCAGAAAGCCTCCTGATGAGTTAGTTGGTGCTTAACCTGAGTTTTGAGAGATGAGTCAGAGTTAGCCAGGCAGAGTAGAATGTTTTAGGTGATGGGCTGCATGGTGCATTCTTGGAAATGCAAGTGGTTTGTGCTATCTCCAGAATGGAGTGCAGATTCAGGAGTGGTGGGAGACACAGGCAGGATCACATCATCTAAGGCATAACTCTGAGGGAGGAGGCATGGTCTATTTTGAGGAAAGAGGTTATACCTAGAAGTGGAGCAGGGAGGAGGCAGCCTGGATTAAAACCAGGTTCCTCAAGAGACCAATAACCTGGGGTGCAACTTGGCCCTGGAAATCCCTGAACTCTCTTCCATCTCAGGCCTGCAGTTCCAGGAAATGCCAGTTTGTAATGTGGCCCTTGCTAGGGAGGCCCTAGAGGCTCTGGAGCTGGGCTGCAGTGTCCAGGTAAGCATCTAGGACCAGTTAGTGGCATCAAGGCCACCGACCCTATCAGCCTCAACCACGGGTCAATGCAGAAGGGTAGGGCTGAGCCTACATGAGCTACCAGCTGGGGCCTTCTCCCTGGACACATCACCAGGACTTCCAAAGGTTGTGTTTATTTCCCTGGTGTGTTTGCAGACATCAGGACAGGGCAGCCAGCTCCACGTGGGGTATCTGACTCTCTGGAGGAATGGACTCAGCCCCGTTGGCGCTGCCCCCATAGCCCTTCTTGGTTCCTGCAGCAAGTGGACAATGACCTTGGCCCAGGCCACCTCAGAGAGTTCAGCAAGGAATCCCAAATGCTCTACTACATTACCACTGCCTAGCAGGAGCTCTCCCGTTCACAGCCCCTCCAACACACGCACACGCACGCACACACACATACACACACAAGACACTTAGACAGACACACCAACACACATCATTTATACCATATACTCAAGTCCACATCTGTCTCCACATATACAGTTATTGACACATAAAAGTCACATACACACATCATACACATTACATATATATAAACATGACCCACGTAGACATAAACTCTAACACACACTGCATTCAGACATACACATGCTATACACATGACATTCTGGCATGCCCACACTCACCACGCACCATGCTGTGCATACACATCCCACACATGTATCCATACCAACACACTCACTCACATTCATATTATACCCAGATCCCCACTGATGCTGGTTCCTGTGTTCTGGGGGCAAGGTCCTTGTTAAGGATTGAGTTATGTCTCCCCAAAATATGTGTTGTAAATCCTAACCTCTATGCCTGTGGTTATAATCCCATTTGGGAATGGGTTGTCTTTGTTATGTTAATGACCAGGATTAGTGTAGGGTGTATCTTGAGCATTCTCTTTTGAGATATAAAAAGAGATTAAACAAGCAAGCAGAGAGAGAGATGGGTTAAGATAGATACCAAGACACATGGAGATATCCAAGGAACCAGGAAACAGAAGCTGAAGAGACAAGGACCTTCCTCCAGAGCCAACAGAGAGAGAAAGCCTTCCCCTCAAACCAGTGCCCTGAATTAGGACTTCTAGCCTCCTAAACTGTGAGAAAGTAAATTTGTTCGTTAAAGCCACCCACTTGTGGTATTTCTGTTACAGCAGCACGAGATAACTAAGACAGTCCCCAAGTTCTCTTATCCATAAGAACCCTTGCCTTCTGAGCTTTGACGGGACAGTGACTTAGCGAGGCAACTAGAGGGGAGAAGGAAGTACCCCTACCTACCTGACCCAAATACATATACTCAGTCTGCAGCAAAGAAGGGAGGCTGGCCTTTCCCCCACTGCCCTACGGACCTGTGTTTACCCCTGACATCAGGGACGTGGAGTTTTGAGCAAAGTCCCAGATAGCAGCCAGGAAGCAAGGCAGCACCAGGCCAATGTTGTGGTAGCAGGAAAAGCCCTTATGCAATGGGCACGGTGGCATGTGCGTGGGTACCTATAAGAGCTGACCCAATGAACCTGTGGAAAGTGTGAAAAGGAAAGGAATTCATGGTTACTGACATCCAAAGAGGTACTCAGAGTCTTACATCCAGTAAATTGTAGGGTCTTGCTGTGAACCTGGGACTATTTGTCTTCAAAACACAGACTAGCGGCCTAAGCTGGGGAAGCTGCAGCATAGTGGCTCCAGGGAACAGATAAGGATCCCAGAAGGGGGCAGATGCTCCTTCTGATTGAGGAGTACTGAGGCTGGGGACGAGGGGAGAGAAAACAGTTGGATGGGTTGTAAGTTTGGACCCACTGCCTGGATATTGAGTCCTGAATTAGTCATGGATGTTGAGTCAAAGCTGGAGCCAGGCCAATAGCTGGAGCTCAAGTTTAAGGCAGGTCTGAGCTAGAATCAGAGTTGGAGCTGAGCCAAGGACTGGGCCTGGAGCTGCTGCTGTTGCTGGAGCAGATCCAGGCTAGGGCAAGGGACTGAACCTGGAGCCAGAGCCAGGATGGACAGGACGGAGGGGATGGAACGGAGGTGAAGGCGCTCCCACCTCACACTTGCAGAACATCTTCAGTATGTCAGGTGAATACAGAGGCGCTTACAGTCTTCAGTAAGAGAGAAAGACAGGAACACCGTGAACTTTAATCCAAGGTACACTCAGTTCTCACAAAAGATTCCTGCCTGAAGCTAGGCTTTGAAGGGTGGCCAGAACTTCAGTCAGTAAGAATGGGTGAGAGGCTGCGGAAGGCAGAATCAGCCAGTGGGAGTAAACGCTTGGAGAAAGACCAGCCCAGGGCCTGGCCAGAGGGTGGTAAGCAAGCATCCTATTTGGCTGGAGTGTAGATCAGCCAAAGGGAGCATTGAGAATGGGGCTCTGAGGTGGGTGATCAGAGCCCACAGGGACTGGTAATCTGCTTGGGAATTTGGACTTTATCCAGAGGGCAACGGGATGTCATTTGCAGGTATTAAAAAGGACAGTGACATGGTCAGATTTGCATTTTAGAAGAGCCCTCTGGCTGTAGATGTGGAGGAGGGACTAGGGTGGGAGGGGAGAACCGGAAGGCAGAGAGACCAAGGAGGAGGCTGATGTAATAGCCAGGGCGAGAGATCATGAGGCCCAAACTGAGGCAGTGACCACAGAGGTGGAGGGGAGGGGACAGATACAAGATCTGTGAAGGGGGGAGGACTGACAGATTGGGTAATCACTTGAAGGTTGGGTGTGAGGGAGAGGATGACAGCTAGGAGGATGCCCAGGTAGAGCCCAAGGGTCAGTGAAGCTGAGAGGCCACTGCAGAAGTGGGGGCACCCCATGAGAAACCAGGCTTCTCCTCCTAACCCTGCCTCTTACTAGCTGCTTGTCCTTGGCATGTTCTTTATGCTCTCTGTGCCTTGGTTTCCTCTTCTGTAGAATGGGGAAAATTGTATTTCCTTCATAAAGTTGTCATGAGGATTAGACAAAAGACGTATGACAGTGTCTGCCACATAGCAGGAGTCAATGCATCCTCCAAAGCTTAGCCATGTCCCAGCCCAGATCTCAGGATCAGAAGCAGACCACTGGCCTCTATCGATGATAATCAAAATACTTCCCGGCTGCAAGGGGAGGAGCTCACATGGAAGGTCCCTAGCCTGGTCTGCACCCAGCCTGGGGTCCCACTGGAGACAAGCTGAGGAGCCAGTGTGGCAGCCTCAGGTACCTCTGGCCTTCCAGCTTTCTCACAGTTGAGCAGAATGTTCTGCGCATTCTGTTTGCTTTCTCCCCAGCCAGTAGGGCCCACTAGGGCCCTTCCTCTGA
This sequence comes from Dugong dugon, assembly GCA_030035585.1. Taxonomy (NCBI): domain Eukaryota; kingdom Metazoa; phylum Chordata; class Mammalia; order Sirenia; family Dugongidae; genus Dugong; species Dugong dugon. Next base: position 64,929,899 of record CM057462.1, on the reverse strand, counting down.
GCTCCACAGTGTTCCAGAGGCCCACCAAGTGGCCCTAGAGAGCAGGAAGGAGCCTCTGAGGGGCACTTAGGTGTCTTGAACTTGACTGGGATCTTGCCCCCCACCTCACCCCTCATCCAGCTGCAGCAGGGCTTGTCAGAATCCCTCCTCCCAGCTACTCCTTAGTCCACCTCCACATTGGGGTCTTGGGGGAGGGGCTCTGCCTGCAGGATAGAGGCTAAGACTGCTGGGTCCTAAAGAGTCTTGCAGGCTCCTCTCTTCTCCCCTCAATATCTTTCCAACTCCCTTAACCCATTGCCGTCGAGTCAATTCTGACTCATAGCAACCCTATAGGACAGAGTAGAACTGCTCCCATAGGGTTTCCAAGGCTGCAATTTTGACGGGAGCAGACTGCCACATCTTTCTCCTGCCTAGTTCCCTTAAACATCCTTGATCCCTTAAAAGCAAATGTATACCCAGGATCTGTCCTAGGCCTCCTGCTTTTCCCACACACCCCCAGAGGGTGATTTTACCCACTTCCCAGGACCCCTGACTCACTGAGAACCAGGCTCAAGCCCACTGATATCCTCATGGCTGACCCAAACTCTCAGACTCCACACGGCTAAAAGCAAATTTATTCTCCTTCTCCCCCTTCCTCCTCCAGGCCCCTGGTCAGTGAACCGGTCCACCTCCGGTGCATTCTCCCAGACCAGAAACCCAAGAGTCAATTTTGTCTCCTCTTTCTCTGCAATACCCTTCACATCTTCCCAGTTCTGGTTTGTAAATACCTGTCACCTGTCTGAGCCTTCTCTCACCTCCAGTCCACTTCCAGATAAGGTCGCTCCATCTTGCACCCAATCCATTACTAACTCCTTCCGACCGCTAGTCTAGCTGTGACAACTCAAAGGCCCACAGATCTTGTCTCGCTCAGGGGGCTCAGATGGCATAAGCTGCCCCCACTTGCACGTGTTTGAGAAATCGTTTATTGGAAGAAGATGTCTCAGAGAGCAACATTTTAAAATCAGGCAATCAATAATCATAACTAAATACAAAATTTCAGGTAAACCTGCCTTTCAAAATAAACTTGCCAACAATTTCAGATTCTTGCAGTGAGGGGAATTGCCCGAGAGTTTTTTTCTTGTACAAAAACAATTAACATCACTTTGCAAAAGGCATACAAAAATAAACTATTTTTTAAAAAACTGCCTCTAGCATAATATCCAATATCAGCTTATAAAGCAAGAGCTTCCCAGATCTTCAATCTTTTCAAAGGAAGCCGAACACCCAAATTTTAGATGAAATTTCACAATTATTTCAATTTAAAAAAATCTTTAAAATTACTGTGCAACCTCCAGTTTGCAAGTTTTGGCCCCTCTAGTCCATGCTCCAAGGAGCCCTGATGGCGCAATGTTTAAGCCCTCGGCTGCTAACTGAAAAGCCAGCAGTTTGAACCCACCAGTGGCCCCATGGGGAAAAAAGTCCTGGAAATCTGCTCCCTTTAAGCTTACAAACTAGGAAACCCTATGGGGCAGTTCTACTGTCCTATAGGGTCACTATACAACAACAGTCCATCCTGTAATGGGCTTTCATAATAATAAAAATTAAGATTAAAAAATCCTACATTTAACTAATGCTGACTAGTTGCAGACATGGTTCCAAGTGCTTTACATGTAATTCATTTAATCCAACACATCACTGTCCAAGGTTCAGAGAGGTTAAGTAACTTGCCCAAGGCTACACAGCTAGTGAGTGGAGGAGCCAGTATTCCAACTCAGCCATCTATCTGACCACAGAGCCACAAACTGTACAGTCTTTGGATACTGGTTGTGTTCTTGCGCATCAGCTTCTACCACAGCTCAGTAGCTGATGGATGCATGGATGAGTGAATGCATGATTAAATGAATGAAAGTGTAGACCTGGTCCTCTGCCCAGTTACCACTGCCTGGAAACCGAAGGCCCCGCCGCATCAGAGAACACCAAGAACGCGGGCCAGGTTTCGCGGCGGCTCAGCGGGGAGCGGGGCTCGCACAATGCAGGTGCCGGCTGCTCCCTCCCTTCCGTCGCTTTGAGGCTCCCGGACAGACCCGGCAGCAGCTTCCTGAGCGCAGCCCCGGGCCTGAGACGTCCGGCTGTCCGCCCTCCTGGCCCTCGAAGCCCCGGGTCAGGGTGAGGGGGGACCAGGTGGGGGAGGGGGCACCCGGAGCTCTTCGCTGAGCCCTGGTGGGAGGGCTGGTTTCCAGTTCCGGAGTCACTTCCTAGCTGTGCGTGCAGGGGGCACGTCTGCCCACTGTGCCATCACGGATTTGTTGCCGCCTGGTAAATGGAAGGCCCGTGTGTGCCTGCTAAGCCCTCCCCACCCTACGCCCCCTTTGACACACAGGGTGTCAAGGTGGTCAGACACTCAGAGCCAGTTTAAATTCAGCACGTACCCACCCGATGGCGTCTCTGCAACGATTAAGCACTCGGCTGCTAACGGAAGGGTTGGCAGTTCAAGTCCACTCAGAAGCAGAAGCCTAATTAGGGGGCAGGGAGGTGGGGAGCCTGCAGCCAGCAAGTAGGGCAGTGCCCTGGGCGCTGCTTTAGGTGGGGCGCCAATCAGCAGTTTCCACTGGCCATCAGTTTCCAAAGCCAGCTGTGAGAGATCATTCAGCAACTTATACTAATTGCCCTAGGTGCTGTTTTTCGTAGTAAGACCCTTCCCAGCGATGCCTCAGAAGAAATGCCTGGTGATCTACTTCCAAAAAATCAGCCGTTGAGAACTCTATGGAGCACAGTTCTACTCTGACATACATGGGGTCGCCATGAGTCAGAACTGACTAGAGGGCAGCTGGTTTTAGAAGCCCTGCTGGTGCAAAGGGTAAGCACTTGGCTGCTATCTGAAAAGTTGGTGGTTCAACCCACCCAGCATCTCCCTGGGAAAAAGGCCTGATGATCTGCTGATCTGCTCCTATAAAGGTTACAGCCTAGAAAACCCTATGAGGCAGTTCTACTCTGTCGTATGCAGTTGTTATGAGTTGAGAAAGTCGGCACCTAACAACAAAAAGTAGCCTTCAGGTCATGGAAGACCTAGGTGAAGGAAGGTCCCAGCTTTGTTTTGCCTGGATGATTTCATTTAATCTTCACAACAGCCAGGTGTGATCCAGATTAGGCTCCTGAAGATCAGGTTAAATGCCTCCCTCAGGCCATATAGCTAGGAGGTGGCAAGCCCAGATCTGATTCCAGTGTCTTGCTTGTTCCTGCACAGTGTCCTGTGTGCCTGCCTCATTACTTAGGCCCAGGCCTGAGGATACAGATACAGGTGGGCACTCTTCCTGGCCCTCAGGGGCCTCCCTTTCTGGTGAGGGAACAATTTCCAGGATTGGATGTTCTAGAAACTCATGTCATTGCTTCATGGTGTTGCTGTGTGCCGCAGAGTTGATTCTGACTCATAGTGACCCTATAGCGGCCCTATAGGACAGAGTAGAGCTGCCCCACAAGTTTTCCTACTGTAATCTTTAATGGGAGCAGATCACCAGGTCTTTTCCCCTGCAGAGCAGGGTGGTGGGTTTGAACTGCCGACCTTTATGTTAGTAGCCAACTACTTAACCACTGTGCCACCAGGGCTTCTACTTCATTGCTAGTAAGAGAGAAAGTCATGCCTGAGCTTTTAAGCACAGATTTCAGATGGAGGGAACAGCAGAAGCAAAAGCCTGAGACTGGGTGAGGGCTTCTGCGCCAGGCTCCTGCAGCAATGCAATACTTCCCTCAACAGCCTCTGCCTGCTAAAATGGCGTGCTTCCTCCCTTACAGAGACACCACAGAGTGTGCCTCTGTTGGCTAGGCCTCTAGAAAAGCCCATCTCCTCCCTACAAGACCTGACGTGGGAAAGGCCTAGGCAGTGCTGTGCTGGTAAATGTTTAACAAGTGGCATAGAGGAGGGGGAACCCTGATTTGTAGCATTTGCCAGCTTCCATGGAGTAAACATTCTACCATGGCTCAATTTCAAGCTACCAAATTTGGAGTTGTACAGTAACACACCATTATATTTCACCATACTCATGACCCATTGCCATCGAGTTGATTCCGACTCATAGCAACCCTATAGGACAGAGTAGAATTGCCCCATAGGATTTCCAAAGCTGTACTCATTACAGAAGTAGACTGCCACATCTTTCTCTTGAAGAGCAGCTGGTGGGTTCAAACCACCTACCTTTTGATTTGCAGCCTAGCGCTTAACCACTGTACCACCAGGGCTCCTTAACAGATAAAATAAAAATCAAATAACAGATATAATAAAAATCAAACCAATTGCTGTCAAGTCGACTCCAACTCAAGGCAGCCCAAAGTGTGTCAGAGTTGAACTGCACACCATAGGTTTTTCAGAAGTAGATCACCAGGCCTTTCTTCTAAGGCACCTTTAGATGGGCTCAAACCTCCAACCTTTCAGTTAGCAGTCAAGTGCATTAACGATTGCACCACCCAGGGACTCCAACAGATACAACAGATAATAATAAAATAAGAAATAAATAAATAAAAATAACAAAATATAGTGAATTAATTAGAGAATGGAGTTATTTACTACCTCTGTTTTTACTATAATTTGTTTAAGTGTATGTTTATATAATTTAATTTTTAATGACCACATTTAACAACCAGCTCCCAAGATTCCTGAAAATGTAACATCAGCTCTCATGAGTTGGTACAAGCCAGCTCCAGCATAGCACTGAGCCTAGGTCACTCAGATCCTGGGGCTGTCAGCTCCATCTGCTTCCTCCAGCCTTGGGGCTCCTACACACAGGATTCCAGGTCTTTCTAGCCTGGGTTTCCCTCTAGTGGACAGAATAGTCATTTCCAGGTGACTCTCGCTCCACCTGTGCCCAGAGCTCAGCACCCAGAGGAGGATGTGAATGAGATTTGCCATCCCTCATTGGCAGCAGTTTCTTAAGGTGGGTTCATACAGTTTCACACTTGTTCTCAGGCACCGGGCAGTTGGTACCCCGCCTCCCTGAGGTGGAATGCTAGAAGGGCTCTCTGGAAGCCCCAGCTCAGGTGTCCAGAGCATCTTAGATATCCCATCTTTGTCTCCCATGTGGCAGCTCAGGCTGGTTCCATTGACTTTGAGTGTGGGTAGCCCTCCTCCCAATCAGGTTTGTGTTGAAGAATGCAAACTGGAAAACCCAGTCCCAATTGGTGTTAGGATTAAGGTCACACACAACTCATAGCCCACTGGGGAAACAATGAAGGAGACCATTAATATGTGTTAGGCACGTATGAGAAAATGGAGGCAATTAGAGGCAGAGCCGGCTCTCAGGACTCCCTCTCCGGCATTACACCCGGATTCTCTTCTTCCAGGAGTGATCTTTCCAAAACACAGACATGACTGTGCAACGCCTCCACTCACAAACCTCCTATACCACTCCATACTCTATACTTTTCAGATTACAGTCCAAGCTCCTAAATCAGGTATTCAAGGTCTTAGTTGGGACCCCACCCAGACTGTTTACCTTAAATCTCTAAAGAAAGAAAGAGATGAAAACTGACATTTTTTTGATCTCTCCTTCTGGGCCAGCACTATGCTAAACACTTTACAAACAGTATCTTGTTTAATTCTCCAGTTATGCTGATAATCAACCAAACCAAACCCATCACCATCGATTCCAACTCGTAGCAACACTATAGAACAGAGTAGAACTGCCCCATAGGGTTTCCAAGGAGCAGCTAGTGGATTCAAACTGCTGACCTTTTGGTTAGCAGCCAAACTCTTAACCACTGCACTACTGGGGCTCCATAATGCTGTTAGATAGGGATAACCATTTTACAGATGAGGAAACTGAGGATCAGTACAAACTGACTCAGTGTGACAGCTAGCAAACAGAGAAATTTCCTACTTGGCCTTCTTCTCTGTGTTCTTGAAAGCTCCTCCTACCCTTTTTAGCGCTGGCCCCTTCCCCAGGCTGGCTGCAGAGTGAGGCATCATATCTCCAGACCCCCTTTCTTATTTCACTCAAGACAAGGCCATAGATCTTGGGGTTCTAAGGAAGTGACTGCTCTTCAGCGAAACCCAAGTCAAGATAACAGAGCCACAGACATGGAATAAGAAACCAGATTCCAATCTGGTTAAATTCTTCTGATGCTGGCCCCAGAGTCCATCCTCTCCCTCTTTCCCCCAACCCCAACCTAATTCTCCCTTCTTGTCCTTTCCTACCTTCATCTTCCCTTTACTTGCACTGGAATCTTAGACATCTTCAAGACCCAGATCAAATTTCCTCCTCCAGAAAGCCCTCTCAGACCACTTTGCTCAGGAATCTTCCTGATGGAGGCAAGAATCATTGCAGTTTGAAGGAAGAGCAGATTTCTGGTTAAACATGAGAATTGATCACATATGTTTAACTCCACTACCTCCTGAAATTTTACTAAAATGACAGTAAATAGATTAAAGAAAGGTATAAACTCACAAGGACTAAAAAAGAAGGGGGAAAAGTCAGACCCTTACCTCACACCATATACAAAGATAAACTCGAAATGGATCAAAGATCTAAATGTAAAAGCTAAAACTATAAAACTCTTAGAAGGAAACATAAAGGCAAATCTGTATGACCTTCGATATGACAATAGACTCTTAGGTATGACATAAAAAATATAAGCAATGAAGGAAAAAAATAGATAAGTTGGATATCATTAAAATTAAAAACTTTTGATCCATTTTTGACAAGGCTGTTAAATCTATTCAATGGAGAAAGAACAGGCTCTTAATAAATCCACCACTTGTCTGTCAGTTTGTCATACTATGGTGGCCTGCATGTTGCTGTGATGCTAGAAGCTATGCCACGAGTATTCAAATACCAGCAGGGTCACCCATGGTGGACAACGGGTTCCAGCTGAGCTTCCAGACTAAGACAGACTAGAAACAAGGACCTGGCAGTCTACTTTTGAAAACTGAGCAGTGAAAACCTTACAGACAGCAGTGGAACATTGTCTTACATAGTGCCAGAAGATGAGCTCCTCAGGTTGGAAGGCTCTCAAAATACATCTGGGGAAGAGCTGCCTCCTCAAAGTAGAGTCTACCTTAATGACGTGGATGGAGTAAAGCTTTCAGGACCTTCATTTGCTGAGGTGACATGACTCAAAATGAGAAGAAATGACTGCAAACATCCATTAATAATCGGAACGTGGAATGTACGAAGTATGAATCTAGGAAAATTGGAAGATGTCAAAAATGAAATGGAACACATAAAGATCGATATCCTAGGCATTAGTGAGCTGAAATGGACTGGTATTGGCCATTTTGAATCAGACAATCATATGGTCTACTCTGCCAGGTATGATAAATTGAAGAGGAATGGTGTCGCATTCACTGTTAAAAAGAACATTTCAAGATCTATCCTGAAGTACAGCACTGTCAGTGATAGGATAATATCACACACCTACAAGGAAGATCAGCTAATACAACCATTATTCAAATTTACGAACCAACCACTAATGCCAAAGATGAGGAAATTGAAGATTTTTACCAACTTCTGCAGTCTGAAATTGATCAAACGTGCAATCAAGATGCATTGATAATTACTGGTGATTGGAATGCGAGAGTTGGAAATAAAGAAGGATCAGTAGCTGGAAAATATGGCCTTGGTGATAGAAATGACGCCAGAGATCACACTATAGAATTTTGCCAGGGGACTTGCTCATATGCAAATTGAAGTTGAAGATGAAGAAAATTGGAGCAAGTCCACAAGAACCAAACTATGACCTGGAGTATATCTGACCTGAATTTAGAGACCATTTCAAGAACAGATTTGACTCATTGAATACTAGTGACCAAAGACCAGATGAGTTGTGGAAGGACATCATAAATAAAGAAAGTAAGAGTTCGTTAAAAAGACGGGGAAGAAAGAAAAGACCAAAATGGATGTCAGAAGAGACTTTGAAACTTGCTCTTCAATGCAGAGTAGCTAAAGGGAACAGAAGAAATGATGAAGTAAAAGAGCTGAAGAAGATTTCGAAGGGCGACTGAAGGAGACAAAGTAAAGTATTATAATGAAATGTGCAAAGACCTGGAGTTAGAAAACCAAAAGGGAAGAACACGCTCAGCATTTCTCAAGCTGAAAGAACTGAAGAAAAATTCAAGCCTTGAGTTGCAATAGTGCAGAGTTCTACGGGGAAAATATTGAATGACACAGGAAGCATCAAAAGAAGATGGAAGGAAAACAAAGAGTCACTATACCAAGAAGAATTTGTCAATGTTTAACCATTTCAGGAGATAGCATATGATCAAGAATCAATGGTACTGAAAGAAGAAGTCTAAGCTGCACTGAAGGCTTTAGTGAAAAACAAGACTCCAGGAATTGACAGAATAACAATTGAGACGTTTCAACAAACGGATGCAGCGCTGGCAGTGCTCACTCATCTTTGCCAAGAAACTTGGAAGACAGATACCTAGCCAATTGACTGAAAGAGAGCCATATTTGTGCCCACTCCAAAGAAAGGTGATCCAACAGAATGCAGAGATTATTGAACAATATCAATATCACACATAAGTAAAATTTTGCTGAAGATCATTCAAAAGCAGCTGCAGCAGTGCATCAACAGGGAACTGCCAGAAACTCAAGCTACTTTCAGAAGAGGATGTGGAACAAGGGATATCATTGCTGATGTCAGATGGATCTTGGTTGAAAGCAGAGAATACCACAAAGATATTTCCTTGTGTTTTATTGACTATGCAAAGGTGTCTGACTGTGTGGATCATAACAAATTATGGGTAACATTGCAAAAAATGGAAATTCCAGAACACCTATTTGTGCTGATAAGGAACCTGTATGTAGACCAAGAGGCAGTCGTTCAAACAGAATAAGGGGATACTGCGTGGTTTAAAGTCAGTGTGTCAGCTATCTAGTGCTGCTATAACAGAAATACCACAAGTGGTTGGCTTTAATAAACAGAAATTTTATTCTCTCACAGTTTACAAGGCTAGAAGTCCAAATTCAAGGTGCCAGCTCCAGGGGAAGGCTTTCTCGCTCTGTCGGTTCTAGGGCAAGGTCTTTGTCATCAATCTCCCCCTGGTCTAGGGGCTTCTCAGCACAGGGACCCTAGGTCCAAAGGACGCACTCTGCCCGGGGCTTCTTCTTGGTGGTCCCTATCCTCTCTGCTCAATTCTCTTTTATATAAAAAAAGATTGACTCAAGATACAACCTAATCCTGTGAATTGAGTCCTACCTCACTAACATGACTGCCTTTAATTCTGCCTCACTAACATCATAGAGGTTAGGATTTACAACACATAGGATAATCACATCAGATCACAAAATGGTGGACAACCACACAATACTGGGAATCATGGCCTAGCCAAGTTGACACACATTTCTGGGGAACACAATCAATCCATAACGGTTAGGAAAGGTATATGTCAGGGCGGTATCCTTTCACTATACTTCATTCAATATATATGCTGAGCAAATTAATCTGAGAAGCTGGACTATATGAAGAAGAATGTGGCATCAGGATTGGAGGAAGATGAATTAACAACCTGCAATATGCAGATGACACAATCTTGCTTGCTGCAAGTGAAGAGGATATGAAGCACTTACTGAAGAAGATCAAAGACTACAGTCTTCAGTATGGATTACACCATAAAGAAAAGAAAAATCCTCACAACTGGACCAATAAGCAACATCATGATAAACAGAGAAAATACTAAAGTTGTCAAGGATTTCATTTTACTGGGATCCACAATCAATGCCCATGGAAGCAGCAGTCAAGAAATCAAATGACATATTGCATTGGGCAAATCTGTTGCAAAAGACCTCTTGAAAGTGTTCAAAAGCAAAAATGTCACTTTGAGGACTAAGGTGCACCTGATCCAAGCCATGGTATTTTCAATTGTCTCGTTTGCATGCAAAAGCTGGACAATGAATAAGGAAGAACGAAGAACAATTGGTACCTTTGAATTATGGTGTTGGCAAAGAATATTGAATATCCCATGGACTGCCAGAAGAATGAACAAGTCTGTCTTGGAAGAAGTACAGCCAGAATGCTCCTTGGAAGCGAGGATGGAGAGACTTCATCTCACGTACTTTGGACATGTTATCAGAAGGGACCAGTCCCTGGAGAAGGATATCATGCTTGGCAAAGAAAAGGGTCAGCAGAAAAGAGGAAGACCCTAAATGAGATGGATTGACACAGTGGCTGCAACAGTGGGCTCAAGCATAGCAACTATTGTGAGGATGGCGGAGGACTGGGCAGTGTTTCGCTCTATTGTACATAGGGTCACTATGATTTGGAACTGACTGGACAGCACCTAACAACAACTTTAATAAATGGTACTGGGACAACACATGCAAAAAAATGAAGCTGGACCCAAAACTCATACCATATACGAAAATTACCTCAAAATGAATAAAGAATCTCAATGTAAGACCTTAAACCATAAAACTCTTAGAACAAAACACAAGGGCAATACTTCAGGACCTACCTAGTTTTTGACAATGGAGTCTTGGATTAGATATGACACCAAAAGAAAAAGTAACAAAAGACAAGATAGATAAATTGGACTTCATCAAAATTTAAAACTTTTGCTTATCCAACAACTTTATCAACAAATTGAAGAGACAACCTATAGCATGAGAAAAAATATCTGGGAACCGTATATCTTATAAGGGTTTAATTTCTAGAATATATAAAGAACTCCTACAACTCAACAAAAAAAGACAAGCAACCCAATAAAAAAAGGCAAAGGACTTGAATAGACATTTCACCAGAAAAGATATACGAATAGCCAATAAACACATGAAAAGATGTTCAACATTGTTAGTCATTAGGAAAATGTAAATCAAAGCCACAATGAAATACCACTGCACCGCTACTAGGATGGCTATTACCAGAAAAACGGACAACACTAAGTGTTGGCAAGGATGTGAAGAAATTGGATCCCTCATCCATTGTTGGTGGAGAACAGTGCAGCTGCTGTGGAAGACAGTTTGGTAGTCTCTCAAAAAGTTAGACGTAGAATTATCATATGTTCCAGCAATTCCATCCCTAGGTATATACCCAAAAGGCTTGAAAGCAATGACACAAACAGATGCTTGTATACCAATCAATGTTCAATGCAGACTATTCACAATAGCCAAAAGATGGAAATGACCCAAATGTTGATGCAGCAACAGATGAATGAAAATGTAGTATATACATACACTGGAATATTATTCAGCCTCAAAGAGAAATGAAGTTCTGATACATGCTATGACATGGATGAACCTTGAAAACATTACCAACAGTTGCTGTCAAGTCCATTCCAATTCATGGCAACCTCATGTGTGTCGGAGTAGGACTGTGCTCCATAGAGTGTTCAGTGGCTGATTTTTGGGGAGTAGATTGCCAGGCTTTTCTTCCGAGGTACCTCTGGGTGGACTTGAACTTCCAACCTTTCAGTTAGCAGCCAAGCATGTTAACCATTTGCACCACCCAGGGACTCCTTGAAAACATTATGCTGAGTGAAGTAAATCAGACAAAAGGACAAATATTTTATAATCTCACTTACATGAAATATGTAGAGTAGGCAAATGCATAAAAACCAAAGTTTATTAGTGGTTACCAGGGCAGGTGGGAGGAGAGAAGAGGGAGTCATTGCTTTGGGGACACTGCATTTCTATTAGGGATGATGAAAAAATGTGGAAATGGGAAGTGGTGATGATTGTACAACACAGTGAACATAATTAATGTCACTGAATTGTATATGTAAAAATGATGGCAATTTTTAAAATATATTGCATCACAATAAAAAAATTTAAACCCCTTGCACAGCAAAGGACACTATCAAGAGAGTGAAAAGACAACCAAAGAATGGGAGAAAATATTTTCAAATCCTATACCTGATAAGGGTCTAACATCCAGAATAAGAACTCTTACGACTCAACAGCAAAAAGACAAATAACCCAGTTAAAACTGGCCAAAGGATTTGAATAGCCATTTCTCCAAAGAAGATATGCTAATGGCCAATAAGGACATGAAAAGATGCTGAACATTATTAATTATTAGGAAAGTATAAATCAAAACCACAATGAGATACCACTAAAATGACTATTTAAATTAAAAACCAGAAAATGACACATGTTGGTGAGGACTGGAGAAATTGGAACACTCATACATTGCTAGTAAGAATGTAAAGTGGTACAGCCACTATAGAAAATAGTTTGGTGGTTCCTCAAAAAGTTAAATATAGAATTACCATATGACCCAGCAATTCTGCTCTTAGGTATACACCCAAGAGAATTGAAAACAATGTCCACATAAAAATTTGTATGCAAACGTTTACAGCAGCATTATTTGTAATAGCCAAGAAGTGGAAACAACCCAAATGTTCATCAAGTGATGAATGGTTAAACAAAAATGTGGTATATCCAAATAGGGAACTATTATTAAGCCATAAAAAGGAATGAAGTGCTGATACATGCTACAACATGGATGAATCTTGAAAACATGCTAAATGAAAGAAGCCAAACAAAAGTCACATATTTTATTAATTCCATTTACATGAAATGTCCAGAATAGGCAAATCCATAGAAACAGAAAGTAGATTTAGTGGTTGCCAGGGGCTGCAGGCAGGCAGAAATGGGGAGTGACTACTTAATGGGTATGGGGTTTCTTTTGGGGGTGATTAAAATGTTCCGGAATTAAACAGTGTTAATGGTTGCACAATATTGTCAATGTACTGCAAATCACTGAATAGTACATTTTAAAATAGTCATTGTTGTTTGTTGTTAGGTGCCATCAAGTCGATGCTGACTTATAGCAACCTTATGTATAACAGACCGAAACATTGTCTGGTCCTGCACCAGCCTCATAATCATTGATATGTTTGCGCCCATGGTTGCAGTCACCCTGTCAATCCGTCTCACTGAGGGTCTCCCTCTATTTCGCCGACCCTCTGCGTTACCCAACGCGATGTTCATCTCCAGCAGTTTGTCCCTCTGGTGACGTGTCTGAAGTAAGCAAGACAAAATCTCACCATCCTCACTTCTAAGGAGCATTCTGGCTGTACTTTCTCTAAGATTGATTTGTTCATTTTTCTGGCAGTCCGTGGTATATTCAATATTCTTCACCAACACCACAATTAGAGTATTCATCTATCGTCTTTATTCATTGTCTAGCTTTTCATATGCATATGAGGCGGTTGAGAAGTCATCAAAGTGACATCTTTGCTTTTTAAGATTTTAAAGAGGTCTTTTGCCGTAGATTTGCCCAATGCAATACGTCGTTTAATTTCTTGACTGCTGCTTCCATGGGCATTGATTGTCGATACAAGTAGAATGACATCCTTGACAACTTCAATTTATTCACCATTTATCATTGTTGTTTATGGGACTAGTCGTGAGGATTTTTGTTTTCTTCACATTCAGGTGTAATCCATACTGAAGGCTGTAGTCTTTTACCTTCATCAGTACGTACTTCAAGTTCTCTTCACTTTCAGCAAATAAGGTTGTGTCATCTCCATATCACAGATTGTTAATGAGTACTTCTCCAATCCCGACACCCTGTTCTTCATATAGTCAGCTTCTCAGATTATACGTTCAGCATACAGATTGAATAAATATGGTGAAAGGATACAACCCCGATGCACACCTTTTTAAACCATGCAGTATCCCCTTGTTCTGTTCGAACGACTGCCTCTTGATCTATGTACAGGTTCTGCATGAGTACAATGAAATGTTCTGGAATTCCCATTCTTTGTAATGGTATCCATAACTTGTTATGATCCACACAGTTGAATGCCTTTGAGTGGTCGACAAAACACAGGTATTCTCTGCTTTTGGCCAAGATCCGTCTGGTATCAGCAATGATATCCCTTGTTCCACGTCCTTTTCTGAATCCGGCTTGAACTTCTGGCAGTTCCCTGTTAATGTACAGCTGCAGTCATTTTTTAATTATTTTCAGCAAAATTTTGCTAGCATGAGATATTAATGACATTGTTCAATAATTTTCACATTCCATTTGATCACCTTTATTTGGAATGGGCACAATTATGGATCTCTCCCAGTCAGTTGGCAAAGTAGCTGTCTTCCAAATTTCTTGACATAGCCTAGTAAGCAAATGATGAATTTTATGTTATGTGAATTTTACCTCAAAAAAAGGGGGAGGGGAGGAGACAACAGCAATTGAGATATGTCTACAAAAACTGTGATGCTGGAGAACAGATGGATAAGGGCTAGCTGACTTTGTAAAAGGCCAGAGAAAGCGGAAATGTAACTACTTACGGTGGGAGTAGAGAAGGAGAGAAAAGTGTCAACAAGAAGCAAGTCCATTAGTCATCAGTACCCAAAAGTGGCTCAGAAATTAGAGGCACTGGATACTTCTGAAGTCAGGGTTGTAAAGTGAGGCTAAAAATAGGAGGCTTGGATGAAAGTACAAGGAGTTAGATCCAGGTGACTTCCCTCTACCGGCCTGGCAGGAGTTGAATTGAGAAACTCTGTATTTGAGAACACCAGGCACAACTGAATATGGGAGTGAATAGGCTATACGGAACACCAGGCACAGCTGAGAATGGGAGTGAATAGACTATACCAAAAACAGTGAGATTTATTGAACCTCAAGACCCCCTTATCCCACTTCCCCTTCTCGAGTCCCAAAATACTGGCAACAGGCTTATACCCTTGCACCAAGTAGAAGATTAGAGGACTTCTCTATGAGAAAATGAAAAGACCCGCAGGTACTGACAGTTGACGAGTCCTACCCCTGTCAATAAAACCACCAGATGCCTGCCCAATAACCCTTTAATGAAGCCAAATACTTGACATTCCTCCCCCCACCACACACACATAGAGCTTTCAGTCAGCTTTTAGTACTTCACTCTTTAATATAAATCGAAAACTGACAGTAAGGATTACCAGACATTTGATGAAAGTCATTCACAGAAAAAAGTAGAGAGCAAAGCAAACAGGAAGGAAATTTCAGAGAAAATAAAGAATACAGGGAGCAGAAGCAATCTTCAGAAATTTATAATTAATATAAACACTACTATTAATAGACTCAGAGTAAAACAAAGAAAAAAATTCCATCCTTGGAAAAATCACAGGAATCTACAAAAAGGGAGCACTTAGGAAACAAACCAGAGCTCTTAAAAATTAAGATATATATAATATTAAATAAAAAAAAGTTTTCATCAATAGAAGGATTGGAAGTTGAAGAAATCTCCAAGAAAGTCAAAAACAACACAATTAGATGAAAGATAAGGAAAGACTAACAGGAGTTCCAGAAAGAGAGAAGAGAGGAAATGGAGGGAAACATTTTCAAAGAATAATTACAAGAAAATTTCACAGAATTCCATGGGTTTCCAGGTTAAAGGCTCAGGGCAAAAAATGCAAAGAGACCCACACCAAGGCACATCATTGAAAAAATTTCAGGAAACCCAGGGGAAAGAATACATTTTAATAGCTTCCAGAAAGAGAAAACAGATTACATACAAAAGTCTGTAAATCAAATGATAACAGTCTTCTCAATAGCAATACTGGTCGCTAAGAAACAGGAAAGCAATACCTTAAAAATTCTGAGGGAAAATTATTTGCAAGCTATTATTCTATACCCAGCCAAACTATCAACAAAATGTGAAGGTAGAATAAAGACAATTTCAGAAATACAAAGTCTCAAAAACTTTACTCCCCAAATATTCTTTCTCAGACAACTGATGAAGAATGTGCTCCACCGAAGTGAGGAAGTAAATCAAAAAACAGGAAGAAGTGAGCTACAGAAAACAGGAGATCCAACACAGGAGAGAAGCAAAAGGAATTTCCAGAGTGGTGGTGAAGGGAAGTCACAGGATTGTAATTGTGTAGCAGACATAGAGATCAACAAGTTCAGATTGGAGCAGGAAAACAAAGGTCTCCAAGAGGGATGTTTCCAAGAAAAAAATGGAACTGATAGATTACCTGATCTGTTTGACTGTGTGGAGTGATCTTTGTAGTTCTGATGGGAATGTGTAGGGTTAAATTCATAATACATACATAGAAATCTAAACAAAAAGGAAAAATTAACTCTGAAAAAATTGTATTGGAAAGGAAATGTAGTTATAGTACACCATACTCATATAGTAAAAATACTGTAAATATTGAATATTTATTTTAAAATTGGCCTATAATTCTATTGGGAGGATAAGGGAAAACAAAGCATGTAGGGGTGGGAAGGTGGGTATAAGAGCTATATATTCTCAAATATAAATGGCTAACAAGCACATGAAAAGATTGTCAACATCATTAGCTATTTCAAACCCATTGATGTCGAGTCAAATTTGACTTATAGTGACCCTGTAAGACTGAGTAGAACTGCCCCATAGACTTTCTAAGACTGTAATCTTTACGGAAGCAGACTACCACATCTTTCTCCCTCGGAGCGACTGATGGGTTCCAACCACTGGCCTTTTGGTTAGCAGCTGAGTGCTTAACCACTGCACCACCAGGGCTCCTTCATTAGAAGCTGCAAATCAAAACCGCAATGAGATACTTCACCTCCACTAGGATGGCTAAGATTAAAAAAAAAAAAAAACCAGAAAACAGCAAGTGTTGGTGAGGATGTGGAGAAACTGGAACCCTTATTCATTGCTGGTGGTAATGCAAAATGGTACAGCCACTGTGGGAAAGAGTTTGACAGTTCTTCAAACAGTTAAACATGAACTACCATATGACCTTGAAATCCAACTCTTAGGTATAAACCCAAGAGACTTTAAAGATCAACACAAACAGACACATGTACACCAATGTTCACTGCAGCACTATTTGCAACCGCCAAAAGGTGGAAATAACCTAAATGTCCATCAAAAGATTGATGTATAAACAAAATGTTGTATATACAATGGAATACTGCTCAGCCATAAAGAAAAATGAAATCCTGACACATGCCACAATATGAATGAACCCTGAAAACATTACGCTGAGTGAAGTCAACCGCAAAAGGACAAATATTGTATGATCTCACTCATATGAAATATCTAGACGAGCAAATGTATAGAGACCAAAGTTTATTAGTGGTTATAAGGGGCAGGAGGGAGGGGAAAAAGGGAAGTCACTGTTTAGGAAGCACTGAGTTTCCATTTATGGTAATGGAAAATTTGGCAGTGGACGTTGGTGGTGGTTGCACAACATGATTAATGTAATTGATGTCACTAAATTGTACACATGAGAAATGTTAAATAGGCAAATGTGTTATATATATATACACATATTTACAACAATAAAAAATAGCTATATCTTTCCTTCTATTGTAGGATGCCAATAGAAATTTTAAAATCAGGAAAAAGATTATGTGTGTTGGCTAAAATATAGAAATAAACATTAGAAAAAATACAAAACAGCTGAAAGTGTAGTTGCTTTTGAGGAGCAGGAATCAGTGGTGATGAGGGCAGGGCAGAAGGCTCCTTTTTTTTTTTTTAACCTTGTCATATGCCTAGTTGATTTTTTTGAAGTTATGTACATGTATTATTTGGATTTAAAAACGTGTTTTAAGAAGAATGAAGGAAATTAAAAAGCATAGAAAAATTGAGTGTCCCTTGGGTAGCATTTGCTACCTTGGTGAATTCATCAGCATCCTGGATCCAGACATCAGCTCTGAAACCAGAGTGGTTAGTCCTAAAAGCAGAACATCTCTATGGAACAGAAGCACGTTAACCAGGCTCATGAGACTGATATTTCAAATCAGATGCCAATTCATTAATTTATAAAAGGAAGCACGGCTTTGAAGCAGACTGGATTTTGCCATTCGCTGATGAGTGCATTTTCTCCCTGTGGGCCGATCGACATGGGGAACAGAATGGTTTTCAGCAGGTTGCTTGGTGATCCAGAGCATGGGCAAAGTGGGGAGCGGGGGTAAATTGGGTGGTTCCAATGAATGATGCCTCCATCCCTCCTGTTCCTAGATTAGCAACTTTGTCCCCAGACAGTGCCAGGATGGACAGTGCTGGTGATTGCTTTGGCAACTTTCCTTGGTCTCTGCTTCCTTGGCTACGCAGACCCTTCCTGACTGTCACTTCTTTCTTTAGCTGCATCAATACATTTAATCAAATTATAGTCTGAACTGGGCATGAGAGTTATTCTGTCTCCATGAGGTAGGGTGGCACATCTCTGCTTTAAAGCATTAGAGGTTTGTGTTCAGTCAAATAGGCTACACATTTACTAAGCACCATGATGTGCCTGGCTCTGTTCTAAGCCCTGGGGTTACAGCAGTGAATGATACTGGCATTTATCCCTGCTCTCATGGAGTTTACAATCTGGTGTAAGGAAGACAAACATTAAACAAACAATTTAAATAACTAAAAGTGTGCAAAATGAAGAGCACCCTGACTCTCATAAGATAACTTAATTCCCTTTTTCCTAGTTTTTGAGTGAGGGCGGGCACCTCCTAGTTGCTCTCAGATATCACCTACAAACAGAAAAACCAAAAGGAAGGGGGTTGCTGAGTAAAGGCTCTAGTCCAGATAGAGAAAAAAAGGCCCATTTTCCAAGCATAGATTCCCAGCCTTCTGTCGGTCCTACACCCAAAATTCTTCCAATAAAGTGATTTTCTGCTTAAATTTATCTAGGGTTGATTTCTGTAATTTGTAACCAAGAACCTGCCAGCAACCATTTCAGACATCTGTGGACCAGAGAATCAATCACCAAAAGGCAGTTCCAGTCCCTCTGCCTCGGGGCTGGGACCAAAACTGCAACCTCTCTGATCTGCGCCTCCAGTTCAGCACAGAGCAGGAACCACACACAGGCTGTCTCAATAAAATCTGGTTGCCTGAATCACTCAGTTAAGTCAGTTCACAAATACCCGCCAGAAGCTGTTCTAGGTGCTGAGGATACAAAGCAAGTAGGAACTAGTTACTGCCTTTAAGGATGTTCTACATGCGCCTTAGACCTAACATGTCCAAAAGTGAGGCTATCAACTTCCCTGCCTTCTCTCCCAACTCATACGTCAACTCATACCTTATGCTCATGGTCCAACCACATTGAACTGCTTGCGCTTCTTGCTTCCCTCTGCTGGGTTGGGTTTTCTTAGACCACAGGAGTGGGAGGGAAAGAGAGACAGCAAGAAATCAGGCTAAGCAGACAGGGGCCGGACCTTGAATGCCAGGTGTAACCTTCTAGATGTATCGGCTGCTGTCCCAAATTACTTCCCTTGGGCCTATGTCTCAGACTTGCAGTGTAGTTTGGTAGCTATTCCTCTTTCACCGAAGGTAGTTTGCATAAAAGATGACACAAAGGGCTTATATGTTCATCATCTTGGCCTGAAATGCAGGACCAGCAATGTCCCCGTTTTACAGATGAGCAGAGAGCTTCGAATGACTTAGTTCCATCGTTAGCAAATGGCAAAGCAAGGACTTGAATGAAGTTTCCAGACTCCAAATCATCGTTCTCTTTCCTCTGCTAGGACAGCTGCTATGGAGTGTTTGGTGTGGGCGTGGGAAGGAAGAGGGTTTCAGTCCTGATCTGGCCCCCAAGGGGGTGGGGAGGAGTTCCCCCTCTGCATCGGCCCCACCGGCTTAGCCTGTTTGGCTAGTCTCTCCTCCAGGGCCAGTACACTTCCCTGGATGCTCTATCTTAAATTCTCACAACCCTGTGAGGTACGTATTAGAATCCTTTTATTTTATAGATGAAGCTGAGGCTCAGAAAGATTAAGTTTCGGGATCCAAAGCCCGGAATCTTCACCACTTGGCTCCTCTGCGGTCCAGGCTTGGGCCAAGGCGCCAAAGAAACAGGTGATGAGGCAAATGCAGGCAGCCAGCTCGAGCTTAGGGCTGAGGGCCGCCAGGTGGCGCTGGTGGAGGCGCAACCGCCCCCGCGGGCAGGACGCACCTGAACAGAGCGGGGCGCGCCCGAGGAAGCACGCTTGCGGGGCGGGAAGGGGAGCAGCCTTATTCCTCAACCCAGAATAGGCAAGGGGCTTTAGTTTGGCCTGCTGGGACCTCCGTGGCTTCGTTAAAGAGTCACGCCTCCACCAGGCGACCGCCGAGCTGCATCAGCTAGCCCCCTGCTTTGCGCTTCCTAGCGCGCAATTAAAGCCCGCGAGCGCGGCCTGGAGGGGTGCGGGCGGGACTCTGCCACCCCCACCTGTCGGCTGCAGGGAAGGGGCGGACAGGGGGCGGGCTTTGTCCGATAGGGTCCGCCCCCCGGTCCCAGAGCCTCGGGCGCGGGACTAGATATAAGGCAGCCAGGAAACAATGCTCCTGCAGCTCGCGCTCCCGCGCCGATCCCGGGAGCGTCCGGGCTGCCGTGCGCGAGCGAGGGGGAGTGCGCGCGCGAGGGGAGCGCGCTCTTGAGTGGGGGCGCGCGCTCGGTGGCGCGCATGTGCGTGTGTGCAGACTGCCGGGCTGCCCCGAGCCCGCCGGGAGCCGGTCCGCTCCTAGTGGCTGGCGGCTGGAGTGAGGTGAGGCGGCGGGCGGCCTGGGGACAGGTCCCGGGGGGTAGGGGGGACGGGCGGCAGGCTGCCTTCTGGACACAGTGCGCCCCCGGCCGGCCCTGCCCGAGCGTGGGAGCTGCGCTCCAGGCGGCGCTGGCAAAGTTTGCTTTGAACTCGTTCCCCGCAGCCTGGTCCGCGCGCACTGAGTGGCTTCCCTGGGCGCGCTTGACCCAGGTTCTGGCTTCCAGGGACGCCAGGGCAGGGCGCGGGCTGCAAGCCAGTGGCGCTGGGGAAGGACGGGAGGCCGGCGGCCGGCTGTGCTGAGCGAGTCCGGGACGTCTTCCTTCCCCGGCCCGCACCAGGGTCAGCACGTCCCCTCTTCCCTCTCGCAGGGAGCGGATATGGACTTCGACTCGTACCAGCACTATTTCTACGACTATGACTGCGGGGAGGATTTCTACCGCTCCACGGCGCCCAGCGAGGACATCTGGAAGAAATTCGAGCTGGTGCCTTCGCCCCCCACGTCGCCGCCCTGGGGCTTGGGTCCCGGCGCCGGGGACCTGGCCCCTGGGGTTGGTCCCCTGGATCCGTGGCCCGGAGGGGGAGTTGGGGATGAGGCGGAATCTCGGGGCCACTCGAAAGGTTGGGGCAGGAACTACGCCTCCATCATCCGTCGTGACTGCATGTGGAGCGGCTTCTCAGCCCGGGAACGCCTGGAGAGAGCGGTGAGCGACCGGCTAGCCGGTGGCGTGCCCCGTGGGAACCCGCCTAAGGCACCCACTGCCCCGGACTGCGCTCCCAGCCTCGAAGCCGGCAACCCGGCGCCCGCCGCCCCGTGTCCGCTGGGCGAGCCCAAGACCCAGGCCTGCTCGGGGTCCGAGAGCCCTAGCGACTCGGGTAAGGATCGCCCCGGCCCACCTAAGAGGGAGGCACCCCATGGGTGGCCGAAGTTCTATAGCTGACTGAGGTCAGGCGCTGGGTTTTGTCAAGCCCTTCACCCACCTCCCCCTTTCTCTGGCTGAAGCTGCCGGTGTAGCCCCCAGCAGTGTCTGTCTGGCACGTGGGTGTGTTGGTAAACAGTTTAGAGAAGTAGCGTGAGAGTCAGCGTCCTTTTGATGATGATTGGAGCCCCAGGGGACAAGGGAGAGAGGGTTGGCACTTACAGAGGACTATACTGGGGCTAGACTGTGGGGGATTTCTGTCCTTGGGAGGCTGAAAGGGGTCCCCTAAGGGTCGTTCCATGCTTGAAGCATTTTTGTTGCTTCCTGTTTCTCTGGAAAACTCACACCCTCCTAGAGAGGGAGAAATCTGAGAAACCTTTTGTGCAAAGCTGAAACCTTCATCCTTTAAAAAAAAAACCCAGGTCTCTAGCCCACTTTATTTAAATATGCCACCAATGCCCTTCCATTACACCTTCCACCCCTTACCACTGTGCATCCTCACCACCACCCACGAGACAAGCAGGGGTGGAATGAACATTCCTCATCAACAGATGGAAAAACTGAGGCTTAGAGATAGGAATCACTAAAGTGAGCCCCAGCTTCCTGCCATCTAGACAGCCTTCTTTCCCCAACCTTCTATCCCAACCAGGCACTTTGATTTTTAGAGTCTTCGCTGTCACTTATCTGAGAAGGCTGTACCTTGCCTTGTTGCTTTAGTTGGAGGTGGAAAGGTGTCCCAGCCCCCTCCCCACTCATCTGAGGGCTTCAGTTGCTACCTGGCCTTCAACAAATGTTCACTGGCCCCTACTTTGTGCTAACCTCTGAGCTAGGTGCTGAGGCCACAGACATGGAGCTCCAGCCCCCTGTCCTTAATGCAAGTGCAGACCTCTCTTGACGGCACAGTATGCAGTGTCCTGTGCACCAGACTACATTGTTCTTAGCCCAGCCTCTTAAACTCATGAGAAATACCGGAGAGGATGCTTTTGTAGGGGGCAGACTGAGGCCGGCTCAGGTAAATCAGGACCGAGACAACTCACTGTAACTTTTAAGAATAACTTTAAAATGACCATTTGAGAGGGAACTGAGGAATGGGATATGGGAGTTGTCACACATTTGAGGGGAATAATAAGCATAACCAGAAAAATTAAAATTCTTTTTTTTTTTTCCTGTCCGTTGCGTGCTTTCTATTCCAAAAGCTTGTGTTTGTTTAATGGCTCGAATAAGAATCCTTGATATTAAGAATCCAATAAAGATGTATCTCTACCAAGGCTGATGGAGTGGTAGACTGGAAATATTGTTTGGGGAGTTTGGAAATCTTAGTTTGAGATCCAGAACATTACTAAAGTGATGTGTGGACTTGGCTAGTCCCTTTCTCTCTGGGCCTCAGTTTCTCCCTTTGTATGTGAGCGGTTTGGACTCGATTGTCCTGATGAAGTTATTTCCTTGTCTGGCTAAAGAAGAGTGAGATACTACTCTGAAAAGGAGAATGGTGTGTTAAATTATTTCTTCCTCAGCCATAAGGTTTAACACTGAAATATTAAAGGTATGGGATTTGGGGAATCCTCCTGAATCACTTTCTGACCTGCCCTTTAACCTGAACCTGTTTGCTGGCTCCTGGTTCACTCACAGGCCACATGTCCTAGAACAAAACGCAACAGATTGCAAACAATGACGGGGGTGGGGAGAGTGACTGACGGCAAAGCTCAGCCAATACGGGCTAGGGGCTGGTTAAAGCAGCATTCCAAACACAGCTTAGCCAGCCAATCACAGGCTTTGGGGCCAGGAGGACTGAATGGTCAGGTTTTATTAATGGAGAAATAATGCAATTGTCCACACAATGGAAGCCATCGTGACAAAGGGGCTCTACATCCTGATATGCAAAAGAGGCCGAGAACTGAGCTCTTCTGTTGTCAGGCTGAAATGCGTTAAGGTGACCTTCTGTGTGGGGCCTGCAAAACGTGTGGAGCAGGAGTATTTTCTCCCAATTGCCCCTCTCTTGGTTGGCGTAACCTCAAAGACTCTCGGGCCAGGAAATGGTGGGGCAGTTCCAGGTGTCTTTCCAGGTCCCTGGTGGGTTGGTCTTTGTAGCAGGACATTATCCTGCCACTCAGTTTCTGCCCCTGGCACAGGGTAGCTTGGGAATTGTTGCTTGTACCTTTGTGACGTTCCTACAGCTTTCACAGACCTGTGATTACAAATCCAACCCTTTTCTGGTCCAGGGAAGGGGGTGGGGCAGTCGACCTATAAATGATGGATGACTTTAGAAACCCATTGAACCCAGGAGCAAAATGCTCCTGAGGGAAACCCTGGCCCTCCCCTCTGTGGGTGAGGAGGTCTGGGTTGGGGCCCTCCCTTCTCTGAATCTTCCGCTGAAAGGGATGGCAGAATAGAGAGGTGGGAGAATAATAGGATTTATAACTTGTGAAAAGTAACAATTCCCCAAGTGCAGGCTATGCTGGGCAGGAACAAAGGGCAGCTCTGCCCACAGACCCCTCATTTACAATTCTGATGGGGCATGAAAGAGCCCGACTGGGGAAGATCTTTATAGCTAACTTTGTCCCAGGCCGGTAGCTCTTTCTCTCTATCCCCTCAGTGGGGGAGGGTAGAGCTTGTGCAGACTGGGGGCTGTTGGCTTGGGTTTGCCTTTTGTTCTTTTCTAGGCCTTGCTGTGCAGAAGGAAATTGGAGAATATTTTCCTTCTTGCTTATTCCCCCTCCTTTCCTTTACACTGCCCTTAGCCGATTAGAAATGATTTAGCCGGCCTTCTCCTCACTTCAGTTTGTCTGTATCTAAATTAAGAAAAAGTTACCTACCTTCCCAAGCTCCAGCATAGAGAGCTAAAGCGGTAGGGTCCGTGTATGTGTTTCTCACAGGGTGTGTTCCTTCTCTTGCTCTCTCTTCTTGGACAGAGGGGGAAGAAATTGATGTTGTGACGGTGGAGAAGAGACAGTCCCTGGGTGTACGGAAGCCGGTCACCATCACAGTGCGAGCAGACCCTTTAGACCCCTGCATGAAACACTTCCACATCTCCATCCATCAGCAACAGCACAACTATGCTGCCCGTTTTCCTCCAGAAAGCTGCTCCCAAGAAGGGGTTCCAGAGAGGGAACCCCAAGAAGAGGCTCTAGAGAGAGAAGCGCCAGAGGAAAAGGAAGACGAGGAAGAAGAAGAGATGGTGAGCCCTCCACCTGTAGAAGGCGAAGCTCCCCGGTCCTGCCACCCCAAACCTGTCAGTTCTGATACTGAGGATGTGACCAAGAGGAAGAACCACAACTTCCTGGAGCGCAAAAGGCGGAATGACCTCCGGTCGCGGTTCTTGGCCCTGAGGGACCAGGTACCCACCCTGGCCAGCTGCTCCAAGGCCCCCAAAGTAGTGATCCTAAGCAAGGCCTTGGAATACTTACAAACTCTGGTGGGTGCAGAGAAGAGGATGGCCACGGAGAAGAGGCAGCTCCGATGCCAGCAACAGCAACTGCAGAAAAGAATCGCGTACCTCAGTGGCTACTAACTGACCAAAAAGCCTGACTGCTCTGTCTTACAAAAACACAAGTTTATTTTGTATCCTTCCCCCTCCCCCTTAGTAATTTGCACATTTGTTTACGGTGGGACAGTCTGGAAAATAGATCCCAGAATGCATTGCAGCCAGTGCACACAATAAGGGCTTGCATTCTTGGAAACCTTGAAACCCGGCTCTCTCTCTTCCCTGACTGGTTGGAATGCTGTGTCTTCTCTGGCCCTTTGGCTCCTCAGGCAGGCAGCTGACTGTGGAGCCTTGGGGTCTGCCTAGCTCACTAGCTCAGAAGAAAAGCCTGACAGATGCTATGCAACAGGTGGTGAACGTTGTCGGGGGGCTCCGGCCTGCATGAAATCTCACACTCTGGATGAGCTTTAGGCTGGGAAAAGATGCTTCCAGTGGTGTCTCTGGGGTGATGCTAGGACAGCTGGGCCTGGATGTTCTTCCTGAGGCTCCTTTTTCCAGGAGACACATGAGCTGTCTTAGATGGAGACAAGCTTACAGACTTGATCAACACGGACCATTACCTCACTGTCAGACACTTTATAGTAGCTGAGGAGTTGGTAAACCTTTTAGATATATTGGTGTATATATAAACCTTTTATATATAAACTAAAAATGTTAGATGATAACCCTCCTTCCACTCTCAATGCTAAGACCTTGAGAACTTTTAAAGAGCTTGGCTTCTAGATTCTTTGTCTCAGAGCCCTCTTGGCCCTTTCTTCTGAGGGAGGGACCATTTTGTCCTCAAAAGGGACTTTTTTGTTTCATTTTACCTTTGTTATGCAATGGAATCTACTGCACTTCTTTCCCACAGGTCAGAAATATTCCCCCAAGACACAGAGAAATTGGTCCTAGCCTGGGGCCCATGAACTTGTTCTTTGCCCAGGTATTTTCTGAGGGGTCCTTGAGGCTCATATTGGAATCTTTTCTCAAGGCAGGCATAAGGCACCTCAGGAGGGAGAACTGTACCACTTCCTCTTTTCCACCTCCCTGTCATTTCAATTCCTGATTGATAAGTTTGAAGTTCTCTGGAACCATGCAAAGCTCTCCTCATGCAACCAACTCCAAGGAACGGACTGGCTCTGTGGTCATCCTTGGACCTCCACCAGCCTGCCATGAGTCAGATTCCTTTCCCAGAATCTGGACCTCACTGAAGTTCTGGGGAGAGCCACTGGGACTCATCTGGAGGAGCCAGTGGTCCAGAAGGTGGACTTGCTCCCTGGTGGGTTTTAAAGGAGCCTCCAGTGGCTCTGTTTAGCCAACCATGATGGATTTTGCCCCAGTTGGACTCTGCAGCTTCAAGGGGAGTCTGGGTGCAGCCTCCAGCCTGGGAAAAGCACCCGGCCCAACAGATGTCATACAGGCAACCTCAGAAGCCCCTTGGTCTGGTCTGGAATAAGGACCAGCCCTTCCAGAACTCTGCCCAGTGCAGCAGGTGCCTGCTGGCTATGGGATTGGATGTGGCGGTGGGGGTGGGGTGGGGTGTAGATAGTGGAGCTCTATATGTAGCTCTGGAAAACCAGGTGCTACTCCCAAACCTATTGTCCATAGTCTGTTTCTGAGGTTGCTTCCTGCTCTCAGAGAATCCCGGTGGAAGTTTGCAAATAGTTTGTCTACATTCTGGAGCATGTTTTTCTGCAACCAACTGACTTCTGGAACTGTCTTTGGAGGACAGATGGGATGTAGGTTACTAATGTTTCACCTGAAAAGCTTGTGTTTTATAAGCTGCTGTTGGGTGTTATGCTGGGGGCAGTCTTCTTTTTTTTTTAATATACTGTATTTTTGTATGACTTTTGCAAAGTGGTGTTGTTTTTGTACAAGAAAAAAGCTCGGGCAATTCTGCTGCAAGGGTCTGATTTATTTTGAAAGGCAGGTTTACCTGAAATTTTGTATTTAGTTACGATTATTGATTGCCTGATTTTAAAATGTTGCCTTCTGGGACATCTTCTAATAAAAGATTTCTCCAATGTGTCAGAGTGGGGGCAGCTTATGCCATCTGAGTCCCCTAAACCAAGGAGAACTATTTCAGGGTAGCCACAAGTGATCTACAGGCCTGCATTTCCTTAACTATGTTGCTAACCTGGTCATTCCACTTTGGGTTCCTGAAATGCCATCTCAGACAAGTCTAAACAATGTAGCCTCAGTACTTGGTGAATGTGAAATTCTCTTGTGAATCGCAGAATGCTGAATTTGTGCTTTAAAAAACCAAAACCAAACCCATTGCCATTGAGTCAATTCCAACTCATAGTGACCCTATAGGACAGAGTAGGACTGTCCCATAGAGTTTCCAAGGAGCACCTGGTGGATTTGAACTGCCGACCTTTTGGTTAGCAGCCAAACTCTTAGCCACTACGTCCCCAGCTCCACCACTTACTTGTTCTGTGGCCTTTTAGCTTTATCTTTCTGAGCGCTGGCATCCTTATCTGTAAAATGGGGATAAATGCTACTTCACAGAGTTTTTGCAGGTATTGAATGAAGTAATAGACTTTAAATTACTTTCTGAACTATAAAGCCTTATATTCTTTAGGGTGGCATTGTTCTTATCTTGGTGGTATGATGACCCTTTGCAGGATGTCTTTTAAAAAATTCTCTGAGAATTTGTGATGTAATAGGATTTTTCTAATAGAAAGGTAGTTTATTTTTTTTCTCCCTGCAGTAGTGAGAGAAAATTAAGGCTGTCTTTCCCTCCCATGGCTCTCATAAACTTGCCATAAATGTAAGAGGGGAGAATTTAATAGTAGCTGTTCCTGATGGGGAGCCCCTGGGTGGTACAACAGTTAACACACTGGGCTGCTAACTGAAAGGTTGGAGGTTTGAGTCCACCCACAGGTGCCTCAGAAGAAAGGCCTGGCGATCTACTTCTGAAAAATCAGCCATTGAGAACCCAATGGGACACAGATGCACTCTGATGCAGATAGGGTCACCATAAGTCAGAGTCAACTCCACGGCAACTGGTTCGGTTTTGTTGGTTCCTGATGGAGCACTGCCTGCATCTAGGTACTCTGTTTGCTACTTTGCATTATGCCAGACCAACCATGGGCCAGGGCTACAGATGAGGAAACCGAGGTTCTAAGAGTAAAAACTGCCCAGGGTCCCAGCTAGTAAGTAAATGAGATGGGATTTGAAACCAACTCTGCCTGTCTCTAGAGCCAAAGGTCTTAACGACTGCGTTATAATGATCAGTGTGTTTTGTTAGCATGGGGTGTGTGGAGGAGGTAAACGGGGAATTCCATCATTTGAATTCTCTCTCCTTGGGGTCACTGGGCCTGGCCTTTGTTGGGATGAATTGCAGCAAATGTTCCATGACCAACCTCTCTGTAGCATTTGTGGGCAGGATAGGACAGCCTTGCTGCAAAGAGGCCTCTTCTGGGACCGTGCAAAGAAAACAGTCGCTGTTCAGAAAGATCATGAGCATCAGGTCAGGAGAAGGCTGCTTTGCCTCCACTAATCCCACCTTACAGCTAGGACCCGGGGTCAGTATTGCCTGCCTGCACTCCTATGAAGTCTGAGTAGGGTCAACAAGCTATTCTTAATTCCTCATGTTTACAAAGGAACTTTTTGATGATTTTCACCATAACCTGGAAAGTAAGCAATATCAGCCATATGGTACCGGAGCCCAGAAAGGTTGTTCATTGCTCAAGGTCACACAGCAAGATCAGGATTCCAAGTCCAGTCTCCCATCAGGTAAACTTTCCCTTAGGCCTCCACTGCCCCTCAGTCACCAAACCCAGTTGATAAAACAGACTTGGGTTACGGGAACTCAAAACACTTTCTCTCCTTTAGTTATATCCACCCTGTTTCCCATGTACTCATCCCCCTTTTTTGAGGCCATTTGTCAAGAGATGACGTTGTAGAATTTCTTACCTTACTGGACACAGAGAATTCTGAGCACTCAGTAAAATGGTAGGTACTTCTGGATACAGGCACTAATGCTCGCTGTTGTACATAACTTAATTTCTCACAATAACTTTGAGAGCAGAGTGGTGTCAGCCCCATTTCACAGATGAGCACACTGAAGCTCTGGGACATTTAAATCCTTTGTCTAAGCCCACACAGCTAGTTACCAGCCGCCTGACTCCAAGCTTTAGCTCCTTTGAGTCCCGCTCTGCTGAAAAAGGAGTGGGAGAAAAGCCATCTCCTGGGGGGAAGGGAGGGTGTTTCTGGAATGTGAAGTATTTTAAGCTCCTTTCTACGGATTTCCTACCTCTATCTTTGTCTGAAAATAGCCAAGAATTTATTCCTGGATTTCAGAGGACAATTTCTACAAATTAGGTTTGCCTCTGAATAGTACACCTAAGGGACTACACATCCAACTCAGGAAGGCAGACGCTAAGGGGTGGCAGTGAAGGCACACTGGTGTAAAAAAGAAAGGTCGTCTCCCTGTTAGACAATTACAGACTAAAGTGGGTTCTTAACTCCTGTTCCTATTGGGAGCTACTTTAGGGGATGGAGATAGGTTGAATGATCTATGATGTCTGAATTTACCTGACGTGCCCCTGGGGTCAAGATATTGTAGAATATTCACTTTACGAGGCCGGAGGAGGGTACCTTGGTTGATCTGGAAGGTGATAGGAGGGAGTGAGAGAGAGGCTCCTTTCCAATCAGCTGGGAAATGATTCATGACTAGGTGGCCCGGAGTAGGGATGTTCTAAATGTCAGCTAAAGTTCCAGTCAGCCTGTTGGTACGTGGGCATTTCTACTTTCAGCCCAGTGGGCAGCTTTTGTTAATGTCTGTTTATTTAGAACTGCTCCTGCCAAGGAGATCTGTATTAATGTTACTGTTCTCTTGGCGAGGAAATGTAAATATCTTCTTAAAGTCTCTAATCAGGTGTGTTATTAAAGGATTAGGCTCAGTGCCAGGGGTCCAGTAGGTGTCCAGTAAATGTTGGATTGCCTTTAAATTTGGGGAAGTCAGTATGGTTAAGTGGTGAGCCACACCTAACAGATCTCAGTTCCAAATCTTGTATCTGCATTTTTCAGATGCATGACATTGAGCAAGTTATTAGCCTCTCCCAGCATCAGTTTCCTCATCGGTAAAACAGGTATAAACAATAGCACCTACCTCACTGGGTTGTTGTAAGAAATAGTAAATGCTCAGTAAATGGTTGTTGTTAACTGGGTCAAGTAGGTCCTGACTCACGGTGACCTATGCACAACGGAACGAAACACTGCCCAGTCGTGGGCCATCCCCATCATCGGTTGAAAATCAGATCATTGTGATCTATAGAGTTTCCATTAACTGATTTTTGGAAGTAGATCGCCAGGGCTTTCTTTTTAGCCTGTCTTAGTCTGGAAGCTCTGCTGAAACTTGTTCAGCAGCATAGCAACACGCAAACCTCTACTGACAGATGGGTGGTGACTACACACGAGGGATATAGGATGGGAATTGAACCCAGATCTCCCACATGGAAGGCAAGAATCCCACCACTGAACCACAACTGCCCCCATTAGTAAATGGTTAGTGTTATTTAAACCATGTTAGTAAGTCACACCTAGAATACAGATTAAATAGTCATAGTTGAAAAGCAGAACAGAAGCAACTGGTAAGAGAAGGACTGCTTCCCAGAAGTACTTAAAGTAATCTGGAGTGCACAAGTTGATGCTTAAAGAGGCAGTAAATCATCAGGGAAGAAGTAGCCAGGGTTTTGGAAGATGGAGAGAGGCGGAGGAGGAAGAGAAGGCAAAGGCTCAAGCCTCTGGTTGGTCCACAGCATCCCATGGCAGAGGGGTTGCGCGTCTGTAATGCTGGTGTACATATGGGCCCTTCACTTGTCCTCCTTGGGCACTGTGGTGCCTTCATAGTGAGCTGGAGTCAGTAGCTGGACTGACTCCATTCAGTCACTAAATACTCTAATGCCTCTTTTGTTAAGGCAGTGATTCTTAAGCTGAGTTGTCTTAAGAATCTATTCCCTCCCCCTACTCCCCTACCCCGCCCCCAGATCCTGCTGCACTAGGTCTGGGCCAAGAATATGCATTGCTAGCAAGCTCTGCAGGGATGCAGAATCCTGAGACCACATTCAGAAAAACACCAGTGTAAAGTGTTGGAGCCAGATTCTGCAGAGGTACAAAAAGTATTCACAGAAGGAACTGTGTAATGGTTAAGAACAGTGACTTAGGGTTACTACCTGTGTGATGTTGGGCAAATCACCCAACCTCTCTGCATCCTGGAAGTCTTCTTTTGTAAAATGGAGATAATGATAATACCCAACTCACAGGACTGTTGTGAAGATTAAATGAGTTATTATATGTAAAGTGTTCAGAACGGTGTTTTCCACACACTAAGAGCAATATGTTAGCGATGATACATGAAGCTATGGTTTCTTCCTTCCAGAGGTTTATGAACGTGCAAACATGATCACAAAATAAGGCAGTATGTATCTCAGACAAGGGCTACAGCCTCCGAAGAGGAAGAGAAATCTGTTTGGAGTCATCCAGAAAGTTCCTGTTGGAGATATTGTGACTTTAACTGGGACTAGAAATATAGGTAGGTAGTGTTTGACTAAGTAAAGAGGAAGAAGGTGTTCTAGGCTAATGGAATAATTTGGGGAAGAGGAGACTGGAGAGGTTGTATCAAATCTGGGGAAAGGGGAGGATTCTAGTCTGATTTCCTGGCTGGAGGGTCTCAAAGAAGGTGGGTTGCACCAGATTTCCAAGGAGATCTCTTCAATAGCAAACATCCTTTGTGATTCTTTGAAACAAGGAAGTTGAAGTAAGAAACTATTGTGGTTTTAGATGCAATGAGATTGAGGCAATGGGGTCATACAAAATGAAGCGCCCAACAGGAAGTTGGAACTGTGACAGTGATGCTTTGGGAAAGGGATTTGAATGAAAGCTAGAGGTTTGAGTCTCCCCAAAATAAAAAG
Source organism: Dugong dugon (assembly GCA_030035585.1). Classification (NCBI taxonomy): domain Eukaryota; kingdom Metazoa; phylum Chordata; class Mammalia; order Sirenia; family Dugongidae; genus Dugong; species Dugong dugon. The sequence continues at coordinate 64,898,265 of CM057462.1, read as the reverse complement.
ATGATAAAGCATCAGAATGCCAGGTGATGGGAAAGAGAGGGAGAAGAAAAGTAGAAGAGAGGACTTGAAAGAGCCATGAGATTGGAACTGGAAAGGATTTCTGAGGGCCCAACCTCTTTTCCCCTTTTGCATCTGCCCTATCCCAATTTTGCAGTGTTTGGGGATCCCCTGTGGGTGTGCAGACTCTCTTAGAGGTCTGAGCAGGCAGTAGCAAACCCTACCGCTCAATTTCAAGTGTAACACAAACCCTGTAACATGGTGAGCTCTATTCTCTGCTTCCCCTCACTTATTTTGAGCAATTTTCCTGCTTCCAAATTTGACTTGGCCAATCACCAATGAGAACAGTAATGTAAACAGCAATCCATCCAACCAAAGTAAGGTGCTGTGATTAGTCATAGGCATCAAGTCCATCATGAACTACCTCCTACAGAAAAAAACATTTTTGGAATGTGGAGTCTTAGATATCTAGTGCTGCTATAACAGAAATAACAAAAGCGGATGTCTTTAACAAAGAGGAACTTATTCTCCCACAGTTTAGGAGGCTAGAAGTCCAAATTTGGGTGCCAGCTCTAGGGGAAGGCTTTTTCTCTCTATCAGCTCTGGGGGAAGGTCCTTGTCATTAATCTTTCCCTGGTCTATCAGCTTCTGAGTGCAGGGACCCTGGGTCCAAAGGACACGTTCTGCTCTCGGCTCTTCTTCCTTGGTGGTAGCAGGTCCCTCTCCTTTCTGCTCGCTTCTCTATTCTATGTCTCAAAAGAGATTGACACAAGATACAACCTAATCCTGTAGACTGAGTCCTGCCTCATTAACATAACTGCGTCTAATTCTGCCTCTTTAACATTAACATTGTAGAGGTTAGGATTTACAACACAAAGGATAATCACATCAGATCACAAAATGGTGGACAACCACACAATACTGGGAATCATGGCCCAGCCAAGTTGACACACATTTTTGGGGGGCACAATTCAGTCCATAACATGTGGGATAGGTAAATAGTATGAGAGTTGCATTGAAAAGACATCTTGGGTTGTACCAAAAAACTAGTGTTTGTCTTTAACCCAACTTTCTTCTCTTCTCTTGGAGATAGCTGCTTCAGGCCTCCTCTAGCATGTTCTTCCTTCTACCTGAATGTCACAGCATCTTCTAGAATTCCATCTTAGACATTTGCATTTCTGGATACTCTGCTTTAAATGGCCCTTCTACTGTAATGGTTTCACCTTTCACCTTCCCCTACAATTGTTTTTTTCTCTGAAAATTTTTTTTTAATGAATTATTTTAAACATACAGAGGACAGGAAATACTAAACACTCAAGAGTCTTCCTCCCTACCTTTCTGCTCCCCTCCCTTTCTCCTTTTCTGCTATCTTCCTATAGGTACCCCACCCCCATGAACTGGTCTCAGTTTCCTATAGATGGTGACGTAGGTGCGGAGGGGCCCCGACCTGACTATACACTTACCCCAAAGGTGCAACACACCCACATCCACACACCCCTCCCTCCCCTGACACACACATTGGGGGTGACAATTAGCTGGCTGATTGTAGACATTCAGAAGAGTAGGCAAGGAATTATTACCCTCCAAGTAATTTGAATATGCCTGTCACCTTACTTTTGCACTTTAGATATGTTCTGCCTACGGACTGAACTTATCTTGGCATTTTTGCCTTTGAAACTAGATTTCTTTGCCCAAAATAATCTATAACGAGTGTAATATATCAGAGATGGGCTTCTGCAAGCTCCATGCATACACTTTGTTTAAGTGAGAGAGTACCTTTTCTCTTGAGCCTCCTTTTCGCAATAGATGGCACTACTTTCCAGCTGGCCTCCTGAAAGAAGAGAGGGAGTCAGTGCTAATAGCTGGGTATGACTACAAAGCAGCTTTCCTGACTCCTTTTTGCCTTCTTTTGTCTCCTTATTACCTTGCAAAGCTTCCCACTAGAGAGTTTTACATTGTTTTTTCAAAATACTAACTCTTGCTTGTAGACTTCAATCTCCCAATTTTCCCTTGAATTTAATGTCACCAATTAGGATTTTAAGTTATAGATTATCTTTCTGGAACTGTTTTCAGTATAATTTAGAGTTGAGGATCATTAGGGATACAAATAAAATAGCCTAAAGGTATTTTTAAAAATGTTTCCATTCCCTTTTGATAGGACTGGTAGAATAACAACGAATGGAAATGGTACTGTTTTTCTCACTGCTCCACGTTTGTTTCGGACTACAGGCTCCATTCTGATTTAGAAGTCTTTTCTGCTCAGCATTTCGGTGATAATTCTCCCTATAGTCTGTAGGATCCCTGTTCTTGTTTCTATAGCAACAGTCCTGTGTTGCTTGGCTAGAAGCAGTTTTCTGCTGCTGTGGTGAAGCCCCATTTTTTCATTCCTTTCTTTCTAGTTGCCTTGGTAACAAGCCTCTCCCTCTTCTGATCTTTCGGTGGTAAATTCCAACTCAATTCCTCCTGCCCCCCCATTTTTTTTTTTTTTTTGTTTCCCTAGTAAGTCACCTGCTCGCGGCTTGGACGGTGCTTTTCTGTCTGTGAGTGAGTGTATTCTCTCATGGTTAGATTGTCATCATGAAATTGGCCTCTCTTTCCCTTTATTTGCATCATTTCTCTGGCCTGCCATCTTTCTGGTGGTTGTCATGGTAACTGTACCCTCTGAAAGTCTCCAGGCAAAGGCTCTACAGTTAACAACCATCATATAAGATTGTCTGCCAATGTGTGGCCACATATCTCCATTTTAAACCCAGCCCCAGGGGCAGCTGCCACAAACTGAGAGAACAGAGCTTTTGATCAAAGCAGGCTGAACTGAGAAAAGGACTTTCTTACAGGGGACCCAGGCAACTGGTATTCTCCAAATAATGTATGTGGCTACCTGGTTTGGGCTGGGTCTGTAAGAACCACCATTATGCCAACCTGGGATCCAACTGATAGAGGAATGTATCGGCAGTCATTTCAGGCAGGCCCTTCATATGCTCTAAACGTCCAGTGTGGACTTCTCTGGCACAAGGGGTCCTGATGATATGACCTGAGAGTTAGGCAGAGTCAGGCAATCTCAGAGAGAAAGTAGTTAGGACTCTTAGGTTGGTTAACAAGGGGCTAGCAGAATGGGTATTTAGGCACTTTCACACATTACTGAAAGTTTCTCTGCCCTTAGATCGCTGCTTTTACTTCTTTAGTGAGGCAGATGGGGTATTACTATTATGATAATACAAAATGTTCGACAAATGATGGTTGTTACGTGCCATGGCATTGTAGCAGGCACTTTCAGACATTACTTCATTTTTGCCACATGGCATTTCTTGGACATATTTAAAGATAAGAAAACTAAGACTAAGAAAACTAGTAAAATGCATGAGGTCACACAGCTGATCAGTGAACCCAGGTCCATGTGATTCCAAAGACCTTTCTCCCCTCCCCCCCCTTTTATTGTACTTCAGGTGAAGGCTTACAGAACAAATAGTTTCTCATGAAACAGTAGTATGCATATTGTTTTATGACATTGGTTAACAACCCCACACATGTCAACCTTCACCCTTCTCCACTTTTTTTTTTTTTGGTGAAAATATACATAGCCAAAGATACACCATTTCAAAAATTTCTACATGCACAGTTCAGTGACATCAACTACGTTCTTCCAGTTGTGCTGCTATTCTCACTTTAGATGAAGGTTTACAGAACAAAATAGTTTCTCATTAAATAGTTGGTACACATGTTGCCCTATGACAATGGTTAACAACCCCACTACATGTCAACACTGTCCTTATTCAAACTTGGGTTCCCTATCACCAGCTTTCCTGTCCCCTTCTGCCTTCTAGTCCTTGTCCCTGGACTGCTGTGCCTCATTAGTCCCATTTTGTTTTATGGGGCTGTCCAATCCCCGGCTGAACGGTGAACCTCAGAAGTGACTTCACCACTGAGCTAAAAGGGTGTCCGGGGGCCATACTCTCGGTGTTTCTCCAGTCTCCTTCAGGCCAGTAAATCTGGTCTTTTTTGTGTGTGTTAGAATTTTGTTCTACATCCTTCTCCAGCTCTGTCCAGAACCCTCTGTTATGATCCCAGTCAGAGCAGTCAGTGGTGGTAGCCGGGCACCATCTAGCTGTACTGGACTCAGTCTGGTGGAGGCCTTGGTAGCTGTGGTCCATTAGTCCTTTGGACTAATCTTTTCCTTGTATCCTGTTCTCTTCATTCTCCCTTGCTCCCGAAAGGGTGAGACCAGTGGAGTATCTTACTTAGATGGCTGCTCACCGGCTTTTAAGACCCCAGACGCTACCCACCAAGGTAGAATGTAGAACATTGTCTTTATAAACTGTGTTATGCCAATTGAGCTAGATGTTCCCCAAGACTACGGTGATTCTAAAGACCTTTCTTAAAGGTTGTGAAGTCTCCAAAATTTTGGTCTTCTCTGGCCCTGATCTTCCCTGCCCCCACTTTAATCTGAGGGTTGCTCCTGCTTTATCCTTTCTGCTTTCCTTTTTTTCCCTCTTTATATTTTGTGGGTTGTTTATTTGTTTGTCTCTGTTCTCACCCCATCTTTTGCATCCCTTGGCCAAGGAGTCGGAAATTCTTGTCCTGCCTTTTGAGTGCTTCTGAGTTTGTGTTCTGAGATGAAAACAGCAGCCGCCCTTGCCTGAGAGCTGGGCAGACCTGATCCTAGAAAACACCACACTTCTGAGCTCACTGGCTCCAGGACTAGATAGGCAAGCCATTCTCCTCTGTATATAACAATTAATTGGGTGTCTGTTAGGTATCAAAGGAGCCCTGGTGGCACAGTGGTTAAAGCGCTCAGCTGCTAACCAAAAAATTGGTGGTTTGAACCTATCAGCTCCGCAGGAGAAAGGTGTGGTAGTCTGCTTCCTCAAAGATTTACAGCCTTGGAAACCCTATGGGGGCAGTTCTACTCTGTCCTATAGGGTCACTATCAGTCGGAATTGACTCCACAGCAGTGGACTTGGAGTTTGGGATATTCAGTACCAGGTACTGTGCTGGGTACTGCAGATACCTATGACCTAGACAAACTTTGTCCCTTGCCTTTATGGAACCAATAGCCTGGAGTAGAAGTCAAACTATAAACAAGAGGCCAATTCATTAATGCTAAGAATAAAAAAAACTAGGTGCTTGAAAGAAAGAATAATAGGGACAGATGTATTTTAGATGGGGCTGCCATCCTCCATTTGACAGAGGAGATAGTTGAGGCTCTGGCACCAATTATTAATCACAGTAACTTTGAGGGCCTCTTAACATTGGAGACCTATCCCTTCACATCCTCCCTACAGAGCCCTAAGTCCACGCAGGCGCACTGACTGTTGCCATGGGAACAGCTGCTTTTGCGCAAGCGCAGAAGTATTCAAGATGGCGGCGGTGGCGGCCTCACGAACTGTTTCTGTGGGTTCTGGTCTGCGGGGCCTGCGACGGACACTGCCTCTTGTAGTGATTCTCGGGGCCACCGGCACCGGCAAATCTACCCTGGCGTTGCAACTAGGCCAGCGGCTCGGTGGCGAGATCGTCAGCGCTGACTCCATGCAGGTATGGTAGTGCGGCTGGCTCCGGGCCTATGAACCCGGAGGCCGCGTGCAGGCCTCTGTCCGGGTTAATTCTCTGTCGCGTGGGCGTGATGAGGGAACCCCGAGGCTTGTGAGGGCGAAGGGGGCAGGTGAAAGGAACCCATAATGACTGCCCTCCAAGTGCCAGATAAAGTGCTGGGTGTTTCACATTTATCATCTCGTTTACTTCTCAAGACATTACTGTTTGGCAGGTACTTTTATTATCTTCGAGGAGCCCTGGTGGCGCAGTGGTTAAGCGCTGGGCTGGTAACCGAAAGGTCGGCTATTTGAAGCCACCAGCCGCTCCGCAGGAGAAAGATGTGGCAGTCTGCTTCTATAAAGATTACAGCCTTGAAAACCATATGGGGCAGTTCTACTCTGTTCTGCAGGGTCGCTATGAGTCGGAATCGACTCCACGGCAATGGGTTTGGTTGTTATTATCCTCATTTATGGATGAGGGAATTGGGGCCTAGGGACATGAAATGACTTTCTTCGTGTCACATAGCGAATAAGTGAGAGACCGTATTTTAACCTAGATTTGCCCGAAGCCTAATGCAAGGCTGGCATATAGGCGTGCAATAAATATCTTTTGAATGAATATTATTCCAGAGCTTTTACTATTTAGAATGATCCAGCGAGGCCAGGGTAAATTGGTTACCATCTCTGAGTGTCTGCTGGTGAGTGGAATAGGGTGGATATTCAGGAGACCTGGATTCTAGTCCCAAATCTGCCATTGGCCATGTGACCTTAGGTTAATAATTTCGTTATTTTTTAATCTGTAAAGGAAATGCTGCCTACCTCACAGAGCTGTAGTGCTTAATACATGGATCGTGATTGTTAGTGAAGAGCAGGGTCGCCTGGCCTGTGGAAAACCAGGCCCTTGGTAAATGCTTATTGAAACTGAGGTTTTTAACCCTACTAGTTTGATCAGAGTTGAGGGAGACTTTGTCCTCTTCTTTGAGCCAGAGAGAGACCCAGAAGAGGTATAGTACTCATCACCCCTGGGGGCATTTGTGCTGGACTGAGAGTGGTAAATCTCTGGGTAAATTTGGGATAAATGTCTGATGGAAGAATTGCTACAGCTATTTGTTGAAGAGAATTGGAAGTTATGAATGTTCACAGGGTAAATAAGATGCTAGAAATGAAATGCCTGGTACTCAACCCAGCAAAGAGTCCTTGTCCCTACTCCACCCTATAAACCCCCTGGTATGGCTTGTCATTTGGAGTGACAATACCATCAATACACATGAAATGATTAGGATAATTTCAACAAATACTTGTTCAGAACCTACTTTATGCCAGCTTCAGGAGACAGACTTTGGCTCAAATCTCAGCCCTGTCTTTTCCAAGATATGTGACTTAAGCCAAACTTCTTTCTGCGTTTATTTTTTCTTCTATAAAACAGGAAGAATATTATTAATGACACAACATTATTGTGATGATTCGATAATATAAAGTATGTTAAAAAAAACAGTTGCTGTTGAGTTGATTCTAACTCACGGTGACCCCATGTGTGTCAGAGTACAGTTGTGCTCCATTGGGTTTCAAGGGCTGATTTTTTTGCAGGTAGGTCGCCAGGCCTTTCTTCCAAGGTGCCTCTGGGTGGATACAATACAATATATGGCAGAGTAAATGCTAAAAATATGGTAGCTGTTATTTTCTGTATGGCCCTGTGGGACAGAGAAAACCATAATCCCTGTCCTCAAGGAGTTTTAGTTTAGCTAATTATGAAACAAGGCAGAGTTAGTAATTGTGAATGGAGATATTAATGGTGCTTTGCAGGGTTGTGGGGTTGGGGAAGAGAGATTGCAAGTGCTAGATTTTACGACAGACTATTAAGTACAATAGAATTCTGGAAAGGGAGAAATCAGGGAAGGCTGGCATAGTCATGGAAAGCTCTGAAAAAAGGCTTGAAAGATCAGTGAAGTGTGGATAGATAAAAAAGAAGGGAAGGCATATCAAAAAAAGGAACGTGAATGAAGATTTGGTGAAATGAGTTTAGTCTGTATGGAGGACAGTGAAAAGAGACTCTTCAATAGAGAGCTATTGTAGATATTGTAGAGTAGGGGATGAGTAACATGATGAAGGCAGTGTGTAATGAGCATTCATCTGTGAGCAGTATGCATTATGAACTGGATTGGGGGAGTGGGAAGGGAAGACAGACAACCTAAGTATGGACAGGTATTTGAGTAATATGGCCTTCAGTAAGGTGGAATTACACTGATGATATCAAAGGTCCATACCAGTCTTAATGTTCTATAATTTCTATAATTTTGGGTTGGTGTGGTGTTAATGGGAATGGTAGGGAAGAGGAATATGTAACATTTTCAAGGTATTATGTTACAGTATGAGTTGGTCAGTGGAGAAAGGAGAATAATGCACACAAAGTGATTCAGGATTCAGGTTTAGGTGCCTGGGAGAGTATGGTGAATGTGGAAGTCAGAGATATCTGACTGAAGGCGCAGCAGGAGTGGCAACAGGACATCCAAGTGGAAGTCTAGTGGATGTATGGAGAACACAGCAGGCGTGATCCCACTCAGGACTCTTACACTTGTTCCTCTGCTTTGGAACATATTGCCCCTGCATACCATGTAGCTCGCTCCTTCTCTTTGTCCTGGTCTTTACTTAGATGTAACCTTATAGAGGCCTTCTCTGACCATTGTATTTAAAATAACACACATTGCTTCCCTCTCCTCTCTCCACACATCCCACACATAGTCCCTGTAAGGAAAATGTTCTCAATAAATCATCTTAATTTTACATCTATTTATTAGTAAGTTAGTGGGTTCTGGTGATGAGGGTTGAGTATAGCTCTGTAGTAGCTATTATCTAGTTCCCAGAAATATTTCTTTACTTCTGGGCTCATAGCTGTGTACCATAAGGTTGAGGTTGCTAGAGGTCTTGCTGGCTGCCGTATCAGTGGGATACTTTGTGCCTCGTATAACACTGATGGTACAGTAGATCCTTAATATTTGATAAACTTATTTGTTTGAACTGCCTTATTAAAATGGCACATCTCAACCTGTTTAGATTCTTCCTGTGATTGTAAGTAACTAGAATATGAAAATTAAATTCTTTCATCCTAAGATGCCATGAGGATTGATTAATATATGAAAAACACTTTGAAGATTGTTGATCTTTCTAAACTGGCTATAGGTTGTGTTTAATGTTGATTATACTTTGGATATTCATAACATTTCCTCTTGGTCTCCATTGGAAAACTTTGACCTTTGATTTTACTTTTCAGCCCAAACATGAAAGAAAGTATCGTTGCTCCATTTACTGTGGGTATACACAATTCTTCACTTCTGCCCTTGCTCCTCGTCCTGTCCTGGGGTAATGCTGCTCTGCTTGTTTTTTAGCCATTGGAAGGAGATGGTGCTTTTCAGTGGTTTGAGGGGGACTCAAAAAATACTTCAAAAGCAGGTGAACAAAATGACATTCTTGATGTTGGATCACCAACTCCTTGAGAGAATATTTTGAATTTTGCGTAAGTCCATGGGTGGAATATAGAACTTAAATTTGTATAGCACAGTTGAGAAAATGCTTATATGTGCTTTTTTGTCCTCACGGTACTGTATTTTATGCAAATAATGCGCGTCTTTTACGTTTGTTTCCCAACCGCACCCTCCCCCCTGAGAGGTATTTTCGTAAGCATGCTATGCTAATTTTTTACAGCAACATGTAAAAAAAATTGGCATAACAGCACTTATAAAAATATCTCGCCGGGGGTGGGGGAGGGCATGGCTGGCAAACATAGGAGGTGCACGTTATTTGTGTAAAAATACGGAAACTTCATAAGGTAGATAGATTTCATAGGTAAAGAAACTGAGACACACGGTCTCACAGTAAGTAGCTGGCCTGGAATTAGACATAGGTCTCTACTTTCCATGCCCAGTGCCCTCCACACAAAGCCATCCCCTTTAGATGAGGCAGGAGCTGTGGGATTCATTCATGAGAGTGGTTCAACTTGTATGCCACTTGTCCTTCCTGAGAGTGTACTACATTTTGATCAGGATGTAAAATGTAAGATTCGTATTGTTGTAGTGATGTCTGTCAGGTAGAGTGCTGAGTTGAGTGGCCACATGATGCATTGTTTAGGGGGATAAAACTTTCTGCAGCTCAGAGGTATAATTTAATGTCAAGTTGGTACCAAAGAGAGAGAGCATGTTTACTGGAATAAAGGGAAACTTGGCCTGGTGGAGAGCCTAGAAAGAGCAGTAAACTTCTCTGTTGTAAACAACCACACAGGCCAAAGGGTGACCAAATGGAAAGTGTGATAATTAGGGAGTTTTTTCAAGTTTCCAAACTGAACTTTGCAAAAACCAATATTTGCATTTTAATAACCCGTTTTGGTGTGCTGCCTAGAATTTTATATTCAGAAGTGTGCTAGTAACTCAGAAAGGATTGTAAACTGCCTTAAATCTTAAAATGTCTTGTATCTCTTACTTCTCTTGTCACCCCTTTGTCCTACCTTAGCTGTAGGGTCATCCCAAAGCAGTCCCTACCAGACAGGTCCCATCAAGGGAAAATACTTGTTTTTGTAAACCTTGAATGAGTGCTTTAAGTATTGAGGTAGCTTCTTTGAGGTAAAACCATAATGGGTTTAAAGGTAGTGTGTCTAGGGTGATAATGTCATCATGGATCCTGTTATATAATGACTTGCTTCTATAGCCTCCTAGTGTCTGAAGGTCCTGCCTGGCCTCTTGCTTCCCATTATTCTTATGTATGTGGTTTGTTGCGTGGGAAGTCAAAACTGCTTTCTGAGGAATTACTTGTGTAGGGGCTCCTGCAGGGCTGGACTGTGGATTTCTGCATGGCAGGTCTGACAAAAGTGAGAAACAACATTTGTGCTTACTTTTCTGAGTTTTCCAAACCCCAGTTGTTTCACAAATTATAGAAACATAAATATTTTCATTCTGCAGCTAAGAGTGAATTCAAGGAGGTACAGGTAATACAATCCCTGTTTTCCAGGATGGAAAACCTGAGGTACAGAAAGATTAAAGAGCAGACTAGAGATCACACTGCAAGACACTTGCATACCTGGGAACTGGATCTGGGTCTTCTAACTCATCTGCAGTCTCTGATATATTTCAGAAAGATGATACTGAAGGTCTTCTTTTCAGTCTGAGTCTTTTTCTTGCCATGCAAATTCAAGGTACAATGCATCACCTTCAGTGACTAGATGAAACATTGTACTGAGAAACTTGAAAGCATTTGCCAAAAGATGTGCAATGACTGCCTGTAAATACAGATTACCAACTATATGCTAAGAGAAACTAAAGTATTGAGTTTATCGAGAGGGTGTATTTCTTAACATCTTAGTCTGCAAGTCCTGTAGAGAAGCAGTAGTCATACATAGGAGTACAGTTCCCTTTGTGTTTGCATAAACCTGTAAGAGGAGAACCAAATGATTTTTGGCAGTCTGATGAGTAAACAGGGTTTGTGTCATCTGATAGATGTGGAGTTCTGTGTTCTTTTTTGCCTGCTTTGGGACATAATTCAGGAGCAGTATTTTGTACCAAAGGGCTGTCTGATAGGCTCAAGGGGGGATCTCGGGTGCATGGGGAAGGGATATGAAACGAGAAATGGGATGGGGGATTGCAGTGGCTTAATAGGACCTGAAATAAAAAGCATGCAGACCAGTAACCAGGAGAGATGGCGGCTATCCTAGGCTATTTGCCACAGCTAACAGAGGCAATCTTTTAAAAGGACTCAGCCTGACAAGAGGCTAAGAAGGAAATCTCAATTTTTTGACCTGTCTAATATTACATATGATGAGGTCCCTTGGTGTACCTCCATTGTGAGTGAACTTAGTTTTCCTTTGGCTTAAATATTATGCTGGGTGGATTGTACATATATGGTGACTTTTTTGCAGCTGCGAGGAGAACTTTGGAGTCTTAAACATCCTGTATTGTGTAAGGAAAGGGAAGTGACTACTGGCCAAATGGGGAACCATAGGAGAGTACAGATGGGGCTTGCAGATTCAGATTCATGAGGATGAGCTGCTTCAGTGCCTGGGGCAGGGTGTTGAAGCACCTCCATTTCAAAAAGAAATATATGTTTGAGGGTTAAAAATTATTTGGAGTATACAGAAATTCACAGATGTGCTCTGTATGTGCTGTAGTGTGGCTTAACTGAATTGGTTTGGTTTCTTGTGAAGTTGGGTAAATTTCAATCATACCAGAGTCCTGATTGCCTGCTTACCCTTCTGGTCCTGCTTCTGAACTGGAGCCTCACCACTGCTCCTTCCTCTTTGTGGCAGCTAGAGTTCAAGCCCTTACACCACTGCACTGTGAACAGTCATAATAATACTGAAAATAATAGCTATAATATATATGCTAGACACTGTTCTGAGAGTTTGACATATCTCGTTTAGTAGCCTCACTACAACCTTGTAAGGTGGGCACTATTACTATCTTACCTCCGCCAAAAATTATTTTCTTGAACCCTTATCTCCTTGCTGTTCTGTGTTTTTCCCTCTCTGTTGTTAATTGCCGTTGAGTTGATTCCAACTCGTGATAACCCCATGTGTGCAGAGTAGAACTACTCCATAGGGTTTTCAAGGCCATGACCTTTTGGAAGCAGATCGCCAGGCCTGCCTTCCCAGGTGCCTCTGGGTGGGTTTGAACCACCAGCCTTTCGGCTAGTAGTAGAGCACTTAACCATTTGTACTACTCAGGGACTCCTTTTTCCCTTTAGCTCCTCCTATTTATTTGTCCATTCATCCTTCATCCTTTTCATTTCCTCTGTACCACTGTGTGTATTTTATCAAGCAGAGGAGAGGGAAGAAGAATATTCCTGACAAAAGAACAGCATGAGCACAGTCAAGGAAGAGTAAAAGTTCATGGTATGTTTTCAAGGAATGACCAGGAACTATTCGGCAGAGAGGATACTTGAGGGAAGGTGGTAGGAGGTGAAACCAAAAATATATAGACAATGAAAACAAATTATAGAGGCACTTGAAAACCATGCCATGAGTTTTGGGGTTTTAAACAGGGAACTGATGTAAATCTTTTTCATAAAGTAACTCTGATGGCTGAGTGGAGAGTAAATTCTTAGCAAGGGAGAAACAGTTTAGGATTCTGTTAGACAAACCTGGGTGAGAGGGCTGTGGGTATACTTAGTTCCCCAGACATTCTGGTTATTTTAAAAAATTTGCGTACGGTAAAATGCACTCTTTGTTGTGTGCAATTCTGTGGGTCTTGACAGAGGCATAGAATCAGATATCTACCGCCACTGTACTATGCCGAACACTTCCATCAGCTTAAAAAACTCACTTGTGTGGCCCCTTTGTAGTCAGTCCTCTCTTACTCCCCCAGCGTCTGGCAACCACTGATCTGTGTTTCATCTCTCTAGTTTTGCTTTTCTAGAATGTCATATACATGGAATCATACAATATGTAGCCTTTGGGGTCTGGCTTTTTTCACTTAGCAAAATATGCTTAAAAATCTTCCATGTTGTTGTGGGAATCATTAGTCCATTATTCTTTTTAGAGAAAATTTTTGTTTCTTTTGTTGTTGAAAATATACACTGCAAAACATACACCAGTTCAGCAGTTACTACGTGTACAGTTCAGAAACATTGATTACATCACTGATGACAACATCTTGGAGTTGTGCAACCATTCTCACCCTCCATTTCTGAGTTGTTCTACCCCCATTTACATAAACTCCCTGCCCTCTAGGGCTCCTATCTAATTTTTCCAGTTGCTGTTATCAGTTTGATCCCATAGCCCATTACTCTTTATTGTTGAGTGGTTTCTATTGTATGGATGTATCATAATTTATCCATTCACCTGTTAAAGGGTATCTGGATTGTTTTCCAGTTTTTAGTGGTTATAAAAAAAGCTATTATATACATTCATGTACAGGTTTTTGTTTGAGCTTAAGTTTTTATTTCACTTGGGTAAATACCTAGGAGTGGGATTGCTAGGTTTTATGGTAAGTGTATGTTTAACTTTATAGAAACTAACAAATTATTTTTCAAAATGTCTGTACCATTTTGCATTCCCACCAGTGATGAACGAGAATTTCTGTTCCTCTGTAGTCTCTCCAGCATTTGGTATTGTCAGTTTAAAAAAAAAAAAAAAAAAAAAAAAATTTTTTTTATTTATTTATTTTTTTTTATTTTAGCAATTCTAATGGATGTATACTGGTATCTCATTGTGGTTTTAATTTACATTCCCTGACAACTAATGATGTGGGGTATCTTTTCATATGCTTATTTGCCATCTGTATATGTTTGGTGAAATGTCTATTCAGATCCTTTGCTCATTTTTTTGGTTGTGTGTCTTATTGTTTGGTTTTGAGAGTTCTTTATATATTCTGGGAACAAATACTTTATCAGCTATGTTATTTGCAAATGTTTTCTTCCAGTCTGTGACTTGTCTTTTCATTCTCTTAACAATGTCTTTCACAGAGCAAAAGTTATGAATTTTCATAAAGTCCAATTTATGATTTTTTTTTTCTTTTATGGATTGTGTCTTTGGAGTTGCAACTTAAAAACTCATAGCCAAACCCAATGTCATGCACATTTTCTCTTATTTTTATTTTTAGAAGTTTTATAGTTTTGTACTTTACATTTAGGTCTGTGATCTATTTTGAGTTAATTTTTGTATAAGATATGAGATACATATGGACACCCAATTGAACTAGCACCATTTTTGAAAGATTATCATTTCTTCATTAATTGCCTTTGCACCTTTGTCAAAAACCAGTTGACTATATTTGGTATGGATCTATTTCTGGGGTCTCTACTGCTCCATTGATCTACATGTCTCTTCCTTCACCAATATCACGGTGTCTTGAGTACTGTAACTTTATAGTAAGTCTTGAAATTGGGCACGGTAAGTTCTCCAACTTCCTGCATTATTGTTTTTAATCCCTGTGTAGTATTTTATAGGTGTATCATAATATACTTAACCAGGTTTCTACTGAAGGACATTTAGAGTGTTTAGTTTCTTGCCATTATAAATGATGTGGAGATGAACATTTTTGCACATACAGCACATCTAGCAACATATTTGCTCTTGTGTGAGTCTGTCTTCAGGGTACATTCCTAGAAGGGGATTGCTAGATGAGAGGATGCACACATTCTGTTCAACACCCCCCTACCCCCCGGCCCTGGTTCTCCAAGACTTTATTAGATTATTTATTTAATTGAGGTAAAATTCACATAACATAGTTAACCATTTTTAAGTAACAATTCAGTGTTATCTAGTACATTTCATTATGTTGTGCAACTACCACCTCTGTCTAATTCCAAAACATTTTCATCACCCAAAAAGGAAACCCCACACCTATTAAGTAGTTAACTCCCTATTTCCCTGGCAACTGTCAGCTTGCTTTCTGTCTCTGTGGATTTACATGTTCTGGATATTTTGTATAAATGGAATCATACAATATATAACCTTTTGTGTCTGGCTTCTTTCACTTACATTAGTTGTAGTATGTATCAGGACTTCATTCCTTTTTATGGTTAAATAATATTCCATTGTATGGATATACCATGATTTTTTTGTTTATCCATTCATCCATTGGTGGACATTTGGGTTGTTTCCATAGTGCTGCTGTGAACATGTGTGTACATGTATTGTTTAAGTACCTGTTTTCAGTTCTTTTGGATATATACCTCGGAGTAGAATTGCTAGCTACATAGTAATTCTATGTTTAACTTTTTGAGGAATCACCAAACTGTTCTCCACAGCTGCTGAGCCATTATAATAGCCAGCATTTTACATTGGCCAGTCTTGAGGCTATAAAGATGACCACAGAATGGGAACTTTATTGTTAACTTTTTTTTCTCTCTTAAATGAGCCCTTTTGTTTCTGTCCCAGCATTATAGTCACACAGCATTGTCTGTGTGTATATTTCCAGCTTTCCATCATGCTCACTCTTGAGAATCTTAAAGGAGTTCAGTGTATGGTAGCTATCTTCTCAGTTTCTGGAATTTAATTTACCTCAGTAGGAATTCATAACTTTATGCAAGCAAACAGACCAGAGTCAGATGGGAATAAAAATTCTACTGGTAAGAGGTAGCAGAAACAGCTTGCGTTATAGGCAGAACATCTCAGCTTTAGTCCTGTCTCTACTACGAGCCAATTGTATGGCTAGGAGAGCTGTTGAGCCTCAGTATTTTCAAGTGCAAAATTCAGGGGATTGAACTGGATGGAAAATCTTTGAAGTTTCCTTATACTCATGCTTCTTCAGTTTGCAGATGGACTTCCAAGCAGCCACTGCAAAGGCTCTGCATTGCAAAGTTTCTCACGTTTTAACTTAAAAGTTTGTGCCAATTTTGCATTCTCTGCCCTAATCTATTTATATTTATTTAAATGTAAAAATGTTTTACATTTTTTACCACTTAGTAAGATTGATTCTCTGGAAGAATTCATCACATACTCGCTATGGACTTCTTAGTTTGAGAAGCATGGCCTTACATGATTCCAGTTCCTTTTCTCTTACATAGAGAGACAGCTATAGGTAGAATAAAAGCCAAGATCCGCACTGTAAATTCCAAACCAGTCCTCTCTCCAGACTGACTGAACAGGTCAGGTACAGGTTCTCCCACTTTCTGAGCATCGTAATCTGTCTATCCAATATGTCTGCTGTTGAATTTCTGCTGAACAAAGCTAAAAGGAGTAATTGCCTGCTGTGATGTTCTTGGGTACAGCTAATTCATTCTTTCTAATCTAGTAAAGTTTAAAAAAAAAAAAAATTAGTTTTTTTTTTACTACAGAAGAAAAGTTAATCAAAAGACTGACCTTTTTTTCCTACTATTCAGCATCTGTTTTAGTTGAATTTTGACTAAAGAAAAATTGACTTTCTGGTGAGTGCCAATAACCTTTAAAATACATGTATATATTTAATACAAAACTCTCTTTTCCTGAAGCTTAGACTGTTATAACTGGGAGGGATATTAGAGAAACTTGAGGTTCCAGGAGAGAAAGTGACTTCCCAGAGTCACAAAGCCTATTTGTATAGAACAGGGATTAGCAACATAGTGGGAAAAGAACACTGACCGTGGAGTCAGAAGACATGAATTCAAAGTTTGCATCTGCTACTAGCTAGCTCTGTGACATTGGACAGTTTATGCAGTGTATCTGAATTTTCGTTTCCTCATTAGAAAAATGAGGATAAAATTATCTCATAGATTGTAAAACTTAGCATAGGGTCTGGTACTCTGTACCTTATAGAGAGAGGATTTAAGTCAGTATTTATGTGTTAGGTGCTGTGCTAGGTGCTGGAGCTAGAGATAAAATACACAATTTCTTCTCTCAGAACTTGTAGTCTAGTGATGTAGACAAATATTTTAAAGTTGTGTACAGTAAGTCTTGTGATAGAGGGTAAATACACGGTGTTAGGAGAACTCTGAAGACAAGCACAGATGGGGGAGGAGTTGGGAGAGGTCTCAGGGAAGGCTTTCTCATGGAGTGATGCTAATGAGCTTGAGGCTAGATTTTCATTTTAGAAAGATCACTGGCTGTAGTGTGGACATAAATTGGAGGCATTGCCGTGAGTCGAAATCGACTCAATGGCACACAACAACAGCAACAATATACAAATAGGAAGGTCAGTGAGAAGCTGTTTGAATAGTCTAGTTGAAAGATCATGAGGCCTTCAATTGATGTAATGGGTGGCAATGAACTTTGAGATATTTGTAGAAACTGGCATGGACAGAACTTGGGACAGATTGGAAGCGGGGAGGAAGGGAGGGATGGAGTGGGGAGAGAGAGATAAAGGATTCTAGGAACCCTACCAATTATGGACACATCAAGTTTTAGGTGCCTTTTTGGGGTGGTGGTGATGATGAAGATGATGACTGCTGACTTTTAGTGGTCACTTCCTGTATGGCAAGCCGTATGCCACATGCTTTGCATATGTTAGTCATTAATCTTCATGTTAACCCTTTGAGGCTAGATTTTAAGATTATCCCCACTTTAGATGACGAATCTGAGGCACAGAGAAGTTAGAATAACTTGCCCAAAGTTACTTAGCTAGTAAATGGTGGAGCCAGGATTTAAATCTAGACAATCTGGCTCCAGAGTCCTTACTAATAACCACTTTACTATACTGCCTTTCAGTGATGATGGGGATGTTCACTAGATAGTTGAATATACAAGTCTGACACCCAGAAGAGAGAACTAGACTGCAGGTATGGATTTGGGGAGTTATCAGCACAAAAATCGTCATAGGAACTATGGATGTTTCCCAGCGAAAGCTTTTAGTCTAGAAATGGCAGGTAGATGGCATAAAGACTGCCATTTCTCCTGTGACAGACATTGCTAATAGATCAGTGCCTGGCTTCAGTAGAGAAGACTGAGGAGCCAATGAGATAGAAAGAAAACCAGGAGAGAATGGTGCTGTAGAAGCCCCAAAGGAGAGTGATTTATGAAGCAGGGAGAGCCCAATAGTATCAGATTATTGCTTTTTCCATTACTTGGCTTTGAGAACAGTGTTATATTTGGCAATCAGGGTTCATTAGTGACAGCAGCAAATGAGATATC
The DNA here is from genome assembly GCA_030035585.1 of Dugong dugon. Taxonomy (NCBI): domain Eukaryota; kingdom Metazoa; phylum Chordata; class Mammalia; order Sirenia; family Dugongidae; genus Dugong; species Dugong dugon. The sequence continues at coordinate 64,880,217 of CM057462.1, read as the reverse complement.
CACAGAGCAGTGGGGGCAGCCAGCATAGAAGGTAAATGGTTGTATTAATCCAAGGTTGTGGTTTTCAGGTCAAGTGTAATCCAGAGAGGCAAGAAAACGATTGAAGGACTTCAGGATCTAATTTGGATTGGTAAAGTCAAGAAAGGGAAGATAACTTGGGAGGAGGAACTTGATGCCCCATTCTTCCTCATATAGTCCAGTTTCTAAGATTATTTGCTCAGCATACATATTGAATAGGTATGGTGAAGGGATACAATCCTGACATACTTTTCCTGATTTTAAACCATGCAGTATCCCCTTGTTCTGTTCAAATCACTGCCTCTTGATCTATGTACAGGTTCCTCATGAGCACAATTAAGTGTTCTGGAATTCCCATTCTTTGCAATGTTATCCATAACTTGTTATGATCCACACAGTCGAATGCCTTTCCATAGTCCATAAAACACAGGTGAACATCTTTCTGGTATTCTCTGCTTTCAGCCAGGATCCATCTGGCATTAGCTATGATATCTCTTGTTCCATATCATCTTCTGAATCCAGCTTGAATTTCTGGCAGTTCCCTGTTGATATACTACTGCAGCCACTTTTGAGTAAATCTTCAGCAAAATTTTACTTGCATGTAGTATTAATGATATTGTTTAATAATATTATTTGATAATTTCTGCGTTCAGTTGGATCACCTTTCTTGGGAATAGGCATAAATATGGATCTCTTCCAGTCTGTTGGCCAGGTAGCTTGGCATAGACAAGTGAGCACTTCCAGCACTGCATCTGTTTGTTGAAACATCTCAATTGGTATTCCGTCAATTCCTGGAGCCTTGTTTTTCGCCAGTGCCTTCAGTGCAGCTAGGACTTCTTCCTTCAGAGCCATCGGTTCCTGATCATATGCTACATCCTGAAATGGTTGAACGTTGACCAGTTCTTTTTGGTTTAGTGACTCTGTGTATTCCTTTCATCTATTCCTTCTATCTTTTGATGCTTCCTACGTCGTTTAATATTTTCCCTGTTGAATTCTTCACTATTGCAACTCGAAGCTTGAATTTTTTTCTTCAGTTCTTTCAGCTTGAGAAATGCCGAGTGTGTTCTTCCCTTTTGGTTTGCTATCTCCAGCTCTTTGCACATGTCATTATAGTACTTTACTTTGTCTTATTGAGACGCCCTTTGAAATCTCTGTTCAGCTCTTTGACTTCAGCATTTCTTCTTTTTGCTTTAGCTACTCGACGTTCAAGAACAAGTTTCAGAGTCTCTTCTGACGTCCATTTTGGTCTTTTCTTTCTTTCCTGTCTTCAAAGACCTCTTGCTTTCTTCATATATGATGTCCTTGCACACCTCTTCTGGTGTTTGCTCATTAGTGTTTAATGCGTCAAATCTATCCTTGAGATGGTCTCTAAATTCAGGTGGAATATACTCAAGTTCGTACTTTGGCTCTCATGGACTTGTTCTAATTTTCTTCAGTTTCAGCCTCAACTTGCACGTGAGCTGTTGATGGTCTGTTCCACAGTCAGCCCTTGGCCTTGTTCTGACTGATGATATTGAGCTTTTCCATCATCTCTTTCCACAGATGTAGTCGATTTGATTCCTGTGTATTCCATCTGGTCAGGTCCACATGTGTAGTTGCTGTTTATGTTGTTAAAAAAAGGTATTTGCAATGAAGAAGTTGTTGTCTTGCAGAATTCTATCATGGGATCTCTGGCATCATTTCTGTCACCAAGGCCATATTTTTCAACTACTGATCCTTCTCTTTTGTTTCTAACTTCTGCATTCCAATCACCAGTAATTATCAGTGCATCCTGATTGCGTATTCAATCAATTTCAGACTGCAGAAGTTGGTAAAAATCTTCAGTTTCTTTATCGTTGGCCTTGGTGGTTGGTGTGTAAATTTGAATAATAATCGTATTAACTGATCTTCCTTGTAGGGATATGGATATTATCCTATCACTGACAGCATTGTACTTCAGGATAGATCTTGAAATGTTCTTTTTGATGATGAATGCAACGTCATTCCTCTTCAAGTTGTCATTCCAGGCATAATAGACCATATGATTGTCTGATTCAAAATGGCCAACTCCAGTCCATTTCAGCTCACTAATGCCTAGGATATCAATGTTTATACGTTCTATTTCATTTTTGACAAGTTCTAGTTTTCCTAGATTCATACTTCATACATTCCATGTTCTGATTATTAGTGGATGCTTGCAGCTATTTCTTCTCATTTTGAATCATACCACCTCAGCACATGAAGATCCAGAAAGCTTGACTCCATCCATGTCATTAAGGTCGACGCTACTTTGAGGAGGCAACTCTTCCCCAGTTGTCTTTTGAGTGCCTTCCAACCTGAGGGCCTCATTTTCTGACACAGTTTTGAACGGTGTTCCGCTGCTATTCATAAGGTTTTCACTGGCTAATTCTTTTCAGAAGTAGACCGCTGGGTCCTTATTCCTAGTCCGTCTTAGTCTGGAAGCTCAGCTGAAACCCTGTTACCACAGGTGACCCTGCTGGCACTTGAATACTGGTGGCATAGCTTCCAGCATCACAGCAACACACAAGCCCCTGCAGTACGACAAACTGACGGACGCATGGGAGATAATTCCTAGTATTGTCATAATCTGATTTGTTCAGAGAGAAGCATTTTATCCAAATTCATTTCTATATCCACAGACCACAGGTGACCTTTGGGAGTCTGGGAAATGGAACAGAGTGGCATGCTTTTAAAAGATGGCACAGATCCTTTTAGCTGTGTTCCCAACACTCAGTGCTGGCTGTTCTGTGCCAGATTCTATATGTAGAGTCACACTGAAACTATAATTGGAGGCTGAAAAGAGAGGAAATGTAATCGTTCAGCTATACACCTAATGTGTCCTGGTGGAACAGTGTTTTCTAGGCATGTAATAAAATTATAAGCCTGATTGTGGCATTTAAAATACGAATACCACCTAAACCTGGGCCAAATGTGACATTTAGAAAATTTATTGGTTTCTAGGTTTGTTTAGATACTTATCCTTAGTGCATACGTATAAAATCTTGCTGTGTTTTTTGCTTTTTAGCTGTGGGGTATAATTTTTTAAAAGATTTGAATTGATAAATAATGTATAGCCATGTTGTTGTTGAGTTAATGCTGACTCATAAAAATGTGCAATTCATAACTGTATAGTTCAATAGGTTGTCCAGAACTAAAAATAGCTGTGTAGCCACAATTCAGTTCAAGAAGTAGAGCCTTATGAGCCCTTTCAATAATTTTGAAAAATTTATTTCATTGCTGGTATTCTCTGGTTTCTTATTGTGCATAAACTTTATCATTCCAATCTTTTTAAAGAAATTTTTTTTTATGGAAAATTTCCAGTATATATTTCCAGCATATACAAAAGAGCCAATAGTAGATTGAACTCCTGTGTATCCATTGCCCAGCTTCAATAGTTCATAAAGCTAATCTTGTAAATTATGTTCTGTCTCCCCATTATTGCAGTGTAAATCCCAGTTATCATATACTTTCATGCATATATACTTCAATAAAGTTAAAAATTCTTTTTATTTTTTAAATGTAACCATCAGACCATTGTTGCACTTAAAAATTAACAATTATCTTTAGATATGTAGTCAGTATCACCCATATCTTAATGCCCAATTTCTTTTAATCTAATGGTAGAGGAGGAGGGGGAAAAAAAACCTTTGCCATTGAGTCGATTCTGACTCATAGCGACCCTATAGGCCAGAGTAGAACTGTCCCATAGGGTTTCCAAGGAGCAGCCAGTGGATTCAAACGGCTAACCTTCTGGTTAGCAGCTGAGCTCTTAACCACTGCGCCACCATAAGAGGGAAAGGGTTAACAAATCACTCAAATATGAGAATTTACATTGGTAACCATGATTTAGTACTTTCACGTGAGTTACAGTTTTAGTTTAACTCTTTATATGAACAAGAGCTCTGCTTTCTTTAAACTATTAACACTCTTCTGATGTTTGTTGGAGTTTTTAATGCCATCAACCGCACTTTGACAATAGACCACTTTCTTTAGTAAATGAATGAACACTAGTTTTGTGGTTATCTTTTGTTTGATTATGTTTATGTGGTGTTTTAAAATAATTTGTTTTTGTTGTTGAGCATATATACAGCAAAAACATTGACCAGTTCCAGTTTCTACATGTACAGTTTGGTGACATTGATTACATTCTTCTGTTTGTGCAACCATTCTTACCCTCCTTTTCTAAGCTGTTCCTCCTCCATGAACATAAATTCACTGCTTTCTAAGGTTCCTGTCTAATCTTTTGTTGCTGTCGTCAATATGATCCCATATAGGTAGTTCTTAAGAGAGTGTAATGCTCAAGGCAGACATTCTTTACTAGTTAAGCTAAACTATTGCTTGGTTTTAAGAAGACTTCGGGGGTTATTTTGGTTTAAGATTTAAAGATTTTCTCAGGGCAATAGTTTCAAGGGTTTATCCAGCCTCCGTGGCTTCAGAAAGTCTGGAGTCCATGAGAATTTGAAATTTCATTCCACATTTTACCCTTTTTGATCAGGATTCTTCTATAGAGTCTTTGATCAAAATGTTCCGTATTAGTAGCCGGGCACCATCCAGTTCTTCTGGTCTGTTGGCAAAGGTATGTATTTGTTTTTTTAAACTCGTTAATATAGGGGCAGCTAGAAGATAAGAAAGGCATATTATAGGATGAAAGTTTATCTAGCCTTCTTGGGCCTCTGATAGAACATGTTGGTAGAGGTATTTAAAATTTGGCTTTGGGGGGAGTAGTTGTATATTTGCAACTATGCATTTCCTTAACTTTAATCTCAGTGTTAAAGATGAGAATCCTCGTTACTGTAAATTACTTATTAGATACCCTTGACTGGCAAAATCAAGTTGTTGCTATGTAAGTTCTTTAACATTGGGTCATTTGGAATTCTAAGCCACAACAGAGCCAACTAAGTAAGGGCTCTAGGAAAAGAGAGAGAGAGGAACATACAATTATTCACTCCTTTTCCCCTTTAGTTTTCTTAATTTGCACAGTAGAAGACACCAGTATATGGTATTCCCTACAGCACTTTCATGAAAGCAGAAGGAGGTCTTGTTCAAGTTACACAGAAAAGAACAGCCTATGATTTAAGATTCCATCAATATTCAAGTGTAAGAATGGAATACTGCTGTCAGGCACAGAATAAATGTGTTAAAGGCAGAGCTGATTCTTTCCCTATGACTCTATTTATTTCACTGTTTTTTCTGTGCGCTGTTTTACTGTTTAGCAGTTTTATTTTGTTGAGGGTAGCTTATATCTTCCGGAGCAGATAAACTCATAGCTAAGAGCCCAAAGGCTTCAGAGTGATGAATAGTGACACTGAAATTATTTCTCTATCTCCTCATGTTGTTGTTCTGGTAGCAATATTGGTAGTGGTAATGGTAGTAATATGATGACCTTTATATAGCACTTACAGGGTGCCAGGCAAAAAGAACTAAGTGCTTTACATGTATTATTAACTCATTTACATAATCCCCACTGAACCCTGTGAGATAGATATTATTATCCCCATTTTACTAAGGAGAAATTGAGGCACAGAAAAGTTAAGTAACTAACTACTCCAAGTAGTAATAACTAGTAAGTGGCAGAGCTAGGAATTGATCTGAGGCAGCCTGGCGCCAGGGTCCTTCCTCTTAACCATTATACTGTACTGTATTTATTTGACATCCATATAAGTAAAGGGAAACGCGAGATAAAAAATGCTTTTAAAATCTTTGTGGGCTCTATGGAACTTATTATTTGTTCGTTCAGTGCCCTCTGTAGAATCAGTGATTACAGAGAGAACATTTAATCTGAAAGCATTCATTCCTATTTTCAAAGTAGTATTTTCAGATCTGTTCTCCATTTAAGACCTTGCATTTAGAAAAAGTACACTTGAACTTTTTAGTTGAATTGGCAGATCAAGAGCTTACAGACAGGATATTGCGTGTGAGTGTTTAGATTGTATGTGCTAACCCCCTGAAGCAGTAATTTGGATAGATAATAATGTTTCCACCAGAGTGCAGCAGTATTAGCAGTTCTGACTTCAGAGTGTTTATGTGTGTATTTTATATGTATCTTGGTAGATAGGCCACTTCACAAACTGAGCCAATCTTATACAAAATTCTGAAAACCTTTTAGAGCCATTGAAATCCAAGAAATCTCTAAGCATTTTGAAGTAGGACTATGAGCAATGTGAAATGTTACCTTTCTGGAGACTTGTGATAAGTAGGATAAATAAAACAACCTGCCCATTTTTAAATGCTTAAAATTCAGGTCTAAAGAACCTCTTTTAATCTTGCAGAATTAGTTCTCACTTGGGCATAGATTTGCGTACCCTCTTACCTTTTTAAGTCTGCGCTAATAGACACTTTTTTTTTTCTTTCCATTTTTTAAAAAAATTGTGATGGAAATATATGTAACAAAACATTTGCCGGTTCAACAATTTTTACATGTAGAATTCAGTGACATTGATTACATTCATCATGTTGTGCAACCATCACCACTATTCTTTTCCAAATGATCCAGCCACCATTAACAAAAACTTAGTGACCCCTAAGCAATGATTCCCCTTCCCTTTCATCTCTGGTAATCACTAATAAGCTTTGGTCTCTATATATTTACATATTTCATATGAGTTGGATCATGGAATATTTGTTCTTTTGTGACTGATTTATTTAATGCAGTGTAATGTTTTCAAGGTTTCTGTTGTAGCATGGGTCAGGACTTCATTTATCTTTATGACGGAGTACTATTCCATTGTTTGTAGGTACCACATTCTGTTTATCCATTCATCTTCTGATGGACATTTAAGTTGTTTCCACCTTTTGCCTATTGTGAATAGTGCTACAGTGAACACTGGTGTACTCATAGCTACTATTTAATAAAAAAGCCAATGCTTGATTTTCTCCTGCTTCCTATCTTCTTGGGTTTTGTGGATCTGGCCATACTCTCAGTACCTGTGTTAGAACACATCTGCCCTGGTGCTTTGGGTCCGTCAAGTGTTTGGCTGGAGGGATGAATAGGTCACTAGTCCATCCATCAAGTGTGCCTTTTATAGAGGTAGATGACTTTCTCATGTTCATTTTCTTTCCCTTAGGTCTATGAAGGCTTAGACATCATCACCAACAAGGTTTCTGCCCAAGAGCAGAGAATCTGCCAGCATCACATGATCAGCTTTGTGGATCCTCTTGTGACAAATTACACAGTGGTGGACTTCAGGAACAAGGCGACTACTCTGATATCCTTAAGAAAGCTAGCAACTAGGCTTAGTGGGTGCAAGGCAGCCCAAGCCAAGCAAGAAGTTTCCTCTTTCTAGTGGTAATTTTTTCTAAGCAGGGGCATTCAAGACCTAACTACCAAGAGGGAGCATCCCCATCAGAACCATGTGGATTGAAACATAGAGTGCCTTGCTACTCAAACTGTGGTCCTTGGAAGACAGTGTTTCCTAGGAGTTTGTTAGAAATGCTTGATCTTGGGTCCTACCTCAGACCTACCTTATCATAATCTACATTTTAACAAGAGTCCCAAGTGATTCATATGTACATTAAAATTTGAGAAGCACTGGTTTAGTGGAGAGAACACTGATTTAGGGATCAGAAGATCTATGTACTAGTCCTAGAACTGCTACTTTATTGTGTGAATTTTATTGGGTAATGCACTTAATGAACTCCTTTGAGCCTCAGCTTCCTACTCTTTAAATGGGGGATACCAAATTAATTTATAAACATATTGAAGTTACAATTAGAATTTCAGAGTTGTTGATGGGTGCAAGAGGACCGGGAAAAAAACAGTTCTGGATGAGACTAAGATGTTTTTGAAAAAGAATCATGTAAAGGGGGCTTGCACTGCCAGATATTACAACATTAAAAAGTCATAATAATTAGAATGGCATGGAACTTAACGTTGTTGTTAGGTACCGTCGAGTCAGTTCCGACTCATAGTGATCCTATGGACAGCGGAATGAAACACTGCCCAGTCCTGCACCATCTTCACAATCGTTGCTATGTTTGAGCCCATTGTTGCAGCCACAGTGTTAGTCCATCTTGTTGAGGGTCTTCCTTTTTTTCTCTGACACTCTGCTTTACCAAGCATGATGTCCTTCCAGGGACTGGTGCCTCCTGATAACATGTCCAAAGTATGTGAGACGAAGCCTTGCCATCCTGACTTCTAAGTAGCATTCTGGCTGTACTTCTTCCAAGACAGATTTGTTTGTTCTGGCCATCCATGGTATATTCAGTATTCTTTGCCAACACCGTAATTCAAAGGCATCAATTCTTTGGTCTTCCTTATTCATTGTCCAGCTTTCGTATGCATATGAGGCAATTTAAAATTCCATAATACTACATAATACTAGAAAAATTTATGTCACTGAAGAGAAAGCCCACATACAAACTCAAATGTATGTATATTTTTCGCTTATTATCAAGGTGATGTTTTTAGACAGTGGAGAAATGATGAAGTAGTTAATAATTGTTCCTGGGACAGTTAATTCTTTTGGAAAAAAATAAAGTCGGATCCTTATATATGACACAATAATAAATTCTAGATGGATTTCAGAATTATATATTTAGTGCCACTTTAAAACAAATGGGAGCACATATAATTGAGTACTTATGTGATTTATATAAGGAAATGGCTTTATAAAGATAATTTTTTTTAAAAAGAAGGAAAATAGCTAGATTTGAATATGTAAGAATTAAGAATTTGTATTGGTGGGAAGTGTATCAAGCAGAACTCCTAGGTATATACCCTAGAGAAGCTCTTGTACAGTATACAGGAGATCTTTCTGATAATAGCATTGCTCTTAATAGCAAAAACATATAGACACTGAGATGCCCACTTCCAGATGAATGTATGAAATTTGCCCTATTCACATAGTTGAGTACTTTCCAGCAGTGAAATAGCAGCAGAATAAATTGCAGCTATGTACATCAACGATTGTGTAAGAATCTTGGAAACAATTTTAAGTGGGGAAGAATACAGAAGGATACATACATGTTGATACTATCTGTTGTTAAGTTTAAAAAGCAAGCAAAACTAACCAGTGTATTGTTTAGGAATACACACATACCAGCATTGATAATAAAGAAAAGCAACAGAATGGTGAAAAAAAACAAAACAATTCAGGGTAGTGGTTCCCTCTGGGAGGGTAAGTAGGAGGTTGGGATGGGAGGGAATACAAAAGAGGTTTCAGAGGAATTGGTAATTTTCCATTTCTTACATTGGGTTCCTCATGAGTATTTGTTTTATTATTAGGCTTTGTAATTTACATATGTATATTTTTTTGTGTGTATTGAATATTTTATAATTAAAATAAAGGAAAACAGCCCCCTGTAAACAAAATTTAAAAAGCAGACTACAAACCAGAGGGAATATATTTGTAACATATGAAAGGCAAATGGTTATTCTTAACATATGAAGAATTTTTAGAAATCAATAAGAAAAATGCATAAAGGACATGAGCAGTAATTTACAAAGGAAAACATGCAAATGGTGATAAATATGAAAAAGGGTTTACCCTTGCTGTTAATCAAGGATATGCAAATCAAAATAATGAGATAGTAGTTTTGTTTTTTTTTTTAACCTATCAAATGGGTAGAGATTAAAATGCAGATAATAAATTCCTGTCCTACCTGCTTTACAAGGCTGTTGTATCAGATGACATAATGTATATGTTAACCCTTTGCAAATTAAAATATATCACCAAATGTAAGTTGTTGCAGTAAGACAGTTGGGTTGTTTAGAAAGGACTGATACAAAATAACCAATTAAGATTTTCAAAGGGCAGCAACAATAGAGAATGACAATCAGATCACTTATAGGTTAGGATATTTGTAAAGTTAGGGAAGAGCTTAGAATCAGAATATCAGAATGTCAGCCTTCTTGATCTGACAGATAAAGGTACTGGATACTGAGGCCCAGACAGGAGAAGGGTTTTGCTGAAGATCACAGTTTTTTCATGGCTTTGAGCAAAGAAATTAAGCCTTTTCCCACCATATATCTCCTATCCTGTCTCCATGTCTTCTCCACTTGATCTCCTTCTTCTGCTACCTCACCATTTCCCTGTCCCCTTTTTGTTTTGCTCCCTTTCCCTTTGTTAATTGTATTACTTGGCTGAAGTTTTGTTTTACTGTATGCTCCCTATAATTAATTTAAAGGGTAGAATAGAGGTTTTCTGTTTCTCTTTTTAAAACAAATAGGCAGTGATTCTTCTTTATGATCCTTGATTGGTAACATCTTTCTTCTCACCCACTCCAACCTCTTACGGGTTATTGGGCTTCTGATAGAAGAGGTTATCTATCTCTGTGCTCATAGACTGGCTAGCAGAAGAAAGAAGCGTGTAAATGATTCTTTAGGTATTAAAAGTAATTGTTTTTTTACCAAGTATCCTCAGAAGCAAAGCTCTTCTTAAAGCAGATAATTATATGTTCAACAGAGATTCTAAAGAGAGGAATTCAGAGTAGCAGGGAGATAAAAACAATAGTGGTTAAAGTAAATTGAGTGCTGAATATTTTCCAGACACTGGTAGGAAGATTTATGTGCATTGTCAAATTTAATGCTCTTAAGAACTCATGAGAACCTTATAGATGAGAAAACTGGAGCTCAGACAGGTTAACTTGCCCAAGAGTTGGAGCTAGTAATCGAAGTCTATTGTGTCTCCAGAGCCCATGCTTTGTAGTTTATCTGGTGAGGTCTCAAGTAGCAAAAACATGTGCACTACTGTGTAATGGGTGGAGGCTGACTGAGTCTAAGAACCATGGCTTAGAAAAGCCAGCTTGTGTTTTGCCTTACAAGGTAATGGATGTCACTTGATGGCTTCTGAGTAGCTGACACTTGGTTCTGTGAGAGTCCTTGGGCTTCTGCTCACTATACTGATTTGGAATACCAACAAAACTGAATTTTAGCAGCAAGGTCAGGAAATTCTAGAACTGGAAGGAATTACCATCATGCATTTGTCTCTGGTTTATGCACGTTCCTTCCAAACTGATTGGAAATGATTCTGAGAAATCATGAGAAACAGTGAAGACTGGTATCAATTCATCTTGGTTTATACCCTTTCTCCTCTGCTCTGCAGACAAATGAATGTGGTTTCTTGCTAATACCCTCTTCCCAAGTGAGTCAGGAGTTTCTTCTTCATATAAAATATTGTGATGTCTTTCTTAATGTTCACATTGAAGATATATTTGCTCGAGACAAAATTCCTATTGTCGTGGGAGGAACAAATTATTACATTGAGTCTCTGCTCTGGAAGGTTCTTGTCAGTACCAAGGTATGTTTAGTTCACTTGTAACTCACTGAAAAAAAATGGGTTCCACTTTCTTACCAGCAAATTTTAGTGGAAGGAAGGTTGACTTTTGCCTATTATACACAATAACTGTAATTTTCCTACTTAATATTCTGAAGCAGATGCCACCTCAGTGTGTGAAGTGTGCTCCTCTAGGCTGTCCTGAAGGCAGGGGTTGTGTGTGGCACAAATGCTCCTCTGTGGCTTAATTAGCATCTCCACATAAGTTAACAGTATATTAGTCTAATTCAGCATTTCCTGGCTGGCAGCAGAGTCCACGTCAGGGACGTTTTCACCACTCACCTTTGCTACAGAGATGCTATTGCATGGGGTGAGACTTTGCAGACTGTTGTGTTACGTTAATTCTGGTCCACTCTTTGGTCACCCTTGCTGAGAAGACTAGATTCCTGGATATGTTAAGATAGATGTTGTAGCCCTGGTACTTGTGTACACTTCTGACCAGGAAGCAGGGTACCTGAGTCCTCCCCTAGACAGTAAGTCCTGCTTCCTTTTTGTTTGCTGTGGCCTCACAGCACTTAGAACCACTGTGTATTAGAATTCTTTGTTTATAATCTGTCTCTCGCTACATTGCAAGATCTTCGATTCATCTCTATTCTGTATTCCTAACACTTAGCAAAGTGCCTGGCAACTTACCCGGTCTCAGTTAACGTTTATTTAATTGTTGAATTAAGTTTATGTATAGACCTTCATTTAATAGCCCCAGGAGATGGACACTGAGAAAGTGATTGACTTGAAAGTAGAGCTTGAGAAGGAGGATGGCCATGCACTCCACAAACGCCTAAGCCAAGTGGACCCGGAAATGGCCACCAAGCTGCACCCACATGACAAGCGCAAAGTGGCCAGGTAAGAAAGCCTGGACTTGCTGACTCCAAATTCCTTTAGAGTTGGGGGACAGTCAGTTCTTCAGTTTGCCTGGGTGACAAGAGAGGTTTGGTAATATCAGCTAGTGTAGATGGATGTGTTGTTCTAGCTCAGCAGGTTAGGAGGCCCTGAATTAATGCCTCGGTCCAACTACCTCAATAAATAGTTGCACCCTACTTTGTTGTTACATTTAAAATGCATCATACAATATAGTCTTTCCCTAGGGCCTATGTAATCTTGCTTCATTTTCTGTTTGATCTTTGCTTATATAACAGTTGCCATATAAATTTTTTTCTGGCATGCAGGCCGTTTGCATTGTGATTTGGGTTTCATAATTGATTGTGCAATGCTGAGTTCTACCCTAGCAGTTTTCCCTGTGGGAGGTGGATCTTATAAAACTGTCTCATAGATCAGCTCACCTTTACACATGGAGACTTTTTGTAGGAAGAGAGGTGGTGAATGAACTCAGAAGGTCATGTTTTCTCAGGTTTTTTTGACATTGCAGCCTCATGTTAGGTTTATTTTTTTACAGCGTTGGGAATGATATGAATGATATCCTATCTGATATAGTAGAGGACCTCATGAAGAACCTAAAACATAGATGATTATGCAAATTAAATGTTGTAACACCTCAAATTGATAGGGGCTATGAAGTATCCTACTCAAATATATTTTCTAGATCAATGTTTCTTTATCCTTTTTTTTAAAATTATTGCCCCCAAAGGATCCTTTTTAGAAAATCTTTTTCCTAATTGTGCTAGCCTCCCCATGAAATTTATCACTGAAGAATAAGGTTTTTCAGGTAGGGTTGTACTTTGGAGGCCCACAAACCAATATCTTAAGTTTTTTTGCCTCATTGAGGAAAATATCACCCTTGTGACAATGCCTGTTCTAGATAAATGAAGTTGATACTTAAAAGTATCCAGATGTTTTATTTTAAACTTTTAACAGAAATATTTCAAAAATTTTTTGAAAACTCAGGAACATTATGATGAACATTCTTTTTTAAAAACATTCATTTTTATATTGTTTCATGACATGGTTTTAGAGCTTGGTCATTGTTATTCTCTCTTTTTACTAATCGGTTCTTCCTTATCACCTCTCCTCATTTTGCTACTTCTAAACTAGTAATGGAAGGAGCCCTGGTGGTGCAGTGGTTAAAGCACTCAGCTGCTAATCGAAAGGTCAGCAGTTCAAAGCCACCAGCGGCTCTGCAGGAGAAAAGACCTGGCAGTCTTCTCCAGTAAAGATTACAGCCTAGGAAATTCTATGAGGCATTTTTATTCTGCCATAAAGGGTCGCTATGAGTCAGAATCAACTCAGTGGCACACAACAACAACAAACTAGAAAGGAGTTTGAGAATTGTGTCTTAGTAAGAGTCATTAGTTTTAAGCTAGAACTCAAGGGTCTCTTCTATAGAGAGGATTGGAGGACTTTCTCATCTTTCTTTGGGTTTGAGGCTTGTATTCTAACTTCCAGATAAATGAGATATCTATTACAGGCAGTCCCTGGATTATGAATGAATTCCATTCCTAAATCTGCACGTAAATCAGAATAGTTTAAGTAGTATCTAACGTCAGTTAGTCAAATGTTTGTTTTAGTATATAGTGTATAGTATACCTTCCTATGCATAAAAAACATTAAAGAAACACTTTTAGGTACACGAAAACATCTTTAACGTAATAATACAGTAATAATAATAATGTTTTGATATGCATTACAAAGAAACACCCATTTGTTATTACAAACCGTTGTATGTACTTTGAATTTTTAATGTAATAGACTTTATGAGGGTTTGTTCATAACTATGGGTTTTATGTGTATCAGAAGTTTGTAACCCGGGGACTGCCTGTACTACATTTTTTCTCATAGATCCTCTTTGAGTGACCACAGATACAGAAAGACAGGGATTTCTAATCTTGTGTTAGGGTTTCAGGAAGTGGAATTGGGTCAGGAAGGGAAGGATCACTTTCAAGCTGATAAGTTACAATCACCCAGAGTGGTAGAGTATATAGATTTGGGAGTTAAATTATCTGGTGCTGCATAGCATAATAGATACAGAAGGAGATGGTGGTTTAAGAATTAGAATGTGAGTTCTTTCTTCAGTGATTTTTGTGCCAGTAGAGTCCTGAATTAGCCAGGAGCGTTTTCATTAATTTTAGACGTATTGAAAAAGAAAGTTGACGAACTGGATATACGACATACTTTTGTACTGTGGGAAAGGCTTTCCAGCCAGACTAGACTTGTTGGCTTGTAATGAAGTGTCCTAAACAAGCTCTTTGACTGCTTACCTGAAAGTGAAATGAGTCCCATTATCTGTGTAGAGGAAACCTGTTGTTTCTGAATCTGTTGAACTGATCAGAGAAATCTGTGTGTTTTTAGGAGAATAGTATTATTTCTTGCTTTACCTTAAGTTTTATTTAGGACTCTTTTCTGAGTAGCTGTAGGATTGGAGAAACCCTGAACCTTCACGTCTTCAGGCCCTTATGCAATGAGAATAAGAATGAAGCTTTCTGTGATAAGCAGTCTCTTTCCTTGTATCACTTGAGAATGAATATTTCCTGATGTTTTTTATGGGTGTATTCTCCCCTCACCACCCCTGCTTTTTAAAATGACTTAGGAGCTTGCAAGTATTTGAAGAAACAGGAATCTCTCATAGTGAATGTCTTCATCGACAACATGCAGAGGAAGGTGGTGGTCCCCTCGGAGGCCCTCTGAAGTTCCCTAACCCTTGCATCCTCTGGCTTCATGCTGACCAGACAGGTAAAGGCCCTTTGATGCCCTGGGAAGTCCATTTATAAATTTTATACACACATATGTATTATATATGTGTGTATATTACTATATATAAAATGCTTAGAACAGTCTGGCTCGTAATAAGCACTAAAGAAGTGAAGAAGTGTTAGTTATTAATTTTGTTATCATTATTCATTGACTTAGTAAGGCACAGTGCCATTCCCTATCCTAGGTAAATGTAAATGTCTGGAAAGGGAGGCAGGATAGCCCTGGCCTAGGGTAAGATACCAGGAGTGGGGTAGGATGGGATGGGTGGGGTGGGAAAGAGACTACCATCTAGGGAATGTCTTAAGAAGAAAGAGAAGGAATGCTCCTGTGGAAGGATGTCTGACCCCCAGGAATGGATGGATCACTGATCATTCTAGAAGCAGTAGGTCTGAGAAGTGGGTATAATGGTTAGCTAGCTAGCCTGGTGGGGTTTTTGTTACTAAAGTATAATAATGCTCTGTAATAGGAGTATTCAGCCAACGTTAAGTGAACATTCAAGGAAATGTTGAGGGTGCTGCATGGTACTTGGGTTTCAGAGATGACTAAGAGGCAGTGCCTGCTCTTAAGGAGCTCCTAATCTAGTGGGGTGACAGATGAGATAAATACTGCAGTGTGATAAGCGTTGGCCTAGAGAGTGCTGTGGAGGCACAGAGAAGGGATGATGAGCATTCTCCTGAAAAGTCAGAGACCAATCCATAAAGATAACCTATGAGCTAGGTCTGGGAGGATGAGATTATTGTGTGGATGCACAGTATAGTCTAACAATTAAGAGCATGGGCTCTCAGCCAGACTCTCTGGATTCAAATTCTTCCTCCACCATCTTCTGGCTGTGTAAGTTTAAGACAAATTACGTGGTTTACCTCTCTGTGCCCCAATTATCTCTTCCGTAAAATGGGGAAAGTAGGGCATATCTCATAGCTTCATTGAGGACTAGATGAATTAATACGTATAAAATGCTCAGAATGTGCCTGACACATAGTGAGCCCACAAAAAATGCAAACTTTGTAGGGAGATAGGAAAAAGGGTTACTATCATTGCAGGCTGAGAAGTAGCAATGGAAGAGAGATAAAAGAGCATAACTGAAACGGTGAAAAATTGATGTTAAATTAATCTTAGCTACAAATTTATAGAAAAATATAATTTTTAATGAAATTTTTGTAAATAAAAATTTGTACAATTCCAGCATAAGATAATGGTATCTGATTGATAATAAAGCTATGTTTGCCCACCACATCTGAAAGATTATGACCTCTCACTCTTTGCTCCTTTGTCTGGCTCCGTAGCTCAAGATATGCCTAGAATGGTTTAGATTAAAGTCCCTTTTTTCTATCCCAGATGTGTCATTTTAGAGTCCTTAAATGTGAAATAACAAAAGGTTAGAGTAACAAATTTTATTGAAGAAAAAACGAGGGAAAACCAGGAGGCCCTCAGCTGCCTCTAGAACACAATGGATAGACATTCCATACAAGAATGAAATACTTGTCCATCATAAAAATAGCTGTAAGTGTATGCTTTCTCTTTATATAGTAAGAAGGCATATGCTTCATTCACACTGGGTTTTGTTTTGTTTTTTGAGTTATAGAGTGTTAAGTGTGACCAAAT
Organism: Dugong dugon; assembly: GCA_030035585.1. Classification (NCBI taxonomy): domain Eukaryota; kingdom Metazoa; phylum Chordata; class Mammalia; order Sirenia; family Dugongidae; genus Dugong; species Dugong dugon. The sequence goes on along the minus strand of CM057462.1, from coordinate 64,863,679 downwards.
ATAATCTGAATTATTACCTAGTCTTTCAAATCTGAATCCCTTCTCTCATTTGTACAAATTTTCCTCTTTGTATTGTCTGTCTGTTCACCATGTAAATGTATAGCAAACACCTACAGTATGCTTGCTGGTTCATGGGCTAATTTGATTCAAGTTCTAGATGAGCGCTTGGATAAGAGGGTAGATGACATGCTTGCTGCTGGGCTCGTGGAGGAATTAAGAAATTTTCACAGGTGCTATAATCAGAAGAAAGTAGCTGAAAATAGGTGAGGATTTGGCTGTTACTTTTACCTACCATCCAGCCCTTGTTGATGTTCTCAAAAGACAATAGACATAATACTGGCTTTGGATCTACTTGTTTATTAGCCTTTGTCCTTGGCGTTAGCAAGGCTTGTTGGAAGGAGGTTTGGTGTAATTGCTACAGTTGCAATTTCCTAATCTGTCAGACATTCTCAGGAAATAATTTTCAAGGGAAGTAACCTGGGAGCTGGTGGGGGCGGGGGAGGATTTCAGAGAGGCAGTGAGTACTCAAGATCTCAATTTCCTCATCTATAAAATGAAGTGGCTCAACTAGATCATCTCAAGGCCCCTGCTGGCCCTCAGATGCAATGGCTCATCTGCTGATGCTCTCCTGTTCCCAGCCAGGACTATCAACATGGTATCTTCCAATCAATTGGCTTCAAGGAATTTCACGAGTACCTGACCACTGAAGGAAAATGCACACCAGAGACTAGTAACCAGCTCCTAAAGAAAGGTGTGAATTCCTTCATCTACCCTAGCCTTGGGCATCCTTGGTTGGCAGAGTACCCTACTGGTATGGTCCGAGAAAGCTGAGCCTAGCGGAGTCTCAAGTGACCTTCAGTTCATAATTCAGATTTTCTGTCCAAGTCTAACAGTGTGCTACTGTAGGCTGATTTTCTCTTCTGTTGGGCTGGGAGGGCCTGTCTTTTAGCAAGGGAAAAAGTACTTACCTAGATGTTCTTATAGCTACTGTATCTTTCAGGTATTGAGGCTCTGAAACAAGTCACTAAGAGATATGCTCGGAAGCAAAACCGATGGGTTAAAAACCGTTTCTTGAGCAGTAAGTCTCATTTGTTTACTTATCCCCTGAGTCTGTTTTCAGTAGGAATGTGGATGTCTTCAGTTCACCCAGAAAATTAACTTTAGTTTCTGCACCTGCTCTCAGGTTTGGGACCTAGAGGAGGGTCTGTTGTATAAATGATTGTCCAGGGATAGTTTTCTTGTAATAGCTCAGGAAAAAATTAAGTCTTTCTTTTGAGAAATTGGCCTTATGCCTTGAACAGATGGGTGCTGCAAACAGGTAAGAGCAAAATAGCAACATTTTCTCAGCAGAGAAGGTGCTCAGGGCTGATCTTAGCTTCAGGTTTTGTACCTGAAGAGCAATCAGATTTCTGTAGGGAGGCTTTCCTAGTTAAAAATGTTTCTTGGCCCAGATGAACAGTTTAAAAGACAAAACCTTCACCGATTCTTCCAGCATCTCCTTTGTGTTCAGATACATGGTGCTTCAGGCTGCTTCACTTTAACTTTAGTCAAACAAGCTCTGTTAAGGTAAAGGGAAGGAAATTCTCATTCATTTGACTCTGTCCCATGTCCTTGGCACTAAATTTGGTGCTAGACATATATTATTGAGTCTTTGAGGTAGATGTTATTCTTTATTTACAGAAGAGGAGATGGAGGCCCAGAGGGGTTAAATAACTTGCCAAAGCTAGTAAGCGGTGGAGTATTGAATGCAGTCCAACATGCTTTGCTTTATTCCACTCTTCTTGTTTTCGTTTAGCTATAACTTCAGCCAGACAGCATTAGTATTGGGCCTCAGGTGAGAAATGCACGTTATGAGCTAAAAGGAGATTAAGCATAAGTGAAATCCCAATTTTACCTTGTGGGCACTTTTTAAATATGCCTGTGAATCATCCCATGTTTACTTTTTGCCGTTAGACCTGGGCTTTCAGTTACAGGTAAGGACAACTGAGACATCCAGCTCAGAGCTGGTGCCTCTGAATGTATACGCCTTGATCCATGCTGTTGACCATGAGATTGCTGCAGTTCTCTCTCCCAGCTTTACTCTCTGCTAGAGCTCTCCAGGTGTAGTTCTGGTCCCAGGAGGCTCTTCATACCTTCTTCTACTTGCCCTGTTTTTGCTGCATGTCCTAATAGATGAAGTATTAGCGTCAGCTCAAATTGAAGTTCAGTACTACAAACTTCTAATGCAGCTCTCCCCAGGGCTGACAATCAGTCTGTAACAAAAGACATTTTTTGTAATGATTTGGAACTTCCTTCTGTGGTAAAGCCACAGTAACTCCCCCATCTCTGAGACAGGCGGGGTTGATGGTGCAGCATGTCATAAGCCTGTTCCTTATTCGTGTGTGCCTGCTCAGCCCTGGTGCTACAGTGAAAGGCACAGCTGCCCTGTAAATCAGGAGCTGCATGTGATTGGCCAGGGCTGGTCTGCTGGGATATGGTTCTGGCAAGAAGCCAGAGGGACTTCCCTACCCCAGCTTGGCCTTGGACCCAGGCCAGAAACAGCAGCTGGGAGCCGAGAACTTGTTGAAAGGTGCTTAGACAGGGCACAGAAGCCCAACAAAGGACTTAGAGGAGAAACGAAAATGTAGAGTGGCCTGGAAACAGGTGCAGAGCTTAGCCAAGGCCAGGTGTGCTGTGGATGCTGCCTGCACCCTCCCAGTCTCACCTTTCGGTGTGGTGGCAGGTGCTGCCCAATCCAGTTTATGAACAGTCTTATTTGTGGTTGGCACAATCAAAAGGCATCACCTGCCAGCCATTGGCATCCTGAGGCCTTTGATGTTTTTGTCCATGGGGTGATGCTCTTTGCCTGTAGGCGACTGACTTCGCCTAGCTGTGGAAGGCACATTAGTGTGTCAGCTTGGGGAGCTACCAGCAGAGACTAAACTCTTGCAAGGTTGTCAGCTCAGATGGGTAAATGGCCTGTAGTTGTCCTCTTTGCTCCCTTTAGTCTTGTCTCCATTCACCAGAACGTGTTTCTTGAATCTAGATCCGTTTCCCTAAAAGAAGGGGCTCATCTAGGTCAATTCTGAAGCTTCTTTCTAGTTCTTGAATTAGTGGCTCATTGGCTGATACTATTCTTTTCTCAGCCCATGATTACCAGCATGGTCTCAAGGACTTTCGTGAATGCCAGACTGCTGAAGGGACATACAAACCTGAGACTAGTGTCTGCTCCTGAGGAAAGCTGTGAACTCTCCTGCCACAGAGTGACATCACTGTTTGATGATATGAAACTTAGAACAGGCACTTCCCTAAAGCTGTTAGTTTATTTCCTCCTAGGATATGCTATCTTTAAATTGTAGCCCACACAGTGGTCACTAGAGCTGTTACTCTTTTCTGTTTTCCTGACTGATCTGGAAGATCCTGCACCTGTGTCTCTGGATTATATAGCTAGACTTATTGGCTTCAGACCGTTCAACCTTCTAGGTCTTTCTTGGATTGTATGTAGCTGTTTGGTTCATGTTTCTGTTTAGAGTGAATAGCATGGTTAGAATGTTTGTTCCCTTGGCCCCAGGTGTTTCCCTTAAGGATTTTGGAGTCCTGGGAACAGGATAGTTTGGGCCTTTGAGGCTGACCTCTCACAACTTTTCTTTGTTATCTATCATTAGGACCTGGTCCCAGTGTCCCCCCTGTGTATGGCTTAGAGGTATCGGATGTCTCAAAATGGGAGGAGTCTGTTCTCAAACCTGCTCTTGAAATTGTGCAAAGTTTCATCCAGGTGATTATTAATCATGGATTATTAATCTTGTTTGGTTTTCAGAGAACTTTCCTTAGCTGACACCTTTGTTGCTATGTCGGGGAGCCAAGCCTTCTTTTCTGTGAAATAAAGAAGAAGGTCTGGCTGCTTTTAGATCCCTGGAGGCTGTATTTCTTCTTTCACATTTAGAACGTTTGTTGCTAAAATCTGTTCACAGCCCACCTGCTCTTTGGGATGAGAAAAAGGAATCTTGGGGAAATCCCACTCCCCTTAATACCAGAGAATGATACCCAGATGTCTTTGAATCAGATGCTTTTCTCTCCCCCCGCCTTGTTCTTTCAGGGCCGTAAGCCTGCAGCCACTCCAATAAAGATGCCGTGCAATGAAACTGAGAACAAGAGAAGTTATCACGTGTGTGACCTCTGTGATCGAATTATCATTGGGGACCGAGAATGGGCAGGTAGAGTCTGCAGAAAGGCACAGAGAAATATGTAAGAGTAGGGGTCATATTGACTTCATGAAATTTAAGATCTTTGGTAGGTTGAAGGATGGAGTCTGCTTATTGTAAAGGGATGGCTAGATCCCTTTAAGAGCCTATGCTTAGATTCCATGGAGGCTTTCTAGAATTGGGGAGCTGTCTCTGTATTCTGAATTTCAAAGGAAAAGACATACGCCCTCCAGCTTCAGCTGGAGTAGATGTTTTGTGCTGAGAGGTCTGCAGTAACTTCCTAGAGCTCCTTTGACCTGATGATCCCGCCTTACAGGAGTTGCTTGGCCTTTCCTGTTTAGAACTCAGTGGGGGTTAGATAGCATTGGAAGGGAAGCCAAGCAACTCATCCAAGAGACACAAAGAAGCAGAAGAATAGGTGGGAAGGAGCAAGAAGTGCTGTTACTGCTTCTGAATACATTCTTCAAAAGTGGTGTCTTCAGTAATTTTGAAGGTAATATGTTGAAATGGTGGTGGTGGTTAAAACTGTGATGAAAAGATGTTAAGAGAAACTGTGTGAAAGCAGGACTGTCAGATGTGTATGAATGGGAGGTAGCCAAAGGCTTGTGTCTTTACCTCCCACCCCTAACCGAGGATCATCCCTATCCTCAGGCTTTGTCTTGCCGACTTTAGAGCCTGGATCTGCCTCTACCATGAAGTCACATTGCACTGCCCTGTTGGATTTCTGTGTTTGTCCAGTCAAAGCCCAAAGAGCCTTCGCCTCCAAGCCTTGAATGTCTGTCGTATTTAGAAACACATTTAAGGCTCACTCTTTTTAGGCACAGTGGGGCTTGTAGTTTACCCAAGTGGCCGGAATCCTTCTGTTGAGAGTACTGCTTTGCATGGCATCCTCATAGAAGTAGATTTTTCTCCCCATACCAACCAGTAGAATGATTAGTTCTATTAATTGGTAACTGGCAAAATGAACTTCATTGTCAGAGACAGGACGGCTGTGATTGCCCAAGCAGCAGAAGAAGCCTCAATTGTCGTTGGCTTATGAAAGGGGAAAGAGAAAGAGAGTGTCTGATTGTTTTTTCTAAAGGAAACTTAGTGGTTCGATTTGTAGACTCTCCTTCAGGGATAGCCTTAGACAAGCAACATGTGTGAGCCTTTGTGAGCTTGGCTTGTGTAAGTCCTTCTATAGTGCCATCTGTTAAGTCCTTGCTCCCATCTCCTGCTGCCATGGAGAGCCCAGCCAGAAGCCCGCTTTTTGCCTTAGGCTCTAGCTGGAGAACAAAGCTGACTTTTTTCCCAAGTAAACTTTTCTTTGACTTCTAACCCCTTCCTTATTCTTGCTTCTGAATCCTTAAAAATGACCTGTTTTTAATATGTATAAAAGAGAGGTTAATCTAGTAGTCTGTCTCTTTAGGTATTCCCAAATGAGATTTCCTTGAAGAAGAACAATATAGTAAAAACGAGCCTGTATGAGTTAGTCAGATGATGGGAACTGTCTTAGGGGTGAGAGATCAGAAATTAATATCAGGCAACAGAGGCCTTTCAGCTTTACTGCTTCTGTGGACCCTCAGATGGGATCAGCAGAAAAGAATGCTGCTTGTTACCTCTTTGGAGCATTGTATGCTAGGAGAATGCGAACCTTGTGGGTTAGTCATTCCGGTGGTTTATCTGAACCAGGTATAGGGATGTCAGGCCAGGAGGGGCATCCTGGCAACAGGGAAGAAGTGGGAAGGGCAGCTCTGTTCCTCACATCTCTGTAGGGGTGGGTGCTGCAGGAGGACAGGGCATCTGTAGTCCTCCAAGACATCTCTTTGTAATGCAGTTGAAGTTTCAGTTTGTAACTTTTTAACATTGCAAGATGAAAGGCATCTGTAACTGGAGGCCTTATACCATAGAGCCCTGATTCTGGAAAGTGAGGTCTCTTTTTGGAGCTGTAGGTAAGCAAAAGAGCTTACTTGCTGTACAACCTTGGACAAAGTGTAAGACCACTCTCAACCTTAGTTTCCCTATGTATAAAATAAGCAGGATGGTACCGTCCTGCAAGATTGTTGTGAGGATTGTTGTTGTTAGATGCCATCGAGTTGATTTTCGGCTCATAGCAACCCCATGTTACAGAGTAGAAATGCCCTATAAGGTTTTCTAGGCTGTAATCTTTAGAGGAACAAATCACTAGGTCTTTCTGGGCGGTTTTGAACCAAACCACCAACCTTTTGGTTAGCAGCCCATCACTTAACCATTGCGACACCAGGGCATGTTTGAGGATTAGCAATGTAAAATAATGCATGTAGCAGCGTGCCAGGCAGTCTGTCAGGTACATGGTAGCTTGATCTAGTTTGCTAGCTAGCTGGTCATACAACTTACTCCTCCCGTAAAAATGCTAAGCAGCTATACCAATACATGTGTTAGTCTTGTTATTGTTAAAGAAAAGGATTGTGCAGTTAATTTTATTTGCCTCTAGGATTAATTCAAGAAAATCCTCATGAGTTGTTTGTTTTGTTTTTATTTTACTAGCACATATGAAATCCAAATCCCACTTGTACCAACTGAAGAAAAGAAGAAGATTGGACTCAGATGCTGTCACCACCTTAGGAAGTCAGAGTATTTCCCCAGAGCATGACAAAGAGCTTAAAGAGAAAGGATCCTCAGGGCGGAATGATCAAGAGCTGAAATCCAGCATTTAAGAGCCATGTCCGGTGGCCTTTGCAAAGATGGAAGGAGAATATCCATTTCAACAGGGAGGGGTATGTGTGTCTCCCAGTCTGGGCCAAGCACTGCTACACAGAAAACTACCACCATTTTCTTCTATTCAGATGATGTGGTCTTAAAGTCTCATGTTCTCTGTCATGGGAACAGCAGGTCTTGTCAGCTTCTTTTGTGAGTGAGCACTGTCTGTTGAGTTAAAATCTATATTTTTATTGAAAGTTAAATAAAGAAAAAGTTTGTAAGATCCGCTTTGGTCATATATACATACATACATACATATATATATATATATATATATATATATATATATATATACACGCACCTATCACGGATTGAATTGTGTCCCCAAAAAATATCTATCAACTTGGCTAGGTCATGATTCCCAGTATTGTATGACTGTCTACCATTTCATCATCTGATGTGATTTCCCTATGTGTTGTAAAATGCTATCACTGTGATGTAGTAAGATGGATTAGCAGCAGTTACGTTGATGAGGTCTACAAGATTAGGTAGTGTCTTAAGCCAATCTCTTTTGAGATATGAAAGGGACAAGCGAGCAGAGAGACACACAAGAAAGCAGCACCGGGAGCAGAGCGTGTCCTTTGGATGTGAGGTTCCTGCGCTGAGATCTTCCCAGACCAAGGGAAGACTGATGACAAGAGCCTTCCTCCAGAGCTGACAGAGTGCGAAAGCATTCCCCTGGAGCCAATGCCCCGAATTTGGACTTGTAGCCTACTGGACTGTGAGAGAATAAACTTCTCTTTGTTAAAGCCATCCACTTACGGTGTTCCTGTTATAGCAGCACTGGATGACCAAGACAATACCCTTCTCCGTGTGTAGTGTATGTATAATGTCGTCTGTTGTCAACATGATAGCCTTTTCTCAAATTTCAAATTCTTCATATGATAATGCTGTCTGTTCACTTAGCAAATGTTTGTTAAGCACCTAATATATTTCTGGAAGACATCCAGAGAGGGTTTTAATTAGAGATTTGCTTATCTCCAGTTGAAGTCCTCTGTCTAGACTGTCCTGAATTGCCAACAGTTAGGTTTATTGTATGTGTTCAGAATCTACTTAGGAGAGGCCCTGGTCTAGGTAGAAGGAATACAGAGATGAATGAGATGTGGTTCTTGCCTTCACGGAGTTTGTTAAGTATTGTATTTATACACAACCAGTCTAGGTAAGACAGTATCAAAGGCCATAAGAGCTGTATAGAATTTCACTTTGGAGGGGAGGGAAAAGAATCAAGGCAGAAGGAGCATTTCTGGTGGACCTTTAATTTAAAAGAGTTCTTGGTAAATGTATTGTCACCTATGTATAAAAGACTGCATAGAGGAGAAGGTAGAGTAAATAAACCATCCAACTAGATTGACCTTTTCAAAGAGTGTTGAATTCCAGAGCCTCGCCCACTTTTAACTGATTTCAATCTCAAGAATAAATTTTTTCTCTAGTCAAAGAAAGGATTATCATTGTATCCACCCTATCTTGTTCTTTTCATTAAACATGGTATAATTTTTCTAATCAGTCTATTAACCACTTAGAGGAGGAGCTCCACTGACCTCCAAAGTCACATCTTCCCATCAGGAGTGGAGATAAGCACTACTATGAGTCAAGCACTTTATCTACAAGATCTTCTCACACAGCCCTGGCAGGGAGACATTGTCTCTATCTCTGTTAACCAATGGGGGAAACCGAGGCTAAGCAAAGGAGTACAGCTAGTAAGTGGCAGAGTGGAATTAAGGTGAGGCCAGTAGACATCAGAGCTGGAGCTGACTGTTTTTAGGGAGGAACCTTAGTCACTGAAGTTGCTAAATATGTTTTAAAGCTTTAAAAAAAAAAAAAAAAAAACTTCAGTGGATGAGCAGGAAAAACTAGTTTTAATAATCCTACCTCAAAAAGCCCTTAATCCTTTCATCTGAAATACCTGGAGCAGCAGCTTCTCGTTGAAGTCATTGCGGTCTCCATGGCAATTAGAAATCAGGAATTCTTTGCAAAAAAATCAAAGTGCCCAATATTTATGATGTGCCTGCTAAGTTCAAGGCACTGTGGTTGTGCCCACTGTCCCTATTATTAGAAACTGTAAATTCAACAAGAAGGAATTCCTTTACCAGCAGCAGAGAGCCTGGGGAGGGCGGAGCACTCAGTAGAAATCTGCTTGGCACCCTGGTTTGAGGCATTGCCCTGATACAGATTTCCCCTACTGCCTGCTGCCCGCTGAATGACTTCGCTGTTGAGTGCAAGGAGGGGAAGTAGTTCTGCCTAGTGATTGTCATAAATGTAGAGCTGGAAGGGTCGTCGGCTTCTTGTTCAGATGGAGAAACTGGGCCCCAAAACATGAATGTTGCACAGTCACAACAAGTTGTGGCAAAGCCACGACAAACCTTAGTTCTCCTTCTCACTTGACTGCTAAATACCATACAAATCTCATGCATTCAAGAGCTGGGAAGGACCATAGGGACCAGATTCGGGCTATTTGCTCAGCCTGAGTGAGGATGAGGAATGTTATTTTGCATCATCCGGCCTCAACTAATCCCCAGACGAGCAGGGAGCCCTTCAATCCAGGTAGCGGAGTCAACCAGTCCATCACACCAGCTGTGCTATTTAAATGACTTTGGTAATTAATTCCAACACTCAGCAAGCTTTAGGCTCATCTACCTCTGTAAGTGAACATCTTGACTAGGCTTTAGACACTTCTTATAGGTCGGAAAATATTACTTTAAGTGGGTAGGACATACTTTGATTCTGAAAAGAGAACTAGATTCCTAGTCTTAAAAATATTTTGCTTGAATTTTAGGGCTAAGCAAGAGAACAGCTCATCTATATAGTCCAGGTATGTGGTTTGAGCCTTCTGTAACATTCAGTAATCATACTCAGCCTCAGTTCCACATTCTACAAAGAAGATTTTTCTGCTTAAAAGAGACAACACAGCATTAAAAACACACACATATTAAAAAACAAGCTATAAACATTTGGTGAATTAATTGAATGAACGAATAAAAGCTTAGTACAGTTTCTATATCCCTTTAACCAGGCTGAAGAAGTCTTGGGATAGTAGCCACAGGAAGGGATTTCATTATTTGAGTATCACCTACTTGGGTGGTTAGGCCTGTTTTCTGAAAAGATGGCTAACTGGTCTTTTGAAAGCTATTCTGAATATGTACAAAGGAGGCTGTGTGGTTGTATTAGGGTAAAAGGCTAAGCTGCTGTAACAAAGAGACTTTACAGTCACTGGAAGAGAAAGCAGTTTTATTTCTCATGTAACAGCTCTGAGGGGAGTTGACATTTCTGAAGTGAGCGGTCCAGGTAAGTGGGGCAGCTCTGCTGCAAGTGGTCATTCAGGGACACAGGACCCTTCTATCGTGTTGCACACATCTTCATCCTCTGGGGCATTGTCATCACCTGCATGGCTCAGGCTGGGTCATCACTAGTTCCAGCCAGTGGGAAAGGGGAAAAACATGGAGGAAGCATGCCCATTGCCTTAAGGCCTAGACCCTTTGGTGGCACACTTGGGAGAAATTAGTCATATGATCACACCTCCCTGCTAGGGACGCTGAGAATTTGTAGTCCAGCCGTGTGCCAAGAAAGACTGGGAGAACAGATTTTGGTAGACAATTTGCAGTCTCCATATCATGGAAAGAGCATTGAACTGGAAACCAGAAGACCTGGGTTCTAGTCCAGGCTCATTTAACTAATTAGTGCTTTGGTTTGCCAGGAGCAAGTCTTTCTATTTACCCATCTGTGAAATTACTGAGTTGTATGAACTGACCTCTGAGATATTTCAAAAAGTAACACTTGACACAATCTTGGCTTGGTGGGATTTTAACACAAGAATGAAGAAGTATTACAGTAAATATGAGCCTGAGGGCCAGTGGCTAACACTGAGAATGGTGGGGAGGAAAGATTGAAGGTGATTTGGTGGCATTATTGAATAATTTAACTAATGACTAACTTCTTTTTATGTGAAAAAAGAAACTCCTATTTGTACTTGTAGTTGGTCACTTTCTATCTGACATACTAGCTATGTGACCTTGGGAAAATTGGTTCAGCAGCCTGAATTTCCTCAGATAAAATGGAGTTACTACCCCCATTACAGGGAACATTGTAAGTGTTCAGTGAGGGCCTTTTGTAAACAGTATATTGTTGGGCGCTTTGGTGCCAGTAAACAGTAGGTATAAATTGGGTTTATTCGTTTCATTGGGGGAAAATCGTTAATGCTACTGAAGTGTTGGTTTATGGTATGGTGTCAGTTCTCCAAAGTTGTCAGGGCGGGCTCAGACTCATAACTGACACAGAAGAGTAACTGTCATTTCCCCCAGAAACAATAAGTGAAATTAAAATGTGCTAATGGGTAAAAATAGTGCCTCAGGCTTTATCTGCCACCCAACTAAGCTTCAGCTATTCTTTAAAAAAAATTTTTTTTTTAATGTGTATGATTTCTTTTGTGGGTCAGCTCATTTGCTTGAACTGTTTTCATTGCCTGAAATGCCCTTTCCCTACTCTTCACCTAGTGAGCACCTGCATATCTTTCAAGACCCAGGTCCCATGTCCTCTTGGAGAAAACTTCCTTAGCTCCTGCAGGGAGACTTAGTTTCCTCTTCCTATGTATTCCCATAGCAGTTTATACATAATAATATTCATATAAGCAAATACTTATATAGCACTACAGGCCAGGCACTGTTCTAAGTACTTTATAAGTGTTAACTCATTATATCCTCACAATAGCCCTGTGAGGTAGTGTAGTCATCGTTGTTATTAGCTCTGTTTTACAATTGAGAAAGCTGAGTATGAGCAGGTAAATGACTTTCTTAAGGCAAGCTGGGATTTGAAACCAGGTGGGTGCCTACAAAGTCTATTCTTATCCACTATACTCTTACCGCCTCATTGCTCTGTGTAGCACATAAACCTGTAACTATCTCTGGCCCCTTTGGTGGATAAATTCTATTTAATCCTATTCAAGACTAGTGTGGGCCATGTAGTAGACACCCAGTAGATCGAGGGGAGTTACTGGAAAAGCACATCTGAATGTCAACATGGCTCCTCTTCATTGAGTGCTTGCTATGTGTCGGAATCAGACGTACAAGGTAATTTATTATCCCCATTTTCTAAATAAGCAAACATTCAGAGAGCTTAACAGTGGTTGACACAGAGTAGACATAAATATTTGCTGAGCACTAGAGAGAAAGCTCTGTGAGGGCAGGGATTTTTGACCATTGTTCACTGTTTTATCCCTGGCACCTAGAAGGAGCCTGCTATTTGAAAGGCACTCAGTAAATATTTGTTGAGTTAGGATTTGAAGCCAAGTTGGGCTGACTCCAAACCCATGCTCTAACCACTATCCTGTATTTCTCCGAGAGGATTCCTTTAGGGTTTTTACATCTGCTTCTAGGAAGGAATCAAGACAAGAAAAAGCAAAAGAGATTCCTGAAGAACTAACTCTTCTGCAAGATGTCTATGTTAGTTAAGACTCATGGTTCAAGTGGTAACAGCCCAGCTCTAACTAACTTAAGCAAAAAGATGTATTTATGATAGGGTCACTGAGGTGTCTCATCAAACTCAAAGGCAGGAAAGCATCTAGGCCCCAGGAACAATTGGTACTACTTAATCTTATGCTGTGGAGACTTCTTTTTCTGCACATCAACTCATCCTTCTTTCACTGCCAACAGGCTTTCTTTACATGGCAGGAAACAGCGTTGCCAGTAGCTCCTAAACTTTGCTTCCTACAGCTTTGACAACTGGAGAGAAATTGTGCTGATGTTTTCTCTGGCCAGTCATGCAAGAACATGGCAGCTCCCTGTTGAGCTGTATGACTGGAATGGAGCTGGAGGAAGAAAGTTTCCAGAAAAGGAGTGGAGATGATGTTAGTTCTGAGTAGACCAAACAATTGGTGTCCACAACAGTGACACAGAGCAACTTAAGTGTTAGATTAGGAGAGAAGCCCAGTTCTGACTACAGTTGTCTGTAGTATATATATGCTAACTACTGAGTACTTACCAGGCAAAATGAAGGCCCTATCTATGCAAAGCTCCTGGGAAGGTGCATTGTCAGGTGTGAGGCTGGCTTCAGCCTTTGAGTCACCAGAAGTGGGATGATGAGTGCTTAGGCTGGGTTCTCTAGAAAAGTAAAACAAGTGAAGTGTATATATGTATATACACATATATATGTGTGTGTGTGTATAACATATATATATACATATATAGAGAGAGCTTTATCTCAAGGAAATGGCTCATGAGGTTGTAGAGGCTGGCAAGTCCCAAGTCTGTGGGTCAGGAATCAGGCTGGAGGCTTCTCCTGAATCATGTAGCTGCAGGGGCTGACGAACCCGAGATCCACAGGTCAGATAGCAGGCTGATGGCTCACGGCCGCAAAGACTGAAGTATCTGAGATTGGCAGGTAAGATGGCAGGCTGCTGGCCCAAGTCCCAAGAACTGGAGGTCAGACGCTAATGAGCCAAATACAGAATACAGAACAGAGTAAAAGGCAGCGAGCTTTTCCAGAAAGTCCACAAATATTGGATGAAGGCCACACCCCCAAGGAAACTCCCTTTCAACTGATTGACTACTCATAGCGGATCTTATCATGGAGGTGATTACATCACATCAGATCTCATCATGGAGGTGATTACATCATTATACAACTGCCAAACTACATCATAACTGCCAAACCACTGAGAATCATGGTCCAGCCAAGTTTACACGCAACCTTAACGATCGCAACAAGCCATGTGAAAGCAAGACTTAAAAAGAAAATCATTTATACCTATGTCTCCTGCTAGAGCTTCCTTGCTAATATCAAGGAGACTGAGGGGAAAAGACCTTTGTATAAATGTTACTTGTGGATTCAAAAATGTCTCAGTGTCCTGCTAGATCTGCATAATGAGGCAGAGTTGCTTGGAAACCAGGGGGTTCTTAACGTAGACAGCAGTGCCAGCTGCCCCCCACAACGCCCCCGTTAATTTTCACAATTAGAATTCTCAAGTGCTTTTCAGAAACTACCTTCTTGATAGTGACGACATGCCTTCCAGTTGTTTAAAATGTCAGCATGTAAAGGTGGAGAGAATTCAGTGATCGTTTGTTTCAGTTATTTTCAAACTTCTTTGAGCTGCAGAATCTTTCTCCCCCACTAAATAAAACCTTACATGAACTCCAATATATAGATCAAAGCAGAACGTCTTGGGGTCTAGGTGTAATACACAGTCTTTGGTCTCTCCAATCTGGTCTCCTCCCCTGTGGGACACTCTTTGAAATCCACTGATCTAGATTAGCCACTTCATTTGACAGCTGGAGAAACTGAGGCCCAGAAGTCACCCACAGCAGCACAGTTAGTAGCAGAGCTGGGACTGGAACCCTGCTCTCCTGACGCAGGAGTGTGCTGCTTCACCTCACTATTTTGAATGAGCACTCCAAAAAAGTAGGTTTATTTTTCCTCAGATACATAGAAACTTGAAGTTGACTGAAGCGAGTAGAGGACTTTGGGAGCCTAATCTAATAAATAGGTAAGAGCTTTGTAATTAGGGATGTCTGTTTGTTAACTTATTCAGCAGACTTAATGAGTACTCACTATTCACAATTCTAGACGCTAGAGATACATCAGTGAACAAGACAATTCCTGTCTTCAATTCTTCTAGGCTATTTCAATGTATACGATGAGTGGTATAATAGAGGTATTAGGGGAACACCCATGATTGTACCAGACCTAGTCCAGAGGAGTCAGGGAAGGCTTTCTCAAGGAAGTGGCATCTAAGAAAACACCAGAAAGTGTGTAATGGGGGTAAGACAAGTACAGGAGTCTTAGGAGAAAAAGCTGGAGAGGTCCACTGGAACCTGATCATAGAGGGCCCTCTAAACCATTAGAGAAGTTCACCCCGATTCTAAGATAAGAACATCAGAGGTGTATACTAGAGAGATCACTGGTGCAATACAGAGAATGAATTGGTTGGGGACAGCCTAGAGATGGAGAGAGAGTTAAGGTATTTAGCAGGTAGAATGTAATTTACAGGACTTGGTTGATTAAATGTTGGTGAAAGGGAAGAAGAGGCCGAGAATGAGCCTCAGGTTTCTGACTTGAGTTGTTGATTGGATGGTGGTTCCTTTGGCCAAGATGGAAAACACTGGAGGAGGAGCAGGGCCAGGAACGGAGGATGAGTTCAGTTTGGGACTTGTTGAGATTGAGATGTCTATGGAGAATCCTTATGAAAATGACAGTAAGAAACAGGACATTCAGGTTGAGCCCAGGAAACATTCTGGACTGGAGATAGGGATTTCTAAGTCATCTGCATAGATAACATTTAAAGCTGTTGAAGATGAGATCACCCCAGCAGAGAATATATAGTGCGAAAAGAAAAGATGTAGTTCAGAACCTAGAGGAACGTTGACATTTATGGAAAAAGAGCTTGCATCAGAAACAGGAGTATTCGAGAGCGGGGAAGAGACTCCAGGAGCCTGGGGTCACAGGAAAGAGTAGAAAGAGCTTTGAAAAGGGAGCAGTTGTTGACTATGTAGAATGTATAGCGAGGCCATGTATGATAAGGAATGAGAAGTAGCCATTGGATTTTAGTGACAGGACATCAACTGTAACCTTTGTAAGAGAAGGTTCGTTTGAGGGGTAGAAAATGGAAGCCATGTTTCAGCGGTTTGAGGAGTGAATGGAAGAAGAGAAAGTGATGACAGTGAATGTGGTCTACTCTTTAAGTTATAAAAGAAGGAGAGAGGGTGGTTGCTAGAGGGAGGCTTGGAGCTGAAGGAAGCTTTCCCCCTTTATTTCAGAGACACTTTCACATATTTAAATGCTATTTGGAAGGGGCCAGTAGTTCTAATAACTGGAAATTGTTTTCCTCCTTTTTATGAATGATTTGGGGGAGCATCTGTATCAAAAGACAGAACTCCTTGACTCCAAGTCTACAGGTGAAGGTAGGGTGACCAACTCATTCCCTCTTTGCCTGGGACTTTCCTGGTTTTAGCACTGAAAGTTCCTTGTCTCGGGACACCCTTCAGTCCCAGGTAAACTGGGACATTGGTCACCCAAGGTGTAAGACTTGCTTCTATAAGGATAAGTAAGAAATATTAAGTAATAAGAGATTTATCATTTCTCTGAAGATTTAGAGGAACTGCCTGCCTCAGAAAAAGACTTGTTGGAAGGAACAGAAGAAAATATAGGTAATATCTGATAGGAGTTTCAGTAGGATGCAAAAAGACGGTACGTGACTAGAACCAGCAATCCTGCAAATGAAATAATTTGACATAAGGAAGCATTAGGAAATTGAAAACGTGGCTGCTGAATTAAAAACTGCGTGGAAGCAATGAATGCGAGGTTGAGCAGAGTAGATTTTAGTAAACAAACTTCAGGCGGTTTCCCAGAACATAGAAGAAAATGATAAAGATATGAACATATGATAAGAGATATCAAGGGCAGAGCAATGAAAGATGAATACTAAGAATTAAAAACTGAATGGGCTAGCGATTAATAATGAAT
This sequence comes from Dugong dugon, assembly GCA_030035585.1. NCBI lineage: Eukaryota > Metazoa > Chordata > Mammalia > Sirenia > Dugongidae > Dugong > Dugong dugon. The sequence goes on along the minus strand of CM057462.1, from coordinate 64,847,333 downwards.
AATAAGAATGAAAACGTTTCGTGCTTACTTTGTGGCAAGCACTTTCTAAGCCCTTTGCTGTACGAACTCCTCTGCTCCTCACAGGAAAATCATGGGATGGGTACTATTACCCTCCCTGTTTTGCATATGAGGAAACTGAAACACAGGTAAGTCAGACAACATGTGCAAGTTTCCACAGGTAGGAAGTGGGGAAGCTGGTGAACCCAGGCGGTCCAACTCCAAAGCCTTGGCTCTTAATGCCTGTGATACAACACTGAAACCAGTTATTCAGGCATTCATTCAAGTGTTTTTTGGTGCCTACTAAATGCCCAGCTCATATGTGCTTCTGGGAAAATATGAAAGAACAAGACACGCAAGGTCCTGGCTCAAACGGAGCTTACATTCTAATAGGGACAGAAAGAAAAATACACAAGAAAAGAAACAAGAGAGTTTCAACAAATGTTAAGTATTATGAAGAAAAAACTGAAAAACAGGACAGAGAGTGTCTAGTTTATGTGTGTTGGAGGGAGGAGGGAATGTTCCTACAGGTAGTCCCCAACTTATGGAGTATTCGAGTTACGGACAAACCTCACAGCTGTTCTTTTTTTTTCTTTTTGGTAGATCTTATCATTAGTACATCTTCCTGGGAGGAAGTTACAGGAAAATGCATGTAAGAGATACGGAAAAAATTGCTGAGTTATTTGAACACACTCCAAATATTTGATCAGGATAATATGATTGAAGAGATGGGTGCAAAAATCATCCACATGGCAACAGTGCAGAAGGTAGAACGTGATGTCACCGACGTGGGACAGCTTATAGATCATGAAGAAGGGGAATCGACAGATCAGGACTTAAGGAATTTTGAAGAGGAAAGAAATGCTGAAGAAGAAAGAAGTAATAAGGAAGAGGAAGGAGAGAAGCAGTTGAAAACATTTTACAGTGGGAAGATTTTTTCTAAACGAAATCAGGGGCTTCAGTTGCTTGAAAACTTGGACACAAACACTGATGGCTTTGCTCAAGTCAGAAGGCAGATACGGGAAGCAGAGAGATGTCACCATGAACCATATGACGAGAAAAAGAAAAGGACCATACAGACAACTCTCGCTAATTTTCTGGGTAGAAACGCCATCCCCATTTCCAGAGATAATCCAGATGATCCAGAACCTTCCACAAGGGGAGTTATTACCACAACTGACAAAATGCCAACATTGTCCAACTCTTCTTCATTGTTGGAATAAATTTTTTGATTTGTGTGTTTTTTTAATGTATGTATGTATTAAAATATATCTGTAAGTTTATATGTAATGTTTCCAACCCCCAAAAACAAAGATGGGATTTATAAAGATACTGATAATAAAAGGCAATACTAATGAAAACTTAAAAAAAAAAAAAAAAGTGAGGTATTCAACTTAAGTCAGAACCAACTTACAACGGAGTTGTTAGAAAGGAACACCATCGTAAGTCGGGGACTACCTATACTTTAAATGAGACAGTCAGGGAAGACTTCTGGGGAGATGATATCACCTGAGTCTGGAATGATGAGGACTCAGCCAATGCAAATATCTAGGGCAGAAGGAACAGCAAGCGCAAAGGCCCTGAGATGGGAATGAGCTTGGCATATTTGAGGGCTAGAAAGAAAACCAGTGTGGCTACAACAGAGTCAGTGAGAGGGAGATTATAAAAGAGAGAAGTAGCCAGAGGACTAGATCAGGTAGGGCCTAACAGGCCATGGTAAGGATTTTGAATTTTATTCTAATTGCAATAGGAAGGAGCCGGAGAGATTTTTTTTTTTTTTTTTTTAAACAAGGGAAGAGTATGATCTGATTTATGTGTTAAAAAGTTAGGTTTGGCCGCTATGTGAAGAATGGACTGTAAGACATAATGATGTGGGATGTGGAAGCAAGAAAACGTTTGGAACCAGGGTCTGGAGCTCAGAAGTTTTGGGTGGGATGCTAGCTGAGAAGCCCTGGTGGCGAGATGGTTAAGTGCTAGGCTGCTAACCGAAAGGTTGGTTCAAACCCACTGCAGCTCTGGGGGAGAAAAGACCTGGTGATCTGCTCCCATAAAGATTACAGCCTAGGAAACCCCATGGATCAATTCTACTCTGTCCTATAGGGTCCTTATGAGTTGGAATGGACTAGACGACATCTAACAACAACAATAATGCTAGCTATCTCTCTGCCCTGGAGCACCCCCTCCCAGCATATCTAATCATACTCACTCATTTACAAAGAGATAAAGGATCCTCCTTGTGAAAAGGGATCAGAGATCTTAACCCCCTTAGAGATATTAAGATAATAATATGTCTGGTAGTCAAAGTAGATCTGATTGAGGGCCAAGGGCAGGAAAGGACCTGGAACCCTGAGAAGAACTCCATAGGAAGGAGAGTGTGGATGGCTGAGCACGCGGCAACAACTCGAGGCCGGCTGAGGGAAGTCAGTGTGGGGTGCAGCAAACAGCCACTGGTGACCAGAGCATGTAGATGCTACACGTTAAGCTGGGCACGACTGAATTACCCTCTGTGAGAGAAGGAGTTCCTTTCTGGAAACACTCATGGAGAGTAGGGCGAGGGTGGGGATGGAAATCCTGGGGTCAGATAGGTGATCACAATGCTTAATCACCGGAGCCTGGGACAGCCACTGCCTGTAGGAAGCTGAGTAGTGACAGGTACCACCTGGCAGTCCTTCCAAAGACTTGGCTTAAAGCTGTCCTTTTCAAACTTGGCTGCCCCTTGGAGTCACTTGGGGAGCTTCTAACAATTCCAATGCCTGTGCAGCCCTAGTGGCACAGTGGTTAAGAGCTCAGCTGCTAACCAGAAGGTCAGCAGTTTGAATCCACCAGCCTCTCCTTGGAAACCCTATGGGGCAGTTCTACTCTGTCCTGTGGGGTTGCTATGAGTCGCAATTGACTCAACGGCAACGGGTTTTGGGTTTGATGCTCCCCCCAGACCAATTAAATCAGAATCTCTGGAGGTGGGACCCAACCTAAACCAAACGAAACCAAACCCACTGCCGTGGAGTCGATTCCGACTCATGGTGACCCCGTATGTTACAGAGTAGAACTGCTCTGTAGGGTTTTCCTGGTTGTAATTGTTGTGGAAGCCAGGTCTTTCTTCTGTAGCAGTGCTGGATGGGTTTGAACCTGGAGGGACTTGGAGGTGGGACCCAGGCATCAGTATTTTTAGAAGCTGCCAGGTGTTTGCCATGTGCAGCCAAATTTGAGAACCACTAATTTAAAGATTTTTGTTTCTCCTGAGAAGCCAGAAATGAAATGTGATGCCATCTCCAGAAAGTCAGGGAATGTGGAAAATGTCATATGGGAAGCTAACTCGCTGTGTAAACTTTCACCAAAAACTCAACTAAAAAAAAAAGAAAGAAAAGAAAAAAAAAAAAAAATCAGGTGGAAGAGAATCCATGGCCTCAGGACACACCATGCTCTTTAGGTCCTGAGGTGGCGGGTTTGGCTGGGGCAGGGGATGGGATCAGCTCCACTCAGCTGCAGCATCGATTCATCTGTTAAGTGAGGATCAGCTTTTGATTCCCCATCTGCACAGTTATTAGTCTTTACATCTCTTCTGTTCAGGAGAGTGTCCATACCAGGCTGGTATTTTTCAGTTCCAATGCCAGATTCCTGGGGAAAAAGGCTCATTTGCCCAGTTTGGGTCAGGTTCCAACTTCTGAACCAATCAGCTACAGTTGAGGAGGAGGGCTGAAGGGAGGTGCAGAGTCAAGTGCTGTGAGCACGGCTTCTGGAATTCTCTACTACCATTACTGTCTGCATAGGATGGAGAGGTGAGGGCAGTACTAGAAAAGGTTGGGGAGGGCTCAAGTTAGGCAGGCAAACCAATAGCTTTCCGGGACACCAATGCAAGTCCAGCCCACTCTACCCCTCTCTGAGAACGGCCCTCTGCACAGGATCAGGTCGCCACCACCAGTTTGAACCAAGTGACCCTGCCTCTGTGGGTCCTAGCTTATTAGACCAGCGGAGGACCAGGGCCCATCTGGGTCAGTCAGACTCCTCCTAGGAATTTCAAATTGCAGCTCTGTCTTTGCTGGGCACACTTGAACACAGAACTGTGACAGTCATGTTTGGACATATACACAAAATAAATATTTGTTGTATGAATGGGTGCACTATAAACGAGAGAAAACTGATCTTCCTTTGCAGCGAGCCCACACAAGGAATAAAGAGAGAAAGAGAGGTTTCTGCTGACTTCTCGGTTTCCGGTTCTCGACCCTCTTGAGGCCCAGCTGTGCTTCCTTGGGCTCCTGAAACTCATGTGTCCTTATAAAACACCCCTGTTTTTTTGTTTTTTTTTTTTTTTATATTTTATTGTACTTCAGGTGAAGGCTTACAGAACAAATAGTTTCTCATGAAACAGTAGTACACATGTTGTTTTATGACATTGGTTAACAACCCCACAACATATTAAGCCTCTAAATTCTCAACCTTTTTTTTTTTTTTTTTGATGAAAATACACATAGCCAAAGATACACCGTTTCAAAAATTTCTACATACACGGTTCAGTAACATTGACTACGCTCTTCCAACTGTGCTGTTATTCTCACTTAAGATGAAGGCTTACAGAACAAAATAGTTTCTCTTTTAACAGTTACTACACATGTTGCCCTATGACAATGGTTAACAATCTCACAACACATCAAGAATATCCTTACTCCACCTTGTGTTCCCTATCACCAGGGGGCTTCCTTGTCCCCTTCTGTCTTCTGGCCCTTGTCACTGGACTACTGTACCTCATTAGTCTCATTTGTTTTTTTTTTTTTTTTTTTAACACCATTTCAAAACTTTTTACTTACACATTTAAGTGATATTGACTATGCTCTTCCAATTGTGCTGCCCTTCTCGCCCAAGATGAAGGCTTACAGGACAAAACAGCCTCCCATTTAATAGTTACTACAAATGTTGCCTTATAACAGTGGTCAACAATCTCACAACACATCGACAGTGTCCTTACTCAGTTTGTGTTCCTTATCATCAGTTTCCTACTCCCCCTCTGCCTTCTGGCCTTTGTCACCGGACTCCTGTACCTCGTTAGTCCCATTTAATTTTACTGGGCTGTCCACTCCCAGGCTTAACATCAAACCTCGAAGGTAACTTCACCTCTGAGCTGAAAGGGTGTCTGGGGGCCACACTCTTGAGGTTTCTCCAGTATTCTTTAGGCCAGTAAATCTGGCCTTTTTTTTTTTTTTTGGGAGTTAAAATTATGCTCTTCATCCTTCTCCAGCTCTGTCCAGAACCCTCTGTTGTGATCCTGGTCAGAACAGTCAGTGGTGGTAGCCGGGCACCATCTAGCTGTACTGGACTCAGTCCGGTGGAGGCCTTGGTAGCTGTGGACAATTAGTCCTTTGGACTAATCTTTTCGTTGTATCCTGTTCTCTTCATTCTCCCTTGCTCCCGAAGGGATGAGACCAGTGGAGTATCTTAGATGGCCGCTCACAGGCTTTTAAGACCCCAGACACTACTCACCAAGGTAGAATGTAGAGCATTATCTTTATAAGTAGTGTCATGCCAATTGAGCTAGATGCTCCCCGAGACCATGGTCCCCAGAGCCCTCCGTCCAACAACGCAGTCCCTCGGGGGGTCTGGATGTGTCTATAGGGCCTCTATGACCTTTCCTTGTGCAGGTTGTGTTAGTTTCCCCTGTACTGTGTACTGTCTCACCTCTCACCCAAGGTACCACTTATCTATTGCCTATTTAGTATTCCCCCCCCTCCCCTCCCATCCCTGGTAACCAACAAGGATTGTTACATTTTGCATGTGAATTTTTTCATGGGTTTTTACAATAGAGGTCTCATACAATATTTGTCCTTTTGTGATTGACTTATTTCACTCAGCATAATGTCCTCCAGTTTCATCCATGTTATGAGATGGTTCACAGATTCATTGCTGTTCTTTCTCGTTGCATAGTACTCCATTGTAAAACACCCCTGTTTTTGCTTAAGAGGATTTCTTTTCTGTGCAATCAAAAGACCCTTGTTACAGTGTGTGCACATTATTGTAGCTCCTGTCTGTCCTTTATGGCCACATAGCTCTTACTTGTGGCTGGTGGGGTGCCCTAGTTTGCTATAGCCTCACTAACTTAGGGTTTTGGTATTTTAAAAATTTTTTCTAGTTTTATGAGCCTCTAATATTATCATAAAGTAATTGAATTTGCATTTATTTTATTTACTGGTAAGATCATCATTTTCCTGGGATAATGATATATTAATATTGTTTATATTTTAATCTCTTTCTGAGTAGAGTCCAGTTTTACACTTACAGACATAGCTCAGTTATTGGGATAATAAACATGTATCTGGCTTTGGTTTTTTTTTTGTTTCATTGCACAGGTACTTGTCCACATTCTCTATCTTTCCTTTTTATATTGTACAGAAGATATCACACAGGTTAATTCATTTATCAAACCTTGTTTGTGTTCCCACTATCTGTCAGCATTGGGGATATAAAGGTAAGTATTTCAGGGTCCCCACCCTTCCCCTCCTTTGCCCGCCCTATAGAAGTTGGTATCCCTGGCCTTCCTCTCCTTTCAGACCACAAATCTCTCTGAACAATCTCATCTCCTCTCAGGCCTTAGACCCCACCTGCTCTACAGGATGAGCAGGCTTTTCATTTCTTTGTTTTTAGGTGTTATGTCACATTTACCCCATGCCCTTTGCATCCCGTGTTTACATACTTCACTTTGACCCATAGGAAACTACTGAGACATTTGAGTCACTGTCAGAAATACCTTGGTGCTGTTCACAAGCAGAGCTTGGGTTAAATTCGCTTATACACTAATAGGCATCTTCAAATAAACTGGTGGAAAAAGGCGACCCTTCAGGAGCCAATAGAAATCACTCTAAAGTGACTCAGCAGAGCTGATCTACTTGGACCTTTGGCAGATGGGCTGCCTGCAAGGCCCTGGTAGGCACGAGGCTGCCGGTGCCAGAGATGACAAACTGGATACTCCTTCAAAGAGTCCATTTGGTTTCTACTATCTGGAATAAGTTGCCACTCAGTCCAAAGAAGGTTATGTGGAGGATGCTAGGACTGGGACTTAAGTCATTTTAGGAGAGACTTTTGACCTCACATCACAGAGTATGAGCTAGAAAGGGAAACTCATGTCCCTGGCCACAAGGCTCTCCCAATAGCTCGCAGAACAGAACCTGTGCACACACATATATGGCTCCCAAGCTCCTTCACAGACTCCAGAGCTTCCTCCTGGACATTTCCACCTGAGTGTCCCAGAGGCACTTCAAACTCAATATGTCCAAGACTGAACACACCAAGGCAGGCACCCCAATCGCTTTCCAGGGCACCAATGCAAGGAACCTGTTCAGCTCACTCCACACCTGCTCTCTGAGAACAGCCCTCTGCCCGGGATTAAGTCATTGCAACTGGCCACTACAACCATTCCTTAAACTGTCCTCTCTCCACCATTCTCAGTCTTGATTTTAACGGTCTCACTATCAGCCCCGTCACCTGAGCCAAAATCCTGGCCATCATTCTTGACCCTTTCTGTGACCTTTCATTCTCTTATAACTACCTGGTCACCAGATCTTAACCATCTGTATTAGTTTCCTATTGCCATTATACTGTATTACCACAAACTTTGTGACTTAAACTAGCATGAATTTATTATCTTACATTTCTAGAGGCCCAAAGTCTGAAATGAGTCCTATAGGGCTAAAATATAAGGTGTCGGCAGGGCTGGTTCCTTCTGGAGGCTCCATCACATTGTCTTCCTCTTACTGTTGTTGTTGATAGATGCCATCGAGTTGATTCCGACTCATGGTGGCCCTATGTAGAGTAGAACTGCTTCACAGCGTTTTCAAGGTGTGACCTTTCAGAAGTAGATTGTCAAGTCTGTCTTCTGAGGAGCCTCTGGGTGAAAAACCACCAATCTTTCGGCTAGTAGTTGAGTACTTAGCTGATTGCATCACCCAGGGACCTCACTATGCTCTCTGATCTCCTGCCTCCCTCTTATAAAGAACCTTCTAATTACATCAGGCTCACCCATATCATCCAGGATAATCTCCCCATCTCAAGATCCTTAATCACATCTGCTAAATCCCTTTTGCCATATAAGGCGACATTCACAGGTTCTGGAAATTAGACATGGACATATTTGGGGACATCTTTCACACCATCCTACCTACTTACATTCCTTAAACTTATCTGTTTGAACTGTCACTGCTCTTTAGACTGTCATCTCTCATCTAGACTGTTAAAACAGGCTCCTTATTGATCTCTGCCTCTTGCCCTGCCACCTCCAATCCATTATCCTTCTAATGGCATCTTCTGTGTCTCTCTCTTGATTAAAAGTTTTTACTGACTCCTGTCTTAGTTAATCTAGTGCTGCTATAACAGAAATACCACAAGTGGATGGCTTTAACAAACACAAATTTATTTTCTCATAGTTTAAGAGGCTAGAAGTCTGAATTCGGGGCGCCGGCTCTAGGGGAAGGCTTTCTGTCTCTGTCAGCTCTGCGGGAAGGTCCTTGTCTCTTCAGCATCTGTTTCATGGTTCCTTTGAGATCTCCACGTGGCTTGGCATCAATCTTCCCCCATCTCTTCTTCTAGCATGCTTGTTTAATAGCTTTTCTATCTCGAAAGAGATTGATTCAAAACACACCCTACACCAATCTTGTCTCGTTAACATAGTAAAGACAACCCATTTCCAAGTGGGGTTATAACCACAGGCATAAAGGTTAGGATTTGCAACACATTTTTTTTAGGGGACACAATTCAGTCCATAACACTCCCCATAAGGTTTTCATTGGCTAGCTTTCAGAAGCAGATAACAAAGCACTTATTCCTAGTCTGTTTTAGTCTGGAAGCTTCGCTGAAACCTCCACCGTGGATGATCTTGTTGGTATTTAAAATACTGGTGCCATATCTTCCAGCATCATAGCAATACACAAGACCACAGTACAACAGACAGATAAGTGGTGGAGGGACCAGTCCCTGGAGAAGGACGTTATGCTTGGTAAAGTAGAGGATCAACAAAATAGAGGGAGACCCTCAGTGAGATGGATTGACACAATGGCTTCAACGATGTCCTGCTCCTCGCTTGCTGGTGAAAGCCTTCTCTTCTCAGCTGCCTGCTGTTGCCCTTGGATTGTCATACCAACAACTGTGAGGATGGCACACGATAGGGCACTATTTCGTTCTGTTATACATGGGGTAACTATGAGTTGGAGCCAACACCAGGGCAACTAATAACAATTGACTCCCTATTACTTTCAGGATAACGTCTAAACTCCTTGGATGGGGTACAAGGTCTTCTGTGGTCTTTCTCTTGCTCACTTCTTCAGCTAGTCTCCCACCAGCCATTACAAAGCTACTTTCAATTCCTCAAGATAGAGAATAGTCGGGTTACAAAGCTTCTGAAGCCAAACTTCTCTGGCTTGAATCCCAGGTCTACCATTTGCCAGATATGAATTCTTGGGACAGTAACTCTCTCTGGGACTTAGTATCATCTTTTTAAAAGGTGGACCCTCAAAAGTTTTTGTGACGATTAAATTAATTTTTTAAAGTGATTAAAATAGTGCTTGGCACATAGTAAGCACTCAGTAACCAGTTGTTGTCAAGTTGATTCTGACTCATGGTGACCCCAAGTGTGTCAGAGTAGAATTATGTTCCATAGGGTTTTCCATGGCTGATTTTTTGGAAGTAGATCGCCAGGTCTTTCTTCTCCGGAATTCTTGGGTGGACTCTAACCTCCCACCTTTTGGTTAGCTGATGAGCATCTTAATCACCCAGGGACTCCACACCCAATAAATGGTAGTTTTCCTCTGTCCGTCGTGTTCTTTCATTCCTGCGGAAGCCGTCTAGAATGCTCTCCTCACCCTATTTACCAGGAAATTCTTACTCATTCCTTCAAGGCTCAGCTCAAGCATCATCTTCTCTGCAAAATCCTCCCTGCTGTGTCCTTCCACAGCTTGCCAAGTAAGTTGGCTACTTTCTCTTCTGCAGCCGTTGAACTCTGAACTCCGTAAACCCTAACTGTAGATGCTATCACATTGTATTTACAAGTATTTGGTTATGTGTGTAGGGGGGAAACATACTGAAATGTTAATATTTGTGCTTTCCTTTTCCACACTTCGTTGTATATGACCTTTCCCCTAGTCATCCAGAGGCATTCACGTAATATTTTTATGTGAAGAATGCAAAGAGAAAGAAAAAATTACGCTCAGTTTTTGAACTCATGAACTAGGCTTCTGCGTGGACTTGCACATGAATAGTTTTGAAAGCCAAGTGCTGGGCTTTATGAAAAGAAGGGATTTTGAGGACCCAAAAGGATGGCCTGAAGGAAGCAGGTATAGGGTTTATGCTTCAGCAGTGGACTAGAAAGAGCATAGAAGGGTATCTGGTCCATCCTGCTCATGGGGAGGTTAGTTAGGGGTCACCCAGGCTGGGAATGGGGACAGGAGTTGATCTTGGAAGAGATCAGAGTGGTCTGAGAGGAAAGAAAGATGTAGAAAGGAGCAAAGTCAACATCAAGAGCCTGCCCAGCAGCAGGACTGGGCTGGAATATGGCAGCCAAGCCAACACCAGTAACCCTCCATGGCCATTTGAGCTGGCACTTCTCATCACCTGTACTGCGGAGCTAATATAACCACTGTCCTGCTCCTCACTTGCTGGTGAAAGCCTTCTCTTCTCAGCTACATGCTGTTGCCCTTGGATTATCCAGCAGAAGTGATGACCACCCATGCCATTCCCCATCTGAACCATCTTGTGGGGACACCTGCTTTTCATAACAGCTCAGGACCTGTAAGCCTCATAAAACAAATGGTGATATCTTGACAGTGATCATCAATGGTGTGGAAAAGAGACCCCAGCATCTGAACTTGGGAGGAACTGGACAGTGGTGAGGCTGATCCATTTTGCATGACTACACACCAAGCCAGTCTGAGCCTCTGGGAGGGCAGCACACATTGTATTGGCTTTATCTCTGGATCCCTAACGCATGGCTGGTGCTTGGTAGATAATTATTACACTGAAAGAATGAATGAAAATCACAGTCTAGTGCGGAAGACAGATACATAAACCAATAATTATAATACAATGTCAATGCTGTGGTAGAGGACTGTATGGTTCAGTGGTAGAATTCTTGCCTTCCAAGTGGGAAAGCCAAGTTCAATTCCTGGCCAATGCACCTCATGCACAGCCACCACCTGTCGGTGGACACTTGTGTGTTGCTACGATGCTGAACAGGTTTCAGTGGAGCTCCCAGACTAAGACAGACTAGGAAGGAAGTCCTAGTAATCTACCTGTGAAAACTAGCCAATGAAAATCCAGTGGCTTACAATGGTCTGATCTGCAACAGATCATGGAGACGGCACAGGACCAGGCAGGGTTTTGTTTTGTTCCATTGTGCATCGGGTTGCCATGAATCAAGGCCAAGTTGACAGCAACTAACAACAACAAAGGGACTGTAGAAAGCCCCTAGAGAACAGAAAAGGAAAATGCAGGGGCTTAGTGAGGGTAATGAGCGCCCAAGGGCAATCTCTAAATTGCAACCCCCAATTTCAAGATAAATAGATGTTGATAGTGGCCACGCATCAGCAGAAATGCCTCCTCCCCTCTTGTCTGGCTGCCTCAGTCAGGCGCCTTTCATATTTGTGTCACCTCGGAATGTCATTCTACATGTCCTCTGGTGCCCCCTTGGACTTGTTCCCCAGGGGATTTCCTGGGGCAACACCAGGACTAGCGCACAGATCTCTCGACTCTCACTCCAGAGCACCATTGGAGTAAATGCTCTTTGGGATGTCTGTCCAGCCCATACTGCTCACTCTGGGCGCGAGACCCTGGCAGTCTCCTCAGCCATTATTGATTGGCTTTTGTCACATGAACCAAACTGGGCAATTGGGTTCCCTCTCCCATAATTTTGCTGTTGAGATTCAGAGACGCTGGCCTATTTCTGCTTGAGAGCTGGTTTTGTCGGGACATGTGCTCAGAGAATCAGAGGAAGTAGATCTGCCGAGAGGGCAAGAGTGAACAGACGTGCAGAAAGAAGGTGAGTAGGAGACAGTGAGGCCCAGAGAGGGGGAGGAGCTGCCTGGCTTCTCAATGGCTTTTAAGAGCTCGGTTCTCGTTCCTCTTGAGGCCTGGCTGCCCCCTGCCCTTAGGTTCCATGAGAACCTTTGAAGGCTTACATTAAATTCCCATCTTTTGCTGAAGTTTACCTGAGTGGGTTTCTGTTTGGTACACCAAGAGTCTTGACTAACATTATCCTCATCCATGTCACAGCTCTTATAATGTCCCAGACTTGGTTCTGAGAACTTTCCATACAATAATAACTTGTCAAGTCTTCACAGCAGTCCACCGAGGTAGGTACAACTATTGTCCCCATTTTTCAGATGAGGAAACTGAGGCACAAGGAGTTTAAGTAACTTCCACAGCCATCTAGCTAATAAATGGTGGCGCTCGGATTCAGACCTAGACAGTCTGTGCCAGCATTGTGGCTTTGTGACATTTTGTTGAGCAATTTTTTTTTTTTTTTTTTAATTCTTAACCCACTTTTCTGGATGAATGCAGCTCTAAATGCAAAACACCTGAGTGACTCCTAGCTCCTATCTGGGCTCAGGGTCCCTGTCAGAGAAATGGGCTGTTGGCGGGGCGGGCTAGGAAGTGGTCCACTCTGATTGCCCCACAAGCCCTGCTTCTCACTTTGCCGGGCCTGGCAGAGAAAGCGCGGGAAAGAGCTGCCGAGCCAGGTACAGGGTTTGGCGGCAAAGCTGCTTCTGTGGCGGGAGGTCAGAGCCGCACCCTGGCACCTGGCAGGCAGCCCAGCCCCACCATTGAGAAAATACCTGGAACAAAGGAGTCCTCCCGCCACGGCTGGCCACCTCTCCTTGTCCCTGTAGCTCCTCAGCTGAAGAATCTGACCTCCAGGCCAGGTCCTTACACAGCCTCAGGAAGCTGAGGAGAGGCCTTGACTCCCAGCCTGGGACACCTTCCTAGCTGCCAGGGGGCGTCCCAGAGGGAGGCCCTGGTCTCACCCCATATTGCATGGATTCCAGGCAGATTTCCTCCCAGGGGCTCTGCTGGGCCTCCTAAGCTTCCTGTCACTGCCACCTTCCCTCATGGCAAATCCCCCCATCCAGGAGGTTCACCTCATAGCAATGGCTTGTCAAAGGGGCAGACCAGACAGATGAATTAGAAGTAACCTTGCAAAGGAATTTTAGCCTAATCAATGACAGGCATTTGGGAGAGTAAATCTGGACTGGGGTCCAGGAGAATGAAAAGGGACTCTCGGACCCTGAGGGTGTGGTGTAGGCCTCAGTGGACATATCTTCAGCAGAGCACTGGAAGCTCCTCGGAGGGCAGGTCCAGCCTCCCGAGGGGCTGGCCAGCCTATGATCAGTTCCTCCCTCCTTCCTTTTCCTGAGCACAACCTCAGGGTCATGGATCTGGACGAGACTTTACCTCACTGGAGCTCTTTCATTCAAATGGGAATTGGCCCTGGAACCCCAGGTTAGCATCAAGTCTTTCCCAAACCTGTGCTTCAGTGACTGCTGCCATCAGGGCCACCGCCAGCCCATATGGTGCCTATGATGATTCGGAAAAATGAGCAGTTTCCTCCAGGTGACACACCCCCAGCGGTGCCAAGTGGAGCAGGACGCGGGACTGAACTTCAGCCCCCACTTGCCTCTCCTTTTTATCATCTTGTGCAGACCCAACCTGCACTGTCTTATACAGAGGCAATGCCTATTAGGAGAATCCAAAAGCAAGACTCTGGGACTTTGATCCCCAGGTCAAACCCTAGATATACCCTGGGCTGGACAAAAGCGCATCAATCCATAGATGGCCCCTCTTCACTGGCCCAAACCAACCTTAGACGGCAGGACAAGGACTCAGGAGATTCCCTGGAAGCAGCTCCCAGCACCATTGGTGGAAGCCTTCTTCCTAGGAGGAATCCTTTGGCTTTGGATGAGGAAGCTCCCATCCTGCAGGTACCTCTGAGTCTCCCTGAGGGGAGGACGTTGTACAGAGGATGTGCTGATCTCCAGTGTGTGATTCCATGTGAAAGACTGTCAAGTCCTGGTCAGGCAGAGGTGGCACTGAGCCTGTCCCCTCAGGCCTCGCCTTCTGGCCCCAGAAGGCTCAGTGATCAGACCCAAGGAATTCATAGACTCTAGGCCTGGCCTGCCTTGCCTCAGTTTCTGCTTGTTCTGCCACCCCTCACTCGCCTCAGGCCCAGAACACAGCTCCCCATGCCCACTACAGGGCCAGGCTCAGAGCACACCATGCACAAATACTTGTCACATGAATGAGTAAAAGAATCATCCAAAGGAAGAGACCATCCTGAGGCAGGTGTGGGTGCCATGACCTGGAGTCCATCTGATCTCCAGCTCCACCACTTGCTGGCTGTGGGACTCTCTGAAGCTCACTACCTCTTCTGTAAAATGGGCTTTAAAAAAACTTGCCTTACCTGCTTGCTGGGCAACATGCTATTAATAATAAGAATAGCAACAACAATTATGTAGCTGCTGCTTATTGATAAGTTTCCTCTGTGTTCAGTGCTTCACCTTAATCCTCACAATAGTCCTATGAGGGAGGAACTCTCCCCATTTTACAAATAACTTATAACTTAGTAATAATGAGCCTTGCCCAGGAAATGGCAGCTGTATCCTTTTAGAAAGAAATAGCAGCTCAAGCATTTACAAACTGTGTGTTGTTGGGGAGGGGGGAGTGAGGAGCCTCCTGGGCCTATGAAACCACAGGCTGAATCCAGAACCTCAGCCAAAGCTGTGACCTCTAGAACCACCCCTATACTCCCTTTCTCCTTTCCCCCTGGTGCTGGGGGTAGGCTGAGTCTAGACTCTGGATGAAATTTACTGGGAGGTTGGAGTCCTGGGCTCTGGCCCCGGTTCTGTCCCTGACCTGCTCTGCGACCTGGGCCTCAGTTTACCCTGGTAAAGTGAGAAATAGAGAGGCCAGACCCGTTGATGACCAAGATCTCTTGTCACAAAGAGAGGCTAAGGGAAGTTCAGGAAAACATGGAGCCTGTGTCTGAATTCCTGGCTCTCTCTGCCCCCTGGTGGACAGCAGCAGCCAAGCACCAGAAGGAGATGACAGCTCCAACGCTGAGTGGCTCCCAGGGACTTGGGGACTCAGTTTGTGACCTCTGCCCAGCTGCTCAGCTCTCTGAGCATCTCTCTGGTTCTCATCTTTAGATGGGAATAATAACAGGTACCAATCCCATCCGGATGTTGTGAGAATTAAGCCATAGCAAATGGGAAGTAAAACACTGCCACTGAGCCATGTTCATAGAAAGTACTCAATAAACGTTAGCCATCATTATCATCTTCAGCATTGATAATTACTGGTGATTGGAATGTGAACGTTGGAAACAAAGAAGAAGGATCTGTAGCTGGAAAATATGGCCTTGGTGACAGAAATGATACTGGAGATTGCATGATAGAATTTTGCAAGCCAATGACTTCTTCACTGCACATACCTTTTCTCACCAACATAAATGGCAACTATACACGTGGACATCGCTGAACGGAATACATGGGAATAAAATTAGCTACATCTGTGGAAAGAGGCGATGGAAAATCTCAATATCATCAGTCAGAACAAGGCCAGTGGGGCCGACAGTGGAACAAACCATCAATTGCTCATACGCAAGTTCAAGCCGAAGCTGAAGAAAATTAGAACAAGTCCTTGAGAGCCAAAGTACACCCCCTGAGTATATCCCACCTGAATTTAGAGACCATCTCAAGAACAGATTTGATGCGTTGAACACTAATGGCCAAAGACCAGATGAGTTGTGGAATGACATCAAGGACATCATACATGAAGAAAGCAAGAAGTCATTACAAAGACAGGAAAGAAAGAAAAGACCAAAATGGATGTTAGAAGAGATTCTGAAAGTTGCTTTTGAACGTCGAGTAGCTAAAGCGAATGGAAGAAATGATGAAGTAGAAGCAAAAGAGCTGAACAGAAGATTTCAAAGGGCAGCTCAAGAAGACGAAGTAAAGTATTATAATGAAATGTATGAAGACCTGGAGTTAGAGAACCAAAAGGGAAGAACACCCTTGGCATTTCTCAAGCTGAAAGAACTGAAGAAAAAATTCAAGCCTTGAGTTGCAATACTGAAGAATCCTATGGGCAAAATACTGAATGACACAGGAAACATCAAAAGAAGGTGGAAGGAATACAGAGTCACTGTATCAAAAGGAATTGATTGATGTTTTGCCATTTCAGGAGGTAGCAAATGGTCAAGAACCGATGGCACTGAATAAAGAAGTCCAAGCTGCACTGAAGACTTTGGTGAAAAACAAGACTCCAGGAATTGACGGAATACCAATGGAGATGGTTCAACAAACAGATGCAGTGCTGGAAGTGCTCACTCGTCCATGCCAAGAAATTTGGAAGACAGCTACCTGGCCAACTGACTGGAAGAGATCCATATTTATGCCTGTTCCAAAGAAAGGTGATCCAACAGAATGTGGAAATTATCAAACAATATCATTAATATTACACACAAGTAAAATTTTGCTGAAGTTCATTTAAAAGCTGTTGCAGCAGTACATTGACAGGGAACTGCCAGAAATTCAAGCCAGATTCAGAAGAGGACATGAAACGATGGATATCATTGCTGATGTCAGATGGATCGTGGCTGAAAGCAGAGAATACCAGAGACACGTTTACCTGTGTTTTATTGACTATACAAAAGGCATTCGACTGTGTGGACCATAACAAATTATAGATAACATTGCAAAGAATGGAAATTCCAGAACACTTAACTGTGCTCAGGAGAAACCTGTACATAGATCAAAAGGCAGTTGTTCAAACAGAACAAGGGGATACTGCATGGTTTAAAGTCAGGAAAGGTGTGCATCAGGGTTGTATCCTTTCACCATACTTATTCAATCTGTATGCTGAGCAAATAATCTGAGAAGTTGGACTATATGAAGAAGAATGGGGCATCAGGATTGGAGAAAGACTCATTAACAGCCTGTGAGATGCAGATGGCACGAACATGCTTGCTGAAAGAGAAGAGGACTTGAAGCACTTACTGATGAAGATCAAAGACCACAGCCTTCAGTAGGGATTACGTCTTAACACAAAGAAAGCAAAAGTCCTCACAATTGGACCAATAAGCAGCATCACGATAAACGGAGAAAAGATTGAAGTTGTCAAGGATTTCATTTTACTGGGATCCACAATCAACACCCATGGAAGCAGCAGTCAGGAATTCAAATGATGCATTGCATTGGGCAAATCTGCTGCAAAAGACCTCTTTAAAGTGTTCAAAAGCAAAGATGTCACTTTGAGGACTGAGGTGCACCTGACCCAAGCCATGGTATTTTCAACCGCCTCATACGCATGTGAAAGCTGGACAATGAATAAGGAAGACTGAAGAATAGATGCCTTTGACTTACGGTGTTGGCGAAGAATATTGAATACCAAGGACTGCCAAAAGAACGAATAAATCTGTCTTGGAAGTACAGCCAGAATGCTCCTTGGAAGCAGGGATGGTGAGACTTTGTTTCATATACTTTGGACATGTTGTCAGGAGGGACCAGTCCCTTGAGAAGGACATCATGCTTGGTAAAGTGCAGGGTCAGCAAAAAAGAGGAAGACCCTCAAGGAGATGGACTGACACAGTGGCTGCAACAATGGGCTCAAGCACAACAACAATCATGAGGATTGCACAGGACTGGGCTGTATGTCTTTCTGTTGTACATGGGGTCGCTGTGAATCGGAACTGATTCGATGGTACCTAACAAAAATAACACCTAAGAGTGGAATTGCTGGGTCATGTGGTAGTTCTATTTATAGTTTTTTGAGGAACCGCCACACTGTTTTCCGCAATGACCGTACCATTCTGCATTCCCACCAGCAATGGATAGGGGTTCCAATCTCCCCACTTCCTTGCCGACATTTGTTATTTTCTATTTTTTTAATCTTAGGCATCCTAGTGGAAGTGAAATTGTATCTCATTGCGGTTTTGATTTGCATTTTTCTGATGGCTAATGTCACTGAGCATCTTTCTACGTGTTTGGTGGTTATTTGAATGTCCTCTTTGGTGAGTCTATTCAAGTTCTTTGCCCATTTTATTATTGGGCTGTCTTTTTGTTAAGTTGTTAAAGTTTTACATATGTTTGGGTTATTAGGTTCTTGTCAGATATGTGGGGTTCTTGTCAGACATGTGGTTTCCGAAGATATTCTCCCAGTCGGTAGCTTGTCTTTTCACTTTTTTGGTAGTCTTTTGATAAACAAAACTTTTTAATTTTTAGGAGGTCCCATTTATTTATTTTGTCTTTTGCTGTTTGTGCTTTTGTTATTATATTAGATAACTCATTGTTGAAAGCTAGACCTGAATGACACTTGTTCTTCTAAGAATTTTATGGTTTTAGTTCGCACATTTTGAATTTGTTTTTGTGTCTGGTGTGTGGCATTGATCCTGTTTCACTTTTCTGCATGTGGAAATCCAGTTTTCCCACCACAGTTTATTGAAGAAACTCTTCTTTCCACACAGAATGAACTTAGCACCCTTGTAAAACATCAGTTGACCATAGACGTGTAGGTTTATTTCTGGAGTCTTCTATTTTTTTGTTCTATGTGTCTATTGTTGTACTAGTACCAGGTTGTTTTGATTACTGTAGCTATAGACCAAACCAAACTCATTGCCATCTAGTTGATTCCGACTCACAGCGACCCTAAAGGACGGAGTAGAACTGCCCTGCAGGGTTTCCAAGGAGAGCCTGGTGGATTTGAACTGCCAACATTTTGTTTAGCAGCAATAGATCTAAACACTATACCACCAGGGTTTCCCTGTAGCTGTATAGTATGTTTTAAATTCAGGAATTATGAGTCCTCCTACTTTGCTCTTCTCTTTCAACATTGTTTTTAGCTATTCAGGGCTTCTTGACATTCCATATAAAGTTGAGGATTCATTTTTCTATTTCTGTAAAGAAGGCTTTGGAATTTTTATCGGGATTGTGTTGAATCTATAGACTGCTTTGGGTAGGACTGTACTGACATCTTAACAATATTAAGACTTCCAATTCATGAACATGAAACATCTTCCCAGTTATTTAAGTCTTCTTTAATCTCTTTCAACAATGTTGTATAGTTTTCATTGTATAAGTCCTTCACATCCCTGGTTAGATTTATTCCTAGATATTTCAGTCTCTTAGATGCTATTGTAAATGGAATTGTTTCCCTAATTTCCCTTTCAGATTTCTTACTGCTGGTGTATAGAAATCCAGCTGACTTTTGTTTGTTGATCTGTCCTTTAGATTCTTGCTTCTCTCACACCTCGTCCCTTCCTTAGATCTGGCTTCACCATCTCTCCCTGTATTCTCCCAACTGCTTCTCCACCTCCTCACCCACCCCTCCAGCCCTCCTGCACCTCCACTCGGTGACCCACTCTTGCCCACTCCGTAAGACCAGACCTACAAATGCTCCACCTCGGACAGTAGTCCAAGCTCCTTAGCCTGACCACCAGGGGCCCTGTTTACCTCTGCAGCTCCAGTGACCCCGAGCCCTTTCTGCTCCCTGTATTCTGACCACACCCAGCTCTCAGCATCCCTCTGCTCGGGCCCAGTGGTCTGCCTTCCAGTGAGTCTGTTAAAAGTTTACTTTAACTGTCTCTGCTTCCCCCTTTCCCACTTCTGCTGTAGCCCCAAACCCTCTGTAGGCCTCAGTTTCCTTATCCACCAAATTGGCCTGTTGTGAGGATGAAAAGAGATAATATACTTGGCCTAGAGTAGCCACGCAGCAGAAGCCAGGTGCTTACAATTGGGATGGAGGGTTCTGTCATCAGAGTGTGATGGGGCATCTCAATTTTCTGTGTAAGGGGTACATGGCATGTGAAGAGAGCGTTGAGGCCCCGCCACAGACCCAAACCTGACAGCAGAACACTGACAGTGAGCAGAGTCGTGGCCTCTGGGTAGAACATGGAGCTTGACTGGCCACTGCAGTGCCGATCTTTCTGTCCCCATCTCACTGCAGGGCCAGGTGGAGAACCATCTCTCTGGCTCGCACTGGGACTGAAGTGCTGACAGCTATGACAGCACTTGTTATGGGCCAGAGGCACTGCCCAAGGGGAGACCCCTCCCTCCTTTGCCAGGGCTGAGGCCAGAGCAGTGGCCTGGGGTCCTAAGAGCGTGTATACGAAGTAGGGAAGCCAGTGAGGGGGAGGCCCAGCACAGTCTTCCAGTCCATTTAGGGAAATAGATTGAGATGAGGGAAGGAACTTCATTAGGGTTATCAAAAAAAAAAAAAAAAAAAAAACAACCCATTGCCATTGAGTCAATTCCGACTCATAACGTCCCTATAAGACAGAGCGGAACTGCCCCATAATGTTTCCAAGGACCAGCTGGTGGATTCGAACTACTGACCTTTTGGTTAACGGCTGAGCTTTTAACCACTACAAAGCCAGGGCTCCTCATAAGGGTTACATAGGGCATTAATTAATTCGATACTGCTTTTTTGCACAATTTCTATTCTACTTTGTGTTTTGACTAAGTAATATATTCACATTACTCAAGAAACTCTATATATGGAATGATACACTTTAAGAGGTCTCTCTGCTACCTCCGTCTTCATTCCATCATCTATCGCATCCATCCCCTGTAAGTAATCAATTTTATTAATTTCATACGTGTCCTTTTCATGTAAACAAATACAAGCAAATATGAATATACATTCTTATTCCACTCGTCTTTTACTCAAAGGAGGGCATACTACGTTCTGCATCTTGCTTTTCTCACTTAACAATGCATTTGGTAGCATATATCAGTCCATAGCTTTCTTGTTCTTTTTTTCAACTGCCTCGTATTTCATTGGGAGCCCCGCTGGCACAATGGATAAGAACTAGGCTACTAACCAAAAGGTTAGCAGTTTGAACCCAGCAGCCACTCCACCGGAGAAAAGACCTGGCGATCTGCTCCTGTTAAAGATTACAACCTAGGAAACCTCATGGGGGCAGTTCTACTCTGTTCTGTAGGGCGGCTATGAGTTAGAATCAACTTGATGGCACACAACAACAATAATATTCCATTGTGGGATGTACGATAGTTTGTTTAGCCAGTCCTTTCACGACTTCTTCTATGACACGCAATGGATAACCGTATGTGCTGTGGGCTGATGATCAGGCAAGAATATCAAGAATACCAATTGTTAAAATATTGAAATACTTTCACAGCGGTTGGTAAATCGCACAATTGCAACTGTGACAATTAATAAACTTAGTTAACAATATAAATTCTATTATAAGCTCTTTAGTTCAAGCTATGATCGTAGGATGTCGAGACTTATTGATGGGCTTCCTGCTATACAAAAAAAAAAAAAAACAAAACTGTTGCTATCGAGTCAATTCTGACTCATAGTGACCCTATAGGACAGAGTAGAACTGCCCCCACAGGGTTTCCAAGGAGCCGCTGGTGGGTTTGAACTGCTGACCTTTTGGTTAGCAGCCAAGCTCTTAACCACTGAGATGCCAGGGCTCCCCTGCCATATAGCCATCTGAGAAACATTAGCAGCACTATCTGGGACTTTAGCCTATGCCAGAATGAGCAATATGGCTATGCTGAGCATTCTTTACGAAGCACTCTGTATTTTTTAAGACAACCTGTATTCACCAGTTTGTCTTTATCCTCAAATTATTTAGTTGTGACTGCTTGTAAATAAAAAAATCAGTTGCCACGGAGTCAATTCTTACTCATGAATATTTCATGTGAATATCTACCCTAGTGTGTAGAACTGTGCTCCATAGGGTTTTCAATTGTAGATTTTTTGGAAGTAGATTGCCAAGTCTTTCTTCTGAGGCACCTCTGGATGGACTTGAATCTCCAACCTTTCAGTTAGCAGCCAAGTGCATTAACCATTTCTACCATCCATAGATTTGTAAATAGTTTAGTTTAGATTGAGGCTTTATTGGTTCATTTTACTTCTTATTAAGTAGGGTGAATGCAGTATTTCAATACTGATAAATTGAAGATTTATGATAAAACATTAAAAACAAGCACCAAAACGAAGAAACAAGAAATTTTCGATAAGTTTCTTAACGTTTCTTTTAAATATCTTAAATATGAATTTTCTGTGTCTGGGAGAGAGAGGGAAGAAGGAATAATAATAATGAATCACAGCCTGGAATATCTTTTGGTACCATGTCAAAAATCTGAAGAGCCTAGAATAGTTTTTAATAGTGTGCAAGAATCAATACAAAATAAAACAAACAATTCGTATTTCTGGAATAAAAAACAAACTGATAAACTTCTACTTTAGGTAGTGATGGACTGGGTAATTCTGATCAATCCTCTTCCTGAGGATAACTAGAACATCTGGACAAAATATTTTAAAAATCTCTATCCTGCTTAACACCTGTGGTGGGTTTAAGATACATTCACAAATTCTTTGGTATGCCTCCCTTTGAGAGGTGGAACCTAATTCCTTCCCCTTGAGTGTGGGCTAGACTTCATGACATGCTTCTAATGAATAGACTAAAGTAGAGGTGACAGTGTGCAGCTGAATCATTAAAGGCATGGTGGTTTTCTCCTTGATTTCTCTCCTGGATTACTCACTCTGGGAGGAGCCAGCTGCCATGTTAGGAGGACACTCAAGAAGAACTATGGAGAGGTCTGAAAGACAAGGAACTGAGGTCTCCTGTCAACAACCAGCACTACCTTGCCTAGTATGTGTGTGAGCCACCTTGGAAGCAGGTCCTCCAGCTCCAGTCAAGTCTTCAGATGATTGCAGCCCTGGAGGACATCTTGACTGCAACTTCATGAAAGACTCTGAGCCAGAACCAATCTGACTCTTAGAAATGGTATAAGATAATAAATATTCATTATTTTAAACTGCTAATTTTGGAGTAATTTTTTATTCAGCAATAGATAACTCACATAAAGGATAAATATTTTAAATATGACACTTATACATACAGCGAAACTTGTGAGAGCCAGAATGTGACGGGACTGCCTTGTTTTTTGGGTCTTGCAAGTTTTCTGTGTTTGACAGTTTACAGTCTTACCATTTTTCAGTCACTGACTATTAGTGGAAAATATTTGAATTTTCCTTCTCTGACACAGGTTCTGGCTTTTGCAGGTTTTACTGTATATCATTTCTTAGTGCTGAGATATATCTATACAGTAAGTTCTCAGAAGAGAGATTGCTGGCTCATAGTGTAAATGCATTTGAAAGTTTGACAGACATTTCCAAATTGCCTTCCGTTGAGGCTGTAACGTTTTTGCACTCCCATCAACAATTTATAAGAGTGCCTATTTTCCACAGCCTCACCATAGGCTGTGTTGTCAAACTTTTGGATTTTTGCTTTTCAATAGGTGAGAAATTTTAGCTCAGTGTAATTTTAATTTGCATTTCTCTTATTATGAGTGAGGTTGAGCATATTTCAATAAATTAAAGATTACTTGCATCTCTTTTCCCATAAACTATCTATTGATAGGAAACCTTGGTGGCCTAGTGATTAAGAGCTACAGCTGCTAATCAAAAGGTCGGCAGTTCAAATCCACTAGGTGCTCCTTGGAAACCGTATGGGGCAGTTCTACCATGTCAAGGATTTTTTTTTAATCTTCAGAGCAATGGGAAGGTACTGAAGGGTGACCTGTTGGGGAAGAACATAGCCAGATGTGCATCTTAAAAGAAGCAACTCTGCAACTGTCTCCTAACTCATCTCCCTTCACATAGTTCTCACTTCTCTCCAATCAATAGTGCGAAATTCCTAAGAAGACAGCAGAGATGGAATTCTGGTCACGGGAGGAAGGAGTGTCCTTGGACAAGAGGGAAGGAATGGGGGATAGAACCTTCTATTTTCTCTGTCAAGTAGAACATTAGGTCATCTGTTGACAGTGGGAGGGGCCAGAAGGGAAGTCAGAAGTCCAAGGAAAGCATGTCTAAACAACAGAACACCATAGAATCGTTCAGCAGCATTGAGGTTGGTGACTGTGAAATCATAGTGTCACTTATATGCCCAGTAGTTTTTGTTCTTCAGCATTGCTTACCAGACTGAATGCAGGCACAAAGGAGATGGATTATTGGGCTCGTCTAGAGTTTGGAGTTTTGATAGGTCGGTGCTGAGGGGTAAAGGGAGTTCAGGGTATTTTCAAGGAAGTGATCAAAATGATGGGGTATGAAGTTTAAGCTGGATGAAGAGGAAAATGAAGGCAGAAGAGGGTTGATGGATAGGGAGAAATTGGAAGGTTCAGTGGATTGGAGGTCTTGATGAGGTCTAAGAAAAGGAGTGGCTTGAAATGTGGAGGAAGCAAGCTGAAAAGACAGGAGCAGTCCTGGGCTTTGGCAAGGTGCAGAGGGTTGTCACGGGGACTGGGTGCAGTGAAGTGCAGAAAGAGTTCATTGGTGCTGAGGAGATAAGGAACTGAGAGGCCAGAGATGGAAGAGTGATGGACAATGGTCCTGTGCCTTTGCAGGTTGAAACTTTTCAGAGGCTCATGGCAGCATTTAAGTGAGAGGTGTGTGGAAGAATGAGGTTTTACATTGTATTTAAATTAGAATCTTCTAGACACGTTACTATTTCAAGTAGTTCCCAAGGAAAACAAATGGCACATTTACAAAAATAGGGCATGTATTTTAAGGTCATAAAGGAAGCCTTGACAAATTCTAAAAAACTAGTGTCATACAGACCATGTTCCCCAACCATGATTCAGTAAAAATTACAGTAACAAAATGATGGTTTACAAATAACATGTTTGGAACTATCAGACTGATAAATAACATTTGATGAAAAAGGAAATCATAAAGAAATTTAAGAAACATTTAGCTCTGAATAATAATGACAAAACTACATTTCAAAGTTTGTGAGACACAGCTAAAGCAGTACTCAGAGGTAAATTTATACCTTTAAATACAGAAATGAAAACACGCATCCACACAAAGACTTGTACACAAATGTTCATACCAACATTGTTCAAAATATCCAAAAAGTGGAAGCAACACCAATGTCTGTCAACTGGTGAATGGATCAATGCATGTGGCATATCCATGTAATGGAATACTACTCAGCCATCAAAAAGAAAAACGTTCTGATACATGCTATAACATGGATGAACCTCAAAAACACAATGCTAAGTGAAAGAAACAAGACACTAAATATCACATATTGTACATTAAACTTTTATGAAATGTCCAAAACAGACAAATCTACAGAAACAGAAAGTAGATAAGTGGTTGCCTAGGGTTGGGGGTGGAAATGGGGATAAATAGCAAATGGATAGGATGTTTCTTTGGACGTGATGAGAATGTTCTAAAATTATATTGTGGCGATAGTTGCACAAGTCTGTAAATATTCTAGAAACCATTGACTTGTACTCTTAAAACAGGTGAATATTATGGTGTATAAATTATACATCAAAGCTGTTAAAAATAAACAAATGAAGCACACAGTTCAAGAAGGTGAAAAAAAGAGCAATAAAACAAACCCCTAAAAATAAAAAGGAAGGATATAATAAAGATAAGGCCAAAAATCAAAGAAAGAGAACAAATAAAACACTAAAAAATATTGTTAACTTGGGTTTTTGGAAAAAAATTAATAAAACATATAAGCTAGTGAGCTTATTTACCCAGAGGCGGATTAATTATCACAGGGACTGAGAGTCCATTTACACCTTAAGTAAACGACTTTCGTGCCCAACAACAAACATGTTTTATAAGCTTGTTGTCCTTACTTGCTTCCTGATGGCAGGACTCGCCATCCCAGTGGTAGGACCTGGTTTCTGTTGATTGGATACACTGTACCCGCCCCTCTTCAAGCACTCCATGTGTACTATTTCATTGCATCCTCAACAACAGGCCAGAGAAATATGTATTATTATCATCCTCATTTAACAGATGGGGACGGGCGCTCAGAGAGATGAGCAGCTGGGCAGAGGTCACAAAGTAAGTCATTGGGAGCCTCTCAAGAGCTGGAGCCGCCGTCATCTCCCTCTGGGTGCTAGGCTGCTGGTGTCCACCGGGGGGCAGAGAGAGAGAGAGAGGGAGAGAAGCCAGGAATTCAGACCTTAAAAAAAACCAAACCTGTTGCCGTGGAGTGGATTTCAACTCATAGCGATCCCATAGGACAGAGTAGAACTGCCCCATAGAGTTTCCAAGGAGAGCCTGGTGGCTTTGAACTGCCAACCTTTTGGTCAGCAGCTGTAGCTCTTAACCAGTATGCCACCAAGGTTTCCAAATTCAGACATAGGCTCCATGTTTTCCTGAATTTTTCTTAGCCTGTCTTTGTGGCAAGAGATCTTGATGATCGAGGGGTCTAACCTCTATTTCTCACTTTACTGATGGGTAAACTGAGATCCAGGGAGGGATAGTGGCCAACATAGGTGGTAGAGCAGATCAAGGACAGAACTGGGGCCAGAGCCCAGGACTCTAACCTCCCAACAGCTTTGACCCCAGACCTAGACTCAGGTTACCCTCAGCACCAGGGAGTGAGGAGTTTCTAGGGGGTCATAACCTTGGCTGGGGCTCTGGATCCAGCTGGTGGGTTTCACAGGCTCCAGAAGCTTCTCATTCCCCACTCCCGAAGTCACACAGTTTGTAAATGCTTGAGCTGCTATTTCCTTCTGAAAGGATACAGCTGCCATTTTCTGAGCAAGGCTCATTATTACTAAGTTATTATACTGGATAACATTGGGAAGAATGGGAATTCCAGAACACTTAATTGTGCTCATGAGGGACCTGTACATAGACCGAGAGGTGAAAGGTTGTATCCTTTCACCATACTTATTCAATCTGTATGCTGAGCAAATAATCCAAAGTTGGACTATATGAAGAAGGCTGCATTAGAATTGGAGGAAGATTCATTAATAACCTGCAATAAGCAGATGACACAACCTGCTTGGTAAAAATGAAGAGGACTTGAAGCACTTACTGATGAAGATCAAAAAGTACAGCCTTCAACATGAATTACACCTCAACATAAAGAAAACAAAAATCCTCACAACACCACGATAAACGGAGAAAATATTGAAGTTGTTAAGGATTTCATTTTACTTGGATCCACAATCAATGCCCATGGATGCAGCAGTGAAGAAACCAAACAACATATTTCATTGGGCAAACCTGCTGCAAAAGACCTCTTTAAAGTGGTGAGAAGCAAAGATGTCACTTTGAGGACTAAGGTGCACCTGACCCAAGTCATGATATTTTCGATTGCCTCATATGCATGGGAAAGCAGGACAATGAGTAAGGAAGACCGAAGAAGAAATGATGTCTTTGAATTATGGTGTTGGAGAAGAATATCGAATATACCGTGGACTGCCAGAAGAAGGAACAAGTCTGTCTTGAAAGGACTACAACCAGAGTGTTCCTTGGAAGCAAGGATGGTGAGACTTCGTCTCACGTACTTTGGACATGTTGTCAGGAGAGACCAGTCCCTAGAGAAGGACATCATGCTTGGTAAGGTACAGAGTCAGTGAAAAAGAAGAGGACCCTCGACGAGACGGATTGATACAGTGGCTGCAACAGTGGTCTCAAGCATAGAAATGACTGTGAGGATGGTGCAGGGCTGGGCATTCTTTCCTTCTGTTGTACATAGGGTTGCTATGAGTTGGAGCAGACTTGATGGCACCTAACAACAACAACAATTATAAGTTATTTGTAAAATGAAGATAGAGGCTCCCTCATAGGACAATTGTGAGGATTAACATGAAATACTTAACACAGAGGAAAGTTCTCAAGAAGTGGTAGCTATATAATTGTTGTCGCTATTCTTATTATTAATACCATGTTGCCCGGCAACCACGTGAGGCAAGTATCTTTAATGCCAGTTTTACAGAAGAAGTGAGCTGCACAGAGTCCCACATCAAACGAGTGGTGGAGCTGGAGATTGGTTGGACTCCAGGCCACACCCACCTCAGGATGGTCTCTTCCTTTGGGACAATTCTTTTACTCATTCATGGGATTAGTATCTGTGCAGGGTGTGGTCTCAGCCTGGACCTGTAGTGGGTGAGGCTGTAATGCTGTTACCACAGCTCTATGTCGTTGTTGTTAGTTGCTGTCAAGTTGGCTCTCATTCATGGAGACCCCACGTAAACAAAACATAACATTGTTCAGTCCTACGGTATCTTCACAATCGTTGGTATGCTCTAGTCCATTGTTGCGGGCACTGTGTATTTTCAGTGCCTTCCAACCTAGGGGGCTCATTTTCCAATAATATATCAGACAATATTTTGTCGAGATCCATAGGGTTTTCTTTAGCTAATTTTCGTAAGTAGAGCACCAGGCCTTTTTCCCTATTCTGTCTTAATCTGGAAGCTCCACTGAAACCTGTCCACTGTGGGTGACCCTGCTGGTATTTGAAATACTGGTGGCATAGCTTCCAGCATCATAGCAACATGCAAGTCACCACAGTATGACAAACTGAAAGGTGGTGGTGGCCACAGCTCTATAGATCGGTACAATTATGATCCCATTTTGCACATGAGGAGTCAGAAAGTTGACAAAAGTTAAGTGTCATATGGCTGGTGTGGGGCTTTGATATGAGCTTTCTATATGATTCCAGAACCCATGCTGGCTCTTACCCCTTACCTTGTTGTCTTAGGCTATGTTTGCTACAGAGGCAAAACCAGTAAAGCATATAAATATATATAGAGATTTATATCAAGGAAATGGCTCATGCAATTACAGAGGCTGGAACATCCCAAGTCCTTGGGTCAGGATAGAGGTTCTCCTGATTCAAGTAGCCATAGGGGCTGGCCAACCCAGGATTGGCAGGTCAGATAGCAGGGCTCTTGCTCACAGGCTTCGAAAATCGATGAATCCCAGGCAAGACAGCAGGTAAACTGCTAGCTCAAGTCCCAAGAACCAGAGGTCAGACGAACAGGAGCCAGCTGCAGGATCTAGAGTGAGCAAAAGCCCACGAGCCTTGCCACAATGTCCACTTACATTCAATGCAGGCCACAATCCCAAGGAACTCCCTTTCAACTGATTGGCTACTCACAGCAGATCCCATCATGGAGGTGATCACATTATATCAAATCTCATCATGGAAGTGATCGCATCATCATATGACTGCCAGACTACATCGTAACTGCCAAACCACTGAGAATCATGGCCCAGCCAAGCTGACACACAACCTTAATGATCACACTTGTCTTCAACCATTGCCTTCTACTGCAGGAGTGGTCTAAAGTAGTTAATGCAAACCTTGGGTCATTAGGCTGTGTCCATGCATATAGTCATTGGACTATACGATGTCAGAAGGGCATCTGTGGTAAAATGAGTTCCTTTATGTGGCCTTTTGCCTTGGTTCTTTGGAAAAAAGCTGGAGAAATTTTCCCCCTAAACCTTGAGGAATTACCTTTGCCCTAGTTGTGTAACCCAGAGGGTTTGTTACTTTTGTCCAGGTTGATTGACATTTTCTGGGTAAGCTGTAAACAACTTAGTTTGATACTTTTTGTCTAGTCCTGGGCTATAGCCTGCCCTGTGAATGGTATGCACCAGGGATTTGTCAATAGACTATGCAAATGAAGTGTTTGTGGCCTACTGAGAGGGGATCGGTCAGTTCATGGCTCCCGCACTGGGAGGGGACATGACTTGAAATTGACAAGGAGTTTTGTACATAAGCAGCCAATCCCACAGAGGTTTTTCAGACAGAAAGATGCAGGAAAACAAGCAGCAGAGAGGAGAAAAGGCAAGAAAGAAGAAAGAAGAAGCAGAGAGTGAGAGAGAGGAGGCAAGGAACCTCCTAATAGAGTTGTAACTTGGGTCAAGGGCTGTAACACTGAAGACAGCAAGAGGCCCAGAAGGGGCCCAGTGGAAGAGCCGGCAGCAACAGGCCTAGAAGTGGCCCTATAAGCAGAGTTGGTGGTGACAGACGGCAGGGTCAAGAGGAGCCTGTCGTCAGGGGGCTGAGAGGGGGAGAGAGACCTGCACAGCTGAGAGGAGCTGAGAGAGATGTCCTGCACTGAAGAAGGGAGGCTTTGCCTGCATGCTCCCTGATCCTGATCCCAAGTTGTATCCTGTTACTTTCTTAATAAACCACTTAACTGTAAGTATGGTCTGTGAGTTCTGTGTGGCCATTGCAACAGATTATTGAACCCAGAAGAGAAGTAGAAGGTGCCATGGGAGGGACAGCTGGTGTCAGAATTGGTGAAAAGGTTGAAGAGTGGAGGTATGTCTGACCTCCACCTCATACGAATCAGCTTTGGACAGATCCTGGTCATTATTCCCCTGAAGTTAGACAGGTTCTGATGCTACTACTACTCCACCATTCTACAGTATCTATACCTGTCCCAGAAATCCTGGTGGCGTAGTGGTTAAGAGCTACGGCTGCTAATCAGAAGGGCAGCAGTTGGAATCCACCAGGCGTTCCTTGGAAACTCTATGGGGCAGTTCTACTCTGACCTATAGGGTCGCTATGAGTCAGAATCAACTCGACAGCAGTGGGTTTGGTGTTTCAGTTTATACCTGTCCCAGAAACCCTGGTGGCATAGTGGTTAAGAGTTCAACTGCTAACCAAAAGATAAGCAGTTTGAATCCACCAGGTGCTCCTTGGAAACCCTATGGGGCAATTCTACTCTGTTCTATAGGGTCACTATGAATCGGAATCAACTCGACGGCAATGGGTTTTATACCTGTCCCCTGCACTACACTTACCCCATTTTAGAGAGCAGTTTGAGTAAAAATATTGGGCACCTCTCTTAGTCACTTTTTACAATATTTCTAACTGTTCCAACATGAGGTCTTTCTCTCTCTATAGAGTTCAAGCAATATTCCCTTTCAGCAGTCAGAATTGCGGACCATTCATAAAAAATCTGTAAACATGGTAGGGTTTGTGTGCTTTTATCAGGCAGCACAAGTTGGAGGAGGCCTGCTGTTTTCGGGGCAATTCATGGACGCTTTGCAGGCCCTGTTCGACTGGTCGTACAAGGTGGAGCCACAGCTGGCTGAGGACCAGCCTGTGCATGGGGATCTTGTCCTCGTTATGAACCTCATGGATGCCCATAAGGTAAGGGGCAAGATTTGGGCTGAGTGGAGGGAAGGCTGCTTGGTCCCGTAGGTAAGTTTGCCTTCTGCTCTATGTTAACTGTCTAGGGGAGAGAAAGTCCGACAGAGCCTGTGCCTCTGCTTGTCAGAGAGGCCACTCCTTGCCCTGTGTGTTTAAACCGGCTGTTGCTGGGGTTCTGCATCAGTCACAAAGCATTTACCAAAATTAGTTACGTTCAGAGATTTGGCAATGTGAGGACGGAGAGACTTCAGCCTGCTTACTTTGGACATGTCATCAGGAAAGACCAATTGCTAGAAAAGGACATCATGTTTGGAAAAGTACAGGATCATCAAAAATCAGGGACACTGTCTTAGTTACGCAGTGCTTCTATAAGAGAAATACTACAAGTGGGTTTGGCTTTAACAAACACAAATTTATTTTCTCATAGTTTAGTAGGGTGCCAGATCTAGGGGAAGGCCTTCTGTCTCTGTTGGTTCTGGTGGAAGGTCCTTGTCTCTTTTCATCTTCTGTTCCTTGGCTTCTGGTGATCTTCATGTGGATGGCATCTATCTTCCCCCATCTCTGCTTGCTTAATCTGCTCCTCTTTTATCTCAGAAGAGATTGACTCAAGGCACATCCTACACTAATAGTGACTTATTAACATAACAAAGAAACCCCCTTCCCAAATGGGATTATAACCACAGGTATAAAACCAAAAAAACCCATTGCTGTCAAGTTGATTCTTACTCATAGGGACCGTATAGGACAGAGTAGAACTGCCCCATAGGGTTTCCAAGGAATGGCTGGTGGATTCCAACTGCCGACCTTTTGGTTAGCAGCCGTCTCTTAACCACTGTGCCACCAGAGCTCCACCACAGGTATAGGGGATAGGATTTACAACACATATTTTTGGGGGACACAATTCAATGTTTGAGTGCATTGTTGTGGCTATTGTGTCAATCCATAACACACTCAATGAGATGGATTGATACAATAGTCACAGCAATGGACTCAAACATACCAATGATCATGAAGATGGCACAGGACTGGGCAATATTTCATTCTGTTGTACATAAGGTCTCCAAGAGTTGGAGCTAACTCGACGGCAACTAATAACAACAACAACAAACTTCACTTCAAGAGCTCCCTCCCCTCATCCATTCATCTCTCATTTGGGACATAAAATGAATTTAATTTCAGGTGGAAACCGTTAAAGGTACCCATTTCCATTGACTTCCAAAATAAATATGGGAGCGTTTAAACCATTTTTCAAAACAGACAAACCAATATTTAGCGTAGCCTATACCTGTCATGTTGGGTGGCACAATGTCCTCCTGTTTCAGCAGATGGATTCTGATGAAGTGACGCTTTGATTATTATGAAATGTCCCTCTTTAGCTCTGCTAATACTCTTTGTCTTGAAGTTGATGCTACCTGATATTAATATAGTCACGCTAGCCTTCTTACTCTTTTATTTGCATGATACATCTGTTTGCCATCCATTTCCTTTCAGCCTATCTGTGTCATTATATTTACAGTGCATCTCTTATAGACACATATAGTTTGGGCTTGCTTTTTATTTTTCTCTTTAAGTCATCTGACAATCTCTGCTTTTTAATTGGAGCATTAATAGTCCATTAACTGGAGGTGACCTGACCCATTGGCTGGAGGTTCACCATGAAGACAGGTCTGTCTCATTACATTTGTTTGTTTTCTTAATGACGCCTAACCACACTTGGGAACACTATGAGCTGGAGTTTCCCAGCATCCTGAATGCACCCAGCCAGGAAGGCTAGTAAGGCACCCTTTAGGTCTCTGGGCAGACATTTAATGAGGCATTAGAGTGCACCTAACCCATGGTGGCCTGGGGTCTGACACGGTCGTAACATAGGATCCTGTGATAGGATTAAAAAGGTCCTCAGATCACAAAAAATGTGAAAATTAAATGTGCCAGTGATAACTGGTTCATCTCCATTCCCATAGTATCTTTTTTATGGAAAACTGTTCTTTCTGCTCTTTTAAATTGCTGCTTCTTTTTATATACAGTAGGTCTGTAGTATATCAAGTGCCCAGCACTCAGTGGTCTGGCTCCATCACCTGGTCCCTGCTGACCCGTCTCCACAGTCTTGGCTGACCACTAACCCCGTACACTTTGCTCTAGTCACATGAGACTACTCATGGTTCCCCTACCTGTCCTGCTGTGGACATTTCTGTTCATTTGAACATGTGGTTTTCTTTCCTGAGAATTCCAGATCCCTCTGGCCTGCCTGGTCAATACTACTTCTCTCTAACATGCCTGAAGCAATACTCTCTTTTCCTGATGCCCTCTGCTCCTCCATGAGTAGACAGACCTCCTCTCTCCCTGGCTCTCCTGCTCACACATTATATCAAGCTAAAACAGACATGTATTACAGGCATTTATTTATTCACATGTTTGCTCCTACCACTAGGCTGTAAACTTTTCGAGGCAGAGATTGTCGTTTTAGTTTGCCTTTGGATCCCAGAGCCAGGCCCATACTTAGGGTTTCAATAGGTACCTGTAGAATTTACTAGCCTCACAACCTTCATGAATGTTTCAAATGAGAAGCAATCACTATCTCATGGGGGACAAAGAACAGAGGCACAGGGCTGTGTGGGGGCCGGTGGCCAGCAAGGCTCATGCCTTTACTAGCCCTTGCACACCAGCACAAGTGCAAATCCCTGAATTTCATTGCTGAAACCACAAGGGTTTCAGGACTGTGGACAGAACCCACGGGAAGTTAGTGTTAAAGAAATGGGCAAAGAAGACAATAGATGGTATGTATCAAAAACCTTAAAAAGTAATAAATAAATAAATAAATAACATAAAAAACGTGCATGGCCTTTGACCCAAATTTTCCATCTGTAGAAATTTATCCTACAGAAATCACCACGGATGGGCACAAAGATTACTTATTATAGCATTGTACATAATATTAAAAATATAAACATACTGTCCAATACAACGGACTTAGTTAAATAGATTATAGTAGCTATATGATAAAAAATACCATGCAGCCAGTAAAAAAAAAAGTAAGATAGTTAATGGCATGGTGAAAGTGTACAATATAATATGAAGCAAATAAAGCAAATATGATCCTATTTTTTGTATCAAAATTATACAGGTGTGTGGAGGAGAAAGATACACCAAGTATTACCAGTGGTTATCTCTGGACATAGGTTTGGATTACTTTTGTTCTGTTTTCACTTTTCTATATTTCTACAATAAACAGGTTACATTTGCAATCAGGAAAAAGTATTTTTCTTAGTACTTTGAATGGTGTAATAATAATAACATCAACTAACATTTATTGATTGCTTACTATATGCCAGGCATTGTGCTAAGTGCTCCATATACATTCTCATTTAATACCCATTACAGTCCTAAGACGGGAGCCCTATTTTATAAATAAGAAACTGAGCCAGAGAGAGGATAAGTATGGAGTTCCTGGGTGGTGCAAATGGTTAAGCACTGCTACTCACAGAAAGGTTGGTGGTTTGAATGCACCCAGTGCCTTGGAGGAAAGGCCTGGCAATTTGCTTCCAAAAAGTCACAGCCATTAAAAGTCTATGGAGAGCAGTTCTGCTCTGAAACACATGGGGCTGCCATGAGTTGGAATCCACTCAACAACAACTTGTTGGTTAGTTGGAACATGCCTAAGGTCACAGAGTTGCTTGGTGCTAGGGATAGCCCTTGTTTTGACACTACTTTCTCCAGGAAAGCTTCCCCACCTCAGTTCCCTTCTGTGCTGGCATTCCAGGATTCCGTTGTCTGCCTCTGTTTCCTGGTTCCTTCTTCCTTCGCCCTTCCAGGCACTTTGCTGGCCCCTCTGTCAGAGCACAGCTTTAGTTCTGCCTTTTGAAATGACTGTTTACCCACCTGTCACCACATTAGACAGCTCAGGACAGGAACCTCATCTGCTTCATCTCTGGCTCAGGGCACAGCAGCCCACAGTTGTTGCTGAATTGAATTGTGATGCCAAGACCATTTGGAATAGCCAAAACCACTGTTTAGGTTTATGGGAGTATGAGGCCTGTTGTTTAGAGAACACAGTTATCGCCACTCATCCTGAATTGAGATAAGTGATTTTTGTAATTGTAAGAATCAGCCCCAGCACTGGGCTGCTTGCAGTCTACCTGGGAGCACAGCATTGCACAATAAGCAACCTGAGAGTCACTGGCGAGCTCTGGGCCCTCAATGATGTGATGCAGGCTCAAAGGGGGCTATAGGAGGATATCCTTGGTGCAGAGAAGGGCAGGAGTGGGCAGACCATTCAGAGACCCTGACCAAGCCTGACATGGAGACATGCCCTTGACTCTTGCCCTCTGCCTTCCACCCTGTCACCATGGCCGTTGGCCCTCTTACCCCCTTTCGTTGTTACTGCTACAGCCTCCAACTGCCAAGCCCTCATTCCAGTCTCTCACCCTTCAATCTACATTCCCCTCTGTATCCAAACTCTGATCTTGCTTGGGCACTTTCAATGGCTAATTCAAATTATCCTTAGAATAAAGTTTAGTATTCTTAAGGGGGTTTATAAGCAGTATGGAAATTACTTGTTGTGCCTAAGACAACAGCAAACAATTATTTGGATTTATATTTTTCTATTTGATATTTTTTAAAACTTAGAAGTGATCATGGGAAATTTTGAATGTTGTTGGACTTCTTACACTTACTTTGAGGTTTAACCTTGAATCCACATGGGGAGAGAGGCACCATAATCATTTAGGTGCCTCGAGCCCTCATCTGACTTCCCTTCAGGCCCTTTGTGGTCTGTTCCTTGTTGGCCTCTCCAGTCTCTGCCCTCACCATTTTCCCCTTTAACTCAGCTCTCCAGGCTGCAACCGCACTAAACAGCTAACCTGCATGGCCACCGACCCAGGCCCCACTCCATTGTTTGCGTGACCTTAGGGAAGTGAGTTTTCTATTAGTTAAAAAGAGGAGATTTGAATAGTATCTACCTTATGAGTGTGTGAGCATTAAAGAATTGGTACAAGTCATGCACTCCTAATGTGCCTGGCACATGGTAAGTGCTAATTGTTAGCTGCCATTATTATCTAATCTCAGGGCCTTTACATAAACTATTATTCCTTCTGCCTGGACCACTCTCCTCCCTGTTGCAGGCCAATTCCCTCCAGCCCTCAGAGCTCAGCCTAGGTGTCACTTCCTCTCAGCTTAGCGCCTTAGACATTAATAAATAAGTTAGTCCCTGACTTACCACAGGGTTTGATTCAGACGACTCCAAGTCGGTCTGACGTAAATAGAATAACTCTTTTTTTTTTTAGTTTTCGTTATTATTGCCTTTTATTATTACAATCTTTATAAATCCAATCTTTATCTTTGGGGGTTGGAAACATTATATATAAACTTACAGCTAAATTTTTTTTGGTTTGTAATTGTATTTTAATAACCCTGCACATCAAATTATTCTTTTGTCTTTTTTTATTGTTGTAGTTTAAATGAAGTTTACATTTCAAGTTAGTCTCCCATACAAAAATTTATACATACATTGTTATGTGACCCTAATTGCTCTTCCCATACTGCGACAGCACACTCCTCCTTTCCACCCGATTCCCCATGTCCACTCAACCAGCTCCTAACCTTCTCTACCTTCCCATATCACCTCCAGACAGAAGCTGCCCATTTAGTCTCTTGTATCTACTTGAGCTAAGAGGCACACTCCTCACAAGTTATCACTTTACATCCCACAGTCCAGTCCAATTCCTGCCTGAAGAGTTGGCCTCCGAACTTGTTTTAGTTCTGGGTTGATAGAGAATCCAGCGGCCATGCTTTCCAGGGTTCCTCCAGTCTCAGTCAGACCATTAAGTCTGGACTTCTTACTAGAATCTGAGTTCTGCACCCCACCTTTCTCCTGCTTCATCAGGGACTGTCTGTTGTGTTCCCTGTCAGGGCGGTCATTGGTGGTAGCTGGGCACCATCTAGTTCTTCTGGTCTCAGGCTGATGCAGTCTCCAGTTTATGTGGCCCTTTCTGTCTCTTGGGCTAATACTTTCTTTGTGACTTTGGTGTTCTTCATTCTCCTTTACTCCAGGTAGTTGCATCTTAGATGGCCACTTGCAAGCTTTTAAGACCCCAGAGGCCACTCAACAAAATAGGACCTTACAGCTAAATTTTAATACATACATATTACTAACGATAAGATGTACCAAAAACAGATGGTCGTCTAAGTGCGGTTCGCGGTAACTCGAATACGTTGTTAAGTGGAGGGCTACCTGTAAAGGAAGTGGGAGAGCGCTCAGAGAAGAGCCGGGTCTGCAGAAGGGGGCTGAGTCATCTGGAGCTTCCTTGAGGAACCCTCCCTTGAAAGCCGCTGGGCGCCAAGGCAATTGTGCACAGAGCTCCTTGGTTCGGTAGCAGGCGGGAAGCAGGTGCACGTCTCCAGTGCGCGCTGGGCCAGCGCCGGGTTCCGCTGGGCGCACAGCGAGGGATTGCAGTGAAGGCGTCGGGGGGCTGCCCGAAGCTCGCAGGAGCCAGGGGGTGGGAGCGCCGGGAGGCGCTGACTGAAAGGAGTTGGAGGGAGAAGCCCGAGGAGCGCACGCCAGGGAGCCGCGGGGTAGGCGCTGCGGTGGCGGGGAGTCTGCGCTGGCTGCTGCTGGCGGAGGAAGGCGCCCCTCCAGACCCGACTGAGGCCTCTGTTAGGGACCTGAGGCAACAGCTCGTGAACAAGGCGGGACCGCCAGGTCGCCCGATGGCCCCGCCGAAACTCGGAATCCCGGGCCGGAGGAGGGCACTGAAGGCCACCCTCCCGCGGCAGCGCCAGCTATGCTTTCTCCCGAAGGCGTAGCTACGCTGGGCTCCCGGAGCGGAGGTCGCCGCGCGGCGCACCACCAGCAGCTCGGTGAAGACGCCCTGACGCCCCAGGCACCTGGGCGGCGGACCCCTTACCCTACCCGCCCCTCATTCACTCGCGGGGCGGTCCTGGGGAATCCACGAGCGTCGGTTCCGAAAGATTCGCTCCGCCCCCTTGCCCCTATTGGTCCTTCGCGGGGAGGGGCGGGACCTCACGGGCCCG
This sequence comes from Dugong dugon, assembly GCA_030035585.1. Classification (NCBI taxonomy): domain Eukaryota; kingdom Metazoa; phylum Chordata; class Mammalia; order Sirenia; family Dugongidae; genus Dugong; species Dugong dugon. Next base: position 64,809,379 of record CM057462.1, on the reverse strand, counting down.
CGCGGGACCGAAAGGCGCCGACGCCGCAGACTGCGGCCGAGCTGAGGCAGTGGCTTGTGGGCGCCCCTCCGCCGGAGCGCCCCGCTGAGCCGGGCCTCGGCAGCAGCCAGACCGGCGGCCACAGTGGGGACAGACAGATTAGCCGACAGCCCCGGATCACTGAGGTAGCCCCTCAGCGGTGGCGCCGCGTCCACACGGCCTGGAGCTGGGACAAGTTCCGCGCGGGGAGGCGCTCTGGGAGGTTCACTTCGGCCCCAGGTGACGCCTGCGCGACCAGCCGGCCGCCGAGCCCGGCCCGCCGCTCCCGGTGGGGGCGTCCTCCGGCCCCTGCCTGGCCGTCAGCGGATGCGCTCCCGCTGAGCCTGGCCCGGCGCCATGGCCGCGCGCCCCGGCGCACTCTGGCTCCTGGGCCTGGCACTGTGCGCGCTGAGCGGCTGCGGCCCCAGCCCGTGCCCCCCGCCCGGCTGCCCGCAGCGTCGCCTGGGCGCGCGCGAGCGGCGCGACGTGCAGCGCGAGATCCTGGCGGTGCTCGGGCTGCCCCGGCGTCCCGGGCCCCGCGCGCCGCCCGCCGCCGCCCGGCTGCCCGCCTCCGCGCCGCTCTTCATGCTGGACCTCTATCATGCCATGGCAGGTGACGACGACAGCGGGCGCTCGGAGCGGGGCCTTGGCCGCGCCGACCTGGTCATGAGCTTCGTCAACATGGGTGAGTGTGGGCCGCCGGGGGTGGGCGTCAGGGCCCCTGCGGTGGCCGTGCGAACTCCGCGTGGATTTGCGGTGCGTGGACGGCGGGCTGAGTGTCCCCGCACCCCTCGTGGTGCCCCCTGGGGAGTGCGGAGTGGGGGCTTGGTGTGTCCGTGGGCTACAGAGGCGACTGTGCATAGCCTCGGGCAGGGTCAGCCACCTGGCTGTGAGCCGGGAGTGGGTATCAGGTTCGCAAAGAGCCACTAGTCTGTGGACACGGACCGCACAGGGGAGTGTGAAGTGCCTGGTCGGGAAGCAAGGTGTAAGCTGTGGATGGGCAGGCGCAGAGGGGGACAGTGAACTCCCAGGGGCCGTGCATTCACCCCGCCAACACACCAAAGAGTAAGGCTCATGTCATGTCCACGCGGACCTGGGCGGTGCTGGGAAGACAGTCTGGTCCTGGAGAGACAGATGAGTAAACAGGCTGTGATGCTGTCACTGTGATAAGGGCAGTGCTGAAGACAGGGACAAAGGTCAGCCTGAAACCACTGGTCACATCAGAGTGGTGAGGACCCAGGTGTCCTGGGTCACCGTGGGCTCTTGCCCTGTGCCTGTGCCACAGAGAGGTGTGGGCAGGAACTGTGGTCTTGTCACCCTGGGCCCCAGTACCTGGGACATGGCCTGGCATGGAATGAATGTCCAGGCCTGTTGATTAACCCAGTGTGCAGCCTGGACCTTGTTCTCCCAGGCAAGCCCTCCTTGTAAAGTGGGGCTTCTAATGATCCATCCTTCAGGGTTATTGTGTGGTTGGTTGATAGAGGGGTTCACCTTGGAAGGTGAACCTGAGAGGGGTTGCTGCTGACCTCGTCCCTCCCAGCTGCTGTCCCATCTTGGTGTGGATGTGACAGGAACCTGCCCATGTGTTTTGTACACATGTGAAACCCAGAAGCAGAGTTTAAAAGCCAACTGAAAGGTGTTTGTACCTATTTTTAGAATAAAAACTAGCATTTGAACTTTCACAGTCTTATAATTCATCATCAATCCATCCAACAACGTGTGAAGCCCATTTGCCAGCCGCATTTCCTGGGTGAGGAGATGAGACCCAGAGAAGTTAAATGGCCTGCCCAGGGCCATCCAGCATATCCAGGGTATCATCCAGGGCTGTGGATTCCAAATCTTAGGTTTCCCATGCCATCTCTGTGTGTCTCATTAAGATCTGAGGCCTCCGATGCTGTCGGATTAACAACAGATCTTTGTTCATTGGAAGTTTAGGTTGTGGGCAGGTGCAGCCAGCTGTCGGAGGGCCTTCTTTATTCTGAAGTACTAATCGCGCTAGTAGAACTCTTCGAGTTAGAGTAGTTTAACTGGTAGCTACCTAGGGGGTATGTGAGGGATTAGACACATACCAGGAACTTTTCCATATTTGGAGGCCCAGGCACGAGGGCCTGAAGGGTGGTGGCCTGAGAACAACCATGGAGCCTAATAGCAGAGTCACTGCAACATCAGTGCCCACGCCCAGGCTTCCACACCTGTGGCCTCCAGCTGCACCTCTCCTGTTGGCCTCCCTGGCTCCTGAGAAGCCAGGCCTGGTGCTGGTCAGTCCCCTGACTGTCGATGTCTTTAGGCTCGCAGGTCTTCTGCCATGGGCCGGGCCGTCTGTGTCTGAGCAGATGCTTTAGGAAGCCCATGCCATGGTATCCAGGGACTGAGTTGGGCGGCCAGGGCTGTGGTCCGAGCACGCAGTCCTGCCTGGCTTGTTTGTCGGTTGATCTCAGCCTTGTAGACTCTTGACTCTTTTGGTCAGGACACAGATGCAGCCTGCCTGCAGTGTGGTAGCGGTAATGGTAGTGCCAGAGCCGTCTAACTTCAGGGAGAATAAAAATCAGCATCAGCATCAACCCAAAGCTGATTCCTATGAGGTGGAAGTCAGATATACCTCCACTCTCCAACTTTTTACCAATTCTGACACCAGCCATCCTCCCAATGACACTCTACTTTTCTTCTGGGTTTGATAATTCATTGAAACGGCCACACAGAACTCACAGATCATACTTAGAGAGTTATATGGTTTATTAGGGAAGTAACATGGGATTAGGATTAACTTGGAAGTGAAAGTATCGGTGTCAGGAAGCACACGGGCAAGGTCTGGAAGTCTCCACAAAGTGGAGAGCACATCCCTCCCTTCTTTTGTGTAAGACAGAGCCCTGGTGGTGCAGTGGTTAAGAGCTCAGCTGCTTATCAAAAATCAGCAGTTTGAATTCACCAGCCGTTACCCTGGAAACCTTATGGGACAGTTCTACTCTGTCTTATAGGGTTGCTATGAGTTGGAATTGACTCAGTGGCAGTGGGTTTGGTTTGGTTTGGGTTTGGTGTAGGACAGCTGTCTCTCTCTCTCTTTCTCTCTCTCTGTCTGTCTCTTTTATTGGCTGTGCAGGCCTCCTCTAGGCCACCTGAGGACAGGCCTCCTCTCTTATCTCCCTGAGAACAGGCTCCTCTCGCCCCCCTGAGGATAGACTCATAACTGACCAATCTCCTCTCTGGGCTAAACTGGCCAATCCCCTTGTAAGTGACTGACATTTTCTGCTGGCTGGGACTGGTTTCTTCCCTGGGCAAAAGTAACAAGCTTCTCCAAAGGACTAGGGCAACCGTATCAACTCCTCAGTGCCCAGGGGAAAAGTCTCCCAAGCTGTTTTCTTTGTCTCTTTTTCACAGAACCAAGGTATGACAGTTAAGGTTGTGTGCCAGCTTGGCTGGCCATGATTCTCAGTGGTTTGACGGTTATGTAATGATGTAATTTGGTAATTATGTAGTAGTGATGTAGTCATCCTCCATGATGTGATCTGATGTGATCAGCCAATCAGTTATAAGGGGAGTTTCCTCGGGGCTGTGTCCTGCATCCAATGTATACGGATGTTCTGGCAAAGCTCACTTGCTTGCTCTGGATCCTGCATCTGGCTTGTCATCATCTGACCTCCAGTTCTTGGGACTTGAGCCAGTTGCCTGCCATATTGCCTGCCGATCTTGGGATTTGTTAGCCTCTGCAGTTTGTGAGCCAGTGGCCTGCCTTCTGACCTGCCAATCTTGTGTTCGTCAGCCCCTGCAGCTATATGAGTCATGAGAAGCCTCCAGCCTGATGCCTGACCCACGGACTTGGGACTTGCCAGCCTGTACAACCATGTGAACCATTTCCTTGAGATAAATCTCTCTCTGTATATATACGTATATACATGCTTCACTGGTTTTGCTTCTATAGAGACCCCAGCCTAAGACACAAGGCAAAAGGGCACATAAAGAAACTCATTTCACCACACTGTCTCTGGCCTCACCTATGCTCATGGAGAGGAGGGCCCTGAACTGGGAGGCAAGAACGAAGTTTTTGTACCACCTGGGCCCACCATCACTTTCCTGCACATCCTTAGCCAAGTGCTTGTTTTCCCTGGGCCTCTGTTTTCTCATCTTGTCTACGGTGATAGTGTCAGAAAAACGAGGCACCTCTCAGCCCTGACCCTGTGGTTCTCACTAACACTTCCACATCCTCCCTGTCAGAGCACAGGTTGACTGGCTGGACCACTGATGGGGGAGGGAGGGAGGCATGAAGGACCAATTCTGATTGTCCTCCTGAATCCTTCTCCATACTGTGTCAGCCAAGTGTCAGGTACCCGTGTTCCAGATTGAGAAACTGAGGTGCAAACAGCAGTAACAGGCAGAAGTCTAGCCAGGAGCAGAACAGAACCATCTTTACTTTTTTTCTGACCCTTCCCTGAACCAGGCTAGTTTGTTTCTGTGATCTTGGGTGGCCAAGGACAGGATAGTTGATGAGCTTGTGAATTGAGGTTGCTGGATTTGGGAGAAGCAGGGCTGAATGGGAGTTATGGGCCTGGCTGGAGTCCTCCTCTGCCTATATCAGTTGGACCTTGAAGAAGCGATACTTTACCTCTACAGGGTCAGTTTTTTTTTGGTTCTTTTCTAGTAAATTCATTCATTTCCCCTTCATTCATTTAACAAATAGTTATCTAATATCTACTATGTGCCAGACACAGCTCTAGTTGCTGGGGATACAGCAATGAACTAAACAAAGCCCCTGCCTTCGTGGAGTTGACCTTTAAGTGGGCGAGAAAAATGATAAATATATAAACCACGAAGCTTTTTATAACCTGTCAGATAGTGACAACCCCAATCTGGAAACCAGAGGCTGAACAGTAGAAGGGTGGATAGACCTGGGTTGGGGGGTTTCTGACCTAGGACTCAGACAGAATTTGTATCCTGATTCCACCACCTACTCTCAGTGTGATTGTGGGCTTTCTAGTCTAGCTCTAGGAGCCTCAGTTGTCTCCTTGTAAAATGTGGATAATATGGTAGCCACCCCATGGGGCTGTTTAGGGATTGTATGAGATAATGCTTAGTGATGACCACATGCCTAGAACCTCCATGTCTCTTCTTTCATTTGCATCTCCCAATTATTGTCACCCCTTTGTTTTAAAAAGAGATGGAGGCTCAGAGCAGTTAAATGATTTTCCCAGGGTCACACAGTGTATAGTCTCCCTGCCTCCACATCCTGTGTTCCTTTCCTTCACAGCACCTGGCTGTCGGACCAGCCCAGAGCCTGGCCCATCTTTAGATGCAGTAAGTGCTAGTGAATTGGAGTATCCTGAATGTTAACGTGTTAACGTGTGATATAAACTGAGAATCTCATTTAAAAAATATTTTTGTTTGGGATTTTCAGAAATAATCCACGTTTGTTGTAGAGAATTCAAACCATATAAATTCATTATAGAATTTCATTACAGAAAATTTAGACCATATATTCGGAAACATATAATACAGGAGTCCCTAGTAATATTCCCTCTATCTCAGAGAAAACCGATGTTTTAGTCCTTTGGTGTAGCCCCCTACCCCAACCCTGGTATTTTATCAATACAGATACTAACATTTGTATTATCATTTTTTACAAAGTGGGACATAAATGCCCTCTGTTTTGCTCCTTTGTCTTTCATCTGACAACAAATTCTTTAGCTGACTATTAGAGTGACCCCATGCCAAAGATGTTTCTCTTCCCAGAGGTTGAAGCTGCCTTTTCCCCAAAGCCCTGTCTGGCCATCAGCATGCTGTGCCCTGTGGGTCCCTGCTGACTCACTACTCCTCAGTGTTTTCTCACTTTTCAGGGGCAAATGACCATTATCGCCTCCAGTTCATAGAGGAGGAAGCTGAGTCTTAAAGAGTAAGGTGACTGGCCCATGGTCCTGCGTACTCAGATCCACAGGAGCAGGCATGAAAACAGGACCACAGCCGTGAGGCGGGTTGGCCTTGGAGGTGGGAGAACAGGGTGGTTAATCACTCCAGGGCACACTGGGTTTTAATCCTGGGTCTGCCACTTGGGAGCCGTGAGATGTTTAACGGGCTTACTTAAAGTCTCTGCACCCATTCCCTCACCTTTCAAATTAGGATAATATCCATATCATGGTGTGGTGGTTAAATAGGTTAAGGCATATCAAAGATTAGCAAGTGCCTAGTACTGCTCATTAAAAGGAAGCCCTGATGATGAAGGAAAGGCCCACTGTGTTTCTCCAGCCCCACCCATTATTTACTGAAGGACCTGTAGTGGTGAAGAGCACAGATCCGGGATCAGGCTGCCTGTGTTCTGATCCCCATTCACTACTTACTATTTGCGGTAATGCTGGGGTGGGCTGCCCAGATCTTCTCTTCAGGATTGAGTCACTCATTGTCCTAGATGCCTATAGTGTGGGCTGCTGACTGCACACAGGTGAGTCCTCCAGGCATTGATTGACTGGGCCCAAGGGAGCTGTCTTGCCCAAGGTTAGGTGCTCTTCCTGGGGTCAGCTCACATCCAATGACTGGTGATCCCCTTGCCTCAAGGAGGGATAACTCTGAAGGGCCATCAACACCAGAGCTCCCCATAGAGTCAGAATTGGCTGAGGCCTCTCGTGACTGCATCACTGTTCAATTTTGCCCAACCCTGCTCCCTTCATTCCCTTACAGAGGGCACTCCCCAATAAACTTTCCGACTTAGAGTTTTGACCAGGGAACCCAAACTAAGACACTGTTTATATGATATTGTGCCTTATCTGTAAAAAGAGAGAGATAGTAGTTTCTGTCTTATAGGAGGAGTCCCTCGGTGGTGCAAATGGTTAATGTGCTTGGCTGATAACTGAAAGGTTGGAGGTTTTAATCAACCCAGAGGCTCCTTGGAAGAAACGCCTGACGATCTACTTCCAACAAATCAGCCATTGAAAAGTTTATGGAACGCATTTCTACTCTGACACACATTGGGTCACCATAAGTCAGAGTTGATTCCATAGGAATTTTTTTTTTTTAACCTCCTGAGACGATTATGAGTATGAAATGAGTTAATTGATGTTACGTGCTGAAAACAGTGCCTGGTAAGTGCTCAATAAATGTTAGCTTTATCTCTGTTCATTTTTAGCCCAAGGCTAGCTGGTTAGCGGCAGACCAGAAGTAAAACTTGTATATTTCCTTCAACTGTGTATTTCCTTTAACTGCTGGCCTTGTCCCCTGAATAGCAGCCATTCCTTCTGGACAGTCCAGGGCCCTGCACACAGTCAGGGTTCTGGGGAAGCTTAAGACTGCAAGACCTGGGTATGGAGAAAGTTGAATTGTTTAGGGTTTGACAAGTAGGTTGAATGATGTGTCTGTTGTTAGTTGCCGTTGAGTTGGCTCCAACTCATAGTGACCTTATGTTTAACAGAGTGAAATACTGCCCGATCCTGTAGCATCTTTATCATCATTGCTATGTTTGAGTCTATTGTTTCGGCCACTGTGTCAGTCCATCTCACTGAGGACCTCCCTTGCCTTCACCAATCCTCCACTTCACCAACCATGATGTCTTTTACTAGTAATTGGTCTTTCCTGATGACATGTCCAAAGTAAGTAAGCCAAAGTCTCGCCATCCTTGCCTCTAAGGAACATTCTGGTTGTATTTTTTTCTAAGACTGATTTGTTTGTTCTTCTGGCAATCCACAGTATATTCAGTATTCTTTGCCAGCATGACAATTCAAATGCATCAATTCTTCTATCTTCCTTTTTCATTGTCCAGCTTTCCCATGCATATGAGGCAATTTTTTTTCTTTTTTTTTATATTTGATTGTACTTCAGGTGAAGGCTTACGGAACAAATAGTTTCTCATGAAACAGTAGTACACTTGTTGTTTTATGACATTGGTTAACAACCCCACAACATATTAACCCTCTGCATATGAGGCAATTTTAAAGATCATGGCTTGGGTCAGGCATACCTCAGTCATCAAAGTGACGTCTTTGCTTGTTAGGACTTTAAAGAGGTGTGATGTGTCTGTAGTCACTCCTTACAAACACTACTCTGAACCTACTGTGTGCTGTTCCCCTTTCTGGTTATCCCAGAGGCCTAATACAAAGCACAGCCCCAGACCCAGAGCCACTCATTACAGTGGGAAAGATAGGCCTACAGATAACTCAGTATAAATCTGCAGAATAGGAGAAATGGCCATTCACCCACTTAACAAATATGGGTACTGGGTTCAGTGGTGCAGAAGACAGACAGTTTCCTCTCTTATTTTGTGGGAGACAATTCTTTCTGTGTATCGTTTTGTGCCAGAATAGAAGTTAGATTCCCCTAGCGTAGCATTCAGGGTTCTATGTACTAGTCCAGCTGAAACACTTGGCATGTCTTCCACTTGAGGAGGCCATAGAAGAGTAGAAAGAATGTAAATATATCTAGACTTGAATCCCAGCTTGGACGCTTACTAGTTGTGCCCTTGCACAAATCAGTTAACTAGCCTGATCTTCAGTTTTCTTTCTGAGGAACTGAAGCCTTCTACATAACCATGGGAGCTTAGAAGTGGACCTTCCAGGCCAGTCAAGTCTTCAGAGACTGCAGTGCCGGTTGACAGCTTGACTATAATCTCATGAGAGACCCAGAGCCAGACCTACCGAGCTCCGCTTCTGGACTCCTGACTCTCAGAAACTGTGTGAGATAATAAATGTTGTTATTTTAAGCTGCTACATTTTGGAGTAGTTTGTTATGCAGTGATGGCTAATATAGAAATAGCATGTGTAACGTGCCCACTGAAAAAGAGGAAGACCCTCAACGAGATGGACTGACAGCAGTGGCTGCAACAATGGGCTCAGGGATCATAGTGATTGTGAGGATGGTGCAGGACTGGGCAGTGTTTCGTTCTGTTGTACATAGGGTTGCTATGAGTTGGAACCGACTTGAAGGCACCTAACAATGACAACAATGTGCCCAGTGTACTGCCTGACACACGGTTCGGTGCTACCAAAAAAAAAAAGGGGGGGAACTAGATATATTTCTCGTCTCTATGCCTTTGCCTCGAGTACCTCCTTCCATTTCTGATTGTCAGAATTCTTCCGCCACTTTCAGATTTGCTTTCTAGAAAGTTGTCTTTGACCCCTCTTCCCCAAGGTACTCTACTTTACTAGAGCCCCCATCCTTCGTTGTGTGTATTTCTCCTAGGATTCTAGTCCCTTTCTGCCTTGTCTGATGTAGGTGCATGTCTAGGCCCCTCTTCTCCTACTCTCTGAGCAACCTGAGAACAGGGACCAAATCTGACTCTTCTTGGCAGCCCCTACTCTACCATGTACCCTAGCCCCTGCGTGGCAGATGCTTAGGGCAGGCTGGTGAAGTTGAAGGAAAGAGGAATGTGGCAGGAGGCAGGGGAGCACTGAGAGCCAGATGAAGGGGCCTGGGCCTGGTCAGATGGGGCGGAAGCAGGGTCAGCCCTCCCTGTCCTTGCTGGAAGCTGACAACAGGTGCAGAATCTCCCCAGGGCCATCCTTTCGGCTGCAGGCCTTGCCTGAAGGAAAGCGGCTTGGGGCATTCACAGGACACCTGTTGACAGAAGAACCTTGTTGACATGTGCCCCCCACCCCCATCCCAATATCACCACACAGAGGAACTTGAGGGCCACTCGTTTTGCATTGGCTCCAAATCTGAAAGTCTGCAGAAGGGCCCCTAACCTGACTCGTGACCCCTGCAGGTCTCTGCTCTTTCTGGGCCAGTTTCCCCAACTATGCAGGGTTGCCTTGAAGACCTTTGGAGCTCTGACCAAAGAATGTGTCACCCTCTGCCCTGATGGGGCTTCTCAAGGGGTGAGGAATGGGTGAGGAGGTACACCCAGCCTGTCCTCCTCATGGGAACCCTTTCCCCACGTGGGTGAGGGGATGCGTCACCATGACCATGTCTTTCTGGAAAACTCCCATAGTTCTGTTCTCGCCCCAAGTTTCAGCTGGAGAAGTTACTTCTTTCTTGCTTATATCTCCATGAATATATTTTTGGCTTCGGCGGGCTTGATGTGGTCGAGTGTGTGGGTGTTCCCTTTTAATTTGGGTTCTGAAGTCATCTGAGGCCTGGGCCAGTAATTATGAGTGCAGAGCCATTTATGGAAATAGCTCTTGACAAAAGTCAGTGATGAAACCAACTAAAATTTCCTCACAAACGAAGCCTGGGCCTCTTGTCGGCAGTGCCGAGATTTCTGGGTGGGAGAAACCCCTTAAGGATGGAGAATCGACAGGTAGTAACTTCTGCTGCTGCTCTGTGGACCTGCGGAGGCTGTGGAGACCAGGTCTTGTTTTGGGTCTGAAGTGCCCCCACCCTCAGCCTTTGTTACTGGCAGGACCAGCTAGACAGGCCCGGCCTATCTACCGCCCAGGCCTGGGGTAGTCTGCCCTCCACCCTCAGGGGCTGGGCCGTGAAGGGAGGCAAGTCCACAGAGAAGCTTCTGATGGAGACACGCTGTGAGGGACACGGAAGCCACCTCAGACCAGCAGAGATGTCAGCTCAGGAACAGTGGGTACTGGATGCTGAGCCACCATCTGGGGGACTAGGAGCCTTTGGGAAGAATGGGTCTGGCATCCCTTCTGGGTCCCTGGAACACAGTGGCCTTGGGGAGGGAATCACTGAGAGCCTCCTGTTTCCACCCCACCATGCTCGATCCCTGCCCTCTACGAGCTCACCATCCAGAGGAGCAGATAAGCTGGGGACATGAGCCTCTGGTGCAGGCCTGCTCTGTAAGGGGGTCAGAGGAGGGGCAAAGAGGCTCTTAAAGCTGAGCTGAGAGGAAAGTAGCCTTTGGACATGGTGGGATGGGGGACATGGCGGGGAGGGAGATGTGGTGAAGAGGGGGAACATTGTGGGGTGGGGACATGGCGGGGTGGGGGATATGGCAGGGTGGAAGACAACCCAGGAGAGAGCGGCTTTGAGGAGAGAATCTGGGGTGGGATGTGTTTGCAGCTGGAAGGCACAGGTGGCCGTGAGGGGCACATGGCTGGGGCCAGACCACAGAGAGCCTGAGCTGCAGGATGAAGTTAGGCTCCTCCGTGGGCCCTGTGGGCTGGGGAAGGGTGTGAAGGGAGGAAGGATGGTTCAGACAAGGTCAGGAAGGTTCCATTCTCTTAACAGCCACTCTGGCCTGGAGGAAGAGGGTGTGTTTTAAAGTCTTACTTTTTGGTCAGAAAAAAGACAGATTTAGGTTGTCTGGGTGACTCTAAATTTGTTCAGGGCACGAAAATAGCTGAAGCCTTTGTTGGTGTTGTGCTGATGGACACAGGGCTTGGTATCTGGAGGTTTAGCCTGTGAGTGGTGAGCGCAGGGCCTCAGATGTGGACAGGCAGAGTGTGGACGGCAGCCGTCCTCTCATCCAAAGTGGACTTTTCCTGCAAACATGAGTTTGAAGATGGTTTTACCAGAGGCTGGAGGAGAAGGCCGAGTGTCCTGTGTTGTCCCAGGGGCCACATTAAGGTGGTTCAGAAAGTAAATTCATTTACTGCTTCCCCAGACAGAAGCTGGTTCAGTGTTTTTGAATATTTTTGGAAGCTTTCATAATTCTGTCAAAGATATTTAGAGTAACTTTAAAGTAAAATCCATCACAAAGGTTAAGGAAGGATACTATATAATGATTAAAGGGTCAATACACCAGGAGGACGTAACTATAATAAATACTTATGCACCCAACGACAGGGTTGGCCCCAAAATACATAAAACAAACTCTAACAGCATTGAAAAGAGAGATAGACAGCTGCATGATAATAGTAGGAGGCTTCAACACCCTACTTTCAGTGAAGGGTAGAGGAACCCGTGGAACCAGGCGTAGCTTTGTCTATTCTCTGTGCCCAATGAAGAGCTTTGGGCATAATGTCTTTTCATATTTTTGTCTGTGTGTCTTTTGGATTATCATGTCAAAGGGTAAATTCATATGTAATTTTGCTGTAGTTAGGTGCCGTCGAATTGGTTCCAACTCACAGCGAGCCTATATATAACAGCAAAGCACTGCTCAGTCCTTCACCGTCTTCACAATCATTGTTATGCTTGAGCCCATTGTTGCAGCCACTGTGTCAATCCATCTCATTGAGGGTCTTCCTCTTTTTTGCTGACCAAGCATGATGTCCTTCTCCAGGGACTGGTTCCTCCTAATGACGTGTCCAAAGTACGTGAGACGAAGTCTCGCCACATGTGCTTCTAAGGAGCATTATGGCTGTACTTCTTCCAAGACAGATTTGTTTGCTCTTCTGGCAGTCCATGGTATATTCAGTATTCTTCACCAGCACCATAATTCAAAGGTGTCAGTTCTTCTTTGATTTTCCTTATTCATTGTTCAGCTTTTGCATGCATGTGAGGCAACTGAAAATACCATGGGTTGGGTCAGGCACACCTTAGTCCTCAAAGTGACATCTTTGCTTCTTAACACTATAAAGAGGTCTTCTGCAGAAGACTTGCCTAATGCAATATGTCATTTGATTTCTTGACTGCTGCTTCCATGGACATTGATTGTGGATCCAACTACAATGAAATCCTTGACAACTTCAATTTTTTCTCCATTTATCATAATGTTGCTTATTGGTCCAGTTGTGAAGATTTTTGTTTTCTTTATGTTGAGGTGTAATCCACACTGAGGGCTGTGGTGCTTGATCTTCATCGGTAAGTGCTTCGGGTCCTCTTCACTTTCAGTAAGCATGTTTGTGTCATCTGCATAATGCAGGTTGTAAATGAGTTTCCCTCCAATCCTGATACCGTGTTCTTCTTCATATAGTCCACCTTCTCGGATTTTTTGCTCAGCATACAGATTGAATAAGTATGGTGAAAGGAAACAACCTTGATGCACACCTTTCCTGACTTTAAACTATGCAGTATCCTCTTGTTCTGTTTGAACAACTGCCTCTTGGTCTATGTACAGGTTTCTTATGAGCACAATTAAGTGTTCTAGAATTCCCATTCTTTGCAATGTTATCCATAATTTGTTATGATCCACACAGTTGAATGCCTTTGCATAGTCAATAAAACACAGGTAAACATCTTTCTGGTATTCTCTGCTTTCAGCCAGGATCCATCTGACATCAGCTGTGATATCTATCCCTCATTCCACATCCTTTTCTGAATCTGGCTTGAATTTCTGGCACTTCCCTGTCAGTATACTGCTGCAACCACTTTTGAGTGATCTTCAGCAAAATTTTACTTGTGTGTGATATTACTGATATTGTTTGATAATTTCCACATTCTGTTGGATCACTTTTCTTTGGAATGGGCACAAATATGGATCTCTTCCAGTTGGTTGGCCAGGTGGCTATCTTCCAAATTTCCTGGTGTAGACGAAGTGAGCCCCTCCAGCACTGCGTCCGTTTGTTGAAACATCTCTACTGGTAATACCGTCAATTCCTGGAAACTTGTTTTTTGCCAGTGCCTTCAGTGCAGCTTGGACTTCTTCTTTCAGTACCATTAATTCTTGATCATTTGCTACCCCCAGAAATGGTGGAACATTGACCAATTCTTTTTGGTACAGTGACTCAGTATATGCCTTCCATCTTCTTTTGATGCTTCCTACATCATTCAGTATTTTCCCTGTAGAATCCTTCAATATTGCAGCTTGAGGCTTAAATTTTTTCTTTAGTTCCTTCAGCTTGAGAAATGCTGGGCGTGTTCTTCCCTTTTGGTTTTCTAACTCCAGGTCTTTGCATGTGTCATTATAAAGCTTCACTTTGTCTTCTTGAGTCGACCTTTGAAATCTTCTGTTCAGCTCTTTTACTTCATAATTTCTTCCATTCACATTAGCTACTCTTCGTTGAAGAGAAAGTTTCAGAGTCTCTTCTGACATTCATTTTGGTCTTTTCTTTCTTTCCTGTCTTTTTAATGACCTTTTGCTTTTCTCGTGTATGATGTCCTTGTAATTCCACAACTCATCTGGTTTTTGGTCATTAATGTTCAGTGCATCAGATCTATTCCTGAGATGGTCTCTAAATTCAGGGTCACATTTTGGCTCTCATGGACTTGCTCTTATTTTCTTCAGCTTCAATTTGAACTTGCATACGAACAGTTGATGATCTGTTCTGCAGTCTGCCTCTGCCTTTGTTCTGATTGATGATATCCAGTGTCTTTATCATCTCTTTCCACAGATGTATTTGATTTGATTGCTGTGTATTCCATCTGGGAAGGTTCATGTGTATAGTTGCCGTTTATGTTGTTGAAAAAAGGTATTTGCAGTGAAGAAGTAATTAATCTTGCAAAATTCTGTCATGTGATCTCCAGCATCATTTCTATCACCAAGGCTATGTTTTCCAACTACGGATCCTTCTTCTTTGTTTCCAACTTTTGCATTCCAATCACCAGTAATTATCAATTCATCTTGATTACATGTTTGATCAATTTCAGCCTGGAGAAGTTGGTAAAAATCTTCAATTTCTTCATCTTTGGCCTTAGTGGTTGGTGTGTATATTTGGATAATAGTCGTATTAATTGATATTCCTTGTTAGGCATATGGATATTATCCTATTAACTGATGGTGTTACACTTCACGATAATCTTGAAATGTGCTTTTTGATGATGAATGCAACACCACTCCTCTTCAATTTGTCATCCCTGGCATAGTAGACCATATGATTGTCCAATTCAAAATGGCCAATATCAGTTCATTTCAGCTCACTAATGCCTAGGATATCAATCTTTATGCATTCCATTTCATTTTTGATGACTTCCAATTTTCCTAGATTCATACTTTGTACATTCCACATTCCGATTATTAATGGATGTTTGCAGCTGTTTCTTCTTATTTTGAGTCCTAATTTTGCTAGGTATTGCTAAATTCCTTTACACAGAATGTTCACATCTGATCTTACCTATTTCTCAAAGGCCATGAGCACCCTATGAAATGCACCCCCTACTCCTTCCCCTTTACTTTTGAGCCCATAACCCTCCACCTTTCCTTCACCGCATCTACCATGGTAGAAATGATGGAGCACGTATTTCAGTTGTTTTTTTTTTGTTGCTATCCTATCTCCCCCATTAGACTGTAAACTCCAGAGTGCAGACACCTGGTATGTGTATTCACTTTTCGCCGCATATTCCCAGTGCCAGGGCAGTGCCTCACGCAGAGTAAGAGCTTGATATATCTGTTTATAAATTGAAGGTGATAAATTTGTGAATAAATAAATGAGTGAGTGAATATACTTACCTAGAAAAAGACAATTCAGAGTCTCTCTTTTACCCCCCAAGGCCTTGGAATTTCTGACACAGCCTCCTGATCGTACCTTGTCTTAGCACAAAGTTAGGAGGTTGTATGTCACGTCTATTCAAAACTCCTGTTGACTGCCACCCCTCCCAGTCCATCATCCCAACTGTTTACAGAGCCTTTTCACAGCCCTATGAGGAAAGCTGGGCTGTATCCTTATCCCCATTCCACGGAGGAGTAGACTGAGGCCAGAGGGGAAATACGGGGTTGGTGCAGGGCCAGACCTGTGATGAGAGTCCCAGCCACCAGCCAGAGCTAGCTGTACTGCCCATTGCTGCCTCTCTGGCTAAAGGTGGCTCAGCCTGCACCATTAACGAGGGGAAAACATGGGTGCCAGAAAATGCTTTTCTGGAACACCAGCTTTTGGGAAATATCTGTCCTAACTCAAAACAACATACACTGAAAAAGCTGCAACTCCACAGGTGACCTCTGCCCACCTTCCCCACTGACTGTCAGGGAAAGGAGCACTCCCTTTGCCGAGATCCACACCCCAGGAAGTTTCATCAATTTTTGTTGAAAATCACCATCCTGAAAATTTCCCACTTTCTAGCACTTGCCTGAAACAGCCAGGGTGGACTACATCCTGTGCTGGCACTCCTGGGTGGTTTATCAGTTTCACAAACCCATGGGGTGGAAATCTGGAACTGGGGTCAGTTCACTTGAGGAAGGCTCTCTTGAGCCAGCCCTGGTGACCCCTGGGTTTGCTCCTTGCCCGTAGGACAGCCAGGGAGGGAGGTAGCCTGCAAAGCTTGGTGCCTGCGTGGAGCTGGCCGGTTTGTGGGTGGTTCTTTCAGTACCTAGATCCAACATAAAGCCACCATCAGGCACACAGTCAGTGTTTCCCAAGTGCACCCCCAGCACCCACCTGTCAGCCCCCAATGGGGACTGATGCACTTAATGATGCTTTGAGGAGTGGGCCTTGAAGGGTGTGTCTCAGTGACCCTCCTTCACTCTGTCCCACACCCTGTGACAGCCAACAGCCCACACCAATTTCCTGCTTAACTAAAGGACATCTTCCTTCAAATCAGGATTTTGCCCAGCCTGGCAACAGGGTGGTCTGTGCAGCCCCAAGGCCACTGAGTGTGCACGTGTGTGTCAGGAGGAGGGCACAGGGGTGTAAATATTCAAGGGCCATCACCTAGCAAAGATCCTGAACACCGCCTGTCTGGGAAGAACTGGGTCCCGCTGTGTGTCATGCTGCATCTTAAATGGCCTGGCTCTCAGGTGGGCAATTGCGGCGTGCCCAGCCCTGAGGTTGGCCAGAGGACGTTCTAGTTCTTCCTGACCTGGGGATGAATAGTCTATCTCCTCCTACCCAAACATGTTCTGTCCCATGTCCCCCCCCAGCACAGCTGCTTGCTTTCCCATCACTGGACCCAGTCCCCACCTCAAGGACAGGACGTGCTGCCCACATCCACCTCGGTCCGCACATCCTGGGCTTTTTTAAAACCTGACTGTGTCACTGAGCCCAATAACCACAGAGAGAATCTTTAAAAAGACTCACAGACATATAATTAAAATCTTAGTGTTGGGTTTTGAGGCAGGCACTAGGCGGCTCCTGCCCCTGCTTTCCGGAGTCACAGATTTTTGGCATTGGAAAGTGACAGGAGGCTGGCATGAGACTGCCCTAAATACTGTCCTGGGCATTTCAGCACAGCTGGGAAGTTTGGGGTTTGTTCCACAACTGTGGCCTCACGCACAGACTGTTACACCAGCCCCTGCCTCTGAACACCCCTCACCTCCAGGCTGTCCAACCCTTGCCTCCACAGACATCTCCCAGTCCTCCTGCGCTCAAACCACACCGCTACCCTGCTGCCCCAGAACCCTGCTGCTCCCACTGGCAAGCACAGCCCACATGCCAAGCCTGGAAGTCAAGCCCTCTGCAGTCAGGCCATAACCACACTCTTGTCCTGGACCCCACTCTGCTGACCTGGTGCAGCTTCCGGCGGCCTCCATGCCCGTGCGTAGGAGTCCCCTTTGCCTGGAAGGCCCGCCCCGTCACCTTTGCTGCCTGTCAAGACCGGTTTCATCCTTCAATGCCCAGCTCAGATTCCACCACCCTGATGAGACCCTCTGATGTCCCGCAGCACTTGATCTGGGTCTCAAGGAGCTTGTCACTCCTACCTTGTTTTCCCTTGTTCCTTTCCAGTCTCTCTTGGCTCCTCTTCCTCCTTCACCTTGTTCCATTTGATCCTTTCACCCTTTACTGTTATTTTTGGTGGTTATTTTCCCGTGTGCCCTGAAGGTCCTCAGCAATCTGGTCCCTTTGCTGTCACTGGTCCCTCCCTCGACATTGTGACAAGTTCACACTCACTCTTCAAGGCCCAGCTCAAATGTCAGCTCCAAGCTCTCTTCTTCCCTCCTCCTCCCATCCACATGCTTTGGGCAGATCAGGGACAGCTGCTGTCCCAGTGAAACGCAGTCATGTATGTCCCTGGCCACCAGGTTTTGCCACTGGGGCCGTGGCCCTATTTCTCCCTTGGGTCTGATGTTTATCTCCCCATTAACCTTGTGTCCCAGAGGAGGGACCTGTCCTGTCTCCTCTGTGGGCCGCAGAGCAGGAGGGGGCTGATCGAGGGCAGGCAGTGTTTGTGGCGTGGCCCACGGGGCCAAGAATGAAAGCCCACCCTGGCTGAGCTCTGTGCAGGGAGCACCTCACTAATGACCTGACAGAACCCTCCTAACACCCTGGGGTGGTGGCAGATCCTGTTTACAGAGGAGGAGATGGCCCTGCCTAGTCTGGGTGCCATTCCCTGGCCACACAGCCCGTGGGCGGTGAGCCTGAGCCTGGGTCTGCTGTGCTCCGGTGCCACAAGTGACCACGCGGCCCTGCTCTGTCTTCCAGTGGAGCGCGACCACACCCTGGCCCACCAGGAGCCCTACTGGAAGGAGTTCTGGTTTGACCTGACCCAGATCCCGGCAGGGGAGGCAGTCATGGCCGCTGAGTTCCGGATTTATAAGGTGCCAAGCACCCACCAGGTCAACAGGACCCTCCACGTCAGCATGTTGGAGGTGGTCAAGGAGCAGTCCAACAGGTGCCTTCCCCTCAACCCTGCCCCTGCCCCCCTCGCAGTCAGGTGTCTGTTGGTGTGTCTGGCCCAGCCGTGGGTGGGGGTTGGGGGGCATTTCTCAAAGGACAGAAAGAGGAACTTCCTCGGGAGACCAGCCTCAGAGGCAGAAGACATGCTTGACCCTGGAGGCCTCTTGGCACTGTGGAAAGAACCCAGCATCAGTCCTGGCTTCAAATCCTGGCCCTGCCAGTCCTGGCTGTGGGACCTTGGACAGGTCACTGAGCCTCCTGGGCCTCAGTTTCCTTGTCTGTACATGGGTGCCGCAACACCTTTGATACAGTAGGAAAGTGCACGTAGGCTCCCAGCCCAGAGCCACGTGCAGGGTAGATGCTCCACAGATGTCCCCCAGGCGAGCACTAGAAACACAGGGCAGCTGTGCCGGCCTCGGTTAATTGTTCTTTCGTGTCCACAGGGAGTCTGACTTGTTCTTTTTGGATCTTCAGACGCTCCGAGCTGGGAACGAGGGCTGGCTGGTGTTGGACGTCACAGCAGCCAGTGACCGCTGGTTGTTGAACCACAACAAGGACCTCGGACTCCGCCTCTATGTGGAAACGGAGGATGGTAAGACTTGAGCTCTGGGCAGCAGATGTTCTCCTGGGGCTCCTCTGAGGTTGTTGGCCACATCAGGGACGGTGGTCTGCCTCGCTTTGCCCCTGGATGCCCAGCCTTTCTCAGATGTAATGCTGGGTTATAACCCCCTCCGCACTGTGAAGACTCAATGAGGTAAAGCGAGTAAGGTTCCTGGCACAGTGCAGGACACATAGTAGGCCCTCACACAATGGTGATTTCCCTCCTCTCCTCCAGAACCAACATTTGAGTTGCTATGAGAGTGAGTCAATGCTTTTCTTCCTAAGAAATAGGAAATTCTTTCTACAGAGCAACCTTCTTTACACTGGAAGTTCCTGCCCAGGGGAGGGGCAGTAGGGTGAAATGGTTACACCCTCAGGCTTTGAGTCAGAGAGGCTGGGTTTGAATCCCAGTTCTGCAACTTTCTACCTTGGTGATCTTGGAGGTACTTGCCTCTCCAAGCCTGTTTTCTTGTCTATACAATGAAAATTCACACATTCATTTAATAGGTATTTTGGGGGAAGAGAAAGGCACTGGTGATAGAAAGGCCTCAGGTGGGCACAAGATGGCCGTGTTTGAGGAATAGCAGGAGGGCTGCCATGGCTGGAGCAGAGCGGCTGAGGGACAGAGGAAGAAGACAAGATTGAGAGAGGTTTTGAGTTAGGGTAGACCAGGGCAAGGTGTTTGTGGAGTTTTTAGGATAGCTTTTTTTTTTTTTAATCGCAAGGGAGTATGATAAGATCTAGTTTGGGTTTTTAAAACAGAACCCTCTGGTATACTCCCGCTCAAGGAGGTGGAGCATAACTCACCACCCCGAAGTGAGGGCTACGCCTAGTGACCTGCTTTCAAAGAGCACAGTGTGGAAAGGGGATGGGGAAGTAACTGTACACTGAAGAAAGCTAACAAATACCGCCTCAGCTCAGTGACCAAGGTTCACATCAACAGTGATAAGTCATGTTGATAGCGGGTACCCTTGATATGACGTGATAAGAATGGCACTTCACCTTGGTGATCTTCCTCCCAAAACCCACTAAGCCCAGTCTAACCGTGAGAGAAGCATCAGACAAACCCAAGTTGGAAGACGTTCTACAGAATACCTAACCATTTCCTTTTTAAAAATTAGAATTATTAGTTATATTTCATCTCATAATTTTTAAATTTAGTAACATGGTAAAATGGATTAATTTGTATTTATTTTTTTTACTATTAAAATAAGAAAGGTTTTTTCCCAGTTGTGATATAAATTTTCTTTTTTTAAAAATCTTTTTTTGTTGTTGTAACTGACCATTAGTTTTTTACAGCTCAAGTTAATTTCTCATACAAAAATTTATACACATATTGTTTTGTGAACTTAGTTGCGATCCCCACAATGTGACAGCACACCCCCCTTTCCACACCGGGTTCCCTGTATCCGTTTGACCAACTCCTGTCGCTTCCTGCCTTCTCATCCTGCCTCCGGACAGTAGCTGCCCATTTGGGCTCATGCATCTGATTGAACTAAGAAGCACACCTCTCAAGTGTATTAGTTTTTTGTTTTATAGTTTTGTCTAATCTTTGTCTGAAGAGTAGGCTTTGGGAATGGGTTTCAGTTCTGAGTTAACAGTGTGTCCGGGGGCCATAGTTTCAGGGGTTCCTCCAGTCTCTGTCAGACCATTAAACCTTGACCATTACTTCTTAATACTTAAAGGTCTTCAAAAACAAAGTCTGTGAAATTGTCACATCCTAGAGGAGCCTAAAGAGTCATAATGAATAAATGCAATGCAGTATCCTAGTTAGGATCCTGGATCAGAAAAAGGATGTTACGGGAGAACTAATGAAACCTGAATAAAGTGTGGTGTTTGGTTAATAATAATGTGTTAATACTGGTTCATTAGTTGTGGAAAATGTACCGTAGCAACGTAAAATGTTAACAACAGGGGACTGGGTGCCAGGTATATGGGAACTCTCGGTACTATCTCTGCAGTTTTTCTGTAAAGCTAAACTGTTGTAAAATACAAAGTTTATTTAAATCTATGTATAAAATAAAGCACCCTCTGACCTCAGTGGGGACAGTGGACAAGACTGAAGTGAGAGGGACCTGTCAGAGCCACACCGTGGTCCAGGGGAGAGCTGTAAGTGCTTGTTGGGAGCAGCTGGCACGGAGAAAAGTGAATAGATCAGAAATCATGTTATGAAGGTAGAATTGTCAGGATATATTTATAGCTGGGAGTGCAGGTGAAGGAAAAATTTTTTGTTTATAGTTTATTTTTGTTGAGAATATACACAGCAGAACATACACCAATTCAACAATTTCTACAAGTACAATTCAGTGACATAGATTACAGTCTTCGAGTTGTGCAACCAGTCTCACCCTCTTTTTCTGAGTTACTCCTCCACACCTAGATTTTTTAAGTGTTTCTTTTTTTTTTGCCGAAGTTGGAGAAAACTAGAGGAGGAGCAGGTTTGAGGTAGGAAATCAAGAGTTCTCTCGTGATATTATTGAGACCCTGGTAGACATCCACGTGCAAACGCCATTCCAGGGAAACATGAGTGCTAGAGAGCCAGGTGTGGGAACCACTGGATATAAGTGGATTTAAAGCCATGGAAGTGGACAGGGGCACCCAGGGAAGTGACATAGCAATACAGCAAAGAGGGGACTGGCCGGGAGCCCTGGGGCCTCCATATCCAGAGGTCCTGCCAAAGAGGGGCCACAACTGAGACTGAGAGGGACTAGCCAGGGACAAACCAGGACACTGGGGAGCAAGGTGACCCAGACGCCAAGAGAAGGAAGAAGGAAGTAAAGAAGCCTTCCCCAGAGGAGGGAGTGTCACCTGTCCTCTGTAGAGGTTGAGTAAGTCCAGGACTGAGAAGTGACCGGAGGGTTTAGACACATGGAGGTTGCTGACATCCTTGACCAGAGCAGCTCAGTGGAGGGTGGGGACGCAGTCTGATTGGGGAGCTGGAGGGAGAACCAAAGCAGGTGACTGAGACACTAGACAACTCTTTCCAGAACCTCTGCTGGAGGAGGGATCTGAGAAATGGGGTGGCTGGAGGGAAATGTGGGGTTAAGGAGGGCCTTTTCAGATTAGGAGGTAGCAGAGTGCTTGGGTGTGCCGATGGGGATGATTCAGTGGAGAGAGGAGAAGTGCAGAATCCTTGACTAGTTTCCGGTGTGGGGACTCAAAGCACAAGGAGGGGCAGCCTCTTCAGGAGCAGGGACCCTTCCCCTGTGACTGATGGCTGTGCAGGACTGTGTGTCCCTGCTGTCACAGTGAGGGGTGAACTTGAACTCTTCCAGGGAGGTGAAATGAGTGGGGCAGGCTGCTCTTGGAGTTGTCAGCAGGATTAAACAGGTCACAAAGTGGGTGCTCAGTGAGGGTGGCTGTCATATCACCCACCATTGTTCACCCTTATCAGTGCCATCACCATTATGTCCCTCCCAGTGCCTGTTCATTAGATATCAGTGTCTCGGGAAGCTCTGAAGGGTATGGAGTTTATGGCAGAGCCTCCACAGGGGCAGGAGGGGCTTCGGGTCAGCGTCCCACTGGAGGCCTTGTGTTCTGCTCTGCTTTGTGAGGGCCTGGGTCTGAGATGGGGACTGGACGGAGGAGGGCAGCACCTGCCCCGTCAGAGATGCTGGGTACACATCCTTCTGCTCAGCGAGCTGACTGGAGGCCAACAGCACAGAATCCCATCTGGGCCTCCCCAACCCCAAACCTGGGAGCACAGCCGCATGAGCAGCTCCCTCTGGTGAGGCTGCTGCTGTAGCTTAGCACATAGCACGAGGGAGCCAGACAGGTTCCATTCTGTCTGCTGTGTGGCCGGCGCCTCCTTGGCCTCTCCGTGCCTGTGTCCTCATGTGGAACTCCGAGAGGGTCGCCGCCCCGCCACTAGGCCATTCCCACCCCTCGGGCCCGGGGACGTCACTGCGGCGGGCGCTCGGGCTCTGTGACGCGGCGGCGGCGGCGGTGTCCGCGGCGGCAGCAGTAGCGGCCGGGGCGCCCCCACGCGTGGCTCAGTGGTGCGCCCCCGGTCTCTTGCCTGAGGGGCCTTGGACCGCGCACCCCACATGGCGGCACTCCGGCTCCTCTCTTCTGGGCTGCGGCTTGGCGCCATTGCGGGCCGCTCGGGGGGCGCCCGGATCGTCCCCGCTCGCAAGGATTGTGCTCTCTGCTTCTCCACCAGCCCCCGACACCAGGCCAAGTTCTACACAGACGCGGTGGAGGCCGTCAAGGACATCCCTCATGACGCCACCGTCCTGATGGGCGGCTTCGGGATCTGCGGGATCCCGGAGAACCTGATCGGGGCCCTGCTGAAGACCCACGTGAAAGGGCTCACCGTGGTGAGCAACACCGTCGGCTTGGACGACTTCGGACTGGGCCTCTTACTGGCCAGCAAGCAGATCAGACGCATCATCTGCTCCTACGTGGGGGAGAACGCCCTCTGCGAGAACCAGTACTTAGCTGGGGAGCTAGAGCTGGAGCTGACGCCCCAGGGCACGTTGGCCGAGAGGATCCGCGCAGGCGGCGCTGGGGTGCCCGCCTTCTACACCAGCACGGGCTACGGGACCCTGGTCCAGGAAGGAGGCGCGCCCATCAGGTATTACGATGACGGCCACCTCGCCGTCATCAGTAAGCCAAGAGAGGTGAGGGAGTTTCATGGCCACCATTACCTTCTGGAAGAAGCAATCAAAGGAGATTTTGCTTTGGTAAAAGGGTGGAAGGCCGACCACTCAGGAAACGTTATCTTCAGGAAAAGCGCAAGGAACTTCAACGTACCTATGTGCAAAGCTGCAGAAACCACGGTGGTAGAGGTTGAAGAAATCGTGGAGATCGGATCATTTCCCCCAGAAGACATCCATGTGCCTAGCATTTATGTAGACCGCTTGATAAAGGGAGAAAAGTATGAGAAAAGAATTGAGCGCTTAGCAGTCCGACAAGAGGGAGCGGGAAAACACACATCTGAAGATAATCTGAGGACCCGCATCATCAAACGGGCGGCTCTGGAATTTGAGGATGGCATGTATGCTAATTTGGGCATAGGAATCCCTCTCCTGGCCAGCAACTTTATCAGCCCAAATATGACTGTTCATCTTCAGAGTGAAAACGGAATCCTGGGCTTGGGGCCATTTCCAGTCCAAAGTGAGGTGGATGCCGATCTCATCAATGCAGGCAAACAGACAGTCACTGTTCTTCCTGGGGCTTCTTTCTTCTCCAGTGATGAATCATTTGCAATGATTAGGGGGGGGCACCTCGGTCTGACAATGCTGGGAGGAATGCAGGTTTCCAAATACGGTGACCTGGCCAACTGGATGATTCCCGGGAAGAAGGTGAAAGGAATGGGAGGTGCCATGGATCTTGTATCCAGTCCCAAAACCAGAGTGGTGGTCACCATGGAGCATTGTTCAAAGGCAAATGAACCCAAAATCGTGGACAAGTGCACGATGCCACTGACTGGGAAGCGCTGTGTGAACCGAATCATCACGGAAAGGGCCGTGTTCAACGTGCACCCAAAGAGAGGACTGACGCTGATTGAGCTCTGGGAAGGCCTGACAGTGGATGACATCAAAAAGAGCACAGGGTGTGCCTTCACGGTCTCACCGGACCTCAAGCCGATGCAGCAAATTACAATGTAGAATGTGAAGTCAACCTTTATCACGGAATGTGTGGCTCTCGTTTTCACCTCATAGGACGTCAGTCATCACGCTTGCACGTTTCACAAGCAGTCTGACTAGATTCCTCCCTGGCTCTCAGACTTCCTACAGCTGGACAGACTTTGTTCTCTCAAGAAGCATATGACTCTGATTAAAAACCAGAGAAAAAACCTAAAAGCTTATTGTGTATGTTCTGTAAGTGCTGAGAAGGCTCTGGGACAATGGGTGAGGACATTGGTGGCCCTTTCATTTACATTACAGTAGATGAGATGGACTGACACAGTGGCTGCAACAATGGGCTCAAGCGTAACAATGATTGTGAGGATGGTGCCGGGCCACGCAGGGTTTCGTTCTGTTGCACACAGGGCCGCTATGAGTCACTGTCAACTCTACGGCACCTAACAACAACAACAACATGTAATTTAGATGATCACGTAGGAAGGGTTTCATTGAGGTGTTTTCCCTCACAGTTCAGTCATGAAATATAGACAAAAATGATGAGGGAGAAAATAACTGCACTCGAGTATACTTAAGACACCATTTTACTAATACCAAGAACATTATACAAACGTGAATTTGTGATCGACAGAAATACTCCTAAAGATTTCCTTTGGCTCCTCTGACTTTTCTTCTGGGCCCTTCCATTGTGTTGCTGAATTTTATTTCCCTCTGTCCTTATTTCCTCCCTCCACACTCCTCCTCCTTGTAGCTAAATAGATATCCCTAGAAGGAAGGCAGGACCATCTCGGTGGGACGGTGAACCGGTTGCTGGGAGAGACTGCAGGAGGGACTCTTGGTGCTGACATTCCACCAGGAAGCTTCCTCTAGAAATAAACAGTCCACCTGTGCTTATAACAGGCTGTGACTTATAACAGGTGGAGCACTCGAACCCTATGGTGGACTTCAATGAGTTTTCTCATCTTAAATCATAGTGTTCCCGTGTTATCCAGACCAAACTCTTAGATCCTTCCTCTCTGTATGGAGGCTCTACCTAGCCTCTTGTGTAACACTCCCTCGTAACCCAAGAGTGGCTGTCAGGTATTTTATCCTGAACCCATAGTGTCAAAAAATAAAAGGAAAAACTCAATATGTACGTGTAAAGTGTTAAAAACGCCTGCAGGGACCATAAGCTGTATACCAGTAGCTCTCAGAGTGCACACAATGGATAGGAGGATGCTGATAAGAGCAGAAAGGTCAAGGAGCCTCACCCTGAAGTCAGGACCAGATCCTGGAAGGGAGTGACGGGGAGGCAGAGGCGGAGACAGTGCTCACTGAGGGGAGAGCCTGGAGGGAGTAGGGACCTTGGCCAGGGGATGGAGGTATGGAATGCTGCTGAGTGGACAGTAGGGCATCTTTTGGGGCTACTGGGAGGAAGGTAACCTGATCTGCCCTAGGTATCAGGAGTTTTCCAGCAGCAGGTGGAAAACAGATTTCCAGAGCAGACAAGTGGCGGGCTGTTAGGATAGTTGAGAGAGGGAAATGCTGGGTCTCTCATATGACCAAGTTTTAAAGAACTAACCTAAGGGTCAAAAACAGTTCCAGTCTTAGACATGTCCACAGTGGGATTTCCCTCCAAGGATTCCAACCCAGTCATCCTTATTGTCCTTCAACGTGACAACAGAGTTACTTCCCCAACTGCAGGCTGACTGGGGCAGGGGCTGCAGGGGAAGGGTCAGGTGGCACCTAGAGCAGAGAGAAGCCTTGGGGAGAGGCAATATTTGGCCTGGGTGCATTAGGGAAAGGATTTGAACTGGGGTTAACCACCTGCCCTGGGACAGGACAGGGCAGGTGAGCTGCCAGGACGTTTTGGGTTGTGATGGGGCTGCTCAGAAATGAGGTGAGGCTGGGGGCCTCACTGGGCCCACCGGGACTCAGAGGAGCAGCAGCTCCATCCGGGCCTAAGGGGGAAGGCCACAGTGTGCCCCACATCTGGAGGCATGCCCACAGCATAGCCTGTCATCTGCAAAGGGGACAGCATGCCTGTCAGCTCCCTCACAAAGTCAGGTCTAGAGGCAGGAGCCCTGGGCCCCCAGAGGCTCCTGCAGCCCCCACCTCTGCCTTTCAGGGAAGGGGACCTGGGCAGCCTGGGGGCTCACCACTTGCCAGCTGGAGCCAAGGAATCCCGCACCAGAATGGGTTGGGCAAAAAGCAGAGCCAGTGGGAAGGGGGAGCTCTGGCTGTGGAAGGAGGGCTGGAGAGGCCCTTTCCCAGGACTGCTAAATTAGTAGGACTTCTGAAAGAAACCAGATGCTAGCCCTTTGCCCTCCCAACCCCGCACCTCGGCCCAGTTTGCTGGGGAAGGGTAGGAATATCCTGGCTCTGTTGCAGCTTGCTCTGGGACCTTGAACAGTGACTACTCTCTCGATCTCAGTTTCTGTTTCTGTAGAATAGAAACTAGGATTAAACGCTTCCAGGGATCCTCGGGAAGGCTTATAACCTCCATGATGGAATCTGCTGTGAGTAGCCAGTCAGTTGAAAGGGAGTTTCCTTGGGCGTGTGGCCTGCACTGAATATAAGTGAATATTCTGGCAAGGCATGTGGGCTTTTGCTCATTCTGGATTCTATAGCTGTCTCCTGTTCATCTGACCTCCAGTTCTTGGGACTTGAGCTAGCAGCTTGCCCGCGGTCTTGCCTGCCAATCGTTGGAATTCATTGATTTTCACAGCCTGTGAGCAAGAGCCCTGCTCTCCAACCCACCGATCTGGGTTCCAACATTGAGGTGAAGTGCACTGTGGTGGTTAAGATTGTTCGCCAGCCCCCATGGCTACGTGCATCAGGAGAGGCCTCTATCCTGACCCATGGACGTGGGATGTTCCAGCCTCTACAACCGTGTGAGCCATTTCTTAGACATAAGTCTCTCTCTGTATATATATTTATATGCTTTAGTGGTTTTGTTTCTCTAGAGAACCCAGCCTAAGACATGCACCCGCTTGTAAATTAAACAATTGATACTATGTTTTAAAAAATATAAAAATGGGTTAGTAATCCTGTTCCTATAATTTAGTATAAGAAAATTTCACAGGAAAAAACAAATGAAGAGGATCTATTGCATTTTCATCTTTATAACAAAATGACCAAAGTGTCTAACAATAAATTAATAGCTAAATAAAGTATGGTGAATCTACTCAAAGTAATTTTCTGCATTTGGAATGTTTATTGTTGAGAGCTATTTTGACAACCAGGGAAATATTTATGTGAAAAAGTTGAGGGGAAAATGTGGACTTCTTCACTGTGCTGACAACTGTGTAAAACTTAAAAACCAGCCTATGAAAACACCTTAGAAAAACGAAAAAGAATGCTGGAGTGGGGGAGGAGGCTTATGACTGATATGCTTTTCTCTAAAGTTGTTTTACTATAGTTATTGTATTAATTTCACAATTGAAAAAAAAGAGGTTATTTGGAAATAAAAAAGAGGTACGGGAAGGTGGTTTTGCTGGTGGCATCTTTACATTCCCAGGGATAATTAGCTTGTTTTTTTTTCCTGTCATTTTCAGCGTTTCAACAGCTGTGGGATAAAACCCCATTTTTATAGGCTTCACTATTCCCAGGGCTGGGCCCAAATCATGTCCTTGCCTGTAGCCTTTCTTCTTTTTTAACCATAAACCCGTCCGAGTGGATAAGAACTTGATCTGGAAGACTGAGCCCCAGCTCTGGGGCCTCCTTCAAGTGTCTCTGCCCCCGAGTCTTGGGGTCTCATTAATGGGGATCAGAGCAGCTCTCACTAATGCTAGCAGTTCCTCAAATTAGCTGGGTGCTACCATAAAGCATACCCAGACATCCCCAGAAAGCATGGGGTGGAAGATTGAACAGGGCCTTAGAGTCCTCAGACCGAGGGGGGATCCCTGAGGCTGAGGGTCCCTGACTTTGAAGTTTCTTCTGTAAACATGAAATGCAGGATTACTGTAAAGATCGAGTGAGATGTGTGTGTGAAATGACTTCGAAACATGCAAAATGCTCCGCAAATGTCACTTCTCTTGGCCGTAACTCATAAGGGTGCCTGGTTCCCCAAGGACCTCCCACCCACTGCCCCTTTCAGACCTGCCTGCAGGGAGCTGGCTGGACTTAGGACGCAGGTCTTCAGATGGGAAACTGACGCACAGCGGGTTCCCCTCAGGTCTCAGCCTCTGTGCTCCTGAGCCTGCCCTGGCCCCAGCAGAGAGGTCCCTGCCGTGTCCATGAGCAAGAACGCCACCCTCACTGACTGCCCTCTGTCCTCTCTCTGTTCAGGACACAGCGTGGACCCTGGCCTGGCCGGTCTGCTGGGGCACCGAGCGCCGCGCCCCAAACAGCCCTTCGTGGTCACTTTCTTCAGGGCAAGCCCGAGTCCCGTCCGAGCCCAGCGGGCAGTGAGGCCACTAAAGAGAAAGCTGCTGAAGAAAACCAATGAGCTGCCACAGCCACACAGGCTCCCAGGCATCTTCGGTGAGGTCCGGGGCTGGCCTGGCTCTGAGCTCTGGCAGGCGTTTGCCTAGAGAGGCTGCGCAGGAGCCAGGTGGTGGGACAGCACCCTCCAGGCCCTCAGGAGGGCTCAAGCGACCAGGCTCCCTCCAGCCACCTCTCCAGACACCGGCCTTTGCCCCATGCACCAGGCGACCGGCGACTCCCCTCTCTCACGCTCTGAGCCTCTGCACTGACCGCCCTTCCATCTGGAAGTCCCCTCTCTGCCCTCCCTTGGCTTCTCCAGGAGCCCTTCCCAGACCTCGCTCAGAGTCAATCGCCCCTTCCTCCAGGCAGCCACAGGCCCTTTCAGCCCTTGATTCTCCCCTGGACACTTGCAGGATCTGCAGTTATTTATGTGAAGGTCACCTCACTGGGCTGAGCCCCTCGGGGTCAGGGACAGCTGTGGCCTGCCATGCTCCCTGCTTCAAGGGCGCTGCCCTTTGCTGGGCTCAGCCGAGCACACTTGAATGTGTGGAATGGACGTGGCTGGAGAGGGTGGGAGCTGTCTCTGGAGGAAAAAGGATGTGCTTGTCCTCCATCCTTGGGTTGGCCAAGGGTCCTGTTTGATGGGGACTGGGGGGCAGGCTGAGCACAGGGTTACTGTACAGTAACTGGGAGCCATTTAAGGCTCTTGAGCTGGGTGGTGGCATGAGCTGAGCTCCAGGTTTGGGCTTTATGAGACCAAATGCTTAAATTCCCATCATTTGTTTATTCAACAAATATGCCCGTCAGGGCAGCCCCCTCCCTGGGGACCCCCACATGGTAGGTGGACAGAGCTGGCCTCCAGAAAAGACCTTGTACTGTCTGTCCCTCCAGATGACATCCACGGCTCCGTCAGGCGGCAGGTGTGCCAGCGGCACGAGCTCTACGTCAGCTTCCAGGACCTCGGCTGGCTGGTAACTCCTGACTCTGCTCCTTTCTTAACTGACAAACCCACCTTTCCATCCTAAGTGTCCCTCTTGGGAGGAGGTAGAATTATGGGTGATTTTTCTTTTTTATGTATTTTTTACCTTTGGTATTTCCCAAGTTTTCTAAAGTGAGAATGTGCCACTTTTGTAATGAGAAAGTATTTTTTGGTAAAAATCATGAAAATGGAGACTCTGAATCCTCAGGCACCTAAAATGTCAGAGCTGCCACAGGGAAACTGAGGCAGGGTGGGCACTGCCTCCCTGTGTTTGCTGCGGCTGCAGCTACAGGAGACATGGGGGTGTGGCAGCAGAGCACTGCCGGGGTGTGGAGGGGACAGGCTGTGCCCAGCCCTATCCACTGAGGGTCTTCCGGGGCTTTCCAACCTCTGAGGTGGTTGTGGAGCCCAAGGATGTTGGATGTGCCCTGCGGCTCAGGGAGGCACAGCCATGAGTCCTCCTGTGACGGCGCTGGACCCAGGGACCCGGGAAGGGCACATGGTGGACTCATCCTTTCCCTTCCCCCCAGGATTGGGTCATCGCCCCGCAAGGCTACTCGGCCTATTACTGTGAGGGGGAGTGTTCCTTCCCACTGGACTCCTGCATGAATGCCACCAACCACGCCATCCTGCAGTCCCTGGTCAGTACCGCGCCTGTCCTGCCTGCACCTTGGGTAGGGGTGAGGGGGATGGGGGTGGGGGGCTGACGGGAGGGGGCTCGTACAGCCCGCAGGGGAATGAGAGCACCTGCTCCGTGTCTGGGGGAGTTTTCTTTGCATGGAATCCACACATGTGCTTAAATTCATGCACACGCAGTATACAGCTGAACCTACGTGCACTGCAGACATCGACTAAAAAGCCATGTACACACACGGTCTCTGCACTTCACATACACACATGGGACATTTGTGAACTTATGTGGGCACACCTCCATGTGGTCAGATGTCCAGGCATATGTAATAGTCACGCACACCCACCTGAGTATCTGTGTGAACTTAACACACACCTGCCCAAGTGAACCTGTGTGCTGCCCTCCTATGACGCATGTACACACGATGTGAGCGGTGTGCGTGTGCCTCCACACACCCTCCATCATGGCTTGCACCCCCACACACCCTCCGTCATTGCATGCACGCGTCCCCGCCCACCCTCCGTCTTGGCGTGTCAGGGAACTCCAGGGTGTGGCGCTTACACACCGTGGGCTTTGGCTCTCAACTCCTCAGTTTCCTTTCACGGGCTTTCCCCTAGTCCCTCCTAGCTCTCCGTGGGTTCTACAGACTGTATGCTTTTCGATGCCCCAGGTTCTGAGGGAACTCTAAAAGCTTAAAATTTTTTCTAATAGGAACCTTGTTGCTCCTGCTTATTGTTAGTGCTTTCTGTGTTTGCGGATTCTGGTGTTGAAACGGCTTTCTAGAACTTTTTACCTGGAATCCTAGTTCCTAGTCTCCCAGATCCTTATGCTTACTAGACTCAATCACTGTCTTAGATTGAGAGCAAATGAATTAACAAAAGCAGCTTTAATGTTGTGCTAATGCTTATTTTCCCAGCAGTCAGATGGGGTCTGCTGGACACCCAGGAGCTGACTTCCTTTGGAAAAGCTCAGGGGGCAGAGGTGGGGGGTGATGCTAAGACATGTGTGGAGGAACCTGGCCCAGCCCGTGTGTGATGTGGTTCCCACTGCCCTGTGAGGAGGCTATCAGGTGTGATGATCCCACCTGTACTCCCAAGAGTCTGTCCCCACCACACAGTTCCTGTCACCACCTTGGCCCAGGCCCTCAGCCCCTCCCAAGGCATCGGTCACAGACATGGGCACTCACCGAGTGCTGGGCGGCACATCAGACAGCCCCTACCTGCTGGGGCTGATGCCAGTGAACACACAGACCAGGGGCCTCGATGATGCCTTCTGTGAGGAAAGGAAGTGTGGGCCACTCAGCAGAGAGAGACTGGGCGGGGCCTCTGCAGGAGGAGGAGCATGTCAAGAGCTGCAGGGAGAATGTTCCAGGGAGACAAATAAGTGCAAAAGCCCCATCTTAGCTGGGTTCTCTAGAGGAGCAAGACTAGTGAGATGTATATGTATATATATATAAATATATATAGAGAGATTTACTTCAAGAAAATGGCTTATGCAGTTGTGGGGGCTGACAAGTCCCAAATCCATAGGCCAGGAAGCAGGCTGCAGACCTCTGCTGGCTCATGGGATTGAGGAGGCTGGTGAGTCCAAAATAAGTAGGTCAGGTGGCAGGCGAGAGACTTCTGCAGGCTTTCATCCTAAGATCCAGAGGTCAGGCAACTAGAAGAGTGCCGGGTCAAAAGAGAGCATTTCTGCCAGAATATCCATTTACATTCTGGAGGCAGGCTACACACCCAAGGAAACTCCCCTTTCAACTGATTGGTTGATCACATCAGATCACATCATGGATGATTATTACATTACATTACATTACAGAACAGCACCCAGTCCAGTATCTGGACAAACCGCTAAGACTCAGTCAAGGTGACACATAAAATTAACCATCATGGTCCTTAAGACGGGAATGAGCTTGGAGCCAGCAGGAAGGTGGGGCTGGTGTGGAGTGAGCAAAGGGGAGGGTGAAGGGAGGTGAAGTTGAAGGTGGGCAGGGCCACATCATGGAGGGCCTGTGGTCCCCAGTCAGGGGGGACCGAGTTCAACCAAGTGAACTGAGAAGCTGTTAGAGTGTTTAAACAGAGGAGTGTCATGATCTGCCTTACTCTCTAGAAGGATCTCTCTAGCCACTGTAGGGAGGATGGTCTGTAGGAGGTCAAGGGTGGAGGAGGCAGGGAGGCCAGTGAGGAGGCTGCTGTGGCGCCTGACAAGAGGTGGTGGCAGCTTGGACAGGGCGACTGGGTAGGTGGTGAGAAGTTGTCAGAGGAGCACAGATGGTGGAGGCAGACCAATGGGACTCTCCCATGGAGTGGATGGAGGGGGTGAGGAAGGAGAAGATCAGGTGCCTTCTGTGTGTGCAGCCTGAGGAACGTGGGAGGATAAGAACTCTGTTTACCAAGGACAGGGAAGGCCTGGTGTGGCCCAGAATTGTTGTTAGGGTTGAGGGGAGGATTGGTAGAAATTGGTAATTCTGTTGCAGCCATGATACATTTGATATCCTGTTAGATCCTTCAGTGGTGATGTCAGGTGGGTAGTTGGATCCATGTGTCTGGAGCTGAGGGGAGAGGGCCAAACTGAAGCTATGAATTTGAGAGACATCAATATGTTGAAAGGTCTATAAATCTATACATACACACCTGTGCATTCATGTACAAAAAAGTAACAATACGCATTTCTAATAGAATATATGTAAAGTACTTAGCATAGTGCGTGGCACATGGGAATTGTGCAAAAACGTTAGTTATTATTTCTTGACCCGAGATGAAATGAATCAAGTGACATATTAAATCACAAACCCATTGCAGTTGCATTGATTCCAATTCATGGCGACCCTATAGGACAGAATGGAATTGCCCTATATGGTTTCCAAGGCTGTACTCTTTATGGACTGAGCCTTGGTAGCACAGTGGTTAAGAGCTCTGCTGCTAACCAAAATGTCAGCAGCCGCTCCTTGGGAACCCTATGGGGCAGTTCTTCTCTGTCCTAAAGGGTCACTATGAGTCAGAATTGACTTGACAGCAATAGGTTTTAATCTTTAGAAATTATACTGCCACATCTTTCTCCCATGGAGTGGCTAGTGGGACCTTTCTGTTAGCAGCTGACAGCTTAACCACTGACTTACCAGTTTGGGAATAAGTGATACGTTAGACTTCACAAATCTCTTTCATCAGTCTGTTTGGGCAGTATAAAAGGCCATGTTTCTTTTTGTCACTCATTGGGTAGAACTCTGGTCTTGGGTAAGGAGTCATAGAATGGCAGCGCCTGTGCTGCTGACTTCTCTCCCGAGTGCCCCAGCTCAGCAGAGACCCTTCCCAGTTCCCAGCCTTAGAGCCCCATGGCCGGCATCGGTGGGTGATGTCTCCTGGCCTCTTCAGATGGATCCATAAATGCCGAGAGCCCAGCCCCCACATGTGGAGGCTGGAAAGTTGGGAGCAGCGGCCCCATGTCCTAGTCTGGGTGGACATCCCTGGAGAGGCCTTGCTGGGGCTTCCAGACAAAGGTGATGGGGGCAATGGGGACGAGGAGGCCAGGCTGTGGGACAGGCCCCCTGTCAGACAGCTTTGTCTGGGTCCTGCTCAGCAGCACCTGTGAGGGCTGGAGGTCCTGGCCAGTCGAGCAGCCCACACACACTGCCAGCAGCAGGCTTCCTTCTGTCTCCACATCCCCAATGGACAGTGGTGCTGACCTTGGGGACCTTCAGTGTAAACGGCAGCTCATCCAGCCAAGTCTCAGGATCAGTATTTTTATGGAGGCTGAAAATGGCCTGCTCATTCAGTCAGGCTCTTTTGGTGGGTAAAAGCTGTTCTAGGGCGTGGTAGAGAGATCACTGACCTGGGACACATCCTGGCCACACTGTCAATAGGCATGTGACTCTGGATGCGTCCCGTGGTCTCTGTGCCTCAGTTTCCTCATCTGCACAGAGCAATGCTTGCCTCAGAAGTTGTCATGAAACCAGAAAGTACTTTGAGAGATGATAGTGCTGACAGGGACTGATTATCCAATAGGCAAGGTAAGCACAGTGCTTACCTTGCTTACCAGATCATCTCTAGTGAACAATTTCACATTTGTTTTTTTTTAACCACATCAAAGATACGCGCCTAGGTCTGGCTGGCATCTCTCTCTCTGCCAACCCTACAGCATCTTCCTACAGAATCAAAGCCTCTTTTTAAATTTACAATCCCTGACCGGAGTGGATTATCTAGTCAGCAAGGTAAGCACAGGCTTACTTGTGCTTACTTACTAATCTGTAGTGAACAATTTCACATGGGTTTCACCACATCATGTGTTCACCACATCATGTGAAATTGTTCACTACAGATGATCTGGTAAGTAAGGTTAGTATCATGCTTACCTTGCTTATTGGATAATCTGCCCCTGAGTGCTGAACACATCAAAGGTGAACCTTGAATGTCTAGAATGTTCTATGAACATTCACTGGGTCGCCCTCTGGAGAGGGAGACAGACCCACAAACAGATCAGGACGACAAGACATGATCAGGGACTGGAGGAACCCTGGAAAGCATGGCCCCTGGATTCTCTATCAGCCCAGAACTAAAACAATTCCTGAGGCCAACTCTTCAGACAGGGATTGGACTGGACTATGGGACATAAACTGATACTCGTGAGGAGTGTGCCTCTTAGCTCAAGTAGATACAAGAGACTAAACGGGCAGCTTCTGTCTGGAGGTGAGATGGGAAGACAGAGAGGGTTAGGAGCTGGCTGAATGGACATGGGGAATCGGGTGGAAAGGAGGAGTGTACTGTCACTTTATGGGGAGAGCATTTAGGGTCACATAACAGTGTGTGTATAAATTTTTGTATGGGAGACTAACTTTAAACTTAAACTTCATTTAAACTACAACAATAAAAAAAAAATCAAAGGCTGAAAAAAAAAAAAAAAAGATATGATCAGGGATATGGAGAAGGATAAAATGGAGGGATCCCAGAGGAGGTCCCTCAGAGAACGTTCCAGGCAGAGGGCTCGGGCACCAGGTGTATGGTGTGTTGGGGGAACAGCAGACTTTCCATGTCTGAAGGGGGTGGACATGGCAGGGCGTGGGCAGGAGGTCCGGGGAACAGTGGGACAAGCGTGTGGGGCCTGAACCACCAAGCCAGGGGCTCAGGCTGAGCCCTGAGGGTAGTACGGGTGAGGGAAGGGCCCCAGGAGGGCAGTGGCAGGGTCAGCCGTGCCAGTTAGCACCCACTGTGGCTGCAGGAGAGGATGGAGTGTGCAGGGCTGGAGAGCCGTGAGCCGGGGCCTGCGCGGGGAGCAGGCGGGAGCTGGGGGCTGGGTGGGTGGGTCCTCGGAGGAGGAGGCTGCCGTGCTCACGCCTCTGCCTCTGCCCTCCCTGGCCAGGTGCACCTGATGAAGCCTGACGCTGTCCCCAAGGCATGCTGCGCGCCCACCAAGCTGAGCGCCACCTCCGTGCTCTACTACGACAGCAGCAACAATGTCATCCTGCGCAAGCACCGCAACATGGTGGTCAAGGCCTGCGGCTGCCACTGAAGGTGCACCCGCCTGGGCCTGCTGCAGCCCTCCCGCCCCACCCAGTCAGGACCCCAGAAGACTTCTCACCTCTCTCCAGGGGCAGGAAATCCCCAAACCCTAGGCAGGGTTGGCAGGGATGGCCCTCAGAGGTCACCTTGTCCATGCCCCTACTTCCTTCATGTCAGGCTCTGTCCTCTCCAGGACTGTCTGCCCCCACTTCCCCTGCCTGAGGCCTGTGACACACTTTCCTGCCTCCAGCCCTGGTGTTCTGAGTCATCAAGCAGGGGTCCACCTTACCCTCCTGCCCCAGAAGCACGTGCTGACTGGGCTCTCTGGGGTTGGCACAAAAATCCTGTCTGAGGACCTGTCCATGACCATCACTGGCCCCTCTCAGGCTATGGGATGACCTGAGAGGCACCTGGAGCCTGAGACTGGCCCATCCAGTCTCTTCACCCATTATAGGGTTCCAGTATATGTAGATGGGGTCTGGTCCACCTCCACTGCCTGCCCCTCCCAGCTGCAACACTGGGCTTTTCTGGAGAATAGCATGGACTTGCCGTCAGTGTTGTATACTCTTTGATCTGAATTACCAAACTGCTGCCCACAGGTAGACAGGTGGGCCAACTCAAGAAAGAGCTGAATGGGCATAATGATTCCGGGCTAAAGCTAATGGCATTTATCCTCCTGCTTCCTGCCCTTCTGTCTGCCTCTGCTGCCTGGCGAAGATGTGCAGTGTGTGGACTGTTGTTGGCCTTTGAAGAATCAAAGCACCTTGAGGGCTTCCAGTGAACTCATCTTTCCCCTTCACTGTGTTGACTGATCGAGAGCTGAGCTCTGTGGAAGTTATGTGTTTGCTGAGCCAAACGGGGTGGGTGGCATAGCACAGATGTCATCATTTCCCCTTCCCTTCTCTGTGGCAGCCATCAATAATCAATCTTGACATTTTCTCTCCCGGATCTGGACAGAATCTCAAAATGATCAACACAGACCTCCAGGCAGCCACTGCCTACAGATCCAAGCGGGCATGTGATGTGAGAACTGCTTGCCATCTCCTGCCACGCTAGGGCACAACCCATTCTACCCAGAGCCTTGTATCGACCACACTGGATAGCCAGTGCCCAGACGGGGTGAGGGCAGGGGCTTGTCAGCACCTGCATTTGTGTCCAGTGGTCAAAAACAGGCTGGTCACCGGTCTGTGTCACCCTCTGTGCCCAGGAGCCCTGTCATGGTTCTTGGGGCCTGTGAGCCAAAAAAGCCCGTTCCGGGGCAGTGACAGGCAGTAATTAAGCTGAGCTGGGTGGGGAGGTTTATCTCAGCCTCTGCTGTTCCTGGAGACCACTGTTCATTCTCCTTGGAGCAGCTGCTGGGAGTTGGAGTGTTCATTTGATTTCTGACTTGCTAAGCCTGTAATTAACCTGCTGGTGGAGTCCAGCTGCAGGAACCCTGAAATACCATCACTAAAAGCAGCTCCTGGCCCCACCCCGTCTTCAGGCCCAGCCTAGTGATACGCATCTCTGAGGAGGGGCCTCCAGGAGAGCAGGTCTTGCAGGGGTGGGGCTGGGGGCTGTGCTGCAGGACAGCAGCCCCTCTACCTGGACCTGGGAGACTCTCCCCTGCACAGGGGGGCAGGCCCAGCCTGTCTGTAAGGTAGTGAGTTCCCCATCACCTACATAGGGACCTGGCCTGGATGTAGGAGAGCTGACATGTAGGTAGCTTCCTCATCTGGACTTCAGTTTTCCATCTGTAACAGAAGGCATTGGACTTTTCTGTCTCCAAAGGGCCTTCCAGTCAGGGAATGTGTCTACCAGCCCTGTCTCATACTGAGTTCAGACTTGGGCTCACAGCCCTGAATGCAGACTCGGGTGGCCATCACAGATCAGCGTTAGCATGTAACCTGGAATCTATTTGCCATTCCAGTACTTACCTAACAGTTCTCTTTTCCCAACATCAAGGAGAGTGGAGAACTGTAAATTAGCCAATTATTTTGAAAACTAAATTTCTACTTGACCTGGTATCTTTAGTGCCCAGCCAATGACCTGGCACTATTAGGTGTCTGTCAAATCAACCCAAGGTTTGAAGATGCTGGGTCAACCTTCCCTGTCATGCTGTGCCGGCAGAATGAGTAGGAGTTGCAATTCTCCTTTTTCATGCAGAACAGATTAAAAACAGTAAGTCATCACCTACCTGCCCAATAGTCAGACTTCCATCAACTTTTGGCATCCAAATGGTTACCAAATGAAATCAAATAGAAAAAGCCCTTGAGCCATAAAACAATTGTGGACACAAAGCCCATGCGTTTTATTCCACAAGAATCATGTTTGATGAGCCAAGCATGGTGGCTACAGTGGGTGGCCCAAGCTGGCAGGTGCCATCACTTCCCTTTCCCTTGCTTAGGGAATGGCTTGTTCGTCTGGTTACACAAGACTAGAAGGATAAATGGGGGGCGGGGGGGTGTCAGTTCAGACCCATTGACAGCAATGAGAAATCGATTACAGTTGACAGGAAGGGAAGACACAATTGGGCGGATTATTCAGTAAACAAGGAAAGCACGGGCTTACTTGTGCTCACTAATCTGTAGCGAGCAATTTCACATGGGTTTCACCACACCACATCAAAGTGAAACCCACGTGAAATTGTTCACTACAGAATAGTAAGCACAAGTAAGCCGGTGCTTAGCTTGCTTACTGAGTCATCCACCCGTCAGGGATTGTGAATTTGGTAAAAAGAGGCGTTGATTCTGTAGGAAGGTGCTGTGGGGTTGGGAGAGAGACAGATGCCAGCCATACCTAGAAGAATCTTTGATGTGGTGAAAAAATGTGAAATTGTTCACTACAGATTAGTAAGTAAGCACAAGTAACCCTGTGCTTACCTGGTTTATTGGATAATCTGCCCCGGGACACATATATCTGCAGTGCAGTGCTATCTGCAGTGCAACACTGGCCTCGATGCCAGGTCATGAGCGTTTCAGTGTTCACAGGCTTCTAACTAGGAGCCCTTGAGTGGCACAAATAGTTAAGCACTGGGCTACCAACCAAAAGGCTAGTGGTTTGAACCCACCCAGAGACACCCTGAAAGAAAAGCCTGGAGATCTGCTTCCAAAAGAAAACCCTGTGAAGCAGAGTTCTACTCTGGCACACATGGGGTCATCATGAGTATGAACTGAACTGACACAACTAACAACAACCAAGGTAGGGAAGTACCACACGCTAGGAAAACTTCTAGGAAATAGGAAAAGGGGCAGTATAGTAGGAGTATAGATTTTTGGAGCCAAATGGATTTGAATCCTGGTTCTACTTTCTCTGTAGAGTAAGGTATTGCTTCTTTCCTTCCAGAACATTCAGCACAATGACTGGCATGTAAATGCTTAACAACAGGCAGCTGTTGGCATTTTTATTACAAACAAATTTGCTGATTTTGAACCACCTCTGTGCTGTCCTATTAAACCCCCTCCC
This sequence comes from Dugong dugon, assembly GCA_030035585.1. NCBI lineage: Eukaryota > Metazoa > Chordata > Mammalia > Sirenia > Dugongidae > Dugong > Dugong dugon. The sequence continues at coordinate 64,769,993 of CM057462.1, read as the reverse complement.
TGAATGTGTTCTGCAGGTGATAGTGTATTTATTTCAGCGCTGTGCTTTTCCCTAAAAAATCTACACACAGCTGTCCCCAAGGGAAGGAGGGGAGGACTTATATTCTCACCTGCTTTAAAGGCCCGATGGACATGCCCAGGCCGGCAATGGCCAGTGAAACTGCCATGCGCTCTCAGAGGTGCCGGGATTCCACAGGCCACGTCCTGCTGGGAGTTTAGAACCCACCAGGTCCTCTGATGGCAACCTGCACAGGGGAATTGTCCATCCAGGGTTTTACTACTTAGGAAAAGCCTTATGCAATTGCTTGACCCACCTTTTAAGAAATGTGTTTTTTACCTATTACAAAAATAATGCAGTTTCGAGGAAATTTAGGAAAACACCAAAGGTAAAATATAATTCAAATCACCACAGTCCTAGTACTAAGATAAATGCTATTAATATTTTGGTGAATTTATTTCTAGGCTTTTTTCTTTGATTATACATACAAATATATGTTCATACATTATTTATATACCATATAAATTGCTTTGTGACATCCTTTCTCCACTTCATTATATAGTAAAAATTTCAATTATTAAATATTTTTTGAAAACATGGCTCTCTAGTTTTCCATCACCTCAACTCTCTAAGACTCAGTTTTCTCCACTAAAAAGCAGGTCCCACAACTTGTTCCTCAGAGGGTTGCTGTGAGGCTGCGTGACTGAGACAAACGGTACACCTGGAGGCAGACGTGCTGGTAAAGAGAGGAAATGCCAGTACAATCACAGAAAGCAGCCACAGATAATATGTAAATGCATGGATGTGGCTTGTTCCAAAGAAACTTTATTCACAAAAATAGGCAGTGGGCTGGATTACTAGTTGGCCGTAGTTTGCCAACCTCCTCTGTCTCCTGACAAATGAGTATCTGACACAGAGAAGGCATTCTGAGTTATAAAAATAACTGTAGAATGGATGAACAAATAAAACAAGTGATCACGGAGACTGGCAAGTATGCTAGTTGGCGATAAGACTGACCAGCAGAGGCAGCAGGAGACAGGAACTTTCCCACGACCTTTGATGTCCTCTGACAATGTCCCTGACAATGGTCTGACAGTGACATCTGACTGGACTCTTAGGGAATCAGCCCAGGGAGGGAAGAAAAGCCTGCCTCAGTGGGACAACTTAGCTATAGATGCAACTTCTGACAACTCCCAGGAGCCAGCTGGAGGTGGCAGTACAAAAACTAGAATTTATTTCACCAGAAGAAAACGTCCCAGCAGGCCCAGGAGAGGTCCCGGCAGCAAAGGCCTGGCGAAGCTGGTGACCGTCCATGGACCGTCCACAGTGGGGCGGGCAGGCGCCTGCGCTGGCTCCCTGTGCCCACAGCCACGCTCTGGGAGGAGCCCAAAGGAAGTCCCCACCGTGCCTGCAGAGGGGCTACTCTAATGGTCACCAAGGAAGGTCTCCTGGTACCAATGCTGCTTCTTCAAAGGGACACCCTCAGGGACCCCCTGCTGGTTTCCCTGGACACACGGGCAGGAACAGAGAGAGGGCAGAGCAGAGAAAGAGCCAGATCACACATACTCTCCACAGTCAGCGATGATCACTTTCTGCTTTGGCTTCCCGTCCTTGCTGCCCTGGGCCTTTGTGCAGAACAGAAGAGGAGGAATCAGGGGAGGGATGAGGTGGGGACAAAGAGCTGCTTAGGGTACCCACCCCACCTGCCCACTCCCACCCTAGAACCTGTCCCTTCAGAGGAAGGGGTGCAGGGCAGAGCAGCCCCTCCTCCTGGGGAGCCCCGGGCCCAGCTCTCCTGGCCACCGAGTGCCCCTCAGCTCCCCAACAGGGCTGTGCACCAAGGGTGGGGAGGAGGAAGCTCATTCCAGCCACCTACCTCAATCTGCCACAAGACATCCAGGCCTTCGGTGACCTCCCCAAACACCACGTGCTTGCCATCCAGCCAGTCTGTCTTGTCACACGTCAGGAAGAACTGGGAGCCGTTAGTGTTTGGGTCAGAGTTGGCCATGGAGAGAAGGCCTGAGGGAGGGAACGACCACACTGGCTCGCGGCACCCCTGGCTCCCAGCCTCAGAGGACACCTGTGCAGACCTGTCTACGGCCCTGCAGTCAGGCAGGCTTGGAAACTGGACACACAGCCCACTTGGGTATGTCCAGCTTGTCATTCATTCAGCTAATACTCAGTGAAACGACGTGATCAGGGTTGTTTTAATCATTTTATACTGGTTTGTTCTGTCATTTATTTCACAAATACTTGTTAAGTGTCTACTTTGTAAAGAGGCTTCTGTCGAACCCTGGGGACACTGGTAAGCAAAACATAGTCCCAGTTCTAGTGGAGCTCAGTCTAGTAGAAAAGAGTTACTCATTTGTGCTACAACATAGTGAAGCTCAGTGACATGGACATCTGTGTGGGGAATGGAGGGAGCATAAGAGGCAGTAGAGAGAGAGAATCAAAGTGAAAGCGAGCGAGTGTACAGTGTCAGTGCCACTATGTGTAGCAGGGAAGGCTTTCTGGAGAAGGTGACATCTGAGTTTAAGTCTAAAAGGCCGCGTTTGGCAGGGGCTGAAGAGGATGCTGCAGAAGAAGCTGCAGTGGTCTGTGGTAATGAGAAACCCCACTCTTCATGGAGGGGCCTCTAGACTGTGCTCCCTTCAGATAGGGACCAGATCCCACTCCACTCTCAATCCCCAGAGTGTATCAGGGTGTCCAACACATAGCAACTCACCCCTGTTAATGTCTATTTTAAATATTTAGATACCAAATATTTATTACGTGGTTATTATGTGCTATACGCTGTTCCAGAATACAGTGGTGAACAAGAAAGATTGAGTCCTACTCTCATGAAGCCGACATCCTAGGAAGGCAGATGGGAAATAAATGAAAGAAGAACGATATAATGTCACCTCCATGCATTGGTCAGTTTGTGGTACTATGGGGGCTTGAGTATTGCTGTGATGCTGGAAGCTATGCTTCTGGTATTCAAATACCAGCAGGGTCACCCATGGTGGATAGGTTTCAGCTAAGCTTCCAGTCTAAAACAGACTAGGAAGAAGGACCTGGTGGTGTACTTCTGAAAAAATTAGCCAGTGAAAACCTTATGAATAACAGCAGAACATTGTCTGATATAGCGCCAGAAGATGAGCCCCTCAGGTTGGAAGGCACTCAAAAGACGACTGGGGAAGACCTGCCTCCTCAAAGTAGAGTCGACCTTAATGACGTGGATGGAGTCAAGCTTTCGGGACCTTCATTTGCTGACGTGGCACAACTCAAAATGAGAAGAAATATCTGCAAACATCCATAAATAATAGGAATGTGGGAATTATGAAGTATGAATCTAGGAAAATTGGAAGCATCAAAAATGAAATGAAACACATAAAGGCATTAGTGAGTTGAAATGGACTGGTACTGGCCATTCTGAATCAGACAATCGTATGGTCTACCATGCTGGGAATGACAAACTGAAGAAGAATGGCATCGTCTTCATCGTCGAAAAGAACATTTCAAGATCTAACCTGAGTACAACACTGTCGGTAATAGGATAATATCCATACACCTACAAGGAAGACCTGTTAATATGACTATTATTCAAATTTACGCACCAACCACTAAGGCCAAACATGAAGACACTGAAAATTTTTACCAACTTCTGTAGTCTGAAATTGATTGAACATGCAATCAGGATGCATTGATAATTACTGATGACTGGAATGCGAAAGTTGAAAACAAAGAAGGATTGATAGTTGGAAAATATGGCCTTGGTGATAGACACGATGCTGTAGATCGCATGACAGAATTTTGCAGACCAACAACTTCTTCACTGCAAATATCTTTTTTCAACAACATAAATGGCGACTATACACATGGACTTCACCAGATGGAATACACAGGAATCAAATCAACTACATTTGTGGAAAGAGAGGATGGAAAAGCTCGATATCATTAGTCAGAACAAGGCCAGGGGCTGGCTGTGGACAGACTATCAATTGCTTACATGCAAGTTGAAGTTGAAGAAAATTAGAACAAGTCCACGACAGCCAAAGTATGACCTTGAGTATATCCCACCTGAATTTAGAGACCACCTCAAGAACAGATTTGACGCACTGAACACTAATGAATGAAGATCAGATGAGTTGTGGAATAACATCAAGGACATCGTACTTGAAGAAAGCAAGAGGTCATTAGCAAGACAAGAAAGAAAGAAAGGACCAAAATGGATGTCAGAAGAGATTCTGAAGCTTGCTTTTGAACATAGAGTAGCTAAAGTGAAAAGAAGACATAATGAAGTCAAAGAGCTGAAAAGAAGATTTCAAAGCGGGGCTCAAGAAGACAAAGTATTTTAATGAAATACACAAAGACCTGGAGACAGAAAACCAAAAGGGAAGAACACGCTCAGCATTTCTCAAGCTGAAAGAACTGAAGAAAAAATTCAAGCCTCGAGTTGCAATATTGAAGGATTCTACAAGGAAAATACTAAACAATGAAGGAAGCATCAAAAGAAGATGAAAGGAAAACACAGAGTCACCGTACCAAAAAGGATTGTTCACCCATTTCAGGATGTAGCAAATGATCAGGAACTGACGGTATTGAAGGAAGAGGTCCAAGCTGCAATGAAAGCACTGGGGAAAAACAAGGCTCCAGGAATTGACAGAATACCAACTGAGATGTTTCAACAAATGGATGCAGTGCTGGAAGTGCTCACTCGTCTATGCCAAGAAATTTGGAAGACAGCTACCTGGTCAACCGACTAGAAGAGATCCATATTTGTACCCATTCCAAAGAAAGGTGATCCAACAGAATGTGGAAATTATCAAACAATATCAATAATATCACTTGCAAGTAAAATTGTGCTGAAAATCATTCAAAAGCGGTTGCAGCAGTACATCGACAGGGAACTGCCAGAAACTCAAGCCAGTTTCAGAAGAAGATGTGGAACCAGGGATATCATTGCTTACGTCAGATGGATCATGGCTGAAAGCAGAGAATACCAGAAAGATGTTTACTTGTGTTTTATTGACTATGCAAAGTCTTTCGACTGTGTGGATCGTAACAAATTATGGATAACATTGCAAAGAATGGAACTCCAGAACACTTTATTGTGTTCATATGGAACCTGTGCATAGACCAAGAGGCAGCTGGTCAAACAGAACAAGGGGATACCACATGGTTTAAAGTTAGGAAAGGTGTGCATCAGGGTTGTATCCTTTCACCATACTTATTCAATCTGTATGCTGAGCAAATCATCCAAGAAGCTGGACTATACGAAGAACGGGTCATCAGGATTGGAGGAAGACTCATTAACAACCTGGCATATGCAGATGACACAACCTTGCTTGCTGAACGTGAAGAGGACTTGAAGCACTTATTGATGAAGATCAAAGACGACAGCCTGCAACATGGATTGCACCTCAACATAAAGGAAACAAAAATCCTCACAACTGGACCAATAAGCAACATCATGATAAACAGAGAAAATACTGAAGTTGTCAAGGATTTCATTTTACTTGGATCCATTATCAATGCCCATGGAAGCAGCAGTCAAGAAATCAAATGACATTGCATTGGGCAAATCTGCTGCAAAAGGTCTCTTTAAAGTGTTAAAAAGCAAAGATGTCACTTTAAGGACTAAGGTGCACCTGACTCAACCTGTGGTGTTTTCAATTGCCTCATGTGCGTGCAAAACCTGGACAATGAATAAGGAAGACCGAATAAGAATTGATGCCTTTGAATTATGGTGTTGGTGAATAATATTGCGTATACCATGGACTTCCAGAAGAACGAACAGATCTGTCTTTGAAGAAGTACAGCCAGAATGCTCATTAGAAGTGAGGATGGCGAGACTTTGTCTCACATACTTTGGACAAGTTATCAGGCAGGATCAGTCCCTGGAGAAGAACATCATACTTGGTAAAGTAAAGGGTCAGTGAAAAAGAGGAAGATGTGCAAGGACATGGACTGACACAGTGGCTGCAACAATGGGCTCAAGCACAAAGATTGTGAGGATGGTGCAGGACGGGTGGTGTTTCATTCTGTTCTACATAGGGTCACTGGGAGTCGGAACCGACTCAATGGCACCTAACAACAACAATACAATTTCAGGTAATAAATGTATGAAGAAAAGCAAAGCCAAGTGAAGGGAAAAGTGAGGTGGTAGGAAAGCCTATTTTAAAGAGAGGTCAGGGCAGGCCTCTCAGATGCGGTGACCCCTGTGAGACACCTGAGCAAGTGAGGGGAAACCACGTGGATGCTGGAGGAAGAACGTTCCAGGACAGGACGCAGCATTTGCAGAGGCCCTGAGCGGGGAAGGAACTGGGTGCATCTGTGGAGCAGCCAGCCTGCCAGTGTGGGTCAGAGGGCGAAGAGAGCAGGACCTCTGATGAGCCTGGAGAGGGGCCAGGACCTGGGTCAGGCCGGCCCTGTAGGACTTGATTCCATGCGCAATGGGCGCCACGGAGGGTTGTTAGCAGAAGGATGTGATGAGATTTATCTTTAAAGGATCTCTCTGACCACCATGTGAAGCTCAGACAATAGAGGGGGAAGAGGCAAGAGGGGAAGGAGTCCAGTTAGGAGGACCACAGTGGTCGTGGTGGAAGTGGTGAAGAGTGTGTGGACCAGGATGTAATCTGAAGACATGGACATGGATTTGATGCATGGGTGACAAAAGGAGAGACAATTACTAAGTTTCTGACCAAGTAACTAAGGGGGTAGTGGTGTCAGTTACTGAATATGGAAGCCTGGGGCAGGAAGAGGTTAGGGAAGAAGGTCAAGAGTTGTTCTGGACATGTGAAGTCTGAGCGGCCCATGAGGTATCCAAGTGAATATAACAAAGAGGGCATCAGGCGGGAGTCTAGAACTCAAGGAGGGATCAGCATGGAGACTTAAATGTGGGCATCATGAACTTAGAGATATCCGTGAAAGCCCTGGGACTGGATGAATTTGCCCAGGCCAGTGGCTCTTTTTAGGGGTGGTCCCACCCCTAAGGGGACTGCTGGTGGCGCAGTGGTTAAGAGCTACAGCTGCTAACTAAAAGGTCAGCAGTTTGAATCCAAGAGCTGCTCCTTGGAAACCCTATGGGGCAGTTCTACTCTGTCCTATAGGGTCGCTGTGAGTCAGAATCAACTCAACAGCAATGGGTTTGGTTTTTTGGCTCACCCCTAAGGAGCTTTTAGAAATTTGAGTGTTTTTGATTGTCAGAAATATTGGAGGATGCTACCGGCATTTAGTGGATGGGGGCCAGGAAAGCTAAAAGTTCTGTAATGAAGAATTGTCCTATATCCTCTTGGGCTTTCAAATGTTCTGCCAGATATTTGTGTAGGTAAAAATCTGTTTATAATTGTTGTGTTGTTAGCTGTCATCAAGTCAGTTCTGACTCATAGTGACCCCATGTGTGCAGAGTAAAACTGCTCTATTGGGTTTTCAAGGCTGTGACCTCTGGCTGGGTTCCAACTGACAACCTTTTGGCTAGTCAAGCACTTAACTGTTTGCGCCACCCAGGGACTCCTTGTTTATCACCTGAACTTAAAGCCTAATATAAGCCCGATACTGTTGTTGTTTGTTTTTACTTCACACTGAATCTTCCAGGAATGGTACTACTTTATAAATCAAGAGAAGATTGTTCTTTGTTTATTCAGAATTTAACTGATTTCATTCACCATTTCACAAATCATGTCACCACCAGCAATTCAGCTTGTGGTATCCAAGCTGCTGGTCAATATACGCATCTGCATTTCTAAATGTTGCATCAGAGTGCAGGTGCACACACCAGAATAATTCACCTTGTCTTCTAGTAGAGTTGAGCTTGAACATTATATTATATAACACATATTGTTTTATTATAACTTACTTTCCTGTGAAGTTACTTTCTATTAGTTATAGATTCATACTGATTTTTCAATAATTATGTGGGTAGGTAGAATGTATCATCTATGAATTTCAGTTTAGCTCAGTAAAGTGGGGCCTCATAAAATACCACTATGAAAGGCGGGCAATGGGTCAATAGGAAAAAAGACTAAGCTCAGGGCAACTTCAACTTCTAGGGATCAGGAAAAGGAGACAGCAAAGAAGACTGAGAAAAAGTAGCCACACAGGTAAAAGGAAAACCAGAAGGGGGAGGAGTCTTGCCAGTCAGGTGAAAGACTGGACGGGCAGGTGGTTAATAATATGGAATGCTACCAAGAGGTAGAATACAATGAGGGCTGAGAAATGGCTCTTGGCCAGATGGAGGCTGTTGGCCTCTTTGGCAAGAGTGGTTTCAGTGGAGAAGTAGGGACAGAAGTCTGGCTGGCGGGGGTTGGGCAGAATGGAAGGCAGTGAGTCTACACAACTTTTTCAAGTTTTGCTAAACAGGGGGTCACAGCAGTGGTAGATGGAATCAGGGGGGGATTTTTTAAAAGATTGATACCAAATGCTTTTAAGTGGAGAGACTGATGCAGGAGAGAGGGAGGAATGGATGTTAGAAGATCGAGGGGATAACTACAGAAGCAGAGTTCCTATGTCGGTGAGAAGGCATGGGATCCAGTCCATGAGGGGAGGGCTGGCCTTGGGTGGGAACAGAGACAGTTCACCCTCTAATTGGAGGGAAGTCAGAGTGCATATGTGAAGAGAGATGCAGGGAGAAAAGTCATTGGCTGAGGTGAGGTAGGGGTAGGGCAATGGTGGAGGTTTCAGGAGTGAAGAAAGGTAGGGGATCAACATCTCTGACTGGAAGTCTAGCAGGGCTGCTGAGGGCCCCTTAAGAACTGAGCCATAAACTTTAAGTTGGACCACTCAGCAGAGTTCTGTGTTTTTCTCCAGCTGCTTGGGTATGAACCACTGGGATTTTATTAGTTAGAGAGGGGCAGTGGGGGTTGAGGGAATGAATAAGAAAAAGCTTACAATGGCAGACCAAAGAATAAGCTAGACTAACAGGTAATGTGGACATGGGGGACAGGAGGAATAGATAGTAAACGAATATAAGTATATAAATATTCCCACTTGAAACCATCTTCATAAGCCCAAAGCTCACTCCACTCCAGCAAGGCTGAACACTTCCCACATGTTCACTAGCTGTGACTCCTCAGAGCTGCACCCCGTCATTGGGACCTCCACGTCCACTCAGCCCTAGCCCAGCTCAGTCACCATAGACACCGACCAGGTCCTACCTGGTCCCATGCGTTTGAGGATAAAGTTTTCATCATCAAACTTCTTCCCGTAGATGGACTTGCCCCCGGTGCCGCTGTGGTACGTGAAATTGCCGCCCTGGCACACGAACTGGGGGATGATGTGGTGGAAGCTGCTTCCCTTGAAGCCAAAGCCCTTTTCATGGGTGCACAGGCAGCGGAAATTCTCTGGGATTGACAAAGAAAAAGGCGCTCAGGTTAAAAAACAAAACAAAACCTCTCTATCTAACATCTGAAAAACTGTGTGTTATATTTAACATTCTCATTTTAAAATAAGAGATGCTTACAATAAACCTTTGGGAAGCTGACATCTTGAAAGACTACAGGGGGTTCTAGTTAAAGGTAGATTGAACACATGCATTCTAGGCCTGTTTCCTCCCCAAACCATACTAAATTGTGGTCAAGTGGTTTTTTAAAAGAAAAAGGAAACGGAAAAGAGACAACAACAAAAAATACTGAAATCCAGAAAACTAGCGAGTCATAACTGACACAGCAGGCTCGAGAAAGTGGAATCTTAAGCTGGGAAAAGCTAAGAAGCAACTCAGTTTATGTTGCAGAACCCCCAAAAGCTCAGACATGAGAAAACAAAAACAAAACAAAAAAACTGAATCCACTGCCGTCAAGTCGATTCTGACTCATAGTGACCCTAACTACAGAGAACTGCCTCAGCTAACCAATCCTTTAACCACTGTGCCACCAGGGCACCTATGAGGGGGAAGGCAGGTCTAAAAAATGATAAGTCTGGTCAAAAGCCTGTTTAATTAAGTAGTTAACTCCTCAGGTGCTCTCCCCACTCTACAGGTGGGGGCTGACCCTCCTACCCAAGCAGCAGGCCAGAGGCCCATTCTCTGGTAGGTTAAAGCAGAGGGTCACTGGACTGGGGAGCCCTACTGGGGAGCCCTACACACAACTGAGGCTGAGGTATCGTAATGACCCATGGAGACCGAGTGAAGTTTATATACTGAATGTTGAGGTACTCAGCCCTCCCCCTAACTTCTAGATAGCAGGCAGCTGGACACAGAGCCTCTAGCAGGAGACTAGGGGAGTCTTGTCAAACAGAATATAACTTACAGATCCTGAAATCAGGGGTCTGTCAAGGAGAGAGCCCAACCCAATCACCCTGCAGTGGATGCCTCAGTCAGCAAGCCTTTCTGGTCAATGCCCATGGAGCTTCTGAGCAGATTTTTAGGGCCCTGTTCTTAGATATGAGGAAGGCATCAAAATATGAAAAGCAATGACCAAAACACGCAAACAGATCAAAAACAAAGTAAACCCAACTTAAAGAAAAATAAACTATATCAGGAGAAGAAACTTTAATAATGTCTCTAGGAAGATGAAGTGATACTACGTTCGTGGAATAAGCACTGGGTGCTATACAAAAGACTGTATAGAAAGGTTCCAGAAAGAGAGAAGAGAGAGATCATAGGAGACAAAAGCAAAGAAGTAATTCAAGGAAATTTTCCCGACAGATGGGTGTGGTAGATAGAATAATGGCCTCCCAAAGACATCCATGTTCTAATCCCTGGAACCTAAGAATATGTTATGCTCTGTGGCAAAAAGGGGCGGATTATCCAATAGGCAAGGTAAGCATGGTGCTTGAAGTCATCTGTAGGTTAGTAAGTAAGCACAAGTAAGCCCATGCTTACCTTGCCTATTGGATAATCCACCCCTGATGGCAAAAGAGACTTTGCGTATGTGATTAAGGTTATGGACCTTGAAATAGGGAGATTATCCAGCGAACTCAATCTAATCATGGGCCCTTAAAAGAGAACTCTTCTCAGTTGAAGTCTAAGAGAGAGAGTTGGAGCAATGTAATGAAAAACATACGCAGGAGTGATTCAAAGCGTGAGATGGATTCAATCCATGGTTGCTGGCTTTGAAGGAGGAGGAAGGGGGCCACAAGCCAAGGGACGTGAGGGGTGTTTAGAAGCTGGGAATAGCCCTCAGCTGATAACCAGCAGATAATGGGTACCTTAGTCCTTCAAGCGCATGGAACTGAATGCTGCCAGCAACCTGAACACCCTTGGAAACAGATTCTCTCCCAGAGCTTCCAGAAAGGAATGCAGTAGCCCTGCCAACATCTTGATCTTAGCCTGGTGAGACCAGCGCTGGATTTAGACCTCTGGAACTATAAGATAATAAACCTGTTTTCAGCTGCTAAGTTTGTTGTAATTTGTTACAGCAGCAATAGAAAAACTACAGAAACAAGGCCCACCGAATAGTTACCATAATGGATGGAAGGGGATCTTCCCCAAAGGCAAACCATTTCAGAATACTGGGGCCAAAGGGAATGGACATGCCTCTGGCCAGGTATTTTAAGCACTTGGCTAATGCAACTGAGAAATTGAATTTTTTAATTTAAATTAAAACAGCACAAGTGGCTAGTGGCTATCATATTGGACAATACAGTTCTAGACAGAAAAGAAGTTTCATACAAAGAACCAAAGAGCCCTGATGGCACAATGGTTAAAGCACTCGGCTGCTAACCGAAAGGTTGGTGGTTCGAACCCATCAGCCACTCCACGAGACAAAGATGTGGCAGCCTGCTTCCATAAAGATTATAGCTTTGGAAACCCTCTGGGGCAGTTCTACTCCATCTTACAGGGTCTCTATGAGTTATAATTGACTTGATGGCAGCGAGTTTCCTTAGGTTTATGCAAAGAACCAAGAATCAAAATGACATTTTTCTAAAATTCCATGCTCTGCCAAACTGTGAATCAAGTGGGAGGTGAATATCATCAGACATTGGTCTCAAAAACCTTAGCTCCCAAGCACTTTTCTCCAGATGGTACAGGAGTATGTGTTCTGTTGAAATGAGAGGACAAGCCAAGAAAAAAGACAACAGAGATTCTAACACAAGAGGAGAAAATGGGAGTCCCACGACAATAGCTGTTCGGTGGGCCTGGAGAGCAACCAGTCAGGCTGAAGCAGCTCAGAAGGCTCCAAGGAGGCACTTCTATAGGAAAGTAAAACTGACAGACTATCTGATGTGTTTCAACATAACGAGAGATTTATAAACCAAAGAATTTTCGAGAATCAGGAATAAGTACATAGAAAACTAAGCAGATGTTAAGACAATTATTAACTCCAGGGAAAGCAAAATGGAGTGTGTGAAAGGAAGTTATTATCATATGATGCTTGCCTAGTTAAAATAATCTGTAATCCAAGCAAAATTATGGTGACTATATTGGGAAAATGAAGCAGCAGACAGGCTGGTTTTAAAAAGCTAATTCCTTATCTTCTGAAGTGGGAAGTCAATAGATGATACCTAAAATGGAGAAATTAGGTAACAGCAACACAAACCTGTTATCTAGCAATATGGAGGTAAAAACCAAAACAAAAACCCGCTAAGAGTTGAAATAAGCTGCCTCTGAGGAGCAGCAAATGATGTGGCAGGGCCAGGGGTGGGGGACAGCTTTGTAAAACTGGTTTTTTAAAAAAATTTTCTTGTTGTTGAGAATATACACAGCAAGACATACACCAATTCAACAGTTTCTACATGTGCAATTCAGTGACACTGATTACATTCTTCGAGTTCTGCAACCATTCTCACCATCCTCTTCCAAGCTGTTCCTCTCGCATTAATGAAATTGATTCTTTATGTGATGGTTAATTTTACGTGTCAACTTTGCTAGGCTATGGTGCCCAGGTCTAGATATTGCTATGAAGCTTTTTAGATGTGATTAACATTTACCATCAGTTGACTTTTCAAGTAAAGATTACCCTCCATGTGGGTGGGCCTCACCCAATCAGTTGAAGGCCTTAAGAGCAAAACCTGAGGTTTCCTGAAGAAACGAAGGGATTCTGCCTCAAGACTGCAACATAGAAATCCTGCCTGGTCCAGACTTACTGGACCAGTAGAGACTAGAAGACTCCCTGTGACTATTACCCTGAGATAGTCTTTAAACCCCAAACCAAAACTATGCCAAGATCACCTTTTAGCAAAACATCAAAGTGTCGCACAAAATAAAGGATATTGCCCATAAGTACAGTGCTTCTAAAAAAAACCATCTACATGAGACTAAAAGGACAACATTTACTCTAAAGCAAAGATGAGAAGATAAGGGGACAGGGAAACTAGAGTACTGGAAATGGAACAACCAGAACACAGTTAAAGAGAATGCTGACACACTGTGAAAAATGTAACTAATGTCACTGAACAATTGTATAGAAATTGTCAAATAGGAACCTAATTTACCATGTAAACTTGCACCAAAAACACAATAAAATATTATTAAAAAAGAAAGAAATCCTGCCTAGTTTCTAGCCTGCTGGCCTGCCCTACGGACTCAGACTTGTAATGTAAGCCCCTCCAGTCGTGAGAGTCAATTCCTCAAAAATCAATCAATCAATTTCTTTCTCTCTACACCTTATTGGTTTTGTTTCTCTGGAAAACCATGACTGATACAAATATATATTTCTATAATAATAAAATTTAGATTAAAAGAAGAGTGAAAAAAAAGAAAAAAGAAAAGTCAGTATAGACTTTTATAGTCAATATGTTATGGCTGTGTGCCATGGAGTTGATTTTTGACTTAGCAACCCCATGTGACAGAGCAGAACTGCCTCACAGAGTTTCCTAGGCTGTAATCTTTACGGAAGTAGATTGCCAGGTGTCTTAGCTATCTAGTGCTGCTATAACAGAAATACCACAAGTAGATGGCTTTAATAAACAGAAATTTATTCTCTCACAGTCTAGTAGTCTAGAAGTTCAAATTCATGGCGTCAACTCCAGGGGAAGCCTTTTTTTGTCTGCTCTGGAGGAAGGTCTTTGTCATCAATCTTCCCATGAACTAGTAGCTTCTCAGCACAGGGACCCTGGGTCCAAAGGATGCGCTCTTCTCCTGGCACTACTTTCTTGGTGGTATGAGGTCCCCCATCTCTCTGCTTACTTCTCTCTTTTATATCTCAAAAGAGACTGACTTAAGACACAATTTAATATTGTAGATTCAGTCCTGCCTCATTAACATAACTGCCCCTAATCCCACCTCATTAACATCATAGAAGCAGGATTTACAACACTTGGAAAAATCACACCAGATGACAAAATGGTGGACAATCACATAATACCAGGAATCATGGCCTAGCCAAGTTGACACATATTTTTGGGATTTTTTGAGGACACAATTCAATCCATGACATTCTACCCTTTGGCTCCCCAAAATTCATGTCCTTGCCTCGTGTAAAACATATTCACCCCGTTATATCATACCAAAAGTCTTAATTCAACTACAAGTCCAAAATCCAAAAATTCCTCTTCATCTGTGAAATCTAGAATACAAGTTATCTGCTCCCAAAGTGCAACGGTGGAACAGACACAAGCTAGACATTACCATTACAAATGGGAGAAACTGGATGGAAAGAAGGGATAACAGGCACCAAGCAAGTCAGCAGAACACATTACATTAGCCCTCAAGGCTTGAAAATAATCCTGTTTTCTAAGACCATTTAGGCAATGGCCCTGCCCTCCAGACTCTGGGTATTGGCCACACTCTCAGGATTCTGGGAGGAGACCTCTCAGCTCTGGGCTTCAGCTCCACCTTCTAGGCCCACTGGAATGATAACTCTGCTCCATCACATTTGGGTGGCCCGATTCTCCTGGTCCATCTGAGTGGTGACTCCATCCTTTGAGATCCCAGAGGTCATGGTCCTACCCTTTGAGACTGAGGCAGCTCTGCTTCCTGGGTTCCTTGTCTCTTCAGCTTCTGCTTTCTGGTTCCTTGGCCTCTTGGTCCCTTGGGGCCTCGCTGCACGCCTCTTCCCTGCTCGGGCAAGTGTTCTAACGTTCTTTAGCTCCACCAGTAGGTGCCTAGATGCACCCTACTCTGCTAGTAAACTTTGGCCAGAAGGCACTCAGCTCATTGAGCAGGGCTGCAGAAGCTCTGCAGAGCAAGAGAGGTAGAACCCGGCGGAGGGTCCGAGATGTTATAAACAGTCCCTGTCTAAGTGAAGAAAACTTTTCTTCAAACAGCACTTCTTATCTCTCTGGAAGCATCAGCATCAAGCCCAGAAATCTAACCAAACGGAGAAAAACAGCTCCCTTTGTAATCAGTGACAACGATAACACAAGTCAAAGGCTAAATATAGATAGCACAGAATTTTCTCACCTCTGCCAACTCAAATTCAACAAAAGCAAATCCTTGGTGCTTTTCTACAAAAAAAAAAAAAGGAAAACAGAAACAAGTCATTACCATGTGGGGCAATGGGAAGAAGCAGATGGTCACAAGGGAAGTGAAATCAGTCACATGCCATATTCAGAAACTGGAATTTCTACCCAGTCCTTACTTAGGAAAAAAGAATTCCATTATCTGATTAGTCTTAGTTCAAACAACATTTCAAGCAATATTAAACTTTATTTTTTAATGAGCAGAGCTAAATAAAATATGCATTCAATTTTTCTACCAAAGCAGAATTTAAACCTGAACCTTTGCATAGCTAACTTTAGAGATGCTGGTACAGAAAAAGTCATTTAACCTATCAATTATTCATTTCAAATATACATTTTGAGCATCAACCACATGTAAAGCATGAACCTAAAACCTGGATAAGCATGCCTAGTCTTTATCCTCAGGAAAATGCTGATCAACTAAAAAGGCCAAGCACAATAGTATCTACTAAATTTCAGAACTCAGAGACTGCACAGGCCCTTAGAAAGATCCCCTGGCCCAGAGAGTTTAGGGACCTTGCGAAACATCACACACAAGGCTAGTGACACAGCTGGTTCTAAAACTCTGATCTTAAAAACAAAAGGCTAAAACAGAAAACTGAACGGTAACTGTGATACCAACTGAAGGAAAACTCACTCAGGTGAGCAGAAGCCAAGGCCCCACTTTCGGGGCTGGGTTTTCCTGCTGCCCTGCTTAATATTAATAGCACAGCTGCCAAGGGAGCAGCCGTGGTGTGGTCCCCAGCAGATGGTTTGAAACAACACCCAGATCTTGATGTAGTTCAAAACCTACCTTCCTACTGGTCTATGGAAAAATTTATCTTATCTGAGAGTCAACAGATGGTGACTCTCTGCAAAGTACATTACAGCTCACAATCACAAGGCCTTAGAACATTTCTTCTGCATCAAGATCACATGCCAATCTGCTGAGGCACCCACTCGAACTGTCCTATAACCAAAAAACCAAACAGTTGCTATTGTGACGACCCTATGTGTTGCAGATTAGAACTGCGCTCCTATGTATCAACCATATTTAGAATGCACTATGATGTGACCTTGGAGCCCTGGTGGTACAGTGGTTAAGCACTGGGCTGCTAACCAAAAGGTCAGCAGTTCAAATCTTATCAGCTGTTCCTTGGAAACCCTATGGGGCAGTTCTACTCTGTTCTATAGGGTCACTATGAGTTGGAAGTGACTTCAAGGCAATGGGTTTTGTTTTTTCACAGGTGATGTGACTTTAATTTTATTTTTTTAAGTTATTTTCCTAGAAAGAGGATTTCAAATCTGAGAGACACTGAAAATACTTAACTGTTCATAATCCAGAGGGATCTGAATATCTGTGAGGTCTCCAAAAGGAATAAAAGCAGCATGAAGAACTTTGTCGTCCACCTCCTCCGCCAGCCCACCTGCAAAGACGCCAAGGGCCTTCTGGGCCACCGTCCTCCATACCCTTGCAGGAGTCCCGGTAGTCCAGTTACCATGCTAGCCAAGGGGAGGAAGAGGACAGGTACTTCCAGTCCTTTGGGTATACAAATACCCCTCTCTCACCTACTCTCTCACCCATACTTATGAAGCACACTCTCCTTTTTACTCTTCTTTCAGAACCTCATCGAGTCCTTGGATTACTGCAATACCTTCATAACTGATCCTCTTGCCCCCATTATTCCCTCACTCCTCCATACAACCAACAAGAATGATCTTGGGAAACTGCATATTTGAATCCATTCATTCCCTTCTTCAAAGGTTTCCACTGCCCTCAGGATAAAGTTCCAACTCTTTAGCAGGGTACCCAAGGCTCTTTACAATAAGAACCTTGCCCACCTCTCCAGCCCCTCACTTTGCTTCCCCAATTCCCTAGGTTTCCTGCAATATGACTCATTTTCTCTCAAGTGTCAGGCTACTTCATACCTTTGGGCTTTTGCTACTGCTGCTCCCTTTCATGAAACAGCCTTGTCCCTATTTTGGCTAATTGACTGGTCTTTCGAGACCCAGGTCCGGCGTCACCATATAGAGGAAGTTTGCCTTCGACTCTCCAGATGGAGGGTTCATTTCTCCCCTGACCCAGGCCCATGTCATCATGGTCCGTCTGCATCACAGCGCTCATCAACCTGTGCTATTAAGGATATATCCACGACTCCCGGCTGGCGTGGGAATTCCTTCCTTTAAGGCAGGAGCCGAGGCTGAGCCATGGCTGCATTGAGTGTTTGTAAAATGAATAGGAGCGAGGATTTGGAGGGCTATAATATCAGGTCTCAAAATTCTGCATCACTCCTCTGGGCTCGTGCCCAAGGGGAAGGGGCTCCTCCCGAAGCATAAAGGACTTGGAAAGGGTCCAGAATGATCCATACGTCTCGGGATCACGCCTTGAGGCAAAGCAATACTGCCAGACGCCCAGCCTAGACAACTGCTCGCAGTCCTCCCTCCCCGCTCGCAGACGCGTCCAGACCCGTGTTCGGACCCAATCGAGGCCGGTTCGCCCAGACTCCGCCTCGCACCCGCACCTGCTCACCCAGGTACAGCACACGCTTGATGCTGGCCATCTTGCCCCGGCACTTTCCTGCCGGAAGCCGGCGCTAGCCCCGCCCCTTCCCCGCGGGCCCGCCCCGCCCCCCACCTCCCGCCTCCCTCGCCCCAGCCCCACCTGCCGTCGTCGCCCTAATCTCTGCACTCGGAGACCCCACCCACCTTCTACCTGAATGCAACCAATAGTCCTTGTCGGAGGTCCCAGCTGAACTTCACTTACCCAGGCTCCTGCAGGGAGAAGCCACAGCCCCCCAAATCCAGAAGTCAACTGGAACACAACCTGTAATTGTACTCGTGTGTTCGACTCTCCCACTAGCTCAAGATCCTTAATGCCAAGGCCTGTGCCCATTGCGTTCCCAGAGCTAAGCAGTGGCTGCACACACAGCAGACCTCACCAATCTTGGGTCAAGCCAAGGAAGATAATATTCATAGAGTTGAGACTTTGAGATCTGATTGCGAGAACTACTCGTGTCCCCAGTGCTATTCCAGACCAACAACTCTCAAGAAGAATCTGACCAGGTGTTCTCTGTGTGAGAAACTGTTGTTCCTGCCTTATAATTCACAACATGTTTCCTCCTTTCTCTTACTAACTTTGGATGACAAATGAGGCTCAAAGGTGGTGACAGCCTTTCCACGTTGTCAGGATAAGTGGCAAGTGCAGTAGGGCTCTACCGCTGCCCCTCACTGCCTTTCTAGGAGAAAGCACTGGGCTTTTTCCTTGTCTAAGAAGTAGCTGCAGCAACAGCGCCCACCTTCTGGGCAACTTCTTTCTTTCTTGACACTGAGCCTGTAGAACTGCCACAGCTTCATCCACCTGTGAGAAATCACCAGTCGGTCGGTGGTATCTATATTATTGGATATACTATATTAGTATAGTCCAATCCCCCCCACTCCATCCATAGTATTAATTGTGGTCTTGCTGCCATATATCAAGTCCCCAGTAGCTTTGGTCTATGTCTAGGCTCTGTACCCCTTTAGATTTATGTGCATTAATTCTACCCTATTTAATTTCTGTAAGGAGCCCTGGTTGTGCAGTGCTTAAGCACTGGACTGCTAACTGAAAGGTCAGCGGTTCAAACCTACCAGCCGCTCCTGGGGAGAAAGATGTGGCAGTCTGCTTTGTAAAGATTTAAGCCTTGGAAATCCTATAGGGTAGTTCTAAATTCGTCGTATAGGGTCACTATGAGTTGGAATCGACTTAACAGCAACAGGTTTGATTTGGTTTGGTTTAATTTCTATAGTTTAAAAAATAAACCTTTATATCTTGGTATCTTGTTCTTTTTTTCAGAATTATCTTGGCTATTTTTGGATCTGTACTCTTTCATATGAACTTTAGTATTCATTTATCTAGTTCCACAAAGAAATCCTGATGTGTTTTTTTGGGATTAATTGAATTTTTAGGTTTATTTGGGGGAAGGGGGATAAGTAAGTAAGTGTTCCCATCCCTAAGCATGTTATATCTCTCCATTTATTCAGGTTGTTTATATCTTTAGGAGTCCCTAGGTTGTGCAAACTGTTAATGCACTCACTGCTAACTGAAAGGATGGTGGTTCGAGTCCACTCAGACATGCCTCAGAAGAAAGGCTTGGTGATCTACTTCTGAGAAATCAGCCATCGAAAACCCTGTGGAGCACAGTTCTACTCTGACACACAGTTGGTCACCATGAGTTGGAATCAACTCAATGGCAACTGTTTTTTGTTTTTGTTTTTTAGTGTCTTTTAAGGTCTATTACTTCTTTGTAAGATACATTCCTGGGTACCTTATAGCATTGTTGATACTGTGAATGGTATGTCTTTTTTCTTAGTACATCTTCTAGTTTCTTATTTTTGTACAGTGATATATATTCTATTGATTTTTGTATGTTGAGCTTGTATCTCTTATCCTTGCCAAACTCTCTTATTAGTTCAAATAGTTTTTCTCTAGATGCGCTTGGATTTTCTAAATTGACAGTCATATCACCTGCAAATAGGGACAGTGTTGTCTTTTTCTAATTCTTATATACCTTATTTATTTCTCTTATAAAGAAATTCCCCAGTTTTTATTATGAATCAGTGTTTAATTTTGTTGAATTATTTTCTGCATTTTGGAAAGGATCATATGATTTTCTCCTTAACCAGTTAATTGGCAATCACAGTGATTGATTTCCTAATGTTAAATTATCCTTCTGTAAGTAAATGGGTCATTAATATCAGGCCTGGGCTGATGCAGCCTGGCCCTACAATGACCTTGGTCTCCCACAACATAGTTTCCTTGGAAACTGTAGAGTTAAGATAAATGAAGGATGTTGTGTCTACCTTCTTTGTTGTGTGGAACTGCGCATGGGTTTGGAGGAGTTGTGAGCTGGCATGCAGGCCTTGGGTTTACACCACTCTAAAAGCATAAAATATTGATCAGAAATAGAGGCTGCAGCTCCTGTGAGTCAAGGTGACCACCACACACCTTGGCTGTCCTGTGGCAGCTGTACATGTCCCGTAGGTGAGTGGCAAAATTACCTGTGTACTTGGGTAGCGACTAGACCTTCCAGTTAAGATGAAGATGCAGTATCTGCTGTTTATCTCCTGCTTGTATTCTAGATTAAAATCCATTTGTTTCATCAAAAAGCTAATCATAGAACTACCGTATGATCCAGCAATCCCAATCCTAGGTATATATACCCAGAAGACGCAAAGGCAGGAACGCAAACAGAAACCTGTACACCAAAGTTCATTGCAGCACTTTTCACAATAGCCAAAATGCGGGAACATTGAAATGTCCATCAATAGATGAATGGATCAACAAAATGTGGTGTATGCACACAATGGAATACTACTCAGCCATAAAGAGAAACGAAGTCCTGATCCATGCTACAACGTGGATGAACCTTGAAAACATCATGCTGAACGAAATAATCAGTCACAAAAAGACAAAGATTGTATGATCTCACTTATAAGAAATAAACACATATATAGAAACTAAAGATTATTAGTGGTTACCAGGGGCAGGAGGGAGGGGAAAAGGGGAGTTTTTGCTTAGGGGACCTTGAGTTCATGTTAATGGTAGTGGAATGACTTGGAAAAGGATAGCAAGAATGGGTGCACAGCTTGAAGAATGTAATTAATGTCACTGAACTGTATATGTAGAAACTGTTGATATGGCATATGTTTTGTTATGTATATTTTCATCACAATTAAAAAAAAATCCATTTGTGTCTCATAGGTCCGATTGCCACCTTGAATCCATAACCACAGCTGTAGTGCTGCACCTTCATTCCAATGATCATGATATATTATTTTTATACATTGGCAGGCTCTATTTGCTAGTATTTTATTTTAGGATTTTGGAAGAATGTTCATAATTGAGTTTGGGATAAATTTTCTTTTCTCCTACTGTCCCTGACTGGTTTGGGTCTCCGTCTTTACCTGCAATTTCAAAATTCAAAAGGTTCTGAAAGCTAGCAGTTTTTTAAAATTTGGCAGCAAACCTGATCTGAACTGATGTAAGTCTATTTATAGTTTTTCTTTTATTCTGCTAAGCATGTTTTGCCGCAGAAATATTAACATATTTGGTTATGGGAGCTGGTCGACTGTCCTGGGGTACTATGTGATGGTTTTGAGTTTTGACCAAAAGTGGCTCTGTAGGTGCCTTGGATGGTCTGTCAGATGCAGAACAAGAAAGTGAGGCTCACACAGGGACTCCAGAAAACAAATAGAATTCAGTACTCACAGATCCCAGAGAGGAAACTACAGCATACCCCGGTGCAGGCTCACATAGGGGGCCGCACCTGGGACAAGGCAGCAACAAACAAACTGTAGGAGAGGGCTTATGTATGGCAGGCGGGATGGGGTCTCAGGGTCAGTGCACACTGAAGTCTTATTGGTCAGTTTAAAAGTTTTTAGTATGTTAGCGTGGGAAACCAACCAAAACCAAATCCGTTGCCGTTGAGTCAATTCCAACTCATAGCAACCTTATAGGACAGTAGAACTGCCCCACTCCTAGGGTTTCCAAGGAGCGGCTGGTGGATCTGAACTGCAAGTGGGAACTTTTTATCAGAGGGAGTCAATGGGACATGGCTGGAGAGGCAAGGAGAATTATGGCAGATGAAAGAAAGACTGGGTTACAAAACGTTGTTGTTAGGTGCCGTCCAGTTGATTTCAATTCATAGCAACCCCATGTAGCAGAGTTGAACTGCCCTATATGGTTTTCTTGGCTGTAATCTTTATGGGAGCAAATCGCCAGGTCTTTCTTCTGTGGAGACACACTGGGTAGGTTCGAGCCACTAACCTTTCTGTTAGGAGTGCCTAACCGTTGCACCACCAGGGCTCCTTGGGTTGTAAAATAGTAATGGGTTTTTATCATGGGAAACCATACAGGGCATGGTGGGGAGGGTTAGTTTTAGAGATTACAATTGTTAAGAGGCTGTGTGACAAAATAGGACCAGCCATGTCAGAAACTGCTTGAAAGGGCAACTGGCAGGGATGAATGGATGCTGAGGCAGCAAATTATGTAAGCCACAAACTGACCTTACGACAGTTATATACAGCATCCATACTTCATTGTCTTTGTAAATCCCTCAACCCGCAAAGGTTTAAGATAAAGGATTGTGGACCTGTTTTAGCATCATAAAATGAATTGGGCAGCTTTCTCTCTTTTTTCTTCTTTCTTTGAAGTAGGCATAATCTGTTTCTCTAAAGTGCGGGAAATTTGCTTATAAAACTATCAGGGCCTAACATCTTGTGTGTGTGTGTGTGTGTGCTGTTAATGTTGTCGGTGGTGGATTAGTTATTTTTCATGGGAATCAATTTGCCATCCTGCCCTGCTGGAACCCAAATGGGCCAAGCCTTCTTGGTTACCTTTGAGGAAAGTTGATCACGCAGTTAAAAGAGATCAGAGACACTATAGACCATTTATTCACAATCTATTTAATTTGCAGAAAGGACTGGGGTTTTGGATGTACAGTCTGGGTAGAAAAAAGCTTTCCCAGGTTATTTTTAGCATAGATATATGGAGTCAGTGAAGGAGCCCCGGTGGCACCGTGGTCATGTGCTGGGCTGCTAACCAAAAGGTCGGCAGTTCCAACCTACCTGCTGCTCCAGGGGAGAAAGATGTGGCAGCCTGCTTCCATAAAGATTACAGCTCTGGAAACCCTGTGGGGGCGGTTCTGCTCTGTCCTATAAGGTCGCTATGAGTCCGAATTCATCGGAGGCGTTGCGTTTTTATGGAGTCAGTATTTTAATTTTACCTCTAGGGGGCGGTCATGGATCATAATTTCGTATGCTTTTTTTTTTTTTTTTTTTTTAGTTACCTAAACTAGATAAGGAGCCCTGGTGGAGCAGTGCTTAAGAGTTTGGCTGCTAACCAAAAGGCCGGCAGTTTGATACCACCAGCCGCTAGTTGGAAACCCTATGGGGCAGTTCTACTCTGTCCTATAGGGTCGCTATGAGTCAGAATGGACCCGACAACGACGGGTTTTTTTTGTTTTTTTTTTTTAAATAGATAAAACTAAATCTCCCTTAAAGTTTGCATTATTTTTTTCATTTTACAGATGAGGAAGCTGAACCAGTCTATTTCTAAGATACATTAATTACTCCTCAAATTTGGTCATAATCCCAACTGAATATTCACTTACCTAAAGAATAAACTGTAAAATAAAAATAAACTGTAAATTTAACTCCCCCCAAAAAGTTTGCATAACATTGTAAGTGGAAGAAAGAGAAAAAAGAAGAAAATAGTTAATATATGAATATTACATATTAACTACATATAGTTATAACGATCAAGGAAGAAAATACAGCTGCTACAGTCCCCGTTTCTTTAACTGATCCTAGGGATGGATATATATATTTACATATTTTTAATATATATAACTTCCTTCTTCTGCTACCCATTTCATGTTTCCTTTGCTTTCAGCAAGGACCTCAGCTGAATCCTCAGTGGTCCTGCTTTTATTTTGTTAGTTTTCCATTAACTTTACATTGGGCAGAGAAGTACTAAGAGGCACCCCAGAGAATTCCCTGGATTCTACGCATAGTCCTTTCTGCCCCTTTTGTGTAACAGCACTTCAAATTCCCCTTGGTAATCAGGATCTATCACACTAGCCAGGAGAATAGCCCCCTTTTTTGTATGTTGGTTTAATGGGTTGAGGAATTCAAATTAGCCCAACGGCAGTTTCAACTTCCAATTCAGTGGAACCATCATTGTGTCCCCTGGTTGCAACATTTCTTCCTTGGGAACCAAGACCTCCACACCAGCAGAGCTTAAAGCTTCTGGGATGAGAAGCAAAAAAAAAAAAATCTTCAAGTGACTTATTAGGTGTGTCTCAGTCATCTAGTGCTGCTACAACAGAAACACCACAAGTGGATGGCTTTCCACGAAAAGAAATTTACACTCCCACAGTCCAGCAGACCACAAGTCCAAACTCAAGGCATCAGTTCTGGGGAAGGCCCTCTCTCACCGTCATCTCTAGAGGAGGGTCCTTGTGATGCACCAGTCTTCCCTTGGTCTGGGAGCCTCCCCGCACAGAAACTGCAGGTCCAAAGGACACGCTCTGCTCCCGGTACTGCTTTCCTGGTGGTGTGAGTTTCCCATATCTCCCCACTCACCCCTCTCTCCCACATCTTAAAAGGGACTGGCCCAATACACTACCCAACCCTGCAGAACTCATAAACACAACTGCCACCAATCCATCCCACCACATCACAGTGACAGAGTTCACAACACAGGAAAATCACATCAGATGACAAAATGGTAGATAATCACACAACACTGGGAATCATGACCCAGCCAAGCCAACAGACACCTCCCGGGGACACAATTCAATCCATGACAAGGTATAATAAGGAGCCATTCTTACAGTCTTAGCTATCTAGTGCTGCTGTAACAGAAATACTACAAGTGGATGGCTTTAACAAACAGAAGTTTATTTTCTTACAGCCTAGGAGGCTAGAAGTCTGAATTCAGGGTGCCAGCTCCAGGGGAAGTCTTTCTGTCTCTGTCGGCTCTGGGGGAAGGTCCTTGTCATCAATCTTCCCTGGTCTAGGAGAGTCTCAGCACAGGGACCCTGGGTCCAAAGGATGTGCTCTGCTCCTGGCTGTTCTTGCTTGGCGGTAATGAGGTCCTTCTCCTTTCTTCTCAATTCTCTCTTTTATATCTCAAAAGAGATGGACTCAAGATACAACCTAAACCTGTAGATTGTGTCCTGCCTCATTAACATAACTGCCTCTAATGCTGCCTCATTAACATAACAGACAGCTGACTCTCAAACAGGACCATAACCACAGGCATAGAGGCTAGGATTTATAACACATAGGATAATTACATCAGATCACAAGACGGAAGACAACCACACAATACTGGGGATCATGGCCTAGCCAAGTTGACACATATTTTTGGGGAACACAATTCAATCCATAACACCCACTTCCACCACTGGATTCCTAATCCCATGTATCCTGGTCATAGGAGAAACAGCACCATATACTGATCATCAGTTCATAGCATTTACCACACACTGTAAGACAGAACATCATTCTCTCAGGGTGTTGTCTCTGAACTAGCTCTACAACTGATTCTTCGGTAGGTCATTCCACCGTTCTGTAGGTCAGCTGCTTTGGATGATGCAGATATATTTAAAAAAAAAGAAGAAAGGAAACCCAGGGAATCCCATGGGGATGAGCCCATTGTTATACTTCTTTTGCTGTGAAATGAGTTCCTAGATTAAAAGCAATGCTATGCAAAATATCAAAATAGTGAATAAGTTCATGGATGGTGGTACAGGTAGGAAGGCAAATCTCCTCCAGTGAAAACATAGCTCTGACTCCTCCATGATGGAAACAGTCCAATGTAATCAACTACAACCAGGTGACCGTCTCCCTCCCAGGGAAAAGACCCTTCACGGGGGATAGGGCATGCTGAGGCTGGAAGAGGACTTAAATTTCAAATAGGGCTGTCAGAGAAGGCATCACTGATGTGACACTGAGCAAAAACCAAGGAGAAGAGGGAGGGAGCTGTGTGGATATGTACAGCAATGTGGATACCTGGGAGAAGAGCACCTGGGCAGAGAGAAGAGTAAGGATAAAGGCCCTTAGATAGGACTGTGTCTGCTGTCATCAAGAATAGCAAGGCAGCTGAGACCAGAAGAACTAGATGGTGCCCGACTACCACCAATGAACATCCTGACAGGGAACACAACAGAAGGTCCCTGATGGAGCAGTAGAAGGATGGGGTGCAGAACTCAAATTCTAGTAAGAAGACCAGACTTAGTGGTCTGACTGAGACTGGAGGTGCACCAGAAAGCATGGCCCCTGGACTCTCTATCAGCCCAGAACTAAAACAGTCTCCAAGGCCAACTGTTCAGACAGGGATGGGACTGGACTGTGGGACATAAAGTGATACTCGTGAAGAGTGTGCCTCTTAGTCAAGTAGATACAAGAGACCAAAGGGGCAGCTTCTGTCCAGAGGTGAGATGGGAAGGCAGAGAGAGTTAGGAGCTGGCTGAATGGTCATGGGGAATCAGGGGCAGAAAGGAGGAGTGTGCTGTCGCAGAATGGGGTGAGCAATTAGTGTCTCATAACAATGTATGCATAAAAATTTTATATGGAAGACTAACTTGAAATGTAAACTTCATTTAATTACAATTAAAAAAAAATAAAAGAATAGCAGGTGGCCAGTGTGAACAGAGTGAATGATGGGCGAGTGCTGCGAAATGAGGTCAGAGGTGAAGGTGGGGGTGGGGAGCCGGCCTTTCAGCCATCTTTAGGGCTTTGAACTTGGCATGAGCTGCAAAATCATTAGAGGGTTCTGAGCAAAAGGGTGGCTTGGTCTTATGTATGTTTTCAAAGGCTCCTTCCAGCTTCTGTGTGAAGAAGAAACAGGGGCAAGGGCAGCAGCGGGAGGCCCAGTGAGGAGGCCACAACAGCGATCCAGATGAGTGATGGAAGGGAAGCAAAGTGGTGTGGGTGGTGAGAAGTGAACAGGTGCCTCTTAGATGTCGTATATCCAAGTCTCGACTTTGAGGCCTGGGCTGGAGATGTGAATTTGGCAGCTCTGAGCCAGCCTCACCCACTACCACACAGGGAGACTGGCAGAGCTCTGCCCAGGACTCAATCCTGTGTTCTTCCCTCAGAACCTCCCACGAAGCCTGCTGCAGGCTCTTTCCCAGCTACCCTGCACTCCACAACGAGGTCCCCAACAAAACTGCAGTCCTCTACTTTCTGGAGCCAGCGTGGGCAACACCCACACCTCCTCACCCCGTTCATGGCCCGGAGCCATCGTGCTTCAGACCTGCAGTTATTCACAGAAAACAGGAACATGCCAGGAAAAGCCCAAACCCAGTTACCAATTAACCCAGTCCCGAGTGAGAGCCAAGCGGACAGGCCTCATTTTCTCACCAGCCTCATAACAGTTAGGGAGGGCAGACTGGTTTCATCTCATGTGCCAACCTCGATTAAGTAGACTTGGCTCTGGGTAGTGTTGGACTGACAAGGGGGAAAGGGTGTGATAATCATTAGTAATGTCTCTGGTAAAGGTAGGATTCCCTGGATGGTACAAATGGTTAATGTGCTAGGCTGCTAACCAAAAGGTTGGAGGTTCTAGTCCACCCTAAGGCACCTCGGAAGAGAGTCCTGGCAATCTACTTCCCAAAACCAGTCATTGAAAACCCTGTAGAGCACAGTTCTACCCTTACACCCATGGTGTCACCATGAGTCTAAGTCAACTAGATGGCAACTGGTTGGTCCAATAGGGACAGAGGAAAAGGAGAAGCTTCTCATGTGCCAGATATTTGTCATTCTTATCTCATTTCAAATCTCTGTGACTTGGGCCTAACATTTAGATTTGTCCTTCCCTCAAAGCAACCCAGGCAGGGAATCTGAGGGTTGAGGTAGGGGTAGTAGAGACAGCTGAAGCAATAGGACAAGTGGGGAGAAGCTTGTGTGGAGTCCATTCATTTATTCAGCAAATATTTTTTGCATGCTTACTATGTGCCAATCACTAGGCTAAGGGCAGGGGATTTAAAAAGTAGAAACAAACTCTGTAAACCTACCTTTATGGAGATTATGGTCTCAGGAAGATTAACAATTTAACAATGTAAACAAGTAACAAAAATATAATTACAAGTCCTATTAAAAAATAAACAGAGTGTTATGATAGAGCATAGTAAAGAGGAAGAACCTAGTTTAGGTAAGTGCTCTTTGAGGAGATAACATGTAAGTTTGGACCTGAAGGATAAGAAATAGTCAGCCATGTAATGAGCAGGGAGAAGAGTATCCCAGGAAAAGGAGACCACAAGCGCAAAGGCCCTCGTGTACAAAAGAGCTTGGTATATTTGGGGAACTGAAAGGAGAATTTCTGCTTTTATAATATTACCCTTGTTTGTGTGGAGAACAGACTGTATAGGAACTGTATAGACTGTATAGGAGCGGAAGAGGACAACCCAATTCCAAGACTATTGTAGTCATCCAGGCAAAAGATGATAGCGGTTTGAGCCAGAGGAGTGAAAACAGAAATGAAGAGAAATCGACTGATTCTAATATATAAGTAAGCACTGACATACGACCGGGTTCCGTTCTGATGACTCCATAGTAAGTTGGTTCTGACGTAAGTTGAATGCCTTTTTTTTTAAGTTTTCATTATTATTGCCTTTTATTATTAGTATCTTTATAAAATTGATCATTATTTGTCTGGGGGTTGGAAACATTATATATAAACTTACAGATATATTTTAACATTTTGTGTGGTACATACTACTAACGATAAGATGTTAAAAAAAATAGATGGTCATAAGCGTGGTTCATCGTAACTCGAATACATCATAAGCTGGGGACTAACTGTACATGATGTAAAGCTAGACTTGATAAGATCTGTTGATTGATTGGCTTTTGGGTGTGTGAAGGAGAGGGAGGTGAAAGTATGATTCCCAGGTAAGTGTCACTAGCTGTTTGGTGGATGGTGGTGTCATGTGCTGACATGTGGATGCCTGTGGGAAGAACAGATTTAGAGCGGTCCATAAGAGTTCTAATTTGGACTTGTTCAATCTGAGATGTCTAGTAGATATCCAGGTGAGGAGTCTACAAAAGGAACCAAGCTGTGGCCAGTGAGTTAGAAAAGATGTATTATAGAAGCCAAATGAACAAAGGAGGAGTTGAATATTGTTGAGGGGATTAAGAGGAACAAGAATAGAAAATTGTTACTGGGTTTGGTAAAGTGGAGGATATTTGTATACTGGACAAGAGAAGTTTTAGTGGAGTATGGGGACACACCCAAATTGCAGTGGGGTGAAAAGTGAATGGGTGGTGAGAAAACTGAGATGTCAAACATGAAGAAGACTCATTCTAAAAGTTTTGCTGTGAGGGAAGCAGAGAAATGAGTTGATAGATGGGGATATAGGGACTTGGGGTGATGGTTTTGTTTGTTTTTTTGAGATGAGACATACCAGAGCATGTTTACGTGCTACTGGTAATGATTTCGTAGAGAAAAGATAACAGAAATGAAGTCTATGAGAAGGAGGAACTTGAGATCAAACACATAAGAGGAGACTTGCTTTAGATAGGAGGGGAACACTTCTCCATTATCATGGGTGCAGACAGATATATCCAGATTTGAGTGATTTGTAAACCTGGTGATAGAGAGACAACGGAGTTCATCTTTGTTCTTAACAAAATCTCAATAGAATGACCTCATGAGTTGTAACCATTAGTCAGAAAAAGCCATGTGAGATAACTGTCTTAGGCTGGGTTCTCTAGAGAAGCAAAACCGGTAAAGTGTATAAATATATATCTATATATAGAGAGAGATTTACATCAAGGAAATGGCTTACGCAGTTGTAGAGGGTGTAACGTCCCAAGTCCATGGGTCAGGATAGAGGCTTCTGATTCACGTAGCCGCAGAGGCTGGCAAACCTAAGATTGGCAGGTGGGAGAGCAGGGCTGTTGCTCATAGGCTGTGAAGATTGACGAATCCCAGGATAGACAGGCAAGACTGCAGGTAAGCTGCTAGCTCAAGTCCCAAGAACCGGAGGTCAGATGAACAGGAGCCAGCAGCAAGATCCAGAATGAGCAAAAGCCCCTGAGGCCCTGCCAGAATGTCCCGCCCGCACTTGATGTAGGCCACACGCCCAAGAAACTCCCCTTCAACCGATTGGCTGCTCACAACATATCCCATCATGGGGGTGATCACCTATCAAATCTCAACAGGGAAGTGACTACAACATCACATGACTGCCAAAACACTGAGACTCATGGCCCAGCCAAGTTGATACACAATCTTAACCATCACAATGACCAAAATTCCATTAAACACATTCAGAATCAACCCTTGACATAGCGACTATAAAAAGGACTCATCAGTAAATGGCAACACCGTCTACCCAAAGGCTCATGACAGCCATCTAGAAATCATTCTTTTCACCTCCCTCTCCCTCATACACTCAAAAACAGTTGTAATGGTGAGAAGAATCCCCAGAAATGTCTACAGCTCCAGATCTCACATCAGGTCAAAATCTCTGGTCATTTGTAACTTAAGTAAACCAGGATGGTTTACTCCAAAATTTCTATGGGCTTAACTTAAATAGAAAATTATTTATGTCACAGTCCGAAGCAGGTTGGGAGGACTTTGCTCCATACAGTCATTCAGAGACCCAAGCTTCTCCCACATTAGGTTGTACTCTCTTCTAGGTCCTCAAAGTCCTCTCCACTCAGTTGATTGACGGAGAATAAAAAGGATCACGCAGGGGAGGTTTGTATGGGCCAGGCCTGGAAGAGATACACAGCAATTCCACTCACATTCCATTGGCCAGATATCAAACACACGTCCACACCTCAGCAGCCCCTGGTGAGGTTCTGGCCGACACCAGCATCAGGCACTGGACATGTGGGTGAAGATGCCTCCAGAAGATTTCAACTCTCAGCTCTCAAGTTTCTCCAACTGAGAAACCGAGATCCCAGACTTTGAGGAGCAGAGATAAGCTGACCCCACTGTGCCCTGAGCAAATCCCCACAATTGTGTAAGGTCTAAGTAATCCCTACAATAAATGCCTTTTTTTCTATATCATCATTGCCATTCTGAGTAGCACAAGTGCCACACGAGATAAACACTTTCAAATTTAATAACTTGCGAGCACCTTTTGATCTCACATTTACTTCACTGGTGTAGTTAGGTGCAGCCGAGTCAGTTCTGACTTATAGCGACCCTACATACAACAGAACGAAACACTGCCTGGTTCTTCGCCATCCTCACAGTCATAGTTATGCTTGAGCCCTTGTTGCAGCCACTGTGTCAGTCCATCTCACTGAGGGTCTTCCTCTTTACGCCGACCCTCTACTTTACCAAGCATGGTGTCCTTCTCCAGGGGCTGGTCTCTCCTGATCACGTGTCCAAAGTACGTGAGAAGAAGTGTCACCATCCTTGCTTTTAAGGAACATTTTAGCTGTACTTCTTCCAAGACAGATTCGTTCATTCTTCTGGCAGTCCATGGTGTATTCAACGTTCTTTGCCAACACCATAATTCAAAGGCATCAATTCTTAGTCGGTCTTCCTTATTCATTGTCCAGCTTTCGCATGCATATGAGGCAATTGAAAATACCATGGCTTGAGTCAGGGGCACCTTAGTCCTCAAGGTGACATCTTTGCTTCCCCTAACACTTTCAAGAGATCTTTTGCAGCAGACTTGCCCAGTGCAATATGTCATTTGATTTCTTGACTGCTGCTTCCACAGGTGTTGATTGTGGATCCAAGTAAAATGAAATCCTTGACAACTTCAGTATTTTCCTCATTTATCATAGTGCTGCTTATAGGTCCAGTTGTGAATATTTTTATTTTC
This sequence comes from Dugong dugon, assembly GCA_030035585.1. Lineage (NCBI taxonomy): Eukaryota > Metazoa > Chordata > Mammalia > Sirenia > Dugongidae > Dugong > Dugong dugon. Next base: position 64,738,359 of record CM057462.1, on the reverse strand, counting down.
TTTATGTTGAGGTGTAATCCATACTGAAGGCTGTAGTCTTTGATTTTCATCAGTAAGTGCTTCAAGTCCTCTTTGCTTTCAGCAAACAAGGTTGTGTCATTTGCATATCGCAGGTTGTTAATGAATCTTCCTCCAATCCTGGTGCCGAATTCTTCATATAGTCCAGCTTCTCGGATTATTTGCTTGGCATACAGATTAAGTATGGAGAAAGGATGCAATCCTGACACTCACATTTCCTGACTTTAAACCACGCAGTATCCTCTTGCTCTGTTCAAACGACTGCCTCTTGCTCTGCGTACATGAGCACAATTAAGTGTTCTGGAATTCCCATTCTTCGCAATGTTATCCATAATTTGTTAAGATCCACACAGTTGAATGCCTTTGCATAGTGGATAAAACACAGATAAACATCTTTCTAGTATTCTCTGCTTTTAGCCAAGATCCATCTGACATCAGCAATGATATGCCTCATTCCACATCCTCTTCTGAGCAATAATAATCTATTCATAATTTTTGTTGAAATAAGAAATCAGTTTTTATCCCCAAAATACAAATTTTTAAAAGATTTTTGAACTGATTCTCTATAGTATCAAAGGTTTTTCCAGGCTGTCATGATTTTTACATATATCAAGGGCTGCCATTCCTTACTAACATCTTTTTAAAATTTTTCCCCTGAATTCAGAAGATTTTTACTTACGATATTTTAAAGGAACACTTATCCAAACATGTTGTCTGGTTATCCTGGGTGTTTATTTTAAAACTTTCTCTGTATGGTTTGGATTTTTAAGGAAAACAAAACCTTGAACACTTACTATTAATGCAAGTGTCACAACACACCAACAATAAAATCAAAGTAAAGGCTAAACTATTTAGAAGCACTAGCAAGTGAGTAATTGGAGAATAAAAATAAACTGATGATTCCTCTAAGTAGAGTGCTTCATGAAGGATTAGCAAGGCAGTGCGCGCTGTGTGCCGTGACGTGGGCGAATGAGCAGACAGTGCTGGGCTGTTTCTCAGAAGTTGCTATTTTAGGAGGCCCATTTATCAATGTTCGTGACGGTATCCTCCGAAGTAATGTTCGTCACGGTATCCTCCGAAGTAATGAGTTTATGTTATAATTCATTTTATAAATTATTAATTTTACTATTTATTGCAGTTACTGTTTACCATGTGTCAACTAATATGTTAGTATTTCAATATTTTATCCACTGTCACAGTTTTAAGGATGCATACCTGCTTAGCAGTCCAGTTTAGCCACTGTGGGGGAAGCAGAAGGAGAACTGGGCCTATTTAGTTAGAGATCTCTCCCCACCTACAAATTCTCCTTTCAGCATTCAAATTATGGAAATATTTCATTGTTGTTGCTGCTGCTGTTCTTTTTCAACAGGAAAAACAGTCCCTTATATAGTCAAGCCCTCTGTCCTTACCTTTTTCACGGCTGTTTTATTCTGGGGGCCCTTCTTTTGCCATCCAAAACTCCTCACATTGCACCCACAAGCCTCACCCAAGCTCATCCACTAACCTGCCTTTACTTCTCCCCCTTGGATCACCTGTTTCCCTGAACTTAAAATAACTAAGATGGACAAGTCAGTAGTTCTCCAACTTCACTGTTCACAAAATGCAGATTCCCAGGAGCCACCCCTAAAGTTTCTGATTTTGAGCAAGTATAAGAAACAGGGACGATATTCTCCAGGTCATTTCCAGCTCCACCCCACCCTGGCCCCAAGCTACCTCTCCGCCTTCTAGCTCTCTGTCATGGATTGAATTAGGTCCCCCCAAAATGTGTGTATCAATTTGGCTAGGCCATGATTCCCAGTATTGTGTGGTTGGCCTCCATTTTGTGATTGTAATTTTACATTAAAGAGGATTAGGGTGGGACTGTAACACTACCCTTACCCAGGTCACATCCCTGATCCAATGTAAAGGGAGTTTCCCTGGGGTGTGGCCTGCACCACTTTTATCTCTCAAGAGATAAAAGGAAAGGGAAGCAAGCAGAGAGTTGAGACCTCATACCACCAAGAAAACAGTGCCAGGAGCAGAGCGCATCCTTTCAACCCAGGGTCCCTGCACAGAGAAGCTCCTAGTCCAGGGGCAGATCGATGAGAAGGCCAACAGAGACAGAAAGCCTTCCCCTGGAGCTGACGCCCGGAATTTGGACTTTTAGCCTACTAGACTGCGAGGAAATAAACTTCTCTTTTTTACAGTCATCCACTTGTGGTACTTCTGTTATAGCAGCACTAGATGACCAAGACACTCACAATTCTCCAACCCTACTCAGTAGGGCTGGCCTCCCGAAGTGACAACCGGGCTCTGTCTCCAAATAGCGAGTGAGGCACCAGTCCGAGTCAGAGTACACTGCCCCAGGTCACCATCTAGTCTTGGCAAGAAGCTAGAGCTTAACTGTGGACACTGGGAAGCGGCTTCTGTTGTCGAACCCCTACTATGTGCCTGACACCAGCTATGTATTTTTTCATGCTTTATCTCATTTAATGCTGGCAACAAATTTGAGCCAGGACCATTATTAACCTGCTTCAGAGAGGAGGAAACCAAGTATTAGCAAAGTTAAGTCTTGGCAAGCTGTGCAGGCAGAGGTGGGATTTGAGTCAGGCTTGTCCTGAGCCCTGTTCTTTCCCTTCCTACGTGCCTGCCCAAGAGCCGGGGCTGGAACACGGAGTGGAAACTGATCCCAGAATTCAGCCTTCTTACCTGTTATCCACCAGGGAGAGGAGGATAATCTTAAGTCTTCCCTTTTCATCAGATGGCTACCTGCACGGTGTCGCCTCACCAGTACCTTCATGCACAGGCACCTTCCCAGCCAGCATCCAGGTGCCCCAGACACTTCTAGTATAGGGTTGCTATGAGTTGGAATTGACTCTACGGCAATGGGGTTTTTTGGTTTTGGTTGGGTGGCGCAAATGGTTTGTGATCTTCTAACCTAAAGGTTGGCAGTTCAAACCCACCCAGAGGCACCTTGGAAGAAAGACCAGGCAATCTGCCTCGGTAAAGATTACAGCCAAGAAAACTCTACACAGCAGTTCTACTCTGTAACACTTGGGGTTGCTATGAATCGAAATCAACTCAATGGCGATGGGGTTGGTCTCTTTTGGTTTTAGCCCAGTTTTACCAATGAGGAAACCAGAGAAGTTAGGTAAGACTTGCCTAAGGCCACAAAGTGAGTAAGGTGTCTGTTGTAGCTGTGATTGAAACAAATACCTGACTTTCCATCTCACCACCTCCTTGTACACTGTCCCTGCCCTTGCCAGAATAAAATACTGCAAAGGAGAGCCTTTTCCCCACTGCTTGGCATCTTCCCTTCAAAGACCTTCAGAACCTTTGGGAGTCACTCAAAGGCCCCTTCAAAGTGATCCCACAGCCCCCTCTGCTGGCACCTGTCTCTCACTGCACCTCCTGTCTGACCTTGAATGGCCTCTATTAGTTAAGTCATTTGGCTGCAAGCCATAGAAACCAGCTCGGCTGACTTAAGGGAAAAAAGGTGAGGCGGCGGGGAGAGAAAGAGGATGGGGGATGGATGACACGTTAGAAGGGTCATGGAGTATCTCATGGACTCAAAGAAAGGGTTGAACAACCAAGAAATTGTTGGCAGAAGGGCAGGGCGAGAGCCCCCCACGGCAAGAGAGGCAAGAGATCATAGGACTTTCTTCCCAAAGCACTGCCATCAGCGTGACTCTGCTGTAATGGCAATGAGACTTATGTGCCTCTCCATTCAAAATTCCACATTCCCAGGAGACGTTATCTGACTGACGAAGCTTGAGCCAGGCGTTTTCCACAAGTGCCGACTGAGGGTGTGGGGCTTCCAGGGTAGCTCACTTCCTTAATGGCTGAGTGGGTCCCTGTATGCCTTCATCTGCTCCTGCTCCTGTATTGTTAAAAACACCTGCAGGTCTTAGAAGCTCTCCAGATACGCCAGGGTGTGTGCGTGCATGTGTGTGTGTGTGTGTGTGTGTGTGTGTGTATGTGTGTGTGTGTAAGTGGCCAGAGGACGGGGCAAGCACTGGGCTGAGTGGCTGAGTAACCCAGGGCTAGGGTGAAAGAGGGGACTATGCCAGGGATTGGCAATGGCAGACAGGAGAAGGAGGTCAATAAGGAGGTTGGCACCTGAGTCAAGGGTGGTGACTCCCACGGCCCTTCCATCCATCCCTACCCACCCCAGTCTTGAGCCTCTATATATATCCATTTTATTTGTGATTTAGGTGAAAGTTTACGGAGCAAATTAGTTTCTCATTAAACAGTTAATACACAAATTGTTTTTGACATTGGTTGCCAACCTTGCTATGTGTCAACACTTTCCCCTTCTCCACCCCAGTTTCCCTGTTTCCATTCATCCAGTTTTCCTGTCCCTTCCTTCCTGTCTTTGCTTTTGGGCTGGTGTGCCCATTAGTCTTGTATATATGATTGAACTATGACCCATAACCTCACATGTTATTGTTGGCCCTATAGACCTGTCTAATCTTTGGCTGAAGGATAAACCTCAGGAGTGACTTCAGTACTGAGTTAAAAGGGTGTCCAGTGGCCATACCCTTGGGGTTTCTCCAATCTCTGTCAGACCAGCAAGCCTGATCTTTTTTTTTTTTTTTGTGAATTTGAATTTTGTTCTACATTTTTCTCCTGCTCTGTCTGGGACCCTCTATTATGATCCCTGCCGGAGCAGTCGGTGGTGGTAACCAGGCACCTTCTAATTGTTCTGAGTTCAATCTGGTGGAGGTTATGGCAGTTGTGGTCCATTAGTCCTTTGAGCTTATCCTTTCCTTGTGTCTTTCTCCTTTGCTCCAGCCGGGGTGGGACCAGTAGATGTATCTTAGATAGCTGTTCGCAGGCTTTTAGGACCCCAGTCGCTACTCACCACAGTCAGATGTAGAACATTTTCTTTGTAGGCTATTTTATGCCAAATGAGTTAGATGTCCCCCGAGACCATGGTCCCCAACTCTCAGCTCAGTAGATCAGTCTCTCAGAGTGTTGGGATGTGTCTATGAAGCTTTTATGACTTTGCCCTGGTCAAGCTGTGCTGACTTCCCCAGTATTGTGTACTGTCTTACCTTTCACCAAAGTTAGCACTTATCTACTATCTAGTTAGTGTTTTTCCTTCCTCATCTCTCCCTCATAACTTGAGCCCATAATTTCAATCACTTTTGGTTACTGATATTCCATCAAACTAACTTTCCATTTCACATTTGAGTCAAAGCTCTTTTCCCACTCCTACCCTTTGAAGGCCAGACTTAAGGCTTCAGTGGCTGGGGATGGCAGGAGAGCTCTTACAAACCCATCGCTTCCTTGTGATTGCCTCTCCAGTGTGGGTTTTAGAGAGGAGGGGGAAAGAAAGAAAAACAAACGTGCCCTCATGTGACTGCTCATGGTGAGTTGGGGGCAGGCCTCCTCCTGTGGGTCATAATGGCCATTCTCCTACATGAATAACCACACAGCAACTGCTGGGCTCTTTCTGTGCCGTCACCAGGAGTGATGTTCCAAATATTTAAAGACCAAAATGGCACAGAGCACCAACCCATGAGAACAATGGCCAGCCCACCCCTGGAGCAGGGTCCTGAAAGCTCCTTGCTGTACCAAGCCAGAGGTGGGGGCAACGGGGGGTTCCACTTGATGGTTAGAAATCCAGGGAGTCATGGGGGTGGAGGCAAAGTGGCTTGGGTGGCAGGAGACACTTGGGGAACTCAGGGCAGTGGCTATTTACTAATTGATATTGAAATGTTTCGATATTATAACAACTGGTATGGTGTTCTGGTATGTTCTGTTGAATTTCAGCCTTGCCATCACTAACTCAATTCACTGTAGACTCATTTGGCAGGATACCATGTTCTTTACAGTGACCCTCAGCAGGCCTGCAGCTCCCGACCTTATCTAGCCTCTTTACCCTCACTTCAGAGTCTACAGCTGTGCTGTCCAATCCAACAACCACTAGCTATGTGTGATTGTTTAAATTTATATTAGTTAAAGTTAAATAAAAATTTTAAATTCGGTTCCTCATTTGCACTAACCACAGCTCAAGTGCTCAATAGCTACAAGTGACTGAAAAAAACCTGTTGCCATCGAGTCAATTCCGACTCATAGAGACCCTACAGGACAGAGCAGAACTGCCCTGTAGCGTTCCAAGGAGCGGCTAGTGGATTCAAACTGCCGACCTTTTGGTTAGCAGCTGTAGCTCTTAACCACTGCACCACCAGGGCTCCACAAGCCACTAGTGGCTACCATATTGGACTACGTGGATAGAGAATATTTCCATCATCACAGAGAGTTCTATTGGTCAGCACTGAGCTAGAGGATCTCTCTTCTGTAACTCTCAGGAATTGACAATTCAAGGACATAGTTCTTATGCCCCACATTACCAGCATACCTTCTCTCCCCAAGGCCTTTTCCCACCTCATCCCACCCCTGCTATTGCAGTACTGAGGCAAATCAACACATCTTGTGGGTGTGCTGGGAAATAAGTCAGATTCTTCTTTTTGAGGATATCCCAAAACTTCATGAGCCAATTCCTTTGGGTCCCGCCCACATCCAGGGCTTTAGGGAAGGGAACCACTTAAATACACCTACAAGGACTGAGGAGAGAAGACAGTCTCCCTTCCTTTACAATCACAGCACTCCTGCCCCAGCCTTCTTTACGGGCATCGAGAGGTGGGGATAGGGAGGTTCTTGGACCAGTTCTGAAGTCACTTCTCTCAGCAAACACTGAGGAAGGTGGCTGGAACTACAGCCTTCAGTCCTCTGAATTTACTGTATCAGTCACTTGTCTGTTCATTCTCAATTCTACCCCCACTCTACTATGCTCTCATCTGTACTGCAAGGGGCTGGAAGCCTGCAAACTACATTTCTCAGATACCTTTATGAACTAGCTTCCCTTTAGGTTTTGCCAATGAGTGGCACTGATGGAGTTTGGAAGAAAGGAGAGAGAAAGCTTTTTCCTTTTTCCCGCAGTGGCAGGAGCAGCAGATGCCGCAGCAGCAAAAACAATAAGGTGGGTACAGTCTCTGTTGTTTCTGCTCAAGTGGCACTGTTCCACTGGTGATGGTGGGCAACAGGCACTCCAGCAGCCTCATCAGTGTGGCGCTCATGAACTCTAGCTCTGGCAGTGACAGCAACAGCAGCAGGTGACTTCAGATTTCCAGATTGCAGCATCAGCAAAAGTTTGAGCTCCTGGCTTCCTGCAGAGCAGTGGTGGTGGTGGTCCCAGTGGCAGCAGAAGCAGGTGCTCTGCCTGCAATGAACACAGGCTCTGGAGAGCACCATTTTCCCTTTTGCTCTTCTAGCTTAAGGGTGGTAGTGATTTCCATCAATTAGACATCTCTGGGTAACCTCATCTTCTGTGGTGTGTTCCTCCAGCCCTTCTAATACTTTTGTATCCAGTCTCTTGTACTGAATTCCCTCTTTAAAGTACTTGAATGGTTTCTGTTTTCCCTGGAATGTGAAAGAAAGTGATGTGTGCCACTTTTAGAGCAAAGCCTTTAAGAAGCAGTTGTGCCTCCTCCATGCCCTCTTTTCCTTTTCACTGGCTGGAGACCGTAGGAGATGGAAGAACCACAAGATAAGGAGAAGCTGAATTCCCAAATCCCCAGAAAGAAGATAGCCATTCATCAACCTGACCCCCATTCTAGACTGTTAGATAAACAAGAAATAAACCAGTTGCCTTTGAGTCATTGTATGTTTGGGTCTATTTGTTACAGCAGCTTAGCCTTTGCCCCAGCTAATACGGCACCTTAGCAACCATGATTTACATAGTTATGGGAATATACTGCTTACTTGTGCCAGGCACTCTAAGCACTTTACCCTCTTGAATCCTCACACGACAAGTAATTCCTATTGTTATTCCCATTTACAGACTAGGAAACTGAATTGCAGAGAGATTAAGCAACTTGTCCAAGGTCTAACTTGAAAGCCTAAGCACATAGATAGATATTTTTATAGCTAGATAGATACTTAACTGTATATGTGTATGTATTATATACTATATATTCTCTGAGGAACCCTGGTGGCACAATGATCAAGCGCTTGGCTGCCAACCAAAATGCCTGCAGTTCCTACCCCTAGCCTCTCCACCAGAGAAAGATGTGGCAGTCTGTTTGTGTAAAGATTTCAGCCTTGGAAGCCCTATGGGGTAGTTCTGTTCTGTCCTATAGAGTCGTCATGAGTCGGAATCAACTCAATGGCACACAACAACGACAATCTGTTCTCTGCTTGCCCTCCATTCTCTACCCTAATTTACCCAGCTCTGTGTCCCAGGGGCTGACCTGTGAACTTCATCAGTGAGGCTTCCTTGTCCTCTGTCTTCCAGTTGAGTTTGTCCAATAGGAGACACAAGTAAGAGAATAGCCCTTGGAAACAGAAACAGGTCAAGGTATTTAGTCCACCCACTCCCAGTCTCTCTCTACTAAGCCATGTGTTGGTAGTGGCTGTGTTTCTTTACGAAATGCCACAGCACCTGATGGAAGGCTGTCTCCTACAACCACATCTCTGCTCCCTCCCATTGCCCCCTGAGGCCAGGGGCAGTATTGGCTCTATACTGCTGCTAGTCCCTGGGTAATTGAAAATACCTCGTTGATTTCTCTCAACACTCCGCATACCTGTGGAAATAGCTCCCTCATTGAACTATCTGCAATTATCCCTTTGAATGTGCCATCTGTTTCCTATAAGCGCCTGCTAATAAAAACCTCTATGTGCTTTTACAAACTTGTGGAACCTCTGTTGTTTTTGCTACCCAGCATCTATTCACTCCATTCTTGGTAGGAGGATCTACCTGACTCTGGGTGCACATGCTTTGGGAGGAGCTGACCTTAACGACCCGGTTCTAGGAGTAGGCAAATGACTCAACCCTGGCCAACCAGAGCCCTGCATCCCTTGTCTTCAGTGATTTATTCTGAGGTTAGCATGAGTTCTAAATCAGGCCAATGAGAGCCATCCCAGGAATTTCGGCAGGCTGCACTGGGGAAGAGCTCACATTTCAGCAGGATTCCAACCTGAGAGTGTGCTGGCCTAGAGATACTGGCAGACATTTTACCTTTATGTGGATCGTAGGAATAAAGGCCCTCACATGTCTGTCAGTTTGTTGTACTGTGGGGGCTTGTGTATTGCTGTGATGCTGGAAGCTGTGTTGCCTGTATTCAAATATCAGCAGGGTCACCCATGGTAGACAGGTTTCAGTGGAGCTTCCAGACTAAGAAGACTAGGAAGAAGGACCTACGGTCTACTTCTGAGAAGAATTAGCCAATGGAAACCTTATGAATAGCAGCAAAACATTGTCTGATATAGTGCCGGAAGATGAGGCCCTCAGATTGGAAGGCACTTAAAAGATGACTGGGGGAAGAGCTGCCTCTTAAAAGTATAGTCGACCTTAATAATGTGGATGGAGTCAAGCACAACTCAAAATGAGAAGAAACAGCTACAAACATCCATGAATAATAGGAATGCGGAATGTACACAGTATGAAGCTAGGAAAACTGGAAATCGTAAAAAATGAAATGGAACACATAAACATCGATATCCTAGGCATTAGTGAGCTGAAATGCACTGGTACTGGCCATTTTGAACCAGAGAATCATATGGTCTACTATGTTGGGAATGACAGCTTGAAGAGGAATGGCGTTGCACTCATCATCAAACAGAACATTTCAAGATCTAGCCTGAAGTACAACGCTGTTAGTGATAGGATGATATCCACAAGCCTACACGGAAAACCAGTTAGTACCAATATTATTCAAATTTATGCACCAACCACTAAGGCCAAACATGAAGAAATTGAAGATTTTTACCAACTTCTGCAGTCTGAAACTGACTGAACAGGCAATCAGGATGCATTGATAATTACTGGTGATTGGAATGCCAAAGTTGGAAACAAAGAAGAGGGATCTGTAGCTGGAAAATATGGCCTTGGTCATAGAAACGATGCCAGAGATCGCATGATAGAATTTTTAAGACCGACAACTTCTTCACTGCAAATATCTTTTTTCAACTACATAAATGGTGACTATACACATGGATCTCGCCAGATGGAATACACAACAATCAAACCAACTACATCTGTGGGAAGAGACGATGGAAAAGCTCAATATCATCAGTCAGAACAAGGCCAGGGGCTGACTGTGGAAGAGACAATCAATTTCTCATATGCAAGTTCAAGTTGAAGCTGAAGAAAATTAGAACAAGTCCACAAGAGCCCAAGTATGACCTTGAGTATATCCCACCTGAATTTAGAGACCATCTCAAGAATAGATTTGGTGTGTTGAACACTAACGACTGAAGACCAGATGAGTTGTGGAATGACATCAAAGACATCATACATAAAGCAAGAGGTCATTAGCAAAACAGGAAAGAAAGGACCAAAATGGATGTCAGAAGAGACTCTGAAACTTGCTTGTGGACATCTAGTAGCTAAAGCAAATGGAAGAAATGATGAAGTAAAACAGCTGAACAGAAGATTTCAAAGGGCAGCTCAAGAAGACAAAGTATTATTATAATGACATGTGCGAAGACCTGGAGTTAGAAAACCAAAAAGGAAGAACACGCTTGGCATTTCTCAAGTTGAAAGAACCAAAGAAAAAATTCAAGCCTTGAGTTGCAATAGTGACGGATTCTACAGGGAAAATATTAAATGATGCAGGAAACATCAGAAGAAGATAGAAGGAATACACAGAGTCACTATACCAAAAAGAATTGGTCGACATTCAACCATTTCAAGAGCTAGCATACGATCAGGAACCAACGGTACTGACGCAAGAGGTCCAAGCTGCACTGAAGGCATTGGCAAAAAACAAGGATCCAGGAACTGACGGAATACCAGTCGAGATGTTTCAACAAACGGATGCAGTGCTGAAAGTGCTCACTTGTCTATGCCAAGAAATTTGGAAGACAGCTACCTGGCCAACTGACTGAAAGACATCCATATTTATTCCTATTCCCAAGACAGATGACCCAACAGAATGCAGAAATTATTGAACACTATCATTAATATCACAAGCAAGTAAAATTTTGCTGAAGATCATTAAAAAGCAGCTGCAGCAGTACATCAACAGGCAACTGCCAAAAATTCAAGCTGGATTCAGAAGAGGAGGTGGAACCAGGGATATCATTGCTGATGTCAGATGGACCATAGCTGAAAGCAGAGAATACCAGAAAGATGTTTACCTGTGTTTTATTGACTATGAAAAGGCTTTCGACTGTGTGGATCATAACAAATTATGGATAACACTGCAAAGAATGGGAATTACAGAACACTTAATTGTGCTCATGATGAACCTGTACATAGATTGAGAGGCAGTCGTTCAAACAGAACAAGGGTATACTGTGTGGTTTAAAGTCAGGAAAGGTGTGTGTCAGGGTTGTATCTTTTCACCATACTTATTCAATCTGTATGCTGAGCAAATAATCCGAGAAGCTGGACTATACGAAGAAGGAAGTCATCATAGTCATCAGAGAAGACTATACGATGAAGAAAAACCCAAGCCATGGTGTTTTCAGTTGCCTTATATGCATGCAAAAGCTGGACAGTGAATAAGGAAGACCGAAGGAAAATTGATGCCTTTGAATTATGGTGTTGGCGAAGAATATTGAATATACCATGGACTTCCAGAAGAACGAACAAATCTGTTTTGGAAGAAGTACAGCCAGAATGCTCCTTAGAAGCGAGGATGGTGAGACTTCATCTCACATACTTTGGACACGTTATCAGGAGGGATCATACCCTGGAGAAGGACATCTTGCTTGGTAAAGTAGAGGGTCAGCGAAAAAGAGGAAGACCCTCAATGAAATGGATTGACACAGTGGCTGCAACAATGGGCTCAATAATAGCAATGATCGTGAGGATGACGAAGGACTGGGCATTCTTTCGTTCTGTTGTACATAGTGTTGCTATGAGTTGGAACCAACCTGATGGCACCTAACAACAACAGGAATAAAGGAGTCCCTGGGTGGTGCAAACATTTAAGCACTGGGCTACTAACTGAAAGGTTGGCGGTTTGAACCCACCCAGAGGTGCCTTGGAAGAAAGGCCTGGCAATCTGCTTCCAAAAGGTCACAGCCATGAAAACTCTGTGGAGCACGGTTCTACTCTGACACACATGAGGTTTCCATGAGTCGTAACTGATTATAGGGTAACTATTTTGTTTTGTTTTTTAAGAATGAAGCCAACACGTAGTACCTGGTGTCTTAAAAGCGTGCAAGCGGCCATCCAAGGTACAACAACTGGTCTCTATTCGCCTAGAGCAATAGAGGAAGAAGGAGAGTCAGGAATAGGAGGGGATAATGGAATGTGTGGATAATTGCCTCCATGAACAACTGCCCCCTTTGCCATGAGACCAGGAGAACTGGATAGTGCCCAGCTACCATTACCGAGCCTTTTGATCAAAGATTCTATAGAAGAATCCTAACCAAAAGAGGGAAAATGCAGAACAGAATTTCAAATTTGCATGGACTCCAGACTTCCTAGAGCCATGGAGGCTGGATGAACTCCTGAAACTTTTGCCCTGAGATCATCTTTAAACCTTAAACAAAAAATATCCCCTGAGGAAACTAACACAACCTGTACAAGGAAAGGTCATGGAAGCCCCATAGACACATCCAAACTCCCTGAGGGACTGAATTGCTGGGCAGAGGGCTCTGGGGACCATGGTCTCGGGGAACATCTAGCTCAACTGGCATAACAGTTTATAAAGACAATGCTCTACATTCTAACTTGGTGAGTAGTGTCTGGGGTCTTAAAAGCCTGTGAGCGGCCATCTAAGATACTCCATTGGTCTCATCCCTTTGGGAGCAAAGGAGAATGAAGAGAACAGGATACAAGGAAAAGATTAGTCTGAAGGACTAATTGTCCACAGCTACCAAGGCCTCCACCGGACTGAGTCCAGTACAGCTAGCTGGTGCCCGGCTACCACCACTGACTGTTCTGACCAGGATCACAACAGAGGGTTCTGGACGGAGCTGGAGAAGGATATAGAGCATAATTCTAACTCACAAAAAAAAAAAAAAAAAAAAAAAGACCAGATTTACTGGCCTAAAGGAGACTGGAGAAACCTCGAGAGTACGGCCCCCCCAGACACCCTTTTAGCTCAGTGGTGAAGTTACCTCCGAGGTTGTTCAGCCTGGGAGTGGACAGCCCGGTAAAACCAAATGAGACTAACGAGCTACAGGAGTCCAGTGACAAGGGCCAGAAGGCAGAAGGGGACAAGGAAGCTGGTGATAGGGAACCCAAGGTTGAGCAAGGATATTGTTGATGTGTTGTGAGATTGTTAACCATTGTCATAGGGCAACATTTGTAGTAACTGTTAAATGAGAAACTTTTTTGTTGTGTAAGCCTTCATCTTAAGTGAGAATAACAGCACAACTGGAAGAGCGTAGTCAGTGTCACTGAACTGTGCAGGTAGAAATTTTTGAAATGGTGTATCTCTGGCTATGTGTATTTTCACCAAAAAAAAAAAAAAAAAAAAAAGGTTGAGAAGTTAGAGGGTTAATACGTTGTGGGGTTGTTAACCAATGTCATAAAACAACGTGTGTACTACTGTTTCATGAGAAACTATTTGTTCCGTAAGCCTTCACCTGAAGTACAACAAAATAAAAAATAAAAAAATAAAAAAAATCCCCCGAAGTCTTCTCAAAACCTAACAATACTTTTGCTTAACAAAGAATGTCTGCCTTGAGCACTGTGCTCTTTTAAGGTCTATGTATAGGGGATGAAATTGACAACAGCAACTAGAAAAATTAGATAGGAAGCTCAGGGGGCAGTGAGTTTATGCTAACAGGGGAGAAATCACTCGGAAGAGGAGAGTGAGAATGGTTGCACAACGGGAAGAACGTAATCAATGTCACTGAATTGTACATGTAAAAACTGTTACATTGGTGCATGTTCTGCTGTGTACATTCTCAACAACAAAAATAAAATAAGTTATTAAAAAAAAAAAAGGAAGGAAGCAAAACTCAGGAGAGCAAAGCTAAGCCCTGGAGAGAAGTCAGATATTAATCACATTGTTTAAGCCCTGAATCCAGCCATCCATAAAGTCCAATCTACTCTTGTTTTTTTTCCCCTTACTGGAGCCATTGCATTCTCTTTTTGCCTAACCCATTGTGGACTGAATTTTCAGTCACTTGCAACAATGACTCATAACTGGTAGAGAAATACACCAAATTTATGTGTGTTCTCTGCAGGTAAACAGAAATCACTTCTAGATTAACTTATGGAAAAAAAAATTGGGGGGAGGGATGTAGGCTGGCTCACAGAATCAAAGGAAAAACAGAAGCTGGTTTTGGAAAGGGCATGTCCCAGAGTGGTCCCTAGGGACTCAGGTAGCAGGAACAAATGGACAGTGTCATCAGGGCACTGTCCTGGAATAAACCAATGCTAGCTGTCTACCATCCTTTAGTTACTCTACTCAAGATTCAGATTAGTTTGGAAGAAAGAGTACATTTAGCCTTACTCGAGTCATATGTCCGACCCTTGTCCAAGGGAAGGCAGGACACCTGGATCGAGAGTATCACCAAGACTGTATACAATAGGAGCTGGGTAATTCCCCAGAGCTAACTCTGTTCTAAGCACTTTGCATATATTAACTGATTTTAATCCTCAGAGTAGCCCTAAGAGATAGGTACAGTTATTATCATTCCTGTTATACAGATGAGGAAACTGAGACACGGAGAGGCTAAGTAACTTGCCCTCGGTCACACAGCTGTCAAGTGATAGAGCTGTGATACAAACACACGCAATTTGGCTCCAGAGTCTGTGCACTATAGTGTTGTCCAGCAGAAGGGCGAATGGATGCAGGTCCTTTGTAATAGTTACCTTTCAAGCAAGGGATTATGGGAAATTCCACTCTCCCTGTATCATTTTTCAGCCACCATGTATTGACAGGCAAAAAAAAAAAAAGATTATAGAGAGATTTCTATTTTGGAATGTAAAAGAATTCTCCTTAGCCAATAGGGGAAAGAGAAGGAACCAAACTCTGGTGATCTCACTCTCTTCCAGCCACAAGGAGACTGGGAAATATCCAGGACCCAGGGGGACTCCAGCTGTCACCAGGCTGCACTAGCTGAGACTGAGGAAACCCAGGGAACCAGGAAGGCATGACCCATCATAAAAGGACTGGTGGGGACCAACAGGGAGAGGAATACTCCCACTTTGGTGAAGCAGATTGGAGTGGCCACTGTCCGAAGACCTCTGCCCTCACCGAACCTGCTGGGCTCAATTCCTGCATACCCCTTTCGGGGCCTCCCACACAGTCATCCTGTCCCTTCTTTCATATAACCCCTCTACCCTCCTCGTTCTGCAGGGCCCACTCCAACAACATGGAACAGGTGTTTGTCAAGGCTCCAAGCTTGAGAACAGCAAGGCCACAACAAAGCCCTAGAACTCAAACCACCTTCCTCTGGCTTAGTCTTCAACTGCAGAACAGTAGAAACCCCAATTCAGTGCTGGATGCTACCCCTTCCCAGGAACAGGGTCAGTGAGACAGACTTAAGTTCAAATCCCAGCTCTGTCACTAATGAGCTATGTTACAACGCACAAGTTGTATAACCTCTCTGAGCATCCATTCTCCTGCCATGAAACGAAGATAGCAATTATTGTTGCTAGCCACTCTCAAGTCAGCCCCTACTCATGGCGATCCCACATGCAACAGACACTACCTGCTCCTGTGCCTTCCCCATAATCAGTTGCAGATCCAATTGTTGTGGTCCGTGGGGTTTTCACTGGCTGATTCTTGGAAGTAGATCACCAAGCCTTTCTTCCTAGTCTGTCTTAGTCTGGAAACTCTGATGAAACCTGTTCAGCATCAAAGCAATGTGCAAGCCTTCACTGACACAGGGGTGGTAGCTACACATGAGGTGCATTGGCCAGGAGTTGAACCGGGATCTCTTGCATGGAAGGCAAGAATTCTACCACTGAACCACCAATGCCTCTCTGAATATAACAGTAAACAAACAGACAAAACCTGTTGCTGTTGAGTCTATTCCGAATCATGTTGATCCCATGTGTTACAGAGTAGAAGTGCTCCACAGGGTTTTCTTGGCTGCAATCTTTACGGAAGCAGATCTCCAGGTCTTTCTTCCACTGTGCTGCAGGATAGGTTCAAAACCACCAATCTTTAGGTTAGTAGTTGAGCGCAAACTGTTTGTGACACTGAGGGACCTTGAAGATAAAAATACTGGGGCTGACTCAACAACAAAAAGACAAATAACACAATTAAAAAATGGGCAAAGGATATGAACAGGCACTTTGCCAAGGAAGACATTCATGCTGCTAACAGACACAGGAAGAAATGCTTACAATCATTAGCCATTAGAGAAATGCAAATCAAAACTACAATGAGATACCATCTCCCCCCAACAAGGCTAGCATTAATCCAAAAAACACAAAATAATAAATGTTGGAGAGACTGTAGAGAGACTGGAACACTTATACACTGTTGGTGGGAATGTAAAATGGTACAATCACTTTGGAAATCGATTTGGCGCTTCCTTAAAAAGCTAGAAATAGAAGTACCGTACGATCCAGCAATCCGGCTCCTTGGAATATATCCTGGAGAAATAAGAGCCGTCACACAAATAGATACATGCACACCCATGTTCACTGCAGCACTGTTCACAATAGCAAAATGTTGGAAATAACCTAGGTGCACATCAACGGATGAATGGATAAACAAATTATGGTATATTCACACAATGGAATACTATGCAATGATAAAGAACAATCACTAACTAGATAGTAGACAAGAATTATCTTAGGTGAAGGGAAGAACAGCACACAATAGAGGGGAAGTCATACAACTGGACTAAACCAAAAGCTAAGAAGTTTTCTGAATACAACCAAACACTTCGAGGCACAGAGTAGCAGGGGCAGGGGTCTGGGGACCATGCTTTCAGGGGACATCTAGGTCAATTGGCATGACAAAGTTTATTAAGAAAATGTTCTGCATCCTACTTTGGAGAGTGGCATCTGGGGTCTTAAAAACTAGCAAGAGGCCATCTAAGATGCATCAATTGGTCCCAACCCGCCTGGAGTAAAGGAGAATGGAGAACACCAGAGTCACAAGGAAAGTATTAGCCCAAGAGACAGAAAGGGCCACATAAACCAGAGACTCCATCAGCCTGAGACCAGAGGAACTAGATGGTGCCTGGCTACCACCAATGACTGCCCTGACAGGGAACACAACAGACAGTCCCTGATGGAGCAGTAGAGAAGTGGGGTGCAGAACTCAAGTTCTAGTAAAAAGACTGGACTTAATGGTCTGACTGAGACTGGAGGAACCCCAGAAAGCCATGGCCTCTGAATTCTCTGTCAACCCAGCACTAAAACCATTCCTGAGGCCAACTCTTCAGACAAACATTAGATGGGATTATGGGACAAAAAAATGATACTCATGAAGAGTGTGCTTCTTAGCTCAAGTAGATACATGGGACTAAATTGGCAACTCCTGTGCAGAGGTAAGAAGAGAAAGCAGAGAGGGTCAGGAGCTGGCTGAATGGACACGGGAAATCAGGGCTGGAAAGGAGGAGTGTGCTGTCACAGTATAGGGAGAGCAATTAGGGTTACATAACAATGTATATATAAATTTTTGTATGAGAGACTAACTTGAATTGTAAACTTTCACTTAAAGTACAATAAAATAAAATACTGGGGCTGAAATTCAGCTGCTATACACCGGTACAGCTGAATTGGTTGTTAAAACATCGAAATACTTCAAAATTGATTGGTAAATAGATAGCCATAGCCCTGAGTCCCTCGTCACCCTAGCTTCTCCCCTGCCCATGCCCCCATCCCTTGATCCAGTCACTAAAGTGTTAACTTTTGGCAGAATAGAGAGCTAATAAGAACTGATCTAGCACTAAGGCCAGCATCTGTTCTGATTAGTAATGCTTGTGCCTTAACAGGCAGCTAGATATTTTTAATATCACCTTGACAATAGTCATCTTTGGGATTAAGTGAGATAATGCAGATAAAGAACTTAGCCAGCACATAGTGCAGCAACCCAGTCAATGTCAGCTATTACTGCTTTAAACATTAAACCTAGGAGTCAGAGGCAGGATCAAGATCAGTGTCTCAGAGTCGAGTATTAGGAGCAGATGAAGATGGGTTATGACTAGGAGTTCAGGAACAGTGCAGGGGGGCAGGGAGCCTCTAAGATGATTCCTGGGTCAGGTTGCATGGGTCATCCTGCCTGGTTTAAAGGGCCAGAGCAAGCACAACAAATCCTGCTTTAAAAACTTCCCGTTGCCTTCCTTCCCATCTCACCTGGGATTCCGGGATCCTATGCTTGATTCCAGGGCTGGGGAACGGGGATGGCCAGGAGGAGCCTCACACTGGCTCCCTTGTAGTTCAGGTTACAGGGTCGGTATGAGTCAGAATCAACTCGATGGCAATGGGTTCTCATTGTTCTCTCTACCTCTGCTCCTGGAATCCTACGTCTTAGTGGACTCTAAGACAGAGAATCTGTTCCCAGGAGGCTGGGCTTTGCCTTTTAATAATAGCATTGTGGGAATCAGAAACAAATATTCCAATGTAAGGTCCTTTTCCTTAAGGATCTGAAGGGCCTAGGGAGAGGCAGTATTGTGTGCTGGCTACGAGTGTGGGCTCTGGAGCCAGACTGCTTGCATTCAAATCCCAGTTCTACAGCTTTACTAGGTATGTGAACTTGGGCCAGTCCCCTTAACTCTTCTGTGCCTCATTTCCTCATCTGCTATGTGGGAATAGTAATAGTACCTACCTCATAGAGTTCTTATGAGCGATAAAGTAGGTAATACGTATGAAGTGCCAGAATAGCACCTGACACGAAGTAAGCTCCCAATAAAATAAAAAACCAAGCCTGTCGTCGTCTGACTCATGGCAACGTCACATGTTACAGAGTAGAACTGAGCTCCATAGGGTTTTCTTGGCTGTTATCTTTATAGAAGCAGATAGCCAGGCCTTTTTTCCGTGGCACCACTGGGTTGGTTTGACTCTCCAACATTTTGATTAGTAATCGAGCACAAACCATTTGTACTACCCAGGGATCTAAGCTTTCGACATATGTATTAGTTATACTTAAATCCAGTGGAGCAGTCAGATTACAGATAGCTGCTGTGGAGTTGACTCCTACTCATGGTGACCTTATGCAGAATGAAATGCTGCCCAGTCTTGCATCATCCTCAGGATTGCTGGCATGTTCAAGTCCATTGTTACAGCTACTGTGACAATACATCTCATCAAGGGTCTCCCTTGCCTTTGCTGGCATTTCACTTCACCAGACACCATGTCCTCCTCCAGTGATTGACCACTCCTGATGACATGTTCAAAACAAGCGAGTCGGACAATGTTCTGCTGTGATCCATAAGGTTTTCAACTGGCTAATTTTTGGAAGTAGATTGCCAGGCCTTTCTTCCTAGTCTGTCTGCTCGGGATGACAAATGGTCTTTCTTCACCCTCCTATTTGAAATTCTTCCCCAGTTCCTCTGGGCCTCCTGTACCAGCTCCCACATTTTACAGACCAGGAGGGAGGCCCAGGGAGAGAAAGGTTTTGCCTACAGTCATATGTGGGGTCATCTGTGGAGAAATTGGCAAAGCTGAGACTCATTTTAGAACTTCAGGTCCCATTTCCAACTTTCCCGGCTGTCTCTCCCCAGTTTCTCATGCCTTGGATTATGGTTATCTGTGAGCAGGAATGCGTTCTTGCCATCTCTGGGTCCCCAGAGCACAGATAGTACCCAGGAAGGAAGTGGTACAGTCATGGCTTTCAGACACCTATCCCCACCCTGTGAGTCATCCACCCATGGGGGCTTGGGATGCGCCTCCTAACTGGTAGCCCCAGGTAGCTTGCACCCTGCTAGGGGCCCAGAGAGGAAATAAATTGCAGCCAGTAGAACGGGCGGCAAAACCAGTGTAAGGGGGAATGTGACGGTTCCTAAAGAAGAAGGACTTCCACTGCTTCCTCCCCAGCGAGCCTGACCCGGGAGTTGCTGGGACCAGCCCCAGAAGCCTCGCCTCCACCCGCGGCAGACCCATGCCCCACCCCCACCTCCCATTGCCCAGCCGGCCTTAGGGTTCGCGACTCCGGCAGAAGCCCCGCCTCTTCGCCGCGGGTCTTCAACATCCCCGCTCCTATTCGACCAAGCACCAGACGCCCCGCCCCCGCTTTTGACAGATTCCCAGAAATCCCTCCCCCGCACGTGGCCCAGCCGGGGGCTATCTGTTCCCCTTTCGCCCCGTTTGGGGTAAAAGGGTGCCTTCTCACCGTCGGGAGCTCTCGGCTGCCGGTGCAGCCAGGACGGCCGAGCCGGGCTTTGGGGAGACCCTCAAGTGCAGGAGGAGGTGTCCCCGGGTCCCTGAAGCCTTCCAGACCCGCTCAGTGTAAACCGCCACGGGTTTGTGTCAACATCTGAGGCCGGAGACTGGCGGCGCCTGGGAACCGGCTCTGTCTACGGGACGGAAAGATGGGAAGGTGGGGAATGGAGGGGTCCATGGATTAGGCAGAGGGTTCCTTCTGGGGGAGAACCCGAGTGGCCTATTGGGGTCCATGGACAACAGGGAGGTACTGTCTAGGGAGGGATGGAGACTGGGGATTGCAGCGGTGGCTGGAGGCAGTCCAGGGCTTGCGTGGGGCTAGGTGGGTGTGGGTTCCTCGCCATCCATACTGCACTCTCTGCGCCCACCCACCTTCCTCTCTGCTGCTCAGCGTGAGGGGAGTGGGTGTGTATGAGGGACTAATGAGAAGGTGTGCGCTGCTAGACCATCCCAGCTCTTCCGCCTCCCACCCAGCTACTTGGCAGCTCCTTGTTGCCCTTCTTCAATTTCGGGTGGGATATGAGTTGGGGGGGGATCGCATCTTGTGACTCATCCCCTCTTCCACCCCCACCTCCGCTGGGGCCCAGTAAGGGAAGGCTTAGAGACTCGGCTGTGGCTGTCCCGTTTCCGTAGCAACAGCGCGGTTGTTTCTGCGAATCCGTTTCAATCGTTGGCACTTTTCGCCCTAGACTGCAGCCCGGGGTCTGAGCCTCAGGGCGGGGGTGCAGACCAGCGTACAGCCCTCCCCCTTCCTCTCGAGGCCCGGAAGGTCAGCGTCGGGGCGCGCTTCTCCAGCCAAGCCTCGCGGGCCACCCCATCCCGACCTGAAACCCCGCCTGTCACTCCGCCCCAGCCGAACCAATCAACGCCCAACTTGCCCGAGATGAGGCGGGCTTTATGCAAATCGTGTTGCCCCTGAGAAGCACATAGTGATACAAGAGCTGGGAGGCGGCTCCGGCGCGGATCTAGGAGGACCTGGCCGACAGTCCCAGAGCCAGTCTTGGTCCCCGCGGCCCGCCGAGGCTCAGAGCCATCCAGCGACGCGGCGAGCGGCCTCAGGTAACGTGGGTGGGATGGGACCTCGGAGGCACTCCCCGGGGCCGAAGCCCTTACTCCCACCCCCTCCACCACCTATTCCCATCCTCATCTCCAACCCCCTCTGATTCACCCATAGGCGTCAGCACCTGGAGGACCCGTCCCTGGCCAGGGGGCCTCCACCTCAGTCCCGGCCTCAAGTGTCCCAGGGAGGGAGGCAGACCTGCCCCCTTATCCTAGCTCAGGTAAGAACAACCATTGCTCTGGCCCTGAGCGCGTGTGTGCGGGCGCACAGACACACACACACACACACACACACACACACACACACACACACACACGCGCGCGCACACACACACGCACCTGAGGGAGCACCAATTACCCTTCCTCCTGCTGTTTTGGCGATGCACGGTCTCCCAGCCCCATGGCAACCTCCCACTTCCACCTGTAGCCCCCACCCACACCACCCAGCCCCACCAGCAGCTCACCAAACTTCACACCACAGGGCCCCAAGTCACTTCTCTCTGATCCCTCCCAAGACAGGGGGATGGACTGGATGAGATAATGTTTAACAACCTTCCACACTTACATGCTCTGGTTCTGTGACAGGCTATGGGAAAACAGGACCCTTTCACTCTTTCCGTAAATCTTTAGGACCTTTCAGAGAGGCCTGAGGGGCTTTAGTCCTCACTGAGGGGCCATTGCTTCGTACCCAGGCCACCTTCACCCACACACTCTCCAGGTCCCTTCCATTAGGAGTGTCTCCTAGACCACCAGCCCACCCTGGCATGGACAGCCCTGAGATGGGGGTGGTCAAAGGCCAAAGACAGCCTCTACCTCCATAAGAGCCCACTCCCACCTCACACTGTCACCTCTGACTGTCCCCACTTTCCACTCCTCAAGCTGACAGAGCTCACAGCATACCTGAGGGAGGAAAGTTGCATCCCACCCCCCAGTTTTCCTTCCTCACAAATACAAAGTGTCTCAACAGTCCCTCCCCATGGCCCCAGTGCTAGGGAAAGTCCCCATGTTTGGCCTCTTTTGCCTTGATCGAGGTTGAGGCAGGGACATCGCCCCCAGCAGACCATCCATACCCTCTCAGTCACTACTACCAAGGCCCCATTCCCCTCACCCCTCACAGTCAAACCACCAAGTCCTCTCATTCTACCTCTCAGATATCTTTCTCATCTGTACCCTCTCTGGTCTTCTTAGGCCCAGTGCCTTCCCCACTTCCATCTTCCTGCTTCCCCTGGGGGACCATGCCAAAGCTCCGTGTGAACTGTGTCACTCCTTTCCCTAAGGTGTCCTGAACCCGGAGGGCAGAGCTGGGTTCAAATTTTGCCTTTGCCCCAAGTTATTGTTTGACTTTGGCCAAGTCACTTCCCTCTGATCCATCCCAGGACAGGGGGATGGATTGGATGAGATAATCTTTAACAACCTTCCACACTTACATGCTCTGGTTCTGTGGAAGACTATGGGAAAACAGGACTCTTTCACTCTTTCCGTAAATCGTTAGGACCTTTCAGAGAGGCCTGAGGGGCTTTAGTCCTCACTGAGGGGCCATTGCTTCGTACCCAGGCCACCTTCACCCACACACTCTCCAGGTCCCTTCCATTAGGAGTGTCTCCTAGACCACCAGCCCACCCTGGCATGGACAGCCCCAAGATGGGGGTGGTCAACAGAGCCCACCCTTTGTTTAACATGCCCTGCCTCCCATTAGCTAAGAGAGGGAGAAGTCCTGCCCAGTTGAAGCCCAAAGACCTGGGTGCTGCTGTTGCTTGGAGAAGAGCAAGAGGAGAGGAAAGAGAAAAATCTCCTGACCAGGGAGCTATTGTCACTATGGCAACTGCCTCAGCACCAGCTCCTCTGAAGCTGGCAAGGGTGTGGGATTATTGCCTTCCTCAGCCCCTCCCACCCTCACTGCCACCTCCCCATTCTAAGCCCACAACCCTGAGCCCTGCCCTCTGGAAGAAGCTTCCGAGCACAGAGGGGGCACTGGCTTTGTGTATGGGGCAGTGCTAGTTCTTTCATAGCTGGAGGGCAGCCCTCAAGAGTTAAGCAGGTAGTCTACCCATGTTCAGCAGGGCCAGAGGTCCAACAGAAAATGCCCCCAGCTGGATCCTGGCCTTCACTCTGCTGCTGATGAGCTCTGGTTGACCTTGGACGAACCCTTCCTTTCTCTGGGTCTGAGTTCCCTTGTCTCTGGAGTGAGTGTGATGGCAGGAGAACATAAAAAAATAAAACAACCTGACGTAAGTTCCAAGGAGGAAGGAGGGGTTCTTGCCCCTCTCACGTAATCCACCAAAGGCTGTGTTCCAGACACTGCGTTTAAGTCACTGCAGGGCAGTTCGGTTCAGCCACAGAGAGGAGAGCTGGAACCAGTGATGAGGAGCTACAAGAGGGCAAACTTAGGAACAAAGGGGAAAGGGCTTTGCGCACTGTCCAAATTGCTCAAAGATGGACTAGGCCATATTGGGAGGGGATAAGTTCCTTGACATTGAGCAAAAAGATCTGGGAACTTCTTCTGGCTCAGGCAAGTGTTTAATGCAAACCAAACCAAATCAGGCTCCATCTTGTAATTCTAGAGCAGCGCCAGGTGAGGGTCAGAGAGCCCTGAAGTCTATACACTGGTGGAGGTGGGACTCCATGGCCTCACAGGGTCCATCTGTGCCCAAGTGCTGAGTCCATGCAGCTGGCTGGCAGAGGCTGATCATAAGGAAGTGGGCTTGAGCCAGGCCCTCAAGGCTGATTATAGCCTGCATCAGCCTAGGTACTGAAACAGCTAAATGAATAGGTGAGGTAGGTTCTGGCTGTGAGAAGCCTAGCTTGAAAGGAGTATGGGGGTTGTGAGGGGAGCAGTGGGTGGTGAGGCTAGACAGGTGGACACCTTGAGGCCAGATTCTAGAGGATCTTGGAGTTTGAAGAAGGCCTATGGGCATGGCCGCCTCCAGCCTCTATTGTACTTCTGTGCAAAACTGGAGCAGAGGAATCAGAAAAACAGCACTCTCTGTGAGGCAGTTGCAGCCCATAGGTACAGCCTTGGCAAACAGCTAGATTTCAGCCCCCTGCCCATGGGGAGAGAGAGGACACAGAGAAGGTTCCAGGGGCACTTCAAAAGAAGAAATGTCAGAGCCTGGTGACAAGTTGGACCTAGGGGAAAGAGAGTGGGGAAAACTGAAGGTAACTCAGATGGAGTTTCCTCCCATAGGAGGACAGAGGGAAGGAAGGGGCAATGGAGAGAGAAGGACCAGCACAGGTGAGGATGAGTCTGATTGTATACATGCTGAGTCAGAGGTGCTGGCGGGCTACCCCGAAAGGTAGACATTTCCCGGGTATCAGAGACCCTGACTTGGAGCTCAGGCAAGATGGCCGCACTGAGACCAAGAGGGAAACCAGAGCTGTGTTTTCCCAGAAGGCATGTGGAGGTGAGGAAGGTGTGTGCTGGCCAATAGTAGCTATGATTTGGAGAGACAGGTCCAGGCAGGTGGCATGGAGTCAGCCTAGGTGCTCATCTGGAAGGGTCCACTGACCTGCTTAGTAACCCTGAGTCAGTTCTCTTCTCTCTCTGGGTTTCAGCTTTCACTAAAATAACGGGATGATCTTAAAGGGCCATGCCAGATCTAAGAGCAGTAGAGGGAATGAGAAGTGAAGGAGGTGGCATAGTCCTCAATGGGTCTGGAACCAGATGGGAGCAGGAAACAGGTGAGGCCCCAGGAGACAGAGAATTGTGGGGGAGGCAGCACAAGGCAGGGAGGAAAGAAGGGGTAGAAGACCCGCACAACACTATGACACATACACAAACATGTGCACTCCGACAGATTCACAGTCTCATACATTGACACCCTCCCACACACTGGATAGTCCTCATGCAGACACCCAGGCACATTCCGCAGGAGACAGTCTGCCTCCGCCCATCAGACATCTCAGCCCCTGGGTTCTCTGGCTTCCTTGACTATAGCCTGGGCCTTCAGGATCCTTTGGACTTGGGGAGGGGGCAGCTGGGGATGGAGTCCGTCTCTTTCTGTCCATTTCCAGAGGCATCCTTGACTCTGGCCCCAGTGCAGGCATTCTGAAACCCACAGCCCCAGGTTCCTAGAAATGGCATGTCTCCCCGTCCCCATCTTCTCCTGGTGGCATGTAGGAGTTCTCATCCTCTGATGGTGGTAGGTAGGGAAGGATGTTGCTGCCCCGACTGCTCCTTGATATTCCTTGTGGCTCAGTAGTGGAATCTCAGGCATAGAGGTATTCTGTAACTAACTTGGGGTCACCCAGCAAGGGAGGAGGGCATGGAACAGACCAACCTCAGTCCTGCTTGTTTAGGATACCCCCAGCAATAAGGATCAGAATCTGAACTGGCATGGTGTGGGCTGTGGAAGTGGAAGTCCTTCTGTCAGCCTGAGGGCTTGCTTTTTTTCAGAGCACCTTGAGGACAGGCTACCCTGGGGTGGGGGACCTGGCTTCCTTCCAAAGAGAATCCAAGCAGGCTAAACGGCACCTCCCAGGCCAGGTCCCTGCAACCCCAGGCTCTGGAGGGACATTCCTACTGTGGAGGGCAGATAGGAGTGTCCACCCAGTCTTCAGGGTGTGGGTGGGGAGAACTTGCTCTGGCCAGGCTTCTTGGAGGTGGTCTGCACTGCCCTCTGCAAACACTTACCCCTGGCACAGGCCACTGGAAGGACTCACGTTCCAGATGGGACGGACTCTTCATCCTCCCCAACTGGCTCCTCAGCAACGACACCTCCATTCACTCTGCCCAGACCTGAGCATCTGTCTCAGCTCCTCTGGCCCTCTCACCCCACATCTAGTCAGTCACCAAGTCTTGCCAATGCCACCTCCTAACATCTCTCAGTCCATCCACATCTCTGTACAACCCGTACCCTAATTTAAGCCTCATCATCTCTCATAGGGACTGTGCAGCAGACCCCTCCCTACTCTCCTCACCGGCCCCCAGCCCCAGGTCATCTTGCATACTGTAGCCAAAGGAAAAATTTAAAACATAGCCTTTCTGGGTCCCTGGTACCTAATTCAGGACCTGACATTCTATAGGCACTCTGTGTTTGTGGAATGAATAAATACTATCTTCTTAGTGCCTGCCTTAAAAACCTCCAAGAGCTTCTGTCCACTATGGGTAAAGTCCAAAGCATGGATTGAAGGCCCTTTATAATCAGCCTCTTTGACCCGATTATAAATTATTGAAGGTCTGCTTTATCTCCATCACCAGCACAGGGCTGAGTGCACAGTCAGCCTCAATAAATGCTCAGGGAATGAATGAACTAGTGAAAAGCAGAATGTAATCAGGGTCATCAGTGCTACAAGCTAGGATTTCTATTTGTACCAAGGAAGGAGAGAGAGAAGCTTCCTGCTGGGGTGGCCCAGGAAGGCCTTGAGGAAGAACATGGGTGACGGTGCCAGAGGGCACATGATGAACCTGCCCCAGGTCCCTGGTAGGAGGGGAGCTGGCAGAGGCAGGTGGGGGCTGAGTGTGGAAAGCCTTGAACAGCAAGCAGAGGAGCTAAGACTTTATTCTGTGGACGTGGGGAGCTATGGAAGGTGTAAACAGAAGAGGAAAGGATGAAGATTGTGGCATGCAGCACGGGTCAGTGAGAAGGAGAGCTGAGACCTAGAAGGCTGGAGACTTGGGCGTCAGGAGATGGAATCTGCTATGAGGAGAGGGGAGGGGCCTGCTGTGGGAAGGTTGCCTGATGAGGAGCACAGCATGTAGTGAAAGGGGCCTGCTGTGGAGAGAGCAGGTCCCCTTATGAGGAGTGTAATGAAGGGAAGGTACCTCGTGTGTGTGTGTGTGTGTGTGTGTGTGTGTGTGTGTGTGTGTGTGTGTGTGTGTGTGTGTGTGTGTGTTTGGAGGGTGGGGTGAAGGAACAGAGCTCCTCCTGAGGGAAGTCGGATCTCCTATGGGAGGGGCTGTGGTGAAGGACAGAGCCCAGCTGTGGGAAGGTAGGGCTTGTTGGGGATGATGGTGCTGAGAGGGGGGGACCCTGCTGTGGAAGCAGAGATCCTGGCTGTGTGGGAAGGTGGGGCTTGTTATGGGAGAGGGTGTGAGGAAAGAAGACTCTTGTGGAGAAAGGGGACCCTGTTATATGGGGACCCTCTGCCCTGCACTACGATGAGGGAGCCCCTTGTCCCCCAGGCCCCGCCATGGGGAAGACCAACAGCAAACTGGCCCCAGAGGTGCTGGAGGACCTGGTTCAGAACACGGAGTTCAGCGAGCAGGAACTGAAGCAGTGGTACAAAGGCTTCCTGAAGGACTGCCCCAGCGGCATTCTCAACCTAGAGGAGTTCCAGCAGCTCTACATCAAGGTGGGCGAGAGGGCGGGGGCGGGGCCCAGAGCAGGGGTTGCAGGGCAGGGCTGGCCAAGCGCCCCAACCTCTCTTTTCTCCCCCTCAGTTCTTCCCTTATGGCGACGCCTCCAAGTTCGCGCAGCACGCTTTCCGCACCTTCGACAAGAACGGAGATGGTACCATCGACTTCCGGGAGTTCATCTGCGCCCTTTCGGTCACTTCCCGCGGCAGTTTCGAGCAGAAACTCAACTGGGCCTTCGAGATGTATGACCTGGACGGCGATGGGCGTATTACGCGCCTCGAGATGCTGGAGATCATCGAGGTGAGCCGGGGCTGCCCGGAGAAGCTGGGGGGTAGTGGAGGGTGCCCCTGACTTCTCGGCCAGCCCTTTACTGACATCGTCCTCTCTGGCCTCAGGAGCCTCTTCCCTGCACCCCATCTCTCCCCTAGCCTGCCTCCCAGGATCCAGTGACTGATTAGCACTGATCGGGCACTCAGTGCAGGACAGGCCCCGTGCTAAGTGCTTTAGCTAACAGCCCTATGGGGGAGGTTCTGTTAGAAACCCCATTTTACAGATGAGAAAACTGAGGCACAGGTCACACGGCTAGCAAGTGGCAGAACCATGATTCAAATCCAGGGACTTTTACCCCGGAGCCTTATTGGGTGTGCCTGCCACAGGCACTGTTCAAAGTTCCTACTTTCATAGGGCTTTCCTTCTAGTGAGAAATTTGTTCAGAAAGTTAACCCAGTAGATGTTTTGGGGAAGAGAGTTCCATGCAGAGGGAAATACATGGAAAGACCCTGAGGCAAGATTCAAGGAGTGACTGGGAGACCAGGTGTGTGGGAGTGCAGTAGGAGAGTAGTCTGACAGGAGCCAGGAGCCCAATCTCTTAGCTTCTGTCTTAGTTACTTAGTGCTGTTCTAACAGAAAGACCACGGCTGGATGGTTTTAAAGAACAGAAATGTATCTTCTCTGTTCTGGAGGCTAAGTCCAGATCACGGTCTCAGCCATGTCAAATTCCTTCTGTGAGCCTCTCTCTTAGTTTCTGGTGTCTGCCGGTGATCCTTGGCGTTCCTTTGTGTTCCTTGGCATCTGTCTTCCCCTGAGCGTGTCTGTGTCTATTCTGCTCTTTTTATAACTCAAGTCACTAGGTTTAGGATCCACCCTATACTGGCATGACCTCATCAACATAACAAAAGAAAACCCCTATTTCCAAACAGGATTACACCCACGGGTACAAGGGTTAGATTTCAACACCTATTTTGGTGAGATGCAATTCAATCCATAACAGTGTTTTGTAGGCTGGACTAGAGACTTTGACTTTATTCTGAGTGAGGTGGGAAGCCATTAGAGAACCTTCTCTATTCTCCGTGTGGATAATAGACCATGGTGGGAGAGGGGGAATGGAAGGAGCAGAGAGACCAGTTAGGAGACTTCTACAGCAATCCAGTCAAGAGCTGATGGGAACTATAACTATGGAGGAGCAGTGGGAGTGGTAGGAAGTACCCCTGGGCTCTACCTGGATCTTCTGGGTATGGGATCTATTGGAAAATTAGGGCTAACAAGATTTGCTGAAGGATTGGATGTGGGGTATGAGAGAAGGAGGGGAGTCAAGAATGGTGTCAAGGTTACTGGCTGGAACAACTGGAAGAATGGAGCTGCTGTTTACTGAGACAGGGAATGCCGGGGAGGCTCAGGCAGGGAATGAAGAGCTGGTTTTAAGACATGTTTAGTTTGAGATGTCTTAATAACCATGCTTCACTTTTCAGTATCCTCACCTTCCCCTGGTATTCTCCCTGCCCACCTCCAGGTCTCTTTCATTTGCCCCCAATCTTTCCTCCCCTTGTGAGTGTTCACACCTCGCCCCTCACCCCACCAGGCTATCTACAAGATGGTGGGCACCGTGATCATGATGCGCATGAACCAGGATGGGCTCACACCCCAGCAACGTGTGGACAAGATCTTCAAGAAGATGGACCAGGATAAGGATGACCAGATTACGCTGGAGGAGTTCAAAGAGGCGGCCAAGAGTGACCCATCAATTGTGCTGCTGCTGCAGTGTGACATGCAGAAGTAGAGGCTGGTGAGGGGCAGGGCCCCTGGCCAGGAGGGTGTGACCTCTCTGGCTGACCCTTCCCCAGGGGGAAGGGGCACTCTGGCCTCACTCCCTGGCCCACCACCCCTCTGTCCAAACCCTTTCTCCCCTCAGTCAGGATCCTTGAAGGACCACCCTACGCTGCAGAGGAGACAGGTCCTCAGGTATCCTGTCGTCTAGCCCCACCCCCAGCCTTGGCCCAGAACCAACATTCACTGGGCATAGGGGAGTTGGCTTTTGCCCCAAGAGGCAGGGTTAAGGAGGGGGGCTGGGGTCCCGCTTTGAAGTCCTGTTGATTCCTGGGATTGAGTTTTGTAGGATGTGGTCCCATGGGTCCTAATCAAAGGTCCAGTTTGGATCTGTCCTTTTTACCCAGAACCCTTAAAGGCAGTCTTTGTCCTGCTCCCTCGACTCTACCTGGCCCCCTCTGGCCCCCGCCTTTGGGGGTTCATTTGGTCCTTTGTTCAGCTAGTGTCTATGAGCACCTGTTCCGTGCCAGGCACCTGTAGGTGCTAAAAATATGGTGGTTTACAACTCACATTCCAAACCCCCTTGAAGTTCATAGGGTAGTGAGGCGATCTCCTATGGTCGGTATCTCAGCAGGGGACATTGAGAGCACAACTGAGCAGAGGGTGACGTAAGACTGGTTAGTTTGAGAGGAGTTATTAAATCTTTCCGCTCAGCTCTGGACAAAGCTGCAGCAGGATGAAATGAACAGCGTTTGGAAGTTTAGGAGCCGTGTAAGTGGGGAATAGTAGACGTTTTGAGAAAAATGGAAAATTATGGAATACTTATTTTTTTAGTACCCTTGAAAAGAGCTGAAGCCATTTTATTAGTTTAGGGTGTTCAAATGTAGTCTATATTAGTTGGTTTCTTATGAAATGATTCAATGAATGTAGAAACTGCTAAGTTTCAGGGAATAAAGAGCTGAGGAAAAAAGGGGGGTAAAAATACTACAAACTTAGCAGATAACACTTTTCCCACCTTTTCTTACCAGTCTCAGTTTTGAGCTGTCACATTCAGCAGTTTCTGCTGCTTCTGCTTCGTCCTTTTTATTGCCTTTTCCAGTTCAATGAACATTCTATTGTGCACCTACTATGCTTGGGTACTGACTTCAGAGACTTGAGAAAACAAGATTTGCTGAGACAAGTGTATTCCCCACATTTTGGTCATTCCTTTCTGGATTTGGTCTAGTTTCAAGGATGGGCTTATTCTTTCACTGCCACAGAAGGAGCTGGGAGAAGAGACCCACCCGGCCACTGGAGGGATCCTCTTTTTAGGTTTTCAGGCTACCTTTATGGACCAAATGCCTAAGAATGTGCTGGGTGTGCTCCGTTTGAAAGGCTTTTTCTAATCCTGAATCCTAAGTCTGCCAGGCAGTTCATCTTCCAGGGGCTCTGGCTTTTGCTTTCCAATTTTGTTTCCATTAGCTACACAGCTCCATGCTTTGACTGCCAGAAAAATTAATCTTGCTTCCTTCAAGTCTTTCACTTTCCTTTCTCCTGTACTTGTGATCAGAAATTTGCTTTGATGTGCAGTGACAGGTGATCTCCTCTTGAACCGCTGGTGAAAACAGTCTAGCACAAGGGTGCTGTCAGCCAAGGTGGGAGTGGGGAATGATTACTGAGTCAGCAGGGTGTTGGGAGAATTGCATTTGCAGGATGCTCACTTCTGGGTGCTCACCTGTCCTGCCTCTCTGCGGGTGGAAACTCTTGGAGACGCTGACCTTTGGCCCCAAGTTCTGTTGGCCCTTCCTTTTTGCTACCCTTGGAGGTAGCATCTCCTGGCCAATCTGGGCCACTGGCTTGCCACCCTCTTTCTATCCTTCTGCCTATGACCAGCCACATGGTAAGGCTGTGGAATTCATATCCTCTGGTAGGAACTAGCAGCTCTTTACCCAGTAAATACCTCAGGGGATGTTCCATTTCTCTCAGGAGCTGGCCTTTAGGTGTGTCTTGTGCTGTCAGTCAGCACTGCAGACACACAGATGCTCAACAGCCTGGCTCAGCTGGGACCTGGTCTTCTGGTGGAAGACTTTTCACAAAGTGGGGTTCTTTCCCCTCAAACGTTGAATCTAACCTAACCCACAATTGCACAGACTTTCACGGCTTTCCAAGGTTTGTCAGCTACCCCATCTCATTCTATCCTCACAGGCCAGAGAAGTAGAGATTTCATTCCCCTCCTCCAGACTTGGAATCTGAGGCTCAGAGCAGGGGGAGTCCCTTGTGCAGAGGGACAGTCACAGTCAGCAGGTGACACAGTGCCAAGACTTGAACCCAAGACTCTAAGAGGGTTTCTTCCCTTCAGAGTCTGTTCCCTGCTCATTTCTCTGACTCTGAGTTGTGCAGAGGTTGATTTTACAGCAAGTTAAGCTGGGTTTGGTCTTTTGAAGATTCCTGCTAAGAAGCTTCTGAGGCTGTTGTCTTAAAAAAAAAGAGCTTGGTTGAAGTCCCAGTTTCAAGCATTCTGTTTTCTGCTTCTGGGCAGTCAGCTGATGGTCCAGTGCTGACCTAGGAGGCTCTGACTCAGAACCCTGGAAGTATCTTGCACTGCCCTTACCACTATCATCTTCCCTAAGAGAGCTGTTTTTGTCTTTTCCAAGTTGGTGGACAAGTCCTACCCATGAGGGTATGTTTGATCACTCCAGGCTTCGACACATATACCTGTGGGTGATATTTGCTCGTCGGGCCGAGACCTCCTAGACAGCCCAGCTGTGTGAACACATAATGCCAGGCCAGGAACTGGGCCCACCACCTGCTGATGGGAGGAGCCACAGGCAGGCCAGGCCTTGCTCCCACATGCTTCTGGGTATCCCATGGACTGTGTTCTCAGAAGCCCCTGTGGTAGAACACTGGCCCTGCCTTGAGGAGAGGGGCATGCCTTTCATCCCTCCCCAGCTGAGAGGGACTGGCTATAAAACACAAGGTTAGCAGAGAATTAAGTATGACTCACATAGACACAAAACTATACAGTTAAAATATTGATATAGCCAAATTCTCCCTTGAAGTTCTGTATCTTCTTACAGCAACTCTGAATTGCAAGGTCCCTTCTTACAATCTGCCTTCTCACTCTATTCTGTCCTCATTCATTCCTTTGGGCTGATTGATAAGCCCATTGTTTCTGATCTCCCAAAATCATTAGCATGGGCTCCTTCAGATGGCCACACTCCAGTGAGCTATAGTCAGGATTATATAATTTACTTTTAAGTCAAACTTTAAGAAAAAGGAAGCATATAACCAAAGGTACTTAATTCTTTCTTTTCTGACAATGGCAGAGCCTCTAGAGGTAGGAGATAAATAGATAGACAGATAGAAAGGATAAAAATAAGAGAACAAGCCAGGGTTTCTAGGCAGGGGAGTAAGCTGACACTAAATATTTTTACACAGAAATTTATTAAGATAACCAATATTTCCTGAAGACCCACCCTGGGTGAGGCTTTGTGCTGACATTAGAGATCACTGTGGGGGCAAGAATACATTTCTTACGTATTTTATTCATCATTCTTAAAAAAAAATTCATCTAACTATTGAAAAGTCTCAGAAGATATGCAATTTTATTTCTGAAATTTACAGGGTTTTCTTTTTCCTTTGCTAGAGTGTGGGGTCCTCCCAGGGTGTATGGCCCTTCCTGCTTGGTGGAGGCTGGTCAGATCCAGAGCCTTCTAAGCAGCAAGAGAAGGAGGCTGGGGGGTTGGGTGACAGAGGGAGGCCCTCCACCTCACCACAGGTTCTCCAGTCTAGAGCAGTTGCCCCAGTGCAGTCCCCCACCACCTCCAGATGTGCTGCTTCTGGCTGTGCCTGCAGTGACTGTCCTCCCCATTTGACCTTGTGCTGTGTGGTGTTTTGGGTTCTTCCCCCACCCCCAATAAATAAAAGGTGTGACTGTGCTGAGGGTTCCTGTTCTTCCCTGACCTGAGATAGGGCTGGAGTGAGGGGTAATGGGGAAAAGAGGCCTGAGGGAGCTCACACAGTGGGGTTACTTCAGGAATCTCCTTGGGGCTGATGTCCTTGTTCTAATAAGGACTCTGTGGTTACATGAAACAGAGACCCACTCTAGCTAGTTCAAAGAAATGGGGGAACTAAGATTACAAGGGAATCTAAGGATGGAAAATCAAGAATGGCTGGGCCTCAAGAGAACTGGAACTGGCAACTGGGCCTCTCCTTCCTCATATCTGGGCCTCACGGGCTCTCATCTCCTTGGCAATATTTGCAGCTGGACTTTTTCCCTTGGTTTATGTTCAGACTGGCTCTCTCTGCAGACCCACCCTACACAAAGTCTCTGAGCTCCAGTACTCAAGCAAAGGAATCTGATTGGTTCAGCTTAGCTTTTGGCGGGGCCCCTTAGGTCAGATGCCCTCCCTTGGCCCACTCATCTGTGGCCAAACTGGACCCTGATATGTAGGGCCTGTGGGCAAAGCAGTTCTCTCAGAAGGGAGCTAATGGAAGCAGGCATTGGGACTTAGTTTCTCCCTCGGTCCAGTGGAAGGACATCATGAGAGTCCAAATGGGTGGATAGTGGGCAGTGAGGAAAAAGGCCAAGAGCTAGTCCATGTGGCTCCTTCTGTACAAATTAGGAAAAGGCGCCCTCTCTGAATGGAAGCAGCCCCATAAATACACTGCTAGATGGCATCTTTGGGCTAATTAGAAAAAGATAGCCCTTCTGAACAAATCAACCCTGTCATGCCAGGGCATACAACATGGCAATTCAAGCACAGGCTGAATTTCAGCCTCCATCTGCTCCACCATCCATTGGAGCCCAGCCCAGAGCCCTAAGACCACTATGCTGGCCCAAATATGGCCGGAGTTGATGATGGAGTGTTTGCCTCAGAACACCCGCAACAGCCAGAGCAGCGCTAGTTCCTGCAGGGAGTTGGGAGAAGTGGCAGCTGAAGGTGTCTGCTTCCTCGTGTAACGCTCAACTGCTTTTACAAGGGTTTCCTCAAGGACACTTGGAGGAGGCCAGTCTTGTTGGCAGGAAGCAATTATGGCAAAGGAAGAAGGCTGACCCGGCCTCAGGGCAACCATGAACCCAAGAAGGTGACTCAGAAGCCTGAGAACCTGGGGCTGCTATTCCCAGCTGAAGCCACACTGGGAGGATGGGAAGTCCTGCCCCCTGCCTGCTTTGGGGCACATAGGTCCTAGGCTGCCACCTCTTAAAAACTCCCCACTCAGGCCCTCCTCCGCTGTATCCCCACCAGATTAGTTCACTTCCTGCCTTCAGTCTTGCCCTCTACTCCAGTCTAACTGCTGCTGAGAAGCCAGAGTGATCTTCCTAAAGCACAAATCTGACCATATCCATTCTTCAAACGCTCTGCTCTTTCCTCAGCGTGATTGATATTCAAGCTCCTTAAATGCCCCTCAAGGCCATTCGTAGTCTGCTGACCTCAAAAGCCTTGTTTGTACCCTACCCCTGCACCCTGCTCTTGAGGCACCCTGAATTTCCTCCCACTCCTCTAAGAGGTCCCATGCCTCTGTGTTTGTGCACAAGCTGTTGCCCCTCCCTGGATCACCCATTCCCTTGTCTCAATCATCTCCTCTGTGAAGTCCTCTCATCTCTCAGCAAATTGGCCCCTGATGTATACTCAGTTCATTATAGTTACCATGCAGCTTCTTGTGTGATTCCCCACATCTCCATCAGCTGAGTCGAGCACACAGGGGAATAAAGGCTCAGAGAATGGTAAAGCTGGGACTTGAACTCAGGTCTCCTAACATCAAGTCCACTGCTGGTTGTGCTGTCTCAGCCATGGAAGTGAATCCAAGTCAGAACGTGGAAGGAGAGGTAACAAACCATGATCTCTGGGCACCAGGGGAGAAAAGGTCTTGCCTGATTGGCAAGATGGACTTCTTCCATGTTCTTTCACCTGCTACAGGGAAAGATGGACTTCCAGCTTACATCCTTTCAAATTAATAACCCCAGAGAAAAAAGAACCAAATCTCCCACCATCCCTATAAGAAAGTGCCAGAGAGTGGCCTGGCTGGGGTTGCGTGTTCATCCTTGGCTAAATCATTGTGTCCAGGGGAATAAACCAAACCAAACCCATTGCCATCAAGTCAATTCCAACTCATAGTGATCTTATAGGACAGACTAGAACTGCCCCCAAAGGGTTTCCAAGGCTGTAATCTTTATGGAAGCAAACTACCACATCTTTCTCCCGATAAGCCACTGGGTGAGTTCAAACCACTGACCTTAACCACTGCACTACCAGGGCTCCTTCCAGGGGAATAGGGTCCTACAATTGGTCAGTTCTAAGTCACATGCCTACTCCTGTGACCAGGGAGGCAGGATTTGTTACTAGAAGAGGGTGGGAAAGATTACTAGTCAAGTAAAGCCAATAGCTCTCAGCTTTCCTCTTTGGGTCATTTGCTGAAGCGATGTGGAGAGTCTCATGGAAATTTAGAGATGGAAACCACAGCCAGGCAGCTTCCTCTCAGGACAGCATGATTTCTCTCTCATGGTGTTTCTGCTGCCCTTGCACATCCTTTCCCATCTCTTTTTCTGCTGATTGCCTGACTCTTCTCACAGATGGCTTCTGTCCACCCATAGCTTTACATTGAATATAACTGCAGCTTGCTAAGACTCATCCAGGTCTCTTGGGAGCCAACTGTCTTTCACAGCATCCTCAGCTTCTATTCCTGTTGTTGACTACCCAGCTCCTGTTCCCTAATTCCACATTCCTGAGAGAGAAGAATCTGATTGGTTCAGACCATCTTTTTAAGCCAGGCCACACAGGTCAAAGTTCACTGAACAGTATGTGGATTGTTCACCTTTGGGTGCTCACCCTCATCCAAAGAACCACTCTATTCATGCTTCCTAAGTGACCTCATCCTTCTCCTCCACGAGGGACCTGAGAATAATTGACCCCTTCATGGAGTTTCAATCATCTATTTCAATCATCTGTTGTTGTGTAGGAGCCCTAGTGGCACAGTGGATAAGAGCTACGGCTGCTAACCAAAAGGCCAGCCATTAGAATCTACCAGCCACTCCTTGGAAACCCTATGGGGCAGCCCTACTCTGTCCTATAGGGTCACTATGAGTCAGAATTGACTCAACAGCAATAGATTCGTTTTTTGGTTTTATCGCTATGTAATAAGCCACCCCAAAACTTAGTGCTTAAAACAACAACAACAATTTATTGTTTTTCATGAATTCTGTGGGTTGGCTGGGTTCAGCTGGAGGGTTTCACTGCTTCCTGTGGCTGGGATCATTCACACAGCTACATTCACTCAGAACTGGTGTGGGGCTGGAACAGCCAAGATGGCCTGACTCACATGTCTGGCCATTGGTGCTGACAGTCACCTGGGAAACCTCAGTTCTCCTCCACTGACTCTTACCCTCCAGGGCCTCTCTCCATGTGGCCTTTCCTTCTTTACATAGCAGCTGTCTCCCAAGAGGGCAAAAATGGAAGTGGCAAGGTCTCTAAAGTCTTATGCTCAGAACTCACATAGCATCACTTCTTCTGCATTCTATTAGTCAAAGTAAGTCACAAGGCCAGCTCAAATTTAAGGGAAGGAGAAATAGACTCTCTCTCTGGCAGAAGTGTCAAAGTCAGATTGTCAATGGGCAGGCAGGATGGGAGAGACTTTGGGGTCATCTCTGGAAATAATCTATGGAACCTGGAGAAGGGCAAGTCTAAACATACTTCCACCCAATCCTCAAACTTTTATTAAAAAATGATTATTTCCCCCTTCCTCCTGCACAAGGTTTGGTTGATCCCTCCCAGGACACGGTGGAGGCTGGGCAGATCCCTCCAGTCTGTACCTCCCTCCCAATCAGATGCCCTAGGGCTAAGCCAGTGTTTTCTGCTCCCACCCACCTATGCACACCTCTAGGCTGATGCCTATCACACAACGATGCTGCTTGTCCGTTTTCTGGCTTATGCCCTTGGGATGGGTGGCATTTGTGTCTGCATCCCAGGAATAGCACAAGTCGCACAACTCTAGGATGGTGGCACAAGATTCTTTGGTTCCAAGGCCCTTCTACCCTTCCCCCATCCAGCCCCTTCCTAGCATTCACTACCATCCCAAGCTCTGCAGGTGGGACCTGAGAACGCGCGCCCCCTGCCGGCCAGGGAGGGAGGGGACGCTAGAATCCGGGGCTCACAGTTCCTGATAGTCTTTCCAGTTCGGGTCTCCCGCTAGGCGGAGGGGAATCTGGTCTAGCCACCGACTTCAAGTGTCCTCCGCCTTCGTGTGGACGAGCTGCCCGCCTGGGCCTTCCACTATGCTCCTGGCTGGGAGCAGAGCCCTCCTGCTCTTGGATGGAACTGTCCATCCACTACCTCTTCCCCATCCGCGCACGGGCTGAACTGGGGCCAGAGGGAAGGGGGCGCCGCTCAGAGGGGACAGAGGGGAGGCTAGCTTTTCATTTTGCTCCTTTGTGGATCACCAGCCTGGGGGAAAGTCATCAGACCCTCCGCGTGTCCTTGAGCGCCTGCGAAGAACATCTCGAATCCGCAGCAGCCTCTCCACCAGAGCGCCGGGGAGGCAGGGGCTCCCCATTCACTTCGGGCAAGAAGCGATCAGAGAAGAAGAGCTCAGCTGTCCCCCGGTAAGCATGTTACAACAACAACAACAACAACACAAGGGCAACAGAGGGAGAGTTTATCACTCCACCGCTTCCCCCCTCCCCTGGCGGGCGGGGCAGCCCGCACCCCGCCCTCCGGTCGGCTCACAGGCACACACTCCCACCACTGCCCCCCCCCCCTTCTCACGCCCGGGACGCGCCTTTCTTCTTCAGCCTACCCCGGCAAGCTCCGTGTCTCCGCGGCCGCCCGCTCTCGCCGGGCGGGCTCAGAGCCCGAGCATGGAGCCCGAGGAGCCCAGGGAGCCCCGCAAGCCCGGGCCAGGGGCAGAGACCGCCACGGCCCCGCGCTGGGAAGAAGCCAAGACTTTCTACGACAACCTCACGCCCAAGAAGAAACCCAAATCGGTAAAAGCAAGGCATAGGTATAGAGGGAGGGAAGAGGAGGGGCGCCCCCGGGGAGGGGTCGTAAGTTCCTTGGGAAGGGATCTGTGGCGCCCTTCGAGGAGGGGGACGCAGCCCTCAGCACCACAATGGCCCAGCTTTGGCTCGGGCTCAGGTTTATTTTGGGAGCTGTGCACCGGTGTTTTTTCCCCGGGCTCGGGTTCCACGCCAGGATCGCCCTCCCCCATGCTGTCATCGGGGCCCAGCTCAGGTCTGTGGCCCCAGCCCCTCCCGGCGCGCGTAGCCTGGGGAGCGCGACGGCACTTGTTGGCAAAGCCGGTCAGCGGCGCCTGCGGAAGCACCCCGGGCTCTGGTAACCCGACTCTGGAAACCTGGCTCCTTGCTGTGCGCTCGGGTCTCCGCCATCTAGGCACTGGGCTCCGCACCCGAACCTCTGCGCTCGGGCTCTGGCTCAGGGTGGTGCGCTCTGGGCTCCAGCTCTGCGCTACCCGCGCCGTAAGGGGAGAGGGCTGCTCATTCCTGGCACTGGGCTCCGTGCTCTTCGGCCAGGGCTCCGCGCTTCTGGTTCCGGGCTCCCAACGCTGTACTCTGCGCCCGGGCTCCGGGTTCTCCTCCCCTCACAATGGGCATCAGTACCCCCGCGGCCCCGCGTGGGGGTCTCAGCCCTCCAGGGACTCATACAGAGGAGTCAGCTCCTCTCCCCAACGGACAGATTCATGATGCCCTGGTGCGGCCCTGGGCCTTGCTCACTCCAGCTTCCAGGAGCTCCGAGCTTGGGGAGAGGACTGATGTTACAGGCTGTACCTGAGGCGTCCTCCAGAGAGCCTGCCTTCAAAGCATCCTGCTGCTTCCCTCCAAAGACCCCTCCCCATGATCCTTCACCTTATCAACGTTCACTTCCTGAGCACCTCCAGGCCCCTGGCTCAGCAAGGAAGATCGAAAGATGAATTAGGCTGAGTCCCAGGCTGGGGAGCTCACAGTGCATTCATGGAGCCCCTTGAAATGGTGAGCCATCAGGTAAAAGACTGTAGGCAGTGCAGTGGGAGCCTAGAGGAGGAAGTGACTGTGGACTAGGGAAGGCTTTAGCTTTGTAGAGATGGCATTTGAGCGGTCTTACAGCTTGAGTAGGAGGCATTTCCCAGGCAGAAGAAGGGAAACAGCTGGAGTAAAAGGCATGGATATGCCTGTGAAAGTAAGTGAAGGTTGTGTTCTGGAATCAGGCCTGAGTGAGAGAATGCAACATCGTTGGGAGGAGAGTTGGAGGGATGCCAAAGAGTCTGTGGAGGGCCTTGAGTGCCGTGTTAAGAAGTCTGGACCTTATTCAGTGGGGCTAGGGGCTTCCAGACTAGGTTCCGTGGAGCCCCATCTTCAGGGGGTCTACATACATGTGAATCCAATTTATTGCCTTTCTTCTTCAAGCTAGGTTTTAAACAATTAAAAATTTGTTATAAAACCCAACACACTCAGATGTGTTATGTGGACATTTTAGCACCTTGGAGTTGTTGTTAGTTGCCAGTCAAATGGGCTCCTACTCATGAGGACCCCACGTACAACGTAACAAAATGTTGCCTGTCCTGCACCATCATCATGGTCGTTGGTATGTTTGAATCCATTGTTTTGTCTATTGTGTAGTGCCTTCCAACTTAGGGGGCTCATCTTCCAGCACTATGTTGGGTAATATTCTGTTGTGATTCATAGGGTTTTCATTTTTGGAAGTAGATCACCAGGCCTTTCTTCCTGGTGGCTTCTGTTCTAGTCTAGGAGCTCTGCTGAAATCTGTCCACCACAGGTGACTCAGCTGGTATTTGAAATACTACAGGCATAGCTTCCAGCATCACAGCAACATGTACGCCATCACAGTACAACAAACTGTTAGACAGGTGGTGGACCCCTTGGAGAATATCAACATATTGTGCTGCAGGTTGGTTGTTTTTTTTTTTTTGTTTGTTTGTTTGTTTTGTTTTTTAGCAAACCTCAGAATAAAGCTTTTCCTGTGATTTGTTTAATAGAAGATTATCTTGTCAAAGATTCTATAGAAGAATCTTGATCAAAAGGGGGAAAATTCAGAACAGAATTTCAGATTTTCCATGGACTCCAGACTTCCTGGAACCATGGAGGATGGATGAACCCCTCAAACTATTGCCCTGAGATCATCTTTTAACCTTAAACCAAAAATATCCCTGAAGACTTCTTAAAGCCAAACAATAGTTTAGCTTAACTAATAAAACATCTCTGCCTTGAGCATTACGCTCTTTTAAGAACTACGTATATGGGATGAAATTGACAACAGCAACTCAAAAGATTAGACAGGAACCTTAGGGGACAGTGAATTTATGTTAATGTGGGAAAAACAACTCAGAAAAGGAGGGTGAGAATGGTTGCACAACTCAAAGAATGTAATCAATGTCACTGAAGTGTACACGTAGAAACTGTTGAGTTAGTGTATGTTTTCCTGTGTATATTCTCATCAACAACAAAACAAATAAAAATTAAAAAAGAAAAATTGGAGAGTGTCTTGAAATTGCAAGGCCTGTAGTTTCAAACAACAAACAAACAAACAAAACCTCTTGCCATCTGTAACCACTTATTGGTGTGAATCAGGACTTCTCAATACCGTGCAACCAAAACCAAACAAACTGACTTTGCAGATGGCACCCTAACCCCCCGTTTCAAATTTGTTGTAATCCAAACAACTGTGTTCTCACCGATGGACTTTATAATGAACATTCATATACGTGTAATACATTTGAATCCGTAAACAGAATTTATACCAATAAAATATGGTAATACCTGGTTCATATGTTGGGGTTCCGCCCAATAACTCATTTGGAGAGAAGGTCATGCTGCTTAGAAAAAAAAAAAGTATGAAAACCATTATGGAGCTATTGCAGGGTTTTTCAGCAGGGGATTAACTTGGTCCCATTTTCATTTTAGAAAGATCACTCTGGGGTGGTATGGAGGATGGACTGGAGAGGGTGAAGCTGGCAGCAGGCAGACCAGTGAGAAGGCCATCCCTGCCTGACGAGGAAGCTGGACTAATGGGTGGTCTGGGGGATGGAGAGGAGGGGAGGGGCATTAGGACTGGGGAGATGAACAGAGCACCAGGACTTAAAATCCATTCCCTCCCCCACACCCCCAAACACTGAGGAACCTGGCAACTCAGGCCCAGTGGTCAGTCATGACCCCTCAGATAGCCCCTAACCTTCCTGGGTTCTTTGTGAGGCAGAGGCTGAGGCTTCCTGGTCCCTATTCTCCTTCCTACAGTAGCCTCTCCTCCCACAGGTTATTTTGGGGGCTTTATGCCTCATGGGCCCCATCAGGGCCTGGCCTGATTTTGTTCTCATTCCCAAAGGCCCTGAGTAAAATATTTAACCCCTGAAGGCCCTAGAAGGTGGGGGGGGGGGGGTGTCACAGGACTTCCTCAATCTAGAGCTAGTCCCTCCTTCTACAGCAGCACTTCTCCCACTAACAGCTTTTTGACTCTGTTTCTACCTTGGGCACAACAGGCAGAATCATGTTGGCCTAAATGAGAGCTCCCCAGGCAGGCCAGGTAGAGCTAGGTTGCTCTCCATAATCCCCCACCCACATTCCACAAGCCAGAGCAATCAGCCTGTAGCCCAGCCCCTGTGGGAGGCAGAGAGAGTTGGCAAGGCCCTGGCTACCTGGAGCCCAGAGCTTCCAGGCTGAGCCCTAGTCTGGAATGAGGGTTGTTCTAACCCAATCCCCAGTCTGGGACCTGGGCTTCTTTCTGATTTCTGGAGGAGCTGTCCCTAGGTGCACCTGACAACACATGACAGGTGGCCTTCCTCTGAGGCCAGACCCAGGAGGGTCTCTAAGTCCTAAGTGCCCTGCCTTCTGCTTTGCTCTGGCCAGTGCCACATTGTCTTGCAATCTCTACTCCTCCGGGGACCTATCTGTTGGGCCTCACTTTGGGGCCGGGTGAAGCACTTACTGTTGACCTAGGCCCCTGCTTAGATGCTGTTGGAAGTCTCCTGAGCAACCGCCTCCTCAACCTCGGCCCTGGCCTCTTTCTCCTCAGCCCCTTTTATCTGCTCCTTTAGCTCTGTGGAGTCTCGCCAAGCCACTCATATGTCCCAGCTAGAATCCATCTTTACTGCAATTGCTCTTGCCCCCTAGGCCTTAGACCCTGCCTCACTGGTACTGTGTGGGAGCAGTCTGAGTGGGGAGACAGGATCTGTCCTTGGGGCCACCAGTCTGAGGAGAAAGAGGGTCCTGCCCTTAGAAGCCTCAGTCTGAGGACATGGCGCCCCTCACATCTGGGTTCCCAGGGTCTCCCTGTGAAGGATTTTGCCTGGTGCCACCCAGTTTCCTCCATGGGAGGGTAGAGCTAGGGAGGAGAGAAATCACGTCTGGTTTCTCCCGAATATGAAACGGTCGTACGGAAGCCATGGCCATGTCCTGGCTCTATCATTTGTTGGCTGTATTACCTTGGGCAAGTCATTTGACCTCCCTAAGTCTCAGTTTCCCCATCTGGAAGATGGGAGGGAGTAACAATACCTACCTCATTGGGTTATTGTGAGATTTATATGGTTAAGTACTTGACTACTAGCCAAAAGACTGGCGGTTCAAACCCACACAGAGGTGCCTCAGGAGACAGACTTGGCGATCTGCTTCTGAAAGGTCACAGCCTTGAAAA
Organism: Dugong dugon; assembly: GCA_030035585.1. NCBI lineage: Eukaryota > Metazoa > Chordata > Mammalia > Sirenia > Dugongidae > Dugong > Dugong dugon. The sequence continues at coordinate 64,695,089 of CM057462.1, read as the reverse complement.
TCCTATAGAACAGTTCTACTCTGCACACATGGGGTGGCCATGAGTTGGAACTGACTCGACAGCAACTACAACCACAACAACAACCAACTTAATGTGCTCACTGCAGTGTATAGTACACAGTAAGTACTCAATAGAAATGTCAAGGGTGATACTCAAAATACTTAATAACTGTATAGCATGGTCATGAACCAATCGTAAATGACCACCAGGTCTTAGAGGTTGCAGGGATTAGGGTCTTCTGGGGGCTATCAAGGATGGGCACATCAGAGGGGCTGCTGTGCAGATAGAGCCTAGTCTTGAGGCCAGAAACTTGGGATCTCATTCTGGCTCTGCCTTAACTTTGCTGTGTGACCTAGGGTAATCCTCTGTTCCTACCTGGGCCTATTTCCCCAGATACTTCTGGGGCCAAGGCAGCCAGGAAATTTTTCTTGCAATGGCCAGAGGTGGGGTGGGATGGTAGCTGGGTAGCTGGCTTAGCCAGAGGGTCCCAGGATTCAGCCGTCTGGCAGGGACTGTGGGACAGAAAGTTAGGAGCGAGACCTTGGCTGATTGCCTGGGCTGGAGTGGCCGGCTTGGGAACCTGCCTGAGGGGGCTGGGAGGGCAGCTGCCTCTGTGTCCTTGAAGAGGTGGTGAGTCTGTCCCTAGGGCAGTGAGCTCAGGGGACAAGGCAAGCTCAGCCTTTGTCTTAAAGGCCTAATGGCTTCCTGGGTTCATAAGAGTGGGTCTGTTCCCCCAGTGCTTATTATCCCTGCCATTCCTCTATCACCTCTTTTCTTTAGGGCTTTTAACTTTTCCTTCTTTGCTTGAATTTCACAGCTGCCGAGGGGGTTAGGAGGTGTCCAGTCCAAAGACACACAAACACACAGCGGTGGTCAGCAACTGTGAGAGGCATTTGGGCTACACTTCGAAGGAGAGATACCTGTCCACTACTGCTGTCTTACACCGACCCTGCTGGCCACATACGCCATCTTGGCTGGGGTTAAAAGTCAAATGCAAGATGAGGTCCACCACACGAGCTTAGAGAACTCGGTCTTCCGTTCCTACTTTAGAGTTGTAAAGCTGCACTGTTCAATAGGGTTGCCTCTATCTACATGGGGCTATTTAAATTAAATTAAAATGAAATACAATTAAAAATTCAGTTCCTCAGTCTCACTAGCCACAATTCAAGTGCTCCACAGCCAAATGCAGTTAGTGGCTACCTCTTTGGACAGCACATATTGTAGAACATTTCTATCATCACAGGAAGTGCTATTGGACAGCGCTCTTCTAAAGAATGGCACCGATCCCAAATCTCTGCCTTGGGAATAGACCATTAGCTTCGTGGGGGCAAGGATCATTTCTGCTGTGTCCCCAGCACAGTGCCTGGCACATGGTGACAGGGCCACTGATTGGGGTCCAGGCTTGACCCCAGAGAGAAACAGTGAAGTTGAATACATGTCTCACAGAGCAATAAGGAGCAGGCCGGAAGGTGAGGTCCACTGATGAGTCTTGCTCCCAAGTTGAGCTTCTCTTTCCTCATCTATGAAGTCAGAATCATGATCCCAGGACTGCTCAGGCCATAGAGAGGTGTGGGACTCTCTGGGTGTCTGTGGACCCCTTGGGCACCCACATCCTGATCCTCCCTGGGGATTATAGAGAATACAGCTTCTATCTGTGGTGGCAACCCCCCCCCCCCATTCCAGTGGTGGTGGGGGAAAAGCTTTGAGACCCTACTAGGACCCTCTTTGATCTAGCCCCTTCCTACCCTTCTGGGCTCATCTACACTCACTCCACAAACGCTGGCTCATCTTTGTGAATGCACTGTGTATGTTTCCACCTCCTCCTGCCTTCCTCCACCGTACTCCCCATTCAAGGCATCCTCCTCTTCCATAATGACTTTCTCTGAACCCTTGTCATCAAGACTTCACTTTCACCTCTATCCTTACACTCATTTCAGTCCTGTTTGCATCCAAGTGACCTGTCTGTGAGTCTGCGTACTCTAGGGGTGGGAACCAAGTGTCTACCAGGAGCACTCTCAGGCAGAGCCCACAGGTTCCTGGCACAAAGAACCTGTAAATGTTTGTCAAATTTGAATCAACCAGAAAATGTTCTCTGAGCACCTACTATCTGTCAAGCAAATTGAACAGATTAGGGCACTGCACTAGAATTTCTACTTCATGTAAAACTTACAGTTTTTGATTCATTGTGAGTACTGTTTCTCATTGAAATACATCATTTAAAAGTTCAGAGACATCCATTCAGTCAACAAAGATTTACTGAACACCTACTATGTGCCAGGCACACTACTAAGCCCTGGACAAATGAACAAGAGAGATGTGATTCCTGCTCCCTCAGAACTTAAAGCCCACAAAGAAAATAATTCAACAAGTAGTCATAATTTAGTGTTAAATTTTATTAAAAGGGAAATCCATAGGAGTGGTAGCAAACCCAGACTAGAGAAGGTGACTTACAGTTTGAGGCCAAAGGCTGAATAGAAGTTAGCTAGATAGAGTCAGGGAAAGAGCATATCAGGTGGAGGGAACATCACATGCAAAGGCCCAGAGAGAAAGTGAGGGAGTGCTCAGGGACAGGAGAAAGGTCCAAATGAGCAAAGCTGTGGAATGGGTAGGCGAGAGTGGAGAGAGAGTAGGATTCTGTCTTGAAGGGCCTCCTATGCCATATTGAAGGTTGTCGACCTTATTCTGAGAAAAGTGGGTACCACGGAAGGGTTTCAAGCAGAGGCGAGCTGTGATCAGGTCTGAATTTTAGAAAAAAAACCCTCTGACATCATTTGGAGGAGAGATTAGGGGTGGGTGATACAGAATAATGCACTGGACTATGACAGTGGAGACAGAAAGATGTGGATGGAGCCTAGAAGGAGAATTGACAGGTTTTGGTGATTAATTGATAAGGAAAAGGAGTTGAGGATGACTTCTGGGCTTCTGGCTTGGGTGTTGGAGTGGACAGTGGTGCTAGCATTGAAGTGATGAAAAGGGGAGAGAATGAGCGGTGGGGGGTGGAGAAAGTGGTGGGAGTTTGGCCTTCAGCATGTCAAGTTTGATTGACTGTTAGCCAACCTGGGCAGTTAGATGTATGTCTGAAGCTCAGGAGAAAGATCTGGGCTGGAGATAAATTTTCTTCTATAATTGTCATGTTTCTAGGCATCATTTCTTCCTAAGGGCATGTAGCTCTCATTTTATAATGGAAACCATCTGGAGACCATCTTGAACATGGGTCATTCTTTGGCTGTATACGTCGTATTCATTTTTCTGTTGTGTCTCGATGGCCTACCGGATTGCAAACTCCCTGAGGGCATGTTATTCCCATCAGACTGTGCTCCTAGGTGGAAAGCCATCATCCCCCACAGTCCCTAGCTGGGTCCTGCACAGAGGGGGTCCTGACCTAGGTCTGCTCCTACCCAAGGCTGAGCCTCTTTAGGGCAAGCGCTGGGCCCGGTCTTCTCCATGTCTCCAGTACCTGGGGGGCCTGCAAATGCACACCTACCTTAGGGGAGGTCTGAGCAACAGCCCTTCCTCCCATGTCTCTGCAGCCTAAGCCTCAGAATGCAGTCACCATTGCTGTGTCTTCCCGAGCCTTGTTCCGCATGGATGAGGAGCAGCGGATCTACACTGAGCAGGGCGTGGAGGACTACGTGCGCTACCAGCTGGAACACGAGAATGAGCCCTTCAGCCCTGGGCCCGCCTTCGCCTTTGTGAAGGTGAGGGAGCAATCCTACCATTAGCCCATACAGTACCTAGAAAAAGGCACTCCCATGGGTATTTGAGGAAGGAAAAGCAGTCCTCTCTGGGCAGACATAACACTGCAGGTGCACAGCTTGGCTAAAGGACAGTCCTTTGTGGATCACAATGATCCCATCCCATTGTGCATGGGGTTGCCATGACTTGGGGGTGACTTGACGGCAGCTAACAACAACAACGTCAGGTAACCCGTCTGGTGAGTGGAACATGGGCTGGCTTTTGACCCTCACTCACCCTTTTGTGTGCCCCTGTGTGGTAAAAACCTGTGCAGCGGTAGAGAACAGCATAATGAGAAGGTAGTCCACGTCCACTGATCTCATCCCAAGCCTGGCCACTGACTCCCCATCCTGCCCCCCTACTCTTCCCAGTAGCTCCCCTCTCGCCCCTCCTCCTCCAACCCTGGCCACCAACTCCAGGTATTAATATCTGGGATCTGAGCGGTGTGTGTCCTCTCCCATCCAGGCTCTGGAGGCTGTGAACAGCAGGCTGCGGGAGCTGTACCCCGATGGTGAGGACCTTTTTGACATCGTCCTCGTGACCAACAACCACGCTCAAGTGGGAGTCCGCCTCATCAATAGTATCAACCACTATGGTGAGCATGAGGGGCTTGGCCATGTGGCACCCTCACCCGACTTCCAGGGACGGGACCACAAGCACAGCAGGGTGAGGTCATACTGGCTGGAACCCCAGGCTCCATGTTGTATTGGTAACCTGGCTCTAGAACAAAACAAAACAAAATGCCCTGATTTGTAGCATTGCCGATTTTCATTCAAGGTATAAATATTCACACCATAGCTAATTTCAAGCTACCAACAGTTGAACAACCTAACTGGCTCCAAAAAATCCTAAATGTTTAACAATTGATCTTGCGAGCCAGTACAACCAGGCTCCAGCACACCACTTCACAGGCAGGAACTGGGCAGAGCACCTGCTGCCTCTGTGTCTCAGTTTCCCTCTCTGCAATGGAGCTAACAAGCCTTATTGGGCCTCTGGGAGGATCAGGGACACTCTCCGAGTGAAAGCACTTTGTGTCTTAGTCCAAACTCTTGATTGAAAGTAACAGACCCTCCAGAGTTGGTTTAAGCTGAAGCAAATAATTTATTAGGTTTACAGGGGTGTAGCTTAGACCACAGGAGCCCTGGTGGCCCAGTGGTTAAACGCTGGGCTACTAACTGAAAGGTCAGTGATTGGAACCCATCAGCCACTCCTCAGGAGAAAGATGTGGCAGTCTGCTTCTGTAAAGATTACAGCCTTGGAAACCCTATGGGGCAGTTCTACCCTGTCCTATGGGGTTGCTATGAGTTGGAATCAACTTGCCGGGTCAATGGGTTAGCTTAGACCACAGGGCAGGAAGTGAAATAGGGCCTCACAAAGGCCTGAATCCAAGTATGAGAAATTGCTTCTGGGCTGTTTTTGTCTCTGGGCCACATGAGCCCTTTTTTCTCCTTCTCTTGGCAAATCTGTTCCTTTTTTTTTTTCTCTCTCTCTCCCCAAATTAGGTCTCTCTGCTTTTCCTGAATATGGCTGAAATTTGCAAGTTTGCAAGTTTGCAAGTCCTTGTTTTAAGCAATCAAGAGAGTTGAATTGGCATTTTTTAATCCTAATTTCAAATTGCTGGGAGTGAGGATGAAATTCAAAATATTTAACCACTTGTGTGACATAGGCTCTGAGCAATCAGAATGGATCCCCCCTGTAGTGCTGGAGCAGGGTCCTGAAGGGCCCCTGCTGAGCCAGGCATTATCCCTTCCAGCGTGGATAAGTGTCCAGGGTGAGGGCCTGGGGTAGTGATAGAGTAACTCAGTGGGCTCAGAGCAACCCCAGCACCTATGCTTATGGGTCAAACCAAGCCAGTTGCCATGGAGTTGATGTCAACTCATAGTGACCCCGTGCCTGTCAAAGTAGAACCGTGCTCCATAGAGTTTTCAATGGCTGAGTTTTTGGAATTAGATTGCCATGACTTTCTTCCAAGATACTGGAAAAAAAAAAAACAAAAACAAAAAACCGTTGCCATCACAGGGTAGAATCAAAATACCGATCTTTTGGTTAGCAGCCAAGCTCTTTACTGTTGGCACCACCCAGGGACCCCATACTGATGGGTATTAGCTAACTATAAACCCAAGCTAGGAAAAAGAATCTGATTGGCCCAGCTTGTGTCAGGTGTTTGTCTTTTATCCAGTCAGCTCTGAGCAGGAGGGCAGGATCACATACCACAGTCACGGCTGCAAGCCCCACTTCTTGCAGTACTATGATTCATTGGCAAGAGGGTGTTACTAAGGACCAGGCAATTGCTCCAGAGGGATGATTTCAGGGATGAAGGATGGAGAGGCTCAGAGAAGAGGAATGCTGGCCTAAAAGTACCCAGAGAATCACTCTGCCCTCCACCATCACCACCACTCAGAACCAAGATGGTGCCCTTTGGACACAGGGGCTATTGTGAGGCCCTTCAGGCAGACCTGGCCTCACTTCAGTGCTTTCTACCTCTTCTCCAGACCTGTTCATCGAGAGGTTCTGCTTGACGGGTGGGAACAGCCCCATCTGCTACCTCAAGGCCTACCACACCAACCTCTACTTGTCAGCTGATGCGGAAAAAGTGCAGGAAGCCATTGATGAGGGTACGTCAGACTGGGGAGGGAGTATATGGGAAGTCTGACAAAGAGGTCCCAGAGGTGGAAGGGCTGGTCCTAGAGCTCTGAGCAGGTGCTGGGGGTTGCTATAGTAACTGGAAGGGGTGGCAGTGCCTCCTAATTCCTAATGACCTGTCCTGTAAACTCTGAGAATATGTCCCCACCTATCCCACTCTCCTACCCCCTGCCCTACTATGTTGAGGAGGCTTTAACTCATCAGCATCTCCCAGTCTACTATTTCCATGGAAATCCTCCTTAATGCCCAGACAGCCACTCCTTTCTAAGATTCCTTCAGGTCAGCCCAGGTGTTCTGATTCCTGTGTGACGTTGGTCAGCTTCTGCCCCTCTCTGGGCCAATGGGGAGGGACGTATGTATCCAGCCCAGCCTGAATGGTGGGCCTGGGAAATGACCAGCATCTCCAGAAGCTGAGCTGGCCAGTGCTGGGGTGAGGTTAGGAGACCCAGCTACAAGTGCTGACAAAGAGACTCTCCCCCTCCCCCACCACGTGTCTCTTTTATGGGGCAGTTTTAGGTGACAGCATAGTCTCAGTCCTCTCAGCAGGGTGCGTGTCCCTATTGCACCTGGAAGAAAACAAGCCCACAAAGAAGGAAAGACTGACCAGCTACCTGAGAGTGCTCCTCAGGCCAAACACTAGTGGTGGGTTTCTTTATCAACCAACAGTATATTCATTTTTCTCTTCCTCTTCCATGCTGGCTCCTGCCTGGAAGCCTGGCCTCTCTCCTTGCTGCCTTACTCCTCTGAGCTGCTTGGGAGCTCCAAAAGGCTTTCTTTAACCAGGAACCAAAAGCCATTTTCCTAGACAAATGGCGCACCCTCCGGTCAAGGCCTCCCCGCTAGTGTGTATGTGTGACTCTATGTGTCTGTAATTTGACCTCGGGCTAGGGAGAAGGGGAGTGGTTGGGAAGGGGCCCTGCTCAGGGTGAGGTGGTTCTGGTTCATCTTGGCTCCAGCGTTGGCAGAGCTGAGCAGGTGTTTGGCCTGAAACCCAGTGCCTGCTCCTGCTTACAGCATCCTCCTATAAAGAACTGTGAGGCTGGCCCTGCTTACCAGTCCCCCCAAACCTCTTCCTCAGCCCAGCCCCTATGATCCTAGATTCCCAAAGAGCAGGGTGGAACTAGAGTTCGGAGAGATAACAAGGGGGTTTCCAGCCTCCTAGAACTTGCTGTCTGTTGTCCAGAGCAGCTCTAGCCTGGAGCCTGGGTCCCCAACAGGCACCCTTGATGCCCTGGAGAAGTCCAGGGTTGCAGAGAGTCCGTGCACAGTCAGATGTAGCTAGTGCTGCCTGCCATGACCATCTGTGTTGTCTCAAGGAACCCTGAATGGCTAGGTTGCCTCAGTAGGGCATGCCTGGGCGCCATGGTGGCAGTAGACCAAGGGTGCCCACACCCACCCCACCCTAGACTGCACCCTAGGATCTCAGCCCCAGACAGAGCTGAAGAGGCCACTAATTCTGCCTACACCCAGAGAAGGTGAATAACTTGCCAGAATCAATAGTGAGGGAGAACCTGAGGCCAAGCCAGAGTCAGGGCCTCCTCCCAGCCCCCTGTATGTCTACATGGGAACCTGCAGAGAACCCTTGGCAGAGAGCAGCGGTCTGCGGGACCCTCCAGCCAAGACTGGTATTCAGCTGGTACGCACCAGCCTGGCCTTACTAGGTATTTAGGTGTAGAGATTCCTCCACATCATTTTGGTCAATAGCTCCTGCCCTGAGCCCTCTGACTATCCCCCTGCTACCCCGGGACCCCCCCCACCGAGACCTCCCCACAAAGCAGCAACTAAAGGGGTAACCCTAACATAGGCAGGGCCCTCAGAGCCCTGCTTCATAGTGATAGCCAGTGTCCACTCCTATTGGTCAGTGTCCATGTCCTCCCTCTTTTCACATATCTTGAAAATTAGCCCACATTAGCTATCTTAGTTACCTGGTGCTGCCTTAAGAGAAACACCACAAGTGGGTGACCTTGTGAACAGAAATTTATCTTCTCACAGTTCAGGAGACTAGAAGGCTGAATTCAGGGCATGGCTCTAGGTGGAAGTCCTTCCTTGTCTGTTTCGGCTTCTAGTAGCCAGCCATTGTGGGAACTCCTGGGCTTGCAGATGCATCTATGTGTATGTCCGTCTCCATATGGCATCTGTCTTCCCCCTGTGTGTGGCTCTGTGTCTAGTCTGCTTTTTTACAACTCAGACATGATTAGGTTTAGGACCCACCCTACTCTGGTACGATCTCATTAACTTAACAAAAGAAAAAAGCCTTGCTTCCAAAGCGGGTCATATTTACAGGTACAGGAGTTAAAATTTCAACACATATTTTTTGGGGGGACACAATTCAGTCCATAACATCAGCCTGGCACTAAGTCCTGGGTAAGCAGGTGGGGCAAGGATAACCTGAGATAGCCCTCCCCTGCCCCCATGCAGCTGAGGTGGTTTCCAGGAGGGCCCCTAACGCCCAGCCAGGGCCAGCCAACGCTTGCCTCTCTCCGCCCAGGGATTGCAGCTGCCACCATCTTCAGCCCCAGCAGAGATGTGGCTGTGTCCCAGACCCAGCTGCGCGTGGCCTTCGACGGGGACGCCGTGCTGTTCTCAGACGAGTCGGAGCGCATCGTCAAAGCCCATGGGCTGGACAGATTCTTTGAGCATGAGAAGGCCCATGAGAACAAACCCTTGGCCCAGGTGCTCCACATAGTCCCTGGAACCCCAAGTGGAGCAAGGCAGCGCCCCAGAACTTGCCCTTGGACTGAGCCTCAGCCCAGAACCAAACCCCAGGCTCAGCCCAGAATCCAGCCAGGTCCCCTCAGCAAGCTTCCAGCCCTCATCCCTCTCGCTTGGCCCCGACTCTCCATCCCTTCATCCTCGCTCACTGAAGCCCTACCCTCCTTACCTTCCATCCTCTCTCTAAGGCCCTCTCTGAAGCCCCCCCTTCTTTGCACCTCCAATCCCCTTTCTGAGGTTCCCATTGATCTCTGAAGCCCCATCCCTTTCTGAGGTCTCCATTCCATCCCTGAATTCCACATCCCCCACCCCCCCACCCCCGGCCCACTGAAGCCCCATCTCCTCTCTGAAGCTCCCATCTCCCCTTTTTAGGCCTCCATTCTGTCTCTGAAAAGCCTCTATCACCTCACTGAGACCTCCATCCTCTTCCTGAGCTCTCTACCCCCTCCCTGATGCCCCATCCTGCTTCTGGAGCCCTCATCCCCTCTTTGATACCCCTACTCCCTCTCTGAGATTCCCTCACCCCTCTGAGTAAGGCCCCATCCCCTCAAGAAGCCCCTGCTCCCCTCACTGGAGGAAAGGACTGGCACCCCTTACTGAGGCAGGGAGGCCCAGCTGGGTGTGGGGTCTGGAGGACTCTCACCAGCCCTCCCCACCTCCTGCTATCCATCCTTTGGTCAGGGGGCTCAGGGACCCTCACTCATCCTCAGACTGCTCAGTGTCTCCCTGAGGGCAGAATATGCCCTGGAGCTTGCTGGAAACTCCCAAGGGTTGGAGCTGTTGGGATTCTCCAGCCCTCCTGGGAGCTGCTCTTTGTGCTCTGAACAAAAATCTGGGTGCTCAGTCATCCTAGAGCCCCTCTCTGCCACGAGCTCAGCAGGTCCCAGGGCTTCAGTGTGGCTCCAGAGTGTTCGTTTCACTTCCGTTCTCGCTGGTTCCCTCTGAAATCCTTGGGAACCCAGGGCAGGGTAGTTTTCGCACTCCTGGGAAGAGGCCCAGGAGACCACTGCTTGCTCCAGGTCACCCAGCAAGTGAGGGGTCTCTAAGATTAGAAACCCACCTTTCCTTATTTCCAACTGCTGTTACAGTTTTCTTCTTCATCATCGTCAGGTTCTTTACTCACAAGTCCTCATTAAGTTTCATTGTTCTGAGCACTGTGAGAATAAATCCCTTCCTTCACCCTACGGTGCTTGAGCATGATACCCTGAGACACCTGTGTGCCCGATGAGCAGGGCTGATATTCAGCAGTTACACATCAGTCCATCTGTCCCAGTTGTTCACAGCTGGAGTCTATTCTGATTGGAGGGTACCCATGCTGTCGTTGTTCAATATTTTTAATATCCTCCCCCTGATGGGCACAGACGGCCACACTTGTAGAGCTACAGGGAAGACCCCCATGTACCTGGTGGGCACATGGATGGACATACATAGTTACAGTTGCCCTGGTACAGTGATGCTGACCCAGATGGTCTTAATCACGTACTACAGACACCCAGACTTGCATAGATGCCTACAGTCCCATGATGCACACAGTGCCTCCAGGAGGCATGCTGTTGTCATTGTTGTTAACTGCTGTCAAGTTGACCCTGGACTCATGTCCACCCCATACACAACGGGAGGAAATGCTGCCTGGTCCTGCATCATCCCTATGATTGGTTGTGGATGGGATTGTTGCAATCCGTAGGGTTTTCACTGGCTGATTTTCAGAAGTAGATCACCAGGCCTTTCTTCCTAATCTGTCTTAGTCTGGAAGCTCTGGTGAAACTGGTTCAGCATCATAGCAACACACAAGCCTCCACTGACAGATGGGTGGTGGCTGCACATGAGGTGCATTGGACAGGAATTGAACCCAGGTCTCCTGCATGAAAAGCGAGAATTCTACCACAGAACCTCCACGCATAGCAGAACCAAAAGATTTAGGGAGCCCAAGAAGCTGTCCCACCCCAAACTGCACGACATTAACGTTTAAGGGAGGGAGCCCAGCCGAAGGGGAGGGACATGTTTGGGAGAGGGATGAGCTCACATGTTCCTTTGCCTTCTCATAGGGCCCCCTAAAGGGCTTTCTGGAGGCGCTGGGTAGGCTGCAGAAGAAGTTCTACTCCAAGGGCCTACGGCTGGAGTGCCCAATCCGCACCTACTTGGTGACAGCGCGCAGTGCAGCCAGTTCCGGTGCCCGGGCTCTCAAGACCCTGCGCAGCTGGGGCCTGGAGACAGATGAGGCTCTGTTCCTGGCTGGAGCACCCAAGGGCCCCCTCCTCGAGAAGATCCGCCCACACATCTTCTTTGATGACCAGATGTTCCACGTGGCTGGGGCTCAGGAGATGGGCACGGTGGCTGCCCATGTGCCTTACGGTGTGGCACAGACACCCCTGCGGACTGCAGTGACCAAGCAGGTCCCACCTGCCCAGTAGCTGAGTGGCCAGTTTTACCAAGCCACATGGCTCCAGGCACGGCTCCTCATCATACTTTGACACCCCGTCTAGCGGGCCCCACTAGTTTCTCGTCACTCTGCCCTTCCACGTGTCTGTCCTCATCCCTGTCAATGAGGCACATGTAGGAACGGATGCAGAAGGGGCTGGCATTCTCATCATCCCTCCTTTTGGGCAAGCGCTGTGCCATGATCCTGGTACGGAAGTGAGACTGTGCAGACTAGCTGGATTTCAGTGGGAAGCTGATGCGACTGAGGATGGGGGTGTCAGAGAAGCCAGGATGCCTGCAAGGGGGCTTGGAGTGAAAACTAGCGCCACACTGCTTTGAGAGAGAGAGACTCTAACTTCTAAGGTCTGTCCTGGCTTTAACTGCATGATTGAGTAAGTCCCTCCCCTTCATGAGCCTCAGTTTCCCCATCTTTTAGTTCGTTTTCAAACTCTCCTTTAACTAAAGCAGCTTGATTTTATAAGATCGCCCTCTTGGAAGGAAGCATTCTATGCCAGGGCTGCTGCTAGTATGTATGGCACTTTTGTGCAAATTACAGAAAGATGCCCTCTCTAGGCAAATTAGTTACAGAAAGGCGGCCCTTCTTCTGGGCTGGCCCAGATCCATTCTGGGATACACAACTCGGTCAGCAGAACACAGGCTAGATTTTAGCTCAGAGGCATTTGTCAAATGGGCAAAATTCACAACCGTCCACGGCAGCCATATCTGTAATTTTCAACGTTTGGAAACCACTGGACAAGGTGACCTATCTGCTTCTTGTACTTGTAACTTCCTGTGATTCTCTAGTCCTGGTAATCAGGGGTCAGCTACCTGGTGAAGAGTTTGTGAAGAGGAGCTTGGGCAGTGACTTTAACCTGCATGCAAACACTCCTCCAACCAGCAGGGGAGGCCGCAGTTTCTTCCTGGGGAGGAGTTTTAGAAGCTGTCTGCTCAGTGTGCTTCCTTTGCTTTTCCTTTGAGCCAAAGTTCAATTGTTCCTGCCTTCCAAGCAGGGGTCTATTAGTGTTAAATTGCTGAATGATCTCTCACAGCTGGCTATAGAAACTGTGCTGGCCAACAGAGACCACTAATTGGGGCCACGCCTTAAGCATCTCCCAGGGCAAGGTACCCTACCTGCCCCCCCTCCCCCCTAGTTAGGCCTCTGCTTCCAAACTCCTTATGTCAGTCCCTCCCAGCTGCAGTGGAGTGGATTCCAAGTCATGGCAACCCCATGTGTGTTGGGTAGAACTGTGCTCCATAGGGTTTTCAGTGGCCAGGACTTTCTTCCAAGGCGCCTCTAGATGGACTCCATCTGCCAACTTTTAGGTCAGCAGCCGAGCACATTGACCGTTTCACCACCCAGGGACTCCATGTCAGCCCCTACACCCAATTATTGCATCCTGCTGTGCTGGTTCGTCCAGTTCTGCTAAGCAGCTCTGCCAGTGGGGAATGAGGCGAGTATCTGTGTTTACTGTTGTGGCCCCAAATGCAAGGGGAGAAAGTTCAGTGGCTGAAGTGGGAGGTTATCCAGGCTGAGCCAGAGGGTAAGGTCCTGCCTAGGGGGAAGTGCGAAGTAGCCTAGTCAGTGCTGACGTGTGAGGAGGTCTTATCTGAGACAAAAGATACAGAGGTTGCGACCAACTAGACAAGAAGGAGCCAAGTGTGTGCCAGCAAAATTCTCCAGCTATGGAGCTGTGAGAGGAAGGCCAAGCAAGGCTGCCCAGGGACATAGTGAGCTCTCCGTCACTGGAACGCTGTGGAAGGGATTCCAGGATAAGGCAACCTCTCCCTGAGAGATGCACTAGGATCCTTCACCCTTGCAGAGCCCCAGCAGCACCCTACGGTGCTTCTTCCCCACTTGCTGGGCGAACTCTCACTACTTGATGAATCATCTCTTCCTTTGTTGACCATCCCTGGCTCTCTCCGGAGGGAGGGCAGAAGTCCCAATGGCTGGACCCCCAGGAATACCAAAAAGGGGTGAGCAGACGTCTGTGTGTGGGATTGATTGTCCAGCTCCCGGGTGGGAACCTAGCTGTGAACAAGTACTTGGTGAAGGAGCTTGGAGGAGTATGGAGGACAGCTGGAGTGCTTGTGGGGGCAGGGGAGCGGGGGATGGACAATGTAGGACCTGACCTCTGTTCCTTTGGGAACTCAGCCCAGGGTCTGAATGGGCACAGGTTCTGAGCAGCATGGGGCAGGGTGGTAGTTTCAGAAAGATAATCCAGGAAGGGGAAAAAAATGAGAAGACAGAGGTGGTTCTCAAAATGAGCAATAGTTGGGCTCGAAAAGAGGTGCTGGGCTGGGCTTTCACCGCCAGTGCTGGAGGCCTCCTGGGGAGGAAGGGATGGCTACGCTGAGTGGCTGGGGCAGGCACCCATACTGACTGCCTTATCAGGGGCTACCCTGCGGTATTACACCCAGAAGGGCGTGTGATGAAGATATCTTTGCACAAGGTCATTTCCATCCCACAGCCAGGATCCTTCTGGCCAACAGAGGAGGCCTCAGGGCAGAGGGCCTGGTTTCCAGCTTGCTCTGCTGCAAGTGCTCCACGCCCAGCCAGAGATACCATGAGACCTATGAACAGCCTCCAGAAAATGAAAAGGAAGTGAGAGAGGGAGCTCGGCCCCAGAGTCAACTTTGATCTTTGCTGAACCCCAACCAGGTCAGAATTGCCCCCTCGGATGAACCTCCAGGGCTCACAGAGTTCTTGTCTGTAAGAAACCTGCAGGGCTGGGCACAGCCCAGGCTGAAAGAATGGCATTAGTCTGCGTGACCAGGGTGCACACATGGACTGCAAGGGCAGTACCAGATGTCACCTAATTAAGATAAATTCCAGGGACTCTGGGACCCATGTGGTCCCATCCCCAGGTCATAGTGATGAACACTCAGGAAGCAGGAAAAGAGAATGCTGGGAGCAGCAAGATAAGGTGCCATGAAAGTCTCGATTTCACTGGACTGCCATTAATAGAAGTGGACAGCCCTGGGCAACGGAGAGACATTAAGGATGCAAATTCTATTACTGAAACCATAAATGAGCATCTCAGAATTGGGAAAAAGCTTTCAGCGGCTGGCATAAAAGACCAGAAGGCCTGGGGGCAGGCTTAGGAAGCAGCCAGACAAACCTTCTGATCGTTTCAAGCGGCGAGAAGAGCCCCGCAGTGACAAGCATTGCTTACTGTATCACCAGGTGAATTAAAAACCAGGTGAGCACCGAAGCTCCAGGCCCAGCTGTGAACGGCAGCACAGGGGCAGAGCTGCTTTAGCTGAAAGCACTGCTTCCCCAACAAGTCCTGCCGAACACTGGGCCCAGGAAACGCCAGCCAAGTCCCAGACCCAGTGGAAATTGCTAAGAGAAACAGAAGCTGTTACTAAGCACTGAGACCGCTAAGATCATTGCCAAACAGCCCCCTCCCCTTCCTGAGATCCCAGTCAGAGTGGCAGGGACGCAGTGGACTAAGCCAGTAGAAACCGAAACCAGCGAGAAGTTCAAGTCCAAGATGGATCTGGCATAATAATGAGTTGTTATTGTTGTTGTTAGGTGCCCTCCAGTCGGTTTTTGTATAACAAAACGAAGCGTTGCCTGGTCCTGCGCCATCCTCACAATCGTTGCTATGTTTGAGCCCACTGCTGCAGCCACTGTGTCACTTCATCTTGTTGAGGCTCTCCCTCTTTTTCACTGACCCTCTGTTTTACCAAGCATGATGTCCTTCTCCAGCAATTATTCCCTCCTGATGATGTGCCCAAAGTAAGTGGGGTGAAGTCTGGCCATCCCTGCTTCTAAGGAGCATTCTGGCTGGACTTCCTCCAAGACAGATTTGTTCATTCTTCTGGAAGTCCACGGTATCCTCAATATTCTTTGCCAACACCACAATTTGAATGTGTCAATTCTTCTTTGATCTTCCTTTGAGTCTTTGTTCTTCCTTCTATATGATGCGATTGAGAATACCTTGACTTGGGCCATGTGCACGTTAGTCATCCATATGACATCTTTGCTTTTTAACACTCTAAAGAGGTCTTTTGCAGCAGATTTGCCCAATGTAATGCGTCATTTGATTTCTTGACTACTGTTTCTATGGGCATTGATTGTCGATTCAAGAAGAATGAAATCCTTGAAAACTTCAAATTCTTTGCCAATAATAATGAGTAATAGGACTGTTATTCAACTGGTATGCACCAGTACAGCCAAATTATTGTAATATTCCAGAACAGTTGGTAAAAAGTGCTACTTGGAGCCCCCTGAGTTCCCATCCATGGCCCCAGCTGCCCTGGCCTTCCACTGTGAACCCACGATCTTCCCATAAGCCAGCAAAAGGGGCCTCCCGGACCCTCCCCCAGCACTGTGGCCAGTGTCCACTCTGTTTGGAGATGCCCTGGCCATGCTGGTTGAGAGAGGTAAAGTAATTGGCCACAAGTCACACAGCTAGTAAGTGGTAATGCTGAGACTCAAACTCATGTCTGTCTGATGCCCAGAGCCAGACTCTTAACCATTATGCCATACTTCCCAGACATATGCATAGAGGTGGCAAGAGAAGGTTCATTCTGAGGATTTCACCAAAGAAGCTAACCTGACATCATCAGTTAACAGCAGAGTTGAGTTGTTGCAATAGTGACCTCAATCCTGAAGATATTTATTATCTGGCCTTTTATGGAAGCAGTTTGCCGATCTCTGTGCTAAGGCAAACATACCGTGCCCACTCCCCATGGGACAGACCAGGTTACATCCACCGAAGCATTCAAGAGCAGAGGCTGGCTCCAGTGTGGAGGGAAATTGGCGTGGGGGCATCATTAGAGCTGCAGAGAATTGCAGGCAGTAGCAAAGTTCCTTGATGTTAAACAGCAGACCCTTGGCATTTGAGGATTTAAGATTTCAAGTTTTGATTATTTTCAAGTGACCCAGGGCCCATTGTAATTTGAAAGTTTGTTGATGCACAAATGTGACCTGAGCATCTTCTCCCACGCTGAAGGTTGAGGGGGTGGGAGCGTGTCCCTTGGCTAGGGATGAGCCCAGCTGCTTCTCGGTGTGGCTTTGCTGTTCTGTACTCATCACTGCCCACGTGGTACCTTTTGGGAAGTGATAAGTGCTGCTAGATGGATGGGTCTTAGCTAAATATAAGTTTTGGATAAAGTGAAGTGCCCAGTATTGACTAACAAGTCATCCAATGTTCTCTGTGGAAGTAAGGGCAAGCTCTTCATGAAGAATATCCCAGAAAGGGACTTAGGCAGTTTAGAAGTTACTGATCAAATGAGAGAGAAAACGCCCATAAATGTTGGAATGGCGGTTTTCTTGTGCTATAAGGCTGTGGACATCAAACATACATGCCCTCCTAATGGAACTGTGGATCAGGAGAAATCTTTTTGTTAGCTGCCGTTTGACTTGGCTCTGACTCATAGCACCCTTATGTATAACAGAATGAAACATTGCCTGGTCCTGTGCCATCCTCACAATCGCTGGTATGTTTGAGCTCATTATTACAGTTATTGCATCAGTCCGTCTCATTGAGGGTCTCCCTCTTTTGCTGAGGTGGAGAAACCTAGGGTCCTGCAAATTTAGGGATTTACAAAGGTTCCAGGATCCACTGCAAGAATGGCAAGTGTGGAAGCTGTTCCACCTACAGCCGTGGTTACTGTCATTGTTCCATTGTGGTCCTCCTCTCCGCTAAGCCCACACTTATCCTCAGAATCCTTCTCAACCCAGGATTCCAGGCAGCCACTACCAATGGGTTGGGTTGGCACAAAAGATGAAACCTATATTGCCATCCCTCTTGGTGTTCGGTATTGCTTTCCAGGAGACATCAGAGCCCTGGATGTTCATTCTGTGATGTCACAGTGCAACTTTAAGAATACTAGGGTCTCACCCCACTTGGACAGAGCCCAAGTAGGCAGGAGAATGGCATACTGTGACTAGCAGCTTCCCTGAAAAAGATGCCTGAGAAGTAGTGCCCTCATTTTACCCAGTCTGGAAGTAAAGTACAAATACCCCTTCCACCAGTAGGTGGCACTGCAGGCCAGCACGCAGCACTGGCTGTGGGGGTAGTTTTATTCACTGGTTTTCTTTTTCGTCCTTCGATGCTACTTGGTGCTGTGTGGGACTTTCCCCCCAGGTAGCTCTAAACACCAAAAAACCAAACCCATTGTCATTGAGTCGATTCCGACTCATAGTGACTCTATAGGTAGCTCTAGCCACTGAAAAGGACTTGAGAGGTGCTCTGAAAATGTTTGCTAAACAAACCTGTGTGACAAGCTGATGATTCTTGTCGATAACCACTGTGATTGTGTGTGGATGCACACACATATAAGTGTATGTGCCAGGATAAAAGCTGTGAATGCATGTGTATGTGGGTGTGTATAAGGGATCGGGTATCTCTGCTGATGACTCTGTGTGTGTGTGTATGTGTGTGTGTGTGTTGTTCTGTGCTGTTGAGTCCATTCCAACTCACAGCGACCCTACAGGATGGAGTAGAACTGCCTGTAGGATTTCCTAGGCTGTAATCACAGATTGCCAGGTCTTTTCTTCTGTAGAGTGTCTGGTGGGTTCAAACTGCTGACCTTTCAGTTAGCAGCCAAGTGCTTAACCATTGCACCACTAGGACTCCTTTGTGTGTGTGTAGTTGTGCGTGCATATGCACACGTGTGTCCATACACCTGAGTATAAGTGTATATGGGATGGCTGTCTCTGTTAGCTGAGGGTCCTGGGCCCCACATACTGACCACCAGCCCTGCTTCCTGGGACTAGTTCTGGCTCTTCCATCATCTCATGGACATTTGCACATGTGTAGCATGGGGGCACTGAGGCCCAGTCCCTTAGTCTTTCTCTCCAACTTCAAGCCTGTGGCCAACAAAGGCTTGGCGGCTAACTCTCTGCCTCCTCTACCACCGCTGTAGCCTTGGGAAGGAAGTGGTAGAATCACTGCCAGGATACCCCTCTTTGCTGCACCCATCTCACCATCTCTACCTGTTTTCTTCTCTCTCCTTGACAGTCCAAGGGCCACCAAATACAGCTGGACAGATTGCACACTGCACAGACCCCGAGGGAGCCATAGACACTAACTGACAAGAGTGGTACCTCCTAGGCACCGCATAACCTGCCAACCATATGTACACAGCTGCCCTGGTCATCTCACGGTCATGGCTGGGAAAGCTGCCTTCCTCCCTGCCCTCTGGCCTAGCCCAGCCTGGGCTGCATTCTTTCCTCTGCTTGGGTATTCTAGTCTGGCCCCAAAGTGACTTACCCTTGGCCTTGATCAGGAAGTACCTCCCTGATGGGCCACCCTTCAGAGGCCTTTGGGGTTCAATTTATGAAAGTGAAATATGCTGGAAACTCTTCAGTTGCTTATCATTGCCAAGTGAGAGACCCTTGTGAGACAAACCAAAGCTCTGCAGACTGGGGTCACTGGCCCCACACTCCTGGCCTGCAGGTGAATACGCCGCCACGTACCAACTGTTACTGTGGGTCTGCTGCTGAATTAGGGGCAAGACCTCAAGGCCAGAGTTGTAGCTGACACCAAGCAGAGAATCACCAAGGTCACCACAGACTGGGTGCCTGGGCCAGGGGTCACAAACCCCAGTGCCTACAAGGGCCAGACAGGAAACATAAAATGAACAAAGAGGGCCAGGCAAGGTCTTTAGTGAAGTGGAGCACACATACTCTGTCATTTGATACAACTGCTGCCCTTTGGGAATGTGGGCGGGTGTTGTCAGATATCCCACCCCATCTTTCAAGAGAAGCTAGAAATCTGGGTTTCTAAATGTTGACAACTATTTTGAATTTAGAAAACGCTGTGCAGGCCAAATAAAACACATTTGTAGGCTACATCCGGCCCTCGGGTCTCCAGTTCGCAACCCCTGGCCCAGGCCCAGTGAATTGTGTTTTTCAGACCCAAGAAACTGAGAATGGGAGGATATCACACTCAGACTCAAAGAGTTTAGGGTATTTAAGAGACCTTAGAGATGATCTAGTTCAGCCCTACGTGTGGAACTCTGTACGTACAAACTTCTTTATTAACTTAACAGCGCACATATCCTTAACTTCTGGTTCCTACGAAGAAACATCTCAATACCCCAGATTAGAGCAAGGATTAAAAGTGATACCTGGGCACAGAAATACTGTGCTTATATCTTTACCTGTCAGAGCCCTATTTGCTTTATTGTAGCTCTGTTTCTATCTTCTTCTAATATGGGCTGTCCCAGTCTTCCTCATAACCTAACCTCTCTGGGTTGCTTTTTATGGGAAACTTCCTAAGTGCCTCCATCCATGGTTGGAGCATATGCTTCTTCATCTGTGTGACTTCCCTTGCCTGGGAAGAAGACTGCTCATACTTTCCCCAGCTTTGCCCCCTTCGCCTGCTGTTAGACTCCCTATAGCTCCAGGTCTGTCTGTTATTTCCATTGCATTCTGTTGGTCAAAGCAAGACACAAAACTAAACAATTGTTCAGTTAAGTGAGTAAAGAATACTCTTTATTAGCATTTTTTATAGTAGTATGTATATAAAAGGATATATGCCTAGGAAGACAAACTAAAAGTAAATTTATTTCATAGTTACAATGTCGGTTTCTATGGTGATTGACAAAAGCATGAAGAAACTTGGGTTCTGGCCCCATGAAATTAATTTAAACTATGAGAGAGACTTAAGCCCATACTATTAAGATGAAGGAAGCGCTTGAATAATTCCAGTCAAGTCTATAATTTGAAATAAACTGCCTTTTGAAGAGCTAAAAAAAAAAAAAAAAAAAGAATGTTCACCATGAGCATTGTGCTCTTTTAAAGAATTATCTATATAAAATCAAATTGTCCACAATAACTCTAAAGCATAGCTGAGATGTTTAGGGGGTAGTGAGTCTAAGTCAATGGTTGTGAAACAATATGGGTAGAAATAGCGAGAATGGTGACATACTATGAAGAATGTAAACAATTATTGAATCATACATGCAGAAACTGATGAATGGATGTATGCTCTGCTGTGTATATTTTCACCAAAAAAAAAAGCAAAACACAAACATAACTGATATTCAAGAAGTGAGAAATAGACTCTGTCTTAGTTATCTAGTGCTGCTATAACAGAAGTACCACAAGTGGATGGCTTCAACGAAGAGAAATTTATTTTCCTCACAGTAAAGTAAAGGCTTGTGGTGGCACTGGCCCAAGTCACAGAACAAAGGGTGCTCATGCTTGTCAGTGGGATCCCTCTCACTCCTCACGCTTGTCCTATACCTTAATTTTACAACACAGGCTTCTGCTTCTCAAAAGTCCATTCAAATAAACAGAAGACATTTTTCATAAACATTCTGTGTTGTTTATCTCCCCACCACTGTATTTACAAACTGGCTCATGGCACCCTCAGGAAATGCTAACTGGGACATAAGTAGTAAGCAGGCCTGGGACCAGGTCCATCCACTGGTGACAGGATCTCTCTGAAGAGCCTCTCCTCCCACAGGAAGACCACGCTGAGGGGAGGTTCTCGATGAATGGCAGCCTGAGCCCACCAGGAGGCAAACTCCCCCCTGAGTGCTGCAGACACGGACTCAATGTTCCCATTTGGAACTTTGAGGGGTGGGGATGGAGTGGGAAGAAGAGAGGATGAGAAAGGATATGAGATGGGGTGGAAGGAAGTAACTCAGACTCTAGCCCCAGTCCTCACAGAATCCTTCCTGCACCTCAGCCCTCCCAACCCAAGGCTGATGCTTGACATGCTAAGCCTTCTACACCTTTCCACCCACTACCTCATTTCTCCTGCCCATTCTTCTTCCTCTCCATCTGCTGAGGCCCTGTCAAGGCTCATCTTAAACACAACTTCCTCAACTACGCTTCCTCAAAATTCTATATCTGATGAGGGACAGATCACTTATTCCTTGAATAATATTTAGGTCCATGGCTATTTCTCCCATAGCCCAAAGGAGTGTCTCCAGCTTCCATTTGGTGTCCCCAAACCTCAGTAGATGTCAATAAATGTGCCTATAACTGAATGACTGAGTTCAGCGCTGATAGGACTGGGCCAGTTGTTTGTGGCCAGTGTCATGTCTGAATTGGTTAGAAAATATTTTAAATATCTCTCCTGAAAAATTACCAAAGGATCACCCGTGGCCTATTTGGGCAGGAAACCAAAGGCATGGGGATCTCATGGTGTATCAGTTGTCTATTGCTGTGTAACAAATTCCCCTAAAATTTAGCAGCTTAAAACAACAAACATTTATTATCTCACAGTCTTTGTGGGGCAAGAATCCAGGAGCAGTTTAGCTGGGTGGTTCTTGTTCAGAGTGTCTCATGAGGTTGTAGTCAAGCTATCAGCTGGAGCTGCAGTCAAGGCTTGACTGAGGCTGGAAGATCCTCTTCCAAGATGGAGCACTCACGTGGCTGTTTGCTGGTGGCCTCAGTTCCTTGCTGGCTGTTACAGAAGGGCCCCAGTCCTTTGCCACAGGTTACCTGAATGTCCTCACAACATGGCTGCTGGTTTTCCCTGGAGTGAGTGATCTAAGAGAAAGCAGAAGCCACACAGTCTTCTTATGACCTAGCCTTGGAAGTGACATATCATCACATCTGCCATATTTTATTGGTCACACAGACCAACTTGATACAGTGTGGGAGTGGACTACACGAGGGCATGAATACCAGAAACTGGGTATCATCAGAGGCCGTCTTGGAGATTGGCCACCACATATGATTATATCCCCATCAGCCTGTTATAACCAGGGTTATCTTAACCATTCCCCTACCTCCAGGCAAGACTAGACCCAAATTTGCCTCCTGGATTCTCTAACCTAAGGTTCCCCCACCTTCCCACCCACCTCCGCCCAGTTACTAGGGATGAGGAGAAATGCGACTTCTTATCCACTTTCTTCCTCACACATCCCCCTCCACCACCTAGCAGATTCTTTCAGGGACCGTAGGGGTTGCCCACTTGGGGACGTCATGGAAACTTCGTGTTCTGAGATGTCTTGGTCTCGCTGTGGAGTGTTTATAATGTCTGTAAGACCAGCAGTACCAGAGCTGCTTACACTGGTTTGCAGCCAGTGGACCGTGTCTAAGGTGAGGGACGGGCATGGGTGGGGGAGGGTTGGTGGCCCAGCACCTTCTCCTTCCCAGTCCTCAGGTAACAGACCCAACCTTCTGGTGCCATAACCGAATCTTCTACTTTCTGACATGATCTTGGACTGCATTTGGAAGCAAAAACTCTACAGTTACAGTGAAGATCTGACTGTGGGTTGGAGCACGAAAAGGAAGGAGTAACCATAGATATAATTCTTTCCCCTCCTTTGTGCCTTTCCTTTTCACCTTGCAAAACACTTCCATAACCTGAGAGCTGGGTGTACTCTTTTTCTTTCTTTCTTTCTTTTTTTTTTTGATTCTTTTGCTTGTTGGTGGTCAATATTATTTTTTAAAAAAACCTTTATTTTTAAAAAGACCACCTACAGACTGGGAAAAAAATTTTGGTTATGACAAATCCAACCAAGGCCTAATCTCTAAAATCTACAGGAAAATCCAACACCTCTACAACAAAAAGACAAATAATCCAATTAAAAAATGGGCAAAGGATATGAACAGATACTTCACCAAAGAAGACATTCAGGCAGCTAACAGACAGGTGAGGAAATGCTTGAGATCACTAGCCATTAGAGAAATGCAAATCAAAACTACAATGAGATACCATCTCACCCCAACATTACTTGCACAAATCAAAAAAACAGAAAATAACAAACGTTGGAGAGGCTGCGGGGAGACTGGAACTCTTATGCACTGCTGGTGGGAATGTAAAATGTTACAACCATTTTGGAAAACGATATGACGCTTCCTTAAAAAGCCAGAAATAGAAATACCATACTATCCAGCAATCCCACTCCTAGGAATATATCCTAGAGAAATAAGAGCCATCACACGAATAGACATATTCATGCCCATGTCCATTGCAGCATCATTCACAATAGCAAAAAGATGGAAACAATCTAAGTGCCCATCAACAGACGAACGGATAAACAAACTATGGTACATACACACAGTGGAGTACTACGCAATGATAAAGAACAATGATGAATCTGCGAAGCATCTCACAACATGGATGAATCTGGGGGGCATTATGCTGAGTGAAATAAGTCAATCACAAAAGGACAAATACCATATGAGACCACTATTATAAAACTCATGAAAAGGTTTACACACAAAAAGAAACCATCTTTGATGGTTACAAGGGAGGGGAGTGGTGGGAGGGAAAAAGACTAACTAGACAACAGATAAGTGGTAACTTTGGTGAAAGGTAAGACAGTACACAATACTGGAGAAGCCAGCACAACTTGACCAAGGCAAGGTCATGGAAGCTTCACAGACACATCCAAACTCCCTGAGGGACCAGATTACTGGGCTGAAGGCTGGAGACCATGGTCTCAGGGAACATCTAGCTCAATTGACATAACATAGTGTATAAAGAAAATGTTCTACATCCTACTTTGGTGAGTGGTGTCTGGGGTCTTAAAAGCTTGTGAGTGGCCATCTAAGATACTCCACTGGTCCCATCCTGTCTGGAGCAAGGGAGAATAAAGAAAACCAAAGACACAAGGGAGAGATTAGTCCAAAGGACTAATGGACCACAACTACCAAGCCTCCACTAGACTGAGTCCAGCACAACTAGATGATGCCCGGCTACCACTACCGACTACTCTGACAGGAATCACAATAGAGGATCCTGGACAGAGCTGGAGATAAATGTAGAAAAAAATTGTAACTCACAAATAAATACCCGGACTTACTGGTCTGACAGAGACTGGAGAAACCCTGAGAGTATGGCCCCCAGACGCCCTTTTAATTCAGTACTGAAGTCACTCCTGAGGTTCACCCTTCAGCCAAAGATAAGACATGCCCATAAAACAAGACTAAATGGTCACACCAACCCGGGGGCAAGGACGAGAAGGCAAGAGGGGACAGGAAAGCTGGTAACGGGGAACCCAAGGTCCAGAAGGGGAGAGGGTTGACACACCATGGGGTTGGCAACCAATGTCACAAAACAATATGTGTAGTAATTGTTTAATGAGAAACTAATTTGCTCTGTAAACCTTCATCTAAAGAACAGTAAAAAATTATTTTAAATAAACAGATAATTCAAGGAATAAAATTATAAATTCACATCATAATAGTGAACAGAATAGGCTCTGTTCTCAGCAATTTACACAAATAAATTCATTTAATCCTCACAACAATCCTATGAAGTAGGTACTATTATTATCCCCACTTTACAGATGAGGAAACTGAGGCTCAGAGAGGTAAGATAACTCAGCCAAGGTCCACAGCTAATAAGTAGCAGAGCTCCATTTAAACTCAAGTCATCTGGCTCTAGAGTATGTATCGTAAGTGCTCCACTATACTGCCTCTCTCATGTGAATTTTTAAGATGAAATGCACAGAAGAAATTTTGAGCTTACCCTTCTTTTGAGCTATGTCCCCCAGAACCTCCAGGGTGGTACAGATCGTTTTCTGCCATTTGGGTTACTCCAGCGGAAGCGTTTGAGGAGTGGTACTTAATGGGTACCTCTTTAAGAAATAAGCAAACAAAGGTACTGGGTTCCCTCACCCCACTGTTTTTAGCTCTGGGCAGAGGAGGCATGAGTGAAGTATTCTCACCCATGTCTTATAGAGGTGAAAACCAAGGCTCAGAGACCGGAAATGACTTTTCCAAGGACACACACTAGTAGATGCAGAAGGGAGATTTTTGCCAGGGTGTAGCTCTAAATTCAGTGCTGTTGTTGTTGTTAGTTGCCATCGAGTTGATTCTGACTCATGGCAACTCCAAGTGTGCAGAGTAGAACTGCACTCCAAAGGGTTTCCAAGGCCGCGACCTTTTGGAAGCAGATCACCAGGCTTTATTTCCGAGGCACCTCTGGGTGGATTTGGACCACCAACCTTTCAGTTAGTAGTCCAGCGCTTAACCATAGTGCTGTTGTTGTTAGGTGCTGTCAAGTCAATTTTGACTCATAACGACCCATGTGACAGAGTAGAACTGCTCTATAGGGTTTCTAGGCTATAATCTTCACAGGAGCAGATTGCCAAGTCTTTCTCCTATGGAGCCACTGGCTGGGTTTGAACCGTCAACCTTTTGGTTAGCAGCCAAGCGCTTAACCATTGTGCCACCAGGGCTTTTTAATAACCACAATGCTGTTCCCTCTGAAATATCATATTTTCACCTGAATTCATCTGAATCTCCATTCCTTCATTGCTCTGGAAAAGTCCCTCTTAGAAGCCCTGTGAAGTTCCAAGAGGTTTAAAGCTCATCTCAATGTTAGGTACTGTAGCCATGACCCAGGGGTGCAAACCTGTCACGTGCTTGCAAAGCATGTACCCACTGTGGCAGTCAGGAAGATATATCACTCCTATTTCCCTTCATGAGAACCAGCTGCAGAGTGTAGTGAGCCTCCAGCTGCTTCACCTCAGATCCGCTGTGTCTTTCATGTAGCAGATAGGAAAGGCCATGCTTTCCCTGGGCTGCTCCCAGCCAGTGACTGGGCATGGTGGATACTGGAGCCAGGCTATTTTTGCCTGAATAGGACTTCTCTGATGGACAGTCATTACTCTGGGCCTGACCAAGACTGTCTCAGAGCTGCACTGCAGTCTGAGGCTCTTCCTGCCCAATCCTCCTTCCTGCCCGTCTCCTTTCACAGGTGTCAGACCTGCATCATGGTGAGAAGACTCTTTCTGTTTTCTCCTGCTCTGTCTCCTTTAGCGTTACAGCACTTTTCCCAGTAATAGCCTTCAGTATGGATTACACCTCAACATAAAGAAAACAAAAATCCTCACAACTGGACCAAGAAGCAACATCATGATAAACAGAGAAAATATTGAAGTTGTCAAGGATTTTATTTTACTTGTATATCCACAATCAATGCCCATGGAAGCAGCTATCAAGAAATCAAATGACATATTGCATGGGGCAAATCTCCTGCAAAACACCTCTTTAAAGTGTTAAGCAGCAAAGATGTCACTTTGAGGACTAAGGTGTGCCTGACCCAAGTCATAGTATTTTCAATTGTCTCATATACATGTGAAAGTTGGACAATGAACAAGGAAGACAGAAGAATTGATGCCTTTGAATTATGATGTTGGTGAAGAATATTAAATATACATACCATGGACTGCCAGAAGAATAAACAAATCTGTCTTGGAAGAAGTAGAGCCAGAATACTCCTTAGAAGTGGGGATGACAAGACTTTGTCTCATGTGCTTTGGACATGTTATCAGGAGGGACCAGTCTCTGGAGAAGGACATCATGCTTGGTAAAGTAGAGGGTCACTGAAAGAGAGGAAGACCCTCAATGAGATGCACTGACACCGTGCCTGCAACAATGGGCTCAGACATAGCCATGATTGTGAAGATGGCACAGGACCAGGCAGTGTTTCGTTCTGTTTTACACACGGTCACTATGAGTTGGAACTGACTCGACAGCACTGAACAACAACAACAGATGAGGAAACTGAGGCTCAGGTGTTGGAGAGGGGCTTTGGTCAGAATGCAGTAGGCACTGTCAGGCCTAGGAGCCAGAGGCTAAGCCATCCTCTCCTTGTTGGATGGATAACGCCAAAGATCAGGCTCTTCCCTCGCCCATCTCCACCCCCATAGCCATCTGATTTCAGGGAGCATGGTATCCTCAGTCCCTCCCCTCCTTCTACCTCCAGTGTCCTTGTCCTGCTGACACACACACGGAAGAGAAATCTGTGGAGATTCCAGAGAGGCCAGAGTGTGGGAACCAGGACAGATGCTGCTGGCGCTGACCAGGGGCCGAGACTCCTCCACAGCCTCTGGGCGCTGCCAAGGGGGCTGTGGAATGCTGCCAAGGCCTCTGGCTTCCTCCACGGCGGCCCGCCCCCAGGGCCTGGGAGAGCTAGGGAGGCACTGAACACCCGCCGCCATTCTGTCCAGGGCAGCGTATGTGGGGCTTTGTACTGTCCTGGACATAGGAGCGGGAAGTATAAGAACATCAAGACAGCTGCCCAGGGTTGGGGAAGGGGAACCAAACCAATCCTGTCCACCACCTTCCTTAGAGAAGGAGCTTGGGAGCATGTGTGTGTGTGTGTGTGTGTGTGTGTGTGTGTGTGTGTGTGTGTGTGTGTGTGTGTGTGTGTGTGTGTGTGTGTGTGTGTGTGTGTGTGTGTGTGTGTGTGTGTGTGTGTGTGTGTGTGTGTGTGTGTGTGTGTGTGTGTGTGTGTGTGTGCGCGCGCGCTGTGGATGGACAAACAGACGCAGACAGATGGTCCCCACCCTGCCCTGCGGGCCCCAGTGGTGACTGCGCACCGCCTGTTCCGCACATGTGGCTCCCAGCAGCTGCACATTCCGTCAGTGACCAGCTGTGGCAGCAGCTGTGGAGGTGGGGAGTGAGAGATGATGGGCCCCTGGGGAGCGGGAGTGGAGGGCAGGGAAAGGCAGGAAGGGCCTGGGATGAGCAGGGGTCCGGGAGGGGGCAAGGCAAGGTGGCTGGGATTGCTCTCAGGGTGGAACATCTAGCAGGAAAGTGGTGAGGGTGATGCCTGAGGCCTGGGCTGGGCCTGTAGACAGGGGCCTCGGCATAGAGAGCCTGGGGGAGCCAGGGCAGGCCCAGCACACCCCGGCTAGGTCTTGGCAGGTAGGTGGACTAACATGAGTGTAAGGAGAAAGATTCTGGGCAGTTGGATATATGGGTCTGAAGCTCAGAAAGAAATGCCTGTATTAGAGATATAAATTTGGGCATCATTAGCTTATAGGAAGGTATTTAAAGCCATGGGAGTAAATGAATCACCTAAAGGGAGAAAACGGTTGGAGACCGAGGCTGAGCTCAGATGCTAACCTTCCTGAGTGCTCACTAAACACCAAGCACTGTTCTACGCATCTTCTGTGCTCCTTTAATCTTCACAAGTCTATGGCGTGAGCAGCATTGTTATTGCCCCATTTTACAGACGAGGAAACTAAGGCACAGAGAGGTCACTCTTGTCCTGGCTCCTCTTCTTTCTCACCTGTGTGACCCTGGGGATGTTTCTGTCCCTCTCTGGGTCTCAGTGTCCCCAGCCACAAAGGAAGGGGCAAGTCACTGGTGAGGGAAGGCTGAGAGGCACCCAGATGCCCCAGGCCCCCTCCTTTCCCTCTCCCCAGCCCTCCCCAGGCCCTGTGCCAGGATAGTCCACGTTGTGACTCCACTGTTTTCCCAGGGCCAAGCACCACCTCCTGCACAGAGAAAGTGAGGGCCTTCTTCAGGTGCCCTTGGCTCCCCGTCACTAGTCACTCAGCTAATATTTGCTGACAGCTACTATGTGCCAGATACTGCTAAGCATGGGGGAGTTGACAGTGATCAAACCCAGTACAGCCCTGCCTTTATGGGAATTATAGTCTGGTCCCACAGACAGACATGAATTGTTGAACAATTAATAGCTATGAACTGTTACCCAAGAGTCTCTGTGCCAACCATCCTCTCCCCCAGGATCCACAAGCCAGAGAGAGGCTCAGAGCCTGGCCCAGCAGAGAGAGGTCTCTGGAACCCTGTTCCAGCTTATAGCCCATATCCAATCCAACTGTTCAAGGCCCAGAGCACTTCAGTTTAATGATCTAAATACCACCTTGAGAGAAGACAATGAGGGGTGGGGAGTGTGAGGGTGACCTAATGTTGGAATCAGGGGTAGAAGAAGTATCACTGGAACGTAAATTGTTCTCTGAAAGTCTCCTGCTCTGGGGCAGGGGGACGGTGGACATGGAGAGGGTAGAGGTTTTGTCTCTGCCTTCCTCTCTCCATCTGAGGCTGACTGCTGCTCCTGGGTTTCCTGAGGTGCACCCCTCTGCCTACTCCTGGCCCCCCCTCCACTGGCAGGCAAGTTCTTCCTCAGTCCACTGGTGCGTGGAGTTGCTGTGGTGCCTCTCACGGACTTTCCCACTGCCTCTCCAAACCCGCCTCTGCACCCTGACCCAGACACCTCCCCATCCAGTGAGCCCGACCTGGCCTCTCCATCCCTCAACCTCATGCCAAGGCCTCCGGGACCTTTTTTATTGTTGTTTAAAGGATTTTATTTCCTTTCACCAAGTAGAAAGGCTACAAAACTAGAAATATTACAAAGACCTAATAATCATTAATTTTTCAAAGAAACGAGCACAAGCTTTTCAATTCTGGATAGTGCTCAAGCTGAGTACGCAAGAGCCCTAGGACTGGTCAAACTGTTCCACCTCTTGGTAAAGCACAGGGTTTTTGTTTTTTCTTTCAAGAGGCCTCCACTGTTGAGAAACTTGCCGTTACAGAGGACAGACTGAACCAAGCTGTGGAAGGCACTGGCTGTCATCAACCCACTTATTGCCCTGTGGCACACATGGCCCCAAACCAATCCTTTCCCACACCAGGACTCATCCTGTCCATTCAAATTCTAGTTTCTGCAAACCTGAGGTGAAACCACAGAAAGATGAACTCCCACCAGGTAGATGCCCAAGGGTGCAGAAGCCCAGGAGCTGCCCAAGCTGGCATATCAAACAGAGACTGACTTAGAGAAGTCAGATAAACAAGGTCGATCTGTCGAGGAAAAAAGCTCAGTCATTATCTATGCTGTGTGACCTCTTGATGGCATGTCTCCCTCTTAGAGCCCCTGGACTGGTGACCAAGCCCTTTTTCCTGTCCCTCTCCTGCCTTGGCCTCTGATGTTCCATCCTTGCCTGATTCTCCTCCTCCCTCTTGGAGTTTCTCTGGCTGTTGTTCCCCAGGGTTCTATTTGAGGTCCTATTTCCTTCTCAGAATGCTCCTTAGAAGCAAGGATGGCGAGACTACGTCTCACATACTCTGGACATGTGATCAGGAGGGACCAGTCCCTGGAGAAGGACATCATGCTTGGTAAAGTAGAGGGTCAGCAAAATAGAGGAAGACCCTCAATGAGATGGACTGACACAGTGGCTGCAACAATGGGCTCAAGCATAACAACGATTGTGAGGATGGTGCAAGCATAACAATTGTGAGGATGGTGCAGGACCGGGCAGTGTTTCATTCTGTTGTACATGGGGTCCCTATGAGTCGCAACTGACTCGATCGCACCTAACAACAACTTCCTTCTCTAGCTCCTAGGGACATCTCCATCTACCCCATGGCTTTAGGTACCAGCCCTAAAATCTCTACTCCAGCCCAAAGCTCTCTCTGAGTTCTCCTCTTGGGTGTTCCATTAAAATAAATAAATAAATAAACCGTTGCCATCAAGCCAATTCTGACTCACAGCAACCTTATAGGACAGAGTAGAACTGCCCCATAGTGTTTCTAAGGAGCGGCTGATGGACTCGAACTGCTGACCTTTTGGTTAGCAGCCGTAGCTCTCCGTAGCTCTTAACCACTGTACCACCAGGGCTCCCTGGGTGTCCCATGGGTCCCACAAACTTAGCATGACCACACCACACTTCTCACCTTCTCCCAGACTACTCTCCTCTGTGACCGCCACCCACCCATATCCCAGAGAGGAACCCTGCATCACTCAGATCTGTCCCCGCTTCCCCCTCTAATCCAGTCCTTATTACCTGGCCTATCACAGAAGCCTCTGGATGGGTCCATCCCAACTCTAATGCATGATGCTATCTAAAGTAACCTTCAAGTTTAAAGGTTATAAGCATGAATTCTTCAAACTCCACCACTTACTAGCTGTGTGTTCTTGGATAAGTTCTTAGCCTTCCTGTGTCAGTTTCCTCATTTGTAAAATGGAAATAATAGTAACTGCTATTTCAGGGTTATTGTGAGGATTAAACGAGTTAATGTGTGTCCAAATACTTAGTGCAGTGCCTGGCACATGGAAAGTACAATAAAAGTTTATTTTCATTATCATCAGTATTACCATTCATTTATTTTACAAATAGTCTAAAGTGCCTACTATGTGCCAGGCACTAAGAGATACAATAATGAGCAGCAAAAATTGTCCTTACCCCTAAGGACCTCACAGCCTAGGCAGGAGCCTTTTCATAAAGGTCCCATGGAGTGAGGGTTTCCTGCTGTTACATCCATGTGCTACTCTCCCCGTATTAAAGCAAAATAAAAGCAAAAGTAAACAAACCCGGGAACCCACATCTGCTTCCAGCTACTGTCCTTCTCACTTCTGTACCACAGTCACACTTCTCAAAGGAGTTCATTTCACCAGCTAAGTATTTACTGCCCACCTATTACATGCCAGGCACTGTTGTAGGTGCTGGAGAATCAGCAGTGAACATAAGAGACCAATCTCTACCCTCAAGGAGTTTACCTTCTAGAGAGGGACACAGAACAATAATCAAATATATCAAAATATATAATATTTAAAAAAAAACTGTTGCCATTGAGTCTATTCCGACTTATAGCAACCCTATAGGACAGAGTAGAACTGTCCCATAGAGTATTCAAGGCTGTAATCCTTACGGAAGCAGACTGCCACCTCATTTCCCAAGGAGCAGCTAGTGGGTTTGAACTTCTGACCTTTGTGGTTAGCAGCTGAGTGCTTAATCACTGCGCCACCAGGCCTTCTAATATATACAGGTAGTCCCTGACTTATGATGTATTCGAGTCATAACAAGCCATACTTACGACGGTCTTATTTTTTGTATGTCTACATACAACATCGCAGTGCATAATTTGCTGTTATCATTCTCAGATGTTCGTTGCAGGTGTTCAGTTTTATGATTCACTATTCAAAATACTGCCGTATAGCAGGCTATGGCCTGGTTTACAATGAAGTTGGGGTCAGTGTCAGGAGTAACAGAAAGTTGGGCAATGTTCAACTCTAACGACATACGACAATGGAACTGGGCATGCACCCGATAGCTGTTTTGACTCCGACTTCACTGTAGACCCGGCCTATAGAGTGATCTTATTCAGCATCTCCTACCATAAGAAGCATCGGTTGTTAATTTGAAATGAGGTATTCAACTTACGTCAGAACTGACTTACCACGGAGTCGTAAGAATGGAACCCTGTCCTAAATCGAGACTACCTGTAATATAATGTCAGTAATATTAATAGATGCTGTGAAGTAAGATAAAACGAGGTGGGGACACGGAATGACGGGGGGACTGGTGGCTATTTTAGATAAGGTGGTCCGGAGAGACAAGGTGGCCTGAACAGAGTGAGATAGTCTGAGAAGATCTAGGGGAAGGTTCTAGGCAGAGAGAACAACAAATGCAAAGCTCCGAAGGAGGAACAAGCATGGAATACTGGTGGAATGGTAAGAAGGCTCGAGTGGCTGAGTCAGCAAGGCTGAGAGTGGTTGGGGATGAAGTGGGAGGGACGGGCAGAGGCCAGAGCTTAAGGTGACCCTCCATCCCGTTCTTCCATGGACTATTCCAGTATAATTATTAGTTAGGCCTCCTTTCACTCTCACAGGTGCCCCAGGTTTGGACAATAAATTATATACAGAACCTTGTCCAACTTGCTTGCTTTGGACATGTCATTAGGAAGGATCAATTGTGAGAGGAAGACATTGTGTTTGGTGAAGCAGAGAGCCTATGAGGGCTAGGGAGACCCTTGGTGAGATGGACTGGCACAGTAGCCACAACAATGCACTCGACCTTTTTGGTGGTTGTGAGGATGACGCGGGACTGGGCAACATTTGGATCTGTTGTACAGAGGGTCAGCATGAGTTAGAGTCAACTCACAGCAGCTGTCTGTCTATCTATCTACATATGTGGCATGGTAAAGAGTTGGCATTTTATTCTGAGATGGGAAGCCTTTGGTTTTGAGCAAGGAGTGACATTATCTGATTGACATTTTAAAGAAACATGACCAAGTCCTGGAAACACTCTTTTGTCTCCTCACATCCCATCTTGTTTCTCCCCCACCTGTCTTGTTCCTTTGTAGTCTCCTCTGGCAGCTCTTTCTTTTCTACCCAGCCTCTAAATCTTAGAGTTTCTTTAGACGAGTGGTTCTCAACTGGGGGAGACTTCTCCAGCAGACACTGTTTGGAGATATTTTTGATTATCACTAACGGGGAGAGGGAACTTCCTGGGTAGTGCAAATGGTTAGGTACTTGGCTACTAGCCAAAAGGTTGGTGGTTTGAACTCACCCAGAGGCACCTCAAAATAAAGGCCTGGCTATCTGCTTCCAAAAGGTCACAGCCATGAAAACCCTGTGGAGTGCAGTTCTCTGAAACACATGGGGTCACCAGAAGTTGGAATCAACTCGATGGCAACTGTTTTAACTAGGGGGCAGGGTACTACTCATCTAATAGGTAGAGGCTAGGGAGGATGCTGTTAAACATCCTACAGTGCACAAGACAACCCCCTACAACAAAGAATTACCTGGCCCAAAATGTCAATAGGGCTGGGGTTGAGAAACTCTGCTCTAGACCTGTGTGATCCAATAGAAATATAATTGGAGCCACGTATGCAATTCAAAATGTTCTAGTAGCCACATTAAGAAAATTAAAAACAGAACAATTGAAATTAATTTTAATAACACATTTTATTTAATCCAATATGCATATTATTTCAAATGTAATCTATATAAAAATTATTAATATTTTTAAAAATTTGGTGTGTATCTCACAATTACTGCACATCTCAATTCAGAGCAGCCACATTTCAAGTACTCAGTAGTGACTAATGGCTACTGTACTGCTAGCATGGCTCTAGGCTCAGTACTAGGTAATATAGCCTAATGGTTAAGAGCTATATAAGATAATGAAGCCTAATGATTTGGCTTTGGAACCAAATTGCTTTGTTGAATTCCAGCCCTTCTATTTACTACCTGTTGACCTTAGGCAGGAGCTCTGGTTGCACAATGGTTAAAGCACTCAGTTGCTCACTGATAGGTCAGTGGTTCGAACCCACCAGCCGCTCCACAGGAGAAAGATGGTTGCAGTCAGCTCCCATAAAGATTTACAGTACTTGGAAACCCTATGGGGCAGTTCTACTCTGTCCTATAGGGTTGCTATGAGTTGGAATCAACTTGATGGCAGTGGGTTTTGGACCTTAGGCAAGTTACTCCACCTTTCTATGCCTTCTTTTTTCATTTGCAAAGTGAGAATGATAATATTACTACTACTTCATGGGATTGTCAATGGCTGATCGTTCAGAAGTAGATTGCCAGGCCTTTCTTCCAAGGTGCCTCTGGGTGGACATAAACTGCCAACCTTTTGGTTAGCATCCGAGCACTTAACCATTTGCACTACCCAGGGCCTCTGGTGTTATAAGTGCTCAACAAATGTTAAATATATAGCTAGGCCCCTCCTCTGCCTCCATCCACACTTTCTCTCTGGGTGATCTTATCTACTTCTATAGCTTTAAATGCCATCTACTACCTTAGAATAAGGAAGACCAGAGAAGAATTGATGACTTTGAATTATGGTGTTGATGAAGAATATTGAATATACCATGAATTACCAGAAAAACGAACAAATCTGTCTTGGAAGAAGTACAGCCAGAATGCTCCTTTAGAAGCAAGGATGGCAAGACTTTGTCTCATGTACTTTGGACATGTGATCAGGAGGGACCGGTCCCTGGAGAAGGACATCAAGCCTGGTAAAGCAGAGGGTCAGTAAAAAAGAGGAAGACCCTCAATGAGATTGACTGACACAGTGGCTGCAACAATGGGCTCAAACATAGCAATGATTGTGAGGATGGCGCAGGACTGGGCAGTGTTTTTTTTCTGTTGTACAGAGGGTCGCTATGAGTTGGAACCAACTTGACAGCACCTAACAACATTACCTTAAAAAAAACCAAACCCACTGGCACTGAGTTGATTCCAATTCATGGCAACCCCATGTGTTACAGAGCAGAACTGCTCCATAGGGTTTTCGTGGCTATAATCTTTACAGAAGCAGATTGCCAGGCCTTCCTTCCACGGTACCACTGAGTGGGTTCGAACCTTCAATCTTTAGGTTAGTAGTTGAGTGCGAACCATTTCCACCACCTAGGGACAGTGGTTAAACAGCTTCGTTGCTAACCGAAAGGTTGGCAGTTTGAATCCACCAGCTGCTCCTTGGAAAACCTATGGGGTAGGTCTACTCTGTCTTACAGGGTCGTTATGAGTCGGGATTGATTCGACAGCAACACTGTTTTTTTTGGTTTAGGGACCTATTTATTACCTAAGGAATTCTAAATTTAAATACCAAGCCTAGGCCTATTTCTGAGCTCCTCACCCCCATATTTAACTGTGTACCCCACTTGGGTAACTCAGGGCATCTCACACTGAACATGTCTGCAATGGAGCCCTTGATCTTCCCCTGCAAATCTGCTCCTCTGTTATCTTAGTCAGTTACACAGGGCAAATATCTGAGTGTCATCTTGACTTCTGCCTTTGCAGGGAATGCACAGTGTATGGATTATGCAACTTCTATGTTGGTTATGGTATCCACTCCACTGGTATGTGCCCACAGAAGTTATGTGAGTGCCGAGGGCATTTGGAATAACAGTTCTTAGGTGTGGCTAGGGTGACCACAAGGGTTTCCTGGAGGAAGTACAGGCTGAAGGTACTGACTGCTCATGCCAGTTGCTTATCTGTGTGTGTCTACAGGTCTATCTGTGTGTATGTGTTTGTGTACTTGACCAAGTGGTTGTATATGTGGACATGTGTGGAAGGGGACACTAGAACACTTCCCTAAAGGACCAAAAGACAGAGAGGTTCTTTCCCACCAAATAATCAGGTCTCCCGGAGTAGATCTTGCCATAGGGGTGAAAGTGCAGTGATTCTCAGATGGCCAAGCCCACTCTCCTGCACAGAAGAGTGGCTTCCTCCCCTGGGCCTGGTTTGGAGGAAAAAGACTTCTGTATTAATTTCCTATGGCTGCTATAACAGATTACCACAAACGTGGTGGCTTAAAAAAAAAAAAACAAAACAGGAATTTATGTTCTCACAGTTCTGGATACCAGAAGTCCAAAATCTATATTACTGGGACCAAACCAGGAGTCCCTAGGTGATGCAAATGGATAATGCACTCAGCTGCTAATGGAAAGGTTGGATGTTTGAGTCCACCCAGAGGCACCTCAGAAGAAAGGCCTGGTGATCTACTTCCCAAAAATCAGCTATCAAAAACCCTGTGAAGCACAATTCTACTCTGACACACGAGTTCTCCATGAGTTGGAGTTGACTACCAAGAAAGAAGAGCTAGGAGTGCAATGTGTCCTTTAGACCTGGGATCCCTGTGCTAAGAACCTAGACCCAGGAAACAGACAGAGCTGTAACACCGGTGAGCAAGAGATGGTGAGAAGCAGCAGCAAAGAAATGGCAGCAGCAGACGCAATAGAATCCCGAGACTGGCAAGAGATGGTACAGTGGGCTTCCTGGCCCACGGAGCAAGAAAGCTGAGCACCTTTGGGCAGGAGGCTTGCTGAAGGAGCGGGGTGCCCCCAGGCACTTGCTGACGGGGGCTAGGCTTGCTGACCCATGGAGCGAGAGAGCTGAGCACCTTCAGGTCGAGGCTTTCTGGCAGAGGGGGTTGCCTCTGGGCACTTATCTGCAGAGCTAAAGAGCTTTGTAATACTTGCCCGAGCAGGGCAGAGGCCAGGCCAAGGGGTTGAGAGGTCGAGGGCCAGGGAGAGTCCTGCCTGTGGGCAGGGCATGGCTGAGAAGCTGTCCTGGCTGAGAAGCTATCCTGACTGAAGAACTGTATCCTTTAATTGCGACCTGTTACTTCCCTAATAAACCCCATAACTGTAAGTACTGTCTGTGAGTTCTGTGTGGCCGTTGCAGGGAATTATGGAACCCTGCAGAGAAGTACAGAGTGCCATCGGAGGGACAGCTGGTGTCAGAACTGGTAAAAAGTTTGGAGAGTGGAGTACGTCTGACCTCCACCTCATAGGAATCAGCTTTGGGCTGCTGGTGATGGTGATTCTCCTTCGGCCTCCCTCGCTATGCCAGTTTTATGGCATGTAGATGGCAACTGGTTTAACTGCGTCCAAATCAAGGCGTCAGCAGAGCCATGCTCCCTTCTCAAGCTCTGGGGGAGAATCTGTTCCTTGCTTCTTTCAGCTTCTGGTAGCTGCTGGCATTCCTTGGCTTGTGGCTGCATCACTCCAGTCTCTGCCTCTGTGGTCACATTGACTTGTTTTTTGTCTGTGTCATATCTTCCTCTGTCTCTCTCTTATAAGGACACTTTAGAGTGCATTTAGGGCCCACCCAGATTATCCAGATTATCCAGGATAATCTCCCTATCAAAAGATCCTTAATTTAATTACATCTGCAAAGACTCTTTTTCCAAATAAGGTTACATTTACAGCTTCCAGGGATTAGGTCCTGAATCTTTGTGGGGGGTGAGGGGCATTATTCTGCCTGCCACAACTTCTCTGTCTCTGACCCACCACACCAAGCCCTCCCTACCCATGAAATCTGTTCCCCTTCATGATGCTCCCATTCAGCTTCCTTCTGAATCTTGAGGGTTTCTCTGAATAACAGAGGATGGCAGATCTCTGTCTCTGTGAATCTTCCCTGTGTCCCACTCCCTGGAGGCAGAGCAGCTGGGACCCCCACCAAGTGAGCACTTTGGTCTGTGGTCAGAGGGGAACTCCCAGGAAGAGAGGCCAGAGGGTGGGTAGAGGGGTCTCCCAGGCTCCTTCCCCCACTCCCACCCTCTCTCCTGGAGCTCCTGGTCTCCTAGGACAGCAACACCCCAGGTGAACTGGAAACTGATTCCCAGGGACATCTCCACCATCATCAAGTCAGGCCCGCAAGGACCCTGGCCAGAGCCCAACCTTCTTAGGTAGCGCCAACAACATCAGACGTCCCTTTTGGGGGTGACCGCCGCCTCTCTCACGTTTGAGTTCCCTGTCCGCCGCCCCCATAGACACATAGCACATTCCACTTATCCTGGACCTCTATGGGAGGAGCTGCTGGGGGATTCTTGCCCTGGATCAGGTCACAGACACCTCCACCAACCTCGCCAAACCCGACGTGTCTGCGGCCCCCAGGAGCCCAGGAGGCAGGAGCAGGCGGGGTCGACCCTTGCAGAAGTTGGGACATCGCGGAGCGGTGTCTCCACAAGCTGGCAGCGCCCGGGGTGAATAGGCGGGGACCCCTGGCTTCCCCGCAGGGCCTCCAAGGGCGCCTGCCCAAAGCCACCCAGGGCGCGGCGGGAGGAGCGGAGCCGGACTTACCAGCCATCGGTGGGGGCGGTGAGCGCCCGGGGCCTTCCCACGGCTCGGTCGGCGCGTCACCGCGGGGGCGAGGGTGCGCCGGGGCGCCGGGGGCTGCGGCGCGGGAAACAGCCCTGGGAAGGGGCGGTGGCGGCGCTCCCCGGGCGGGGCCTGAACAGAAGCGGGGCAGGGCCGGGGCGGGGCCAGACTTGGCGACTCCGAGCCTGCACTGCCCGGCTGAGAGCCGGCTGCCCGCGCTCGCCATGAAGCGGCCCCGGGAGCCGAGCGGCTCCGACAGCGAGTCTGACGGACCCATCGACGTGGGCCGCGAGGGCGAGCTGAGGTAAAGGCTGGGAGTGGGGGACTGAGCGCGCAGAAGGCGAGCGGGGTGGGGAGCGCCCCTGACGTGCTCACTGAGCGCGAGGACTAGACCTCCAGCACGACCTCAGGCGACCTCGTGGGAGCCAGGTGTGCGCGACGGCCCGCAGGTGTCCGCGCGTGGGGGCGAGTGCAGTGTGTGCCGTTACACGCACCAGTGCCGGGAAGACTGTGTGCTGTGGGCCATTTAGGGCTTGCGATGCGTTGGTGGAGGTAGAGTTCAGCTCAGCGGGCTGATTTGTAGTTGGTGACTGTCTTTCTGTTGAAATGTCCGGGTGAGGCCATTGGTGAGGAATTTTCCCTGAAAATCATAGGACACCCATAGACTGTTCCGGGTCAGGAATCTGTTCACCAAGCCGAACAACCAGATTTTCCCAATTTTACCCCAGCTTGGGTGCACCCTTCACATAGTCTGCAAAAACATCAGGGGAAAAAATGCCTTCTCCCTTGAACAAAATGGATTTTGAAATTGGTATTGAAGAAAATAACGCCTATCTCAGGGTATCTGACTTGCCCATGGTGAGTACAAGGGCTGGGACTCCAACTCCAGTGCTCTTTACCACATCACTCTGCCACCAAGTCTTTTCAGCTCTGAGTAAATATTCTGACCCGCTGCAGACCTGCAGAACAAACCACGTGTGTTGTTCTGCTGCTTCCAAGCTCTGTGAACTCTCTAAACCTCAATTTCCTCATCTGTAAAATGAATAGAAATCACAGACCTGACCTTATAGGATTATTGGGAAAATCAAATGAGATAATGTATGTCAAGGGCTTAGCACAGGGCCTAATGCATGCAAATCCTTAATTAGTACCAAGCGCCCACCACATGATACCTGCCACCCCAAAAGAGCAGCAGGGACTGACTGGGAGTCTGCAGACCTGGTTCCCAGCCCTAAATTTGCCAACTCACTATGTGACCTAGGGTCATTGCTTTTCCTGCCTGAGCCTGTTTTATCATCAGTAAAATAAAGAAAGATGTGGCAAAGGGAAGGGGAGAGCAATGTGACCTCTCCTGGCTCATCCAAACCTGACTCTGCAGGATAGAACTGAAGGAGGTTCAGTTAATTCTTAGGGATTTTTTAATGGCATTTCAGAATTTTAATGTTCGCCAGTGTTCTGAGACCGGGAATCCTGCCTCAATCACAAACCCGAGTAAAATGCCAGCTTCCAATTATTTATAGTTTATAACAGTGTATAGGACAATAAATATCTCCTTGCATCCTGTACGTTAGGTTTTGCAGTGTATAATATAATTTCCTGTGCAATATATTAGCCTTTTTAATTGTTTAGCAGAAATTGCTATTTAGAGAAGCTATTCTCCTAGCCAGTGCCTGCCAGAGGCAGGGGAGGGACCCAGCACCATGTGGTGAGTGGGGGCAAGGGAATCTCAAATTCAATGCCATTGAGTCTTCATGGATCAGAGGCATGAAATTGATGCCAGAGAGCTAGGTTGATCAGAGCTGGCTTCTGTCCTCCAATAGCCTGCAGCCTGGTCAGTGACCTGCCAGGTCACATAAAGACCACAGACAGGATGGAAAGAGAGAATGTAGGCTGTGAGGGCACTTAAACTGGGAGAGATCAGTCACAACCAAAGATGGCAGGGAGGGCTTCTTGAAGGCGGTGGCATTTGGGATGAGGCATCAAGGATCATCGGGCAGTTTTTTCCTGTATGACATGTTGTTGTTTCATCCAGACCCCTTTTTAGAGACTGTCTCGATTCTTAGAGGAGCAGACCCCCTCGGAGGGGAGAAAGCAGTTGGACATCTGGCAGAGGCTGACTTACAGATGCCTCTTTGTAGCACTCACCAAAAGGCCCTCCCCCTGGAAAACATCAATGCTTCAATTCAGGGAGTGCTGAATGATGCCTGCTGTGGCCCAGACCTAGGCTGGGTGTTGTGGCCCAGATGTATCCTGCTCAGCCTCTGCCCCCAGGGGACTCTCAGGGAAGAAGAGCTTCATGTACAAAGAACTCTAAAGTCAGATAAACAGTAGCAAGGGCCACGGGACTGGGGCAGCCAGCCTCCCTGGGGTCAGAGACAGGGCGCAAATCCCCCACGCTCAGAGACGTGAGAGTCACGAGCCAGGCTTGTCCCACCAGCACTGTGGGCTGCTGCCTGGTGGGATCCTGCCCCTGCCTGTGGGACTTACCCAGAGAGCTGTTCTCTGAACTGGGTCCCCTGACACATGCTGGGTCCAAACTCAAAATATCATCTGTCACCTCCCCCTCCACAAACGTTGAATGGGCACCTGCCACATGTCAGGCACTGGGTCAGGGACTGTACATCATTCCTAAATGATTTAAGGTACAAGGTGGCCTTTGAAGTCAGATAGACCTGAGTTTGACTCTCACCACCATTAGCTTGGGCAAGAGACTTTAGCCCTTTCAGATCTTCAGTTTTCTTATTACAAAATGGAGATGTTAATAACCTGCCTCCGAGTCCCTGGGTGGCGCAAATGGTTAAGTACTCAACTACCAGCTGAAAGGTTGGCAGTTCGAACACATCCAGAGGTGCCTCAGAAGACAGGCCTGGCAATCTACTTCTGAAAGGTCACAGCCTTGAAAATCTTATGGAACACAGTTCTACTCTACACACATGGGGTCACCATGAGTCAGAATCGACTCCAAGGCAATGAACAACAATATACGTGAAAGCACTTAGCTCCTTGCTTTGACAGAAGATAATTCACAATAAATGCTGCTCTCTATAGGGTCACCATCCAGTTGTGGGGTGGTGGGGGTGGGTTCCATGTTCATGAGGCAGCATGGTGCAGTGAAAGGACTAGAAATCTGAAGACTCTTTGTGTCTCTGTCACCCCATCTATAAAAGTATTAGTTTTCCTAAGTGTGAAGTGGCCCAATAATATTTAACTTACGGGCTACTGCTCAATAAATGAGACAAGTGGATGCAGACGTGCTGTCTAGAACATAATGTACTGGTTAGGAGACATAAATGATGGGACAGTGAGTATTTGGGTGCACTGGGAAGAGCACTGGATTGAAAGTCAGTAGACCTGGCTCTAGTTCTAGATTTTTCTCTAACTTGCTATATGGCCCAGGGCAGACCCCTTCCCCTCGCTGAGTCTCCTCATTTTACAAATAGGATCAGTGCTCTCTGAGGTCTCTCCATTGTTTTTTTGCCTTTGGTTGCGGCAAAATGAGTAGGGCCATTGGTAAGGGTCCCACAGGGGAGTTCCCAGGGGCAGTCAGCGCAAAGGGTGGTCGGGACTGGCAGCCAGACTGCCTGGAAAGCTGCCCCCACAAAGAGACCACCCTGGAATTCTGGCTAGGGGCCTCTGGGGGCCCATGGAGCAGATCTTGATGGTCAACACATCTTCTCTGTGTCCATGAAAATCTGCCTCATTTTCAAACTCCCAGACTAGAGGCCCCCATACCTCCTCCCACTAACAGGGCCAGATTGCGGGCTGGAAGCAGGCTCTGGTTGGGCTCTTGGGAGCTTTAAGGATCAGGGGACTTGAGGGCTATTCAGACAGACAGGAAGTAGGAATTATGAGTGAAAACAATGCTGAATTTGGAGCCAAAAGGCATGGATTCCCATACTAGCTTTGCTTGTTAGCAGCTGCATGGGCTAGGCAAGGAGTTTTAACTCCCTGAGGCTCAGTGTCCTCATCTGTAAAACAGGGCTTAAATAAGGGAAATATACATAG
Organism: Dugong dugon; assembly: GCA_030035585.1. Lineage (NCBI taxonomy): Eukaryota > Metazoa > Chordata > Mammalia > Sirenia > Dugongidae > Dugong > Dugong dugon. The sequence goes on along the minus strand of CM057462.1, from coordinate 64,652,560 downwards.
TAGTGCATAGGAAATGGTAAAGAGAGGTTGGCCTGTGAGATATGGATGCGGGGAATAACCTGCAGAGAACTGACCAGGAGACTGGAGAAAGGGAGGCCAGAGCTGTCTTGCCCTGAAATGGGTGCGTCAGCCTCAACAGATGGTCCCTGAGGAGGGATCAGGCTGAGAGGCTGTGACGTGCGTGATGCTAACCCAATACCTCGACAGGAGCCTTATCCAACCGGAAGGGACAAAGGCCATGTTTCTTAGTGTACCTTGGCTCTCAGGGCTTGTCCCCAGGGAGACTTTGTAAGCAGGCTACCCTGCAGATCATAGATTCTGGCTGTCTGAGCCCTGGACCTAGATTGCCGGATCCTCCTTCTTGGGAGCTTTCACAGGCCCCTTACCAGCCCTGTTTATCCAGATGTTTGGGTAGGAGATATACTTTTCTAGATGTGGCTTGATGAAGTCAGGGGAATAACACTAGGATTTGACAAATGCTGATCTGGTCTCTTCTACAGCTTTCTCTCATTGAGCAATGGATGAAAACGATCCAACCCCAAATGCCAAGAGGGTAGTCACATGAGCTAAGAGCCTCCTGGTGAGCCACATATGACCCCATTCCACAAAGGCGTAGGACATAGATTTTATAGTGCTCACCTTTCTCTTCCCCAGGGATGCCAAAGAGGAGAGCAGGAGGAGGGAGCCCTACCATGAGCTCTGCCATGTTCCAGGCACTATGCTGAGTACTAGGGCTACATTACTGAATGAAACAGACATGATTCATGGCGTCATGGAGCTTACAGACTTGCTGGAGAGATAACTATTAATCACATAGTCACATAAATATAAAAGGTCAAATTGACATAAATACTGTGAATGCAGGATGCTAGGAGAGTACAGAGCAGAGGACACCCCCTAGTTGGGATGGGGTGTCAGAGAAGGCTCCACAGAGAGGTGACATTTGAGCTGAGATCTAAATGATGGTAAAGATTAGTAGGCAAAGGGACCAAGACTTGGGACAGGGAGGTAGGTGGATAGAATTCTAGGCTCTGGGAACAGTATGTGCATCCACAGGTAGGAGTGGAGAGTGTCCACAGCCTGGAGCACACACAGCAAGGGAGAGTTGAGGATAAGGGATGACAGGGGATAGGTGGTTCACCTGAAGGTTAGTGCCCTTGATCCAGAAGTATTGGGACGTCACTGAAGTGTTTTAAGAAAATTACAAGATCAGAATTTGCATTTAAATGATCGCCCTCCCTGCAGCACAGAGGCAGGCTTGTAGGGGATAAAGGAGGTACAGAGGGCCCCCCCAAGAAACTCTTGCAGCCGTCCAGGTAAAGATGATAGAGGCTTGGTCCTGAATGGCCGAAGGGATGAAGAAGATAGATATGAGATGAATTTCAGACGTGGAATCGGCCCATTTTGATGAGGTGGGAGTGAGGGTGGAGGAGGAATCAAAGATGGTGGCCAGGTTTCTGTCTTGCAGAACTAGAAAATTGGGGTTGCCTTCACTGAGATACAGAGCCTAGTGGGAAGAGAAGCTGGGACTCGGGCAATCTTAGGGGTTTCTGTTCAGATGTGTGGAGTTTTGTCTTCAGAAATAACAGGGGAGTCACCTTGTCTGAAGTTGTTTGTTCACATGATGTCTCCCCACCAGATGGTGAGCATCTGGAGGGCTGGGGCCTGGCTGACTTTTCCTTGGCCTACACCAGCCAGCCCTTGGCCTGAATGGGGCCTCTGAAGGATTGGTCAAATGAATAATACCTCAGCGCAACCCAGCAAATCCTTTCCATTCTAAGAGAGGCCTGGAAGCCGGAAACCCTTTTGGAGGGTGAGCAGTTGAACTGGAGATTAGTTTGGTCAAAGTCTAGGCAGAAAAAGCCCCGGGAGGAGTGAGCCTCTTCCCTGTGATGAAAATTCCTGGGGTGTGAGCAAACATCCATCATTCATTCAGCCAGCTGCAGAGAGAAGGCTCAGGATGGGAGAGGAGGCCCGAAGTGATGGGGGGCTGGGGCCCTCTGGGGAGGCCGGAGTGATGTCCCGAGAGGGGCTTGTGACCCAGATGCCGCCTCTCCCCGCCCCCACTGGGGCCGCGCCGCGTGGGAGGCGGCGGCAGCTGCAGGCCGGGCGAGGGCGGGTGGCCGCCGCGCTCGGCCCGTGGGAAGCGGCGGCATCTGCTCTTTCCACGCTCGTTCCCAGCGGCTCCTTCTGAAACCCAACCCGCACGGCCTGGCCCCGCCGCCGCCGCCGGCCCTTGCCCTAGCCGGCCCCGCCCCGCGGAGATCGGGTTGCAGAGCCCGAGCCGCCCGGCCCGCAGTTCCCCGACGCCGCCTGCTGCAGCGAGAGGCGAGGCCGGGAGCACGTCGGTGCCAGGAGCCACCCCTCCTCCCCACGCCCGCCCCGCTGCCCGTCGCCTTGTGAGCGCAGCCCGAGCCGCCTCGCAGGCAGGAAACCTTGAGTGCAGGGGAGGACTTCGCCCGGGGAGAAATGGGCCCCCGGGGAGAAGGCAGAGAAAGCGTCCCTCCCACGCCCGCCCTGCGGCTCTTCCTGGCCTGGGAGCCAGCGGCCGCCTGGGAGGGGGATATGCTTGCGGACAGCCTGGCCTCTGCGAGGTCAGCCCAGGCCACAGTGATGGTCCCCGAGTGCTGAAAAATAAGCCTTTCTCTTTCTCTCCAGCCAGATGGCCAGGCCGCTGCCCACCGCCAGCCCTTCACAGATGCAAGCCAGGAAGAAACGGAGAGGGGTGAGTGTCCATCACAGCTGAGTTGCCCAACAAAGGTTTGCCCTGCTCCCCTAAGGGCCTAGCCCGGAGAGAGACCCATCACCATGAAGCTAGCTAGATTGCCTGGGTTCAAATCCTGCCTCTGCCAGTAATTAGCAGGGTGACTTTGGGCAAGCTGCCTAACCTCTGTGGCTCATTTCCTCCTATGTGTAACTGGAATAATGATAGTGCCTACCTCAGAGGGTTGTTTGGAAGATTAAGTGAATTAATGCAAAGCTCTCAGAACAATACCTGACATGATAAACCATTATTGTTATTACTATTATACCAGCCTTCCTTTCTACCCTATCTTCTATCTCCTCTCTGAGCTCAGAACTTTCATTTTGTCTCAGTGGGCTGAGAGATGGGGAAGAGAAAGAGGCTCTCTCCCCAGCTTGCTGCTGGTAGTCTTGTCCCTGACCCGCTTTCCCTCCCAGGATGTAGCTGTGCTGAGTGGGACGAGCACTGCACAGAGAGTCCAGAGATCTGGGATCTGGCCCCACCTCTGCCACTCATTAACCACAAACCACTTATTTCCAGCCCTCATTTTCTTCATCTGTAAAATGGGGAGGGGGGGGGGTATCATTTCTGCCCTGCTATCAGTATCCTGGAGGTCCCTGGGTGGTGTAAATGGTTTGCGCTTGACTACTAACCTAAGGTTGGTGATTCAAACCCACCCAGCAGTACCAGGGAAGAAAGGCCTAGAGGTCTGTTTCCATAAGGATTGCCAGCAAGAAAACCCTATGGAGCAGTTCTACTTTGTAACTCATGGGATAACCATGAGTCAGAATTGACTCTGGCAATGGGTTTGATTTCCAACAGGTTAATCAGTATTCTGCTACCAGTATTGTGAGGTGAGGATGAGATAGTTCACATCAAAGGACCAGCAGCTTTACAGTACAATGCCTAGGACTTCTCAGACCTCCTGATGACCCAGCAGCTGAAAGTATAATCCCAGACCAATGGGGACCTCCGGGGCCAGCTCCAGCTCTGTGACTGGTGTCCCCAGTCTGATTGGTTGGTACCCTGCTGTACCTGTTACCCTGTTTTACTCGTTGCTGTCGAGTCTGTTTCAACTCATAGCAACCCTGTAGAATTGAGTAGAATTGCCTCATAGTGTTTCTAAGGCTGTATATCTTTATGGAAGCAGACTGTCACATCTTTCTCCTGCGGAACGGCTAATGGGTTTGAACCACTGACCTTTTGGTTAGCAGCCGAGTGCTTAACCGCTGCACCACCAGGGCTCCGCTGCTGTACCAGTGGTTAAATATTTTGAATATCATTCCCACAGACCAAGACAAGAGACCTGAGTTCTACTCCCAGCTCTGTGCTTCGTTTCCACGTGACCTTTAGCAAATCACTGCCCCATTCCGAGCCTCAGTTTCCTCCTCCATAAAATAATAGATTTATCACCCTCAAAATATTGTGAGGGAAAAGATGAGTCAGTGTTCACCAACGCACACTGGAAATTGTGTGGAGGTGCATACGTGTAACTTGTTGCCCTTGTTTTTTAGATCATAGAGAAACGGCGCCGGGACCGCATCAACAGCAGCCTTTCTGAATTGAGGCGCTTGGTCCCCACTGCCTTTGAGAAGCAGGTATGTGATGTTGCTGATTGTGCTAGAGGAAATACTGTGTGGGTGGCAGATAAGGGTCGTTTCTCATGCCATCGCTGTTGGTTGGTAGCGACTGCCTGAGGTGCCGTGATCAGTCACTGGTATCTGTCACTGGATAAGGGGAATGGAAATTTATATTTATTGAGGTCCTACTGTGTCCCAGGTGTTGTAGCCTTATACCCATCATCCTGTTGAACTGAATCCTCGAAATGATCCTGAAAAGTAGGGATTATTACGCCTATTGTACAGGTGAGGAAACTGAGGCACAGAGAGGTGAAAATAACTTGCACCTGATCACACAGCTAGTAAGTAGTAGAGCAGAATTGCAACACAGGACTGTGTGATCCTCAAGTCCCCTATCCCTCTGCACTCCTGACATTTCCAGAGCTATTTGAAAGTAGAACAGATTGCTCAAGGAGTGAGCACTCTGTTGTTGAACATGTTGGGATGGGGGCAATATAGTGAGGAGAGTGGGTTGAACCAGATAGCCTCAAAGATTCTTACCCTGTGCTCCAAGGTGTGGGTCACAGGTCATATGCCTTCCCTGATGCTGGTGAGAACAAATCAGACATTCCATAGACATTCACTGGAAGCTTCACAGGATCAGCTGTGAATTAGGCCTGGTGCCTGCCCTCAAGGCATTCACATGGAGAGTCTGACTCTCAGGTTTCACGTGAGGGACCAGGTGATACTTGGAGGCGTAGGAAACATTTCCTGAGAGAGAAAACACAGGGCGAGCAAGTGCTTTGAGGGTAGGATGATGTGCTAGATCTTGGGTGAGTAGAGATGGTCTAGGAGACGAGTGGGCATGCAGGAGTGGCCTTCTGAGGAATGATCATTGTGGTGATGGTGGATAAAGCCATGGAGGCAGATGAGGCCCTTCAGGGAGAGTGTGCAGACTGAAAAGAGAAGTGGGCCGGTACCCAATGGGGAACACCACTGTTTAAGGGGCAGGCAGAGCAGAGGCAGGGCAGAAGGAGAACCAGGAAAAGGTGGTAAAGGTGATGTCATGGAGGCCAAGGGAGGAGGGTTCTCAGGAAGGAGGAAGTGGTCAGCAGTGTCCAGAGCAGTGGACAGGTACACTAAGATGAGAACTGAAGAGACGTTGGCCAAAGCAGAAGCCCAATTGCAGGTGGTCAAGGAGTGGGAGAAAGGTGAGAAATTAATTGAGACAGTGAGTACTGATGACTGTGCAGAGGAGGGAAGCAATGGAGGTCAGCTAGAGGCCTTCACTCTTCTGTCTTCTGAACACACAGGGCTCCTCCAAGCTAGAGAAAGCTGAGGTCTTGCAGATGACGGTGGATCACTTGAAAATGCTCCATGCTACTGGCGGGACAGGTACCGATGCCCTTCTCTCCCAGGAATCATTCATGCAACAAGTATTGGGAGGCTGGGGCCTGGGGATGCACTTCTGAGCAAACTGGACGTGGTCCCTGCCTCAAGGAGCTCACAGTCTGTAGAAGCAGGCCCAGCTAGAACATCGGCAAAGCTTGTCTCTCCTCTTCTTACAGCCTTTCCCTCTCACTTCCCGTGCCTCCACTTGCCCCAACTCTTTTCTTTCCTCCATGCCTTCTGTCCTAGACCTTGGAGGAGCTTTCTTCTACAACAGACTATTCCTACTGGTCCCACCCTCCAGGGCCTTGTTAAGGGTTACCCTCCATGAGCTAATTTTCACTGGGATCCCAGTCCTGCTGAATCCAAGTAGGGGCCCGCCTGAGATTTTAGCCATAGATGTTCCACTGGTGTACCGACCCACTGATCTAGCTTCCTGGGCTGTGTGTCCTTGACAGTGTTGGGGTGATATGTCATACTCACATATTCTATTATATATGGGGTTATAATAGAAAGCAAATGGAACTCATTCCGTTATTTTGAGCTAGCCCATTAAAAATAAAGTCACGGAACTGTGGCTTTTAAACAGCTTCCAGACAAGTGGTAAGTTTGTCTACACGCAGCCTCTCTTTGTGTTTTGGTGATTTCACAACTGGGAAACTTTGAAAGCTCCCCAGTTCTTAGCCACATAGACCAAAGTCCCAGAGACTTAACTTGCTACCCCTGAAGGCCAACCTGGTGCTTCTCAAGCCTCAGTGTGCAGCCATGTCAAGGGGGGCAGGCAGAGTTGTGAGTCACACCCCAGATTCTAAGGCAGGAGGTCTGGATTGGAGTTTAGGAATTTACAAGTTTAATAAGCACTCCCAATGACTCTGATGTAGCTAGTCACTTTGAGAACTACTACCCAAGGAATGCATTGCTAACAGTGGAGACATCTATCTGTAATCAGCCAGTGGGGAAGATATTTCAGACTACATTTGTGGTTATCCAATTAAAAGAATGACTAATATTCAGGCAACATTTTACAGTTTTCAAAGTGCTTTCACATGTGTTATCTTATTTACTTCTCACAAGAACATTGAGGGCAGGGATTGTTATCTTATGACTAAGGGCTAATGGGAAAGCAGATCATTAGGACTTGAATCCTGGCTCTACTACTTACTAGCTTTGTCACCTTGGACAAATGACTTAACCTCTCTGTTCCTCAGTTTCTTCATCACTAAGATGGGAATAGTAGAGTTTTTATGAGGATCAAGAAGAGCTGGTGGCGCAGTGGTTAAGTGCTCGGCTGCTAACCAGAAGGTTGGCAGTTCGAACCCACCAGCCACTCCATGGGAGAAAGATGTGACAGTCTGCTTCAGTAAGGATTTACAACTTTGAAAGCTCTGTGGGGCAGTTCTAGTCTGTCCTATAGGGTCGCTATGAGTCGAAATCGACTTGATGTCCATGGGGTAGAAGAGGATTAAATTAGATAATGCATATAAGGTGCTTTAGTAAGAACTCAGTCAATGTTAGTTTAAAAAGAACAGCAACCGCAGAAAGGGAAAGGGGTTTGCTCAAAGTCACACAGCTAAGTATACAGCAGATCCAGGTGCTGTCCCTGAGGTGGCCTGACTCCAAACATAGTTTCGTGCCATGCTGCCCCTCTGTGGCATCCTTGGCCATGAACCAGAAAGTGGATATGTGCTGCCATAGTCATGAGTCTGTCCTTGCCCAGACAGTGGTCGGGAGATGGGCAGGTGTGGAGAGGCAGTGAGGCTGTGAATACCTGTGCAGGACAGTCAACCTGGTCATTCCTCACTGACATCAGGGCAAAGAGAGGGCTCCCGGCCTGACGTCAGTGGCTGAGGGTCAGAGTAGGGTCTTGCTTTCCAGACTCCTTCCAGAGTAGGGTCCTAGGGTCCTTTGGGCCAGGGGACAGACTCAAACGCTTACAAGGGCCAGGTCAGGAATATAAGTAGGAGCTAGTTGTTAATGTATTGAGCATTTTTCTGTGCACTATTCCATTTAATTTCACACTCACAACTCTAAAGCCAGGTTCTGTTATATCCCCATTATGCAGCTAAGGAAATTGAGGCATAGAAGATTAGGAGACTTGTCCATGGCCAGACAGCTAGTTAAGTGGCAGAGCTAGGATTTGAACCCCGATCTGCTGCCTCCAAAGACCTCTCTCTCGCTTGACTGCAGCAGTATGCCGCCTTCTCCAAGGGCCCTCCCAGCTCTCGTGGCTGCTGCCGCCAACTCCAACCCTTAGCAGCAGGCAGGGTTGTTTTATACCTCCTTGTTGTGCGCAGCCTTTTCACACCTGGCCAGTGTCTACTTAAATGAAGTTATCTTGGCCACAAAGTTTCTTCTTTGGATTAATCATTAATTGTGGTAAAAATAATATTTTACCTTTTATAATGCTTCATAGTTTTGTAAATTCATTTGGTCCTCATAACACACTATCCTCCACCGCAACCCGAAAAAGCTCATTGCCATTGAGTCCGTTCTGACTCATAGTGACCCTATAGGACAGAGTAGAACTGCCCCATAGGGTTTCCAAGGCTGTAATCTTTACGGAAGCAGATTGCCACATAGTTCTCCCAAGGAGCCGCTGGGGGATTTGAACCGCTGACCTTTCTATTAGCAGTCGAGAGCTTACCCACTGTGCCACCAGGGCTCACATCCTCCTCCCCAGGCAGGGATTATTATTATTCCCACTTTACAGATGGGGAGACTGGGGCTCAGAGAGGTAGGATAACATTCCCAAGGTCACGCAGAGAGTGACTGGGGGAGGCTGCTCCTGAACTCAGTGGTCCAACCACAGGCTTAGAGCTTGTCCCCTTGGCTGGCATGCCCTCACGGTGCCCTTCTTTACAGGATTCTTTGATGCCCGTGCCCTGGCCATCGACTTCCGGAGCATTGGTTTTCGGGAGTGCCTCACAGAGGTCATCAGGTACCTGGGGGTCCTGGAAGGACCAAGCAGCCGTGTGGACCCTGTCCGGATTCGCCTTCTCTCCCACCTCAACAGCTACGCAGCCGAGATGGAGCCTCTGCCCACGCCTGCCAGCACCCTGGCCTTCCCTGCGTGGCCCTGGTCCTTCTTCCACAGCTGTCCGGGGCTGCCAGCCCCAAGCAGCCAGCTTGCCATCCTGGGCAGAGTGCCCGGCCCTGTCCTCCCTGGCGCCTCCTCTCCCACTTACCCCATCCCAGCCCTCCGAACCACTCCCATGTGCCGAGCTACTGGCACCATCCTGCCGGCCCGGAGGAGTTTCCTGCCCAGTCGAGGGGCCTCTTCGACCCGGAGGGCCCGCCCCCTGGAGAGGCCAGCTGGCCCTGGGCCCGTGGCCCCCAGTGGCAGGGCTGCCAGGAGCAGCCACATTGCATCCCTCCTGCGATCTTCCTCCCCGACGCCTCCTGGTACCATGGGGCCCACTGCCTGTGTAGCTGTGCCTGCCTTCAGACCCTCTTCCCCAGGGCCAGCTGGGAGGCCTGCAGGAGCCATGCTCTGCCGCTCCTGGGTCTCCGAAATCACTGAAATTGGGGCTTTCTGAGCTGGCTTCCCCTGCCCCAGGAGTGAGGAAGGTCCTTTTTCCAAAAGCTCTGAAAATGGCACTGCCTTTTCTGCTTTAAGCCAGTCTTTCCTGGACTGGCTTATATGTGAAGGCATCTTCTTTACCCATCAGCAGTCCCCTCCTCCTTTGGCCCATCTCTACTCACTGCTCATCCTGGCTTGTCCACCCTGCAGTCCCCAGAGGTTTGGTCTCATTTCTCCCCCAGACAGATGAGTCCTGGGAGACCCCTAAGAGGTGTGCCCAAACCCCTCTCCTGCCCCAGCACACTCTGGGCATGAATCCCAGGTCTGGGAACGAAGCTTTCACCCAACGGGCACAGTGGCCCAACGCAGGCTGCTTCTATGGAGAGGTCAGACCCCAGCAAAGGGCAATGACAGACTGGGTGCAGTTTTCCCAGGCCGAGGGGTCAGAACATAGTGTCTGCCTTGCTTCCGGGGCACAGTAACTTCAGCAGGGTCAAATCTGGGAATCGTCTGCCCCTGCCTACCTGTCTTCAGCCCACCCCATGGCATTGAACCACAGGACAGACTCGTTCTCCACCGTGGCCAGACCTAGGGGCTGGGAGTCCAGCAGGGCCTGCTCCGCCCTTCTCCTGCCACAGACACCCACTCTCCAGCTGACAGTTCCCTGCACACAGCTGGCCTGACAAGCCTGGCCGGGGGGTTTCTGGGCAGCAGCAAGGCGCCTTGACGGGGTATCATCACCAGGCCTTGGATAGCGCTCTCAGACAGGACCCTGGATTGAGCAGCTGAGAGCCAGCTCCATCCTTGAGGCATGTGGTCTCCCTGCTGGGTGTGCAGTGTGGCAGGGCGGAGGTACCACGTGATGGCACCCAGCGAGAAATCCTCTTGGGATTCAGCACCAGACGCTTGTGTGCCTGGTTTGCATCTGGCTCACAGAGCCCAGACTGCTGGAACAGCCAAGGGCCGTCAGGCTGGATAAAAATAACTGTGAGGAGGGGCGAGAGGAAGGACAGTCAGAGGTGGCGCGGCCCTCCAAGGTCACACAGTGGGTTGAAGGCCCGAGATCCTATTCAGCCAGGAGTCCACACAGTCACTGGCTTTGCCCAGAGGCCGTTTACCCAGCTCCAGCCCAGGCCACTTTTCCTCTTAACAGAGGGGGAATATGGCCCAGCCACCGTTTCCTGTGGAACAGCAGAGACTGGACAAGATGGGGGCTGGCCCAGGCCTGGCATTCAGCGGGCCGGTGTTGCTGCACCAGCTGTTAAAATGCTGAAGCACTTCTGGGCTGGCTGGTCAACATCTCCTTCCCCTGAGAGCCTCCGAGTGTCCCCCAGAATCCCCACGATTTGGTTAAGACCTGGCATACCCCAGACGGTGGGGGGCCCTCCAGCCAGCATTCCGCACTGGTTATGGAATACCTAGACTGTCACCCCTGGGAAGACCTGCCTCCCTTTGATGGAACCACCTTCCCCAGAGGCTGCATTGAGGGGACTCCATAGGCTTAGAAGTGGAGTTTGCAAAAACCTGGGGGGAAATGGCCCTTCCAGAGAAGTGGATTAGTGAGCAGAGATTATTTGAGCGACCCAGAAAGCTTTTTTGAAAAGGCAACTTCTCAAGGAGGGATAAAGAATTGAAGTAATTCTCTCACTCCTTAACGTGAGTTAGTTTATGCAGATTGCTTTCCTTCTGGACCCATATGAGAGGGCGGTCATCTCAGAGAGTGGGTCTTGAGAGGGGTGGCAGAGAGCAGGTGTAGGGGAGTCCTGCCCGCTCCCAGGAGGTAGAGAAGGGGACAGAGGACTGTGGGCAGAAGGCAAAGACCAGCTTCGCCTTTCTCACAAAGGGGCACACTCAGGACAGGAAGAAGAAACACTACCACCTTCTCTCCCTGGCTACCCCGTGTGGTGGCCCACCACTCCCAGGATACCAGGTCCATCCTGTAGTCCTGCAGTTTGGCAACCTCCTAGCCTAAGAATCCAGCATTCCCTCATAGTGGTCCTATGGGAAATATGTTTCCATGTTTCAAGCACCCAGCTCCAAAAGAGTTTGTAGACACCACTGAAGGAGGTAGAAATGGCCCAGAACTTTCATCTTCTTTGGTCTTGGACCCATTTTCCACAAGAGATTGGGGAGATGGGGGTAGGCAACTGTGTGTATTTGCTTTTGTGGTTGAGGACTTGTAGCTTTTGTTTATATTCCCAAGCCTTCCTGGTGCCTGCCACCCCCACCCTATTGCTGGGATTGTTGCACACACACAATAAAGGTTTTGTGGTTCTTCTGGAAACTTCCCATAGATTCCACTTCCTAAATATCTCTGGAATCCATCCAATTCTCTCTGAACCCCCAGCCATCACCTCGTCTGAGAACATCCCCTCTCCCCTAGATTACTGCCCTCCCCTCCTAAAGGTCTCCTTGCTTCCCTCTTTCCTTGCCAATCAATTCTCAACGCAACCAAAGGGATCTTTAAACCTGCAAATCATATATCAGCTCTGGTTTAAAACCCATCAGGAGTTCCCTGTTTTACAAAAGATAAAGCTATTCCTCCTTTGGTCCCAACCTTACTTCTAGGCTCGTGTCTTGCCAATCATAACACTGTTCCCTGTACTTCCCCTATGCTGACCTTCTTTCATGACCTCAACATTCTAACCTCATTCCCACCTCCAGGACTTTGCATATGCTGTTCCCTTTGCCTGGAATGCTCTTTCCCTACTCTTTGCCTGACTGAGTTCTTCATACCCTCAGGCCTTGTCCTGTCACCTTCTCAAAGAGGCCATCAGTGACCACAGTACTTAGACCCTCCCTGTTAATCTCAAAGTCCCCAATTCTTTCCCTTCATGGGGAATTTGACATTACGTATCCATCTGTGTGTTACCTGTGTTACCTTGTTGGTTGTCTCCCCACTAGAATGTAAGCTCCATGAGGGCAGGGACCATGCCTGGTTTGCTCTCCACTCTGTACCCAGTGCCCAGCACAGTGCCTGGCTCATAGTAAATATTAAGTAAATACTTGTTGAATAAATGAACTGGGGAGGTGAGGACTCTTGTGGACTCATGCTGCTGGATGGTGTTAGGCCCTCTGGGAGGTGACTTTGCGGGGGAGGCAGGAGAGCAATGTGAGAGCGAGGGCCAAGGGACTGGAAGTTCTGGCAAATGGTACAGGGACTCTGGCCAAAGGAAAACGCGGGTGTGCTCGCTCTGGAGTGCACGCTGGCAGATGAGAACAGGCGGGGGATCCCTGCCAGCAAGTATTGTTCTCTGCTCTTGGCTTGGCTCTTTCTGGTGGATTCTGCTTGCAACAAATTCAACAAACACCCACTGAGGTCTGCTGCTTGCCAGGCTAGGCATAGCAGAGGCAGAGATAATGTGGAGCTGAGGAGGGGTGTAGCTGTGTCTAAGTGACGGTCTGTGAATTGAGAATGGTGAGAGGTCTGTTGAGAAGGCTGAGGAGGCCACAGAGGAGAGAGTCACGGCCTCTCCTAGGGTGGCCATCGGGGAGGGAGGTGCTGGGAAGAAGCCTTCCTGAGATGGGTGGAAGAAGGCATTCTAACAGCAGAGGGAACTGCGTGTGCGAAGACCTGGACACCTCATCAAGGAGAACTCTAGAAATTGTCTCTGAGTTGAGCACAAGTCTTCAATAACGGAGTGAAAAGTAAGGTAGCCCAGACTTCCTGGGTTCAGGCACCAGCTCTGTCACTTAAGGGTGTGGCCTTGGGCAAGTTGATGAACATCCCTGAACCTCACATTCTCACTATAAAATAGGGGAGATAGGAGTAATGGCTGAGTGTTAACTCACTGTTAACTGAGTAGTAACTATGTGCCAGACAATGTGCTACATGCTTCTCTTGGAAAGTTCCCATTTTACAGGTGAGGAAACTGATGCCTATCCCCTAAGCTTAGGTGAGAATTGAATAAGATAATACACGTAAAGCCCTCAGTAAAGTGCCTGGCTCACGTGAAACGCCCAGTCAATCTTAGCTATTGGTGTTGATGATGGCAAGAGGCTGGATCCAAATTGTGAAAGGCTCTGAGTGTCAAGCAAAGACTTTGGGCTTCAGCCTGCAGGCAATGGAAGCCATGAAGATTTTCCTGGGTGAATGCCAAGGTCGTAGTGGTGTTTAAGGAACTTGTGCTTGGGGTTATATGGAAGACTGACTAGGAAGGAGTCATATTTGGACTCAACCCAACTATTCATTAGAATCACCTAGATGCTTTTTTAAAAATATCAGTATCCAGGCCCCAGAGCTTATGATTTAATTGGTCTGGGGTGGGGCACAGGCATCCCAGAAGGAGGTGTGAAGAAAAGAGCTCAAGATTTCTTTCCTAGTCAAGGTAAATTTTCATTCAGTAGGTGAACTGGACTCCAGCTTGTGAACCTGAAAAAGGCTGAAGCTTTCTGAGAAACGAAGCAGACATTAATTTCCACAAGGGCATCTCTGAGACCCTGGCCCTTCTCCTTATGAGGTGATTAAGAAATATTATTGTGTTGAAGACTTTAGGGACTTGCACTTTGTTCAGGTGACACTGAATATGTTATGGCTTTGTAGAAAATTCAGGCTATTGGCTTCCTTCCCTCCTGCCTGAGGAAAGAACTGTTAAGAATCAGATCTGGATATCAGCTGATCCCATTAATAACAGTAAACATTTTTTTTTAAGCCCCAAAAAAAGTTTTTAATCAATTTGATTAACACGTAATTCTCATACAATAAAGTGTACCCAATTTAATTGTAGAATCTGGTGAGTTTTGACAAATGAGAACCTAATGTAATCTCCACAACAATGAAGATATAGAATATTTACACTCAAACTTCTCCACTGCCACCCTTGTATCTTTCAAAGAATTGGTTCATTTTATCTAAGTTGTCAAATTTATTGGCGTAAAATTATTCATAATAGTCCCTTATTTTCTTTTTCATGTTTTTAGGATCTGAAGTGATATCCTTTTGCCCATTTCTTTTTTGTTTGTTTGTTTGTTTGCTTGATTTTATTTTATTTTTTTATTGTATTTCAGGTGAAGGCTTACAGAACAAATAGTTTCTCATGAAACAGTAGTACACATATTGTTCTATGATATTGGCTAACAACCCCACAACATGTCAATCCTCTCCCTTCTTGACCTTTTTTTTTTTTTTGGTGAAAATATACATAGCCAAAGATACACTATTTCAAAAATTTCTACATGCACAGTTCAGTGACACACAGCTCTTCCAGCTGTGCTGCTATCCTCACTTAAGATGAAGGCTTACAGAACAAAATAGTGTCTCATTTAACAGTATACATGTTGCCCTTTGACACTGGTTAACAACCTCACAACGCATCAACACTATCCTTACTCAACCTTGGGTTCCCTATCACCAGCTTCCTTGTCCCCTTCTGCCTTCTGGCCCTTGTCCCTGGACTACTGTACCTCATTATTCCCATTTGGTTTTATGGGGCTATCCACTCCCAGGCTGAACGGTGAACCTCAGAGATGACTTCACCACTGAGCTAAAAGGGTATCTGGGGGCCATACTCTCAGGGTTTCTCCAGTCTCCTTTAGGCCAGTAAATCTGGTCTTTTTTTTTTTTGTGAGTTAGAATTTTGTTCTACATCCTTCTCCAGCTCTGTCCAGAACCCTCTGTTGTGATCCTGGTCAGAGCAGTCAGTGATGGTAGCCGGGCACCATCTAGCTGTAATGGACTAAGTCTGGTGGAGGCCTTGGTAGCTGTGGACAATTAGTCCTTCAGACTAATCTTTTCCTTGTATCCTGTTCTCTTCATTCTCCCTTGCTCTCGAAGGGATGAGACCAGTGGAGTATCTTAGATGGCCGCTCACAGGCTTTTAAGACCCCAGACGCTACTCACCAAGGTAGAATGTAGAACATTGTCTTTATAAACTGTGTTGTGCCAATTGAGCTAGATGTTCCCTGAGACCATGGTTGCCAGAGCCCTCCGCCCAGCAATTCAGTCACTCAGGGAGTTTGGATGTGTCTATGGGGCTTCCATGACCTTTCCTTGTACAGGTTGTGCTAGTTTCCCCTGTATTGTGTACTGTCTCACCCTTCACCCAAGATACCACTTATCTATTGCCTATTTAGTATTTCCCCCCCCACCCCTCCCATCCCTGGTAACCAACCAAGATTGTTACGTTTTGTGTGTGAACTTTTTCATGGGTTTTTACAATAGAGGTCTCATACGATATTTGTCCTTTTGTTATTGACTTATTTCACTTAGCATAATGTCCTCCAGTTTCATCCATGAATAACAGTAAATATTTCTGAGCCCTTAACCTGCATTACCTACTAGAATCCTCATATAGCCCTGTGATTAAAACAAGAAACCAAACCAATTACCATTGAGTTGATTCTAACTCATGGTAACCCCATGAAGGTCAGACTAAAACTGCTCCAAGGGGTTTTCAACGGCTCATTTTCAGAAGTAGTTAGAGGCGTGCCTGGGTGGACTTGAACCACCAACCTTTCAGCTACAGTCGGGTGCTTAACCATTTATGCCACCCAGAACCCACTAAAACCCACTGCTGTCAAGTTGATTCTGACTCATAGCAACCCCATAGAGTTTCCAAGGCTGTAAATCTCTACGGAAGCAGACTGCCATATCTTTTCTCCTGAGGAGCCGCTAGTGGTTTCAAATCACCAACCTTTCGGTTAGTAGTTGATCACTTTAACCACTGTGCCCCCAGGGCTCCTGTATGCCACCCAGACTGGGTATTATTATTATCCCCATATTGCAGAAGAGGAAATTGAGACTCAATTGTTTAGTGAAATAGCCCAAAGTTCACACAACTAATAAACGTTGGAGCCAAATGAAAACCTAGGTCTACCTGATTCAGTCTTAACCAATACGTACACAGCTTCTGTCTTAGTTACCTAGTGCTGCTATAACAGAAATACCACAAGTGGATGACTTTGACCAACGTAAATTTATTTTCTCACAGTTTAGGAGGTTAGAAGTCTGAATTCAGGGTGCCAGCTCTAGGGGAAGTCTTTTTCTCTTTGGCTCTGGAAGGAGATCCTTGTCTCTTCTGAGCTTCTGCTCCTGGACAGTCTTCAGGTGGCTTGGTATCTCTCTTCCCCCATCTCTGCTTTAATCTCTGTTTTAATCTCTTTTATATCTCAAAAGAGATTGACTCAAAACATAACTAATCCTGCCTCGTTAACATAACAAAGACAACCCATTCCTAAATGGGATTATAACCACAGGCATAAAGGTTAGGATTTACAACACATATTTTTGGGGGACACAATTCAATCCATAACAGCTCCCTTCCCAAACTGCCTGTTGGACTACTAACCAATGATGTTTCAGCGGCAGGCCATACAGGCCTGGCAGGCTGGACTCTTCTGTTAGCTTGGGGAGCCTTTCTCTCCACCACGTTCTCCCCATGCTAGTAAGGGTAAGTCTCAGCTGCTGTAACAAAAAACAAATTAAAAAACCCATTACTGTTGAGTCAATTCCAACTAATAGTGACCCTGTAGGACAGCGTAGAACTGCCCCATAGGGTTTCCAAGCCTATAAATCTTTACAAAAGCAGATTGCCACATCTTTCTCCTGTGGAGCTGCTGGTGGGTTCGAACTGCTGCCCTTTTGGTTAGCAGCCGAGCACTTATCCACTGTGTCACTAAAGAAGATAGAAGCTTATTTCTCTCTCATACGACTGCCTGATGAATTTTCGAAGTCAACAGGAAGCTCTGGGACCCTGATTCCATCCATCTTGATTCCCCACCACCCCCTAGGGCATTGTTGCATCTGCGTAAGTTGACGCTGGCTCTCAGTGGGTTTAAGCCAGCAGGAAGGGAAAGAGAGCTTGGTAGAGGGATAACCACAGTCTTAAAGCCAAGGCCCAGAAGTAGCACGCATCTGTCCATCCACATTCCACTGGTGAGAACTTAAATACAGGGCCATATCAAACTGCAAACAAGGATGGGAAATGGCATTTTAGCCTTGTGCTCTGAAATGAGTGTGAATGAATATTGGTAGATAGTTTCAATCACCTCCCTCTTACCTCTTAGCCTGGAAGGGTGAGAGAGAGAGAGGAATCAGGGTCATCAGAAGCTACTAACTGGCATGTTGGGAGTGGGAAGGGCCGTGCAAACACACACGTGATCTGGAAGTCAGTTTACTTTGAGGATGAGACACCAGGTATAGACACTCTACCTACTACTCTCTGATCCCACAGGGGTAAGTTTGGTACCCCCAAATGGAGTTGTGTCAGCACTGGGCCCACCTTCTCTGAGAACTCCCCAGAAAGCCCGAAGAATAGGACGAGGAAGGTTGGTTACTCTAGGAGGGTCAGTAGGTCCCAAAACTAACTGATGGCCAACATCACCTGAAGGGATTTTGTGACACATGGCTTCCCCCAGGGGCTCCCCTGGGCCCACAGTCGTTTCAGCAATATGACTCCTTACTGGGGGAGGAGGTGCTGGCTAAGGGGCTCACCTTCCCTGCTTCAGACAGGTATCACCGCTTTCTTCTCTTCCTGGCTGCCAGGACACAACCAGCCCTGGAGCTGTGCTGCAAGGCTGTGGCCTCACGGGGCTATGGATTCTGTTTGTGAAAGCTGAATCTCTCCGTGATTTAAAAAAAAAACTCTTGCCATTGAGTGATTCCAACTCATAGCAACCCTATAGGACAGAGTAGAACTGCCCCATAGGGTTTCCAAGCCCGTAATCTTTACGAAGCAAACTGCCACATCTTTCTCCTGCGGAGTGGCTGATGGGTTTGAACTGCCAACCTTTCGGTTAGCAGCCAAGTATTTAACCACTGTGCCACCAGGATTCCTTCTCTAGGTGATAGGGCTGCTGAAATACCCTCATTAATTACTTGATAGTGGCCAGTGAAAATGGGGCAGGTATTGGGTTTCCAAAGACAGAGACTCAGCCTCTCTGGACTCTTTTTCATACTGTAAGACTGAAAGGAAGCAAAACTGAATCTCAGCCCATGAATCTCAGAAAGCTGCCTGGCTGAACTATGCTGCCCTGAGCCCAAGGGTCATTTTAGCTCATGCTTGGTTCAGGCCTTTGGGCAAAATCTGCTGCTCTGTTGGTCAAGGAAGTCTAGTATGGCAACATTCTCTCTGGGACGCCCCAAGTATTATGTTGGAGTCTCTGAAAACTAATGAACCACCCATTGCCTACAACTACAGCAACTCTAAAAGGAACCCATCAACAAGAATGATAATAACACCTTCCATCTGCACAGCACTATAACATTTCAAAGTGCTTTCACCTGTGTCATCTTATTTACTCCTTACAACAATTTGATTAAGGGGGCCAGGGCAGGAATTATTATCCCCATTATGCATCCCCATATGAGAAACAGAATCTCATTTCTGGTAAAATGATCTGCACAAGATCAAAAAACTAGTAAACAGCAAAGCTTGCATAGACAACAGAGGAAAGTCACAGATCATAAATAGGTGCAGAAACATGAAACAACATTATCCAACAATTGCTGAGCACTTGCCATGTGCATGCACTGTACCAAGTGCTTTACATGCAGAGCATGAAGTAATCTGCACAACTCCATGATTTAGGTTTCATTTCCATTGTTATCTCCATTTCATATTTTACAGAGAGGAAATGGAGGCTCAGAGAGATTAAATAGCTAGTCCAAGGTAATTAGTAAAATAAAATTTCCATGAGTTGATGGCAACCATATGTATGTCAGAGTAAAACTGTAGGGTTTTCAACTGCTGATTCTTTGGAAGTAGATCTCCAGGGCTTTCTTCCAAGGTACCTCTGTGTGATGGTTAGGATTGTATGTCAACTTGGCTAGGCCACTATTCTGTTTTAGCAGTTGTATAATGTTGTGATCACTTCCCTATTGAAATTTGATATGTGATCACTCCCATGATGGAATCTGCTGAGTGGTACTGGCAGAGGCAGGGCCTGTGGCAGCTCACCACCCCCTCAGTTCATTTCTCTGCCTTCCACCGGTTACTTTCTGCCTGCTCACCTTGCCAAGGTTTCTGGCTTGTTCCAGACTCAGCAGCTGCCTCTTGTTGTCTCACCTCCAGTTCTTGGGACTTGAGCTAGCAGCTTACCTGTTGATCTTGGAATTCGTCGATCTTCACATCCTGCGAGTAAAAGTCTGGTTCCTTGACCTGCTGATCTTGGGTTCATCAGCCCCTGCAGCTATGTGAATCAGGAGAAACCTTGCGATCTTGTCTGCTGATATTGGAATTCGTTGACCTTCACAGCCTGTGAGCAGGAGCCCCTCTCCGATCTGCCAACCTTGGGTTCACCAGCTTCTGCGGTTCCATGAATTGGGAGAGGCCTCCACTTTGATGCACGGACTTGGGACATCTTAGCCTCTACAACTGCGTGAGCTGTTTCTTTGATATAATTTCTCTCTATATATACTTATATGCTTTACTGGTTTTGCTTCTCTAGAGAACCCAGCCTAAGACACTCTGGGTGGACTCAAATCTCCAACCTGTCCATTAGCAGTGAGTGTATTAACCATTTGCACCACCCAGTGACTCCAGTCCAAGGTAACACAGCTATTAAGTGTCAGAACTCTACTGCCAAGTTCTACAGCCTACTAAATGCTATATCTTTTGTGCCCACTGCACCAGACCTCAGAAGTAGGGAATGCAAGCCTACTCAACAGCTCCTGGCTTACACTTAGAGACTGTGGCCTCAGACCCATTAATGTCAACTCATCCACTCTTCAGGACACAGAAACCAGCTTTCTCCATCTTCATTCAACAATGTTTACTGAGCACCTACTATATACAAAGCACTCTTGTAGGTGTTGGGATACAACAATGAATAAAACAAAACTCCAGTTTCATGGAACTAACATTGTCATTGGGGAGACAGATGATAACACTTAGACAAATATAGATATGAAATGCTTGAGGGTAAAGAAGGATAAGGGGGGCAAGGAGACAGAGAGTGATGGGAAGTAGGGGCTATTTTATACAGGATGGGTATAGAAGGCCCAAGGTAGCAGTTTGACTGGAAACTATAGGGACATTGGGAGGGAAGGAGCCATGAGGCTATCTGAGAAGAGAGCATTCCAGGTAGGTGGCAGCAAGGGCTAGCCCCACAGACCAGTATGGCTAGAGTGTAGACAGCAGGGGGAGTGTGGTAGGAGATGAAGTCTGAGAGGTGTGGGTCGGGACAGGTCATGGGAGGGTGTTTAGATTTTACTCTGAGTGAGGTGGCATATCATTGGAGGATTAAGAGTAGAGGAGACTCCAACTCTTCAGACAGGGATTGGACTGGACTGTGGGACATAAAGTGATACTCGTGAGAAGGGTGCCTCTTAGCTCAAGTAGATACAAGAGACTAAATGGGCAGTTTCTGTCCGGAGGTGAGATGGGAACGCAGAGAGGGTTAGGAGCTGGCTGAATGGACATGAGGAATCAGGGGTGGAAAGGAGGAGTGTGCTGTCACAGTATGTAGAGAGCAATTAGGGTCACATGACAATATATGTATAAATTTTTGTATGGGAAAAAATTAAAAAAAAAAAAAGAGTAGAGGAGACTCATGATCTAACTGACATGTTAGGAAGATCCTTGGGAACATGGTGTGAAGAATAGACCACAACCTCGACTGCCCACTCCCGCAGAACTCACCATCACCAAAAACCACTCCTCTGGGAACTCTTGATTTCAAACATCCCATTCTCCAGCTACCACTCCTCTCCTTAAAGCTCCCTCTGCTCAACACTTCCATGGTAAAAATTCTTCAACCTTGTCTCAGTCATCTAGTGCTACTCCAACAGAAATACCACAATTGGATGGTTTCAACAAAGAAAGACCATTCTCTCACAATCCAGTAGGCTACAAGTCCAAATTCAGGGCATCAGCTCCAGGGGAACGCTTTCTCCATCGGCTCTGGAGGAAAGTCCATGTCATCAGTCTTCCTTTGGTCTGGGAGCTTCTCTGCACAGGAACCTCAGGTCCAAGGGATGAGCTCTGCTCCCAGCACTGCTTTCTTGGTGGTATGAGGTTCCCATGTGTCTCTGCTCGCTTCTCTCTTTTATATCTCAAAAGAGATTGCATTAAGACACTAATCTTGTCAACCTCATCAGTATAACCTTATCACAGTGACAGAATTTACAACACATGAGGAGATCACATATAATCTCATCATAGTGGTAGAGTTTACAACACATAAGGAAATCACATCAGATAACACAATCACACAATACTGGGAATCCTGACTTAGCCAAGTTGCTACACACGTTTTGGGGGACACAATTCAATCTATGACAAACCTCAAGGAGGTATCCAAAGCACCACCCTCTCACCAGCCACCAGTCACTTCTTGGCTTCACTTCTCTTTTTACCCAGCTAAGGGCGCATGGACCTCATCGCTGTAGTCACCCCTTGCAAACAAGCTCACTCCTTGTCCCCATTGCCATCACCAGGTGTGGTGGACAGACTTTAGATTAGCCCCCATGATCCCCACTTCCTAGAGTCCATAATCTTGTGTAAAAATGGCAACGTGGCGTCGGACCTCCTTGTCTAACTTCATAAGGGGGAAAGAGAATCACGATCATCAGCCCAAAGCTGATTCCTATGAATTGGAGGTCAGACATACCTCCCCTCCTCTCTCCAACCTTTTTTTTTCTCTTTTACCAATTCTGACACCAGCTGTCCCTCCCATGGCCCTCTCTACTTCTCTGCTGGACAGTGGCATCACTAGGGTTGGTGTCACACAGTCTGATAACTCACGATGTCATCCCCCATGCTAATTACAACAATATTGTAGCTAAAACACGAGAAAATTTGACAAAATAGGCAACTATGAAAACACTACGGCAATAAAAACAACATGCATGCTTGTAGTATGTGCAGATGAAACCACGTGATTTGAAGCATCGGTGTAATTGCGTGATAATGTCAGCTCTGACTGGAGTGCATTACAAGGTTCAAAAGTAAATTAGCATAGAGTTTTAGCCTTGTAGGTATGTTGATATATGTAAGCTGGGTTACTGAACGATTTTTTTGTTGTTATAACTAACTACAGGGATGTTTTTATAAAAAATAATAAATTTCTGCTGAAACACTGTACAAAAATTTATGAACAGTCATGTTGGTGTTATCCCCTCTGACAATGTCACCGGTGCAGTCTGCACCCCCTGCACACCCCTAGTGATTCCACTGCTGCTGTGTTTGTTAATTCATTGCAATGGCCACACAGAACTCATGGAACTCACAGACAATGCTCACGATGATGGGGTTTATTAGGGAAGTAACAGGTTACAACTTGGGATCAGGATCAGGAAGCTTACAGGCAGTCTCTCTTCTTCAGGGCAGGACAGCTCTCTCAGCTCCTCTCAGCCGTGCAGGGCTCCTCTCAGCCCCCTGAGGACAGACCTCCTCTCTTAGCCCTCAGCCCCTGCTCAGGCCTGGCCTCACCCTGCTTGGCCAAGTGTTACAGAGCTCTTGAGCTCCTCACTCTGCCAGCAAGCCTCCTGACCTGAGGCACTCAGTTCTCTTGCTCTGTGGGATGGCAAGCCCACTGCAGCTACTTCGATCTGTGGGCTGGGAAGCCCCCTGTGCTGTCTCATGCGGTCTCCTGGTTCTGCTGCTACCATTTTTCTGCCACACTTGCTGCTGCTTCTCACTGTCTCCAGTGTTACAACGCTCTCTCTATCTCCTGGATCTAGGAGGTTCTCAGTGCGGCACCTTATTTGCATAGTCCCACCCAATCATTATGTGGGAGTTACAAGACCATGCATGGCTAAAAGGGCTATATCAAGTAATTCACCGCACCACATCTTGTGTAATCCCCAGCCCTGGAGGGAGGGCAGAACGTGTGACTTGCTTCTAACCAATAGAGTATGGCAAATGTGAAGGATGTCACTCCTATGATTGATCTATGTTATATGGCACCCCTGGACACACTGATAACCCAGAAATGAAACCATTCCTGAAGCCCAAAGATTAGACAGGACTGCAAGCAAAAAAAAAACAAACACATGGGAATGTGCTTCTTAGTTCAATCAGATATACGAGACCAAATGGGCAGCTCCTGTCCAAAAGCAGGATGAGAAGGCAGGAAGGGACAGGAACTGGTTGAATGGACACAGGGAACACGAGGTGGAAAGGGGGAATGTGCTGTCACATTGTCGGGATTGTAACTAATGTCACAAAACAATATGTGTATAAACTCTTGAATGAGAAATTAACTTGAGTGGTAAAATTTCACCGAAAGCACACACACACACACACAAATCCAAAGCCTTTAAAAGTGATGATGGAATACATTAAGTTCAACTGCTGAAACCTGAAATATATTTTCCTGTAAATAGCTTTAGCCTGATCCCCTCTCTCAACAAATTCCACATCACAATCTCCAATCAAATCCTCGATCAAAGAGCCATCTCACCATCCCAAGTTATCCAAATTAAGGCAATTATCCCTCCCAATAAAAGAAAAAAAAATCTATGTGCTACAGGGAAGATGATGGGATGTTTCTCCTGCAATTACTTTACCTTATGTAAGACTCCATCTTAGCATGCTGGAGCAAGAGACTGTCCTTGCTGACTTGATGAAGTAGTCAGCTATGTTGGTGAAACCCACTTGGCAAGGAACTGTGGACAGCCTCTAGGAACTGTGAGTGATCTCCAGGACCTTAGGGCAACCTCCAGCTGATATCCAGCCAAAAAGCCAGAGCCCTCTATGATACAGCACAAAAAAACGAATCCTGCCAACAACCTGAATGAGTTCGGAAGTGAATTTTTCCCCAGTAGAGCTTCCAGATGAGCCTGATGGACACTTGGGTTGTAGCCTTGTGAGACACTGAGCAGAGGACCCAGCTAAGCCATGCCCAGGCTCCTGGCCTGTAGAAACTGTGAAACAATAAATGTGTGTTTTTAAAAACTCTAAGTTTGTGGTAATACTTTACCAAGCATGATGTCTTTCTCCAGGGTCTGGTCCCTCCTGATAATGTGTCCAAAGTATGTGAGATGAAGCCTCACCATCCTCACTTCCAAGGAGCACTCTGGCTGTATTTCTTCCAAGACAGACATGTTCATTTTTCTGGCAGTCCATGGTATATTCAATATTCTTCGCCAACACCGTAATTCAAAGGCATCAATTCTTCTTTGCTCTTCCTTACTCATTGTCCAGCTTTTGCATGCATATGAGGCGATTGAAAATACCATGGCTTGGTCAGGTGCACCATAGTCCTCAAAGTGACATCTTTGCTTTTTAACACTGTAAAGAGGTCTTTTACAGATTTGCCCAATGCAATCCATTGTTGATTTCCTGCCTGCTGCTTCCATAGGCGTTGATTGTGGATCCAAGTAAAATGAAATCCTTGACAACATCAATCTTTTCTCCATTTATCATGATGCTGCTTATTGGTCCAGTTGTGAGGATTTTTGTTTTCTTTATGTTGAGATGTAATCCATACTGAAGCACGCTATATTTAATTCTAAGTCTTCCTGAGGGTAAGTTATGTATCCGCATGATGTACCCTCCAAGGAAGGAAGTTCCATCCCAAGTAATAGAGGTTACTTAATTCTTACTCTTCTTAAGGTTGAAAGATATGTTCCCACTAAAAATGACCACAGCCCTCCATTAATTGAGGTCACCAACCCACAAGGAAAGATAGCTGTGGGGCTGTGGTGGCTGGCCACACTACCACCAGAGCTATGCATTCTGTTTGTGCAGCTGAATCTCTGACTCAAAGGACTGCGGAGAGGCCCTCATTATGTAGCTGGTGGGTAAGTGAAACGGTGACATGTGTTGAATTGTGGGGCTCCTTCTGTTTGACTCAAGCAAGACTGAAGGATTCT
The DNA here is from genome assembly GCA_030035585.1 of Dugong dugon. Taxonomy (NCBI): domain Eukaryota; kingdom Metazoa; phylum Chordata; class Mammalia; order Sirenia; family Dugongidae; genus Dugong; species Dugong dugon. The sequence continues at coordinate 64,627,592 of CM057462.1, read as the reverse complement.
CACTCAATCTGTGAATCTCAGGAAGCTGGCTGACTGAACCACACTACACAGTGCCCCAATGGGTCCTTTTGAGCAGAGGCCTGAAGTTACAAATAATTGAAAGTGAATTAGAAATAACTAACATCTGGCCCATAAGCAGCCACTGTCTGATCTGCACACATGGCGGACATTACTAATTGATTACCAAACTCCTCCTTCCTTTGTCTATCCAACACTACCCAGAGCCAAGCCTACATAATCAAGGTTGGCATGTGAGATGAAACCCGTTTGCCCTTCGTAACTATAATGAGGCTGGTGAGAAAATGAGGCCTGTCCACTTGGCTCTCACTCAGGACTGGGTTAATTGGTAGCTGGGTTTGGGGTCTTCCTGGCATGTTCCCGTTTTCTGTGAATAACTGCGGGTCCGAAGCACAATGGCTCTGGGCCATGAACAGGGTGAGGAGGTGTGGGTGTTGCCCATGCTGGCTCTGGCGAGTAGGGGACTAGACTTCTGTTGGGGACTTCGTTGTGGGGTGCAGGGTAGCTGGGAAAGAGCCTGCAGCAGGCTCTGTGGGAGGTTCTGAGGGGAGAACACAGGATTGAGTCCTGGGCAGAGCTCTGCTGGTCTCCCTGTGTGGTCATGGGTGAGGCCAGCTCATAGCTGCCAAACTTACATCTCCAACCCAGCCCCAAAGTCCAGACTTGGATATCCAACAGCCAAGTCTCGAAGGAGCATCCACAACTAACATGTCCAAAACCAAATTCCTGATTTTCATCCCCTCCCTGACACACTCCTGCCCAAATCTTCATGGTCTCAGGAAATGGCAAGTCCATTCTTCTAGTTGCTTAGGCTAAATACCCTAGAGTTACTCTTGATGCCTCACTTTCTCTCACACCCCACATGTGGTGGGTCAGCAAATCTGAAGCCCTACAGTGTAGGCTCCCTGCCCCCACCCTCACCTCTGACCTCATTTTGCAGCACTCACCCATTATTCACTCTGTTCACAATGGCTGTCTTGCTATCCTTGAAGACAGCAGACACAGTTCTACCTCAGGGCCTTTATCCTTACTCTTCTCTCTGCCTAGGGGCTCTCCTCCCAAGTATCCATGTGGCTCTACATATCCACACAGCTCCCTCTGTCACCTCCTTGTCACATCACTGATGCCTTCTCTGACAGCCGTATTTGAAATTTGAAGTCCTCCTCCAGCCCCAGCACGCCCTATCCCCTTCCATGCTTAATTTTGGCCATCTTCATACTCTAATTTTTTCTTATTTTGTTTATTGTCTACCTCCCTTCCTAGAATGCAAGCTGTAGGAGGCAAGGATTTCTCTTTCTCTCTCTGTCTGTCTGTCTGTGTGTGTGTGTGTGTGTGTGTGTGTGTGTGGTGTCTACTGTATCCCCATCACCTAGAACAGCGGTATTGGAACATGGTAGTTGCTTAATAAATATTGGTTGAATTAATAATAACAATAATAGCTTGCATTTATTGAGTACTTACTAAGTGCAAGGCATTCTTCTAAACACATCATGAATCATCATATTTCATTTTTATCATAATTTTATAAGGTAAATCCCAATATCCCCACATGTTGTTGTTAGGTGCCGTCGAATCGGTTCTGACTCATAGCAACACTATGTACGACAGAATGAAACACGGCCCAGTCCTGTGCCATCTTCACAATCAATTGCTATGTTTGAGCCCACTGTTGTAGCCACTGTGTCAATCCATCTCGTGAGGGTCTTCCTCTTTTTCACTGACCCTCTACTTTACCAAGCATGATGTCCTTCTGCAGGGACTGGTCCCTCCTGATAACATGTCCAAAGGACGTGAGATGTAGTCTTGCCATTCTTGTTTCTAAGGAGCATTCTGGCTGTACTTCTTCTAAGACAGATTTGTTCATCCTTCCCACAGTCCATGATATATTCAATATTCTTTGACAACACCATGATTTCAAGGCATCAATTCTTCTTTGCTCTTCCTTATTCATTGTCCAGCTTTTGCATGCATATGAGTCAATTGAAAACACCACAGCTTGGGTCAGGCTCACCTTAGTCCTCAAAGTGACATCTTGGCTTCTTAACACTTCAAAGAAGTCTTTCGCAGAAAATTTGCCCAATGCAATACATCATTTGATTTCTTGACTGCTGCTTCTGTGGATGTTGATTATGGATCCAAGTAAAATGAAATCCTTGACAACTTCAATCTTTTCTCCGTTTATCACGATGTTGCTTATTGGCCCAGTTGTGAGGATTTTTGTTTTCTTTATGTTGAGACGTAATCTGTACTGAAGGCTGCGGTCTTTGATCTTCATCAGTAAGTATTTCAAGTCCTCTTCACTTTCTGCAAGCAAGGCTGTGTCACCTGCATGTTGCAGGTTAATATCCCTGCATATGGGTGAGGAAACTGAGATACAGGGAACCTACAGTGCTAGCTAATATGTGATGGAGTCAGAATTTTGATACAAATGTTCTGACACCAGAGACTGAATTCTTAGCTACTCTGCTATGTTGTTCTCAAATAAATGAATGAATGAAAAGAAGAACAACTATTTATTGTACCCATACCAGAAACGATGAATTTTGGAGTCAGAGAGACCAAGGCTAAAATCCCAAAAACGCTACACACTGAATTACATGATTTGAAGAACTTTCTTAGCTTCTCTAAGTCTCAGGGCCCTTTAATGCAGAAAGGGAAAATCCACAAAGCATTAGCTATTTTAGCCCTTTTTTTTTAATAATGCGGAAACCCTGGTGGTGTAGTGGTTAAGGGCTATAACTGCTAACCAAAAGGTCGGCAGTTCAAATCCACCAGGTGCTCCTTGAAAGCACTACGGGGCAGTTCTACTCTCTCCTGTAGGGTCGCTAGGAGTCGGGTTCTACTGCAATGGGGTTTATAATGCACCCATTCTTGATCCATTACTGCCCTCTACTGGTAAACTAAAATAATGACTTCATAACTGCTATGCTAAATAGAATCGACTGGACGGCAAGAAGGTTGGTTTTTGTTTTTTTTTTGGTTTGGTGCTGCCGTGGTTAAAGAGCTCGGCTGCTAAGCAATAGATTGACAGTTCAAATCCACCACCTGCTCCTTGGAAACCCCATGGGGCAGTTCTACACTGTCCTATAGGTTCGCTATGAGTCGGAATTGATTCGACGACAACGGGGTTTTTGTTTTTGTTTTTTAATGCTAAATACAAAATCCCCAAATGATTTATCACCAAAGCCAGTATTGTCTACAAATAAAGTAGCCCGTTCTTGGTTCCTTTAGCCTCCTGGGTCCCAGTAGTCTTCAGGGACTAGCTTTAGATCGGGCTTCCTCAAAGGAAACCAGGACGGCATGGCCCATATGGGTCCCTTTAGGGTAGAATGGCTCCAGGGAAATGATTCTCATGACAAGTAAGTTTTTCAACACTCTTCCCCAGCCCAAAGGCAAAGTCAAAGTGGCGGGGGCGGGGGGCTTCTCGGTCGGTTTTACACTTGTTATTTCCAGACCTTCAAAGAACATATTATCCCTATTTTATACAAACTATTTCCTAGGATAGAAAAAACGGAAAGCTACCTAACTTGTCTTATGATACTAGTAGGGCTTTGGCATTAAACCCAGGCAAGAACAATTTAGAGGTAAGAAGAAGCCCAGTTATGAATATAAATGCCAAAATCCTAACAAGTAATAATCAAACATAAAATAGAAACTACACTATAGGTAGACAGTAGAGTTTAGCCAGGAGCCCTGGTGGTGCAGTAGTTAAAGCACTCGGGTGCTAACTGAAAGGTCAGCCACTCCGCGGGACAAAGATGTGGCAGTCTGCTTCCGTGAAGATTTGCAGTCTTGAAAACCAATGGGGCAGTTCTACTCTGTCCTATAGGGTTGCTATGAGTTGCAATAGACACGATGGCAACAGGTTTAGAGTTTTGCCAAGAATGCGAGGAAAATTTGACACCAGGAAAAGAATTCTGTACTCTGATCCTTAATACATTTACAAGATAAAAAGCATATGATCACTTTAATAAATGCATTTAAATCATTTGATGAAATTAAACACTATTTTTTTTATCATAGCAAATTAAGATGAATAGTCTAGGGCCTCAACCTTATAGAGGATATTTACCAAATTCCTAGACATCATACTTAAGGGTGAAACTCTAGAAGCACTCCCATTAAAGTCAGAAACAAGACAAGAAAGCTCTCTATTCACAATTTTACTGGCATTTCTAACCAATGTAATAAAATAATAAAAGTGTAAAAATGGCAGGACGGAGGTGTCTGATCTCCTCTAACTTTACCACGCTGAAGGAGAATCATTATCAACATCAACAGACCAAAGCTGATTGCTATAAAGTGTAGGTCAGACATGCCTCCACCTCCAACCTTTTTACCAATTCTGACACCATCTGTCCCTCCCATGGCACTCTCTACTTCTTTGCTGGGTTCAAGAATTTGTTGCAGCGGCCACACAGAACTCACAGACCATACTCACAATTGTGGGGTTTATTAGGGAAGTAACAGGTTATAATTCAGGATCAGGAAATACTCAGGATACAGTTCTTCCATCAGGACTGCCTCTTCTCAGTCGTGTTCACAGGCAGGTCTCTCTCAGGCCCTAGGCCCCTCAGCCAAGCCTCTGCCCTGCTCAGGCAAGTGTTACAAAGCTCTTTAGCTCCACCAATAAGTACCTAGGGCACTCTACTCTGCCAGGAAGCTTTGGCCTGAAGGTGCTCAGCTCTCTTGCTCCATAGGCTGGGAAGTCCACTGCACCATCTCCTGCCCGTCTCCTGGTTCTCCTGCCTCTGCTGCCACTGCTTCTCACTCTTACTACTGCTGTGCTGCCATTTCGCTGTCTTCTGTGTTATAGCTCCTCTCTGTCTCCTGGGTTTAGGAGGGTCTCAGCGGAGGGATTCCAGGTCCAAAGAATGCGTTCCACTCCCATCTCTTCTTGATGGTAGTCAGATCCCCCCCTTCCGCCTCTGGGATGGCTCATTTTAAGCCTAGGAGGATATCAAAACTGACCAATCCCCTCATTAGGGTTCCATATATCATTTGCATGGTCCCACCCCCCTGCAGGGTTCTACGCACCTTATTTGCATTATTAGCAAGCAGTCCAATCCCCTTGGTGGGCCACAAGGACCTTTATTTGCATAGTCCCACCCAATTCGTGTGTGGAAATTACAAAGACTATGGCTAGAAGGGCCATATTAAGTAGTTCACTGCACCGCAGGCCACCCCTTGGCTCTTCCAGCAATTGGCCCTTTAGTACTTGAAAGATTAACTTCCCCCTCCCAATCATTTTGCCAGTCCAAAACAATCATTAACAATTAGCCCTTCAGTAGGGCAAAGATTCCTCATGGTGAGGTTACTCAGGTACCAGCCATTCAGATGTCCATCCAATCTGGTCAGGTTCTCCAAAAGTCATCTCGTCTTTACCCTTTCTGGCCTCTGATAAAATTTAACTGAGAGATTATTCCCTTGCTTTAATCTGAGCCTCATGAGGTATTAGCATAGCAAAACCTTTAAGGAACTTTAGGTTAGGCCACTGTACTCCAGTCCAGCAGTGTCTCCCCCTTAGTCCACTCTTTCACAGTTACAGATTCTACAATTATAGTTTTTACAATCACAATTAGCCCTGTTAACAATCAACATTCACAAGTGAATCATAATCCCATCAACATCTTCCCCCACCCTCTCCTTCCCTAGACCCATCAGGAAGAAAGGAATCTATTCAGAAGAGATCCTCCCTTGTTCCCCTCATTTAAGGTAAGCAGACTCACGAAAGTGTGTAAGCCAGCCGCTTCATGCCTTTTTCTCCCTGTTTTAGATAGCCAATGTTTAAATTGCCCTGTCCCTATCAAACCAGTTCTCTGAGGAGACAAGCATGTTGTTTGGTCTAAGAATCTTCTGTTCCAGCTGGAACTTCGAGCATCTGCATTCATAAGCAAAATCCAGTCGGGAGCAAGCCATCAAATTGCAGCAGTCTACACCAGCTCACGATGTTAAGCATCTTTCTCTTCATTTGGTTGGATTCTGCTCAGTTCATCCCTAGCCCGTGTAGGCTAGGTCAATGTGTACCAGCCATAGGTACGGAAGTCCACACACCTCCCAGCACTTCAGACCAGACAACCCCTTCTCTCTCTCTCTCTCTCATCCCTAGTCTGTGTGGGCTAGGTCAACAGGCACCAATGGAATACGTCCAAACTCAACCTGTATCTTCATTTCTGCACCTCCCCCACTTCCACTCATTAAGTGGACACAGGTGGTCACCGCAAGCCAGCATACCAGGCTGTCTACTCACCAGCTCCCTTTAACTTCCACTCCTGGAAGGGGGTTCTTCTGATGGGCACTGACTTTTCCTTCCTCAATGCACCCAAAGGCAAACCACTTGCTGGAAATTCGAAAAGCAAAACATCCCCCCACCCCCCACAGGTCCTTCCTTCAAATGTAAATCTCCTGTTCGCTCGCAGTTCTGGGTAGGTCTCAGGTTTTCAACCTAAGCACCCAATACTCTGTACACAGGGCTACTTACTGCATTCAAACCAAAAACCTGTGTTTCTTTCAGGCAAATCCTAGTTCCATTTTTAGCATATCCAGTCAAGTATTGGCTGAAAGGCAGAGTTACACACTCTCTGTTACCTGTAATACCCAATGTTCATTTCTATCATATATTTAGATCTGCGTTCCAACACTAGGTAGGAGAAACATTCAGTATCCACAGTTCGTTCAAATAAACATATAACCCTTTCTAAAAACATTTCAGTTTCATCTTCTCCACCCTTTGACTATCTTCCCATCCATATGCATATGGCCTTGGGCCTCTGGCTGGATGGAACCAGTAGACCCTGACTCCCCATCAATCATCTTGTTTAATCAACCTGGCTTTTGCTCCAGGCCACTCCAGATGCTTTTTCTCCCCTCAGCTGCAGCATAACATCTCTTACTTTCCTTTCAGCCATGACAGATAACAATAACCAAAGTAACCCCCAAAGAATAAAAGATTGACTTACCGTACCCCTTCATTCTTGCTCTTACAGAGTTCTATGCTTCCATGAGTCTGGAGACATTGCCAAGAATCTCGTTTGTTACACCAACTGTAAAAATGGCAAGGACTTCTAACTTCACAAGGAGGAAGGAGAATCATTATCAATAGCAACAGCCCAAGGCTGATTGCTACGAGGCTGAGGTCAAACATGCCTCCACCTTCCAACCTTTTTTACCAATTCTGACACCATCTGTCCCTCCCAGGGCACTCTCTCTTTCTCTTCTGGGTTTGAGAATTCATTGCAGTGGCCACACACAACTCAAAGACCATACTCACGATTATGGGGTTTATTAGGGAAGTAGCGGGTTACAATTCAGGATCAGTAAATACTCAGGATACCGTTCTTCCATCAAGACAGCCTCTTCTCACAAAGACTACGGCTAGAAGAGCCATATCGAGTAATTCACTGCACTGCAGAAAGAAATATGAGGGTTAAAAAATAGAAAGCGTTACAGGGGAAAAACATCATAAAGTTTGGTAAAGCAAAAAGAAAGTTTTCTTTGGCATATATTCAAAAGGGCAGAAGTGGGAAAAGGACAAATGCTGCCAGAGCTACAGAGCCGTCAGTATATACTAACATTACAAATGGGCAAAACCATTGAAAGCTTAGCCTTTTCAGATTGGCTAGAAACAGTGATCCTACATTTTGAATTGTCTTTCTTAACAATCATTGGTACAGGTTTCAGCAACAAGAGTAGGGAGAGTCTTCATTGGTCCAACAAATTTCTATTCACTAAATGCTAACAGAAGAAGATAAGAGTGGAAGGTCTTTTATATTCTGTTTGATCGGCTTTATGTGAAAGTTTCCCTAAAAGATATTTTCCAAGAGTATCTTAGCTATTGTCTTTATACCTCAGGGCCCAGTTGATGTGTCCTTGTGAGTCCTTGTGAGCCCAGCGCCAGGTGGGTCACATTCTCTATGCTCAAGGAAAGGGAATAGTGACTCCAATATTATTTCCTAAATCAAAAGGAAGAGTTAACACTATATTTATACGTATATGATTTATTTTCTACATAGAAAATCCAAAATCTGTATGCAAAGTATTAGAACTAATAACAGTATTTACCAGGATTGCTGAATACTAGCTCAAACTACATAAATTAGTAACATTCTTATTGAATGCTGATTAGAATACCAATAAGAAGCAAGAAAATACAGTCAAAAGGATACCATTTCTAACAGCAACAAAAATTATAAGGCACATAGGAATACATATAATAAGAGATGTGCTAGATGTTTTCTCAGAAAACTAGAAAACAAATTTTTGTAATGTAAAAGAAGACCTAAATAAATGGAAATATGTAGTTTGTTCATGGAAGGGAATGCTTGATATAGTAATGATACCAGTTAACCTGCAAATCTATCTATTATTTCAAAACTTTTCAATAAAAAACCCAAAAGAATTTTTCACAGAACTAGACAAACTGACTCCAAATCCACACGAAAGTGTAAAGGTCCAAGTATAGCCAAGAAATATCACAAATTGGAAAGAAAGAAGGAAGGAAAGAGGGAGGGAGGGAGGCAGAGAGGGAAGGAGGGAGGGAGGAAAGAGAGAGAGAGAGAAACAAACAAAGAGAAAGGAAGGAAGGAGGGAGGAAGGAAAGGGAATGGAAAAGAAAAAACAAACAACAATAAATAACTAGAAATAAGGAGAACACCAATGCAAATTAAAACTGCACAACGATCAGATAGGTAAAAATCAAAAAATCCGGTAACAGACATGGGTGGCAACGATGTGTGAAAACTCATAAGCTATGGATGGGAGTGTAGTTAATACAACCACTTAGACAGCAATTTGACACTATTTTTGAAAATTTGTATTCCCTATAACCCTGCAATTATATTACCCTAGAAAAATTCTCCCCAAATGTGCCTCAGGAGACATTGTCAAGGCTGTTCATGGCAACCCTGCTACTAATAGAGAAAAATCAGAGCAACTGTAACATCCACCAATGGGAAAACCAGCCAGGGCATGGTCCTCCAGTAGAAGACAACTGAGCAGTTAAAATAAACAAACCAGATCTATAGGCGTTAACATAATGTTGAGGGGGTAAACAAGTTGCAGAAATATATCTACAGTGTGAGAGCACTTAGGAAAATATTTTAAAATCACATTCTGGTTTTTCAATTATTATTGTTGAAATAAAACTTGCATAACAAAATTCACAATTTTAACCACTTTAAATTCAGTGGTTTTTAGTATATTCACAGTGTTGTGCGACCATCACCATTAATACCAGAATATTTCACCCCAGAAGACATGGCCCCCAGACTCTCAGTTAGCCCAAAACTAAAACCATTTCTGAGGCGAACTGTTCAGACAAAGATTAGACCGGACTGTGGGACATAAAATGATACTTGTGAAGAGCGTGCTTCTTAGCTCAAGTAGATACATGAGACTAAATGGGCGGCTCCTGCCTGAAGGTGAGATGAGAAGGCAAGTAGATACATGAGACTAAATGGGCGGCTCCTGCCTGAAGGTGAGATGAGAAGGCAGAGAGGGTCGGAGCTGGTGGAATGGACACGGGAAATCCCGGGTGGAAAGGAGGAGCGTGCTGTCACTGTACAGGGAGAGCAACTAGGGTCACATAACAATGTATGTATAAATTTTGTATGAGAGTCTAACTTGAACCATAAAGTTGCACTTAAAGCACAACAATAAAAAAAAAAAAACAAAAAAAACAGAATATTTCATCACCCCAGAAAGAAACCCCACACCCATTAAGCATCCCTGGGTGGCACAAATCCCTTGTGCTCAGCTGCTAACCAAAATGTTGGTGGTTCGAACCCACCCAGTGGCCCAGAAAATCCTATGGAGCTCAGTCCTACTCTGTAACACATGGGGTCTCTATGAGTCAGAATTGACTAGATAGCAATGGGTTTGTTTTTTTGTTTTTAATCCATTAAGGAGTCTTTCACCATTCCTCACTCCGTACAGCCCCTGGCAACCGTTAGTCTAGTTCCCGTGTCTATGGATTCGCCTGTTCTGTATAAATGGGATCATATAACATGTGACCCTTTGTGTCTGGCTTCCTTCATTTATAGTATTTTCAGGTTTGATTCGTGTTAGCGTGGATTGGCACTTCATTCCTTTTGGTTGCTGAGTAATATTCCACATTTTGTTTATCCACTCAGCGGTTGGTGAACATCTGGGCGGTTTCTACTTTTTGGCTATTGAGAATAATGCTGCTATGAACATCCATTCTGTGTTGTTTATGAAAATAGATTAGAAGGATACACATCAGATTAATAATAACAATTGCTCCTGGGAATGCAGGGAGGGGGAGGAATCAGACTGGGGAGAGGAACAAAGGGGACTTAGCTTTATCTGTGATGTTCTATTTATTTTCTGTAAAAAAAAAAAAATGTATCTGAAACAAAAATGTTAGCAGTTGATTATTCTGGGTGATGAGTACATGAGTATTTGTTATATTGTTCTCTGGGCCTTTTTGTATTTTAAAATTTCAAAATTCAAAAATATATATTCTGGACCTACATCTTCCTGTAGCAACGGTCTGGCCTCAGGGGGCTGTGGTGTCCAGGATACCCGAACACTGAAGTACAAGGAGAGGCCAGAAGAAGAGGCCCAAGCCCATGGCCAGGAGGGGTGCTGCCCCCTTGGAAGCCTGGGGGCAGAAGGCCCTGACCCCGCCTGCAGGTCTCTGCCAGGCCCTCCAGGAAAAGGGCCCAGATCAGGACTCTGTGGCCCCGGGTGGCAGAGTCAGCCAGGACCAGGTGAGCAGAGACAGGCTGCCACCCCATCTTTCCTTCCTTCTTAGCTACACTCCGGGAGGAGTCATTCTCCCACTACCCTACTTCCCAACTTCTGCTCAGGACCAGCCACGTAATTTTGAGGGCCCAGTGCAAAAAGAAAATGCAGGGCCCCTTGCTCAAAGTCTGGTGTCAACGTGATTCCTTACTCCACAGGGACAGCCACAGGCTGGTGTCTTCATGCCAGAGAGTGATGTAGGAGGCACTACGCAGTCGCTGCAGTCATCCACTCCTTTGTTCATTCAACAAATAAGGGCTTAGTATGCAACTGGCAAGGAGCCTTGATGGTGCAGTGGTTAAGCACTCGGCTGCTAACCAAAAGGTTGGTGGTTCAAACCCACCAGCCCTTCCTCAGGAGAAAGATGTGGCAATTTGCTTGGAAAGCCTATGGGGCAGTTCTACTCTGTCCTAAAGGGTCACTATCAGTCAGAACTGACTTGACAGCAACAAGCTGTTGTTTTTTGGTTTATGTGCCTGGCACTGTGCTAGGCACTGGGGATACAGCAGTGAGCAAGAAGCTTACATTCTAGCGGGAGACACAGGTTTAATCACAGACACACAAACCAGATCATCACAAACCACAATACATGCTATGAAGGGCAAGTACAGGGGTCTCTCAGATACTAACACCAGCAGCCCCTGACCAGGAAACACCCCCTCACCCAAAAGAATAACTCAGAGCCCAGATCAGAAGGATGAGTTGATGTTATCGTAGCAAAGGATGAGGGGAGTGGTGTGGGGGTGAGGTTGGGCAGAACATTCCAGGCGGATGAATGTGTGACATTTTCAAGGACCAGCAAGGCCAATGTAGCTAGAGCCAGAGAGGGAGGAGCAGAGAGCAGAGGAGCTAACTTCCCAAGCTCCGTTCATCTGAGTACCCTCTGTAGTAGGGGAAAGACATCATAAAGTTTAGTAAAGCAAAAAAAGAGTTTTGTTTGGCATATATTCAAAAAGGGCAGAAGTGGGAAGAGGACAAGCATGCTGTGCTGCCACAGCCATGTCTGCCCGAGTCCAAAGACCATACAGAGTCATCAGTATATACTAACATTACAAATGGGCAAAACCATTGGAAGCTTAGCCTTTTCAGATTGGCTAGAAACTGTGATCCTACATTTTGAATTGTCTTTCTTAACAATCATTGGTACAGGTTTCAGCAACAAGAGTCAGGAGAGTCTTCATTGGCCCAACAAATTTCTATTCACTAAATGCTAGTAGAAAAAGGTAAGAGTGGGAAGTCTTCTGTGCTCTGTTTGATGGGCTTTATGTGAAAGTTTCCGAAAAGATATTTTCGAAGATTATCTTAGCTATTGTCTTTATACCTCAGGTCCCAGTTGATGTGTCCTTGTGAGTCCTTGTGAGCCCACCTCCAGGTGGGTCACATTCTCTATGCTCAAGGAGAGGAAATAATAACTCCAATATTATTTCCTAAATCACCTCTTCATGGCACTCCACTTATACTATTATTTCCTTAATATCTCTTCTTTAAAGTGGCTCCATTTGTGAACATATGCTTACCCTAAGCAAGAATGTTCATGAAATCAAAGGATTGGCATGCCACTTATATTTTGTCTAACACACAACTGAAATTGTAAAAAAATTTTCTGTAAGTCCCACCTAAAATGACCCCCCCTTACCACCTCAATTTAAAAAATACTATTGCCAGCTCCTACTTAAGAGGCATGGGAAGCCTCTGACAGGATTCCAGCTGGGTGAGGCTGGTGAAATGATCTCATTGACATTTTTGAAAAATGCCTCTGGCTGCCATGTGCAGAGTGGATGGCAGGGCCACCAGGGGGGAGACAGATGAGAAGCCATTGCAGCAATACCAAAAGCCACCGGGGCTCGGGCTTGGATGGCAAGGTGTAGAATTCCTTTCCCAATAGTGTCTATGCAAGCCCCACCCTCCACCAAGACCCAAAAGCTTCTTTCTTATATCTCCCTGTGTTGATTCAAGGCCACTTCAGATAAGTGGATTCTTCTGTGATCCTCCCAACACAGTATCAGCCCCGGACTGCCAGGATTTAGGACAGTGTGTCTACCACACCCATGAGAACTCCATGGGCCAGTGCTGGCACAGCACAGTTAGGACTCTGGGGTCACATCCAATCAGACCCTGTGGCCTCCAGTCAACCACAACAACTCCTAGGAACTGACTATTCTGCGCATGTTTCAGGAACTAAGTGGGTGACATGACTTCTGTCACCTGTATGCTGCTGATTTACAATCTCTACGGCCCAAATTCTGCACGCTTAACCACTGAGTAACACTGCTTTGTTAATCCTTGTAAATCTTGACTCCCTCGGGCATTGCTTCCCTTAGGGCTTCTGCTCATTCTCCCACTCTCCACCAGGAGCAGCCCTGTAGAAGTAATGCTTCTAAACCATTACTCCTCCACTCTCCTGCAAAACAGCCAAGTCCCTCTGTTTCTAAGACTCTTGCAAAACTGCCCTCTCTTCCTCCAGTTTATTATGCCTGTGATGAAGGAGTTGGGGAGAGGAGATGCTCCAACGGCCCATCCTGTGCTAGATGCCAGGATCCAGTGGTGAACAAGACCGACATGACTTTGCCCCTGGCACTGCCCACCCTGACCCTGGGTAGTGGGGAAAGGAGGCAATTCTGATGCAGACACACAGGAAGGGAGGGAAAGCTTTCTGGAACCAGGAGAACTGAGCTGAGTGTTTCACAAAGGCAGGAGCTAGACTGGGAGGTGGGAGTGAAATGTTTCCATAAGGAGGATGAAAGCAGAGGCCAGATTGTTTTAGAAACTTTGTTAAAACATTTAAAGTTTACTCTGAAAGCAATAAAGAGTTACTGAAGGGATTAATCAGAAGAGTGGCAGAACCGGATTTGCATTTTAGAATGATAACTGGCTGCAATGCAAAGAATGGAGGGGGTGGGGAAGAGACCCAGGCTGAGAGACCAGCTGGAGCGGAAGGGAGTTGGGGTAGGTCTGGAGATTCCTAGGAGGTAGCTCTATGACTTGGTGACTGGGTGGATGAGGAAGTGGGGAGGGAGGTTTATCATCAATAAACAGGATGATGCCCAGGCTCTTCTGGTATGGGCAAGTGGGTGACTGAGGAGGGCCATTGAGTACCTGCTCTGTGCTAGGAGCCAGGGATTTGAACTGGTTCCTTCCGGTTCGTTCTCACCCCTGCTGAAAATATGCATTTCTAACAAGTTCTCAGGTGAATGCTAATGCTGCTGGTTAGGGACCAATTCTGAGAACCACTGGAAGAACAGTGGTTCTCACAATTTATTATACACCTCTACACCCCTCTAACTCAGAACTGAAGCCACTCCCGAAGTTCACCTTTCAGTTAAAGATTAGACAGGCCTATAAAACAAACAATAACACGTGAGGAATGAGTTTCTTAGATCAATCAAGTATAGGAGACCAAATGGGCAACACCTGCCCGAAAGCAAAGCCAAGAGAAGACAGGAAGGGACAGGAAAAACTGGATTAATGGAAACGGAGAACCCGAGGTGGAAAGGGGGAAAGTGTTGACACATTGCGGGGATTGCAACCAATGTCACAAAACAATTTGTGTATAAATTTCTGAATAAGAAACTAATTAGCTCTGTAAGCTTTCACCTGAAGCACACACACAAATATTATAGTTAAGAATTACCTGGGGATCTTTAAAAATGTAGATTCTAATTAAGTATATCTGGGGCAGAAATGCAAATTCTCAGAAGAGGTTCGAAACAAAACGAACCAGTTTGAAGCCCTGCTAGGAACTGACGATCCAAACATGAACAAGACCTACAAGGCCCTGCCTTCATAGATCTTACTCTCCAATAACCAAGAAAACAAATACATGAATACATTATAGCATTTCATACATTCTGGGAAGGAAATAGGCAGAGCACCACGATAGAGAATCACAGAATCACAGAGACACCTACCTGGGAAGGGCGGTGGCTAGAGAAGGCCTCCCTGAGGAGGAGACACTTGAGCTGAGACCTAGAGAATGAGAAAAGCGTCAGCCAGGGCAGGTGAGTCCCTGGGAGAGGACACAGCTAATGCAGAGGTCCTGAAGGGTGAAAGGACTAGTGTGACTGGAGTGCAGTAAGCCAGGGGAGATCTTTGAGATGAGCCTGCAAACTCTGACAGAGGTTGGACCAGGCACTTGCAAGCAAGGAGTCTGTTAGTCTCTGGGCCCAGTGCTGGAGGCACCCCCAGCCAGGGACACAGGAGGAGGGGCAGGGGAGAGAACATCAGTTCAGCCTAAGATTCATGAATTTGGGGTGGCTTGGGTTTCACCCTTGGAGCCCTGCTGGTGCAGTGGTTAAGAGCTCGGCCGCTAACCAAAAGGTTGGCAGTTCAAATCCACCAGCCACTCCTTGAAAACCATTTGGGGCAGTTCTACTCTGCCCTGTAGGGTTGCTATGAGTTGAAATCGACTCATTGGCAATGGGTTTGGTTTTTTCGTGTGTGTATGGTTCATCTGGAGTCCTTGAGAGGTACAAACAATTCACGCACTCAGCTGCTAATGGGAAGGTTGGAGGTTTGAGTCCACCCAGAGGCACCTTGGAAGAAAGGCCTATAGATCTACTTCTGAACAATCAGTCATTGCAAACCCTCTGACACAAATGGGCTCTCCATGAGTCGCAGTTGACTCAATGGCAACTGGAAAAGGAAAAGTTGTTCATCCAGGTGGTATGCTGGAGTTTAGGAGAGCAATCTGGGCTACAAATGCAGATCGGCTTTCCTTGGCATTTCTGATAATCACAGTCCAGAGAGAGTAGAGGAGACCACCCAGGGAGATTATACAGAGCAGCGGTTCAAAACTTTAGCATACATCAGAATTACTTGGAAGGGTTGTTAAAACACAGATTGCCAGACTATACTCCTGGAATTTCTTATTCAGTCGGTCTGGGGTGAGGCCTGAGAATTTCATTTCTAACAAGTTCCCAGGTGTTGCTCATGCTGCTGGTCCTGGCACCACACTCTAAGAACCAGGGATCTTACATCAGCAGAGAGGAGGGCGCAGGACCTAACAATAAGAAACACCAACGTCTAAAGAATGGATAATGCCATGGTTTAAATTGTGTCCCAAAAAAATATGTGTTGTAAATTCTAATCTTTATGCCTGTGGTTAATCCTATTTGGGAATGGGTTGTCTTTGTCATGTTAACAAGACAGAATTAGTGTAGGGTGTGTCTTGAGTCAATTTCTTTTGAGAGATTGTTGTTGTTAGGTGCCCTCCAGTCAGTTCCAACTCAGAGAGACCCTAAGTACAACAGAGTGAAACACTGCCCCGTTCCTGTGCCATCCTGACAATCCTTGCTATGCTTGAGCCCATCCTTGCAGACACTGTGTCAATCCTTCTCATTGAGGGTCTTCCTCTGTTTCGCTGACCCTCTGCTTTACCAAGCATGATGTCCTTCTCCAGGGACTCGTCGCTCCAGGGACTCGTCCAAAGTAGATGAGAAGAAGTCTCACCATCCTTTCTTCTAATGAGCATTCTGGCTGTATTTCTTCCAAGACAGATTTGTTCGTTCTTCTGGCAGTCCATGGTATATTCAATACTCTTCACCAACACCATAATTCAAAGGCATCAATTCTTCTTTGGTCTTCCTTATTCATTTTCCAGCTTTTACATGCCTATGAGGCGATTGAAAATACCATGGCTTGGGTCAGGTGCACCTTAGTCAATGTCATGGTTTGAATTATGTCCCCCCAAAAATGTGTGTATCACTTTGGCTGGGCCATGATTCCCAGAATTGTGTGGTTGGCCTCCATTTTGTGATTGTAATTTTATGTTAAAGAGGATGAGGGTGGGATTGTAACACCACCTTTACCCAGGTCATATCCCTGATCCGATGTAAAGGGAGTTTCCCTGGGGTGTGGCCTGCACCACCTTTTATCTCTCAAGAGATAAAAGGAAAGGGAAGCAAGGAGAGAGTTGGGGACCTCATACCATCAAGAAAGCAGTGCTGGGAGCAGAGCACGTCCTTTGGACCAGGGTCCCTGCGCGGAGAAGCTCCTAGTTGAGGAGAACACTGAAGAGAAGGCCAAGAGAGAGAAAAAGGCTTCCCCTGGAGCCGACACCCTGAATTTGGACTTTTAGCCTACTTTGACTGTGAGGAAATAAACTTCTCTTTGTTAAAACCATCCACTTGTGGTATTTCTGTTATGGCAGTACTAGATGACTAAGACAGTCCTCAAAGTGACATCTTTGCTTTTGAATACTTTAAAGAGGTCTTTTGCAGAAGACTTGCCCAAGGCAATATGTCATTTGATTTCTTAACTACTGCTTCCATGAGTGTAGAATGTGGATCCAAGTACAATGAAATCCTTGACAACATCAATCTTTTGTCCATTTATCATGATGTTGCTTCCTGGTCCAGTTGTGAGGATTTTTGTTTTCTTTATGTTGAGGTGTAATTCATACTGAAGGCTGTAGTCTTTGATCTTCATCAGTAAATGCTGCAAGTCCTCTTCACTTTCAGCAAGCAAGGTTGTGTCATCAGCATATCGCAGGTTGTTAATGAGTCTTCCTCTAATCTTGATGCCCCGTTCTTCTTCATATAGTGCAGATTCTTTGCTCAGCATACAGATTGAATACGTATGGTGAAAGGATACAAGGCTGACACACACCTTTCCTGACTTAAAACCACGCAGTAGCTCCTTGTTCTGTTCATACAACTGCCTCTTGGTCTATGTACAGGTTCCTCGTGAGCACAATTAAGTGTTCTGGAATTCCCATTCTTTGCAATGTTATCCATAATTTGTTATGATCCACACAGTCAAATGCCTTTGCATAGTCAATAAAACACAGGCAAAGATCTTTCTGGTATTCTCCGCTTTCAGCCAAGATCTATCTGACATCAACAATGATATTCCTCATTCCATGTCCTCTCCTGAATCTGGCTTAAATTTCTGGCGGTATCCTGTCAATGTACTGCTGCAACTGTTTTTGAATTATCTTCAGTAAAAGTTTATTTGGGTGTGATATTAATGATATTGTTCAATAATATCTGCATTCTGTCGGATCACAATGGGCACAAATACCAATCTCTTCCAATTGGTTGGTCAGGTAGTTGTCTTCCAAATTTCTTGGCATAGATGAGTGAGCACCTTCCGTGCTGCATCCATTTGTTGAAACATCTCAATAGGTATTCCATCAATTCCTGAAGCCTTGTTTTTCATCAATGCCTTCAGTGCAAGCTGGATCTCTTCCTTCAATAACATAGGTTCTTTTTTCTTTTTTTTTTTGAGTAATCTTCTTTGTGTCTTTTTTTTTTTTTTTTTACATAGTGCTTTAGGTGAAAGTTTACAGCTCAGGTTAGTTTCTCATACAAAAATTTATACACACATTTTTATGGGACCCTAGCTGCTATCCCTATAATGTGGCCTCACACTCCTCCTTTCCACTCAGGATTTCCCATGTCCATTCAACCAGCTTCTGTCCTTTTCTGCCTTCTCATCTCACCTCCGGACAGGAGCTGCCCAATTAGTCTCATGTATCTATTTAAACTAAGAAGCACACTCTTCATGAGTATCATTTTATGTCTTTTAGTCTAATCTTTGTCAGAAGAGTCAGCTTCGGGAATGGTTTTAGTTCTGGATTAATAGAGAGTCCGGGGGCTATGTCTTCCGGGGTTCCTCAAGTCTCAGTCAGACCATTAAGTCTGGTCTTTTTACTAGAATTTGAGTTCTGCACCCCACTTTTCTCCTGCTCTGTCAGGAACTTCTGTTGAGTTCCCTGTCAGGGCAGTCATTAGTGGTAGCCGGGCACCATCTATTTCTTCTGGTCTCAGGCTGATAGAGTCTCTGGTTTATGTGGCCCCTTTTGCCTCTTGGGCTAATATTTTCCTTGTGTCTTTGGTGTTCTTCATTTTCCTTTGCTCCAGGTGGGATGGGACAAATTAATGCATCTTAGATGGCTGCTCACTAGTTTTTAATACCCCAGACACCACTCACTAAAGTGGGATGCAGAACATTTTCTTAATAAAGTCTGTTGTGCCAATTGACCTATTAACGTCAGTTCTTGATCATATGCTGCCTCCTGAAATGGTTGAGCATTGACTAGCTCTTTTTGGTACAGTGACTCTGTATTCCTTCCATCTACTTTTGATGCTTCCTGCATCCTTCAATATTTTGCCCATAGAATCCTTCACTATTGCAACTTGAGTCTTGAATTTTTTCTTCAGTTCTTTCAGCTTGAGAAATGCTGAGCATATTCTTCTCTTTTGATTTTCTAACTCCAGGTCTTAGCACATTTCATTGTAATTCTTTACTTTGTCTTCTCGTGCTGCCCTTTGAAATCTGTTCAGCTCTTTTACTTCATCATTTCTTCTGTTCGCTTTAGGTGCTCTACATTCAAGAGCAAGTTTCAGAGTCTCTTCTGACATCCATTTTGCTCTTTGCTTTTTTTCCTGTCTTTTTAATGATCCTTTGCTTTCTTCATGTATGATGTCCTTGATATCATCCCACAACTTGTCATTAGTGTTCAATGTGTCAAATCTATTCTTGAGATGGTCTCTAAATTCAGGTGGGATATACTCAAGGTCATACTTTTGCTTTTGTGGACTTGTTCTAATTTTCATCAGTTCCAACCTGAACTTGCATATGAGCAATTGATGATCTGCTTCATACTCAGCCTCTGGGTTTGTTCTGACTGATGATATTGAACTTCTCCATCTTCTCTTTGCACAGATGTAGTCAATTTGATTTCTGTGTATTCCATCTGATGAAGTCCGTGTGTTAAGTCACCATTTATGTTGGTGAAAAAAGGTATTTGCAATGAAGAAGTTGTTGGTCTTGCAAAATTCTATCGTGATCTCTGGCATTGTTTCTGTCACTAAGGCCATATTTTCCAACTAGCAACCCTTCTTCTTTGTTTCCAACTTTTGAAGTCCAATCACCAGTAATTATCAATGCATCTGAATTGCATGTTTGATCAATTTCATACTGCAGAAGTTGGTAAAAATCTTCAATTTCTTCAACTTTGGCATTAGTGGTTGGTGTGTAAATTTGAATAATAGCCATATTAACTGGTCTTCCTTGTAGGCTTTTGGATATTATCCTATCACTAACAGCGTTGTACTTCAGGATAGATCTTGAAATATTCTTTTTGATGATGAATGCAACACCATTCCTCTTCAATTTGTCATTCAGGGCACACTAGACCATATGACTGTCTGATTTAATCCATTTCAGCTCACTAATGCCTAGGATATCGATCTTTATGTGTTCCATTTCATTTTTGACAACTTGCGATTTTCCTAGAGTCATACTTTGTACATTTCACATTTTGATTATTAATGGATGTTTGCAGCTGTTTCTTCTGATTTTTAGTCATGCCATATCAGCAAATGAAGGTCCTGAAAGCGTGGCTCCATCCATGTCATTAAAGTTGACTCTACTTTGAGGAGGCAACTCTTTCCCAGTCATATTTTGAGTGATTGCCAACCGGAGAGGCTCATCTTCCAGCACTATATCGGACAATATTTCACTGCTATTTATAACGTTTTCACTGGCCAATTCTTTCATAAGTAGACCACCAGGTACTTTTTCCTAGTCTGTCTTAGTCTGGAAGCTCCACTGAAACCTATCCACCGTGGGTGACCCTGTTGGTATTTGAAATACCGGTGGCATAGCTTCCAGCATCACAGCAGCATACAAGCCACCACAGCACAACAAACTGACAGATAAGTGGTTGATAAAAGAGGTCAAGCAAGAAAGCAGAGACAGGGGAACAGAGATGGGGTAAGACAGATGCCAATACACATGGAGATCTCCAAGGAAACAGGAAGCAGAAAGTGAAGAGACACGGACCTTCGTCCAGAACCAACACAGAGAGAAAGCCTTCCCCTAGAGCTGGGGCTCTGAATTCGGACTTCAAGCCTCCTGTGAGAAAATAAATTTCTGTTTGTTAAAGCCACCCACTTGTGGTATTTCTGTTACAGCAGCACTAGATAACTAAGACAGATGGAGAAAAAGCAACTTGTAAAGAAGTTGCCACAAAGGGGAAGCTGGAAAGGTAAAAGGAAATTGTGTGATTATTTGATTAATAATTATTCCCCACTAGGCTGTAAGCTCCTAGAGGGCTTGGACTACATCAGTTTCAGTCTCCATTGTATCCCTAGCACCCAGCACAGAGCCTGGTAACAGAAGGTGCTAATAATTTGTTAAATGGAAAATTGAGTGAACTCACAGAAGTCAAGGAAGAGAAGCATTTCAAGAAGGAAGTGGTCAACAGCGTCAAATGCTCCAGAAAGGCAAATAAGATACTCCTCCCTTACCTGACTCAGCCCCCTACATTCTCAGCACTGTCACCTCTAATTCTCCCAGAAAACTGAAGTTGTTAGTCAAGAACTGTCTCAAATTTCTGGAATCCTCCTCCCAACCTTTGTTCCTTTCTGGGATCTTCCATCTCTTCCCTTCTACTGGCTCATCTCCTTCAGCAATGAGTAGCTTCTAGTCTCTGCCATCTTAAAAAGCCTCCCTGGATGGATTTACCATTCAAAATCCCATCCAGCTTGCACCACTGCCAACATTCCCCCCTCTGAATACTCTTCAGACCTTTCATGGCCCTTTCAATGTGGGCATTCCTAGGATTTCAATGACTACCTTCTTCCCTCAGGTGACTTCTTTTTACCACCTATATGCTGATGACTCTCAAGCCTATATGGTCATTCATTCATTCAACCAAAATTTACTGAGCAACTTCTCTATGCCAGGCATTGTGCTAGGCAGTGGGGATACAATGGTGAACAGGTTAGAACAGGTCACCCTTGACTTGGTGTGGTTTATACTCTAGTAAGAGGGATATACTAGAGTTGACAGAGAAAGATATGAGCTGTGAAGGACATTAGTAGAGTAAGGTGGTGGGGATGCTGCCTTACACAGGATTGTCATGAAAGTCATTTAAGGGGAGGTGATATTTACGTTGGTACCTAAAGAATGAAAATAAACCAGGCAGTGAAGAACTAGGAGAAGAGCCTTCAGGCATAGGGAAGAGCAAGTCCAAAGGCTCTGAAATGAGAAGGGTTCAGAAAGAAGGGCAGTGTGTCTGGAACATGAGAGATGGACCTCCATTAGATCATGCAGGGCCTTGTAAGCCTTAGTAAAGTCTGGACCTTATATTAAGAGCAATGAAAAACCTTGAAAGGCTTTAAGCAGGTGAAAGGATTTTTAAAAGTCTACTTTGGATGATGTACGAAAAGTTGATTTGGAAAGCAACAAAAAAGAGGCAGGCTTTGCAGCATCTATTGCGGGAATGAAGATCATTCTCCACAACCAGACTGTTGACATTCCAGAAAATGTCCACATCACTCTGAAAGGATGCACAGTTATTGTGAAGGGCCCCAGAAGAACCTTGTGAAGGGACTTTAGTCACGTCAGTGTAGAAGTCAGTCTCCTTGAAAAGAAAAATAAGAGGCTTTGGGTTGACAGATGGTGGGGAAATAGAAAGGAATTGGCTACAGTTCGCACTGCATGTAGTCACGGTCAGAACATGATCAAGGTTGTTACACTGGGCTTCCATTACATTCTGTGTGTGCTCATGTCCCCATCAGCTTCATTATTCAGGAGAGTGGGTCTCTTGTCGAAATCCAAAACTTCTTGGGTGAAAAATACTTCTGTAGGGTTCAGATGAGGCCACGTGTTGCTTGTTCAGTATCTCAAGTCCAGAAAGATAATTTTTGAAGGAAATGACATTGAACTTGTATCAAATTCATCTTCTTTAGTTCTGCAGACCATGACAGTTAAAAACAAGGATATCAGGAAATTTTTGGATGGTATCTATGTCTCTGAAAAAGGAACAGTTAAACGGGCTGATGAGTAAGAGCTAAAAGTTGTCCAGCTATGGAAATGAGGCCAGATTGTTCCTAAAACCAATTGGTGATATTTTTAGGATGCAGTGAAACACATCTATTGAAAAAAGAAAGAAAAGCTGAAGCAGGTCGTCAATTAGGAAGGTACTGCATTGGTCCAGGTGAGAAATTTTGGACAGCAACCTCTCTATTGAGCAACCCACCCCTTACCCCCACCCCCCACCAGGCTTATATTGCCAGATCTTTACTGAACATTCTTCTTCCCTCCTGAATCCCCACACAGGTACCACCATCTATCCAATACCCTAAGCTAGAAACCTAGGAATGTCTTTTTCTCCCTTATCCTCCATTTTATTCAAACGCCAACTCCCGCTGACCCTAACACCTAAATTTCTCTGAGATATAGTTTCTCTCGTTTGCCCCTGTTGCCACTGTCTTCATTCAGGTTCCATTATGTAAGCTCCTCATGAGTATCCTCTCCACTCCTTTTTACCTCCACGCCAGGCACCTGAGAGAGACTTCAATGACTCCACCACCTAGTGGACAAAGTCTAAAGTCCCTAATGGCAAGGCATGGAACACACTTCAAGATCTGGCCCTCTACCCACATCTTCAATTTTCTTTCTCATTCTTCAGTGTTATCATCCAGCAATAGTCAACCTCTTATGACTCTCTTGATGACATTTCTCATTTTGGGAGCTTTGCACATGCTGTTTGCCGAAATGCCTTCTACCTACTGCCACATTGGACTGTTCTTTCAAAGCCAAGCTCAGCCAATTCACAGATAAAGACATGGAAATGGCCAATAAACATATGAAAGGCACTCACCCTGGTAGTAGATCAATATAACAAAGAGACACCATTTTTTAACCCATCAGATGGAGGAAAATTTTTTTAATCGATAACATTCAAAACTGGCAAAGATGGAGGAAAATGGGCCTTTTCATACTTTTCTTCTGGGAGAGTGAATTACTGCAAACTTTTGGAAAATCTCCCGGCAGGGCTCTTAAAATTTAAAGTACATGTACTCATTGACCCCTATGGTCCCACTTTTGAGAATCTATCCAGCTAAATTAAAAGCCCTGGTACTCAAAGACAAAGATGTTTGTGACAGCATTTTGTGGTGGCCTCAACCTGGAAACATGAGTGTCCTTCAGTAGAGAATGATTGGATGAATTATGGTTCACCCTTACCAGGCAAAACTATTAGCAGGAACAAGTTAGATCTACCTGTGATGTGGGTGTATGCCTATGACATGGTGCTAAGTATATAGACATTTGTATGATCACAGAGAAAAGTACAGAAGGATTCCACAAAACTGCTAACAGGGATTCCATGGGGGAGGGGGAAACTTGCTTATATCTTTATTCTCTTCCCTATAGTTCTCAGATTATTCTCTTACAGTTTGGCTTGTTTCAATAAGCAAACACTGTTTGCATATATAAACACATATAAATATGATATATATCATATACATATGATTTATTTTATTTTTATTGTTGTTGAGAATATACACAGCAGAACATACACCAATTCAACAATTTCTACGTGTACAGTTTAGTAACATTGATTACATTCTTTGAGTTGTGTGTCCATCTTTCCTCACTCTCCTTTTCCAAGTCGTTCCTCCCCCCGTAACATAAACTCAGAAACCAAAAAATCAAACTCGTTGCTGTCGAGTCAATTCTGACTCATAGCAGCTGTATAGGACAGAGTAGAACTGCACATAGGGTTTTCAAGAAGTGGTTGGTGGATTTGAACTTTTTGGTTAGCAGCCAAATTCTCAACCACTGTGCCACCAGGGCTCCAACATAAACTCACTGCCTCCTAAACTACCTATTTAATCTTTCTAGTTGCTGCTGTCAAATTGATTCCGTATAGATAGATGTTAAGAGAGAACAAATGCTCAAGGCAGACATTCTTTACTAGTAAAGCTAAACTATTGTTTGAAGCATTGCATTTTAGTTTGAAAGGAAAAGTAAATTATATTAGGAAAAAAAGAAAGGCCCAGATGGCCCCTTTTGGAAAGACCTTTATTCGCCTTTTCAGTTAGTTAATTACTCCCACCATGGGTTTGCACAGTGTCTTCTCCATGATATTTATCACGCTGTGATGGAACTTATTTGTTTGCATGCGTGCCTCCTGCACTATTTGGCTCTACTCCCCAGTATCCAGCATGTAATAGGTGTCAGGTAATTGCTGAATGAGTGGATGGATAAATGGATGGGTGGATGATGAATAGGCAAGTTACTTCTCTCTTTTATGATCTCTCCAACCTGCTGTCTGTATCTCATTTAGATATCATTGTTCTTTCATTGCTGAGTTTTTTGTTTTATGCCTGTGTCTTACTTCTTTCTGCAGTGCAGTGAATTACTTAATATGGCCCTTCTAGCCATAGTCTAAGAAGCCCTGGGGGTGCAATGGTTAAAGTGCATGGCTGCTAACTGAAAGGTCAGCGGTTCTAATCCACCGGAGGCTCTGTGGGAGAAAAGACCTGACGATCTGCTCCCATAAAGATTATAGCCTAGAAAACCCTATGGGGCAGCTCTACTCTGTCACACGGGGTTGCTATGAGTTGGAATCAACTCGATGGCACACGCCACCACCGCCACCAGAGCCATAGTATTTGTGACTCCCACAAAATGATTGGGTTGAACTATGCAAATAAGGTGCCTGTGGACCACCAAGGGGATTGGACACCTTGCTAATAATGCAAATAATGCTCGGAACCCTGCAGGGCCAGACCAAGCAAATAAGATGTATAGGACTCTTCCATAGGGATCTGTCAATTTTGCCATCTCGCTATGCATAAAAGAGAGCCAATCCCAGAGCAGGGAGGGAACTGAATACCACTAAGAAGAGACTGGAGAAGAGCTTGTCCTTTGGACCTGGGCTCCCTGCTCTGAGACCCTCTAAGACCCAGGAGACAGAGAGAGGAGCTGTAACACGGAAGACAGCGAGAGAGGGCGGTTCCAGACAGCAGGAATCAGGGGGGACTTGAGATGACTGCCGTGGGGCCTTCAGCCCATTGGGCAAGACAGCTGAGTGCCTTCAGGCAAGAGGCTTGCTGGTGGAGTAGGGTTCCTCCAGGCAGTTGGTGGAATTAAGTTTTCAGACCCACAGAGCTAGAGCTGAGTGCCTTTGGGCTTACTGGTGGGGGTGGGGTGCCTCGGGGACTTATCGGCAGAACTAAAGGAGCTTTGTAACACATATATATAACAGATATTATAATGACACTTGCAAAGACCTGGAGTTAGAAAACCAAAAGAGGAGAACACGCTCGGCATTTCTCAAGCTGAAAGAACTGGAGAAAAAATTCCAGCCTTGAGTTGCAATAGTGAAGGAGTCTATGGGCAAAATACTGAACCACACAGGAAGCATCAAAAGAAGATAGAAGGAATACGCAGTCACTGTACCAACAAGAATTGATCAATGTTCAACCATTTCAGGGGGTAGCATATAATCAAGAACTGATGGTACTGAAGGAAGAAGTCCAAACTGCACTGAAGGCATTGGTGAAAAACAAGCCTCCAGGAACTGACAGAATACCAACTGAGATGTTTCAAAAAACGGATGCAGCGCTAGAAGTGCTCACTCATCTATGCCAAGAAATTTGGAAGACAGCCACCTGGCCGAATGAGTGGAAGAGATCCATATTTATGCCTATTCCAAAGAAAGATGATCCAAATAAATGTAGAAATTATTGAACAATATCATTAATATCATATGCAAGTAAAATTTTGCTGAAGATCATACAGAAGCAGTTACAGCAGTACATAGATAGGAAATTGCCAGAAATTCAAGCTGGTTCAGAAGAGGACATGGAACCAGGGATATCATTGGTGAAGTCAGATGGATCTTGGCTGAAAGCAGAGAATACCAGAAAGATATTTACCTGTGTTTTATTGACTACACAAAGACATTCGATTGTGTGGATCATTACAAATTATGGATAACATTGCGAAGAATGGGAATTTCAGAACGTTTAACTGTGCTCATGAGGAACCTGTACATAGACAAAGAGGCAGTTGTTCCAACAGAACAAGGGGACACTGCGTGGTTTAAAATCAGGAAAGGTATACATCAGAGTTGTATCATTTCGCCATACTTATTCAATCTGTATGCTAAGCAAACAATCTGAGAAGCCAGACTATATGAAGAAGAACAGGGCATCAGGATTAGAGGAAGACTCATTAACAACCTGTGATATGCACATGACACAAACATGCTTGCTGAAAGCGAAGAGGACTTGAAGCACTTACTTTTCCCTTTTCTGTGGTACACATATTGTTTCATGACATTGGTTAACAACCCCACAACATGTCAACCCTCTCCCTTCTCGACCTTTTTTTTTTTTTGGTGAAAATATACATAGCCAAAGATACACCATTTCAAAAATTTCTACATGCAAAGTTCAGTGACATCGACTATGCTCTTCCAATTGTGCTGCTATCCTCACTTAAGATGAAGGCTTACAGAACAAAATAGTTTCTCATTTAACAGTACACACGTTGCCCTTTGACACTGGTTAACAACCTCACAACACATCAACACTATCCTTACTCAACCTTGGGTTCCCTATCACCAGCTTCCTTGTCCCCTTCTGCCTTCTGGCCCTTGTCCCTGGACTACTGTACCTCATTATTCCCATTTGGTTTTATGGGGCTATCTACTCCCAGGCTGAATGGTGAACCTCAGAGATGACTTCACCACTGAGCTAAAAGGGTATCTGGGGGCCATACTCTCGAGGTTTCTCCAGTCTCCTTAGGCCAGTAAATCTGGTCTTTTTTTTGTGAGTTAGAATTTTGTTCTACATCCTTCTCCAGCTCTGTCCAGAACCCTCTGTTGCGATCCTGGTCAGAGAAGTCAGTGGAGGTAGCCGGGCACCATCTAGCTGTACTGGACTCAGTCCGGTGGGGGCCTTGGTTATTTTTTTTTAATTATTGTTGTAGTTTAAATGAAGTTTACATTTCAAGTTAGTCTCCCATACAAAATTTTATACATATGTTGTTATGTGACCCTAATTGCTCACTCCATTCTGCGACAGCACACTCCTCCTTTCCGCCCCTGATTCCCCATGTCCATTCAACCAGCTCCTAATCCTCTCTGCCTTCCAATCTCACCTCTGGACAGAAGCTGCCCCTTTGGTCTCTTGTATCTACTTGAGCTAAGAGGCACACTCTTTACAGGTATCACTTTACGTCCCACAGTCCAGTCCAATCCCTGTCTGAAGAGTTGACCTTGAAACTGTTCTGGTTCTGGGCTGATAGAAAATCCAGGGACCATGCTTTCTGGAGTACCTCCAGTCTCAGTCAGACCATTAAGTCTGGTCTTCTTACTGGAATTTGAATTCTGCACCCCTTCATTCTGCTGGTCCATCAGACTCTCTGTTTTGTTCCCTATCAGGGCGATTATTGGTGGTAGTCGGGCACCATCTAGTTCTTCTGGTCTCAGGCTGATGAAGTCTCTGGTTTATGGGGCCCTTTCTGTCTCTTGGGCTAATACTTTCCTTGTATGTTTGTGTTCTTCATTCTCCTTTACTCCAGGTGGTTGGGACCAATTGATGCATCTTAGATGGCTGCTTGCAAGCTTTTAAGACCCCAGACGCCACTCACCAAAATAGGATGCAGAACATTTTCTTAATAAGCTTTGTTATATCAATTGACCAAGATATTCCCTGAAAGTATGGTCCCCAGACCCCTACCTCTGCTACTCTGTCTCTCAAAGTATTTGACTGTATTCAGGAAACTTCTTAGCTTTGGTTTAGTCCAGTTGTTGAAGCACTTATTGATGAAGATCAAAGGCCACAACCTTCAGTATGGATTGCACCTCAACAAAAAGAAAACAAAAATCCTCACAAACTGGACCAATAAGCAACATTATGATAAACGGAGAAAAAATGGAAGTTGTCAAGGATTTCATTTCACTTGGATCCACAATCAACACCCACGGAAGCAGCAGACAAGAAACCAAAGGATGCATTGCATGGGGCAAATCTGCTCAAAAGACCTCTTTAAAGTGTTAAAAAGCAAAGATGTCACTTTAAGGACTAAGGTGCGCCTGACCCAAGCCATGGTTATTTTCAATTGCCTCATATGCATGCGAAAGCTGGGCAATGAATAAGGAAGATCGAAGAAGAATTGAATTATGGTGTTGGTGAAGAATATTGAATATACCATGGACTGCCAAAAGAATGAACAAATCTGTCTTGGAAGAAGCATAGCCAGAATGCTCCTTAGAAGCCGATGGAGAGATTTCGTCTCACATACTTTGGACATGTGATCAGGAGGGACCAGTTTCTGGAGAAGGGCATCATACTTAGTAAAGTAGAGGTTCAGTGAAAAAGAGGAAGACCCTCAACGAGATGGATGGACACAGTGACTGCAACAATGGGCTCAAGCATAACAATGATTGTGAGGATGGCGCAGGACTGAGCAGTGTTTCTTTTTGTTGCACCTGGGGTCCCTGTGAGTTGGAACCAACTTGAAGGCACTGAACAACAACAACAACACTTGCTAAAGCAGGGCAGAGGCTGAGGGCCAGAGTGAGGCATGCCTGAGAGCACAGCTGGTAACAGGCCATCCAGATTGAAGAACTGTATCCTGGGCATTTCTGAACCTGACTTGTGAAGCCTTGCATGTTGCTATGATGCTGGACAGGTTTCAGTGGAGTTTCCAGACTAAGACAGACTAGAAAGAAAGTCCTCGTGATCTGCTTTTGAAAATCAGCCGGTGAAAACGCTGTGGTTCACAATGGCCCGGTCCAAAACTAATCATGGGGATGGCTCAGGACTGGGAAGCATTTTGTTTTGTTGTGCATGGGGTTGCCGTGAGTCAGAGGCTTATTCAACAGCTGCTAGCAACAACAACAAAAACAACAATTTAGTAGATCAGGAATTCTGCATTTCTAAGAAGCTTCCTGGTGATGTCGATGCCACTAGTTGTTGGACCATATTCTGAGCAGCAAGGGTGCAGCGATGTGGACGATCTCCACTAGAAGGGCATCCATGTGACTTTAGCCCCACTGGCTGCTAAGGTCACCTCCTTCTGTTGAGTGGGTTCTTTCTGGACATCCATTTTCAAATGAGAAATCAGCATGGTGGATATGAATCAGAGCAAGGGTAACTGGCTGTTTTTGAGGGATGTTTTGGTCCAGCTATGAGGGGAGTCTACTGAAGTATCCTTCTTTTCTCTGGGTCAGTTTCTGGGTCAGAACTAGACTGACTCAGGAAGCTGAGTTGCAAGCCTGTAGAGCTGCACTGGGCACCATGTACCTTTCTTTCCCCGCTGGATGCCTCTTTTCTTGCTTAGTGATCACCAAACTTCCATGACAGGCTCCTGTTCCCAGATGCTCAGAGGCTGGGTGGTTGACCATGCTTCCTGCCTCCATGAAATGAGTGATTGGGTGTGAGCTACCTTGTCAACCTCAAGGGACATCCACAAGAGGCAGGATTATTGAGGGTTGGTAGCATATGGTGGGTTTGGGTCCTCTGAGAGGCAGATGCCAAAACCAGATTATGTGTGCAAGAGATTTTTTTGAGGAAATGCCTATAAAGGATAAAATGGAGGGGAGTAGAAGTAGGCAGGGAGAGCCTTCAGACAGGTCTGACACTTGCATGAAGAGAGTGGGAAGGAAGGATTGGGTAGGAAGAGCTTTAGACTGCAGCACAGTTCTGAGAAAATCTCAATCAGGCAGATTTGGATGAGGGGGTTCTCAGGCAAAAGATGAGAAGGGTCCCATACCAGCCAGGAGTAGGTTGGCACTAGTACCCCTGCCATGTTCATCATTGCTGGAGTAGCCTGGATTTTCCCTACGTGAACACAATGTGGATCCAAAGGGGTGACAGCTGGGTTGTCAGTCAAGTACACGACCCACAGCAGGTTGTCTTGAAGGAGAGCATGTTTCCGTGGCCACCATAGTTTTTTACCATTTACCAGTGGTCTGGCCATGAACAATTACTCAATATCCTGAGCCTCTGTTCCCTCATCTGTAAAGTGGGGATGACAGCATCTATTTTCCATGACTGTGGTGAGAATTAAATGAAATGACATTAGTTACTGTTATTATTAGCATTATTTTAGGCAGCATGAGACTTAGAACATGAAAAAACTCAGGTTTCAACCCATTCTTGCCAGCTTTGTGATCTGGGTCAGTTGCTATACAGTGCTTAGAACAGTGCCAGGCATGTAGGAAGGACTGTGTAGTGTTAGCTAATGTCATTATTTCCAAAGAGTAGTGTTGAATCAATTACTTCTGGGAAATGCCAGACTCTAGAATGGTAGTAGAGTCCAATGGCAGTGGATGGTCCAAATGGTTAATGTGCTCAGCTATTAACTGAAAGGTTGGAAGTTAGAGGTGCCTTGAAAGAAAGGCCTGGTGATCTACTTCTGAAAAATCAGCTGCTGAAAACTCTTTGAAGCACAATTCTATTCTTCTCTGACACACTTGGGGTCACCATGAGTTGGAGTTGACTCGATAGCAACTGGTGCCAGTAGAATGACAGGCAAGAACTCCTGCAAGATCTCAATTTTGTTATTGCAGGCTCTGTCCCCACTACACACAAACATACACACACACCTAAGTTCTAGGCTAGTTGGACCACTCACAGCAACCCTGAAAATGTCATACTGTAATAATACAGTATTATCCACTATCAAATGCTTACTGTGAGTCTGACACTGTGTAAAGGTTTGCATATATAATGTCATATAATTCCTATTCCATTAATGAGGAAACTGAGGCCCAAGAGTGTGAAATGACTTGTCCAATCTAATAAGTGACTTGTTCATTGAGTAAATCACTTGTAATTCAAACCTATTCAGTTCGATTCAGTTCCAAATTAATCGCACATGCTACAGCACTTCTTCCCTGACCCTAGGCACCTGGAGCTAGGTCAGGTCTCATAAGCTAAGGGACACAGTTCTCAAGACTGCCAAGTCTGCCCAAGACCTCAGACGCCAGCCGCAGGATTGGAGTACCCAAGACACCATCACTTCTAATCTGCTGGCTGCAAATTTGGGGTTCCCTATACCCACCTCAGGATAAGAGCCTTAAGCTCCAGGGTCCCCAGAGCCTCCTCACTTCCGACTTTCTGGCACCCACTACTCCCTCGGGTTTGATAATTTGCTAGAACAACTCATGGAACTCATGGAAAGCACTATACTTATGATTACAGTTTTGTTATAGCAAAAAAGTTACACAAAGGGCAGGATCTGGGAGAGTTCGCAAGAAGCAGCTTCCATATCTCAAAAAGGGATGTGCTACCTTCCCACATGCACTGATGTTTTTCACCAACCCGGAAGCCCATGGAGCTTCCCTTTCCAGAGCCATTACTGGGGCCTTGTTATTCAGTCACGACTGATTGAATCAGCCTCCCGGCCCTGGGGTTGGCTGATATCATTTGGTGTGTCTTTCTGAACTGGCCATCTCCCACCCAAGAGGCACTCATTAGCATAAACCCTCAGATGTGGTCTGGAGTTCTCATGGAAGATACTTCAATTACTGGAGAAATTTCAAGGTTTTAGAAGTTATCTTTCAGGAACCAAGGACAAAGACCAAATTCTCTGGGTGAGTTTAATACTTTACCCCACATCCACCTGTGGACTTCAGTTTGTGGAAAGTTCTCCCTTCTTCCCTATCACTCTTCCATTTCTACCTTCCAAAGCACTAGCTTCTTTTAAAAGTCCAGCTCCATTGCCACCTCTCCAGATAGTCTTCCCTGATCTTTATCTTTGATACTGATAATCTCGCCCTTAGCACCCGGGACTTCTGTCTGTGGTACCTAACCCCATAGGCCTTGGGTTGTAATAATTGATCTGAGTGTCAGATGTCCTTGTCAGATTGTGACCAGTTCCAGGGAAGGGATAATGTCTTATCCACCTTTGCAGCCATCGTTCAGCCTGGGACTCTGAGCAGGAAAACAATAGTTATAAATCCCTTCATTCATGCCTTGACCTCCACAGATGATGAACTTTCTGGGTTAGCTTCAGCGTTTAATACACTGGTCCTTGGTCATACCACACATGTCTTTAGTCCTAGTTTGAGATCTGAAAATGATGTCTGACACATAGTAGGTGCTCAAAAAATAGTGGTTTATTCTTAGCATTTTCTATCTAACTGTAAGAGCCATCAAGAGGTTAAGCAGATTCTCCTGGTGTTTTTTGCAGTTCTCAATGTGGGAAGGTCAGAAAGGAAAGAAAATCTTCTCTCCAGTGGGCAAGTGCTTGGTCCCTCTTCTTCTTCTTCTTTTTTTTGTGTGTGTTTAGTTGAAAGTTTACAGAGCAAATTAGTTTCTCATTCAAAAATTTATACACAAATTGTTTCATGACATTGGTTGCAATCTTGGTGTGTAAATCTTCTCTTGAGTTTTTGTAATAGTGGTCTCACACAATATTTGTCCTTTTAGGATTAACTTATTTCACTCAGCATAATGCCCTCCAAATTCATACATGTTGTGAAACGTTTTGTGAATTTATCGTTGTTCTTTAACGTTTTATAGTATTCCATTGTATTACCATAATTTGTTTATCCACTCATCTACAGATGGGAACTTAGGTTGTTTCCATCTTTTGCTATTATGAATACTGCTGCGATGAACATGGGTGTGCATATGTCTATTTGTGAGACACCTCTTATTTCTCTAGGATATATTCCTAAGAATGGAATTGCTGGATCACATGATATTTCTATTTCTAGCTTTTTAAGGAAGTGTCATATTGTTTTCCAAAATGGTTGTACCATTTTACATTCCCACCAGCCGTGTATGAAAGTTCCAATCTCCCCACAACCTCACCAGCATTTATTGTTTTCTGAATTTTTGATCAGTGCCATTCTTGCGGGGTGAGATAGTATCTCATCGTAGTTTTAATTTGCATCTCTCCAATGGCTGATGATTGCAAGCATCTTTTCATGTATTTGCTGGCCACCTGAATGTCCTCTTTGGTGAAATGTCTTTTCATGTCCTTTGCCCATTTTGTGATTGGGTTGCTTGTCTTTTTATTGTTGAAGTTTTCTATATATTTTAGAGATTAAACTTTTATCAGATACATCATTGCCAAAGATTTTTCCCTGGTCTGTAGGTTCTCTTTTTACTCTCTTGGAACAGTCTTTTGATGAGCATTAAGTATTTAATTTTTAGGAGGTTCCG
Organism: Dugong dugon; assembly: GCA_030035585.1. Classification (NCBI taxonomy): domain Eukaryota; kingdom Metazoa; phylum Chordata; class Mammalia; order Sirenia; family Dugongidae; genus Dugong; species Dugong dugon. The sequence continues at coordinate 64,593,876 of CM057462.1, read as the reverse complement.
GTTATCTAGTTTATCTTCTGGTGTCTGTGCATTTTTAGTTATGCTTGATATTCTCTATTTATGCCATAAATTAGGGCTCCTAGCATTGTTCCTATATTTTCTTTCATGAATTTTATAGTTTTAAGTTTTACTTTTAGGTCTTTGATCCATTTTGAGTTAGGTTTTGTGTATAGGGTGAGCTTTGGATACTGTTTCATTTTTCTGCAAAGGGATATCCAGTTTTGCCAGCACCACTGGTTGAATAGACTCTTTCCCATTTAATGGACTTCGACACTTTGTCGAAGGTGGGTGGATTTATTTCTGGGTTCTCAGTTCTATTCCATTGGTCTATGTGTCTGTCATTGTAACACTACCAGACTGTTTTGCCTACTGTAGCTATATAGTGGGTTCACGAGACTGGGTAGTGTGTGAGGCCTCCTACATTGCTCTTCTTTTTCAGTAATGTTTTACTTATCTGGGATCTCTTTTCTTTTCATATAAAATTGGTGATTAGTTTTTCCATCTCATTAAAGAATGTTGTTTGAATTAGGATCAAGATTTCTTTGTATCTGTAGATTGCTTGGAAACCCTGGTGGTGCAGTGGTTAAGAGCTACAGCTGCTAACCAAAAGGTCAGCAGTTTGAATCCACCAGGTGCTCCTTGGAAACCCTATGGGGCAGCTCTGCTCTGTCCTATAGGGTTGCTATGAGTAGGAATCGACTCGATGGCAATAGTTGTTTTTTTTTTTTTATAGATGGCTTTGAGTAATATTGACATTTTCACGATGTTAAGTCTTCCTATCCATAAGCATGATACGTTTTTCCGTTTATGAAGGTCTCTTTTGGTTTCTTGTAGTAGCGTTTCGTAGTTTTCTTCGTATGTCTTTTATATCCCTAGTTAGGTTTATTTCTAAGTATTTTGTCTTTTGGGGGCTATTATAACAGATATTTCCTTTTTGGAGTTCTCTTTGTTAGTGTAGAGGAATCCGACTGATTTTTGTATGTTGATCTTGTACCCTGCCACTTTGCTGAATCCTATTTGTTCCAGTAGCTTTCTTGTGGATTCTCTGGAATTTTCTATGTATAGGATCATGTTGTCTTCGACTAGGGATAGTTTTACTTCTTCCTTACCAATTTGGATGCTCTTTATTTCCCCTTCTTGTTTTATTGCTCTAGCTAAGACTTCCAATACAATGTTGAATAAGAGTGGTGATAAAGGGCTTCCTTGTCTGGTTCCCATTCTCAAGGGGAATTCTTTCAGTCTCTCTCCATTGAGAAAAATGTTGACTGTTTGTTTTGTGTATATGCCCTTAATTATGTCGAGAAATTTCCCTTCTATTCCTATTTTGGTGAGAGTTTTTATTAGGAATAGGTGTGGGACTTTATCAAATGCCTTTTCTACATTGATTGAAATGATCATGTGATTCTTTTCCTTTGTTTTATTTATGTGGTGGATTCGTTGATTGATTTTCTGATGTTTAACCATCCTTGCATACATGGTATGAATCGCACTTGGTCATTGTCTTAGTTATCTAGTGCTGCTATAACAGAAATACCACGAGTGGATGGCTTTAACAAAGAGAAGTTTATTCTATCACAGTCCAGTAGGCTACAAGTCCAAATTTAGGGCATCAGCTCCAGGGGAACACTTTCGCTGTCAGCTCTGGAGAAAGGTCTATGTCATCAATCTTCCCTTGGTCTGGGAGCTTCTCTGTGCAGGAACCTCAGGTCCAAAGGATGGGCTCTGCTCCCAGTACTGCTTTCTTGGTGGTATGAGGTTCCCCACTCTGTTTGCTTCCCTTTCCTTTTATCTCTTGAGAGATAAAAGGTGGTGTGGGCCACACCCCAGGGAAACTCCCTTTCAGTTGGACCTGGGGTGTGACCTGGGTAAGGGTGGTGTTATAATCCCACCCTAATACTCTTTAACATAAAATTACAATCACAAAATGGAGGCCAACCACACAATTCTGGGAATCATGGCCCAGCCAAATCGATACACACATTTTTGGGGGGACATAATTCAATCAATGACAGTAATGATGTATTATTTTTTGATATGCTGTTGGATTCTATTGGCTAGAATTCTGTTGAGAATTTTTGTGTCAATGTTCATGAGGGATATTGGTCTATAATTTTATTTTTTAGTGGTATCTTTGCCTGTTTGGCTTCATAGGATGAATTTGGGAGTATCCCTTCCTTTTCGATGTTCTAGAATAATTTGAGTAGTATTGGTGTCAACTCTTCTCTGAATGTTTGGTAGAATTCTCCAGTGAACTCATCCGGTTCAGGGCTTTGTTTCTTTTTTTTTGGTAGGTTTTTTTTAATGACCTCTTCAGTTTCTTCTTTTGTTAATGGGTCTGTTTAGATTTTCTACCTCAGTTTGTGTTAATTTAGGTAGGTAATGTGTTTCTAGGAATTTGTCCATTTCCTCTAGATTTTCAAATTTCTTAGAGTATAATTTTTCACAGTATTCTGATACAACCCTTTTTATTTCAGTTGGCGGCTCTTCTTAAAAGGACTACTGAGCCTGTCATACAGATAGAGGAAGCTCAGAGATATGACAACCACTGTCCAAAGTTATGCAGCCTGTCTTGCCTCCTGGACTGAACCTCTAGGATCTCAAAGACCCTGTCTGTGGGCAAGGAAAGATCTTCCTTCCTGAGGGGCAGGGCCATTGTTCCTTATAGGAAATAGAGCTTTTGTAGATAGAATTGGTCTCCTGCTGGGAGGATAGGGCTGGGTTTTCCCTGCTCCTACCTCCAGATAGTCACTTGAGTAAAAGCACTTTTCACAAGTTAGGCACACATGCACACACTGTCATATATTTACTTGGTTCTTATCTCTCTCCCCAATAAGGTCAGGTTGTTCTGCGATTGTTTAGCTCACAGTTCTATACACAGCACCCAGAGCAGAGTCTGGCTCTCTGTAGAAACCACATAAAGTTTGTTGAATAAATGAACAAATGAATGAATCTAGAAGCTAGAGCTCTTACAGTTCCACTGTACTGCAAAATTCTCAGCTGCAGAAGCTTGCATCCACCTCTCCACTTTGAAATTTTTCTCTTCCTCCTCTTCTCAACCCTGGACACATTATTTCTCTTGACATGTGAGTACCATCTATCAAGTATAGACCCGCTGAGAGTAAGTCCTCTCCTGCTACATTATTTGTGAGAACAAATTAGTCCCCCACCTCTATCCCATAAAGAGTCCCCTGGGTGGTACAAACAGTTAAGAGTTCCACTGTTAACCTAAAGTTGGTGGTTTGAACCCACCCAGATGTGAACTCATCCAGCCTTGAAAACCCTACAGAGCACAGTTCTACCCTGCAACACACGTCACCATGAGTCAGAATCAACTCGATGGCAAACTGGTTTGGTTTTTTTTTGGTTCTTCTCCCACAACGGTGGATTTGACCTGGTAATTCGTCCAGCCTCTTCCCACTCTACCTTTCGCCCTGATCAGATACTGTGTAAGTTTTGCAGGCTTGGAGTTTAAGTGGCTCCTTCTGGTGGCTTTGCATCTCTCTCCCCTTTAAGACTAATTAAGTGATAAATGTGTTAGATGTGGGAAATATAAATTTTCTTGATTTTCCAGAAATGTGAGAGCCCTCCTTGACTCCTCACAGTCTCATCTCCCACATTCAATTAATCACAAATTATATCATCTAAATATTTCTTAAGCAGCCCTGTGATGCAAAGGTTAAGCACTTGGATCCATGGGAGAAAGACCTGGAGATCTGCTCCCGTAAAAGATTACAGCCTAGAAAATCCCACGAGACAGTTCTACTCTGTTACATAGTGTCACTATGAGTCAAAATTGACTAGACGGCATCTAACAACAACAATTTCTTGAATCAAGCCACTTCTTTCATGTCTTTGGCTACCACCTTAGCTGGCCATCACCTTCAGTCTCCTTGTACCCACCCTTTAATCCTTTTCTGCAGCCAGAGATGTTCTTTAAACAATGCAATTTGAATCAAGGCAGTGCCCTGCTTAAAATCTTCAGCTCTGCCCTCTGATCTCAGGATAAAGTCCAAAGTGTTTCAAGTCTTCCAAGAGCTGGCTGTCTTTTCTGCCTCCCACAACACCAGTCTTTCTTGCTCCCGTGTTCCAGCAATACTCCCCCACTTAGGGTCTTAAGTAACTCCACTCTTTTCTCAGCACACATGCAACTTGATAATAATAATTAACATTTACACAAGTGATTTATGTCTATTAGCTTATTCTCATGAGAACTCCATCAAGTGAATACTTTTATTAGTATACTTACAAGTTAGGAATCTGAGGGTCAGAGAGGCCAACTAGCTTGCTCAATGTCACACAGGTAGTGAGTTCCCCTCCCCCAGCCCCGACAATAAGCTTCATGAGGGCAAGGACTATTTCTCTTTTGCTCGCCAACGCCTAGCATTCATTCATTTATTTAACGTATATTTATTGAAACACTTAGTATGTGCCATGCTAGGCATTGTTCTAGGTCCCTGCTCTCATGAAGCTTGTAAACACTGGATGAAAGACAGACACTAAACAGGTAAACACATATATAAACAATGCCATTTCATGTAGTAACAACAGCCTTATGAGGAGCTCTGGTAGCACAATGGTTAAGCACTTGGCTGCAAACCAAAAGGTTGTTGGCTCAAACCTACCAGCAGCTTCTTGGGAGAAAAGACTTGCTCCCGTGGAGATTAGCACAGCCTAGGAAACCCTATGGGGTGGTTCTACTTTGTCATAGAGGGTTGCCATGAGTCAGAATCCACTTGAAGGTACACAACAACAACCAGTAAGAGCCTTAATGAGCTCTGGTAGCACAACGGTTAAGCACTCGGCGGCTAGCCAGAAGATTGGTGGTTTGATCCCACCCAACACTCAGTCACACGGGGTCACTGTGAGTTGAAAATCAACTCAATGGCACCTTACAACAATAAAAGCCTCGAAGACAAGAAGACAGGATAGTGTGATAGATACAGTGGCAGGCTGCTATAGACTGGGTGGTCTGGGAAGGCTTCACGAAGGAGGTTACCTATCTACAGAAGGAGCGCTTCATAAATGTTTCTTGATTTAATACACTAACTAGAATATAGACTCCATGAGGGAAAGAGGGACTCCCACTGCCCTGACTCCCATGGTATCCCCCAGCACCCATCTCTGCCATTGGCAGAGTAGGCCACGATTAACTATTTATTTGAATAAATGAATATATAAACACGTTTCTTCATTTATTTACTTACATCAGTTTACATTCATCTTACATATTCATTGACTTACATTTTCAGTTCAAGAGTGTGCACCTATTGATACCTGTTTTTGGTTGCCAAAATGATGGGTACTTATGGAGGAAGGGTTGCTATATACAGTAGAGCCTGCAAAAGCTGGAACCTGTGTAAGGCAGACACCCGTCACAGAAGGAAAACAAATATTTTGCACTAATAGAGAGCAATAGAAAAGTGGTGAGACTGCACCCTGTCAAAGGTGGAAAACTTGTGAGACTCGTAGAAACAACGCAGTCCCATCGAGTTCTGGATCTCACAGGTTTCACTGTAGCTTGCAATGCATGGGGACAGTCCCACATGATGCAGAACTGTCCCATATCCCATATGACTTTTAAATGACCTACCAGACCCTCATGCAGATGAAAAATCTTTTTATAGTTATCCAAGCCTAGATGCTAACTCCCTTTTACACAGAAACAAAGTATTTTTGCATCCTTAAATGTAAACTAAATTTTCAGTCCTGCCACTACCATGTAAATCAAAGAATGATTGCATTTTGTTTTAGGGATGCTTTACTAAAATTTGTTTCTCTTTTCAGAAAATCACATCTCCCATGGAAGCAACTGCCTTACTAGCTGTAGCATTGCCAACGACTCTACATCTAAGTCCCAGAATTCTGAGAACTCAGTATATATTCTTGTGTACTCTGGCCCCAACATTTATATATTGAAACTATTTTTTAAAATTATAATTAATTTTATTTCTTAATTTTGCAGTTAGGCAATATACTGATTTTTAAACGTTATGCACGTGGGTGGTTAAATTATCTATGGATTCCACTCCCGGATGATGGGGCTAGGGACAATTATCTATATATTATGATAAATTGCCCTTGTGGCTGGTGAAAGCCTGGAGCGGGAGCGGTCCTCCGCGCGCTAGGGGCCGCTGTGGCGCCGCCCAGCCGCCGGGTCGCTCTCGCGTGGCCGCCCCGCCTCGGGCCCCCGGGCCGAGTGGGCGGGCACGGCTGCGCCCAGGTCGCAAGGCGCCCTTCGACCAGCAGCGCCCGGGGCGGGCGGGTATAAATGGAGCGGTGGCTGCCCCGGCCGCCTCTCTCCGCCCCGGGTCGCCGTTGCCTCCGTCGTTTTCGGGCCCAGCAGCCTGAAGAAAAAAAGAGAAAAAGATAAAAAAAAAAAAAAAAAAAAAAACCCGAAAACGCTTTAAAAATCTTAAAAAAAAAAAAAAAACGCGAATCCTCCTCGGAGCACCCGCAGGGAAGTCACTTTTGCACGCTTCCGGCCAGCCCCGCGCCCGCCGCCGCACTTTCGCGTCTGTCCGTCTCCGTCTGTTGGTCCGGTGGTGAGCAGCCCGTGCCCGCCCGCTGCCTGCCCGGGCCTGTCCTCGTCCACGCGTCACCGCTCTGACCCTCGCGCGTCCATCTGTCCTGCCCGCCGCCCGGCCCTACCCGTCCGCGCACGCCGCGTGGCAGTCTCCGCGCCTCCCCGGCCCCGCCGGCAGCCCTCGTTCCCCGCGGGCCAGCCTCCTCGGCGCACCACGTGTCCGCGCTGCCCTTCGCGGAGCCCGGCGTGGGAGGCGGCTGCGCGCACGCACGCCTGCCTGGGGCTTGCCGAGTCGGCACCGACAAATATTTTCTCTCTTCTCCTGGCTGTTGTAATTTTAAACCGCCAGGAGCCCGAGGCCTATATTTATAGAGAAACGCGTGTCTTAAAAGGCCGCTGTGGGCAGCATTTGGTTGCCTCTTGAAGAATTTTTCGAATTCTGAAGAGGATTCCCAGTTATAATTTTTTTTTTTTTTTTGGAAATTTGGAGGTTCAAACCAGGACAGCTAAAATTACAAACTCCCAGGGAAGGCCATATTGTTTTGAGCGCCTTTTGTCTGAGGTTTTGCAGAGTCTCGTATGAGCTGCCCCTGAACTCCTGTTTTTCGTCTTCTGTGTATCTGAGCCTACTCCAGCGCCTTTTGGCTTTGCTCTTGCCACCTGTGAGCCGCCGCGCGAGCCACGGCTCAGAGAAGAGCCCCTTTTTGCTGTGGTGATCCCTAGAAGAAGTCCTCCTGGCGGGGCTCGGGGTGGTGGGGGGCGGGGAGATGAACGCTGCAGCCAGCAGCTACCCCATGGCCTCCCTGTACGTGGGTGACCTGCACTCGGACGTCACCGAGGCCATGCTGTACGAAAAGTTCAGTCCTGCGGGGCCTGTGTTATCCATCCGGGTCTGTCGCGATATGATCACCCGCCGCTCCCTAGGTTATGCCTACGTCAACTTCCAGCAGCCGGCTGACGGTGAGTAGAAGCTTTGCCCACAAAACTGAGCTCTCCCAGAACCCTGGGACTCATCTGGGCAAGTCCCTACCCCCATGGAGAGGGACATCAAGACAATATGTTGCCCCAAAAGCACCAGTAGTGGGGAGCCTGATGCAGGGGTTAAGAACAGGGGGCCTGGCATCAGATGGCTGGAGTTGCTAGTATCATTTCCTAACTGGGTGACCTTGGGCTAATACGTGGTGGAGGTGGGGTTGGAAACCAGGAAGACTACATAAAGGGGATCAGAGTGAAGTCACTGTCACTCTGTTGTGTGTGTGGTCCTGCTCATTGGGGCTGGACTGTTAGACACCTGTCTGGTCAGTGGGCATGGGCTTGTGCCTCTCCCAGGCCTGCCAAAAAGCCAGGGCGATTGAAATACAATTCCCTGCAAAAATTTTAGATTGCAAAACTGCCGGCCCCTCCTCCACCCTTGCCCTATCCTGAGTCCTTTTAATTTTGTGCTGATAAGGGGTCTTCAGGGCAGATAAAAAGCCAGGGAGCAATTCTGGGCAGGGATGTGTATTAGTGCCACCAGGGTCGCGTGTGCAGCCAGTGCCAGGTCAGCTCCCCAGTATGCATGTTTGTCACTGGGGCGGAGGAGTTCTTTGCTGAGAATGGTGACTGGTTTGTCTGGGAAAGTTCCACCTGAAGTTCCACTCAGCTGGAGGCTGGGGCTAGTGAGGATTATCACCTTCCCTCTGCACAGTGATTGACACTTCCACTTCAGGCCATCTGAAGGAAATAGGACTTCTGTGAAGGAAAAGGAACAGCAATTGGAGGCTAAGTTGGGACTCCCAGTGCAGTGCTCTGCCCGCCCCAGATTGGAGCAGTGGAGAGGTATGCCTCAGGCATGGCAGGAGTGAGGCAAGAGGAAACCTAATCAGGGGCTGCACGTGACACCAGACTAAGAGGGAACAACTGCAGAGAGCATTACTGGGAGAAACAAGCCATTCTATGGCAGAGTCCCCACTTTGTTAACTGTTCACGAGGCAGAGAGTGTAAGTTGCCCAGGAGGCAGCTGAGACCAGGGAATTGGACTTGTCCTCTGAGCTGAATTGTCTGTGGCCACAGGAGCACAAGGTAGCTTAGTGTGACCTTTTTAGGGGGGAGAGTAGTGGGTACATACACTAGCTGTGGCCTGCCTTCTTGGCTCTTCTGAACAAAAGTCCTGTCACTTAGAGATAGTAGCAGAAGCCATTGGTCAATGTGTCTGCCAACACATACCTCTGCAGGACCTCTCCCTGCTATAAATAAGACAGCCAGATTTGTCAGACTAAGCCGACTTGCCTTCTGCAGTGCTGACTTGAAATAGAGAGGAGTCGTGTTGAAATGGGCTCCTTTACTGATAATTAGCGAAATAGTTTGGGGTCCCAGGCGTGGGTTTCAGATAATCCTCACAGCTGACTCTCCCGTACCTGGACATTTCCTGTTCTGTATCTCCACTTTCCATGCCTTCTAAGGAGGGTGGTTGGAAATAATGAGTGACAAGAAGATACTCCTTTGGATGACTGGACAGCTGAACTTAGGGAGGGAAGAGGTTAAGGAAGTTGTTGCTGAAAAGCAGGAGAAAGCTCCCCCACTCTAGCCCTGTCTGAATCCCCTCATGAAGGAATTCCTAGGTGATGTCATTGTATTAGTGAAGTCACTGCTATGAGATTGTAGTGTTAGGTCTGGGTGTCCTTGTTGTCGCCAGTGAAGAAAAGTGTTCCTGGCTGGCAGCTTATGTTGCAAACATTAACTTGGTCGGCAAACCAAAGAAAGGTCCCAAGGCACTGGATGAAGAACTGTGATTGGGCACCTGGGCAGCTGAAATCCTGGAATTCCATAGAGCTCAGGTTAACTGTTCTAGCTGAGCGGATCAGACCAGATCGATTGCCATCGAGTCGATTCCGACTCATGGTGATCCTGTAGAACAGTAGAACTGCCCCACAGGGTTTCCAAGGAGCAGCTAGTGGATTCGAACTGTCTACCTTTTTGGTTAGCAGCCCTAGCATGCTGTAGCTGTTAACTACTGTGCCACCGGGGCTCCAGCTGAGCACCCCTCAAATGCCCAGGTTCAGAAGACCTGAGAACCACTAAGGGCAGGGCCTAGCTGTACTGCTGGGCTAGGCACAAAGGTTTGGTGATTTCATCCTTTTTTGTCCTAATAATGCAAGTCTTATAAATGATAAAACCTAGTCAAATGTGAGGTAAGTTTGAACTTGATGCCACAAGGCCATTTAGATTATCCTGCTTAACCCCCTTACTCAACAAGGACACAGACCTAGAAGGGATCAAGACTTCCTGATTAGCTGGAACTTACTCTACGCTGAGTAACAAATTGGGCTAGAGAAATCTGATACCCGTTAATTTTAATAGTTGCCTTTTTATCAGAGTGATTACCTTGAAAAGACCTGGAGTAATTTGTGATAGTCACCTGCATGAGGATGAGGTTTTCTGTTCCTCGACTGAAATATGTTTGTCTTACAGCTGAGCGGGCCCTGGACACCATGAACTTTGATGTGATTAAGGGAAAGCCAATCAGAATCATGTGGTCACAAAGGGATCCCTCTTTGAGAAAATCTGGTGTGGGAAACGTCTTCATCAAGAACCTGGACAAATCCATAGATAACAAGGCACTTTATGATACCTTTTCTGCTTTTGGAAACATTCTATCCTGCAAGGTAAACATTGATTAAATGATTTCAGCAGAACAAGTATTAAATCTTGAATATATGATAAATACCAGATGGGGGAGTCCTTTGGAATTGGGCGACAGAGGATGGTAATTTTCAAAATGCTGGAAATGACTCTGAATCCTGTAAGTTCCCTGTTGATAATCTAGTGCCACAACTCAGCATAATCTGATGGGTGCTTTTGTGCCTTTATTCTTCTCTTGGCCTGAAATCTCCTTCCTGGTTTCCAGTTTTGGAAGGCCTCAAAAAGTTTTCTGGAGGGGGAAGGAGGACCAGAGACGTGTCTTTGGGCTCCAGGAAGTTTTACTTTTGATCATTTTAGAAGCAAACATTTTCCCTCTTCCCTCTCTACACACTTGTTCATGTGGAGTAGTTTGTAAAACTGTTGTGGTGGTTATTTACATGTCTGACTCCCCCAAAACCCAGACCAAATCCGTTGCCATCGAGTCGATTCCAGCTCATAGCAATCCTATAGGACAGAGTAGAACTACCCCATAGGGTTTCCAAGGCTGTAATCTTTACTGGAGCAGACTGCCACGTGTTTGTACCATGGAGCAGCTGATGGGTTTGAACCATTGATCTTTTGGTTAGCAGCTGAGTGCTTAACCACTGTGCCACCACAGCTGTGTGTGTGTGTGTATGTGTCTGACTTCACACTAGACCGAAATTCCATCATGGGCCTCATCTTTTTGCAGCACTGTGGTTAGCACCCGCTCTCTTAATGTTTTTTAATGAAAGTGCGTAAGAAAACATTTTGAATAGAAGCAGCCTGTTAGCTTCTGTTTGTAAATGGAGCATTTACTAGGTCCCTGCCACCGTGCTAAGTGTTTTACCTACTGTAGTCTGCTGCCTTTTGACCACGGATGGGCTAGAGACTTCTCAAAACACAGAAACCCCTGAGTAGGAGACCATGAGGTTCTCGCGTCTCTGGAGCTGGCCAGTGGTGCTAAAGTGTCCTGCCTTGTCTTTGATAGGTGGTGTGTGATGAGAACGGCTCTAAGGGTTATGCCTTTGTCCACTTCGAGACCCAAGAGGCCGCCGACAAGGCCATCGAGAAGATGAATGGCATGCTCCTCAATGACCGCAAAGTGTGAGTGTCCCAGTCCGGAGCAACAACCATCGCATGAGCCAGCTGTGGCCCCACCTCGGTATTAACTGGCACACACAAGGCAGCTACTGGTTCTCTCGGCCCAAGTGTGGCCTGCTCCTACCTCTCCACTCCAGGGCTGGTGAGTCTCCCTGCCCAAGCCATGGCAGCCCTTTTGACTCGCCAAGGTGGGCTTCCTGCCCACGCCATGGCCTGCCTGCCGCCTCTCCCTTAACGGCATTCGTCTACGGGTTTTGTGAGCATCTGCAATGGGGCTGGCTGGAAGGCAGCTCTAAGCCCACTCTGAGCAGGGGTCTTGGCCAGTGGCAGAGTGGAGAGGGCCCTGGACTGACCAGGAGCTGTATACTAGCCATGTGACCTTGGCCTTCCTATGACTCAAGTCTGTCCATGGGTCACTTGCCCGTCGTCGATGCCAAATTGATCTTCTAGAGCTCCATTTCCTAACTTAGAACTCAGTGACCTTCTAATACAAAGCTGGCTCCACAGGAATACTTAATTTGGTTACAATGAAAAGTCTTGCTGCAGAAGACATGTCATAGCAGACCTTATTGCTTTGGTGTCGTTATTGCAGAGTGGAGAGGGGGAATTTGACACTGTGGGGAGAGGAGATGGGACAGTAAGTCTCGTCATTAACAAACAAAAAATCATATCTGTCCTTTGTGCTGTTGAACAGATCATGGGATGTGTTGTATTGATAAATGTCTATGTGCCCAGCAGTCAAGTGTTTCAAGGTGGGACTAGAAAGATTAAAAATTCTACAGTATGTGGATACATTTTCCTATTAAATGTAAACAATGCCAGAAATGACTAAAATAAAACAGCAAAGCGTAGTTCTTAATTCACGCCAACAATCTCACTCCTCCCGGGATTAACCACTGTTAACAGTTTGGTTTGTATCCTTCCAGACCTTTTCTATGCATTTACATAGATGCACAGAAATGAAAGTTTTAAAAACACGGTCTTCAGGTTCCTTCACAAAGGCAGTGTGATGTGGTAGGAGTAGCCCTGGTCTGAGCCAGGAGCCCTGGGACTGGTCCTTGCAGGAAAGTCCTGCCTCTCGCTTTCTGCTGGGGAGTTGGGGCATCTCTGAGCTTGCTCTTTTGTTGGTTAGATGGGGACTTGTGTTTTAACTTCTCCTGAAGCGTTTAACCCACATTCCTGGGGGCCTGTGGAAATCATATTTGATCCTTCTGGGTGATCACTGGTTTTCATGGTTTCTTTTTAGGTTTGTGGGCAGATTTAAGTCACGCAAAGAGCGGGAAGCAGAGCTTGGAGCCAAAGCCAAGGAATTCACCAATGTTTATATCAAGAACTTTGGGGAAGAGGTGGATGATGAGAGTCTGAAAGAGCTGTTCAGCCAGTTTGGTAAGTCAGGGTCCTTTGCCCCACATGTCCCCTTTCATTGTCCACCAGATCTGGAATCCCATCTATTTTTACTTACTTAAGAGATGAAGGCACCCAGGCCCAGGAGTAAAATACCTTGCATGACAAAGATCACAAGGTAGTTAGGAATAAACCTTGCGCCTTGTCGCTTGTCTTCTTCCTACCTCACTTCATCCCCAAGGCCCTCTCAGCTGCTTGGAATTAGTAGGCTAGGCATGGTGCCCTTCTCTGTCTTGGAGGCCATGGGTTCAGCAAGAGGTTGGCTTCCAAGTGGGTTCCTAGAAGCGTGCTCTCCTACAGCTGTGGTAGAGAGATGGTGTTACTAATAGTTCTGTCCTTTGGTAATAGGTAAGACCCTAAGTGTCAAGGTGATGAGAGATCCCAGTGGGAAATCCAAAGGCTTTGGCTTTGTGAGTTACGAAAAACACGAAGATGCCAATAAGGTGAGAGTACCACCAGGGTTTGTAGGAGGTAGCCCCTAGGGTGTGGGGGCAGGGCCTTATTAGCACACAGTAGAACGGAGCTGGAATGGTCTGAGTATCTAGTTGTGCCTGCCCAGTTACTGTGCTTTGGAATTATCTGTCTGAGAGATTCCCCGTGTTAATAATCATTTAACTATTTTCGAAGCACTTGGACATACCTGTCGCCTCAGCTGTCAGCTGTCTAGCCCTGTGGGTTCAAAGAATAGGACAAGTGTGTGTTATTGCTCATAGGTGAGGGAACAAAGGCTCAGAGTTGCTGATTTGATTACTGGCAAAGTATTGTGTGCCAAGCCCTTGACCTATCTTACCTCACTTAATACCCACAGAAGAAAATGAGAAGTTTAGGGACAGCCAGATTATAAACCTGGGCTCATCTCTACCATGCCTGTATTTATACAGTACTGTTTTTTTCCTATATTTGGACCAACAATCCACTTAAATATTAATCCCACTTACAGATGAGGAAGTTTGGATTTGTTTATCACACTTCAGAGATAGAATGAAATAAGTTATTGGCCCAATAGGAAAGATTTCTTTCCCCCCGAATAGCTGGTGGGATTTCTAGACCTCCAGAGCAACTCCAGACCCCCTGCTTTTATTCACATCTCGATTTAAAGACATGTATTTTCTCTCTAGGCTGTGGAAGAGATGAATGGGAAAGAAATCAGTGGGAAAGTCATCTTCGTAGGCCGTGCACAGAAGAAGGTTGAACGGCAGGCTGAGTTAAAACGGAAATTTGAGCAGCTGAAACAGGAGCGAATAAGTCGGTATCAGGTGAGAGGTGGTCTTGGCCCAGCCCGGCCTACCGATAGGAGATTTACTATGAAACATTTGCAAAGCACCTCTATGTTTAGCAGGTGTTCTCTGGGGATTTGGAGTCTGCTCTTCCTAGTCTTTCTCCCAAGAGTGTCAGGTTTAAAAGAGTACACCTATCAGATATGGCAGTGGTTATAGAACAGGGACAAAAAGAGGAGTCTCCGCCTGTTGCTTCTAGACATATGGGCCCCTTTTACTTAAATACCAAAAAACAACCTGTTGCCATGGAGTTGAATCTGACCAGATAGCTGCCCCATAGGGTTTCCAAGGAGTGGTTGATGGATTCGAATTGCCGACCTTTTCATTAGCAGCCGGGCTCTTAACCACTGCGCCACCAGGGCTCCTTCACTTAAATAGCACTCCTTTATTTGGAATGGTGGTGAGGACCCTGCTGGGCTGAAGGGAAGACTAGGTCAACCAGAGCAGCTGTGGGGAAAGGCAACGTCCGACTGTAGTGATGGTCATATCAGAGTCTTAGGGCAGTGGTTTCTTAACTTCGAGCCTGCAGGGCTTGTTAACATGCGGATCACTGGGCCGTAGCCCCAGAGTTGCTGATTCATTAGGTGTGGGGTCTGGCCTGAGAATTTATATTTCTAACAAGTTCCCAGTCGTACTGATGCTGCTGGTCTGGTGACCACACTGTGACCACCACTGTCTTAGGGGGTATGTAGGCTACGGGAGTGCAGTTAACAGTGCTCCTTCTCTTTCAGGGGGTGAATCTTTACATTAAGAACCTGGATGACACCATTGATGATGAGAAGTTAAGGAAAGAGTTTTCTCCTTTTGGGTCGATCACGAGCGCCAAGGTATTCTGATACGAGATTTGGGGACTGAAAGCAGACAAGTAGTATTCCGTTAGAGGCTGATAGGCATTTGTCGTTTTCTTGAAGGAATAGGATCTAAATTGTGCTCTGCTGGGAGTAGCTACCATGTTACTCTGGCAGACTTGTTGCCTTCAGTTACTCTTCTATGCATGCGCACTGGAGAAGGACATTTCCGTAAGTTAGCATCGCACTGTCTCCCAAATACCGGCTATGGAGATGGATCTGACCCATCCGCTCCTTGCTCACCCCCTAGAGCACCTGAATCTTTCCCATTCTTTGCTGCCTCGTGCTGGTGTGGGGACAGACGGTGCTACAGCACGGGCAGAGGAAATCCAGACGGGTTGTTTCCATTTGTCTTGGGGCCTGTCTCTACACCTTTGCCACACTCTCCTCCATGAGAAGGAAGGGCTTTTGAGGACTTTGGAGCTGGGTTGGGAACTCCCACTTCATCTAAGAAGGACAAGTGGGGTGGAAAGTTTGTTTTTCCATGTTGTTTTGCAACGTGCAGCGTTGCCTGATTGTCTTTGATACCCATATCAACTGAGTTTGCAGGGTGACCACTCCATTCTAAAGGTAAGGAACTGGCGTCCTTGAGCAAGAGAAAGTTGATTACATGAGGATAGTGTACTGGGTGTCCTTGACATTTGGGAGTGTGACAGAAACTGATGGCATCTGAAAGTTTCGGGTCATGGCCTGATGCAGTGCTAGTCTTGCACCACGCCTGGCCTTCTAAGGTGAAGCAGACTTCCGGAAGTCCTTCAGGTGAAGAAAAAGGCTGGGGTGGGCTGGTAAAGGTGCCTCAGCCCTTATCTACGTGGGCTTAGAACCTGGGGCTGTTGTAGAAAGAAAGGTCATCAGCTGCAGTAGGGGGCGTTGACCAGAGGCACAAGCCAGTCCTGTGGGCTTCCCCCAGTTCCTCACCCCTCCCGCTTACCACCTCCTTGACTGGCCTCCCCTCAGTGCAGCGAGTGATAGTCTTTCCTTGATTATTAGCATAGCAGTCTAGCTGGCATTTGCAAGAAGAGAGCAAAAGAGCCGTATGGTAATCAACACCATTTTCAAGAACATTGTGTCGCATTATCTTCACAAACCTTACTGGCCCATCTCACCACTTGGTAGAGTTGTTGAGCTGGTATGTGTCTTTAGGTTCATGTCCTCAGCTTCTAGAGACTCTCCAAGCAGTGAGCTAAGACAAACGAAATGATGCTAAGTACACGTTGATTGTGCTTTCAGTGCTTCTAGGAGGTAGGTCAGGGAAAGCCATCAATTTTTCAGGTGAGGAAAAAAGCCATTAGCGAGTGACTAACTCTATGTTGAAAAAGATTACCTGAACCAGTAGACCTGTGGCTTTGTGGCTATTTGCCTTATTGAGAGTATGACGTGGAAATTGAGGCTCGAGAGAGCGCACGTGAGTGATTTGTCAAGGTTGTACAGCTTGGTAAAAGCAGAGCTGGGACTAGAACCCAGGCTGCTGGTCTTCCAGCTAGTTGTCTTCCTGCTTTGTTGTTCCCATTGAATTAGTGGTGGCAGCCATTGGTGACTCTAGGGTTCCATAACTCCTGCCTAAATGTGATATTTCAAAAGCATATCCTAATGTTGCTAAGAGCTGGGAGAAGTTTTGTTCACCAAGGTCTCAAGCAGATGAGTTCTACAATTGTTTGACACTAACGTCAAGAGCTCTTGTGGATATCTGGAGTGTGGGATAGCTACCTTTCTAGGTATCAGGAAACTTATTTTGTGTTTCTGGTTCAACCACTAACTGTATCATAGCATCTGCGAACCTCAGAATCACCTGGAATGCCTAGGTTCTGCCCTCAGAGGTTGTAACTTAATTGGTCTAGGGTACATCCTGGGTCAAAGTTGAGAATCCCCGACCCAGACATGGAACTCTTTTGCAACAGAACCCAGATTTTCTAGCTCTTCTGAAATAATTGCCCTTCCCAACCCCCTCCAGTACATGTACAACTTTTTCTTAAGTAGCTGCTCTTGTTTTGTAGGTGATGCTGGAGGATGGAAGAAGCAAAGGGTTTGGCTTCGTCTGCTTCTCATCTCCCGAAGAGGCAACCAAAGCAGTCACTGAGATGAATGGACGCATTGTGGGCTCTAAGCCATTGTACGTTGCCCTGGCCCAGAGGAAGGAAGAGAGAAAGGCTCACCTGACCAACCAGTATATGCAGCGCGTGGCAGGAATGAGAACGCTCCCTGCCAGTGCCATCTTAAATCAGTTTCAGCCTGCAGCTGGTGGCTACTTCGTGCCAGCGGTTCCACAGGTGGGTCTGCTGGATACTCATGGCTCTTTGGAACCTGCCCACTGACTGCTCCTGGAGCCTGCAGTGGTTGAGGGGAGAGTGATTTTTGCATATTTGACTTTTAGAATGTCAGTAAGGATCTCTCAAATAAAATGAGGGACTTTTCCATGGGGTCGGTCTCTCTCTCTCTCTCTTGCTCGTGAGTGAGCGCGCAAGTGAGGCACACACTTGCAGACACAGGCAGAATAAGACAGTCCCCTCTAACTGAACCCACAGCAGAGAGTCTCTATTCTGAATAAATAGCCTGAAGCCTGGTGGTGAACTCTAGTGTGGATTCAGATCCTTAAAGTAAAAGGGCTTGGGTGTTGTTCTGTTACAGGCTCAGGGAAGACCTCCGTATTACACACCTAACCAACTAGCACAGATGAGGCCTAATCCACGCTGGCAGCAAGGTGGGAGACCTCAAGGTAGGTGGTGGGAACAATTGACTTCATCACCTGGGATATAACTATCCTGGGATCCCCTGTCTTTCCTACTTGCAGCCTCCCAGGGAAATGTGTTTTAAGAAAGGAAAATGCCTAGGTCCTGCCCTCAGAGGCTTGTCAGTGATGTGCAATTTTTTTCTTTTTTTTTTTTTTTGTCTTTTTCACCAGGCTTCCAAGGAATGCCAAGTGCTATACGCCAGTCTGGGCCTCGTCCAACTCTTCGCCATCTGGCTCCAACTGGTAATGCTCCGGCCTCTCGTGGCCTCCCTACTACCACTCAGAGAGTCGGTGAGCAAACTGGCCTTGAAGTATTGCCCGGGGAGGGAGTCAGGATGACTGGGCTCAGCCTAGTCAGTGTTTTTCCGAGTCCTGGTTCTGTAATTTTGGTTATGTGCTTAGGTAGGTATTTCAGGTGCAGAGAGGTTCTAGGAGTGTTGCTTTAACATCTCTGTGCTCATCAGTGACTCACATATGAAAAAGATGAATTGTAGAGGTTTGCTAGCTGGATGACTATGGAGGCAGTGTTCTTTCAAGGTCTTTAAGGAAACTGCTTTTTACAGACTGTATTGTGTTTTCTGAGATGTGAAAAGAGTTGTATGTCATTGGCTGGCTCTTCTGAGTAGCAGTAGTGGCCCCGTGTGTGATGTGTTGTGTGAACATGCTTTGGAATTGCTCCTTCCGTGGGACGTGGCCAGTTGGACATCTGCCGCCAACACTGATGTGCATTTGCTGGTCTGTTGTAGGGTCTGAGTGCCCGGACCGCTTGGCTATGGACTTTGGTGGGGCTGGTGCCGCCCAGCAAGGGCTGACTGACAGCTGCCAGTCTGGAGGTGGTATTGGATGCACACAGATGGGGAAAGATGGGATTTTACGGGTCTTTGCTCAGACTGATGGGCTTTAATTTTATTTGTTTTTTTCCTAAGGTGTTCCCCCAGCCGTGCAGAACTTAGCACCTCGGGCTGCCGTTGCTGCTGCTGCTCCTCGGGCTGTGGCACCATACAAATATGCCTCCAGCGTCCGCAGTCCTCATCCTGTGATGCAGCCTCTGCAGGTGAGGTCCACCACGCAGAATGCACAAGACTTTTCCCACTTGTACTTGATTTGAACGATGCTTTGCTTTGATTCCTTCAGCAGGTTTTAGGTGCTGCTGTGCGTCAGCATGCTGTGCCCTGTGGTGGATTCATCAAGCACTGTCTCTGCCCTTGAGGGAGAGAAGGGGCTTAAAAAAGTAAACACAGATATAAATGCAAATTGTTGTGGTGCTTCTTTGTATTTTTATGGTCTGTGTGTGTGTGTGTGTGTACACACACACACACACACACACACACAAATGTTCACCTTTTTGAGCTTCCAGATCAAGTTCATATCCATTGGCCTATTTGACCCTTAGCTGCTCTGCAATGACAGGTACATTAAAGGCAGAAAAGACTGCAGCCTCACAAATGAGAGTTTCAGCTTCAGGTCTTAGATTTTCTGAGCTGAAACTTGGTGTCACTAGAGATGTGCCCTTCAAGGCAAGCCAGGCTGTGACTAATTTGTCTCAGGGCTCAGAAGTTTGCTTTGAGGGGCTGCATTCAGCCTTCAAGCCCATCAGCTGCTTAATAGAGTCTTTTTTAACTCTCCTGTCCCAAGTATTCTAAGTTTGAGGTTTTCCAGAACTTAATGTTATGTAACAGTATCTTTTGCCTACAAAGCCCTGCTTTTAGTACTGCCATTGGCATTGGCATCTAATGTCAATGAAACATTTGGAAAAAGGTACAGTAGAGGTGATGTGGGTTGTAATGGTAAATGTTTTGATATTCACACACTTTGAGCCAGTGTCTTCTGGGAATTCATCCTAAAGGAATGCTCTCGTTTTCAGGAAAAGGTTACACAGATACACAAATGTTCTCTGTAACCTTATTTAAGAAGGCTTTAAGTTCTTTAGGAACCTTGGGTAAATTAAGTGAAATGTCAGGGAATCCTTGCGTGGCATTGTAAGTTTATTAATTTCACCTTCCCTTATAATGGCATACCGTTTTTAGTGTAGTCGACCCTACACTTCTCAATCCCCTAGGACTGAAATTAGTTCCTTGAGAGCAAAGAATGCTGCATAGTAGCCATTCAGATGTTGGCTAGTTGGACTGTGCTGACCTCCACCATCGTGAAGGATGTTCTTTCCTTCATTGCTAACCTGCTGCCCCACCTGGTTCCAGGCCCCACAGCCTGCAGTCCATGTGCAGGGACAGGAGCCCCTGACTGCCTCCATGCTGGCCGCAGCACCCCCGCAGGAGCAGAAGCAGATGCTGGGTGAGTGACCCGTGGACTTGGAGAAGAGGGGCCCAGACTTGGTATTGGCCTGGACTCCCAGCACCCACTCTTGACTGATTAGACCTGATTTTTTATAAATATCCTTCCCACAGGAGAACGTTTGTTCCCGCTTATCCAAACGATGCATTCAAACCTAGCTGGAAAGATTACGGGGATGCTGCTGGAGATTGACAACTCTGAGCTGCTGCACATGCTGGAGTCTCCCGAGTCTCTCCGCTCCAAGGTGAGCTGGTGCTTGGGCTTGGGGCTTTAGCTGGCACAGCTCCGGAGGGTGAGGGAGGGACACTCGGGCGGCAGCAAGAAGACTCCTCATACCTAGTAATTTGGGTCTGCTTCACAGTAGTTAAGTGATACATGGCTGCTAACCAAAAGGTCAGCAGTTCGAATCCACCAGCCACTCCTGGGAAACCCTATGGGGCAGTTCTGCTCTGTCCTATAGGGTCGCTATGAGTTGGAATTGACTTGGCGGCAATGGGCTTGGTTTGGTTTTTGGTGGGTATAAGGAGCCCTGGTGGCACTGTGGTTAAGCATTCTGGCTGCTAACTGAAAGATAAGCAGTTTGAACCCTCCAGCCACTCTGTTGGGAGAAAGATGTGGCAGTCTGCTTCGGTAAAGATTATAGCCTTGGAAACCCCATGGGGCAGTTCTCCTCTGTCCTGTAGAGTCGCTATGAGTTGGAGTTTTTTGTGGGTATTTGGGAAAGCATTTGGTACCAGGAGAAGCTTAGAGATCATCTCTATGGTTGGCTCTTATCCATCACTGTGCCTGGGCACCAGGGAGGGCCGGGGGCTCTCCTCAGATGCTACCGACCCACTGGTGACTTCTCACAGGTGGATGAAGCTGTGGCGGTTCTACAGGCTCATCATGCCAAGAAAGAAGCTGCCCAGAAGGTGGGCGCTGTTGCTGCTGCTACCTCTTAGACAAGGAAAAACCGTATGTTTGGGTATTTTCATTTTCTAGAATGGCTTTGATTTGTGACTATCTTCCTAAAAGAATGCGAGTATTATATAGAGCTACTGATTTATAAATTGACAGGCTGTAACCTGGGCTTTTTCTGTTACGTAGAAAAGAGAGTACAGGTTGTGAATCATAAGGAATAAACGAACAGTTTTCTCTGTAAAGATCACCTCGTCATATCCTTCTCGAGAGTGACGTTGGTCTAGAATAGCGATGGGTCATAAAAGGTGTCTTGTATCAGATCTGTAAGCCTTGGTTCTATGAGCATTATTTTCCTGGGGTTTGCCTGAGCTTGATGAGGACTGCTTAGCTCTGGGAACACAAAGGGCACAGGCCTTGGCATCAAGGATCTCGATCTAGTGAGAGACAGACAGACACACATCTGACTTGTGTGTTCCGGTCTGAACTTCTGGATTTGGGAGGCTGCAGCCTCTGCCTGCAGGGGCTTAGGTGAGTGAAGTTTAACAAGGACTGGTGGCTGCCTCCAGATGGAAAAAGCGGGAGGAACCAAATGAACAAAGGCAAGGAGGTGAGGGAACAGCATGCGAGGGCCAGAGCTGGTATGGTGGTGGGCGTGACTTGGGCTAGGCATGGCCTCCTTGTCAGAGGCTCTAGGAGCTCCGTCATTAGAAGCATGAGCGAGAGAACAGGATGGCAGGCGGGGTGGGATGGGCCATAGGACTGTAGCTAGTTTCTAGATCAGTGGTTCTAGATCCACTGGACATATGACAATGTCTACAGACTTGGTTGTCACAACTGGGGACATATTACTGGCATGTTCAGGCCAGGGATGCTGCTAACTTGGCACAACACACAGGACATCCTTTACAACAAAGAATTACGCAGCCCAAAGCGTGTCAGTAGCACTGAGGTTGAGACACCTCAGTCTGTTCTGGGGATACCTTATTTTATCAGCTAGAGATTTCAGTGAATTGTTTTTCCTTAAAAGCAATTCTTTTGATTATGTATTTATGTTGGTGCTCTTCATTTCAGGATTCAAAAGCCAAATAACCCCTCGTGGATTTCAGCTCAAGTTTGAAGAACTTCCTAGCTTGTCCTATGGACCTCAACATCAAGAACCACAAATTGCAAATTTAATAGGTCATTTTGTATCAAAAGGTCAATTATGAAACACCTAGAATTTTTCAATTAAACGAATATATTCTCTGGGTTCTGCCGTAGCCCAGGTAACGTTAACTTTTTTTTCTATTGTGGGTTTTGATTTCTTTCCCCCAGAAATTGGTTTTATTTGATGTACCCAAGTCTTAAGTTTCTCAATAAAGAAAAAAACCTCCACGAAACTGTCTCTGTCTTCCGCATGTTATGCCAACCACACAGTTGTGTTCTATAAATCCCAGTTTTCAGTGGAAGAAATTTTAGAAGTGTAAATAGGATCAAATGAACTTCTCTATAGTTTATTATCTTTTACTGGGTCTTACAAGCAGCCAGTTTTGGGTTAGCAAGGTATGCAGAACTGTTAAATATGATCCTGTCCCATTGTATTCTGTTATGGTAAGAACTTTATACTGGCCTCATTTAACAGGGAACAGAAGCCTGGTGTGGTCAGAGTAGACTTTGGGACTGGCTCTGAAAATTTAGGGGTACAGAGTGGGGCTGGCCCAGGGACATGAGGTGAGGTCCTCAGAATCCAGGCTTGTTAGTTGAAGTATGTTGGTTGGGATTTGTCAAAATCCAAAAATCAGACCCACTTCGATTCCTTCTCATAGTGATCCTACAGGACAGAGTAGAACTTATCCATATGGTTTCCAAGGCTGTAATCTTTACAGAAGCAGACTGCCACATCTTTCTGCTGCAGAGCTGCTGGTGGTTCAAACCGCCAACCTTTCGGTTAGCAGCTGAACGCTTTAACCATTGTGTTACCAGGGCTCCTGGTGGTTTGTCCAGTCCCCTCTATTTCCTAGTCTATCCTGGAAGCAGGTCAGCAGATAGTTGCCCAGATTCTGCCACTAAAGTTTCCTGGGGCTGTTTTCCTATCGTAGTGGGACACGGCTCAGGAAATAGACCTGAGTGACAACAGCAAGCACCAGTCCCAAATGTTACATGATTAATCCTCAAAGCAACAGTAACCTGGCCAGGGTCAACCAGTCAGTAGTACCTGCCCTGTAGTCACACTTCACACTTCTTTCTCTGAGTGTACCAGCTCGTCCTTCCACCTGGCCCTTGGAAATTTTCTTTTCCTGGCTCTGCCCTCTTGGTAGGCTCCCCCTTTTTCATAAGGTCTCACCCTAAGTATTTGTCCCTAAAGTTCCAATCTAGCGATCTTATAGGGCATAGTAGAACTGCCTGGGGTTTCCTAGGCTGTAGTCTTAATAAAACCAAACCAAATCAAACCCGCGGCCAGCAAGTGGATTCTGACTCAGGGACCCGGTAAGAGAGTAGAACTGCCCCACAGAGTTTCCAGGGCTGTAATCTTCATAGAAGTTGACTCACGTCTTTCTCCCAAAAGCGGCTGGTGGGTTCGAACCGCCAATCTTTCGGTTAGCAGTGGAGCACTTAGACCACTGTGCCACCAGGGCTCCTTTTGTAATCTTCGTATGTATCCCAAAATTTATCTGGGAGCAGATCGCCAGGTCTTTCCTCCCGCGAGGCCACCAAAGGGTAGGTCAGCAGTGGAGTGCTTAACTATTGTAACACCAGGTCTCCTTCTGTCTAACGATCCTGTTTTGTTTCACATGACTGGTTACTACGTATTCTGATCGCCACCTCTGAACAGCTCAGCGGGCCTGGCCAGCGTTAGCTGCGTCTGCGCAGTCGGCGCGGCCGAGGGGGGCGGGGAGCCGGGAGCGGGGAGCGGGGGAAGGAGGCGGGCTGAGCGCTGGCTTCCGCCGGAAAAGTCGGGAAGGAAGATGGCTACTACTAAGAGGGTCCTCTACGTGGGTGAGCGGTACTTGGGGCGAGGTGGGGTCTTCACCGCGGAGCTCGGATTGTGCCTGGGTTGGGGCTGGCAGTGATTCATTGCGGCCGCAGGCGGCGAGCGGCTGCCTGGGCCGGCTGTCCTGTGGGGCTTTTTCCATCAGCATGTGCGCGGCGCCCGCGAAGTAGCGGATTTGTTGCCCAGAGCCCCTTCCCCTTCTGACTCTGGACCCTGATAGGTGATGACGTCTATTATTGTGGCCTCAAACCACATCCTAGACATTTTCACCCATTCCTTCCACAAATTCCGCAGCCCTGGCCCGTTAGAGGATAGAGTTGCTAAAGTAGTCAGGGTGTTATGGAAACAGTCTCACATCGCGGATTGGTGAGCGTTATAATGGGATTGTACCACGGATAGTGATGACGAGGGCCAGGGTAGGGATTTCAGGGGATCATCACTCTATCGGGAGAGGTAAGGGCAAACTTCCTGGAGGCGGTGAGGCCGAAGCTAGGTTTGAAAAGATCAGGAGTTAGCCAGGCAGCCAAAGTGGGAGCAAGGCTGTTTCCTGAATGGAAGCTTGTTGTTTTTTAATTGCGGTAGATTCCGACTCATGTGACCCCATGTGTTACAGAGAACTGCTCCACAGGGTTTTCTTGGCTGTAACCTTAAGGGAAGCAGATCGCCAGGCCTTTTCTTCCCACCGTTGGGTGGGTTCCAACCTTCAACCTTTAGGTTAGCAGTCAAGTGCAAACCGTTTGTACCACCTAGGGACCTCGAATGGAGAGCAGCAAGTGCAAAAGCCCAGAGGTGTGAAGTAGCCTGGCATCTGGGAGCAGATGGTTGGGGGAGCAAGGGGAAAAGAGGCTGGAAAGGTGGGCTGGGCCCTGGTTATGAAGGTCTTAAGTGCCATACTAAGGAATTTGGACTTTATCCTTTGGGCACTGGGAAGCTTTTGAAGAATAGTAAGCAGAGAAATAACTGTAGTCAGATTTGCACTTTCTTGGAATCATTCTGGTGGCTGTGTAGAGGAGAGAGAAACTGTCACAGAAACCAGGCGCTAGATGAGGGTCTGCAGAGGGATGGGAGAGGAGTAAATGTCACTAGTTCATTTGTATACCCAAGCGACTATAGAACCTCTCTTCTTTTCCCTTCCCTGTGGCTGTCATGCTAACAGTGTGTTGCAGCAGCTATTCCAAAAGTATAGAGGGCAGTGGCTCAGAAGGCCTTTGGCGTCTTTGCAGGTGGGCTGGCGGAGGAGGTGGACGACAAAGTTCTTCATGCTGCTTTTATTCCTTTTGGAGACATCACAGATATTCAGATTCCTCTGGATTATGAAACAGGTAAGTCCTTTCACTGTCTCGTGTTCAGATTCCTGATGCCAGGAAAAGAACTTGGGAAAATATTTTAAGTCATGTGCATTCTGTGTATGGCTCATATGTATAGTCAATCCTCATTATTCACTGATTCCGTATTTATGAATTCGCCTACTTGCTAATTTATTTGGAACCTCAAAGTCGGTGTGGCATTCTTGTGTAGTCATTTGCAGACATGGGCAGAGTGACACAAAATTTGAGTCACCTCATGGGCACATTCTCATTTGAGGTTGAATGGGGCAACACTCTGCCTTCTTGTTTCAGCTATCATATTGAAAGCA
This sequence comes from Dugong dugon, assembly GCA_030035585.1. Taxonomy (NCBI): domain Eukaryota; kingdom Metazoa; phylum Chordata; class Mammalia; order Sirenia; family Dugongidae; genus Dugong; species Dugong dugon. Next base: position 64,568,554 of record CM057462.1, on the reverse strand, counting down.
AGTATCCTTTTCACGGTTTATTTTGTGCCATGTTTTTCATATTTTTTTGCTTTTTCTTGGTGATTTCACCATTTAAAATGCTCCCAAGTGTCGCGCTGAAGTGTTTTGTAGTGTTCCGAAGTACAAGAAGGCTGTGATGTGACTTACTGAGAAAATGCGCGTATTAGATAAACATCATGCAGGCTGATTCACAGTGCTGTTGGCTGCTGTGAGTTCAGTGTTAATGAGTCAACAATATGTATTAAATAAGTTATTTTTAAACACAACCTGGAGGCAGGGGAACAGTGGTGCCTCAGTGATAGAATTCTTGCCTTCCATGCAGGAGACCCAGGTTTCGTTCCCAGCTACTGTGCCTCATATGCAGCCACCACCCTGGCAGTGGAGGCTTGCATGTTGCTATGATCCTGAACAGGTTTTACTAGAGCTTCCAAACTAAGATGGACTAGAGAGAAAGGCCTGGTGATTTACTTCCAAAAATTAGCCAGTGAAAATCCTCTGGATCACAACAGTCCAGTCTGCAACAGGACGGGCAGCGTTTCATTCCATTGTGCAAGGAGTTGCCACGAGTCGGGGCCAACTTGACCGCAGCTAACAACAACAACAAACACACATAAAACAAGGTTATGTATTGATCGATTGATGAGATGTGACCAGAGACTTGCAGGAACTTAACCATGTATTTCCTCTAGGAGCAGTGGTTCAGAATTTGCCAATTCATTGTTCGTGATGACTTGATAGAACATAACTACCGGAGATAACGAGACTAGACTGTAATGAAGTTCTGAAGGATGTCTCTGTAGGTCAACATGATTGTGATCTTGATGATGCAAAAGGAATGTTCTGAGGCCAGTGAGACCAGGATGGTAGCGTCTGTATGGGCTGAAAGTTACAGTTGTTGGATTTGTGGGAAGATGTTCTTTATATTGGAACCAGTTGGGGACTTTCACTTCTGATCACACAGTATAAAAACTATAGTAAGAATCTGTAGGAAGATAGTCTTTCAAAAATCTTGGCAGGTCTGTGTGTTATTTCCCTCCACCTGCTGGGTAGCTGTACCTGCTGACCAGACCTCCGTTTTTGGCAGCTGTGCTATTAAATAGCAGAGGGCAGCAGGGAAGCTCAGCCCCAACTGTGGAGTCTTGGGGTCTGTTCACCTGGGTGAGTTTTCCTTAACTGGTATCACAGCTACAGTGCAAGTTTCTATCTGATACTTTGTTATTATTTTCTGAAATAGCATTTTAGACCCAGCACTGCTACCAACTTTGTATGTGACACAAACTCTTTGAGCCTTCAGCTCCTCAAATCTTAAATAAAAGGGTAAGACTGGCTTTCTGGGGCCTTTCTTCCCCTTAATTCTATAAGTTAGTAGCTCCTGTTGCTCTTGGTCTTCCCCAGCTAAATGAGCTTTTTCCTGAGAGACAAGGATTGTGCTCCCTTCTTGAATATTTGCCTTACTCAGTGGTAAGGCCAATGCTCTATACACACTTGATGCCCAATTGGAATGAATAATTGACAAAAACTTTTCCTATTTTCCAAGTCTTCTAAACAAAGGCTAATAAAATGCTTGAATTTTTTTTAGATTGGGATGGCTTACCCAATAAGCAAGGTATGCACAAGCTTACTTGTGCTTACTTACTAATCTGTAGTGCACAATTTCACCTTTTTTTGTGGTGAAAGCCATGTGAAATTGTGCACTACAGATTAGTAAGTAAGCACAATTAAGTCCATGAGTACCTTGCTTACTGGTTAATCCACCCCTGTGGAAAATGCTTCAGGTTTAAATTCTGTAGTTCTAGAATTGGATACTTCAGAGTTTAAAAATTTAGTTCATGATTTAGCTATGTTTATTTAAAACAAACCAAATTATTGATATTTCTGAAAGCATTGTTGAATAAACCACGGAAAAACTGAAAATAAGATTTTTTGCTTTCTAATAGGCATCTAGATTTGGCATGTTTCCTACTATTGCCCCACATATTAACAGTCCATTTCTGTTTTGCAGAAAAGCACCGAGGATTCGCTTTTGTTGAATTTGAGTTGGCAGAGGTAAGAAATTTTTTCTGTTTAGTATTTGTCTAGCATCACCATTATCACTGGTTACAAAAGGTGCCACTCTCCATTTGGATGGGTTTCTAGGCATGATGATGGCAGTTTCAGAGAGACAGTGAAGTACTGATTGAAGGAAGGCCTGATAGGTTGGGCTCAGAGTTCCCCCATGTAGTCAGAATGCAGAGAGAGGTAAGCCCCAGCCTACAGCGAAGCTGTGGCCAGGCATTGCTAGTTCCTGTTCCCTATGTATATTCTTTTTTCTCCGTAACCAGAGTGGGCATCCTTATACCACCAGCTCTGACAGCCAGTTAGTATATGCTCTTTGTTGAATACGTACAGTCTAGGCAGGTAGGATGGAAAATATGTCTTTTTCTCCTGTGCTGTGCTGTTGCGTTTTTATTTGAACACTAACTACAAAAAGAATGAACTGCAGTCATGAATTTTTCCTTTGCGTTCTTTTGGCAGGATGCTGCAGCAGCTATCGACAACATGGTATGCCTGAGAATCTTTGTTTTTTACTGAAGCTGTTATTTGGTGTTATGTTACGGTACTAGGGCCCCTCATCCACATGTTGATTTTCAGTTTCCACAAATATAGACAGCAAAAATTGTCATAATTTGAACATATTCTCTGTGCTCTGGCCACTTACAAAATTAATTCTCATTCAAACATCCCTCCTCATTTAATGGTAGCATAAATCCCAACCTTCTGTGTTGGCCTTTCTCCCTGGCTGTTTTGTGTATCTAGCAAGAATCAGCAAACTATAGTCCGTGGGTCAAAATCATCCCCCAACCTGTTTGTTTGTTTTTTTGGTATGGCCTGTGAGCTAAATGGTTTTTTACATTTTTAAAGGGTTATTTAAAAAAAAAAAAAAAGATGTAGAAGAATAATACACAGCAGGGACTGTATGTGGCTTGCAACGACTAAAATATTTACTGTGGAGACGTTTACAGAAAGTTTGCTGACACCTAGTCTGGGGATTGCAAACTGAATGTAAACTGATTGCAATGTAAAATTGTGAATTTTGCAAAAAGAAATAGGGTTTCATGAAGTTTATGAAAGTGATTGTGGAGAACTGCTGTAGTTGGCTGTACTCAAAACACAGCCATTGAAAAGTAAGCCTTTCAGAGTTAACAACTGAGGGAAAGAAAATCTTTGAGGAGTATTCAGGTGGGTGCCTCAAAAGAAAATGATTCGGAAGTCGTTGAGAAGTCACTGGGAAAATTGATGAAACCTGTGAGTTTGCTATTGCTGCTGTAACAAATTGCCACAACTTGGTGGCTTAAAACAGCACAGATTTATTATCTTACAGTTGTAGAGGTCAGAAGTCCGAAATAGATCTCACTGGGCTAACATCGAGGTGTTGGCAGGGCTTCATTCCTTCTGGAGGTTTGAAGGGAGAATCGTTCTCCAGCCTCTAGCAGCCGCCTGCATTCCTTGGCTTATGGCGCCTTCCTCCTTCTTCATTCTATCACTCTGAAACTAACTTTTCTGCCTCCCTCTTCCACATTTAGAGGACCCACGTGATTACATTGGGCCTACCGGACTAATCGATGATAATCTTATTTTAAGGTCAGGTGAATAGCAACCTTCATTCTTCTGCAGTCTTTATTCCCTCTTGACATTTAACATAACATATTCACAGGTTCTGGGGAGTAGGATGTGGACATCTTTGAGGGTAGCCCTTGAACATTTTTGCCGTTTTTTTATCTTTATGCTCTTCATTACTAAATATGAAATAAGGATGCCATTTCATACTATCATTCCATTTTCTTTAAACTGCCAGAAATAGAATTAGCACTTGATTCATTTTTGTTTCTAATCTTATTAAGGAGTCTTTTTCTTATATTTTGTAGTTTTCATGAAAAAGAAACCTTTTTTTCTTTTTTTTAAAATCTGTTTACTTAACCTTTTCCTGGTGTCAGTTATTCTTGGATAATGAAGTATTCTTACACTTCGTTCCATATTCTCTGTTAGTTGATGTCCAGCCATTTCAGGAGGTAGCATATGATCAAGAACTGATGGTATTGAAGTAAGAAGTCCAAGCTGCACTGAAGGCACTGGCGAAAAACAAGGCTTCAGGAATTGACAGAATAGCAACTGAGACGTTTCAACAAACGGATGCAGCACAAGAAGTGCTCATTCGTCTGTGCTTATTCAGCAAATTTGGAAGTCAGCCACCTGGCAGCAGACTGGAAGAGATCCATATTTGTGGCCATTCCAAAGAAAGGTGATCCAACAGAATGCAGAAGTTACTAAATAACATCATAACATCACATGCAAGTAAAATTTTGCTGAAGATAATTCAAAAACAGTTGCAGCAGTACTTCGACAGGAAACTGCCAGAAATTCAAGCTGCATCCACAAGAGGATGTAGAATAAGGAATATTGTTGCTGAGGTCAGATAGATCCCGGCTGAAAGTAGAGAATACCAGAAAGATATTTACCTGTGTCTTATTGACTGTGCAAAGGCATTCGACTATGTGGATCATAACAAATTATGGATAACATTGTGAAGAATGGGAATTCCAGAACACTTAATTGTGCTCATACAGAACCTTGTACATAGACCAAGAGGCAGTCGTTCAGACACAACAAGGGGATATTGCATGGTTTAAAGTCAGGAAGGGTGTACATCAGGGTTGTATCCTTCTACCATATTTATTCAGTCCGTATGCTAAGCAGATAATCAGGCTGGACTATAAGAAGGATGTGGCATCAAGATTGGAGGGAAGCTCATTAACAACCTGTGATATGCAAATGACACAACCTTGCTTGCTGAAAGTGAACGGGAAACACTGATGGAGATCAAAGACTACAGCCTTCGGTATGGATTACACCTCAGCATAAAACAAAAATCCTCACACCTGGACCGGTAAGCAACATCATGATAAACGGAGAAAAGATCGAAGTTGTCAAGGATATCGTTTTACTTGGATCCACAATCAACGCCCATGGAAGCAGCGGTCAAGAAATCAAATGACTCTGTAAACCTTCACCTGAACTACAATTAAAAAAAAAAAAAAGAAAAACAAAATTTCAATAGTTAAAAAAAAAAAAAAACAAATGACATATTGTGTTGAGCAGATCTGCTGCAAAGACCTCTTTAAAGTGTTAAAAAGCAAAGATGTCACTTGGAGGATTAAGGTGTGCCTGACCCAAGCCGTGGTATTTTCAGTTGCCTCAGATGCATGCAAAAGCTGAGCAATGAATAAGGAAGATCAAAGAAAAAAACAGTGCATTTGAATTAATGGTGTTAGTGAAGAGTATTGAATATGCCATAGACTGCCAGAAGAGTGGACCAATCTGTCTTGACACAGTAGCTGTAACAATGGGCTCAAACATAGCAATGGGCACAAACATAGATTGTGAAGATGGCGTAGGACTGGACAGTGTTTCATTCTGTTGCACATAGGGTTGCTATGGGTCGGAATGGACTCGATGGCATCTTACAACAACTTATGTTTTCCTGGTACCAATTATTCTTGGATAATGGGAGTATTCCTATACTTCATTCCACGTTCTCTGTTAGTTACTCTGTCATCAGAACGTCCCTCTGCTGTCAGTGATACCATTTGTCTTTGGTTCAGAGCTGTTGTTTTTAAGGTGGACTTAGCTACACTTAGCTACACTTAGCTTCACAATTTCTGAAAGCCTGAACTGAAATCCAAAGATCATGCCAGCACAGACCTTGTTGCTGGTAGTAAAGAAAGGAAGCATATGGGTGTCTCAGGGCTTCTTTGTGGTTAGTTTTGTGCTTAGCCTGCTGTTATGGGGCACAGGGTCTTGGGCTTGGAATTAATCACAAGCAGCTCTCAGACCTCTCAGAAGTAAATGGGAGGCTCTTTTAACCTAATAGGGTTAAAGAAAAAACACGAGTTGTATTTCAATCTTTCAGAATGAATCTGAACTTTTCGGGCGGACAATTCGTGTCAATTTGGCCAAGCCAATGAGGATTAAGGAAGGCTCTTCCAGACCAGGTGAGTGGAACAACCACATATCCCCATCAGGTCCTCAACTTGGGCCTTTGTTGTATTCTTGTCCCCGTCTTACTTCCTGCTAAGCTGGTGAAATGGACAAGAGTGCAGAGTGGCTCATGGTAGAGCAGGGAATACAGCGCCTCCGGGGGAATAAAGAGCTTGAGGTTCCCCCCGTGAAAGTCCTGCCTTTGGATGGAGACCTAGACTATTTCCCTCTAGCCTTGGCAAGGACCGGGACTTCCCTTTTGGCTTGGCTTAGTCCTTCCTGTTTTCATTCATCTCTGCTAAGAGCTGGACTTCAGGGCTGACTTTTCCCAGTGAGAACTTTCCATCCCTTTGGGAGTTCCCAAGAGGGAAATTCTGACTGAGAGTCACATAGTGTGTTCCACCTTGCTGACCAAAGCTGTGAAGAAATGGACAGAGCTGATTAGCAGGTGGCCAATAGCTTGACTTTCTTAACACATGTTTGATCGTTTCCTTTCAGTTTGGTCAGATGATGACTGGTTGAAGAAGTTTTCGGGGAAGACTCTTGAAGAGAGTAAAGAGGAAGAAGGGTCAGAGCCTCCCAAAGCAGAAACCCAGGAGGTAAGTTTGAGGATTGTGCTTCCTGAGGAGAGACTGGTGTTTCCACCCAGGGCAGTTCTGATGTGGGTGGGTGTTGGGTGAATTCAGTCGAGAAGCGTCCTTGTAGGGCTCTATGTGTGCTCGGTATCAGTTTGTGATTGTGATGATGGAGGAGGAAGTCTGAGTTGACAGGACAGTGAATGCTCCTTATCACCATCATCACCACCCTCCTGATCATTCCCGCTCCCTCACTTTGGCATCAGGCTGGTGTCTTCCTATTCCTGCTCTGATCCCGGGAAGGCAAAATAAGGTTGAGGCACCGTCTCCTCAGTCTGTAGACAGGTTGAAAGTTCTCCCTGCCTCGGCCCTTCCTCCTGCTTCTTAATACACCACCCTAACCAGTCCGTCTTAGGATAATTCAGGGCCTCCTCCTGTCCACCCTTTGAACAGTGGTGTTCCTCTGAGTGCCTTCCTTCATCCTCAGCTCCTCTGTCCATGCTTTTCTTGTGTAGTTCCTGCCACTTTTGTCCCGTCTGAGGTTATAACAACCACTCATGTGCTGGTGACCTCCTGATCTCTGTCCTTTGCCCTCAACTCTCTCCTGAGTTTTACATATCTGAAAATCTCGCTGGCACCTTAAATAAACAAAGCATATCCCAAATGGATTTCCTCATCTCCTTGTACTCTGGTCTTTCTGTGTGACCAGTCTTAATTTTGCCATCTTCCACATAGTCATTCAAACCAGAAACCTGAGTCTCATTTTAGGCCCCTCATGATAATACATAGTTAATGCATTGCTGAATCCTGCTGATTTTATCCTTTAAATCTTCCTGAATCTCTCCTCTCCTCTTTGTTCCTGCTGCTGTTGTCTTGCCCTGGTATCTCACCCATGAATAATTATAGTGGTTCCTAACTGGTCTCCTTGCCCCAGGTTTGCTCTCTTCCTGTCCTTAGTAGCAGAGGGTGCTTTTTAAAGCACAGGGCTCAGCGTATCATTCTCTTCAAGCCTTCCAGGGGCTCCCTTCTGTAGGGTTGAGTCCAACTCCAACAAAAGGGGCAGAAGGGCTCTCTGAGAGACTGGCAGGGGTCAGAAGTCTCTCCACGTTTCATTCCCATTTTACACTCTAGAAACCAGAGTTTGTAGTTCCCTGGACATGGCTGTAAGCCATTCCTCTGCCTAAATGTCCTTCTCACCTTATTTTACCTGGCTGACTCCTGCTCATTTTTCATAGCTCAGTTACTTCCTTCTCCACAAAACTTTTCTGCATCCTCCAACTGAGTGAGGTAAGTGTTTCTTCTGGCCCCATGGCCTCTGGAGTCCTGGGGTGCCTTCTTTCCTAGCATTCACGGTATCATGTTGAAATTACTTACTTAACAGATGCTTACATATTGTTTATTTGATGCTAGGGACAGTTTCTAAATGCATTACAAATATTTAATCCTCATTACCGTCCTCTGAGTTAAGTACTAATATTAACTGCAATTCCAGATGAGGAAACTGGAACACAATGAGGTTAAGTAACTTGCCCAGCATTACACACCTAGCAAGTAGTGGAGTTGAGATTTGAAGCAAGGCTGTATAGCTCCAGGATCTATGCTGCCTCTCATGTTTGTGGCTGTTCTTCCGCAAATAGACAGCTAATTCCTTAAGGGTAGGGGCCATTCCATTTATTTTCTAACCCTAGTACTTGGCCTGATAGCTGAATACATTAATATGTTGCACTGTTAAACCAAACTACAAACGAGGTAGAGGGCAAGCAAGTGGGAGGGCTTGTATTGAATATTTCATTTATCCTCTGGTCAGACTTGTCCGCTTGAAGCACAAAGCAAGGCTCCCAAGTCCTCCATTGTCTTCTGAGCATTTAGGTCTTCCTTGCTTCCATTGTGGCCAACCTGTCAACATTCAGGGTTAAGCATCGAGAAGAAGTGGTGTTACATAAAGAGGTCACTTGACTGGAGTAAAGTGGACAGGCCTGGACTGGGGTTTGAAAGTGCTGAGAGTTGTGTATTGTGGGCCAGCAGATGTTGTTCTGTGATTGCAGGTTCGGGTGAAGCAAGGTGTCTGAGGGTGCACTTGATGAGACACTGCCTGTAGGGTGGGGTTTGCATTAGATGGTGCTGAGGTCTCCTGTCACTGGATGTCCAGCTGGGTGCAGTGGCTGTGTCCCCTGCCTGCTCCAGCCCTGTCAGGGCCTGAGGCCTTCCCTGTTAGCATCTTGCTCCTCTTCCCAGAGAGGAGTCCCAGCCTGCTCACTGGAGTTGTGTTCTGGGTCTGTGTTCAGAATAATTGCCCTGCTACTTGGGGAGTCAGAGAGCTCTTTATAACTTAGTGATTTCTTCTGCACCTAGGGAGAGCCCACGGCAAAAAAGGCCCGGTTGAATCCTCAGGTATACATGGACATCAAGATTGGGAACAAGCCAGCCGGCCGTATCCAGATGCTTCTGCGTTCAGATGTCGTTCCCATGACAGCAGGTGAGCAGGACTCTGGGGTCAGGACACAGGACTCTGGGGTCAGGATGTCCGGGAGCCAGTGGCTGAGCAGGCCCGGGAGGAAGCTGGGAATGCTGGGCCCTTGACGCTGTTTCTACCTGAATCCATCTCAGGCATCTTAGATCCCAGCATCTAGTAACAAATGAGGCAGAGCAAGCTTTGTTGAAGTTCTCCAACTATTAGAAAGAGGAAGCAGTTGAAAAATACAAACTTTTAATTATCTTCTGGTTTGGCTTTCTTTTATTTTTTTGTAATTTAAAAATTGTATTTTCAAACTTACAGGAAAGCTATGAGAATAATATAAGGAACTCTCATATTCTTTACTCATTCGTTAATTTATTTTTGCCCCCCTATGCTGTCATTCCTTTTATGTGTATACATGCATCTATATATGTGTGTGTGTGTATACACATATGTAAATTTTCTATTGTGATAAATACATATGTAACAAACATTTGCCATTTCAACAGTCTTCATATGTACAGTTCAGTGACAATCACATTCATCACGTTCAACCACCCTTATTCATTCCCCAGTTTTACCATCACCCTTACAGAAGATCAGTGTCCCCTAAATATTGTGTCCTCCTTTCCCCTTCCCTCCATCCCATCCCTGGTAACCACTAATGAACTTTGGTCTCTGTACACTTGCCTGTTCTGGATATTTCATACAGGTGGGGTCAGTGGGATGATACAATATTTGTCTTTTTGTGACTGACTTATTTTACTCAGCATAATGTTTTCAGGGCTTATCCATGTTGTAGCATGTATCAGGACTTCATTTCTCTTTTTGGCTGAGTAATCAGCCAGTGAAAAGCCTATGGATCACACTGGTCTGATTTGCAACTGATAATGGGGATGGCACGGGACCAGGCATTTTGTTCCACTGTGCATGGGGTTGCCATGAATCGGAGGCCGACTCCACAGCAGGTAACAACAACAACAAATAGTACATATATATTTTTTTACTGTACCATTGGATACCCTGGTGGCATAGTGGTTAAGAGCTACAGCTGCTAACGAAAAGGCCAGCAGTTCAAATCCACCAGGCACTCCTTGGAAATCCTATGGGTCAGTTCTACTCTGTTCTATAGGGTCGCTGTTGGTTGGAATGGACTCGACGGCAACGGGTTTTTGTTTTTTTGTTTTTGTGAGGAAGTTGAAGATACCATGCACTTTTACTCCTAAATACTTCAGTATCTGTTTCCTAAGAACAAGACTATTCCTTTTACAACTATCAAAATTAGGAAACTTAACATTGATGAATTAAGGCCATATTAAAATTTCATCAGGTGTCCCAATATTGTTCTTTATAATAATTTCTTGAGTTGTGGGGATGGAAGGTAGGAGTGATAAGCAGGGCCACTCTGACTTCTACTCTGATTCCTGGACCCCCAGGGACATAGCACTCTATAATGGTCATTGGTTTAGGGTGTATGCTGCGCCTATCTTCACAGGTTATTGTTTCTAAGCTGGTACTGCGGGTGCACCTTTAGAAGGCTTTTCTGCCTCTCTGTCAGGTCTGGATGGTGTGGTATTTGATAGGAGCGGTGGATCGTGTGTTCGTGTGCTGACTGCCACACCTTCTTTGCTGTAAAATGCGTCCCTTGGTTTGATGCCATGTTAGCCAGGATCCTATGTCATTTGATCAAACACCCTGTAAGCCATTGGATGGTGGTGCTGGCTGAAGCCTTATAGGAAGTAAAAGTAAACCTCTATCCAGAATGTTTGTTGATTCCTGTCAAGATGAATTGCTACCCCCTCCAGGGTTGAAGGGGTCCAGTGTAATCAACATGCCATCAAGTAAGTGGCTGGTTGATCTTGAAGGATGGGGGCTCAGCATTGGTCTCAGTTGCTGGTAGTTTGGACATTTGGTTGTAGCAGTAGCTAGATCAGCCTTGGTGAGTGAAGTCCATGCTCTGGTCTCCTACATAGCCTCCATGCTAGTATTCATGACTGCTTTGCTCATGCACCCATTGGGCCAGCACTGGGGTGGCCAGTGGCAGAGGCTGGCTGATGTCAGTTAGCTGAGTCTTCCTGTCTGCTTCTTGTTTAATACCTCTTCTCTGGTGGATATTGTCTAGTGAACATACATAAACATGAGAGATCTTCACACTCTGTGCCCACTCCCATAGCTCCATCCATGTGCTCTTCCCCATTTTCCAGTCTGTTTTCTTCCAGCCTCCTGACCTGCCATCCAAGCCATTTGTCACTGTCTTTGAGTTTATATATATTCTTACTTTGGGTCACTTCTCTTTCCACACAGGTAGGTAGCCAGGTTCGGTGCCGGAAGCTCTGCCCTTTGGGAGGATTTCCCCTCCCCACTGTCTTTTAGGACCGCTACTGAGTAGGGCTGCAGTGCAGCAGCAGTCTGTTTTCAGCTTGTCCCTACGTACCATGTTGCTCATCGGTGAGCCAAGCTTATCCTTTGTCCTCCTGTATCAGCTGGTCATCAGGGGCCTCCACACGGCCAGGGGTGTGATCTGAGGGAGGGGTGTGGGTACTACAACACGGGGTGACATGGAGGGTCTGGCCACCTGCCATGCAGCTCGTTTGTGCCCTCTGGCCCTGCTCATGGCTGATCCTGAATGCGCCATTTCTGTCTTACGGTGGATTGCTGCTGGGCCTGCCAGACCTTACGGCTCGTTAGGTCTAACAGAACCCAGCTCATGATGGATAGTTCTGGCCACGTGGTCACTTGATGTCCCCTGGTTCGGCTTTCCATCTTTACAGAGCCCAGTGCCATGCCAGGAACTGCTTTCAAGTGGTGTAGAATTCTCTGCTGCAGATGCCAGGGCTTTGCTCCAGAACCCGTCAGGTCTGCATTGTGATTCTTCTTTTGGTGCTTGCTATAAACACCACATATCATAGGTCTGCTGGGCCTGGACCTGCTTCAGAGCCCTTTCCGACTCCGGGCTTCCCTCAGTGCTGGCGGCCTTCAGTGTCACTCAGCAAACGTGTCAGAGCCGTTTTCTCAAGTGCAGTAGCTTGTCTCCAGAACTTGGAAAAGCCTATTAGGCCCTGTGCTTCCTTAGTGGGGGGACGGGGTGTGAGATGCAATGATTTGCCCTTTAATTTGGAGGAAGAGTCCTGGTTACCCCATACCATCATATCCCCTAAACCCTTGACCGTCTCCTGAATCCTCTTCAGGTTTATCCCATCCTTGTGGAGCACACGGCCTGCGTAAGGTCTCTAGAGGACATGCCACATCATACTCATCTGGTCCTGTTATCATGGTGCCATTGTTACAGTGGACCAGTGTGATGTGCTGCAGGATGTTTAGATGGGCCTGTCCCTTCTGATGGTGTTGTGACTGGATAAACGAAGGATAAGCGTTTAATTTTTGAAAACCCTTTTTATTTTGAAGAAACGTCAAGCTTATAGAAAAGTTTAAAGAAGAGTATAATGGTCATGTATCCGTGATGTGTTTTCACCCATTGTTAATATTTGCTGTCTGCCTGTTCTTTTCTTTCTCCTCCACATTATTATTTGCTGTGTCATTTGAAAGTAAATTACAGCAATCATGACCTTTCACCCCTAAATACTTAAGCATGCATCTCCTAAGAACAAGGATAGTCTCTTACATTGCCACGGTACAATGATCAAATTGAACACTTGTACAATGCCGTGACATAAGGCATAGTTCACAGCCAGATTTGGATGATTTTCCCAATACTGGCCATTATAGCAGTTTTTCTTCCTCTGATCTAGGATCTCACATTGCATTTAATTGTCACGTTAATTTAGTCTCTTTTAGTCTGGAACTAGGTCCCTGGGTGGTGCAGTTTGCGCTTAGCCACCAACTAAAAGGTTGGCAGTTTGAATCCACAGCAGTGCTGCAGAAGAGAGTCCTGGCGATCTACTTCTGTAAGATTACAGTCATTGAAAACTCTATGGAGCACAGTTCTATTCTGACATACACAGGGTCACCATGAGTCAGAGTCGCCTTGATGGCAGCAGGCAATGGTGGCAGTTAGTCTGGAACTGTTCCTCTGCCTTTGTCTTTTATGACATTGCCATTTTTGAAGACTCTAGGCCAGTTGTCTTTAGAATATTCCTCATTTGAGTTTATCTGATTGTTTGTTCATGATTAAATTCATGCTATGCATTTTTGACGTCATGTCAGAAGTTCCCTGATGTTAGTTTTTCCATTATTTTACCGACTTGGTACTTGGTTAAGGTCGTGTCTGCCAGTTTTTTCAACTCAAAAGGTACTTTAATTCCCTTTATAAATGACTTGTGGGAGATAATTTAAGACTTTTCACCTAGTGGTTTTAAGTATCCTTTGCTTTGATTCCAGCCTAAATCAGTTATCACTGTGATGGTAATTTTCTAACCATGGTTTCCTTTACATTTTTTATAGCATTTCTACATTTATTTCAGTTAGCATTCTGCTATCAACAAGAACTTTCTTTTCTTCCCTCCCCTCTTTATTTCTTGGTTTTGTGTGAATAGTTGATACTTTGGTGTGGACTCGTGGAATCTTTTTATTCAGTGTGCTATAACTCACTAAACCCATTGCTGTAGAGTCGATTCTGACTCATAGCGACCCTCTAGGACAGAGTAGAACTGCCCCATAGGGTTACCAGGAAGCGGCTGGTGGATCGACCTTTTGGTTATCAGCTGAACGCTTAACCACTGCACCACCAGGGTCCCATTTTAACCCACTACAATCATTCAGTTGTCAGTTGCTCAGATTGTCCTAGACTTGGCTATTGGGAGCCCCGTCAAGCTTGCTCCTATATCCATTTGACATTCCTATTTTTTTATGAGTACTTCCTTAATTTCTGGTACAATAAGCTGGTCCAGGCTTATCTTATACTCACCCTGTTCTGACTCTGGAATCGGCCATTTCTCTAAGAAGCCCCTGTTTCTTTAGTAGGAAATAATAATTAGAAATCAAGATCTGGATGCTTGGTATGTCTGCTGAGATGTCAGACTGTGTGTGTGTGTGTGTGTGTCTGTGTGTGTGTGTGTGTGTGTGTGTGCATTATTTAAATCCGGCATTCTTGCTAATACCTCTTCCAGTCCAGTACCACCAGGTTCTTCCTTGCCTTCCACTTTCTATATTTGTGTTTTTTTCCTCACTGTGAGAACCCTGGCTCCCAGTAATGTCAGTGTATTTATTTACCTGCTCAGTCTTGTAGGGCAAAATGGTATTGCTACAGCTATACCCCGACTGACAAAATTTTTCTTTGTAGTTCTTTTTGTCTGTTGTCTGAAGTTGAGTCTAAGTACTGTGTTAAAAAGTTCTTGGAGTCTCTCTTTTTTTTTTGTTTTTCCTTAAGTTCATTTGTTTCTGTTTGTATTCAGTTTTAGGGCTTTTTCCCCAACCTTACTGATTTAATTTTAGTTTTTGAATATATAAACATTAACTATGGTTCAGAAGCCAACAGCATACCCAAAGGTGTACATGGAGTCATGACCCTCCCTCCCCCACCCCCCTCCCACCTGCCTCCTTTGGGTAGCCAGTTTCATTCTTCCTGGTTTATCCTGCTTCTGTTTGCTTTTGCAAAAATAATCAGATACAGGGATATTTCCTTATTTCCCTTTCATTCTTACACAAAAACTAGCAAATTCTGTGGTTTGTTTTGCACTTTGCTTTATTCACTTACCAGTATATCCTGGAAATCATTCCACATTAGTTCATCGAAATCTCCTTATTCATTTTTACGGTTCTTCCTGGTGTGGATGTACCATAGTTTATTCAACCAGATTCCTGTGTATGGACATTTAGGTTGTCCCCATTATCTTGAAAATACAGTTAATGGCCACAGTGTGCATATGCATTTCGTATTATTAGAGGTTTATCTTCATGGTGAATTCCTAGGAGTGGGATTACTGGGTCACAGGGTCAATAAATGCACGTGTAGTTGTTGGACATGGCCAGGTTCCCCTCCCCCGGGGCGATACCGTTCTGTACTCTACCTGGAGTGCGTGGGAGCCTGTTCCCTGACTTCTTTAACATACTGTGTTTTCTAGCTTTTCAGTTTGTGCCAGTCTGATAGGTGAGAAATGGAATCTCAAAGTAGTTTTAATTTGCACTTTTCTTACTAAGGGTGAAGTTGAATATCTTTCTATATATTTAACAATTTTTATATCATTTTTGGAGGGAGATTGTTATATGTCTTTCACCCTTTTTTGATTAAGTTTTTCATTTTTTTCCTCTAAATTTTTAAGATATTAGAGATATTAGCCCTTTATTATGATATATCTTACAAATGGATGTATTTCTCCCAGTTCTTCATTTTTTTCTTTTGACTTTGATTATGATGTTTTTTGCCATGCAAAAGTTTTTTGTTTTTATTGTGGTGCAGATATACACAATATGCATGCCAAAACATTTGCCAGCACAATAACTTCCACATTTACAATTCAGTGACACTGATTATATTTTTCATGTTGTGCCACCGTTATCACTATCCTTTTCCAAAATATTCCACCACCATTAACATAAACTCAGTGCCCCCAAGAAAAGCTCCCCCTCTCCCCTTCACTCCCATCCCTTGTAACCATTTAATAATCTTTGGTTTCTCATTTGTTTATCTCTTATAAGTGCGATCATGCAGTATTTGTCCTTTTGCAGTTGACTTACTTTGCTCAGCATAATGTTTTCAAGATTCATCCATGTTGTGGCATGCATCAGAACTTCATTTCACGCAAAAGTTTTTTATTTGTATGTAGTTGGATCCTTTTTATTTTTTAATTGCACGTGAATTTTGAGTCATAAGTAGAGACATCTTGCTTGGTAAAGTAGAGGGTCAGCAAAAAAGAGGAGGACCCTGAACGAGATGGTTTGAGGCAGTTGCTTCAACAGCGGGCTCAAGCACAACAAGGATTGTGAGGATGTTGCAGGACACAGGCAGTGTTTCGTTCTGTTGTACGTGGGGTCACTGTGAGTCGGAACCAACTCCACGGCACAACAACACAACAACCACAGCTTTGCACCCCAGGCTATAAGGACTCCAACCCATGCTGTCTTCCAGTACTTAAAAATTTCTTGTTTACGTTTAGGTCTCTATTTTTGGCATGGGCTGAGCTGTGATACAATTTCATCTTTTCTCAAATGTTTATTCAGTCGTTCCTACACCATTGTGTAAAAAAATCCATCTTTGCTCCAGTGATTAAAGGTGGCAACCTTTATCAAATACTGAATTTTTCATATGTGCCTGAGTCTTTTTCTGGAGCTTCTATTCTGTCCCCTGGTCCATTCAGCCTATTTGTGTGGCAGAACCACACTCAAACATTTAATTTAAATAAAGGTAATATGTATGTTTTTAGATTCTGAGAGCTGGACTATAAGTCTGTAGTTAGATATTTTTATTTACCTCAGCGCCTTTTTCTTTGTCAACCCCAGAGAATTTCCGCTGCCTGTGCACTCATGAAAAGGGCTTTGGCTTCAAGGGAAGCAGCTTCCACCGCATCATCCCCCAGTTCATGTGCCAGGGCGGCGATTTCACGAACCACAACGGCACCGGGGGCAAGTCCATCTACGGGAAGAAGTTTGATGATGAAAACTTTATCCTTAAACACACGGGACCAGGTAGGACTCGGTCAGTGTCTGTGGTGACTGAGGCTGGGCTAGGGCTGAGTGAACGTGGAGGACCCAGTGACAGGGTGCAGCTCTGAGGAGTCACAGCTAGTGAACACGTGGGAAGTGTTCAGCCTTGCTAGAGCAGAGTAAAGTTTGGGCTTATAAGGGTTTTTTTGTGTGTGTGTTTTTATTCTAGTGCATATAAGTCTCCTTTTATTACAAGAGGAGGCAGCATAGAAGCCTGCTTCTGATACCACAGTTGTGTGTTATTGTTTTTGTAACTTTTTATTTTACATAATTTCAAACTTTCAGAAAAGTTGCAAGAACAGTACAAGAGCCCCCCATAAGCTTTGATAAGCCTTTCACACAGATTCACCAGTTGCTTACATTTGCAACCATTATTCTCCATTATTCTATAGGTCTTTTTATATATTTATAGACAATGCATATTTTTTCCAGAGTCATTTGAGAATAAATTGGAGACCTCATGTGCCTTCACCACGAAAGACTTTAGTGTGTATTTCCTCTGAACAAGGGCATTTCCTTACATTACCACAGTACGAGTTACCAAAATCAGAAACTTAACACTGATGCAGTGCTATTATCTAATCTACATGATTATTCAGATATTGTCCTTTGTCACAGTGATGTCCTGTCAGAGGCTTTATAGTTGACATGTGTTGGATACCTAGTCCATACCCACTGTCCACCCCCATCTCCACACTTCTGCGTTTCCTTGCTTGGATCCTGGGATCCATCACTGTACGCACTTTCCTTACTTAGACCTTCAAGCCCCGCTGCCTTTCTTTTGCTCTCTCAGACTCGCCCGGTACCAGTCTCCCTATCTGCTGTGCTCACTGGTCCCCTTTGAGTTGAGGAGCACAAGTCTTAAGGGCGCCTCAGCACTGCCCAGTGTCCTCCCAGATTTCTATAGTTCACTCTCTTCCACAGTCTAAGAAGAAAACTCCACTCCTTCTCTTCTCTCCTCAGACCTCCAGCATTGTACCCGTACACTGTCTCGCAGTTGATGGTCTTGCTTCTTATTTCACTGAACAATAGAAGCAATCAAAAGAGAACGATGTTGTCTTTCTGCAGGCAGAGCTGCTGACCTGCCTGTGTGGTCCTCACTGATCTGCCTGTCTTCCCGATACAGTGGTGAACCTCCTGGCTCCCATCCGAGGCCGGCCTTTGCACTCGGACTCTGGGTCCAGCTCTTCCCTCCCCTGTGTCCTCCATTTTCCCCTCTGCCCTGACTTGCTCGCTCCCATCCTTGTGCAAGTATGCTGCAATGTTCCCAGTCTTAAAAACAAATAAAACAATTCTCCCTTGACCCATGTTCCCCCTCCAGCTACTACTCCAATTCTCTGGTCCCTTTTTGGTAGAAGTTCTTAAAAGAGATAGGTAGACTCATTGCCTCCAGTGATGCCTTCTTCCCCGTCCCATGTCGCTCTTGTTAAGGATTCCAGCAGCCTTCATCTTGCCAGCAGTCAGTTCTCAGCCTTTTCCCCCAGCTCTCAGCAGCGTTTGACCCTGTTAATCACGTTCTCCTGGAACCTCGTTCTTCACTTGGCTGGCAGAACACCTTTCTCTTTTGGTTTTCTTTCTGCCTCTTTGATTATATATAAAATGGAGTTAGCCTCTAGGCTCAGATCATATAAACACGTTTTTCTTATCTACATGAATGTTTATCAAGGAATTTGAAAGTCCAAGGTTTAGAATAATTCTTCGTTGGGTGGGATATTGCAGGATTACTAGATTCCCTGGCCCCTACCCGCTAATGCCACCAATGCAAGTAAACCAAAAACTCATGGCCATCAAGTGACCAGTGAAAAAAAACAAAACCAAGCCCGTCATTGAGTTGATTCAGACTCATAGTGACCCTATAGGACAGAGTAGAACTACCCCATAGAGTTTCCTAGGCTGAAATCTTTACAGAAGCAGACTGCCACATCTTTCTCCCGTGGAGTGGCTGGTGGGTTTGAACCACCGACTTTTGGTTAGCAGCCAAGCACTTAACCACTGTGTCACCAGCACCCCCAGTATTACTGACATCAAAAACCGGTTGTTGTTGAGTTGATTCGACCCATAGCAACCCTATAGGACAGAGTAGAACTGTCCCTTACGGTTTTCAAGGCTATAAATCTTAATGAAAGCAGACTGCCACATCTTTCTCCTGTAGAACGATTGGTGGGTTCGAACTTTGATTAGCAGCCAAGTGCTTAACCACTGCGCACCAGGGCAGTTCAACAAAAAGCATACCCTGAAATTTCCAGCTAGGCCCTAGGGGGCAGTATTACCCTATTGAGAACCACTGGCCCAGACAAACACATCCAGTCCAGGGCTTTCAGTAATACCATAAATTAATCGTTTTGGCTGTTATGAATAATGCTATGAAGAATTTGCATACAATATTTTATGTGGACGTATGTTTTCATTTCTCCTGGGTATAGACCTAGGAGTGGAATTGCTGGGTCATGTAACTCTATTTTTAACATTTTGAGGAACTGCCAGTCTGTCTTCCAAAGTGGCTGCACCATTTTACGTTCCCATCATCTATATATGAGGGTCCCGATTTCTCTGTATTCTCACCAACACTTGTTATTATCTGTCTTTTTTATTATAGCCATCCTAGTGTGTGTGTAGCACAAATAGTTAAGCACTTGGCTGCTAACCAAAAGGTTGGTGATTTGAGTCCACCCAGAGGTGCCTCGGAAGAAAGGCCTGGCAGTCTACTTCTGAGAAATCAGCCATTGAAAACCCTATGAAGCACAGTTCTACTCTGACAAACATGGAGTCTTCATGAGTCGGAATGGACTTGACTGCAACTAGTTTGGTTTGTTTTCCTTTTAGTGTGCAGAAACCTTAGGGGCAGTTCTACTCTGTCCTGTAGGGTCGCTGTGAGATGGTAACAAGTTTGGTTTTTGGCGTATCTCGTTGTGGTTTGTATTTGCATTTCCCCGATGACTACTAATGTTGAGTATCTTTTCTTGTGCTTACTGGTCATTTGTGTATCTTTTTTGGGAAAAAGTTTCTTCTGTTCAGATCCTTTACCCAATTTTATGAGACTGATGCATTGCCTACTGCGCTGAGGAGGCAGATCTTTTACCCAGTTTTAAAATTGGATTTTCTTTTTATTATTGAATTCTTTATATATTTCATATATAAGTCTCTTACCAGGTAAATGATTTGCAAATATTTTCTCATTGTATAGCCTGTTTTTCACTTTCTGGATGGTGTCCTTTGAAGCACAAAAGTTTTTAATTTTGATGAAATCCAGTTTATTTATTTTTTCTTTTGTCACTTATGCTTTTGGTGTCACATCTAATTTTCCTCTAAGAGTTTTATGGTTTTAGCTCTTACACTTAAGTCTTTGATTCGTTTTGTGTGGTGTGAGGATGTGGTCCAAGCTTTCTTGCACATGTGGATATTCATCTGTCTCAGCGCTGTTTGCCGAAAGGGCTTTTTTTCCCTGTTTAATTGTCTTGGCACCCTTGTCAAACATCAGTTGACCATAAATGTAAGGGTTTATTTCTTGACTCAGTTCTGTTGCACTGATCTCTGTGTCTGTTCTTACGCCAGTACCACACTGTCTTGAATTCTGAGGCTTTGTAATAAGTTTTGAAATCAGGAAGTGTGAGTCCTCCCACTTTCTTCTTTCTCAAGCTTGTTTTGACTATTCTGGGTCCCTTGTATTTTGATTTGAATTTCAGGCTCACCTTGTCAATTTCTGCAAAAAAGCTAGCTGGGATTTTGATAGCAATTGCTTTGAATCCGCAGATCAATTTGGAGAGTATTGCCATCTTAAAAATGTTAAGTCTTCTAATCCGTGAACATAGACTGTCTTTCTGTCTATTTAGGTCTTTAATTTCTTACAACAAGGCTTTATAGTTTTCAGAGTGTAAGTTTTATACTTTTAAAAAATTTATTCCCAAGTGTTGTATTCTTTCTGATGCTATCATAGGTGGAATTGTTTTCATGACTTCATTTGCAGATTGGTCGTTGATAGTGTATAGAAATTGAATAGATTTTTCTATGTTAATCTTGTATCCTGTAGCCTTGCTGAACTCATTTATTAGTTCTAATAGTGTTTTAGTGGATTCCTTAGGATTTTTTTTATACGAGATGATGTCGTCTGCAAATATAGTTTACATCTTCCTTTCCAGTCTAGATGCCTTCTTTTCATTGTCTTGCCTGGTTGTCCTGTCTGGAACCTCTAGTGCAGTGTTGACTGGAGGTGCTGATGGCAGACATCCCTGTGTTTTTGATTTTAGGGGGACAGCATTCAGGTTTTCACCATGTGGTTATTCACAGATGCCCCTTTTCAGGTTGAGGAAGTTCTTTTCTATTCCTAGTTTGAGTGTTTTTATCATGAAAGGGCGTTGGATTTTGTAAAACGCTTTTCTGCAGCTATTGATATGATCGTGTGCTTTTGTTCTTTCTTCTGTTGATATGATGTATTATATTGATTGGTTTTTGGATGTTAAACCAACTTGCATTCCTGAGATGAATTCACAGTTACCTTTTGAGTGACTCTTTTCACTAGACCAAGCTCCACCACAGGGCTGGGGACTGTGTTTTGCTGACTAGTGTCCCCAGGGTTCAACAGGGGCCTGGTTATAAAGTGGACACTTAACAAGTATTTGTGAGATAAACAAAAGAATGAAAGAACAAATTATAAAATGATTGAAACAACCCTGATCACCTCGTTTCACTGAGTATTAGTTGAATGAATGACAAGCTGGACGTACCCAAGTGGGCTGTGTGTCCAGTTTCTGAGCCTGCCTGGCTGCAGGGCTGTAGACAGGTCTGCACAGGTGTTCTCTGAGGCTGGGAGCCAGGGGCGCCGCGAGCCAGTGTGGTCGTTCCCTCCCTCAGGCCTTCTCTCCATGGCCAACTCTGGCCCAAACACCAATGGCTCCCAGTTCTTCCTGACGTGTGACAAGACAGACTGGCTGGATGGCAAGCACGTGGTGTTTGGGGAGGTCACCGAAGGCCTGGATGTCTTGCGGCAGATTGAGGTAGGTGGCCGGAATGAGCCTCCTTGTCCCCGTTCTTGGTGCACAGCCCTGTTGGGGAGCTGAGGGGCGCTCGGTGGCCAGGAGAGCTGGGCCCCGGGCTGCCCAGGAGGAGGGGCTGTTCTGCCCTGCACCCCTTCCTCTGAGGGGACAGGTTCCAGGGTGGGAGCGGGCAGATAGGGTGGGTACCCTAAGCAGCTCTTTGTCCCCATCTCGTCCCTCCCCTGATTCCTCCTCTTCTGTTCTGCACAAAGGCCCAGGGCAGCAAGGACGGGAAGCCAAAGCAGAAAGTGATCATCGCTGACTGTGGAGAGTATGTGTGATCTGGCTGTTTCTCTGCTCTGCCCTCTCTCTGCTCCTGCCCGTGTGTCCAGGGGAACCAGCTGGGGGTTCCTGAGGGTGTCCCTTTGAAGAAGCAGCGTTTGTGCCAGGAGCCCTTCCTTGGCGACCACTGGAGTAGCCCCTCTGCAGGCACAGGGGGGACTTCCCCTGGGCTCCTCCCAGAGCGTGGCTGTGGGCATGGGGAGCCAGCGCAGGCACCTGCCCGCCCCACCATGGACAGTCTGTGGACAGTCACCAGCTTCGCCAGGCCTTTGCTGCCAGGACCTCTCCTGGGTCTGCTGGGACGTTTTCTTCTGGTGAAATAAATCCTGGTTTTTGTACTGCCACCTGCCGGCCAGGTCCCACATATTTTCAGAGGTTGTCTGCCTAGACGGGCTACAGCACCTCCCCAACTGCTCTGTCTCTTCCCAGGGGCCGAGTCCCTGAGGAGACACCCTTGTTGGACCATTGCAGGGCAGTGAAAGTCGAAGCCAGTGCAGAAGTGCCTTTGTCTTCTACTGCCGGGCAGAAGAGTTAGGTCAGTGAGATGCCAGCCCAGCCCTCGTGTCAACTGATTCTAATAGGAACCTGTGATCAGTCTCAGGGATCAACTTGCTCTTTATTCATTCATTGAATGAGTAGTGAGGATTTTATTATCGCAGGGTGCCCGGTGCCCTTCTTCTGCCAGATGCTCTGCTTGGTGCTAAGGAGATAATAAGAAACAAGACAGAGGTGGTCCCTCCCTGACCCCTCACCCTCCTCCTGCCTAGAACTTGCAATGTTGCACCTCAGTCTGCAGCTGTGCTAGGCTGGCCCCATCAGTCACTGAAACCTCCCCCAGGGCTGCCACCTGCTCTGCTGCCACCTCCTGGTAGCTCTGTTGGGGTTGAGTCTCTCCTCAGAAACTACTGGGCTGGGCTGGCCTCTCAGCCTGTGTTCTTCTCATTTGGGGTTGAGATCAGACAGGGAGAAGCCTGCTGCCCCTTGCCAAGGGACCCTAGGCCAGCTCCTGTGGAGGATGGCATGCCAGCCTTGCCTCTGGCACCCTGTGCCAGCCTGGACCTCCACCTTTGGGGGGCCTCCCTTCTCAGCTGGTTTGGGCCAGCTCCCTCGGCTGGGAGCCACTGTTCCCAGCACGGAGCCTTGCTCCTTGACATCACTCTCCCTGCTGGTCAGTGGCAGCGTCAAGACGGGCAGCAGCCGAGGCCAGGACCATGCCTGCTGTGCAAGGCTGGTGTCACATCCAGGAGAGAAGAGGATGTGTGGGAAGCACTCAGCACGGGGGCTCCGGTGGGAGGTGGTGGACAGGCTGGCCCAGGATTGCAGGAGGGACTGGTCACACGACCCTGTGGAATGGAGGGGTTGTGGGGGGACCTTGTCACTGCACATCCCTGACTGCTGTGGGAGGGGGACAGTCCAGAGAGCCCAATGGGAGAGGAGACATTGGGTGGCGACTGCCCACCTGGCACTCTGCAGGGCTTCACCAGGCATTATCTCAGGGCCCAGCTCAGGACCTGTTTACAGTTGGTCACCTGAGCCCAGACACCCAGCTCCTTCAGCAGAGTTGTGCCTCCTGCTTGTGCCAGGTGCCACACAGGAAGAGAAAGTCACAGGTCCAGGGATTCTGGGTTAATGGGCAGCCCATGCTCCTGGCCTGCTGAGTCCTAGGTGCTGTTTGAATGTGGCATCATGGAGCCTTACAATCTCCTCTGGAAGGAATTGTGAGACCTGTTGTGTGAGAAAACTAAGGCTGGCTCATATGGAGAACTCAAGTGATGGAATGCTACAGGGAATTGTTTTCAAAGAATATTTAATAACAAATTTTCAGAATATACACTGACTAAAGCAAGTCATCAGGCAGTACATAGAGTATGGTCCTAGCTCTGTAAAATACCTATTCTATGTAAAGACAAAAACATGTGCCAGGAAGAAAGACTGGAAGGAATTATTAACACTGTTCTCTCTCTCTGGTGGGATTGTGGGTATTTGTGTTCTGTGTTTGTTATTTTCAGAATTTTCCTTGGCACATATATAATTTTAAGACAGAAAAAAGGTTTTTTGTTTTAAAAGGGTCAAATGCTTGCTCAAGACTTCCCACTAAGAAGAGAAACCTTAAAGCTTTCCCCTTCGGCTTCTTGCGAGGGCACAGTGGGCGCTGTGCCCACTAACAGGACCGCAAGATGCCAGCATCTCTGAGAACACAAGGGCAGGACACTGCCATGCCCTGAGCAGAGGCCCAGGCACTGCGGGCCATCCCCACAGGCAGGTGCAAGGCCACACCTCATCCCAAGGGATTACCCCGTTTAGCATCTAGGAAAAGCAGAGCTTTGAAGAAACTACAGCAGCGGCTCCAGGATACATTCTTGGAGGAGTGGGTTTTAATAGGAAGGCACGCAGGAGAGGCTCAAAATTTGCAAGTACATTTAAAATAAGACCACGAATGAATACTATTCATTTAACACATATGTGCAGACACTGCTAACTGCTCTGGACAAATCTCATCCTCTGGATCAGGGCAGAACCAGTATGCCATTCTAGAGGAAGAAGCAGCCTCAGAAGCTGCATAATTTAGTCAAAAGGCAGAGGATTCGATGCCAGATCTACTTGTTCACTCCTTTCCTGTGAAATTGTAGGGAATTTCTCTAAAGCATGTTACCCACTTCCCTACACAGAGACATAAAGACACTTAGAGTGTAATTTGTGTGGTGACCTAGCACTGGGGCTAGTGCTGCAGCTCTGAAGATGTCCCTGGGGTGTTTGAGGCAGACAAAGCTGTTTGCCCCCCACTGAGTGGTCCTTTGTGGCCTCCCTTCCTGTCATCATTTACTTACTGCTGTCAGTGGGCCTGAGCTCACCGCCCTTGTTTATGTTCCTAATGTGTAGCTGCAAATGCAGTGTGGGCTGCCAGAGGCAGCAGCTAAACAACATTGTCTTGGTAACTGGATCTGAGCCCAAATGACCCCACCTCATGGGCTTTGTGTCTGCAGTTCCCTCACTTTCATTTCACGTGGTGGCTACCTGGGTGGCTGTGGGTGCTGGAAGTCTGTCAGGAAAGCCGTGGCCGTAAAAGGTGTATCATGCTCACGTTCCTGCTCTGTACGCTGACGGGCAAAGCCAAGTCCATCCTTTCAGAGCATTCCTTTGACAAGCTCCTGGCACACCCAACCACACCAGGCTGTGTGCTGGGCATTTACAACTGCCATTTAGTTGTAAAGTAATCAGCTAATTTCCAAGCCTCCACTGCCCTTGATGTTGGGAGGAGAGCGGTTAAATAAGGTCCTGAAACAGCAGGTGGGCAGCACGTCACATAGCAGCCTTCGGCTGTGAGTGGGAATGCAGCTGTGAGTTCTTCAGCTGTGAGTGAAAGGAGAGGACGGGGTGGCAGGCATTCTCCAGCTGGAAGGGCCTCTGGAGATAAGGAGTCCCATGTCCTCATGTCACAGATGGGAAACTGAAGCGTGGATAAGGAAGGGGACTTGTCCAGACACCAAGCAGGTCAGTGGCTGAGCTGGGACCAGATACAGGTCTCACATCTGGGCCAGTGCCACGTCCCACCTGCCAGCTTGAGCTCGAAGCCCTAGTCTGATCGGCAGCTGAGCAGACAGGCTGGGCCTGCCCCCAGTGCAGGGGAGGATCTCCCAGGTCTAGGTGGAGGGGCTGCTGTCCCGCAGCACAGCCCCCAGCCCCACCCCTGCCAGATCTGTTCTCCTGGAGGCCCCTCTTCAGAGATGCGCATCACTGGGCTGCGCCTGTGGACATGGTGGGCCCAGGAGCTGCTTTTAGTGACGGTATTTCAGGGTTCCTGCAGCTGGGCTCTGCACCAGCAAGTCAATTACAGGCTTAGCAAGTCAGAAATCAATCACTCCAACTCCCAGCAGCTGCTCCAAGAACAGTGGTTTCTGGGAACATTGGAGGCCGAGACAAACCTCCCTACCCAGCTCAGCTTAATTACCGCTTGTCACTCCCCTGGGATAGGGACCTTTTTGGCTCACAGGCCGCGAGAACCCTGACAGAGCTGGGCACAGAGGGTGACACAGACTGGTGACCAGCCTGTTCTTAATGCCTAGAAGCTGGTGGGCACTGGCTCACCCACCCTTGTGTCCTGACTGGCCATGGGCTGCCCAGCCCTTTCATGATCTCCGGGGGATGGACTGCTCCTTCCTGCAGCAGAGTTCATTCCAGCTCTGAATGGCTGGTGGTGGCTGTCTGGAGCTCTGTGCAGAGGGTTTTGAGGCTGTGTCTGAGTTTGGTGGAAAAAGAACCCAGGTTGATTGATTAGTGATGTTGGCCATGGCCGACGATGTAGGAAATGGCCCCGTCTGTGCTCTGCCAGCCTGGACCACCTATGGCAGCTGCTGCCCTTGCTTCTGCCAAGAGTTAGCTTTGTCTCAGTGCTGAGCTCCAATTGGGTCAACATGGTGGAGACGGCTGTGGGAGCTGGAAGCCCCAGGATCTTAGGTTTTCTGGAGGTCACGCCTCTTCCCAGGCAGCAGCAGGGACAGGCAGCGCAGGAAGATGGGAAGCCAAATGCCATCAGACATCCCCATCGGCTTCAACCTGAGGTCATGAGGCCCATCCAGCTTGTTCTGTTTCTGACCTATATGATTCCCTGCATGCAGAGGCCAAGTTACAACTCCAAGAAGACACCGTTCTGAGGCATGTCCATGTTGTATAATTATGCCCCTGGAAAGGGGAAGACCCCTGACTGCCTACACCCAAACCCTATGGCGAAGGGTGCAAAGCCGGAGCTAGCCAACCTCGGGCTCCAGGTGCTCCTTGGACTGTCCTGGGTTGGTTACACAGGTCTGGGCCAGCACTGGCCATGGACAGGTCCCAAGATAGGACTTCGGTGCTGACCCCAGGCCCCAGACAGCCCCATGAGCACCTCCACGGCTGCTGTGTGCCTTAGGCCCACCAGGGTTCAGGCAGGACAGCCTGCCACAAATCCCAGGGGAAGGGGAGCAGAGGGTCCTGGAGAGGACCAGAGCCCTAGCAGAAGTGGGCAGGGGATTGTGGTGACCTCAGAGGGCCCTCCCCCCCCACCCCCCCCGCCTGAGCTATAACTGCATTTGAGGGTTTCCTGCCTGGAGAGAGGCCTGACTGGGTGGGGCGGGAGGGCTGCAGCAGGCCCAGGCGGGCGCACCTTCAGTGGCAGCCACAGGCCTTGACCACCATGTTGCGGTGCTTGCGCAGGATGACATTGTTGCTGCTGTCGTAGTAGAGCACGGAGGTGGCGCTCAGCTTGGTGGGCGCGCAGCATGCCTTGGGGACAGCGTCAGGCTTCATCAGGTGCACCTGGCCAGGGAGGGCAGAGGCAGAGGCGTGAGCACGGCAGCCTCCTCCGAGGACCCACCCACCCAGCCCCCAGCTCCCGCCTGCTCCCCGCGCAGGCCCCGGCTCACGGCTCTCCAGCCCTGCACGCTCCATCCTCTCCTGCAGCCACAGTGGGTGCTAACTGGCACGGCTGACCCTGCCACTGCCCTCCTGGGGCCCTTCCCCCACCCCTACTACCCTCAGGGCTCAGCCTGAGCCCCTGGCTTGGTGGTCCAGGCCCCACACGCTTGTCCCACTGTTCCCCGGACCTCCTGCCCACGCCCTGCCATGTCCACCCGCCTCAGACATGGAAAGCCTGCTGTTCCCCCAACACACCATACACCTGGTGCCCCAGCCCTCTGCCTGGAGCGTTCTCTCTCTGAAGGACCTCTGGGATCCCTCCACTTTATCCTTCTCCATATCCCTGATGATGTCTTGTCGTCACGATCTGTTTGTGGGTCTGTCTCCCTCTCCAGAGGGTGACCCAGTGAATGTTCATGGAACGTTCTAGACATTCAATGTTCACCTTTGATGTGTTCAGCACTTAGGGGCAGGTTATCCAGTAAGCAAGGTAAGCATGGTCTAACCTTACCTACCAGATCATCTGTAGTGAACAATTTCACATGATGTGGTGAACACATGATGTGGTGAAACCCATGTGAAATTGTTCACTCCAGATTAGTAAGTAAGCACAAGTAAGCCTGTGCTTACCTTGCTGACTAGATAATCCACTCCTGTCAGGAATTGTAAATTTAAAAAGAGGCTTTGATTCTGTAGGAAGACGCTGTGGGGTTGGCAGAGAGACAGATGCCAGCCAGACCTAGAAGCAAATCTTTGATGTGGTAAAAAAAAAAAAAAAAGTGAAATTGTTCGCTAAAGATGATCTGGTAAGCAAGGTAAGCGCTGTGCTTACCTTGCCTATTGGATAATCAGTCCCTGTCAGCACTATCATCTCTCAAAGTACTTTCTGGTTTCATGACAACTTCTGAGGCAAGCATTGCTCTGTGCAGATGAGGAAACTGAGGCACAGAGACCACGGGATGCATCCACAGTCACATGCCTATTGACAGTGTGACCAGGATGTGCCCCAGGTCAGTGATCTCTCTACCACGCCCTAGAACAGCTTTTACCCACCAAAAGAACGTGACTGAATGAGCAGGCCATTTTCAGCCTCCATAAAAATACCGATCCTGAGACTTCGCTGGATGAGCTGCCGTCTACACTGAAGGTCCCCAAGGTCAGCACCACTGTCCATTGGGGATGTGGAGACAGAAGGAAGCCTGCTGCTGGCAGTGTGTGTGGGCTGCTCGACTGGCCAGGACCTCCAGCCCTCACAGGTGCTGCTGAGCAGGACCCAGACAGGGGGCCTGTCCCACAGCCTGGCCTCCTCGTCCCCATTGCCCCCATCACCTTTGTCTGGAAGCCCCAGCAAGGCCTCTCCAGGATGTCCACCCAGACTAGGACATGGGGCCGCTGCTCCCAACTTTCCAGCCTCCACATGTGGGGGCTGGGCTCTCGGCATTTATGGGCCCATCTGAGGAGGCCAGGAGACATCACCCACGAGTGCCAGCCATGGGGCTCTAAGGCTGGGAACTGGGGAGGGTTTCTGCTGAGCTGGGACACTCGGGAGAGAAGTCAGCACCACGGGCGCTGCCATTCTGTGACTCCTTACCCGAGACCAGAGTTCTACCAGATGAGCGACAAGAAGAGACATGGCCTTTTATACCGTCCAGAACCAAAGAGACTGATTTGTGGAGTCTAATGTATCATTCCATTCCATTCATTTTTGAGCCATGGACATGCGGGATGCCAAATCAGAAGCACCGTTACTGATGGGATGTGCATCTTAGGTACAAACCGCACATGTCTGAGCCCCTCAGTTTTCTCCACTGCCAAGTGAGTATAGTGAGACTTTTCTCCCAACAAAAATGTTTCTCTGACACTGGCCTTGTGCCAGTCCTGCCAGCATGGGGAATGCAGAAATATCCCAGACACAGATGCTGCTCTCACAGCCTCAGCGGGGAGTGACAGGACAGAGCAAAACATTTCAATGAACAACCAGCACAATGATAACAGTGGGCCCACGGTGCTCTGGGAGCATGAGGTGCTGATCACCTGTGCTCTCCCCGGGGGAGGCATGCAGGGCCGGGGTGAGGCGAGGAGGCCCCCCGATGCAAAGGTAGGGAGGTGTGCAACAGTGCAGCCTGTCCTGGGCCCTGAGAGCGTGCCCAGAAACAAGGGTCCTGGGATATGCAGGCAGGGGAAGGTTGGGCGGAGAGGCCTGCAGGATAGCTAATGAGGGGCCTTTCACCACATCTTTGGTATGGTAAAAACACAGGTGAAATTGTGCACTACAGATTAATACGTAAGTAGAAGTGAACCCGTGCATACTTTGCTTATTGGATAATCTGTCCCTGCCCAGCCGACATCACCACTTGAAGGTCTAACAGGATCTCAAACGTATCATGGCCACAGCAGAATTACCAATTTCCACCAATCCTCCCCTCAACTCCAACGACAATTCTCCCCACGCCAGGCCTTCCCTGTCCTTGGTAAACAGGGTCCTCATCCACCCACGTTCCTCAGGCCACACACACAGAAGGCACCTGATCTTCTCCTTCCTCACCCCCCTCCATCCACTCCATGGGAGGGTCCCATTGGTCTGCCTCCACCATCTATGCTCCTGACAACCTCTCATTGCCCATCCAGTCGCCCTGTCCAAGCTGCCACCACCTCTTGTCAGGTGCCACAGCAGCCTCCTCACTGGCCTCCCTGCCCCCTCCCCCCGGCTCCCTATAGTCCATCCTCCCTACAGTGGCCAGAGAGATCCTTCTAGAGAGTAAGGCAGATCATGACATTCCTCTGCTTAAACACTTTCCAACAGCCTCTCGGTTCATTTGGAATAAAATCCCCTCTCCTGACTGGGGACCAAGACCTTCCATGACCCAGCCCTGCCCACCTTCAACTTCACCTCCCTCCACTCTCC
The DNA here is from genome assembly GCA_030035585.1 of Dugong dugon. NCBI lineage: Eukaryota > Metazoa > Chordata > Mammalia > Sirenia > Dugongidae > Dugong > Dugong dugon. The sequence goes on along the minus strand of CM057462.1, from coordinate 64,538,302 downwards.
CCTTTGCTCACTCCGTGCCAGCCCCACCTCCCTGCTGGCCCGGAAGCCATCAAGCTCCTCATTATCTTAAGGACTCTGATGGATCATTTTACGTGTCAAGTTGATTGATTCTCAGTGGTTTGCCCAGATACTGGACTGGCTGATGTGATGTGATGTGATGTGATGTGATGTAATCACCATCCATGATTTGATCTGATGTGATCAGTTGAAAGGGGAGTTACCTTGGGTGTGTAGCCTGCCTTCAGAATGTAAATGGATATTCTAGCAGAACCTTCTCTCTCTCGACCATGCACTCTTCTAGTTGCCTGACCTCTGGATCTTAGGATGAAAGCCTGCAGAAGTCTCTCGCCTGCCACCTGACCTACTTATTTTGGACTCACCAGCCTCCGCAATCCCATGAGCCAGCAGAGGTCTCCAGCCTGCTGCCTGGCCTATGGATTTGGGACTTGTCAGCCCCCGCAACTGCATGAGCCATTTTCTTGAAGTAAATCTCTCTCTATATATTTATATATATATACATATACATCTCACTAGTCTTGCTCCTCTAGAGAACCCAGCTAAGATGGGGCTTTTGCACTTATTTGTCTCCCTGGAACATTCTCCCTGCAGCTCTTGACACGCTCCTCCTCCTGCAGAGGCCCCGCCCAGTCTCTCTCTGCTGAGTGGCCCACACTTCCTTTCCTCAAAGAAGGCATCGAGTCCCCTGGTCTGTGTGTTCACTGGCATCAGCCCCAGCAGGTAGGGGCTGTCTGATGTGCCGCCCAGCACTCGGTGAGTGCCCATGTCTGTGACCGATGCCTTGGGAGGGGCTGAGGGCCTGGGCCAAGGTGGTGACAGGAACTGTGTGGTGGGGACAGACTCTTGGGAGTACAGGTGGGATCATCACACCTGATAGCCTCCTCACAGGGCAGTGGGAACTACATCACACACGGGCTGGGCCAGGTTCCTCCACACATGTCTTAGCATCACCCCCCACCTCTGCCCCCTGAGCTTTTCCAAAGGAAGTCAGCTCCTGGGTATCCAGCAGACCCCATCTGACTGCTGGGAAAATAAGCATTAGCACAACATCAAAGCTGCTTTTGTTAATTCATTTGCTCTCAATCTAAGACAGTGATTGAGTCTAGTAAGCATAAGGATCTGGGAGACTAGGAACTAGGATTCCAGGTAAAAAGTTCTAGAAAGCCGTTTCAACACCAGAATCTGCAAACACAGAAAGCACTAACAATAAGCAGGAGCAACAAGGTTCCTATTAGAAAAAATTTTAAGCTTTTAGAGTTCCCTCAGAACCTGGGGCATCGAAAAGCATACAGTCTGTAGAACCCACGGAGAGCTAGGAGGGACTAGCGGAAAGCCCGTGAAAGGAAACTGAGGAGTTGAGAGCCAAAGCCCACGGTGTGTAAGCGCCACACCCTGGAGTTCCCTGACACGCCAAGACGGAGGGTGGGCGGGGACGCGTGCATGCAATGGCGGAGGGTGTGCGGGGGTGCAAGCCATGATGGAGGGTGTGTGGAGGCACACGCACACCGCTCACATTGTGTGTGCATGCATCATAGGAGGGCAGCACACAGGTTCACATGGGCAGGGGTGTGTTAAGTTCGCACAGGTACCCAGGTGGGTGTGCGTGACTGTTACATATGCCTGGGCATCTGACCACATGGAGGCGTGCCCACATAAGTTCACAAATGTCCCATGTGTGTATGTGAAGTGCAGAGACCGTGTGTGTACATGGCTTTTTAGTCGATGTCTGCGGTGCACGTAGGTTCAGCTGTATACTGCGTGTGCATGAATTTAAGCACATGTGTGGATTCCATGCAAAGAAAACTCCCCCAGACACGGAGCAGGTGCTCTCATTCCCCTGCGGGCTGTACGAGCCCCCTCCCGTCAGCCCCCCACCCCCATCCCCCTCACCCCTACCCAAGGTGCAGGCAGGACAGGCGCGGTACTGACCAGGGACTGCAGGATGGCGTGGTTGGTGGCATTCATGCAGGAGTCCAGTGGGAAGGAACACTCCCCCTCACAGTAATAGGCCGAGTAGCCTTGCGGGGCGATGACCCAATCCTGGGGGGAAGGGAAAGGATGAGTCCACCATGTGCCCTTCCCGGGTCCCTGGGTCCAGCGCCGTCACAGGAGGACTCATGGCTGTGCCTCCCTGAGCCGCAGGGCACATCCAACATCCTTGGGCTCCACAACCACCTCAGAGGTTGGAAAGCCCCGGAAGACCCTCAGTGGATAGGGCTGGGCACAGCCTGTCCCCTCCACACCCCGGCAGTGCTCTGCTGCCACACCCCCATGTCTCCTGTAGCTGCAGCCGCAGCAAACGCAGGGAGGCAGTGCCCACCCTGCCTCAGTTTCCCTGTGGCAGCTCTGACATTTTAGGTGCCTGAGGATTCAGAGTCTCCATTTTTATGATTTTTACCAAAAAATACTTTCTCATTACAAAAGTGGCACATTCTCACTTTAGAAAACTTGGGAAATACCAAAGGTAAAAAATACATAAAAAAGAAAAATCACCCATAATTCTACCTCCTCCCAAGAGGGACACTTAGGATGGAAAGGTGGGTTTGTCAGTTAAGAAAGGAGCAGAGTCGGGAGTTACCAGCCAGCCGAGGTCCTGGAAGCTGACGTAGAGCTCGTGCCGCTGGCACACCTGCCGCCTGACGGAGCTGTGGATGTCATCTGGAGGGACAGACAGTACAAGGTCTTTTCTGGAGGCCGGCTCTGTCCACCTACCATGTGGGGGTCCCCAGGGAGGGGGCTGCCCTGACGGGCATATTTGTTGAATAAACAAATGATGGGAATTTAAGCATTTGGTCTCATAAAGCCCAAACCTGGAGCTCAGCTCATGCCACCACCCAGCTCAAGAGCCTTCAATGGCTCCCAGTTACTGTACAGTAACCCCGTGCTCAGCCTGCCCCCCAGTCCCCATCAAACAGGACCCTTGGCCAACCCAAGGATGGAGGACAAGCACATCCTTTTTCCTCCAGAGACAGCTCCCACCCTCTCCAGCCACGTCCATTCCACACATTCAAGTGTGCTCGGCTGAGCCCAGCGAAGGGCAGCGCCCGTGAAGCAGGGAACATGGCAGGTCACGGCTGTCCCTGAGACTGAGGGGCTCGGCCCAGTGAGGTGACCTTTACGTAAATAATTGCAGATCCTGCAAGTGTCCAGGGAAGAATCAAGGGCTGAAAGGGCCTGTGGCTGCCTGGAGGAAGGGGCGATTGACTCTGAGCGAGGTCTGGGAAGGGCTCCTGGAGAAGCCAAGGGAGGGCAGAGAGGGGACTTCCAGATGGAAGGGCTGTCAGTGCAGAGGCTCAGAGCGTGAGAGAGGGGAGTGGCCGGTTGTCTGGTGCATGGGGCAAAGGCCGGTGTCTGGCGAGGTGGCTGGAGGGAGCCTGATCGCTTGAGCCCTCCTGAAGGCCCGGAGGGTGCTGTCCCACCACCAGGCTCCCGCGCAGCCTCTCTAGGCAAATGCCTGCCAGAGCTCAGAGCCAGGCCAGCCCCAGACCTCACCGAAGATGCCCGGGAGCCTGTGTGGCTGTGGCAGCTCATTGGTTTTCTTCAGCAGCTTCCTCTTTAGTGGCCTCACTGCCCGCGGGGCTCGGACGGGACTCGGGCTTGCCCTGAAGAAAGTGACCACGAAGGGCTGTTTGGGGCGCGGCGCTCGGTGCCCCAGCAGACCGGCCAGGCCAGGGTCCACACTGTGTCCTGAACAGACAGAGGACAGAGGGCGATCAGTGAGGGTGGCGTTCTTGCTCATGGACACGGCAGGGACCTCTCTGCTGGGGCCAGGGCAGGCTCAGGAGCACAGAGGCTGAGACCTGAGGGGGACCCGCTGTGCCTGAGTTTCCCATCTGAAGACCTGTGTCCTAAGTCCAGCCAGCTCCCTGCAGGCAGGTCTGAAAGAGGCAGTGGGTGGGAGGTCCCTGGGGAACCAGGCACCCTTATGAGTTACGGCCAAGAGAAGTGACATTTGCGGAGCATTTTGCATGTTTCGAAGTCATTTCACACACACATCTCACTCGATCTTTACAGTAATCCTGCATTTCATGTTTACAGAAGAAACTTCAAAGTCAGGGACCCTCAGCCTCAGGGATTCCCCCTCGGTCTGAGGACTCCAAGGCCCTGTTCAATCTTCCACCTCATGCTTTCTGGGGATGTCTGGGTATGCTTTATGGTAGCACCCAGCTGATTTTAGGAACTGCTAGCATTAGTGAGTGCTGCTCTGATCCCCATTAATGAGACCCCAAGACTTGGGGGCAGAGACACTTGAAGGAGGCCCCAGAGTCAGGGCTCAACCTTCTAGACAAAGTTCTTATCCACTCAGATGGGTTTATAGTTAAAAAAGAAGAAAGGCTATCGGCAGGGACATGATTTGGGCCCAGCCCTGGGAATAGTGAAGCCTATAAAAATGGGGTTTTATCCCACAGCTGTTGAAAGGCTGAAAATGACAGGAAAAAAAACAAGCTAATTATCCCTGGGAATGTAAAGACGCCACCAGCAAAACCACCTTCCTGTACCTTTTTTATCTTCAAATATCCTCTTTTTTTTTTTAATTATAAAAGCAACATAATAAACACAGCAGAACAACTTTTGAGAAAAACATATCACTCATAAGCCTCCTCCCCCACTCCAGCACATTCTTTTTCGTTTTTCTAGGGTGTTTTCATAGGCTGGTTTTTAAGTTTTACACAGTTGTCAGCACAGTGAAGAAGTCTGCATTTCCGCCCAACTATTTCACATAATTATTGTCCTGGTTGTCAAAATAAGTCTCAATAATAAATATTTCAACTGCAGAAAATTACTTGGAGTAGATACACCATACTTTACTTAGCTATTACCTTATTGTTAGACATTTGGATGATTTCCTGGATTTTGTTATAAAGATGAAAATGCAGTAGAACCTCTTCATTGTTTTTCCTGTGAAATTTTCTTACACTAAATTCAGGAGCAGGATTCCTAACCCATTTTTATGTCTCTTAAAACATAGTATCAGTGGTTCTATTTACACAAGCGTACACTTATCTCAGTGTTGGAAGCACTCACACACACAAATGTACATGAGTAGATGTGTGTGTGTATATACACATGTGTACATACATATATACATTTATATACACATTATACATGTATTTGTGCTTTGTGGTTGTCATTGTTAGCTGCTGTTGAGTCAGCTCGATCCATGGAGACCTTATGTATAACAGAACAAAATGTTGCCCAGTCCTGCACCATTGCCACGATCTTTCATATGTCTGGGCCCATCATGACCATTAAGGTTGTGTGTCAACTTGGCTGGGCCATAATTCTCAGTGGTTTGGCAGTTACGATGCAGTCTGGCAATTGTATAATGATGTGTTCACCCCCATGATGGATCTGCTGTGAGTAGCCGATCAGCTGAAAGGGAGTTTTCTTGGGGTTGTGGCCTGCATCTAACATAGGTGAACTTTCTGGCATGGCTTGAGGGCTTTTGCTTGCTCTAGATCTTGCAGTTGGCTTCTGTTCATCTGACCTCCAGTTCTTGGGACTTGAGCTACAGCTTACCTGCTGATCTTGGGATTTGTCAGCCTCTGTAGCCTGTGAGCCAGAGGCCTGTTGTCTGACCTGCCAATCTTGGGATCGCCAGCCCCCGTAGCTACGTGAGTCAGAAGCCTCTAGCCTGACACACAGACTTGGGACTTTCTAGCCTCTACAATCACGTGAGCCATTTCTTTGATATAAATCTTTCTCTCTATATACATATATAGACATTTCACTGGTTTTGCTTCTCTAGAGAACCCAGCCTAAGACACCCATTGTTGAGGCTACTGTGTCAAGCTATCTCATTGAGCGTTTTCCTCATTTTTGCTGACCAATTTGTTCCACAGCAGGTCTAAAACAGTTCTCCATTATAGACTACAGGTCAAGGACATTGCTTGCCTGCCCCACCCACAGTCCCACTCAAAGGCCAGCCCTTAGACAGCAGTGCTTTAGACCTGGTGTCCACTGGCCACCATCGACTAAACAAAAATCAATCTAGAGACCAACCTTTGACCTATGACATCACCTGCCACACACAAATGAACTGGGCCAATTGGAGGCTCACTGTCAGGAATGTGGACAAGAGCTGCTGAGATAAGGAGGGTGTTAGCTGCAAGAGCTGACCCCAGAAGAGTGCGAGAGTGAAGCCATTCAGTAGAGTTTGGGACACAACAAGTCAAAGTTGAGGAAGCAGCACTATGAGGAAACAGAAGCCATGAGAAAAGTGAAATAAGTGCAGAGCACAGGGGAAAGGTGACTGAGGTCACAAAGAGAAGAATGGAGTGGATTTGAGTGGGGGAGCCAAGAGTCATCAATGCCAAGCCCTGGAGTGGAGCTCCACTGACTGGTGGACACATGGAGCGAGGGTGGCCTTGGAGTCAGAGAAGGCCCTCCAGGCCTTTCTGTGCCACTGCTCTGTCCTTTGAGTCCCAGCAGGGCCCTGTCTACTTTGGGCCCATGGAGGTGGATCAGTCCTCTAAGGCTTTGTTCACCATTTGTCTTCCTTTTGTACAATTGTCTGTTCAAGGATTTCACTGGGGTCTCCTGGGTGCAGAACAGAAGGATACATAAACTCAATGATGCCACAAAGCCTCTTGGAACTCCCTTGAGCCAAGCCCTTGTGTTGGGTGCTGGGGAGCCCTTTGGAGGCTCTCACAGGCATAACAAGCCTGCCTGAGGATCCCGGGAAGCATTTAATCCTAGTTTCTATTTTACAGAAGCAGAAACTGAGATCGAGAGAGTAGTCACTGTTCAAGGTCCCAGAGCAAGCTGCAACAGAGCCAGGATATTCCTACCCTTCCCCAGCAAACTGGGCCGAGGTGTGGGGTTGGGGTGGCAAAGGGCTAGCTTCCGGTTTCTTTCAGAAGTCCTAATTTAGCAGTCCTGGGAAAGGGCCTCTCCAGCCCTCCTTCCACAGCCAGAGCTCCCCCTTCCCACTGGCTCTGCTTTTTGCTAGCCCATTCTGTGGCAAGATTCCTAGGCTCCAGCTGACAGTTGGTGAGCCCCTAGGCTGCCCAGGTCCCTTTCCCAGAAAGGCAGAGCCCTCTTGGGGTCCAGGGCCCCTGCCTCTAGACTTGACCTTGTGAGGGAGTTGACAGGCATGCTGTCCCCTTTGCAGATGACAGGCTATGCTGAGGGCATGCATCCAGACGTGGGACACACTGTGGCCTTCCCCTTTAGGCACGGATGGAGCTGCTGCTCCTCTGAGCTGAGGTGGGCCCAATGAGGCCCCCAGCCTCACCTCGTTTCTGAGCAGCCCCATCACAGCCCAGAAAGTCCTGGCAGCTCACCTGCTCTGTCCTGTCCTAGGGTAGGTGGTTAACCCCCAATTTAAATCCTCTCTGCTGCGTATCCAGGTCAAATACTGCCTCTCCCCAAGGCTTCTCTCTGTTCTAGGTGCCACCTGACCCTTCCCTGCAATCCCTGCCCCACGTCAGCTTGCAGTTGGGAAGTAACCCTGTTGTCACGTTGAAGGACAATCAGGATGACTGGGTTGGAATCCTTGGAGGGAAATCCCACTGTGGACATGTTTAAGACCAGAACTGTTTTTGACCCTTACGTTAGTTCTTAAAACTTGGTCATATGAGAGACCCAGCATTTCCTTCTCTCAACTATCCTAACAGCCCTCCACTTGTCTGCTGGAAACCTCTGTGTTTTCCACCTGCTGCTGGAAAACTCCTGACACCCAGGGCAGATCAGGTTACCTTCCTCCCAGCAGACTCAAAAGATGCCCTACTGTCCATTCAATGGCATTCCATGCCTCCATCCCCTGGCCAAGGTCCCCGCCCCCTCCAGGCTGTCTCCTCAGTGAGCACTGTCTCCACCTCCCCGTCTCTCCCTTCCAGGATCTGGTCCTGCCTTCAGGGCAAGGCTCCTTGACCTTTCTGCTCTTATCAATGTGCTCCTATGGGTTGTGTGCACCCTGAGAACTACCTGCATAAAGCCAATGCAGAGTTTTTAACACTTTACACATACATACTGAGTTTTTCCTTTTATTTTTTCCCACTGCAGGTTCAGGATAAAATACCTGACAGCTACTCTTGGGTTACAAGGAAGTGTTACACAAGAGGCTAGGTAGAGCCTCCATACAGAGAGGAAGGATCTAAGAGTTTGGTCTGGATAACACGGGAACACTATGATTTAAGATGAGAAAACTCATTGAAGTCCACCAGTTAGGGTTTGAGTGCTCCTCCTGTTATAAGCCACAGCCTGTTATAAGCACAGGTGGACTGTTTATTTCTAGAGGAAGCTTCCTGGTGGAATGTCAGCACCAAGAGTCCCTCCTGCAGTCTCTCGCAGCAACCGGTTCACCGTCCCACCGAGATGGTCCTGCCTTCCTTCTAGGGATATCTATTTAGCTACAAGGAGGAGGAGTGTGGAGGGAGGAAATAAGGACAGAGGGAAATAAAATTCAGCAACACAATGGAAGGGCCCAGAAGAAAAGTCAGAGGAGCCAAAGGAAATCTTTAGGAGTATTTCTGTCGATCACAAATTCACGTTTGTATAATGTTCTTGGTATTAGTAAAATGGTGTCTTAAGTATACTCGAGTGCAGTTATTTTCTCCCTCATCATTTTTGTCTATATTTCATGACTGAACTGTGAGGGAAAACACCTCAATGAAACCCTTCCTACGTGATCATCTAAATTACATGTTGTTGTTGTTGTTAGGTGCCGTAGAGTTGACAGTGACTCATAGCGGCCCTGTGTGCAACAGAACGAAACCCTGCGTGGCCCGGCACCATCCTCACAATCATTGTTACGCTTGAGCCCATTGTTGCAGCCACTGTGTCAGTCCATCTCATCTACTGTAATGTAAATGAAAGGGCCACCAATGTCCTCACCCATTGTCCCAGAGCCTTCTCAGCACTTACAGAACATACACAATAAGCTTTTAGGTTTTTTCTCTGGTTTTTAATCAGAGTCATATGCTTCTTGAGAGAACAAAGTCTGTCCAGCTGTAGGAAGTCTGAGAGCCAGGGAGGAATCTAGTCAGACTGCTTGTGAAACGTGCAAGCGTGATGACTGACGTCCTATGAGGTGAAAACGAGAGCCACACATTCCGTGATAAAGGTTGACTTCACATTCTACATTGTAATTTGCTGCATCGGCTTGAGGTCCGGTGAGACCGTGAAGGCACACCCTGTGCTCTTTTTGATGTCATCCACTGTCAGGCCTTCCCAGAGCTCAATCAGCGTCAGTCCTCTCTTCGGGTGCACGTTGAACACGGCCCTTTCCGTGATGATTCGGTTCACACAGCGCTTCCCAGTCAGTGGCATCGTGCACTTGTCCACGATTTTGGGTTCATTTGCCTTTGAACAATGCTCCATGGTGACCACCACTCTGGTTTTGGGACTGGACACAAGATCCATGGCACCTCCCATTCCTTTCACCTTCTTCCCGGGAATCATCCAGTTGGCCAGGTCACCGTATTTGGAAACCTGCATTCCTCCCAGCATTGTCAGACCGAGGTGCCCCCCCCTAATCATTGCAAATGATTCATCACTGGAGAAGAAAGAAGCCCCAGGAAGAACAGTGACTGTCTGTTTGCCTGCATTGATGAGATCGGCATCCACCTCACTTTGGACTGGAAATGGCCCCAAGCCCAGGATTCCGTTTTCACTCTGAAGATGAACAGTCATATTTGGGCTGATAAAGTTGCTGGCCAGGAGAGGGATTCCTATGCCCAAATTAGCATACATGCCATCCTCAAATTCCAGAGCCGCCCGTTTGATGATGCGGGTCCTCAGATTATCTTCAGATGTGTGTTTTCCCGCTCCCTCTTGTCGGACTGCTAAGCGCTCAATTCTTTTCTCATACTTTTCTCCCTTTATCAAGCGGTCTACATAAATGCTAGGCACATGGATGTCTTCTGGGGGAAATGATCCGATCTCCACGATTTCTTCAACCTCTACCACCGTGGTTTCTGCAGCTTTGCACATAGGTACGTTGAAGTTCCTTGCGCTTTTCCTGAAGATAACGTTTCCTGAGTGGTCGGCCTTCCACCCTTTCACCAAAGCAAAATCTCCTTTGATTGCTTCTTCCAGAAGGTAATGGTGGCCATGAAACTCCCTCACCTCTCTTGGCTTACTGATGACGGCGAGGTGGCCGTCGTCGTAATACCTGATGGGCGCGCCTCCTTCCTGGACCAGGGTCCCGTAGCCCGTGCTGGTGTAGAAGGCGGGCACCCCAGCGCCGCCTGCGCGGATCCTCTCGGCCAACGTGCCCTGGGGCGTCAGCTCCAGCTCTAGCTCCCCAGCTAAGTACTGGTTCTCACAGAGGGCGTTCTCCCCCACGTAGGAGCAGATGATGCGTCTGATCTGCTTGCTGGCCAGTAAGAGGCCCAGTCCGAAGTCGTCCAAGCCGACGGTGTTGCTCACCACGGTGAGCCCTTTCACGTGGGTCTTCAGCAGGGCCCCGATCAGGTTCTCCGGGATCCCGCAGATCCCGAAGCCGCCCATCAGGACGGTGGCGTCATGAGGGATGTCCTTGACGGCCTCCACCGCGTCTGTGTAGAACTTGGCCTGGTGTCGGGGGCTGGTGGAGAAGCAGAGAGCACAATCCTTGCGAGCGGGGACGATCCGGGCGCCCCCCGAGCGGCCCGCAATGGCGCCAAGCCGCAGCCCAGAAGAGAGGAGCCGGAGTGCCGCCATGTGGGGTGCGCGGTCCAAGGCCCCTCAGGCAAGAGACCGGGGGCGCACCACTGAGCCCCGCGTGGGGGCGCCCCGGCCGCTGCTGCTGCCGCCGCGGACACCGCCGCCGCGTCACAGAGCCCGAGCGCCCGCCGCGGTGACGTCCCTGGGCCCGAGGGGTGGGAAAGGCCTAGTGGCGGGGCGGCCACCCTCTCGGAGTTCCACATGAGGACACAGGCACGGAGAGGCCAAGGAGGCGCCGGCCACACAGCAGACAGAATGGAACCTGTCTGGCTCCCTCGGGCTATGCGCCCTAGGCTACAGCAGCAGCCTCACCGGGAGGGAGCTGCTCATGGGGCTGTGCTCCTGGGTTTGGGGTTGGGGAGGCCCAGAGGAGATTCTGTGCTGTTGGCCTCCAGTCAGCTCGCTGAGCAGAAGGCTGTGTATCCAGCATCTCTGATGGGGCAGGTGCTGCCCTCCGTCCAGTCCCCGTCTCAGACCCAGGCCCTCACAAAGCAGAGCAGAACACAAGGCCTCCAGTGGGACGCTGACCCAAAGCCCCTCCTGCCCCTGCCTGACCCTGTGGAGCCTCTGCCATAAACTCCAAACCCTTCAGAGCCTCCCGAGACACTGATACCTAATGAACAGACACTGGGGGTGACATAATGGTGATGGCACTGATAAGGGTGAACAATGGTGGGTGATGTGACAGCCACCCTCACTGAGCACCCACTTGGTGGTGACCTGTTTAATCCTGCTGACAACTCCAAGAACAGCCTGCCCCACTCATTACATCCCCCTGGAAGAGTTCAAGTTCACGCCTCACTGTGACAGCAGGGACACACAGTCCTGCACAGCCATCAGTCACAGGGGAAGGGTCCCTGCTCCTGAAGAGGCTGCCCCTCCTTGTGCTTTGAGTCCCCACACCGGAAACTAGTCAAGGATTCTGCACTTCTCCTCTCTCCACTGAATCATCCCCATCGGCACACCCAAGCACTCTGCTACCTCCTAACCCGAAAAGGCCCTCCTTGACCCCACATTTCCCTCCAGCCACCCCATTTCTCAGATCCCTCCACCAGCAGAGGTTCTGGAAAAGACTTGTCTAGTGTCTCAGCCACCTGCTTTGGTTCTCCCTCCAGCTCCCCAATCAGACTGCATCCCCACCCTCCACTGAGCTGCTCTGGTCAAGGATGTCAGCAACCTCCATGTGTCTAAACCCTCCGGTCACTTCTCAGTCCTGGACTTACTCAACCTCTACAGAGGACAGGTGACACTCCCTCCTCTGGGGAAGGCTTCTTTACTTCCTTCTTCCTTCTCTTGGCATCTGGGTCACCTTGCTCCCCAGTGTCCTGGTTTGTCCCTGGCTAGTCCCTCTCAGTCTCAGTTGTGGCCCCTCTTTGGCAGGACCTCTGGATATGGAGGCCCCAGGGCTCCCGGCCAGTCCCCTCTTTGCTGTATTGCTATGTCACTTCCCTGGGTGCCCCTGTCCACTTCCATGGCTTTAAATCCACTTATATCCAGTGGTTCCCATACCTGGCTCTCCAGCACTCACCTCTCCCTGGAATGGCGTTTGCACGTGGATATCTACCAGGGTCTCAATAATATCACGAGAGAACTCTTGATTTCCTACCTCAAACCTGCTCCTCCTCTAGTTTTCTCCAGCTCAGACAAACAAAACAAAACAAAAAAAAACAACAAACTATTAAAAATCTAGGTGGGGAGGAACAACTCAGAAAAGGAGGGTGTGAGACTGGTTGCACAACTCGAAGACTGTAATCTATGTCACTGAATTGTATCTGTAGAAATTGTTGAATTGGTGTATGTTCTGCTGTGTATATTCTCAACAAAAATAAATTATAAACAAAAAAATTTTCCTTCACCTGCACTCCCAGCTATAAATATATCCTGACAATTCTACCTTCATAACATGATTTCTGATCTATTCACTTTTCTCCGTGCCAGCTGCTCCCAACAAGCACTTACAGCTCTCCCCTGGACCACGGTGTGGCTCCGACAGGTCCCTCTCACTTCAGTCTTGTCCACTGTCCCCACTGAGGTCAGAGGGTGCTTTATTTTATACATAGATTTAAATAAACTTTGTATTTTACAACAGTTTAGCTTTACAGAAAAACTGCAGAGATAGTACCGAGAGTTCCCATATACCTGGCACCCAGTCCCCTGTTGTTAACATTTTACGTTGCTACGGTACATTTTCCACAACTAATGAACCAGTATTAACACATTATTATTAACCAAACACCACACTTTATTCAGGTTTCATTACTTCTCCCGTAACATCCTTTTTTTGTTCCAGGATCCTATCTAGGATACTGCATTGCATTTATTCATTATGACTCTTTAGGCTCCTCTAGGATGTGACAATTTCACAGACTTTGTTTTTGAAGACCTTTAAGTATTAAGAAGTAATGGTCAAGGTTTAATGGTCTGATAGAGACTGGAGAAACCCCTGAAACTATGGCCCCCGGACACACTGTTAACCCAGAACTGAAACCCATTCCCGAAGCCTGCTCTTCAGACAAAGATTAGATGGGAGTATAAAACAAAAAATAACACACGTGAGGGGTGTGCGTCTGATGGGCAGCTCCTGTCCAGAGGCAGGATGAGAAGGCAGGAAGGAACAGGAATTGGTCGACGGACACAGGGAACCCGGGGTGGAAAAGAGGAGTGTGCTGTCACATTGTGGAGACAGCAACTAAGTTCACAAAACAATGTGTATAAATTTTTGTATGAGAAATTAACTCGAGCTGTAAAGAAGTAACGGTCAATTACAACAAAAAAAGATACTTTAAAAAATTTTATATCACAACTGAGAAAAAAACTCACTTTCTTAATTGTAAAAAAAATGAATACAAATTAATCCATGTTACCATGTTACTAAAGTTAAAAATTATAAGATGAAATATAACTAATAATTCTGATTTCTAAAAAGGAAATTGTTAGGTATTCTGTAGAACTTCTTTCAACATGGGTTTGTCTGATGCTTTTCTCATGGTTAGACTGGAGTTAGTGGGTTTTGGGAGGAAGATCACCAAGGTGAAGTGCCGTTCTCATCACGTCATATCAAGGGTACCTGCTATCCACATGACTTATCACTGTTGATGTGAACCTTGGTCACTGAGCTGAGGTGGTATTTGTCAGCTTTCTTCAGTGTACAGTTACTTCCCCATCCCCTTTCCACACTGTGCTCTTTGGAAGCAAGTCACTAGGCGTAGCCCACACTTAGGGGTGGTGAGTTGCTCCACCTCCTTGAGGGGAAGTATACCAGAAGATTCTTTTTTAAAAACTCAAACTAGATCTTATCATACTCCATTGCCATTAAAAAAAAAAAAAAAGCTACCCTGAAAACTCCAAACACCTTGCCCTGGTCTACCCTAACTCAAAACCTCTCTCAATCTTGTCTTCTTCCTGTCTCCCTCACCAGCTCTGCTCCAGCCATGGCAGCCCTGTTGCTATTTCTCAAACACGGCCATCTTGTGCCCACCTGAGGCCTTTCTATCCCAGTGCCTTTCTCTTTCCCCCAAAATACCTATTAAATGAATGAGTGAATATTTATTGTACAGATGAGAAAACAGGCTTGGAAACGTAAGTACCTCCAAGATTACCAAGGTAGAAAGTTGCAGAGCTGGGATTCAAACCCAGCCTCTCTGACTCAAAGCCTGAGGGCGTAACCACTTCACCCTACTGCCCCTCCCCTGGGTAGGAACTTCCAGTGTAAAGAAGGTTGCTCTGTAGAAACAATTTCCTATTTCTTGGGAAGAAAAGTATTGACTCACTCTCTTAGCAACTCAAATGTTGGTTCTGGAGAAGGAGAGGAGGGAAATCACCATTGTGTGAGGGCCTACTATGTGTCCTGCACTGTGCCAGGAACCTTACTTGCTTTACCTCATTGACTCCTCACAGTGCGGAGGGGGTTATAACCCAGTGTTACATCTGAGAAAGACTGGGCATCCAGGGGCAAAGCGAGGCAGACCACTGTCCCTAACATGGCCAACAGCCTCAGAGGCGCCCCAGGAGAACATCTGCTGCCCAGAGCTCGAATCTTACCATCCTCTGTTTCCACATAGAGGCGGAGTCCAAGGTCCTTGTTATAGTTCAACAACCAGCGGTCACTGGCTGCTGTGACGTCCAACACCAGCCAGCCCTCGTTCCCAGCTCGGAGCGTCTGAAGATCCAAAAAGAACAAGTCAGACTCCCTGTGGACACGAAAGAACAATTAACTGAGGCCGGCACAGCTGCCCTGTGTTTCTAGTGCTCACCTGGGGGACATCTGTGGAGCATCTACCATGCACATGGCTCTGGGCTGGGCGCCTTCACGTACACTTTCTTACTGTATCAAAGGTGTTGCTGCACCCATGTACAGACAAGGAAATTGAGGCCCAGGAGGCTCAGTGACCTGTCCAAGATCCCACAGCCAGGACTGGCAGGGCCAGGATTTGAAGCCAGGACTGATGCTGGGCTTTCCAAAGTGCCAAGAGGCCTCCGGGGTCAAGCATGTTTCCTGCCTCTGAGGCTGGTTTCCCTAGGAAGTTCCTCTTTCTGTCCTCTGGGAAATGCTCCCACCCCCAACCCCCACCTCGGGCTGGGCCGGACACACCAACAGACACTTGACTGTGAGGGGGGCAGGCGCAGGGTCGAGGGGAAGGCACCTGTTGGACTGCTCCTTGACCACCTCAAACATGCTGATGTGGAGGGTCCTGTTGACCTGGTGGGCACTCGGCACCTTATAAATCCGGAACTCAGCAGCCGTGACCGCCTCCCCCACCGGGATCTGGGTCAGGTCAAACCAGAACTCCTTCCAGTAGGGCTCCTGGTGGGCCAGAGTGTGGTCGCGCTCCACTGGAAGACAGAGCAGGGCCGCGTGGTCACTCGTGGCACCGAAGCACAGCAGACCCAGGCTCAGGCTCACCGCCCACGGGCTGTGTGGCCAGGGAATGGCACCCAGACTGGGCAGGGCCATCTCCTCCTCTGTAAACAGGCTCTGTCCCCGCCCCAGGGTGTTAGGAGGGTTCTGTCAGGTCATTAGTGAGACGCTCCCTGCACAGAGCTCAGCCAGGGTGGGCTTTCATTCTTGGCCCTGTGGGCCACGCCACAAACACTGCCTGCCCCCGCTCAGCCCCCTCCTGCTCCGTGGCCCACAGAGAAGACAGGACAGGTCCCTCCTCTGGGACACAAGGTTAATGGGAGATGAACATCGGACTCAAGGGAGAAATAGGGCCACAGCCCCAGTGGCAAAACCTGGTGACCAGGGACATACATGACTGCATTTCACTGGGACAGTGGCTGTCCCTGATCTGCCCAAAGCACCTGGATGGGAGGAGGAAGGAAGAAGAGAGCTTGGAGCTGACATTTGAGCTGGGCCTTGAAGAGTGAGTTGGAACTTATCAGGATGTCGAGGGAGGGACCAGTGACAGCAAAGGGACCAGAATGCTGAGGACCTTCAGGGTACACAGGAAAATAACCACCAAAAATAACAGTAAAGGGTGAAAGGATCAAATGGAACAAGGTGAAGGAGGAAGAAGAGCCAAGAGAGACTGGAAAGGAGCAAGGGAAAACAAGGTAGGAGTAACAAGCTCCTTGAGACCCAGATCAAGTGCTGCGGGACATCAGAGGGTCCCATCAGGGTGGTGGAATCTGAGATGGCTTCATGGAGGAGATGACACCTGAACTGGGCCTTGACAGGCAGCGAAGATGATAGGGTGGGCCTTCCAGGCAAAGGGGACTCCTACACACAGGCATGGAGGCCACCGGAAGCTGCACCAGGTCAACAGAGTGGGGTCCAGGACCAGAGTGTGGTTATGGCCTGACAGCAGAGGGCTTGACTTCGAGGCTTAGCACGTGGGCTGTGCTTGCCAGTGGGAGCAGCAGGGTTCCGGGGCAGCAGGGGAGCGGTGTGGTTTGAGTGGAGGAGGACTGGGAGATGTCTGTGGAGGCAAGGGTTGGACAGCCTGGAGGTGAGGGGCGTTCAGAGGCAGGGGCTGGTGTAATAGTCTGTGTGTGAGGCTGTGGTTGTGGAACAAACCCCACACTTTCCAGCTGTGCTGAAATGCCCAGGACAGTATTTCGGGCAGTCTCATGCTAGTCTCCTGTCACTTTCCAATGCCAAAAATCTGTGACTCCAGAAAGCAGGGGCAGTAGCCGCCCAGTGCCTGCCTCAAAACCCAACACAGAAATTTTAATTATATGTCTGTGAGTCTTTTTAAAGATTCTCTCTGTGGTTATTGGGCTCAGTGACACAGTCAGGTTTTAAAAAGGCCCAGGATGTGCGGCCCGAGGCGGATGTGGGCAGCACGTCCTGTCCTTGAGGTGGGGACTGGGTCCAGTGATGGGAAGGCAAGCAGCTGTGCTGGGCGGGGCCGCGGGACAGAACATGTTTGGGCACGAGGAGGTAGACTATTCATCCCCAGGCCAGGGAGAACCAGAACGTCAGTCATTCGGCCACACCTCAAGGCTGGGCACGCCACAATTGCCCACCTGAGAGCCAGGCCATTTAAGATGTAGTGTGACACATGGCGGGACCCGGTCCCCCCCAGACAGGCGGCGTTCAGGATCTTTGCTGGGTAATGGCCCCTGAATATCCACACCCCTGTGCCCTCCTCCCAACAGACACACAGGTGCACACTCAGTGGACTTGGCGCTGCACAGACCACCCTGTTACGGGGCTGGGCAAAATCCTGATTTGAAGGAAGGCGTACTATAGTTAAGCAGGAAATAGGTGTGGGCTGTTGGCTGTCACAGGGTTTGGGATAGAGTGAAGAAGGGTCTCTCAGACATGCTGTTTATGGCCCACTCCTCAAAGCATCAATTAAGTGCATCGGTCTCCACAGGAGGCTGACAGGTGGGTGCTGGGGTGCACTCAGGAAACACTGTCTACATGCCTGACGTTGGCTTTACGTTGGATCCGGGGACTGAAGGAACAACCCCCAAACCTGCCAGCTCCATGTGGGCACCAGGCTCTGTGGGCTCCTTTCCTCCTTCCCCTTGCTGTCCTGCAGGCAAGGAACAAGCCCAGGGGTCACCTGGGGCTGGCTTAAGAGAGCCTTGCTCAAGTGAACTGACCCCAGTTCCAAACTTCCATCCTGTGGGCTTGTGGAACTGATAAACCACCCAGGAGTGCCAGCAGGAAATAGTCCACCTTGGCTGTTCCAGGCAAGCACTAGAAAGTGGGCAATTTTCAGGAAAACGGTAATTTTTATCCAAAATTAATGAAATTTCCTGGAGTGTATCATTAAAATAGACATTATTGAAAAGTAACTCCCTTCCTTTGCTGGATCTGCAGTGTTTCAGTGGTTGCTCCTTTGGATTAGGAAAGATATTTCTCAAAAGCAGGTGTTGAGGAATAGCATTTATTGGGATCTGGGAAAATGCCAGTAGTTGCTGGGCAGACTGACTGCCTCAGCCACAGAGACAGTGTTGCGGAGTGTGGACAGCTTTGGCCAACAGCGGGGCCTCTTGTTCACCAAGTACTTTCCCTCTGTGGCCCCAGTCTCCTCATCTGAGAATCAGTGACATGAATACATGCATCTTTTCCTCATAGGGCCATGAAAGGGCTTTGTAAAGGCAGGGACCTTTGGATGGGAGGGGTGGCCATTCGTTAGGAGATAGAGAGGGTGCTGACATCTAGTTTCCTAACTTGACTGATGTATGAACAGGTGGTGACATCCTGCCAGCACCAGCAGGAGGCCATGTCTGAACACCATAGCCATACAGGAGAAAAGTGAGACATCCGACTTTCTTTTTTTAAATAAAAGCATGGAATGAAAGAAAATACAACCAATGAAAACAAATCAGTTCAACTGAAAGGCATTTGGATGGCTTCAAGGTGCCTGCTTTTCACCTGCCTGACTTACCTGACGCACTTAACCTTCTGGGCTGCAGTGTGCACACCTGCAAAATTATCCTGTGCAGGGGGGTCTAATGAATGCTGTAAAAAGCCAAGTTTGTTACTCTAGTCAGTACTGGGTTATGGCCCAGAAAATGCTCCTAAAATATTATTTAGGAGCATTTCCTTTTCAGTGTATCTGCATCCCCAGCCTCTGCTTCCACATGTAACCAAGTGTGAAATCTCAAGCAGCCCGGGCTCTGAGAGGCAGCCCCTCAGCAACGCCGTTGGGGTTGTCTCCCATGTTCTGAGCACTCTGTGCTCAAGAACAAAGCAAAAATGGACCCTTCTTTATCAAAGTGCTACAGATCCCAGAACATTAGAGCTCAGAGGACAGAATCACTAAATCTGGTCTCCTCCTACTTTTGTATACATGTAGAAACAGAGCCCAGGGGTCCTGACTGTTGGTCTGGGGCTCTTTCCATTACAGTAAACCTCGACCATCTGATGCTGTAAAAAACGGCACAAAAACCAGGTTGAAATTTGCCAAAAATGCTTCAGAATTCAAGACAGGCACTCAAATACATAGCACAAAATGTGTATCACTGCTTCTCACCCCTCTGCTATTGTTTGATGGTTCACAGAGGGAATTTATGGGTTTTCCCAGTAAAACTGCTGCCGGCTGGGAAGTTCATTCCAGGGCACCTATCAGATTCAGATAAGACTGTGGGGGAGGTTTACTCCTTGCCCTGGCCTGTGTTCTGGGTCCCAGGGATCTGGGATATATCCTGCCAGGAATCTTCCCTCTCTGTAGGCTTTGGGAGGGACCACCTATATTTAGAACAAGGCTTCTGGGTAGTAAATTATTTCCTCCATCTGTAAAATCCTGGACAGGGAGTCTTAATTTTGGTGTCCCATAATTTCACCTTTGGGCATGTGGGGAAAGACTTCTGACTATGCTGCCTGCTCATGGTCTGGAGGCTTTATAAGAACACTCACTCTTCCCATTCATTTTTTCCCAGTCACGTCTAGTAATATTATTAATTCCTTTATTTCACAAATTTGAAAGCTAGTGCTTGTTGTATGCAAGTCACTATTTAGGTACTGGGGACAGTGGGGACACCTGCCCCTGTTCCCATGGAGCTTACAGTCTAGTGGGGAAGTCAGATAATTAGCAAGACAGCAAACAGATAAGATTGTTATATGTGTAATAAGTGCTATGAAGGACATAAAGAGAGGGGTGGGGTTTGGAATAATGCAGGGAGTGCATGTGGAGTCACTTATTTATGTTTTTAGCTTCATTCTGAAATAATTTTAGACTTAGAGACTAAGTTGCAAGAACAGCACAGAGACTTCACATATATCATTCACCCAACTTTTCTAATGTTAACATCTTATATGTTGTTGTTAGATGCAGTTGAGTTGGCTCTGACTCACAGCAACCCAATGTACAACAGAACAAAACGTCGCCCAGTCCTGCGTCATCTCCACGAACACTGACATATTTGAGTCCAGTTGAAAAACATTCTGTTCTGATCCATAGGGTTTTCATTGGCTAATTTTTGTAGTAGATAGCCAGGCCTTTATTCCTAGTCTGTCTTAGTCTGGAAGCTCCACTGAAACCTGTCCACTATGAGTAACCCTGCTGGTATTTGAAATACCAGTGGCAAAACTTCCAGTATCATAGCAACACGCAAGCCACCACAGTATGACAAACTGACAGACGGGTGGTGAAACATCTTGTATAACCATAGAATAATTACCAAAACCAGGAATTGACATTGGTATAATACTATGAATGAAACTATAGACTTTTCTAGAATTTCACTAGTTTTCCCACTAATGTCTGTTTTTCTGTTCCAGGACTCAACCTGGAGTGCCACATTACATTAAATTGTCATATATCCTTAGTCTCCTCCAATCTGTGACAATTCCTCAGTTTTTCCTTGTCTTTCATGACCTTGACACTTTTGAAGAGCACTGGTCAGTTATTTTGTAGAATGTTCCTCAATTTGGGTTTGTCTGATGTCAGCTGATGTCTAACTCAAGGTTAGATTAAGTTCTAGGGAAGGGTTCTGGAGAATGCTACAATAAGTGATGTGTCTTTCTCAGTGCATGAAGTTGGGCAACATGATGTCACTATATACTATTATTGGTGATGTTAACTTTGATCCCTTGGTTAAGGTGCTGTCTTCATGGCTTCTCCACTGTAAACATACCATTTTTCCTTTTGTAAATAATAAGTTTTCCTGAGGGAGCTACTTTGAGATCATGCACATATCTTGTTTCTCCTCAAACTTTTGTCCACTAATTTTAGCGTCTATTCGTAGATCTTGCCTGCATCAATTATTACTATAGTATTTGAAATACTGATTTTCTATTTTCTTCATTCCTTCTACATTTAGTAAATGAAATTCTTTTGTAAGAGAGAACTGTTCCTTCTCCTTCAATTATTCAATTATTTTTTTAAAGCCATTAGGGATCTTGGATATTTATTTTAGCCTAAGGGTTATAATCCAATATTATTAATATTTATTTCATTGCTCAAATAGTTCCAGCTTTGGCCACTGGGAGCTCCTTCAGGTTGGCCCCTGTATTCTTTGGACATGCCACCCTGATTTTCTTTTTTCTAGCACTTCCTTGTTTTCTGATACCACAAGATGCTCCAGGATCATCTTATAATTTCCCATTCCCATCCCTGGAATCACTCACTTCTTCAAGGAGCTCGGGTTCCTTTTATTGAAGAATGTAGAATTTAGAAACTGAGGTCTGGGTACTAGATGTGCTCATTGCTACTGGGGTGTCACTGCTTCTAGGCCCTCTCAGCAGACACAGCCAGGGAATATATGTGTATACACTGACCCATACACAGCAATGATTGTGAAGATGGCACAGGATCGGACAGTGTTTCATTCTGTTAATATGTAAGGTCACTATGAGTCAGAGCCAACTCAACAGAACCTAACAACACAGTAACTCACACAAAAACACATATCTATATTTATGTCTATATCTTATCTATCTATCTAGATACGTATTTTTAAAAACAAGGGTTCATACTGATACCTCTGATTCTATCCCAGGGTTCCTTTAGCTTTAGATGTGACACTTGGAAAATCCTCTTGAGTAAGACACTAAGATCATATCTGGACATTCTCAGGCATCGCTGGCAGGAATGCAAAATGGTATAATTCCTATTGTGGAATTCAGCAATAATAATAATAGCAAAATTATAAATGCTTTGACCCAGAAATCCCACTTCTAAGAAACTGTCCCTAAGACACCCTCACAGAATATATATATATATATACACATATATATATAAATGCGTGTACGAGGCTATTCAGTGCATCACAATTTTGTAATTTTTGCAGCAAAAGACAACAGCTCAAACGTCCATCAATAGGAGACAGGTTGAATAAAGTGTTGTACATCTTCACAGGGAAGTGTATGCAGGCAGAAGGAACAGAAGCGAAGGCCCTGCAATGGGAGAGGCCTGTGTGTTCGAGAAACAAAGGAGGCTGGTGAGGCTGGAATCCAGTGGTCAGGGGGTTAAGGTGGACAAGATGAGGCTGGAGCAATAGGCAAGGCTGCTCATCTGTAAGAAACTTTCTCAGCACAGTGATTCAAAGAAGCCCCATAACCTAGGAAGACTTAATAAAGTCCACTGTTGCTGATGCTGGCAGTCTGTGACCCCGTAACATGTGTTGGAAGCTGCTTGGGCCATGGCATACCTGTAGCGTTTCCTATAACCAACTGGAACCCCTGACAGAAGCTCCATACAGACGCGCTGGCTGGCCAGGAAATGGCCCTGCAGTAAGGACAGACAAGGCCACCCTCAGCTCCACAGGCACCATATTTCCACAAGATCTTGCCTGGGGAAGCAAAGAGTTTACTTTTTAAACTGTCTTAATGTGGCTCCCAGGACAATCATGGGACACTGGACCTTCTCCTCTCATCTCTGACACAACAAGCCCCGAAGCCCATGTTTGCAGGAAAGGCCTGCTTCAGACAGGAGGACGGCTGCCATCTACACCCTGCCTGTCCGTGTCTGAGGCCCTGTGCTCACCACTCACATGCTAAACCTCCAGATGCCGAGCCCTGCGTTCATCAGCCCAACACCAACAAAGGCTTCAGCTATTTTTGTGCCCTGGACAAAATTTAGAGTCACTGAGACAACCTAAACCTGTCTTCTTTTTGACCAAAAACCAAGGCTTCAAAAGACACCTTCTTCCTCCAGTCCAGAGCAGCTGTTAAGAGAATGGAACCTTCCTGACCTTGTCTGACCCATCCTTCCTCCCCTTGCACCCTTCCCCAGCCCATTGGGCCCACAGAGGAGCCTAACTTCACTCTGCGGTCCAGGCTCTCTGTGGTCTGACCCCAGCCATGTGCCTTCTGGCTATAAACACCCCCCACCCCAGATTCTCTCCTCGAAGCTATTGTCTCCTGGGTTGTCCCCCACCCTGCCATGTCCCACACCCCACCATGTCTCCCACCATGCCATGTCCCCCCGACTATGTCCCTCACCCCGCCATGTCCCCCACCCAACATTGTCTCCCTCCCCATGTCCCCCTCCTCACCATGTACCCCACCCTGCAATGTTCCCCGTCCCCATCATGTCCCTCACCCCATCACATCTCCCACCATACCATGTCCCCCACCCCACCATGTCCCCCTCCCTGTCATATCCCCCACCCTGCCATGTCTCCCACCCCACCGTGTCCCCCTCCCCACCATGTTCCCCCACCCCACCACATTCCCCCACCCTACCACGTTCCCCCAAGCCACCATGTCCCTCTCCCCACTATGTCCCCCTCCCCACCATGTCCCCCTCCCCACCATGTTCCCCCACCCTGCCATCCCCCACTTCTGCTGAGGCTACTTTCCTCTCAGTCCAGCTTTAAGAGCCTCTTTGTCCCTCCTCTGACCCCCTTACAGAGCAGGCCTGCACCAGGGGCTTAAGTCCCTGGCTTATCTGCCCCTCTGGGCAGTGAGCTCTTACAGGGCAGGGACCAAGCATGGTGGGATGGAAACAGGAGGCTCTCAGCAATCCCCTCCCCAAGGCCCCTGCATCCCCAGGGACCCAGAAGGGATGCCGGATCCATTCTTCCCAAGGGCTCCTGGTCCCCCAGATGGTGACTCAACATCTAGCAACCAATGTCCCTGAGTTCGCATCTCTGCTGGTCTGAGGTGGCTTCTGTGTCCCTCACAACGTGTCTCCATCAGAAGCTTCTCTGTGGACTTGCCTCCCTTCACGGCCCAGCCCCTGAGGGTGGAGGGCAGGCTCCCCTAGGCCTGGGAGGCAGATGGGCTGGGCCTGTCTAGCTGGTCCTGCCAGTAACAAAGGCTGAGGGTGGGGGCACTTCAGACCCAAAACAAGACCCAGTCTCCACAGCCTCTGCAGGTCCACAGAGCAGCAGCAGAATTTACTACCTGTCGATTCTGCGTCCTGAAAGGGTTTCTCCCACCCAGAAATCTCAGCACTGCCGAGAAGAGGACCAGGCTCCATTTCTGAGGAAATTTTAGTTGGTTTTCATTACCGACTTTTGTCAAGAGCTGATTCCATAAATAGCTCTGCACTCATAATTACTGGTCCAGGCCTCAGACGACTTCAGATCCCAAATTAAAAGGGAACACCCGCACATTTGGCCACATCAAGCCCACCAAGGCCAAAAATATATTCACGGAGATGTGAGCAAGAAAGAAGCTATTTCTCCAGCTGAAACCTGGGGCAAGAACGGAACTGTGGGAGTTTTCCAGAAAGACATGGTCACGGTGATGTGCCCCCTCACCCCTGTGGGGAAAGGGTTCCCATGAGGAGGATGGGCTGGGTGTACCTCCTGGCCTGTTCCTTACCCCTGGAGGAGCCTCCACCAGGGTCAGGGGGTGGGCACATTCCTTGGTCAGAGCTGTGAAGGTCTTCAAGGCAACCCTGCAGAGATGGGGAAACTGAGGCCCAGAAAGGGCAGAGACCTGCAGGGGACACCAGTCAGGTTAGGGGTCCTTGTGTAGACTTTCAGATTTGAAGCCAATGCAAAACGAGTGACCTTTGAGTTCCTCTGGGTGGTAACATTGGGCTGGAGGGTCACCTGATGACAAGGTTCTTCTGTCAACAGGTGCCCTGCAAATGCCCTGCTGAAGTCACCTTCCTCCAGGTGGGGCCTGCGGGGACTTGGGGCCCTGGGGAGATGCTGCAACTGTTTTCACCTTCCAGCAAGGACAGTGAGGGCTGGCCCTGCTTCTGTCCCACCTGACCAGGCCCAGGCCCCTTCACGTGGCTCTCAGTGCTCCCCTGCCTCCTGCCACATTGCTCTTTCCTTCAATTTCACCAGTCTGCCCTGAGCACCTGCCACACAGGGGCTAGGGTGCTTGGTGGGGTGAGGGCTGCCAAGAACAGTCAGATTTGGTCCCTGTTCTCAGGTTGCTCAGAGAGTAGGAGAAAGAGGGGCCTAAACACGCACCTGCATCAGACAAGGCAGAAAGGGACTAGAATCCTAGAAGGAAGGATGGAGCTTCCATCATGGAGGGACCCTGTCTCTTTAGAGTGGTGGGGGTGAAAACAGTTAGATTTATGGATCTCCCCCTTCTTTTTTTAAGAAAGGTGGAGTTTTCATAAACAGAAACGAGAGCAAGTGCATCCTATGCAGAGAACAAAACTGCAAAGGCACAGAAGTAGGATGTAATATATCAGCTCCCACTTGTGAAATTTCTACCATGTGTAGGTGCCCAGCTTGCCAGTTGCACACGTCACTTCTCTTAGTCCTTGTCATGGATTGAATTGTGTCCCCCAAAAATATATGTCAACTTGGTTAGGCCATAATTCCCAGAACTGTGTGGTTGTCCTTCATTTTGTGATTGATATATAATTTTCCTATATGTTGTAAATCCTAATCTCTGCCTGTGGTTAATGAGGCAAGATTGGATTATGTTGAAGAGGATTAGGGTAGAATGCAACACTCTTGCTCAGGTTGCCTCCCTGATCCAATGTAAGGGGAGTTTCCCTGGGGTATAGACTGAACCACCTTTTATCTTACAAGAGATAAAAGCAGAGGGAAGTGAGCAGGGAGTGGGGGACCTCATATGACCAATAAAGCAGTGCCGGGAGCAGAGTGTGTCCTTTGGACCCAGGGTTCCTGCACGAAGAAGCTCCTAGACTAACGGAAGATTGATGACAACGACCTTCTTCCAGAGCCGCAGAGAGAAAGCCTTCCTCTGAAGCTGATGCCCTGGTTTGGACTTGTAGCTGACCGGACTGTGAGAAAATAAATTTCTTTTTGTTAAAGCCATCCACTTGTGGTATTTCTGTTACAGCAACACGAGATGACTAAGACAGTCCTACACAACCTTGTGAGGTAGACTTCATTCATCCTGTCTTAAAGGTGAGGAAAATGAAGTTCAGAGAGTTTTAAGCAACCTGCCCAATGTCTCACAGTTTCCAGGTGGCACACCCAAGATTAAAATCCTGGCTTAATTTATCCACAGAAGGATGTATACAGAATGTTCATAGCAGCTTTATGCATAATAACCAAAAACTGGAAATAGCCCAAATGCTCATTGTCTTAGTCATCTAGTGCTGCTACAACAGAAATACCACAAGTGGATGGTTTTAATGAAGAGAAACTTATTTTCTTACAGTAAAGTAGGCTAAAAGTCCAAATTCAAGGTGTCAGCTCCAGGGGAAGGCTTTCTCTCACTCGGCCTTCTCATCAGTGTTCCCCCAGACTAGGAGCTTCTCGGCGCAGGGACCCTGGTCCAAAGGACGCGCTCTGCTCCCAGCACTGCTTTCTTGATGGTATGAGGTCCCCCTGTTTCACTGCTCACTTCTGTCTTTTATATCTCAAGAGATTGCCTCAGGACACAATCCAGTCTTGTAGATTAGGTCCTGCCTTACTAACACAACTGCCACCCATCCTCCCTCATTAACATCATAGAGGTAGGTTTACAACATACAGGAAAATCACACAGTACCAGGAATCATGGCCAAATTGATACACACATTTTTTGGGGGAGATAATTCAAACCATGACACCCATTAAGGAGAGAATAAATTGTGGTATATTCATGCAATGGAATACAACTCAATGGTAATAAAAAGAACGATTACTACAACAATAAATGGATGAATCTCCAAAACATTATGTTGAGTGAAAGAAACTAGACACAAAAGAGTATACGCTATACAATTCCATTTAAATAACGTTCAAATAGGCCAAAGGAATCAACGGTGAGAGATCAGAAAGCGGTTGCCTGGGGAAGGAGGGGGAAAGGGATTGACTGGTAAGAGTAGGATTCCCAGGGGGCACATATGTCATATATTTCTGTATGGTCTAAATTTGGTATAATCATGTATTGTTTCTGCAAATTCCAGAATAATAAAAATACTTCAAAAAGGATTCTCGGTTTATGACATACTTTTACATTCAGTCCAATTTTCTAGCACTTTACTGCATCTAACGATGTGCCTGGCCCTAGGCTGGGTGGAGAGGCAACTGCTGTGCAGGGCAAGAGCACAGGATGCGGAAGTGCAGAGACTACATACTATGTGACCTTGGGAAAAATCACTTAATTTCTCCGAGCCTCACTCTCCTCTTTTAAAAATGAAGTTGTGACAGTACCTGTGAGATGCAAATGAAGGAACAGACATGGAGGTTCTGGGCATGTGGTCATCACTGGGCATCATCTCATACAATTTCTGAACAGCTCCATAGGGTGGCTACCATATTATTCCCATTTTACTAGGAGATAACTGAGGCTTCTAGAGGTGGACTAGAAAGCCCACGATCACTCTGGGAGTAGGTAGGAGAAGTCAGGATGCATATTGTGTCTGTCTGAGTCCTAGGTCAGAAACCCCTGACCCAGGCCTATCTGCCCTCCCGTTGTTCGGCCCCTTCTGGTTTCCAGATTAGGGGTGTCACTATCTAGCACAACCTAACAAGTTATAATAAGCTTTATGGTTTATGTATTTATCATTTGTCTTGCCCACCTGAAGGTCAGCTCCATGAAGGCAGGAGCTTTGTTTAGTTCACTGCTATATCCCCAGCAACTAGAACTATGACTGGCACATAGTAGGTATTCCCTGTTTGTTGAATGAAAAAAAAAAATTAAAGAATTTCCTAGTAATCAATGAAACTGACCCTGGGGCTCTAGAGGTAAAGCATCACTTCTTTAAGGTTCAGTTTATATGGGCAGAGAAGACCCTAGCCAGGTCCCTAACTCCCATTCAGCCCTGCTTCTCCCAAATCCAACAACCTCAATTCAAAAGCTCATCAACTACGCTGTCCTTGGCCACCCAAGATCACAGGGACAAACTAGCCTGGTTCAGGGAAGGGTCAGAAAAAAAGTAAAGATGGCTCCATTCTGTTCCTGGCTAGACTTCTGCCTGCTACTGCTGTCAGCACCTCAGTTTCTCAATCTGGAACATGGGCAACTGACACTTGGCTGACACAGGATGGAAAAGGGTTCAGAAGGACAATCAAAGTTGGTCTTTCATGCCTACTCCCTCTGCCCTGGGTGGTCCAGCCAGTCAAACTTGAGCTCTGACAGAAAGGATGTGGTGTTGGTGAGAACCACAGGGTCAGGGCTGGGAGGTACCTCGTTTTTCTGACACTGTCATTGTAGACTAGACTAGAAAGCAGAGGCCCAAGGAAGAAAAGGACTTGGCTAAGGACATGTAGGAAAATGGTGGCAGACCCAGGTGTTACAAGAACCTGGTTCCTGCCTCCCAGTTCAGGGCCCTCCTCTCCATGAGCACAGGTAAGGCCAGGGACAGGCTGCATCTATGTCCTGACCAAAGGAGCCAAGAGTCTACAAGGCTGAGATCGACTGACAGACAAGCCAGGCAGCGCTGCCCGCTCTGACTGCAGCCCGCCTCCCAACTCAGTCCCTGGAAAAACTACGACATAGTCTCCCTAAAGCATCTGCTCAGACACAGATGGCCTGCCCCATAGTGGAAAGCCTGTGAGGAGCTTCAGGGCCTCCGGGCCCTAAAGGCTGGCATCAGTGGTCAGCGGACTGGCCAGCACCAGGCAGAGCTTCTCAGGAGCCAGAGAGGCCAACAGGAGAGGTGAAGCTGCGGGCCACAGGTGTGGAAGCCTGGATGTGGGCGCTGATGCCACAGGCGCTGATGCTGCAGTGACTCTGCTATTAGGCTCCATGGTGGTTCTCAGGCCACGGACCTTCAGGACCCTGGGGCCTGGCCCTCTAAACACGGAAAATTTCCTGGTATGTGTCTAATCCCTCACACACCCCCTAGATAGCTACCAGTTAAACTACTCTAACTCAAAGAGTTCTACTAGTGCGATTAGTACTTCAGAATAAAGAAGGCCCTCTGACAGCTGGCCGTGCCTGCCCACAGGCTGGGCTTCCACTGAACAAAGATCTGTTGTTAATCTCACAGCGTCGGAGGCATCGGATCTTAATGAGACACACAGAGATAGCGTGGGAAGACCTAGGATTTGGAATCCACAGCCCTGGATGATGCCCTGGATGTGCTGGGTGGCCCTGGGCAGGCCATTTAACCTCTGGGCCTCATCTCCTCACCCAGGAAATGGGGCTGGCAAATCAGTTTCACATGTTGTTACATGCATTGATGAGGAATTATAAGACTGTGAAAGCTCAAATGCTAGTTTTTATTCTAAAAATAGGTACAAACACCTTTTGGTTAGCTTTTAAAATCTGTTTCTGGGTTTCACAAGTGTACAAAACACGTGGGCAGGTTCCCATCACATCCACACCAAGGATGTGACAGTAGCTGGGAGGGATGAGGTCAGCAGCAACCAGATCTACCCCTCTATCAACCAATCACACAACAACCCTGAGGCATGAATCTCTAGGAGCCCTGTTTTACAAGGAGGGACCGCATGCTCAGAGGCAAGGGATTTGCCTAAGACCACACAGCAGAAGCAGGAGAGGAACCAGGTCTGCCTAGGCTCAGGCCCAGCTCAATTCACAGCAACAGTTTCCACCAGGACTGGATGCACTCAACCCGGGGAGGCTAGGGGGAAGCAGGAAGCGAGCTGGGAGATAACTCATTCTGACAGATGGCTCCCCAGAGGCATTCTTGGGGCCACTCCATCCTCAGCTCTTCTTGATCCTGATCCTTGGTTTAGCCTGTCCTGAGGACAGAACTCCCGCCTTGGTTCCACATATGGTCTCCTCTCCCATCTGCCCTGAGTCCCCAGCCCTGCCAGCAGGGCTCTAAGTTTGTACTGGGAAGGCAGCATCCAGAGCCCACCAGCTGGGGTCCTGTGCCTGGCACTGGGCTCTCAGCACTGATTTAATGGCTGCATCTCACCATGGCAGTCCACCTTGGGTCCTCCTTGAGTCTCCCCTCCTCCTACACTACAAGCGGAAGCAAATGGCTGAGGACCCCACAAAGCCTGCTGCTACTCTGCAGCATGTTCCTCTGCCCAAACTACTCTGAAAGCTTTCTCCTGCAGTGTGATGAATTACTCAGAATGGCCTTTATCGCCCAGGTCTTATAACTCCTACCCAGGTGTTAGGGTGGGGCTGTGCAAATAAGATAACTGTGGCCCACCAAGGGGATTGGTCAGTTTTGCCTTAAAACAGAGCCAATCCCAGAACAGAGAGAAGGAGCCCACCACCACCAAGGAAGGAGAGACTAGCAGTTGAGACCCAGCAGCAGGGACCTGGCAGCAGGAGACAGCGCAGTGGCCCGGCCCACAGAGAGAGGAAGCTGAGTGCCTTTGGGCACAGACTGAGGGCTAGGGAGAGGCATGCCTGTGAGCACAGCTGGGGAGAGGCTATCCTGATGGAAGAACTGTATTTTGAGTGTTCCTGAGCGTGAACCGTAACTGTCAATTCCCTAATAAACCCTATAACTGTTAAGTACGGTCTGTGAGTTCTGTGTGGCCATTGCAATGAATTACTGAATCCAGTAGAGTGCTGTGGGAGGGATGGTTGGTGTCAGAATTAGTAAATGGCGGAGAGAGGAGGCATGTCTGACCCCACCTCATAGGAATCATCCTTGGACTGTTGATCTTGATTCTTCTTCCCCCTCCTAAAGTTGGAGAAGGTTAGACTCTGCCCCCATGTCCCTTTTTTTTTTTTAACACGCCCTGAAAAGTCTGCCCTCTTGACAACAGAATTTTTACCTCCTTGAGCACTGGATGTAGAGCCAGACAACCTGGGCCAAGTCCTGGGTCGGGGGCGTAGAGGCTTTACTACCCCAGGTGTGACACTGCCTATCTGAGCCTCATTGTTCTCATCGGGGAGATGGGGGTAAATATCATGGCTTATTAACAGGGTTGCTGGATTTAACAGTGATGCTGTAGGGGAGGCTGGCGGTTATGGCAAGGGGCCTCTCCCTGCTCTCGACTCCCCGGCTCTCCATTTCTCTGGCTGAGCTATAGTTGTTGGGTTGGCAGACCCAACCTGGTCTCTACCCTAGTCCCAACCTGTGCTGGTCACTAGCCACAGACAGGAGGCAAGGTGGATGAGGGATCTAATTCAAGGCAAGTACACATCACCATAGATTAAAGTGAGCTTAGTGATGCAAAAATACATCTTTGAGACCTTTAAGAGTAAATAGTTCCACAGTTTGGAGTAAAATTTCTGCAGAGAGGAGAAGCTAGACTTGCCTGGGAGAACAAAGGGGGTCCAGGCAGCAAACTGGGTCATTCCACAGGCCTGGACACTCACTCCATGGCAGGCCATGTCCCAGGTACTGGGGCCCAGGGTGACAAGACCACAGTCCCTGCCCACAGAGCTGAGTCTACCCCTCACCCACCCTGATAGCCCCTACCTGCCTCTTTGTGGTTCTGGCACAGGGGAAGAGCCCACGGGGGACCCAGGACATCTGGGTCCTCACCACTCTGATGTGACTAGTGGTTTCAGGCTGAACTTTGTCCCTGTCTTCAGTACTGCCCTTATCACAGTGAAAGCATCACAGCCTGTTTACTCATCTGTCTCCCCGGGGCCAGACTGTCTTCCTGGCACTGCCCAGGTCCGCCTGGACATGACATGAGCCTTACTCTTGGGTGTGCTGGCATGGTGAATGCACGGCCCCTGGGAGTTCACTGTCCCCCTCTGCACGTGCCCATTCACAGCTTAGACCTTGCTTCCTGACCGGGCACTTCACACTCCCCTGTGTGTTCCATGTCCACAGACTAGTGGCTCTTTGCGCACCCGATACCCACTCCTGGCTCACAGCCAGGCGGCTGACCCTGCTCGAGGTTGTGCACAGTCGCCCCTGCAGCCCACCGTCACATTCGGTCCCCACTCCACTCACCCCAGGGGGCACCGTGAGGGGCACGGGGACACGCGGAGTTCGCATGGTCACTGCAGGGGCCTTGACACCCACCCCCGGCGGCCCACACTCACCCATGTTGACGAAGCTCATGACCAGGTCGGCGCGGCTGAGGCCCCGCTCCGGGCGCCCGCCGTGGTCGTCGTCGTCGCTGGCCATGGCGTGGTAGAGGTCCAGCATGAAGAGCGGCGCGGAGGCGGGCAGCCGGGCGGCGGCGGGCGGCGCGCGGGGCCCGGGACGCCGGGGCAGCCCGAGCACCGCCAGGATCTCGCGCTGCACGTCGCGCCGCTCGCGCGCGCCCAGGCGACGCTGCGGGCAGCCGGGCGGGGGGCGCGGGCTGGGGCCGCAGCTGCTCAGCGCGCACAGTGCCAGGCCCAAGAGCCAGAGTGCGCCGGGACGCGCGGCCATGGCGCCGGGCCAGGCTCACTGGGCGCGCATCCGCTCACGGCCAGGCAGGGGCCGGAGGGCGCCCCCACCGGGAGCGGCGGGCCGGGCTCGGCGGCCGGCTGGTCGCGCAGGCGTCACCTGGGGCCGAAGTGAACCTCCCTGAGCGCCTCCCCGCGCGGAACTTGTCCCAGCTCCCGGCCGTGTGGACGCGGCGCCACCTCTGAGGGGTTACCTCAGTGATCGGGGTCTGTAGGCTAACCTGTCTGTCCCCACTGTGGCAGCCGATCTGGCTGCTGCCGAGGCCCAGCTCAGCGGGCAGGATGGCGGGCCGAGCTCCCGCGCGGCGCTCCGGCGGAGGTGAGCCCACGAGCCACTGCCTCAGCCCGGCTGCCGTCTGTGGCGTCTGTGCCCTTCGGTCCAGCGCGGGCCCGTGAGGTCCCGCCCCCTCCCCAGGCAGGACCAATAGGGGCAAGGGGGCGGGGCGAATCTCTCGGAACCGAAGCTCGGGGATTCCCTAGACTTGCCGCTTGGGCGCCGCTGGGGGACCTCAGTTCCAGGAGCCTAGCGTAGCTACGCCTTCTGGAGAAAGCAGCTAGCTGGCGCCGCCGCGGAGATGGCCTTGGGCGCCCTCCTCCGGCCCGGGATTCCGACTTTCGGTGGGGCCAGCGGGCGACCCGGCGGCCCCGCCTTGTTCGCGGGCTGTTGTCTCAGGTCCCGAAAAGTGGCCTCAGTCGGGTCTGGAGGAGAGCCTCCCAACCAGCGCAACGCCTACCCCCCGCGGCTCCCTGGCGTGCGCTGCCTCGGGCTTCTCCCTCCGACTCCTCTCAGCGCCTGCCGGCGCGCCCACCCCCTGGCTCCCGCGAGCTTCGGCCGCGCTGCCCCATGACGCGGTCACTACCAGTGCTCGCCGTGCGTCCCGCGGACTGCAGCGATAGTCCAGCGCCCGCTGCAGACGCGCACCCGCTTCCTGCCTGCGGCCGGGCCGAGGAACTCTGTGCACCTTAATTGCCATGGCGCCCAGCGGCTGTCAAGGGAAGGCTCCTCACGGAAACTCCTCGACTGAACTGACTCAGCCCCCTTCTGCAGACCCGGCTCTTCTCTGAGCGGTCTCCCACTTCCTCTACAGGTAGTTCCCCATTTACAACGTATTCGAGTTACCGCGAACCGCACTTAGACGACCGTCTGTTTTGTTTCTGGTACATCTTATTAGTAATATGTATGTATTAAAATTTATATGTAATGTTTCCAACCCCCAAAGAAATAAAGATCGGATTTATAAAGATATTAATAATGAAAACTTAAAAAAAGTGATTTAGAGTCGTCTGAACGGAACCCTGTGGTAAGTCAGGGACTAGCTGTATTTATTAATGGCTGGTGGCATAGTGGTTAAGCGCTACGGCTGCTAACCAGAAGGCTGGCAGTTCAAATCCACCAGGTGCTCCTTGGAAACCCTATGGGGCAGTTCTGCTGAGTCCTATAGGGTCGCTATGAGTCGGAACCCACTCGACGGCAACGGGTATGGTTTTCTTTGGTAAGGCGCTAAATTGGGAGGAAGTGACACCTAGGCTGGGCTCTGAGGGCTGGAAGGAATTCGCCTGCAATAGAGAGGCTTATAAAGGTCGGTGGGAGGGGAGTGTTCCAGGCAGAAGGAACAGTAGTTTGTGTAAAGGCCCTGCGATAATAACGGCGGCTTACAATTAGCACTTAACATGTGCCAGGCACCTCGGGAGCGCTTGACGTGTACCAATTCTTTAATGATCGCACACTCTCATAAGGTAGAAACCATTTAACCGCTCTCTTTTTAACTGATAGAAAATTCACTTCCCTAAGTTCACACAAATGGTGGAGCAGGGCTGGGGCAGGTGGTGGTGAAGGTTAGCTGTTCAGTGCAGTTGGAGCCTGGAGAGCTGAGTTAGAGGGGCAAATGGTGAGGGGGAGAGGCTGGAGAGGGCATCGAGGAACGGACCACAAAGGGACTGAAGGAAGGTCAGATGAGGGCTCGGGGCACCTAAACGATTGTGGTGCCTCTCTCCCCATGTGGATTCAAGGTTAAGCCTGCAAATAAGTGTAAGAAGTCCAACAAAATTCCAATTTTCCCATGATCACTTCGAAGTATTTTTTAAATATCAAGTAGAAAATTTTAAATCTAAGCAATCATTTCGGGACCTTACTGCTAACTGAAAGGTCAGGGGTTCGAAGCCACTGGTGGCTCCAGGGAAGAAAGATGTGGCAGTCCACTTCCATAGAGATCTACAGCCTCAGAAACCCTATGGGGTTGCTACGAGTCAGAATGGACTTGATGGCAGTGGGTTTTTAGGCACAACAGGTAATGTCCATACTGCTTATAAGCCCCCTTAAGAATATGTAACTTTAAGGATAATGCTGATTAGCCATTGAAAATGCCCAAGTAAGATCAGAGTTTGGATGCAGAGGGGAATATGGATTGGAGGGTGAGACTAAAATGAGGGCTTGGCAGTTGGAGGCTGTAGCAGTAACAATGGGAGGGGGTAGGAGGGCCAGTGGCCATGGCAACAGGGTGGAAGGCAGAGGGCAAGAGTCAAGGGTGTGTCTCCATGTCAGGCCTGGTCAGGGTCTCTGAATTGTCTGCCCACTCCTGCCCTTCTCTGCACCAAGGACATCCCCCTGTATCCACCTTTGAGCCTGCATCCCATTGCTGAGGGCCCGGAGCTCGCCAGTGACTCTCAGGTTGCTTATTGTGCAATGCTGGGCTCCCAGCTAGACTGCAAGCAGCCCAGTGCTGGGTCTGAATTCTTATAATTACAAAAATCACTTATCTCGGTTTAGAATGAGTGGAAATCTATGTTCTTTAAACAACAGGCCTCACACTCCCATAAACCAAACAGTGGTTTTGGCTATTCCAAATGGTCTCGGCATCACAATTCAATTCAGCAACAACTATGGGCTGCTGTGCCCTGAGCCAGAGATGAAGCAGATGAGGTCCCTGCCCTGAGTTGCTCCCCATCTAACGGGATGACAGCTGGGCAGTCATTTCAAAAGGCAGAATTAAAACTGTGCTCTGACAGAGGGGCTAGCAAAGTACCTGAAGAACCGGGAAGTGAAGGCGGCAACAGAATTCTAGAATGCCAGAACTGGAAGGGAACTGAGGTGGGGAAGGCTTCTTGGAGTGTCAAGGGTTTCCCCAGCCACCTCGCAACTCTGTGTCCTTGGGAATGTTACTTAACCTCTTTCTGCTCAGTTTCTCATCTATAAAATGAGGCTCACAATAGGACTGAGATGAGTATTAAATGAGAATATATAGAGAGCACTTAGCACGCAATGAATGTTGGCAATGGCCATTATTACATCAAAACCCTTGTTGTTGTTCGCCATTGATTCGATTCCTATTCATAGTCACCCTGTAGGACAGAGTAAACCTGCCCTGTAGGGTTTCCTAGGCTGTAATCTTTACAGGAGCATATTGCCAGGTCTTTTCTTCCAGAGGGGTTGGTGCTTTTGGTTAGCAGCTGTGCATTAACCATTGCACCACCAGGGCTCCTTTTCAAAGTCCTAGGAACTCAGATTCATCCTATACACTAGCGGAGGTTTTGCAATTGAGCATTTGAAATCACAGAACTGTAATTGTATCTTAACCCGTTTTCTGGCTAGACCATAAGATCCTTGTGGGCATTCCTGCATTTCCCATACCGTTTTGCACACAGGTGTCTGTTGAATGTATATGAACTTTCTGCAGGTCCCACCACTAGCTGACCTTTGTCACAAAGATTGAGGGACAACCTGAATTACCTGGTGTTATGGACTGAATTGTGTCGCCAAAAAGTTATGTAAATATGACCCTGTTTGGAAATAGTTTTCTTTTTGTTATGTTCATGAGGTCATTAGGATGGGTACTAATCCTAATCCCTTCTGAGTGTTTTATAAAAAGAGGACTGACACAGACACATGCAGGGGGAGATGCCATGTGACAAAGCAGATGCATCTATAAGCAGCAAAGAAACACGAAGGATTGCAGCAGCCAGCAGAAACTAGGAGAGGCCCACAGGAGAACTGACATGGCTGGGACCTGATTTGGACTTTTAGGTTCTAGAACTGGGAGAAATTAAAATTGTTTTTTAAAGCCACTCACTTGTGGTATTTTTGTTATGGCAGCTATAGGAAATTAAGACACTTGATAAGAAAAAAAGTGAGTATAGTTTAGACTCTGAAAGGGTGGTGATTGAGCTGGTCTCAACAGGCTTCTGCTGCCAGGAGGCCTAATGGGGAGAGCACGTTTGGGTGAACACTATCCTACAAAGTTCTGGCAGCTTAATAAAGTTACCTAATTTTTCCTTCAAAATCCATCAGGCTGCAAATTCTTTGTAATCTGGATATTTGGCTTCAAATAGCTTTGGCAAACATGCATTGATCTTAACAAATACCCACAGGATTATGATCTAATGATTGGAACACAGGCGGCCTGGACTAGAATCCACATTACCTCTCAAGCTCTCTGGCACATTTCCTCATCTGTAAAATAAGAGTAATTCCTACCTCGTATAGTTGTTGTTAGAATTAATTTATATTTGCCTGCTGTAACTGTTACAAGGAGTCCCTAGGTGGTGGAAATGGTTAACATGCTTGGCTGCTAACCAAAATTTGGAAGTTCGAATCCACCTAGAGGTGCCTTGGAAGAAAGGCCTGGCAATGTACTTCTGAAAAACCAGCTCTTAAAAACACTAACCACAATCCTGTTCTGACACATAAGGGGTTGCCATGAGTTGGAATTGCCATGAGGGCAACTGGACTGGAATTGTCAACCGAGTTATGGGTTGGAGAAAACAGAAGGGCCAGACTTGAAAAGGGAGTCAAGAATTGGATTCAAGGTCCACTTCTGCTACTTATTCTGTGACAGCAGGCAAAGCACTTCCCCATCCCCGTTTCTCCATCTGTAAAACAGAGGAGTTAGATTTGATGAGCAGTTTTGCTTCAACATTTCCACCTCTGAAATTCTGTTCTGGCATTAACCAGAAATTTCAGTGTACCATTGGAAACTGGCTCTTTTCTCTCAAACTCCAGGATCCTTATGTTTTTTAATACAGTAATCTTCTTACACACTGGTATTTGCTTAATCATATAAGGGGGGCAGATACCCTACAGATTTAACAATACTGATTGTTTCTTTGTTGCTTTGTTAAACAAAATTAACAAGAAAATAAATTCTTAATGAGATCTATAATTTATCCATCAAGATATTTGATATGAATAATGCACTTGAGAATCTACAACACAATTATACCCCAGAGTAACATGTAATATATAAGGTGATGATTGAGAAGAAATCAAGAAATACAAAACATTTGTTACTGCAAGCAATTTTAATACAAAAGTGTCTTGTTTTTAAACAGTTCATTGGTAGAGCTTCAGTTTCTGCCTCAATTAAAACCAATTGAGATAATCACACAGCAACGTGGTCGGAGCTGAAGAGGAACAGCAGCTAAAAAACAGGAGCCCCAGACAGCCCCTCTTCATGGTCACTTGGTCAGTTGACTTTATTACGCACAAAAGACGGAAGCAAACGCGACTTGTTGACAAGTGTGCTGGTGAACTCCTTTACAGGACAAGCAAGTGTTCGTCTTACGTCCACATTTTCAGAATAAGCTTGTGGGATTCATTCCTCCGCTTGTGGGAAGTTGATCGACCATTTAAATAAATAGCAAAAAATGCAGGTGAACAAATCTGTAATTCACACCACCACCAAGGAGTCTTCCCTTGCCAAGGGCCTGGGTCCCAGAGAGCACAGGAGCTATTGGTGGATAGGCTGGATAGGAAGTTACAAACTAGGACTCTTAAAAACCCCAATGTTCTGACATTTTCTGAACAGTTACATTTACCCCTGAATTCTAGCAGCTATTTGTCCTTTAAACACCCAGTACTGAGACAGTATTCAAAGACAGTATTGCAATGAACTCCTTTTGCTGTATTATGTGCAAATGTTAACCTAGATGAGGTTCCCTCTCTTCAGCTAAAATCACACAACATTAAAAACAATGGAAAAAGCAGTTATAAGTGCCCTCCCCTCAGTTCTTGCTAATTGAGGTGTCTGTGATTTACAAAAAAAGAGTTCCTTAAACACTGCAGGATTATTTTTTTTAATATAATTTATCTTGCTGAGATAGCAAGTGAAGTTTATAAAGAAGATGCATTTAGGAATAATCCTAAAAGATAAAGCAGGTTAACAACCTGCGCCGCGCAGAGACCCTATTTAGAGGCTTTTTTTTAAATACACATTTGCATCTTGACCTTTTCATGTGTTTTTCTCAAATATTTCATTTCTGGGCCCCATCCATTACAGGGTTACCAGGAGGAAAATTTTATCTACATAAATATTCACATGAAAATAGTAACTTACAAAAAGAAAAAAAAAATAAGGCAGCTTCATAACACAATTATTCTTTTACATTTTGAACAATATAACTTCTCCCATTCAGAATAAATATACACCCGATGTGTAGAGCAGGATTCAAAGTGGACAGAGGCTTCAGGGGTGCTTGTACAGTGTTACCGCTTGGGACCCGGAGTCCTGGGGGAGGCAGTGGTGGTCTTCTTAGACATGGTTGGGATTTTGGAAGGCTTGTTTAGCCCTCTTCTGGAGTTGCCCTGGCCACCTGCAGTGCTACTTTCTGAAGTGTCAGAACAAGCAGACTGCGTCTCTAAAAGGTCAAAGTCAGAGGCATCGCTTCCTCGCCGGCTGCTGGCTCGACTCCCAGCTCGACTCCCAGCCCGACTCCCGGGGCGACTGGCTGACTTTTTAGGGTCTGAAATTCAAGAACAAAGCAGCAGACTTAATAGAGACAGGATGGGGTGGAAGACCAGAGGCCAAGGTTCTGATCCTATTAACCTGATATGCTGTGTGACCTTGGACTGTGGTTTCCTCATCTACACAGTGGTTGCTTTGTGTCTTTTTGATTTGTGTCTTTTTGATTCTACTGGAGCCCTTTTCTGGCTTTATGGTTCTGAGTTCCTGTTGAGAAGCCTGACTCCTAAGGATTAAAGATACGCTTCTATCAGCAGCGCCGCTAGCTTATATGCCCCAAAATGGATTCAAGCAGGGCTGCTGAATTGTTTCAGCACGGATGAGAGTGGTACTAGCGGGGTAATGTATGGGCTGACTCAGAACACGGGTAAAATGACGGGAACCAGAGCCAGGGAATGAAGCTACGTTCCTAGGTTCCCATGATGAACATCAGCAGGTAAACAGAAGCGATCTTCCCCTGACTTTCTCAGCTCGCCAGAGGAGTAGTAAATATGGGGGTGTTGCTGGAGGAATTACTAGCCACCTTCCAGGAGGCCTTTTCTTCCCTTCACATTCTCTCAAATATGATAATTTTGATCAAGGACAGGTGGTCTAGCTGTGGATGTGGAAGAATATGCTCTCAGATGGCAAGGTTAGAGCTTGTTGTAGGGACAGGAGGAAGGGTAAAGGCCACCAGATTATCTGCAGGTATCTATTTCTGGGTATCATGTCTAAGTGTTAGTCTCATTACTTGCTCCTTGGGGAGTAGTGAAGTATCTCTGATAGGCTGCTGTTTCTGAGTTCCTAGTCTGGCCACTGCCTCTCACCCCAACCCTGAATACATAGGTACTGGGCAGGTACTTACCTGCTCGATTAGTTTTGGCACCTGTGGAAGCCGGGGAAGAACTATTACTGGTATCACCAGCAAGGGATGTTCGACTAGAATGAAAAGCTGGTGTTGGCCGTTTCAACTTGCTGCCTGATGATGGAATAACCTTAAAAAAAGAAAAAAAGTTCGTATTTACTTGCAAAATCTTTGATAGAAATTCAATTTTAAAAGATGTACTTAAGCAAAGATGTACTTAAGCCACTTTATATGTCTGACAGATTAAAAAGCAAATTAAAAGTCCAGGAAAACAATTATTTAATTTGAAAGTGTTCTAGTTCATGTATTTTGATTATTTCCAAAATAAGGATTTTCTATTCCAATTTAAAAATTCAAAATGTCTTCCAATACTGTTTATCTTGTTGATAAAATTTCTACTAGAAATGGAAAAAAGTCCTCAAACTGTAAGATTACAATAGTTACAATAAACAGAAATATGGTACTGAGTAAATTTTAAAAACCCAAATAATGCCATGTACCAAAGTTTTGGGGCTTGAAACCTTGGGGTTGGTCCCAAATATTTAATATGGACATCTCCATCACTAAGTAAGTAGGTGTAGTAACTTCAGTCAAGATCTTTCAGCTCTGTTTCCTCGATGGACAAATTCAGATAAAATTACTTGTGGATCAAATAAGTAATTATGAGAAGTACGTGATGGGGGCTTTGGTTTTGGGAACAAGGCTCTGAATGTGGAGCCAGAAGACCTGGGGTTGAGTCTAGGCTTCTGTGACTTATCTAAATTAACACCTGGGTCT
The DNA here is from genome assembly GCA_030035585.1 of Dugong dugon. NCBI lineage: Eukaryota > Metazoa > Chordata > Mammalia > Sirenia > Dugongidae > Dugong > Dugong dugon. The sequence goes on along the minus strand of CM057462.1, from coordinate 64,497,771 downwards.
TTACTTCTCCCCCAGGATATGGGTTAAGTCCTGCCTCTCCAAGCTCATCTCCTACCACACTTCCTCTTGCCCACACCATCCCAGCCACACTGGCATCCTTGCTGTTCCTCCTACAGCCAAGGGAGGTTCCCTCCTCTGGCCTCCTCTTGCTGCTCCCCCTGCCGAGGCCTCTCTCCCCTGTATCTGTGTGGCTCACCCCCTCATTTCCTTTGGGTGGCTCTGCTGATGAGCCACAGAGGTCTTGCCTCATGACCAAATCTAAAATAACACCATGTCTAACTTTCTATTCTCTTCCCATTGCACTTATCACCACCTACCGTACAATATTCCTGTTTGTTGTCTGTCTCTCTTGCATTAAAGCTGGGACTTTGTTTTGCTCACTAACACATCCTCAGCACCTAGAACAGTGTCTGGCACAGAAGAGGAGTGCAATAATAACTTGTTGAACGAATAAATGATGTGTAGAAGGACTTCCTAAACTGGAAAAGAGTTGGATAAAAAAACCAAAACCAAACCGATTGCTGTTAATGTCTATTCCGACTCATAGCAACACCATAGGACAGAGTAGAACTGCCCCAGATAAACATTATTATTGTTACTGATAGGCACTACATTTAAGTAGACAATTTGGAGGAGAAAAAAATATTTTAAATCTGTTTTAAATATCACTCATGCTACAGAATGCTATTCTAATTTTATCCTGAGATCAATCATGTAAAATGTTTTCCAAGACCTTTAAGATGTTTATATAAATAGAAGAGGAAAGCAACCCATCTCATTCTGTTTCTTGAATTTATAAAGATAAAGCAAAAGCGACAGAGTGATTAACATTCGAGCACAAACCCTCCTGGCCCACACAGGAGGAAGAGCACCAGTTTCAGAAGCTATCGTGAGCACTGCTGCTGGGAAGACGGCCTGACTGTAGACCACCACTAAGGAAGATGAAACCTCAAAATGAAACAAAACAAAAAAACGAAAACTTAAGAAAAACACAAAAAAAACTTACCAGAATCATATGAGAATTTGTACTTCATAGTTAAACATTTAAAATTTTAAAACTTTGGAGACTTTCACAAAACTGGAGCCATTAAGAAAAAAGAAAAGCAAGGTAAGCAGGTTGACTCTTGGAGTTTTAGTGGCAGTAGGTTCCCAGATCACGTCCTAAACCAGTATATTTCTGTACTGGATTTTAGCTTGGAGCGGGACAAATCCCAAAGCAGCAAGTTTACTCATAGGCACTGGCTTTTTGTACCTCCCCAGTTTATCTGGCTAAAACCTTACATAACTAAAGGCAATACTGTCTTTTGAGGCACAAGAACCCAGTGTTTCCCAGCAAGAGACAGAAAGTCCATTTACTGCTATCAGGCAAGCTGCTAGTCCATGTTTCATTTCTGAAAACACTGCTCTTCCAAAAAGTGTGTAACCACTTTAATGACTAATTGTTATTAGTGACCACGCTTAATTGCTGGCATGTGTATTCAAATCAAGACTACTGAAACCCACGTGCCTAGGCCAAGAAATTCAGAAGCTAAAATCCGAGCCCCAGAGCAGTGTTGACTGACAGTGTGCTTGGCTGAAGTAGGCAGCACCCATGCCTTGGACCAGTGTGGTGACACCAACCAGCCTGGGGATGTGTCTCAGGGTGGGAGATGCCAACCATTTTTCTGTTCTAAGCAGAGACAGAACACTGTTGAACATGCACCATAGTTGAATTTCAAGTGTTACTAACTCGTCCGTGTATCTGATATTCGGAGACTCCAAGAGGCCTGATCATAAACAAATCACCTGGAATGACCATGGTTTATCATCCTGAACAAATATCATTCTAAAGACTGTTACAAAGTTGTTAAATAATCTTGTTTTAGGCATCTCTTATTGACCTCCAATTTTGTTTACTCCGAGTTAGAAACCCCTGAAAAACACCGACTAGACGGATCAGCTGTGAGAGCAAGCACCATAAAGACGGAAAGAGCCTGCTGTCAGGAAGAATAGCTGGTCAAGTTCTTGGCATTAGCGAGGGTCTTGTCTTTACTGTGTCCTTAGTCAGCAAAGCCATACTCTACCTCAGGGCTGGGCAGCTGGAGGTCAGGATAATGGCTGTCCCTGACGGGGGTGCCAGCTTTACTGTTTACCAGCCAGGGTTTGTCATAACAGCGAGAGAGCTGAAGTGGAGTCTGTGAAATGGAAATCCAAAGGGAAGGACGGGAACAATTGAAAATGAAGCAGAAAGGGGGCAGCAAATTGGGAACAGAAAAATAAACAGAAGACACTACATTTTAAAGAAAGAGAAAACAAAATAAAATGCTCATCAGTCCAACGGAATAAAAGGGACCAGGCAGAAAGGCAATGGTGTCCTTCATACATAATCCATGGTAACAACAAACTTATCTGTTAGCTCTAGCTGCAGAGACAGTGGCTGGATTTTCAAAATTAATAGCTCTGGATGGGCTCACTGGAAGTATGTGGAAAGGAACATTTCTGATTCTAACCAGCATGAATTTGTATTTTAATAAATGTCCTTAGCAGTCACCTTAAAGGTCATGTATATGTATATTGCTACAGCCTAGTAGGGCCTTGATCTAGGTAGAACTTGGTCTATATGTCTTCATGTTCCTTTCCTCAGTGGAGTCTTTCAGAGGCTATACTAAACAATGGACAGACTGCTCTGCAAAGATGGGAAACAGGTCAAGAGGCCATGACGGAGGTCAACACATACCTTGGTACCACTGGCTGGGGTGGCTGGAGAAGATGGCATGGAAGTACAGCTGTGGTTACTCTGACTAGCACTTGAGCTGGAGCGGGTGGGGGAAGCTGCCCGGGAAGAAGGTTTGGATCTTCGACCACGTGACCGGAAAGGGGTCATTCCCTGGGATGCCCCCTCAGGTAGGATGAATTTCTCTCTAAGTTCGATGTTAGTTCTACCTCGTGCTAAAAAGGCAACAAATACACACATACAATGTCAATTAATCTTGACAGATAGATCTTTGATAGTCATACAGCTGCTTGACCCCATGATAACAGTTATATAAGTTATAGACTTACTAACATCTGTGGATTCTTTAAAAATAAGAGATAAAGTCAGCCTTGTTATGATTCTTACCTATATAGCAGACACATTAACCAAGCCCTTGGTTTGGTATATAGTAAGTCTTAATGAAGAGCTGCTGCTTTGTGTGCAAAGTACTGTGCCATTCTGTTGTCATGATCTTGCTTTGCCACTGTCCCCTGGGGTAAGCACACTGTAACTGATCAAGGTAAACCAGATGCAGCAGTTCACAAACCTCTGAAGTTAAATCAAAACCCGTCTTTTCTCTCTCATAGTACATGTGTACTTTTTGCTCAGTTTTTTCAGGATACATGGCAATGAAATAGTGGAGAAAAACAGATCACAGGAATTGACATTGTTCAGACTCTTCTATTTTAATTCAGTCAATTACAATCCTATAGAAAGGGTCCAGGAACTTGTGGCAGTAACAGATCAGGATAGAATCATTAAGAAGTAAACATGTGAAGAGAAAGAGAAAGACCAAGACCATGCATAAAACTTGCCCATGAGAAACTGTTAAGTCAAAAACTGAAAGCATTAAGTAGCTGAAGGGGCAACTGCCGAGTAGGAGAGGAACATCGAGGTAGAAAGAAATCTGGAAACAGCACTGAAGGCCAAAAGGTGCCGTCCCACGGCTTTCTGAATCTGTAACTTAGTTTGGATTCATTAAGAAGATACCAAGTACAGACAACACGAACGTTAAATGTGAAAGGCACTATTAATTTAAAAGAAATAATTCTTTCTGGAAAATGTCCTTTCTTTAGATTATTTCTCACTGAAAGATGTTATCCTGTAATAAGCCTCTAGCTCCTCCTACATTTTAAAATATTCACTTGTTAGAATGTACTGTTGTTACTGTTAGGTGCTGTCGAGTCAATTTCGACTCATAGTGACCCCATGCGACAGAGGAGAACTGCTCCGTAGACTGTAATCTTTATGGAAGCAGATTGCCAGGTCTTTCTTCCCATGGAGCTGTTGAACCACAAATTTAGAAGATTCCAGGTAATTGTGCCCTCTCTCTTCTGCCCTACCCCGTATGTCTTTAAGGAATTAGAGGAATTTTGGTAGACTCAGATTTTAAATCAGATTGCATGGATGTCCAAGCAGAGTACTTCCAAATTCTTAAATTCAAAATCTTCTCAATGTATTATGTTGACATAACATACCAAAGTTTCACACTAAGAGTGCTAACTCAGACATCAAAGCCTCTCAGTTCCAGTCCAGGCTCTGCCACCAACCAGGATTCTTCCTGCTCTGGGCCTCAGTTTCCTTAGGCTCACTAGAGGTGATCAGGACGACTGATCTCTAAGAGCCCTTCTAGTCCAACAGTCTATGATGTAATAGTCCCTGGAACACCAAAGAAGCTGTTTCCTTAGGCAGTCCAGCATCTCCCTCCTTCTCAAGTCCTAACTTCAGGCCCCTCCAGGCTCATTCCTTGGCTACAGGTTCTCTATTCATCCATTCTCCAGACTTCAACACTTTCCTCCACATCTACACTAATGAGTCTCAGAGAATTTCCTCCAGCACTAACCTGGGTACTTAATGCAGAATGACTTCCCATCATTGGTTAACTGTGAAATCATGATTTTTACTTATTATCTTGCATTTGCTCAAGTGCCCAGCACAACAGTGGATACCGAATAAGGACTAAAATATTCTGATGAATGAAAGAACTCAGCTGAGAATTCAGGTACACCAGAATTGTTTATAGCCCTAAGCCACAAATACAAAAAACCACACCCATTGCCAGTGAAATCAAATTCTGACTCAGCAACCCTGTAGGACAGAGTTAGAACTGCCCCCATAGGGTTTCCTAGACTGAAATCTTTATGGAAGCAGACTGCCACATCTTTCTCCTTGCGGAGCGGTGGCTGGTGGGTTTGATCTGCCGACCTTTTGGTTAGCAGCCAAGCATTTAACCACTGCACCACCAGAACTCCTCCCTAAGCCATACAGAACTTCAAGTGTGTGGTTTAAACCTAGTAAAGACTTAATAGTTTACTTTTGGATAAACTCTACCAGGAAAAAACAACAGCAATACCAGAGGAAGACTTTGAAATGGCATCTCAGATGAAGGCAGTGCCATTTTAAGTGTTTTAGAGAGGGCTCTGTGTAGTAATATGATAATATCATATTCCCCATGCAGTGTACAATTTATACAGTGTTGTCACATGCAGTACTGTATCTGACTGTCAACAGCAGGCCTGTCGGCATCCCTGTGTTACAGAGAAAGGAACTGAAGCACTCACAGATGTGGCAGAGCTGGAACTAGAACTTACGTCTTCTGCCTTTGCTGTTCTCTGCACCCCACTGCGGCTGTTCCCAGCCAAGCCTTTGCATTCTCCCCTACACTAGCTGTCTCCACTCTTCCCTCACCCTACTCAGGCTTCAATCCCCATCACTCCAATGAAATTGTTCTGGCAAAGGTCATTGATGACTCTGAATCTCCAAACCCAAGAAACACTAGTCTTCATCCAACTCTATGTCTAGGCAGCATTTCACACTGGTGACCTCTGCCCTTTGGGGAATATTTTTTAATTGTACAGAAAAATATACAGAAAAGTACAAAGAGAATAAAAACTCCTTAATCCTACAGCCCAGGGAACATCACGATTACAGTGTTGGTCTATCTTTATTCCTTTGCACAATGTATATTTTTTAAATAAAAAAAGGGATCATACCTACATTATCCATACTCTACATGTCCTACATAATTTCTACTAGCTGCAAAGTATTATTTCATCATGTGGACATCATTTAACCAATCCTATGTTGTTAGATATTTAATTTGTAATTTTTCAAGAATTATGTACAGTGCAGTATACATCCATGACAATTTCCTCAGGATAAATTTCTACAAGTGGATTTGCTATGGGAAAAGATGCACACTTAAGGTTTTTGATACATTTCAACTGATCTCCAGAATGTTTTACCAATGTACACTCTCCAAAATAATATATGAATATATCCAATTTATTTTACTCTGGCTAATGTTCTGTATTATTGATCAGGGCATGTTTGTGTTTGTGCACGTAAAACTCTGACAACTTGATAGGTAAAAACAGTTCTCTGCTGTTACAATTTGCATTGGGGGGATTAAAAAACTGCTCTCTTCCTGAAACACTCTGCTCCCTTGGTTTCAAGGACACCTGCTCTCCTTCCTCCCTGACACCTCCTTGGCCCTCCTTTGCTGCTTTGTCTTCCTTGTCCATTTCTTAAACACTGATGCTCCCCTGGGTTCAGTCTGCAGTCTTGTTCTCCCTCGTACCCTTGTGACCTGCATGATGAGTTCACCCACCTCAGACCTCAGTGCCCTTCTATAGTTCATGCCTGACTCTCAAATGTTTCACTGGCACAGACACTCCTCCTGGATGCCGGAACCTTACATCCAAAGACTGATTAGACATGACTGAAGCCCAAAACCTGGGCGCTGTCATAGGTTCCTCCCTCCTGATGGCAGTCCAGTCTATTGACTCTACCTTCTGAGTCCCTCTGTGCCTTTCCCTGCTCCCCTTACACTTACGTGGTTCATGTATTACCTCTCCTGCCCTGGATGGCAGTAACAGCTTCTTGTTTTATCATCTTATTCCCCATCCCCTCCTCACTCTTCAGTCCCTAGAACTGAATTTCTAAATTAAAATCTGGTATCTCTCAACAGCTCAAAATCCTTCCATGGCCTTTCAATGCTTACAAAAGAACACCCCAAACTGAGGTTTTTGAGGCGTTTCTTACAAAAGGGGTTTATAAACACTGTACTCTACATTTCTCCTTCTGGCAGAGCCCCAATGCACATTAGCATTTTGTAAGCTCTGAGAAGTCCTGCAGTAAAGAAACCTATTTATCTTTAACTCAACATCTTCCAAAAGCATTTGGAAGACGAGGACCAGGAGGGGCTGACTATGTGATCAAGTGCACAGCACTCAGTGGTCTTGCTCCATCATGGGATCCCTGCTGACCCCTCTCCACACTCTCATCTGGCTACTAACCTTGTAAGCTTTGCTCCAGTCACATGGGACTACTCATGGTTCCTCCGACCTGTCCCGCTGTTGACATTTCTGTTCATTTGAACATGTGGTTTCCTTTACTGAGAATTCCAGATCCCCCTGACCTGCCCGGTCAATATTACTTCTCTGTAAGATGCAGCTGAAGCAATACTCCCTTTTCCTGATGCCCTCTGCACCTCCATGGATAGACTGATTTCTCCCCCTCCCTCACTCTCCAGTTCACACATTACAACAAACTGAAGGGCATTTATTTATCCAAATGTTTGCCCCCACTATTAGGCTGTAAACTTCTCAAGGCAGGGATTGTCACTTAAATTTCCTTTAGATCCCAGTGTCAGACTCATATTTAGGGTTCCAATGGGTATCTGTAGAATTTACTAGCCTCTGAAAATGAAGTAGACTCTCATAACCTTCATGAATCCTTCAAATAAGAAGTATTATTATTATTTTTATTGCATGGGGGACAAAGAACAGAGGCACACAGCTGTGTGGGGGCCAGTGGCCAGCGAGGCTCTGTCTATAGCGATGTGACTGGCTCTTGCACACCGGAACAAATGCAAATCCATGAATTTTACTGCTGAAACTACAAAGGATAAACTCAGGACTGCCACGACCTACTACATATACACTATGAAGAGAAACCACAATTTAAATAAAAGAGCAGAAAGAACAGTTTTCCCTAAGAAAAACACTATAGGAATGGAGATTAACCAACTTTGTTACTGACAAACTTAATTTTTGCATTTTGTGATCTCAGGACCTGTTTAATCCTATCACAGGACCCTATCTCAAGCTCCTATGCTATGACCACGTCAGATCCCAGGCTGCTGTGGGTTAGGTACACTGTAATCCCTCATTTAACGACTGCCCAGGGGCCTAAAGGGTGCCTCACTTGCTTTCCTGGCTGGATACATCTGGGATGTTGGGAAATTCCAGCTCATCATGTTCCCAGGTATGCTTATGTGTCATAAAAAAACAAACAAAATGAGACAGACCCGTCTTCACGGCAAACCTCCAGCCAATGGGTCAGGTCACCTCCTGAAGTAGTGTTTCACTGGCTAGAGATGCTATGATGACTGACTGAGTAATTCTCTATCTTCATCCCTTCAGATTGCTATAACCACGCCACAGATGCTCAGCATTAGGCTTTAGAGCAATGTGAGACTGTACACTGGTTAGGCAGCTTCTGCACACTTCCATAAAAACTCATTTAGAAGGCCTCAACTCAGATGAAAAGAAGGACATCATAAAAATTAATGGCTTACCTTAATTGGGACCTACCCCAGACAAGACAGAGTAGATAACTTAGTCTTTATAGGCTTGCCTCCCCCTTTTATTTTTTTCCCTCTCTGTACTTTCCATCTTCTTGGATCCTGTGACTTTATGTTCACAATATTAAAATTCCCATATTTCTGGTGCTCTCATCTCAGTAAAGAGGACAACAAATGATTAATTCTTCCTAAGGCATGTCTGGCTAATATTAGTTTAATATGTTACAACTCCCACAGGAAGTTTTCATTTTAGAAGAAAATATTTGAAGACACAAGGCAAAGAAATGGTTCTTTATAGGGAAAATTTTAGGTAAATATTACTTGCAAGAAATGAAAGCTGTTTCTTCAGAAATATACTCAAAAGAAGGCAATACTTTCACTTTGCTAAGAAGCTAGAGAAAGCTGGAAAAAAAAAAAAAAAGTTAAATAGTTGGACAGAGTAGAACTGCCCCACAGGGTTTCCCAAGAGTAGCTGGTGGATGTGAACTGCTGACCTTTCGGTTAGCAGCCGTAGCTCTTAACCACTGCACCACTAGGGCTCCAAACAGTTGGAAGCTATGAATTAATTTCTGGGGCAGTTCCAAGGGTAAAAAAAATAAACATTTTACTCAAAATACAAGGGAAAACCAAATTTTGGTTAAGCAAAGGTTAATCGCAACTGAATTTAGTATTAAATGTATTTCTAGTATTTACATTATGTCAAATATTTCCCTAACATTGGGCATTATATTCCTAAAGGTAAAGAACAGGATATTCCTATTACACGTTTGACTATTCTGGTAAGGTTTTCTCCTCAAAGGAAAGTTTTAACGCTGAAACTAGAGGACCAGTTTCTGATGGTGGCCATCTCAACTATGGCTCTTCAATAACCAAAAGGCTATCATTTTCTAAGGGACTTATACTGGCCACCCATTGTTGGCTGGAACAGACCTGTTAGCTAAAACTCAGTTCTAAGCCAAACGATGTCCTTTAAATCTTCATAAATGACGCTTTCCACATCTTCACTTATCTGGGAGAACTAATTGGTCTAATGCTCAAAAACATACACAGTACCCTAGGTACCCATTCTTTCGGCAGGGACACTTTTTATTTCCATCCAAAACATCATGATTTCGTTTGCCATGGATGCAACCAGAACCTGAAATCTCTAATTTTCGAAGTACCAGAAGACTGACTGTATTACTGGCAATCCTACCTAGTGGAATATTTTCACTTTTTACATTTGGCTAAAGTAATGTGCAGTGTGAAATAACATTCATCTTTAAACAGCTGTGTAAAAGGAGATGACAAATGAGAGTGCACATCGGTATTATAACCTTGTCATAAATTTTGTGCTATACTCAGTGTAACATTCTCTACAGACCAGAGACTCAAGGAAATGCAACATAAATGAATGCAAGATCTACCCCAACAGGTGCTGCTAGAAGCCACATTAATCCTGAGAGAACCCTGGATAGCTTCACGTAACTTCTTTCTCCTTTTGATGTTCATGCGTTTCCGAGTCACTTGTTACAATCCACCCCAGCAGAGTTAAAAAAAAAAAAAAAAGCACTACTTTTTATTTGACTAGAAATAGCTCACCCCGTCCATCACCGGTAGAGTTACGGCATCTAAGACTGTTGGGGAGTTTTCTACTCCACAATCAATCAAGGTAATTACTGAGCTCTAGGAAGGCACTCCTTGAGAAGCACAGAAGAAAGCCTTACCTTGTTTGCTCCAAGGGATGCCGAAAAAGGCCACTATGTTCCACAGAGAATAGCTACGAGACGGCCTTCCCAAATTTCTTTGGGATCCCAATTTTTAGATATTAAGATAGGGACAAAGCAAGCATGTTCTCCTTGGCCAGCAGCATAACGTTATTGTACACAGAGCAAGTAGAGCAGGCAGCAAATAAAACAGGCACCCAAGGATTCCAAAATGCCACATGCAATGTCTTTTGTTTAGTCAAAAGAAAAGATTAAACCGTATCAATAGATCTGAAAAGGAATAATGTTGTTTTACTGAGTTAGGTTAAAATGATATATATTGTTCCTCATTTAAACCCTTTCAAGTTTTTATCAGATAAGTTTTTTTCAAGATGAACTATTTTTTAAAAAAGAAACTGCCAGTGAAAATACTGCTTAGCTTTCACTCTGGTTTACAGGAGTCAATTCAGAATGAGTTAAAATAAAAGAACTATTTATGGGCACATCTGAATTCATATGAGAATTGTACTCTTTTGCTCTGTCCTTTTTAAATGTTTCAGAATATGACTATAAACTACTTCCAAAAAAGTTACATAACTGTACTGTAAACATTTATTCTTCTAGATTTATAAATAAGCCTTAATAATTTAATTATGCAGGCTGGACCAATAATACACACACAAAAAGGGGTGGTGGTGGGTATGTTGGCCTCTGAGACCCACAGCTCTGTGGTTAAGAGACAAATTGCTTTGGATTTGGGTTCTGCCTCTGCCACTTACTAGTTGTCTGTCCTTGGGCAGGCTATTTGATTCTCTATGCCTCAATTTCCTATTCTATGAAGTGGAGATAATAGTAAAATCTAACCTGGCTATATGGCATAAATGTATTATTATTTGTAAAGTGCTTATAATAGTGTATGGCACATAAAGCTCTATTTGTTAAATAAATACAAACTGAGAACAAATGCCATGGGTGCTTGTCTCATGGAGTATTTTATGCCCTGTCAATTTACAGAAGTTAGAAAAGCTACGGTTTGGCTATTTCAAAGCATTCATAAAGGCAGCAGATATCACAGAGCCAAGAGGTGTTACAGTTTAAAAAGCAAAGCCATTCTCAACGGGCTAGGGTATGGGCAAGAGGGACAAAGCTTAAAAGCCAACCTATGGGAGACTGACTGGAAATTGAAGAGCTGGAATCAGAGCGCTTTATTTTACTCCCAGGATGGTGAACTGGAATAAAAAAATACATAAATACAAAGAAACAGAGACAGAGCAGGAAAACGCAGAAACTGGTCAAGAAAGAGACAAAGTGGCAGACAGAGGGAGAACCTCCTGTACTCACATGCAGCTCTGCTAACAAAAGAAAGTAAAGGATGCAGCTGAAGAGGATTTAGCAGCTGGTATTTTCTCCCCTGGCTGCAGCCCTCCACACCTGTAGCTGCAGGTGCCATCACTCAAGCTCATAGTAAATTTGTGATTTTCTCTCACCTTTAGGTTGGTGTGCCAGCCTTTTCATGGTTATTAGACAGACAGCCATGGTCTTGCTTAGGCAGGCATCTGTCTTGGAAGTGTCTGGCTTTACTGCTAGTTGTCCTTTATCCTCCCTCCTGGTCAAGGGGACTCACCAGTCCTTCCATGCACGGGAAGAGCCTAATCCCTCCCACGTGTCAGTCATAGGAATTATAGGCAAAGCGGTGAAGCACTAAGAGGGAATCCAAAGGGCTTCACTGGGGACTCCTTTTCAGGCCAGTAGTAATTTAATACCTCAAACATTCGGACAATACCAATACATTCTCAACTCTCATTACTGCATTCCTCTGAGCCCTGTCTCCCCCAACAGCATTGGCCTCTCCTGCTTCTCCTCCCTGATCTACTCTGACTGGCACACCATTAAGTTCTTATCTGTGCTAGTGGGACCACACCTGGGCAGCTTAACAACAAAAGAGAACACAAACAAACAGACTGTACCAACAACACTTTCTGAAAGCACAAAAGATCAACAGTGTGGGCATACCTAGCATGTAATTCATGCTCAGGATGGTTCCTTACCTCGGCAGGGATCATTTTTCACTAAAAATTCATCCAAAGCCATCCATCCTCCACCAACACGGACCATAACTGTGCTGCGCAGAATACGGACCAGCCGCAACTGCTGAGAATCCCCAAACTGTGGAATCAACGGGAAATGTAATTAGTAAGTATGCCTTACAGCAGGCCTATGCTCTCTTCTTTCCAAAGCAGACTGTATTCAGACAGGACTGACAATTTGATGGTCTGGAAGAATCTGAAATGCTATTTTGAATTTTTAAATTTTTCATAATTTAAAAAAAAAAAAAAAAAAAAACCCCAGAAAGGCAGAAATATCAAAGATACTGTTGGGATAAAGGTAACTTTTGATGGTCACACTCTCTTTCCCCTGTACCAAAAAGATGGGAGGGGAAAGGAGAGACAAAATGTTAGCTTACTTTGATTCCTTTAAAGATTCTGACCAAATTAAAACCCTACATTCTTTTTTTATGCTGATTTGCTTTCATAAAAGAAAAAATAGATATAAGGTGGATGTCAATTTCTGAATACAGTGTGCTTAACGGTAAAAGGGAGAATGGTAAATACTATTCCAAGCTTTAAGAAAACCCTTGCAAAGCATATTATCATTACAAGCTTAGAAGGAAATTTGATTTTGAGTGTCAGATTTTCAGAAATAAACCCTAAGAATCCTCCAATTATGACATCATCGGCAGAAAAGTTTCCTCCGCTGAACAAATGATTAGATGTTATTTATACTAAAATTTAATTGAGCAAATTAAAATTTTAATTTACCATGCTGATTATAAACAGTATTCAGTAATCATTTTGGGATGTTAAAACAAGCATAATTTTCTGATAACTATTTTTTCCTTTTCTACTTCCCTGCCTGTCTTAATATTTGGAGTTTTCCATTGTATAAATTATTCTCTTCCCAAAATGAAGTAAAAGGCAACAAAACAGAAGCATGCTGTGATCCCAAAGCAAAAATCAAACATTTAGACTGGAGAAATAGAATTCCTAAAATTACTTAATTCCAGAATGTTCCTAAGGGATGGGGGAGAGGGACTGTGTAATTACTTAATAAGGCCTTGCAAAGTTATAAAGGAGAATCAGAACTTTGAAACAAGGCTCTAAAATCGAAAATGCCTCCCTCAAAATCAGTACATTTGTGGTCACTCTGTATTACGTGCCTGCACTGACTCAAACGCACTGTTGGTACAAGCAAGGTGACTGAAGAAAGACTGTCCCTTTCCCCAACCCTTTATTTTGAAAATAAAAAGTCCTACACCTTTCATCTCATACAGTTTTTAAATTTTTATTCAAAGTGACTACAGCAATAGCACAGTGTACTAGAAAGAGCACCGATGTGCGAACCCAGAGATGTGAGGAACAGACGTGCTGTCCTGGGAAAGAAGCTGCCCTCTGGCCTCTGGAGAAGCCGCCCTCAGAAGCTGGGCCCAGTGAGTGAGAACGGGGGGCAGGGCAGAACAGTTCTGGGAAGAACTGAGGATCCCACCAGACTCAAGAGCAGCGATGGCCTGAGTCACTGTATGGGGTTTTCTCTTGATGGGTGAGGACAAGATGGGACTATGGGCCTATACGTGCACCAGAGTGAATCAGGAAGGAACTACTTTATTCTTAGATTATACATCCTGTGTTCTGTAATTTACCTGTCAGCTTTTAAAATTACTCAATTTATTTCATTCTTTTGCTTTTTGTTAATTTGTTACCAAACCTCTCTTTGAAAGATTCTAACTTGTTTCTGTTAAGCTATGGGGAAAAGGAAGTTTGAGCCAAGCCAGCAACCAGAGTAGCTGGGAAAATTGAGGCAGAGTGATAACTGGTCAAAGGGGTACGGCAGCTCTAAAAACGGGGGCCTGGGAAAACCTGGCAGAGCTGGTTCTAAGGCAAAGACCTCAGAATAAGTGTCCGGCAACAGTAAATGGGACTGGGTTCCTGCAGTGGCTGTGACATTAGCTGTGTAACCATAGGCATGTGATCCTTGAGGCTTCCAGGTGCCTCATGTATAAAATGAACTTCATGTTGTTTCCAACACTGGAACAAACTCATCTGACCCTTGCCTGGTCAGTGGAACAGTATAGGAGATGTTGGTGCCACTTCAAAGCACCCCCTAGGACCCACACATAGTCATTAGCAAACAGGTTCTACTTGGCGCTCTTATGCAATGATTTATTTAAAGCGAATTTGACTGTCCTTATTTTTAATTATTTTCCTATCCTCTGTTTTTCTCACTGCCCCAGAATGTTAATGTAATTAGTGATTATTGTAGTACCTGGAACTTAACATTAATTGAGGATCTCAAATCAACTCTTAGTAGTATTAATTTCATATCAGAGGCAGATTTTACTCATGCAACTTCCTTCCACTTAAAGACACAGGACCCAGAGCCCTCAGAAAGATGTGAAAGGTTCACGTTACCAAGTGGAGTGAAAGCATCCAGTATTTTTTATAAGTCTGTAATTTGATCCCATTAGATTCTGGTTGGCTGGCCATAATCAGCAAGCTTCAGCCTATAGCCAATTATCGTTTTCACACTACACTTCTCATGTGTAACTAACTACAGGTAGTCCCTGACTTATGATGGCATTCCGTTCTGATAACTACGTCATAAATTGGTTCTAAGTCGAATATATCGTTTTTTTTTTTACTCTTCATTATTATTGCCTTTTATTATCAGTATCTTTACAAATCTGATCTTTATTTGTCTTTGGGGGTTGGCATGAGAATGATAACATCAGTAACAATTACATGCTGCAATGCTGTATGTAATACATATTACTAATAATGAGATGTACAAAAAAACAAAACAAAACAAAATGAAAGATCGTTTAAGTATGGTTTGTCGTAACTCTGATACGTTGTAAATTCAGGACTACCTGTATAAATATTAACAACGTATTTAAATGGACTGAGTACTAAAGCAACCCAGGATTTTTTCACTCTGTAGATTATAAAACTTGTGTTCACTGTCAAAAGACTGATATAAATCAGAGTGTGCTGCCGGGTGTTTCAACTTCTAATGTAGAAGTAAAAGACCAGACTCTTTTTAGAAGTGGAATGGTTTGATACTATAGCCTCAATTTCCCCTGAACCACATTATTTACAACTCAGTCCAGAATACCACTGTCTTTAGCCTATCAATTTTAAATGAAAAAATGTATTTATATTCTTTTGCTTTGCAATACTGGTCATTTTAGCAGTTTCTCCACTTGGTAAGACCACCAGATGTGACCCAGGCATGCTTTAGATTGCATTCTCTCCCCACAGCAAAGAACAGGCAGCATAACTACACAGACCATTTCCACTGAGAAAGAGAATGTTGCAAGGCACACTGTACCTGATTGCCGAGGAAGAACTACAGACAGTAAGAGTAAAGGATGGAGGGAATGGAAGAAAAAAAAAAGAGAGAAAATTTTATGAAATTAACACTAAGGTATGAAAATCACAGTCACTTTACCAGTCTTCAATCAGAGTGACACATGCTGACCATATTCTTATGGAACTCCTGTCACAGAGATGGGGTTTTACAAATGAAGAAGACCTAACTTTCTAACTTCTCCAATATATGTTGTTCTTGCTTACTCATTTCTCTCGTAGGCAATTAAAAAACAAGAAAACAAAACCCAACAAGCAAGCATAAGATTACTTGGAGTTTTATTACCTAAATGCCCTAGTTGAATTTAAGGCAGAATCACCAAAATACTTCCCAGCTAACAGCACTATACTGTGGTTTTGATGTACCTTGGGGACATTTTTGATGTACTAATGGAATCTACATTTTTCTAACTCCATACACATAACTGTGCAATCTGACCTGACCATCTAAATTCTCTTGGCCAATCCTAGATTTTCCTTAGGACTTTGAAGAATCCTGACAGACTACTGAATATATTTTAGGAGCTCTGTTTCAGATCCTTTCTACACCCTGAGACTATGGTCTTAAAAAAGGCTAAAACACAAGAACTGCTGTCAGTTACAGCCACACTTAGCATGGCGTTCAGGGAAGACCACTGAGCCTGGCATCCTCTTGGTGCATCTAGGGCCCATTTGTAGCCTGGTTCAGAGCACATAGAGTGTCCCTTGGGACCGACACAGTTTCTCCAGCCTTCTCTGAGCCTTTGAGCTTCTCAGGCTCACAATGACCAGCCAGTACATGGCTCTTTGGAGGTGAATGGTCAGTCCTTAGAGATAACTGTTTCCTTATCTCATGGTGAGATGCCTTCATCTCCCTAAAGACTCTGGCCAGTGTGAAATAAACAGAGAGCTCTGAAACGTCTCCTATCTCACAACTCAAGTATAAGTTACTGTCTAGCTAGATAGGACACTATTTTTCAGATGGAACTATGTAGGACACCAAGCTTAGCCCAACTGGACAGGACACCTGCAGAGATGAGGGTCAGAGTATGAACATCTCTCAAGTCCCATGGGCTTGGGCCTCCAAGCATCAGTAGCGGAAAGGTGGAATCATCTAGTCTGCTGCATGTCAAGTTGATTTCATCTATAAGGACCAACTTTGTTGTGAGGAAACAATCACCACAAAGGACTGGTTTTCTCTTCCTTACCCGATATTTATTCTCTCCAATCTGCTCCACCTGAAACCTTTTTGCACACTTGCACTGAGCCACTTGTCTTGTGACCTATTGGTTGTAAACAAGAAAAGTGTGAAAGGGAGAGCAAGACTTACTTTTCAGAAAAACAGAGATTTTCACATGTAAACAGAAGCTATTCATTATTCATTTTTTAGGCATTTCAGGCTTTTGAAACATGTATTTATCTTCTATTGCAAATAAACCTTAGACTTATTAATTGATGTAATTGAGACATTACCTCAGTTATCTCAAGAAAGTCAGAGTCTGAAAGAAATTCCCAAGTAACATAAAAACACATTCTTCCACCCTGCTTTAAAATTCCTTCAGAGTAAACATCCAATATGTGTATATCAAAATAAACAGACTAATAAAGCAAATTATGAACTGATTTGAATTTCAACCTGTGAGTCTGACATTCCCCGGAAGCCAGTGCTGGTGTGTTCCATGGCCACTCCCAAGACCTGCCTAGCAGCCTCTCCCTTCCAGGATCCATCATCAACGACTCCTGGGATTTCTACATGCTACTAAAGAAGCTGAAGGAGCCCTGGAGGTGCAACAGTTAAACACTTGCTGCTAACCAAAAGCTCTGCAGTTCAAACTTACCCAGTGGCTCCATGGAAGAAAGACCTGATGACGTGCTTCCATAAAGATTACAGCCAAGAAAATCCTATGGGGCAGTTCTACTCTGTCACACTCGGTCACTATGAGTCAGAATTGACTCAACGGCACCCAACAACAACAACAAACTAAATAATCTGCTATTTTCAACGTGACACTGTAGTCAATGTAATACAGTTTTTAACTAGGCAGAAAGCCCTGTGGGTACACATCATCTTAAAAGTTACTTTACATTTCATCCCTTAAATGCTATGTATGAAGACCACTCCCCTGAATTCTGAGGTAGGATGCTCAGGACTGAGAGACAGGGCAGTTCTAAGCAAAAAGGTCCCAGTGAACAGGACACATGTGGTATCCTGGAAAGGTTCTCTGTAGCATTTAGAGAACCACAGAGATGTGACTCACTTGAGCAAAAATTCGTCTGGACCGAACTAGAGCTCAATAGTCAAAGAGATCCTCTGGGTCTCTTTGCTCAACATCACCTCAAAGGAGGTCCTAAAGCAGAACTTTACATAACCACCTCCCAACAGACAAGTCAAAGGGCTGATATAGCAGTTGCACTCAGTCAAATTCAGGACAGTAAAAACCACAGTCAAGGATGTATTTGAAATACAGTTATTCCCCATACCTCATCTTCAATTTTATCTGCATCGGTTGTTGGTCGATAAGCATCCTTGTTGGGATGGAGAGCGGCCACAAATTCATAGTAATCAATGTAGCCATCTCCGTCTCGGTCAAATATGTCCGCCACAGCAGTCATCTCTAACTTGGTGGTAGGGAACTCTGGCAAAAAAGAAACTCATTTTGAAACATTAACAAGAAGGCTTACTTTGGAGGTTATACTTCTTGAAAGAAAAAAATTTATGTCTTGATTTCTTCTGAGAAGCAATGTATGTCCATTTTAAAAAACTTAGAAAACACATAATATTATAAAGAAAATAAAAATCACCCATAAATTCAGCATGCAGAGACTACTCACTGTTAATATTTTGGTGTATTTGCTTATAGGTTCCCCCACCTCATGCAATTAAAAAAAAAAAAAAAAAAAAAAAAAAAAGGTAGTATTTCAGACATAACAAAAGGCATGATACTGCAACCACTCATATACCTATCACCCAACTTAAAAATTTACTTATCCATTCCACTACTGTTGGATGTTTAGGTTATTTCAGAATACTGACAATTTGTAATTAATAGCATGAAGATTTTTTTCTATGTTTAGATTACTGCTTTAGGTTCTTGCCAAACTGTTTTTCAAAAGGGAAGTGTGAATATTTGCAGCAGCCAGAGTAACTTATTAAAACATAAATCAGATCATATTTTTCTTCAGCTGAAAACTTCTGGTGGCTGCCCACTGTCCCACTGTCTTTAGACTAAAATTTGAACTCTCTACCATGGCCTACAAGGCCCTGTGTTTTCTGGCAGCTGCCTTCCCTTCCAACTCCATCTCATCCCACTCTCCTCCTACCTAGGTCATGATACTCCAGTCATGTTAACCTTTCCATTCCTAGAACACGCCAAGTTCATTCCCATCTCTGTGTTTTGGTACCTGCTGTTCCCTCTACCTATAACTCTTCCCCCAAACTGGTCATGTGGCTGGATCCTTCTCATCATCCAGGTCTTGGCTCAAATATTGTCTCCAGAAAGACCTTCCTTGACCACTCCATGTAAAGTAGCACAGCTGTGAGACATGCTTTGTGATCTTGACATGTCACTTAGCTACTTTATGCCTCAACTATTTCTTCTGTTAAAAATAAACAAGGCCATACACTTTGTAAACTGTTACACAGATGTCAGAAACTGCTACTATGAAAAACTTATTAAGCATTTTACTTAGAACCTCATCATTCACAAAAGTTAACTCCTCATCTATACATCAAACATGTTTTGTTTGCCACAATGTGCCAAACAAGACCCTTTTTTTTTTAAATTCCCAGTGAAAGATTCTTCTCTCCATCAAAACCAGTTTTAGTAAGTAGATACATTACTTCTTTCCCAAGATTATAGCTTTAACTTCAGAAAGACTACTTAGCCAGAATATCACCTGCTTCTACAAAGTAAGTGCAAGAAGTCCCAGGTGTGACCTGTGTTTGGAATTACGACTGGACTCACTGGATGCTAAAATGCCGTCGATAAATTCCTGACGTGTTATCTTCCCATCCTGGTCCTTGTCAATTCGCCGGAAGAAATCCATTACCCGAGACTTCTTGTGATTCATCCAACGCATATACTTTTTCCTCCAGACATCAAAGTCAAAGTTGGCAAATTCCTTCAACTAAACAGAAATCAGAGGTGTCAACAAGAGCTATCATTTGTGGCCCTCAAATGTCCCAAAGCATACTGAAGCCTTCAGACATTCAGTAAAGCCATGCAGGCCTTCTGGGGAGGTTGGGGGGGTGGGGGTGCGCACTAACAACGTTATCTCTGTATTGTCTCACTTGTGAGGGCACAATCTGGCTCCTCCAAGGGAGATTATTCAACCCATGATTATTTACACAAGCTGTGGTACAATGGAGCAGCGGGAGAAGAAGTAACTGAACAACCACCATGGAAAATACAGAGTGCGTAGAACAAGAATGGGTGGAGCCAGCCTTGCTTTCCCTTTGGGCTTTGTCAAAGGAGCACCCTTTCAGATGTGAAGCAATGGATCCAGAAGGGAGGTCCTTAGCACCCCCCACTTACGTTATTTTGAGAGGCATGATAACCACAGATATAGCCCACAATGAGGAGGCTCATGTTTCCCATCATTTTCTACTGAGACTTCAATGAGATAATTGGAGTTCTGGGTGAAGGCATTAGGAACCCAAGCACGCACGTTTGGAATAGAACCAGATGGAACAAACTGCCCATTTGACTTCCGTGTTAGATACTGACCTTGAGAGAAAATCGGAGGCCTGTGCAGTGGGCAAGGTGATTTTCAGCACTTGGACTGTCAGTGATACATGTCCAGAATGACTTAAATAGTGCAGCACAGTACCCCCCACCCTCCGGTCTTTCAAACTCCAAAGTTAGAAGGAAAGGGGGAAAAACAACAACAACAAAAAAAACTAAAAAACAAAAATGCTTAAAACTCAACTGACCTACAGAAATAACAACAAAAAACACAGAACACTCACTTCCAGGCATAGCTGCTTTGATATGCACAAATAAAAAATATAAAAGATATTAGAAGTTTGTTTTGGAAACTGGGAAGCATAATACTATATTTTTTAGACTGGGTAATGATACTTCAGGGGAGCCCTAGTGGTGCAGTGGTTAAGTGCTCGGTGGCAAACCAAAACGTTGGCAGTTCGAACCCACCAGCTGCTCAGTGGGAGAAAGATGCAGCCATCAGCTTCTGTAAAGATTACAGCCTTGGAAACCCTATGCGGCAGTTCTACTCTGTCCTATAGGGTGCTATAAGTCGGGATCAACTTGACGGCAATGGATTTTTAATGATACTTCAAAATAAACTTGCATTTTGTGATCTAGTAAAGACTAATAATAGCAAGATCATAAAAATCTTATTTCATAATTGTGCAGCTTATACCTTTAAATAAAGGGATTAATAGTGGTCATTTCTGTGATAAGCTATACAAATAGAGATAACTCTTCCAAGTTATTTTCTTGATTCTCATTGGCAGCAAGGTGCTGCGGAGGATCAGATTACAGGCCTGACCCTCGTATGGACTGGCTGGCTTCGTGCTTTGCATAACCATATGCTACAGCTAAACTCTATCATGAGTAGTTTCCTCACAAATGTGAGTCTTATCACACAGGGGTCTGAAGGAAAGACTGTGATGGCTGAGTACTGGTCTGTTTCTATTTCCGAAGAAGTGGGTCAACGCACACAGGTCATATTAAGAGGGCTTCAGAAGTGCTGTCTTTTGATAAAAAGTCACTTCCCTCTAGAGAAAGCCACTTAGTGGGCCATTACCTCCTCCAGTCTATCCAAGGCATCATTCAGCTTCCGCTGTCGCTCCAGTGCTAACAGCCAGACCTGTTGCCAGCGGGCAGAGAGCTGGTTGATCCGTGGGTTTTTAGCTTCAGATTGTGAGAGGATTGGCATGGGAGGAGGTGCGGGCTGACTCAAGGACTTCCCTAAAAGGAAAAAACCACAAGATTAGAAAAGATCGTTTTCAGTCCATAAAGAGAAAACAGTCACTACAAAGTATAAACTTAGATATTCTTTATTGTAATATCTAGTCACTAACTGATAAAAGAAATATAGGGGCTGGCAATATTCAGATATGGAAGTATACTAATTCTAGAGCTACTGATTCTCCTCCCCAGCCAACAGGTACTGCCCCCAATTCTGTCCTACATTAACTGAGTAAATGTCAACTCAAAAAAGTAATGGACTCTATAGGGGCTGATTTAGTTTATGATTAAATTAGTGCAAAACAAATGGAGACAGCTTGCACTGATGACCAAAACAATGGAAAGGCCACCGTAAAAGAATCTGCTTAACCACCTCAAAATTTCAAGCCAACCCAAGAAAATGGAGTACTGTTACTATATATCAGTGTAAGAAAAGTGAGTTTTAAAAAAGATAGATTTTGGTTCAAATCCATTATGGTTTTTTGAAAGTAGCAAAAATTGTTCTGAAGGGCACTTGGAAAGTGTTCATCTTCTATTAGTAGGAATAAAGCATTTTAACAGAGTGGGCTGGAAACATACTGCCACCACTGCGGGATTTCTCGATGAAAGGAGCATGGGTGGGTTCCACATTTTTCCTTTTGTATGTCTTGGTGACCCGGTCCACGTCAGGCTGTTTGCGAGTCATCTCCTCCATAAACATCTGTTAAACACAAACAATAGGAAAAGGAGTTGAGCGCTTTCTTGGACTCAGACGGGATCAGGCAATTTCTTACTAACAAAGGCCAAATCCATGACTGACTGACCAACTGATGGACGCCCTCACATACTCTCTCACTGCTTTCAAGAAATATGATTGAATCAAGCAAGGTGTTTTGTCAGGTGCTGAAGACCTGAAGGATTAAAACATGGCCTCTGACTTCAAGGAGAAGACAGCTAAATGATGAAAACTGGGAGTCAGGGTGCAAAAGGAACACCTAGGGTAGGCCGCTCACAGCCTGAGGTGGCCAGGAAGGCTGCCTGGAGACTGGTGCCTGAGCTGAGTCCTGAGGGGTGAAGAATCAGCCAGTCAAATACTGTGGGGAGGGTAGTCCCAGCAGAGGGCACAGCATGGGCAAAGCCAGGGAAGCCTGATACTGTTGTGAGCCAGGGCTCTTTCAGTTCATGGCTGGATCCGTGGCCACAATCAGAATGGCAAGAGGTGGGGCTGGAGAGGTAGGCAGGAGAAAGATTAGAAAAGCCTTGTGTCAGGCCAAGGGACTGGGATTCTATTCTAAGAGCACAGGGTGTGTGTGTGTGTGTGCGTGCGTGCGTGCGTGCGTGCGTGCGTGCGTGCGTGCGTGCGTGCGTGCGTGTGTGTGTGTGTGACAGAGTGATCAAAGGACGAGACATGATCAGATCTGTGTTCTAGAGCTATCATTCTGGATTCAGTGTGGAAGACAGAGTTGTGGTAGGGGAGAGACTAGCAGGGGGGAGACAGGTTAAGAAGCCATTGATGTAACTGAGGCAAAACATGATGAGGGCCTGAGCCAGGGCAGGAAAGATGGAACTGAGTGATATTTTCAAAGTAGGACAGATAAGGCCTGGTGACTGACCAGATATAGTGGGTATAGGAAAGGGAAGAGTCCCAGACACATTACATGCTTTTGTGTTAGGTGACTGGAAGGATGGAGAGGGAAGAAAAGAAGCAGGTTTGGAAGGGAAGGGTGGGGAAAGCCAAGGAGACAAAGATAAAATTGAAGTTTCACAGCTGCCTCTGATACACTGTATGTTTGGATTTGAGAAGATGATGGTGTTGGAGATGAAGGAGGTGTAGGAGGCCTTGGTTTTAAATGTGATGGCTGAAGCAGATGGACTAGATAAAGTTCTATAGAAGGGTCAGTAGTGTGAGGGGGAAGGATGGAAGTTCGGGAACACCAACATTAACAAGTAGACAAAGGAAGAAGAATTGGCT
This sequence comes from Dugong dugon, assembly GCA_030035585.1. Taxonomy (NCBI): domain Eukaryota; kingdom Metazoa; phylum Chordata; class Mammalia; order Sirenia; family Dugongidae; genus Dugong; species Dugong dugon. Next base: position 64,474,479 of record CM057462.1, on the reverse strand, counting down.
AAGGGGATTGAGAAGGAATGGTCAGAGAGACCAAAGGAAAACAAGATGGAAGGACACAGAAGTCAAAAGAAGAAAGTTCTGAGAAGGAAGGAAGAGCCAACTATGTCCCTTGTCAAATAAATCAAGGACTGAAAAGCATCTGTTGGATTTAGCCAGTAGGATGTGACTGGGGCAATGTCAGTGGTCTGTGAGGGTTGGGGGGAAGTGGGAGCTAGACCACAAGGGATGGGGGAATGAACGGGAAATGAGGAGAGAAGACAGGGAAGAAGATGCTTGGCTGGAAAAGGAGAAGAGGGAATGATGGTGGTAACTTAAGGGGGACATGGGGTTGAGAGGACAGATCTGGAAGCTTTGAAGGAAAGAGTAAATAGAAAAGTAAAGCTTGAAGACACAGCAGAAAGAAGATAATCTCTGCCACTCAGTCAGGAAGGAGTCAATGTAGGTAAATCTGATAGGAAGTATATGGAGTTCTCACTGGCTCAGGTAATTATTCATACACACTAAAAAGACACTGTCCACAAAATAACTAAGCAATAAACATGCTTGTATTCAGTGTAAATTATCAGGGTTAAAAACCATCTGCTTCATAAGGATGTATTAGTAAGATGGTTCAACTGAGGTTTCCTTCATTCAGTTTAGTTTGATGTGTTTTTTTCTTAGCCCATCTCTGGAGTCATGTGAGAGCTCTCTCTGAACCTAGACGTAACGGGGATAGAATAATGGGTCCCTGGCTCAGAGGAAGGTCAATAAAAACAGGGTGTAATAGGCTAATTTGTAAGTTGGCCTCCAAGATTCCTATCGCTTGTGTATGCCCTGTATAATCTCCTCCCCTTGAGTGTGGGCAAGACCTGTGAATATGATGAGATAGTAACTGCCTTGATTACACTATATTACCTAAGACTCTGTCAGAGTAAGCAGAAGAGTTTCTCCCGTTGGCTTTGACAACATAAGCTGCCATGCTATGAGGGGCCACATGCAAAGACCTGAGGGAGGACTCTAGGAGCTGACTGCCAGAAAGAAAATGGAGGCCCGAGTCCTATCGCCACAAGAATCAATTCTGTCAATAACCTGAACGAGCCTAGAAGACCCTGAGCTCTAGATAAGAACTGTAACACTGGCCTACACCTTGATTTAAGCCTGCTAAAAAGAGGATCCAACTAACTCATGCATATCTGACCCATAGAAACTGTGAGATAATGAATGTGTGTTGTTTTAAGCCACTAAGTCTGTGGTAATTTGTTACACAGCAATAAAAAACTAATACACAGGGCAAACAAAATCGACTCCATGACCAATGCAGGTGACACCAGTGATCACAAAATGTGATTAATATACCTGATGCTCAGCAATAAGGGCTTTCACTCGGTCAATGTTCTGAGGGATTGGCTCTTGATCCCGCTGAATGAGGGTGGTCTCAGCCCACTGGATCCACGCCAGAAGTTCTTCCAAGAGCTCGGCATTAGCCACCAGTTCTGACAGGGCTGTTTCAAGACGCTGCTGGTGCTGTTTAGCCCACGTCAGGACCTGTGCAGAAAGAAAGCAAGCATCACCTCTTTCAGCCAAACACACCTCTCTGTGTTTTCAAAGCTCTTTTCCACCTGATCCTCACAATTGACAACTAAGGTGAGAGAGCACCCAAAGCAGTCAAGAGGCTTGCTTCTTATCCCAGTGACAGAGCTGGGATAAGAGCTGGAATAAGAAATCGGCTCCTGAAAGAGACTTTGGTACATCCTGTTAAACGTCAGGCTTCTGAGGAAGGAGGGTAACAATACACCCAACATAACTATTGGAAATAATTAATTAACACATTACTATACCAGCACCATTATTCCAGGTTTCTGCACATTACCAAGAAAAAGGACATTACTAAAATGTTAACTTAATTTCTGATGAGATATTCACAGTGAGTGAGCAACTGGGAAAAGATTTCTTACCTGGTTTTTTTTTTTTTTTTTTAAGAAGAAAAGCTCTGTAGTATTTTATTGCTATAAATTCATTTTATTGGGCGTGTACAAACTTCCTCTAAAACCAGTGACTCACCTCCTCAAACCGAGCTCGGATAATAGTGATCCAGTGTTTGATGGTAGTGATGCAGTCAGGGTGGCAGACAGCCAGGATGACCTCCCCCATTGCTACTGCTGCGTTAACATCCGCTCGCTTTTCTTCCACTTTCTTCATGAATTCCTAAATAAAAAAGATTTGAAAACAAAAACTTAAGAAATCTACTCCAGCAGGACTGTTAGCTCAAGCCAACGGAAAAAAATTTCAGTGTTATTTCCCCTCCAGGTGTTGACACAGATCCCTAAAATCACTTATTTAGGTGTCTCTGCCATTTTCTTTCCAGTTCTAAAACATGGGGAAAGTGAGGGGTTTACGTAGGAATGGCCTTCTCTGCCAGAGATGACAGACTAGGGACAGAGGCAAACCCCTTTTCCTAATGTGAGTTAGTTTCAGTCTCTTTGTTTAACCTTGTTTTTATTAGTTTTCATACTTGTAAAATAGTAGTGCTTTGGCACAAACATAATGACAGCTATAAAACACTAATATTTAAAAAATATCCACAACAAAATACAATGGCAAAATCAAGATTAAAATCTGCCAGTGGGTAATATAAAATTAACACAAAAGTTAAAAGAGGAAACAACACTTCCCACCTCATTAGGACAGTCAGAAGGAGGCCTCAGATAACCAAATTACACTTTGCAGCTTGGTAAGTGGCTATCTGGGATGAGATTAGGGCCCAAAGATGGTAAAAAGGAAGTCAAACAAAGGAGTGTGCCAGGGAAGGGTAATGGGGGTAGAATAACCCACAACTGTCTTTACACAATGCCATATTATTCGACTTATTTACAACCAGCACGTATAACTTCTGTGGAAACGAGTGAATGCTGATCTTTAAAGTGTCACCAAAACCAGTCACTTCCCTCTCATTCCTGCTAGGCCAATGAGCTGGGCCCATTCTAGTTTTGCTCTTTTCTCACAGGAAGTCTGATGTTTCCAAGCAAAGATCACTGTACCCTGGGGCTGGATTACCTTGTGGGTGTCAATGAGAGACTGAAGGGCCTCTGTGTCATCAGGAAGTGCTCCCCGAAAGCGAAGTGTTTGCTCTGCTTCAGAAAGCCACTCCAGCAGCATGTGGACTGTGTCTCGAAACTCTTCTGCCTGAAATAACCAAGCATAAAAGATCAAACCTCTCTCTGCAGCCAAGGTTCTAGACACTGGGGCATGCCAGGGAAGGCATCAGGGTCCTGAGCTCTTTGCTGTATCACAGACACTTGATGGTCCTATCCATGCCCCACAAAGGTCATTTTTCATTTGTAGATCTTTGAAAGATCAGTAATTGAATTAGTTATTTCCCTAATATAAATAAGTGTTAAAGTTGTATAGAACATTCAGAGCATCAATTTTTGACTGTTATGTTCATTTTAAGGTTGGCTGGCCCTGATCCTAATAAGGAAACTACAACAGATCTGGTCAAACCCACCCCTTTTGGGTTGTCCCAGCAAATCTCTTACCTGTTTTAAGGCCTGCTCAAGTCGGCTTTGTTTGGAGACGGAGAGTTTACACACAGTGTCCCAGCGGGTGCTCAGTTCCTGGAGCTGTCCTTTTACCCAGGTGGTGTCATCTCGGCTATTCTCAATCAGCTCGCGGCCCGACCGCTTCAGTACCTGAACGGTTCCCGTTCGCTTTCCCAGTTCCTTCTGGAAAACCTACAAAAGAAAATAGAAGAATTAGTTTGTCTGAGAAATGCTTTGAGTCCAAGAGGTCAAACCACAGAGAAAGGTATTATTTAGTTCAATTCTCCTTGGTAGGTCCAGTCCTGTGTCTTTTATGTAGAGGGAGGCAGGACAATCTATACAAAAAGAACAACCAGAAGATCTGGCTCTAAATGTCAGTTCAGGCATTTATGCTGCCTGGCTTTGGATAAGTTGCTTAACTTCCTTGAGTTCTAGTGTCCTCATCTGTAAAATAGGAGTAATTATTTTTTATTATTATTTCCAGAATTATGGGACTTAAATAAGAACACATATGCTAGACACATAATAAGAAACTGATGTTAAGTTCAAGGTAAAGTTGAATGCTTTGTACTAAAACAGGAGGACATTACATAGCTCAGCATGACTGGTGGTGGTGTTGTGTGCTGTGGAGTCGATTCTGACTCACAGTGACCCTATATGACAGAACAGAATTGTCCCATAACGTTTCCTAGGCTGTAATCTTTATGGGAGAAGTTGTAGGGTACACTATTAGCATGTATGGTGTTAGGCTTCTTAGGTTCAGAAGTGGTTACAAAAGCACTCATTTCCATTTTGGGAGTCAGCGGAAATGGGTATCTTTGAGGGTCTCCATCTAAATTTTAATTCATTTTGTGACTCAACTAAGGAATAGAAGAAGGAAGGGTAGGACCTCAAAGTGAAGTTTATACACTACCAAATCTGAATCAAACCAATTTTGGTAAATGCTTTGTGACTGATGCAGAACCCCAGCAACAGCTGGTTTAAATACACAGAACAAGGAGTGGCCTCTCTGACAAGCAGAGACACAGGCTCTGTTGGGCTTTCTCTACCCTAGACGGTTAACACAGAGCAGAGGGCAAACTTACCTATGGGACCAAGCAGCCTTCCCTCCACTTAGCCCAAATCTTGCCCCTCACCTTATGGGCATCCATGAGGTTCATGACGAGGTCAAGGTCCCCATGCACAGGCTGGTCCTCGGCCAGCTGTGGCTCCACCTTGTACAACCAGTCGACCAGGGCCTGCAAAGCGTCCATGAATTGGCCCGAAAACAGCAGGGCCTCCTCCAATTTGTGCTGCCTGAGAAAAGCACACAAATCTTACCATGTTTAGGGATTCTTTTATGAATGGTCCACAGTTCTGACTGCTGAAATGGAATATTGCTTGAACTCTATAAACGGAGGGACTTCATGGTAGAACAGTTAGAAATACTGTTAAAAGTGACTAAGATTTGAGGAATGTGATCAATGTCACTGAATTGTACATGTAGAAATTAATTGCCGCATGTTTTGTTGGGTGTGTATCACTACAATAATAAAAAAGTGACTAAAAGAGATGTCTAAACGTTTTTAATCAAACAACTCTCGAGAATGGATTAAGTGTAGTGCAGGGGACAAGCACAGATGCCCTTCTGGCACCTTACAGTTCAATGGTTACACAAATGGACATACCCTAATGACCCAAGCTCTGTGTTAACTACTTTATACCACCTTGCAGTAGAGGATGACAATTTTGAGTTAATAGGTCTGGAGTTAGATAGGAGTTCAACTCCTAACTCTACACTAGTTTTATGACTCTGGCTGTCTCTTAACCTCTTTGAACCTCAACTGCTTCATTAAAAAAAAATAAGAGTACGAACAGTACATAGCTCATAGAGATACTGTAGTAACTGTAAGGCAGCATTACACAGTGAGTAATAGTGGATGAAAGTACCAGCTTTAAACCAAACTGCCTAGGTTCAAATCTCAGCTCTGCCACTTGGTAGCAGCCTAATTCACCTTGGGGGAGTTAAGTAATTTCTTTGGGAGGTTTGTTTCTCTAATCTGTAAAATGGGATAATATTGTATTTTTACACAAATAACATGCCTTCTACATTTGCTTGCCCTCCTCCCATGAGATATTCTTGTAAGCACACTATGCTAATTCTTTTCATAGCAACATGTAAAAAAAAAAAGGCATAGCGGCGCTTATGAAAATACGGCGGGGCGGGGGGGGGGGGCGGTACGGCGGCATGGTTGGCAAACAAATATAGAAGCACAAATTACTTGCATAAAAATACGGCAAGAGTACCCACCTCAGTGGCTGTTGTGAGGATTAAATGGTTAGTAGGCACTGTCCGGCACATACTAAGTGCTCAATAAAGGTCAGGTATTATTACAGCTAAATAAGATAATGCATATAAAGGCTTTGCACAGTGTCTGACACAAAGTGAGAGCACTCAATAAGATGGTTACTGATTTTCAACTACTGTTGGCTTGGTTTTACAGCTCTCTCCATTTCTAGTATATAGTAAGGTTCACGTTTAAAATGAGAGCATTTTAATACATTTTATTCTAGTAATTTCATAACTCTCTTTGAACTAACTTGCAATATGAAGAGATGCTGCAAAGCCTGTTAACTAATGCACCAGCTTTCTTACCATCTAATGGAATCTAATAATGGAGCCTCTTAATTTTGGGATAACATACAGACCCATGAAGGAGACATTTATGCTCACCGCTCCACAGACTTGCCACAAACAGTATCCCATTTGTCTCGGACTTCTCCCAGTAAGTTGTCAAGTTTCTGAGTATCATCAGGAAGCAAAGTCTTTTCTTTCAGTGCTCTGCCGGTTCTGATTGTGGTATCATACACAGGCTGTTTCCCACCAAGAGTTTTCTGAAACTCCTATGTTTCCAAAAAGAAAAGAAACAAACAAAAGTCAGATGACTTCTTGACTTGGAACAACAAAAAAAAATTGAGTTTCCAGGTTGACAACCAAATACCAGATGAGTATCACTTTGTTCATGAACTAAAATGAGCAATAACTTATCCTTAAAAAATTTGTAAGTTTTTGTTTATGCCATATACAGTAGTGCATGACAATTTCAAAAAGACCTATAGTTTTAACTAGTTAATCCACAGGATTACTTTGAACTGCTATTTAAGTGAGAGGAAGGATAATGTCATGGTTCAACAGTGCCTAGATATAAAATGGGACCCTGGCTCCATCATCTTGACTTTTTAACATTAACCAATTAGTTTTCTTCTGACTAGCTCTGACTTTACTTTTAGCAAGGTATAGGCTTTAATGAGGACCATGTTCAGGACCTAAGAGCAATTAACTGCTTTACCTTGTGCTTAGAAAGCTGAAGCTTAATTTTGTCTGGGTCATTGGATATCTCCAGTTCTGAGTCCAGGTGACTCTCTGCATCTTCTAGCCAGTCGATCAGTTTTTTCCAAGCTTCATGAAACTAAAATTAGGTAATAAATAAGTTATAACATGAATGAATATGCAAACTATACAACATTTTCATGACACCCAATCCAGAGGTTCAATACACAGCACAAGGCTGTTCAACAAATTAGAATCTTTCTTTTATAACTTACTTGTTTTGCCCGCTTCCTGGCATCATCTAGTGATCGTCCCCTTTCAATAGAACGCTGGACGACTTTCTCCCACCGAGACTGGACGCTAACCAACAAATTCTTGATCAGAACAACATCCTGTTTTTGGCTAAGGAACTTTAACTGATTTCCGGTTTGATCCAGCTCAATGATCTGGTCTCGATGAGCATTTACCTCATTAGCAAAAACCTGAGAGAAAAACATTGTTCTTTTTAAACTTAAGGTAAGGTAGGGGAGCATCTCTTTCAACTACTCCTTTCAAAAGGAAGGCAACAACATCATAATGTCACAGTTACCTTGTGGTCCTCTATCTGGGAAAGAACGGTGTTTAGAATAAGGCTGGGAGGAGAAGCAATGTTTAAACTCTGCTCTGCTAGAGTGAGCCAGTTGATAAATTCTTGTAGAGAATTCTGGAATTCTGTTGCCAGGTTGAGGGCCTCTTCCAGCTTTGACTGAATTTTAATTAAAAAAAAAAAAAAAGAAAAGAAAAAGTGCCAAATTCAGGAATTATTGCTTCATGGACAAAGACGTGAATTGTACACCAAATGAAACGACCTCTAACAAGGAAGCCTCATTTAATCAACCTCCAAACATGTCTTGTTTGTAAAGAAGGGGACATTTAATGTTAGTTTCTGAGTCTGACACAACTGGACAATAACAGTGCACATGGAAAAGGAAAGTGAGCACAATGCATCTAAGCTGCTCTCTCTGCTTCCTGAGACACTGAAGAACAGGAATAAAACTATTCAATAAATGTGAGGGAACAGATCCTATAGGGGTGACAGCTGCAGGATCCATAATCTGGTTTGGGCGAAGTTTGCTTCCTTTAATGTACTTTTCGTGGAGTAAAAACAACTAAACGAAAAGCACTTCACTGCAGTGCCCTCTGTTTTAAATACACGTTTTCATAAAATATGGCATCTGAAAATGTCTTAGTTTGAAACCTATGCTCATGTCATAAACAGAAAAGGTAATGAAAGAAGCCATGAATTTCTAGGCAAAATTTTGACTATGCTAGATGTAAATTTTGAGATACTTAGTTTCTTTATGCTAAATGATCTAAATCAGAAGGGCCGAAACACTGGCTCCTTCAGGGCAAGTGCTACTGTCCACAAATACACCCCAATCCCACACAGTTCAGAAGCTCCATCCTCAGAGACCTCTACAGCTTGGTGATGACTTCTGCTTCTGTCCCATCTAACAGGCAGGCAAAGCAGAATAATGACAGATTGTTAAAAATGAATATATCTAAATATAGTCACAGAAAAAACAAAACAAAGATGTACACTAGTGTTAATTCTAGTTGACTGATTTCCACATGATTTTAATTTTCTTCTTTGTGCCTTCAGGCTACTTTTGAAACCTGAGAAAATACTACAATGAATGTTATAAAATGTACAGACTCAATCTAAACAAATCAAGTAGCAAAATCAAATCTATCAATATACTTGCAAGTTTCTAGATGGTAGGCATTCTTTCCACATTGTCTTTACCTATATATTCTTTAACAGAGCATCATACACATTTAATAAATAATTTTAGTTATCTTGATATGTAATGCTCCCGCAAAATCAAAAATTACGCTTGACAGCCAGCCTTTGCTGGACCAGCTCCACTGATGATCTCTTGAGGGAACCCACTCCACTGCTGGGATAACACTCTAGAAAATTCCTGATTATGGGCCAGAATCTGCCTGTTTCTTTAATCATCTTAGTTCTGCCTTCTGCAGGAACTCGAGATGACAGACTGTTCAAGAATTGGAATAAAGCCATATACTCAGCTCCTCCAGCCATACTTCACGTAACAAAATTATCAGACCCCATGCTAGAAGCATTTAGGAAACTAATGCTGCTCTCAAAAATGTTCCTTTATATGTGTGACTGTTTTACAGCCTTCTGCCCATTAAATTCTATGAAGGCAGGGTCTACGCCTTTATTGTTTCCACCATACACCTAGGACAATGCCCGCTACAGACATGCTCAGTAACTACTTATTGAATGGATGTGGCCAATAGATTTGAACATGTATTTCACATTTGATCTGACTAGCACAGAATAAAGGGAAAGTCTACACTCATAAAGAAACAATCCATTTAGACAAATGCCTTGATCCTCTTTTTGAAGAGAATTTGTTTTATGAGAAAGAGGGAGGAGAGGCCACATCAAATACTTCTCTCCCGATTTTAGTAAACTTCCTCACATACTACACTTACACTGGAAACCAAACTCCTGTGAGACATTAGTCTAACTCCCTGCATGCCCTGCCCACCTTCCTAAGCCCAAGTCACCAACTAAAAACAAAACCTTGTTTTTAAAGTCGTCATTGAGTAGTGACAGGCAGTAAAGTCTTAACTGACCAGTGCAGAAAAGGAATGAATATGAAAGACTGGCAGAAACTAGTACCCAGGACTTCCAACTAGTTCATGCCAGTTCGAACCCCTGACGAGAACTGGCATTTCTACCCCAGATATACTGAATCAGAATCTACAGTTTAACAAGGTCCCCAGGTGACTCTTATATATAACTTCCTGGGAACTTGTTAGAAATACAAATTCTCAGCAGAGACCTTGTTAGACATGCCAATTCTCGGCAGGCGTTCAAATCTGACTGAACTGGTTTGAAGCCCTGCTAGTGCTATCGATGTAACCTGACACAGATGGAAAATAGAAATTTAACAGCAAAGAAGATAGCTTGATTAGTATGAAGCCATTTCAGAGACTATCAGTTCTACAAAAATCTTCACAGAAACAAGATGGTAATTTACATGCAATCATCAAGCAAACTACTCAAACACAGTAATCACACACTGTATTTTATAACAATACCTTTCTTTCTTCCATCTTGCTGCTGACCACATGCCACTTCTGTTCCAAGAGTGCTATACTCTGTTCTGTCTTTGACCCAGACCCCGAATCATCACGGCTTAGAAGCATGAGCCTGCCCTTGTCAAGCAGCTGGTTATAAGTCTCTTCCTTGGCTTTCAGTTGGGAATAGAGTTCCTACAAGAAAAGGCAGCAAAGATATCAAAAACACAAATGTCTTTGGGGTCTTAATTCTCTGGAAGATACCCATACACAGATTTAGTAGCACAGCCTGGATAAGCCCAGAAGGTCTCATTTAGATCAAAAGCCTTTCTTTTGGATTCAGTTCAACTGCTAAGTTATCGTGGAATGAAACCCACTGTTGTTTAAAATTAAAATAATTCTGTCACCGAGTAAATAGGAAAAAAAAAAACCTTTTTCTTTAGGATTAGAGATCACAAAAACAGACTCCAATGTTTTATTTACCCTTTTCATAAAGGATTTGCCTTGAAATTATGTTGCTTTTTGTTCTCAGCATATTTTCTTGAAATACTGTCATTATCTATTGGATTTACCAAAGCTCACACTAAGGAGTCCTTTTAAAAATGCAACCACATCTGCGTTACATATTTGTCATCTTGATGCTCTCACCTTCAAGTCAATGTCACTGTGCCCAACCCAACTGATCAACTCAAAATTTACTGGCTCACCAATTTTCATTTGACCCTTCCTTGGGACTACTGCTGCCTATGGCAAAGTATTAAAAGCCCTGAATAAGCAACAATCCCTAAGGTTGTGCACAAATTATCAGTAAAAATACAGGACTTTGTAGATTTCCATATACATTATTTTTGTGTGAATTAAAAAAGGAGCTACTGAATATAGGATACTTGTGCTCAATTTGAAGAATTGTCCATTACCATATGTGTATCAAGCTGTTCCCTAGCAGTTTCAGGAAGTCCTCCTATAGGCTTAGATGCAGAAAGCTGGCTCTCCATTTTAGTCAGTTCCAAGAGGAAATCTTCAATTTCACTGTGGAAACCTTGGGCCTTTTCAGAAAAGACATATCAGCAATATCAGTAGTCAATTCTCAGCTTCAAAAGTAAACTTTCTAAACAACCATATGAGGAATCTATTTTGAGGGAGGAATTTTGGACTTCACTCAGGCAGGGGTGTTCTGCTGCTGGATAAGCATGGGGCCAATCTATTATTTATCATTAGAATGCAGTGCATCCTTCACACCCCACTATAACAATATAGAAGTCTGATATAATCTGGTGAATTGACTAGTTGACTGAGGTACTGGTGACCATGGAGGGATCTGACTTGATCCAAGAAGTATCTGAATTTGTGAAAAAGGTTTGTGATACTGAAGATTTACTAACTTTGAATAATAATTGAAGATACTGGGCTACAAAGTAATCAAAAAAAAAAAAAAAAAAAAAAAAACCCCAATGAAAAGCTGCTCTTTCCACACAAGTCCTGGCATAGAATGGACTGTCCTCTCAAGACATAGGGGATTGTACTCCAAATCGCTTTCCTCTCTGACTTAGGCTTTCTTCCAACTGCTGCTATGTGCACAGCTCCGCCCACCTAACTTGGATGATGCACACACCTGCTGCAGTGTTGACTGAAGCTGTTGCTCCCTCTCCTCTGTTTTCTGTAACACTGACTCCCAGCACTGGTTCATAGTTTCCAAACGGCTCCCTAAGCTGCTGGCATCATCTCCAGCGCTAGATTCCAGAAGCTCATTGCCAGCTTTGTTGACTGTTTCCACTGTGGCTTGATGGGCCAAAACATCGTTTTTGAGAACCTAAAAAATGTTAAACAGCATAATTGGTCTCTACCACTATCATCAAGCCTAATCCCATGTGGTACACACATCAAAAAGCTTCTGGTGGCAACATTAGGTCTCAAGCAAATAGGCTTAGAGATGAAAATTAAAATACTTACGTGGTGCTTTGCAAGCTCAACTTCAATGACTTTTGGGTCTCCACTTATTGGTCTCTGAGCATCTAACAACTCTTCAGTGTGAATCAGCCAACTCATTAGCTCCTCTAAGGCATGTTGGAATTGGCCAAGGGCCAACAGAGCACCTTCTAGCTTATGCTGCTCAGAAAAAGATATAAAGGAAATATATTTGTTAAGAAACTAGAAAACAGCAGACAGTAGTTCATATATGTAAGTTACCATTTGCCTTACCTGTCTGTGGGCAATTTTCTCACCAAGGTTCTCCCAGAGGTGTTTGAGTTCTGTCAATGGTTCTCGTATAATGTCTCTGTCTGTTTCATCAGTTGCTTTCTTTAACATCAGTTCACCCTGGTGATTGAGCTTCTCCATTTCAATCTGCTGTTGGTAAACTTCCACTTTGAACTCCTATCAAAGATATACTTAATGTTAACATTGAACCAAGCCTTTAAAAACTAAAAAAGTCCCATAGAAGCAGCTATTCTTCAAAAGCAGCAAAAGCCATTCCCAGATACAAACCTTCATTTCATTTAACTGATCTGTAACAGTGTTGAGGTCAGTGCCGACAGGGGGCATGGTGCAGAGTTTAATCACAGTGTTATCTAGCCAGTCAAACATAGCCTACAATAAAAATACAAATAAAGAGTAAAAAATGTAGGCATAAAGAGTTGGGAGAGGATAAGCATTATCCCCTGCTAACATAAGCACAGATAAGTCAAACCAACTGTGTTATTTTTTTTTTTTAAGTGGGGGCAGAGGTTAAGGTATACTGATCTCTATTCCAGTAACACAGAGATTCAAGAACTGAGCCAACATTATTGGGATAATGTCCAAAATAAATTACTATCTGGAAATATTAAATTTGAATACAATTTGCCAGCTAGGAAGCTGATGACATCCTAAAGCTAATGTGCCAAGCTGTGCTTTACGATAACCTGGGTTTGGAATGTCTAGCAAATAATGACTTTCACAGCAAGGCCAGCTTCACTGTGTAGCCACCATGAGGATAAACATGACAAGCATGCAATGATGATAAAAATGGCAAGAAGAGTAAAAATTCGGATATATGTCAGTGCTTTCCTCAACAGAAGTGGGTAACTTTGGCTAGAAATAGGGAAATAGCACTGTCTTAGGTTTGAGAACACTGCAGTCCTGTAAAGGCGATCCACTCTTGTAATGAATTCAGAAAGTGACACAAGGGAAGATGCAGTCCTTATTTCCTTGGTGATCACCTCCTTGTCTCTCACCTGTAGAGTGTCCTGATACTGCACAGCAGCTTGCATGGCATCCTCAAGTTTCTCTAGCCTCTCCTTCCATGTTTTGTTTAAGTTCTCCCAAGCATTATTCATCTAGAGAGAAAACATTCTATCAGATTCTTAAATTAATGCTACTCTTCAGTGTGAGTCCACTAACATTTCATCTGAATTTTTTATGCACATTTCTATACCTCATCGATGCTCTTCTTCACCTCGGGCTTCTCAGTTTCTCCACAGGCAAAAATCAAATCTGCCCCAAGGATTCGAATAAACTCCAGCTCCTCATGCAAACCATCTGTCTCCTCCTTAATAGTCTACATGTAAATGAACAGAACATAAGCCAAAACAAAAGCAGAACAGAACTTTCCAAACTTTGTAAATGTAGTTTATACCCTATCAATAGCAGAGGTTGAGCAGAACTCTCTATTTCACAAAAGCTTGTCAATGTTCTTAAAATACTGCCTATCCACATAGTGAAGCTTCAGACTCTGCATGGTTATTTTTCTCAGTGTGAAAGATGTAATGAGCTTCAAACAGTGAGCGCATCCCTTCCTTTTGTTAAGCATCTGTCAAGGAGACAGTCCTATGCAAGTCCTCTGAAAAGAGGCAAGAGATAGTTCCTGTCTCCAAGAAGATTACAATCTACAAAGGAATATATTAACAAGGATATTAAAATAATACAAGTCACAAATTTAAGGATTGAGATACTATCATAACAGTTAAATAGGCTATATAATCTTGAAGAAAGCTAGTTTTGTGTCAGGTCTTAAAAAGTCGTTTATGGACTGGCAATAATGGGGATGGGGAGAAGGAGGAGAATTTCTATTTAGGAAAATGGCTGAAATAAAGGTAAGACATAAGACAGATAATATCAGGACAGGCTTAGCTTACGCTAGATGGGTAAGGTGAGAGAAGCATTTAGTAAAAACTAGGTGTGATTGTGAGGATAGTGCAGGACCAGCAACACTGTGTTCTGTTATACATAAGGTCACTACGAGCCGGAGCCAACTAGATGGTACTAACACCACAACAGGCTCCCCCAAAAGGAACAGAAAAAAGTTTGTCAAAGTAACAACTGTTATCTCTGGATGGTGAGTCCAGAACTGATTTTTCTTTTCTACTTTCTATTTCTCTACAGTAAAAAAAATTTTTTTTTCTAATGAGCAGGTATTTTTTTTGAAGTGGAAAAAAAGTCTATTAAACTTACAAAACAAAACAAACCTTTTAAGGGGCTCAGCCTGGCTAAGCAGTCAACACAACATACTTGGATAAAGTACTTTTCTAGATGACAAACACATAACACAAGGGGTTTTGTTTTTTTCTTACCTCAGCAGCTTCAACCTGTTGTTTGATGATGGATGGGTCAATGCCTGGGCTTTCCAAGTCATGGACAATATCCTGGGTGTCTTTGATGGTGGTCAGGAGAGCTGCCATGTCATACCAGAACTTCTCTGCTAATTCAAGGACATCAAGGAATTTAATTTCTCGCTCTTCAGCCCGAGCTTTGATATCTTCCCAGAAGAACACCATTTGATCCAATTTATCCTGGATTTCTGAGGTGGTAAAGAAGAGATGTGAATAGGGCTTCTCTAAGTACTTAAAATCAACCTCATCAGAAATTCCCACTAATCCTGACATTTTAACTGAAATTATCCTAAAGAAAAGCTCTAAAAATCTATAATTAAAGGATTGTTTTCTACCTCAGCCTTATTAATATTATTTCTACCTTAGCAATTTTCCCTTAAGCTGGTCTTCCACATAAAGAAATTACACAGATATCTGGAAATGTTATCATCTAACATAAAGATACTCCTAAAATATAAAACTCCTAATTTACAAAGGAGCTAGGATAAAAACTCTGTTTCCAGTGTTCTGTGTTGAACTTGCTGTATGTTTCCCATGGAAAGTATTATAAAAGGTAGTTACGTTCTATCCACTATTGATAGTGTAGTTTACTCACATTAGGGGGTTAAAGGAACATTTGTTGCCTGGTCTGGGAATCTAACTACCAATTGTAACTTTGTTTCAATGGGGAAATGTGTTCTGAATTCTAAATGACTTCCAAATGACTTTCTGGAATACTTATTCCTTGGGGACTACCCCTACATTCAGTGAAATACATCTGGTGGGATGCTGGAGATAACCACAACCTACAATTTATTTCATTGCTTTTCTTTAAAAATAAGTAGATTCATCAAGCACCTTTTGCAGCCAGATCCTTGTCAGCTCCCTGAGATCGCCCAATGAGCTCTTCTCCACGGCGTTTCAGAGCCTCAAAGGAAGGCTGTAGTTTTTCTAGCTCCATGGTGGCACTTTTATTGTCACTGATGCACTCTCTGATCTTGTCTACTTCAGCAGGGATCAATGGTGGCATGTGCAGGCGAGAGGAAAGATTCTCCAGAGTCTCCAACATGGGCTCAATTTTATCATGGAACTAAAACAAACATTGGACCATTTAGCCATCACAATAATTCTATCACACTTCTGGGGGAAATGTTAGGGAACAAGGCCAAGGCATAAACCTACTACTATTTAGGATAACCTGAGCTACGCCGAATAAGAACCCTGAAGGCTGCTGAGTGTTGGGTTTGGCTCAGAAACTGCTTGGGCATAGTACACCAGAGCTAGTCTATCAGAAAAATAATGCAAATGTTTATTTTAACAACCAAAAAGATATTAAGTAATATACCAGAAATAAACTCAGATCATTAGTGCTGCCACAACATTTCTCCTATTCCAACTAATGTGACGAGAAAGGGACAAGACTATGAAACTAGTGAGAGTCAGTGTGTCAACATCTCAGATGACAGTTGCATGCAACAGAGTAGACCAACAAATTAGATGCTCTCTACCAGCTGTGTAAATGATGGGGAGCTCAATCAATATGCATGTGACTAGGAATTTAAAAGCATCACGGCATGCAATTTAACAACCCACTGTATGTAACAGTGAGAATGGAAAATGTTGGCATGATGAAAGGTAGTTAAAGAAGCTCAAATCTAACCTTATTTTAAATGAATAATTAGCTTCCCACTTTTCTAGTACTTTCAAAAACATGACTACAATTGAAAAATTCTCATTTATAATCTGAAGTGGAGAGGGGGGAAAAGGGAGCAAAACGAGTAAGCCTGTCTTCTAAAGAAGTTAACTAAAACTAACTCTGGAAAAAACAACTCTGGGCTCATTAATTAGAGTAAGGATTATTAATTTTAAGTATCCTGTAGGAAAACATGGTGGGATTCCCTTAACAAAACCACTCCCATCACGCCCTCATTTCTAGGTTCCACCCCAAATGAAACTGGCATAATAAATTGTACTAATTAATACTTATTCCACTAGGGTTAAGGGAAATTTCCTTATAGGTAATGACCTCGATTCTCTGCTTTGTAAGAAAACCCTAATCCCAATGGGAGGGGTACCTTACCTCTGTAATCTGTAATGGTGGGCGCGGTCAACACAACAATGAAATGTGACGATGTGGGGAAGACAGGAGCAGGCAGCAACAACACAAAGTAACACATTCCACAATGTGAGTGAGAGATGGGATGGAAGGTGGGGGGAAAAACTTGAGTAAGTACAAATATTAACCAAGAATATTGACTAAACATAGGAAAAAAATACCCAGACATGACAAAAGTACCACTAACAGTAATACATTAGTTGAAAGTATGTAGTTACATGCTTTAAACTCAACTGCTGGTGGCTTGTACTTTCCTTTGGCTCTTACTTCTCCGCACTCAAGCATCTCTCTCTGAACTAGGAGCTAGCTTGTGGCCTCCTGAATAAGACTAATGTGTGTCATTCTAACTCTCAAAAGTAACAGGCTCAATAGGAACTTGACCTTTCTTGAGACATTCATTGCTTTTGACTCTGCAAGATGAGTTTATCCAAAATCATCCCCACTAAAAGATAAAGTTTTCAGGGAAACTGTCAACAGATAATATACCAGCCAAGATGCATTTTACCCTCCTTACAGTGTCAGCATACTAATGTTCCTTGGGATAAAAATGCAGACAGGTTAATACTTTCTAGTCTATTGATAATGTATCATCAGCATGTTGGTCAGGGCCTTCGTGAACATAGAAGCATACCTGATACAGAGATGACCTCTTACTTAAATTAAAGGACAGCTGAAGGTCATATGAGTTTAAGATGCATACGTACCTGAGCGGATTGGGAAACAGCTTCGTCCAGAGCCAGGGCCCGCTGGCGCACCTCCTCTTTTATTTGGACATACATGTTTTCTGCTTTCTGGTATTTTTTTTCCACCATTTCCCCCTCCTCAGGGTTTAGCTCCTTTAGTTGTGGGCCTATCTTCAGTAGCTTATCAATATGAGGTTTGTGTTCAGCAATGGATTCCCTGAGTTGCTATGGAAGAAAATACAGATCAAAACATATGAGCATTTTTATACCAGTTTATTTGTTCAGCTACTTTGATCAGAGCTTACACCAACTTTGAGAGGAAAAGACTGAAGTGTTAAAAACTAGCAAGTCCCAGCATTTCACCATTTATGGGGAACAAAAAACACCTAAGTCTTGGGCTCTGACATACTACCTGATTCTCCGAATTTTTACAAGTCAGTTTGGATGTCCCATCACCCAGGAAACCTTCCTGGCACATCCTCTCTCACTCTCCCTCCACCCCTGTACAAGCTTAACCCATCCTCCTCTGCACGCATAAATACCTCAACATACTATAATGTAATTTATATGGCTTAACATGTTTCCCTCACCAGAACGACCAACAAGGAGGTACACTACGAATAGCAACATAACAGGTGATCCAACTGCTCCTTGACCCTTTCTCCCGGCTACTTCTGGTTTACATCTTCTGCTTATAGGAACATGGGGATAGCAGCAAGCACAGGCCATAAACCGGAAATAAGATAAACATCTAACAAGCACCCTTAATGGTAACAGCATTAGTTGAAATAATATACAGCTTTCCCTTTCATCTTAAAGATATGCAGCAGAGCCTTCCTGACACCCCTCCATGGCTCTCACTCCAGTGAGAGCCCCCACACCAGTCTATCAACAGCCCTTGCCCCCATAAACACTTTAAATTCCCTTGGTTTTTGGTTAGTTCTGTCTTTACTTCTGCTAAATACCCAGGATCCTGACATCTGCTCAATACCCAGGTTCCTGACATCTCCATAATCTTATTCTTTAATTTATTCATATTAAAGGATGAAGAAAATAATTTAGAAATGTAATTTTTATTGTGCAAAGAAATTCTAACCGATTAAGAATTAACTTCATAACACAAAACTTACACCCAGTAGGCACTAATAAATATACTGCTGTTGAGTGAGTTGTGGAACTCATTTTTAGTTCTGTAATAAAATAAAACTTGGCATGCTCCTTACCCTCATTTCCTCTTGCTGCTGCCTGAGCTGCTCATGATCAATAGCTGGAGGAGGTAACTGTGCTATTAGTGCCCGAGTTTCCTCAACCCAGGGGCTGAGCTCCTCATAAGTTTCCCAAAACTGGTTCACCAAAACCTGTGCCCGCTCTAGGCGGGCATAACGCTCTGAATTGAGTAGGCTTATGGCTTCATACTGCTGTATTAGAGACTCTGTCTTTTCCTATGAGCCAAAACAGAACAAAGAATTATTACTATAATGAACTCGTCTTTTAAAAACAAAAAAAGAGTAGGTATATATACATTAAAAAGTCTGAAGAAATACACACTAAACGTTAAAAAATATGGATTATCTAGTAAGATTTACAGGTGATTTTAATTTTTTATACTTACCTAATTCTTAAAAAACTTCCTATCATACATATGTATCATTTCTATAATTCCTAAGATATGAAAATATTTTTAAAGGCAGTAAAACAACACAAGAACAACACAGCAAAACTAACCTTTCAGTGATGATACACAAATTTAGATATAGCATTACTAAAACAGATCAGTTTAGACTGGACATCTTAGGGGCTGTGATGGAGTCTTCACCCATCAAGTTTCACTTGTCTTTTTCCTTTTGACAAACAAATCTTCATAAACCTGGCATTTATGCTTCATGTTTGGGATGGGTAGCTTAGTCGGATATAAAGATTTCTAAGAAAATAGTGGTAAACCACACTCTCTATAAAAAATAAACATACGAAACTATTCTACAAACTCTCTCTCTTGGCCAATCAATTTAGAAATGGGTATACCCTTTAGAAGAACCTGAAGGAGGAATTAATGTCTGCATATGGTTCTGTAAAACCTATCACAAATACCTTAAAAGTTACTCAAAGCTCACTCCTTATGGTCTAAGAATAAGTAGCAATTCCTGTTACATTATGTAATATGGCTGTTCAGACATTTGTGAACACAGGAATAGGAGTCTGAGATCCAGAACACCAAGGTGGGCTTTAATATCCCCATCAGTAATAAGAAAGCCTAGGAAGAAAAGTATCTCTTAAATCATCATTTCACAACTGTACATCTAATTCACCATGATCGAGACAAGAACACAAATGTGGTAAATAAGTAAATGTAATTCACCTGTAATACAGCTTTCTGTTCCTCTCCACATGTGCCAAAGATTTCACCACGATGACTGAAGAGTTCATCCATTGAGTCTTTGTGTCGAATGATGTCAATGGAGAAGGCCTTCAAAAAGTAAACTATAGTTAAGTCAAGAAGTAAAAGGACACTAATTTACTTCTGCCTAAGCCTGTGCTGGTGAAAAGTTAGACACAGCCTATGATAAATTCCTTGCTTTAAAGCCACATTTATTCTTAAAAAGTTTGATATTTTGCCTATCCACACATCTTCAAAGCCTATCTTTTAGTAGCTTACAAAAATATCTTCCTTCCTAAACACTGTCCATGAAACTGCTAACTACTTTTTATTAAATTGCTAACTACTCTAAATTAATTAGCCTATTTCTCCCCTTTCAAAAAGCAAAAAAATCTCTTCCCCATCCCAAGTATTCATTAATTTAATCTCTATCCATCATAATGACATTGACTCATTCCACTTGACTTGGGATAGTGAGAAACTCTCTCCTAGTCACATTAAGCTCCTGATTATTCTACTAGCTCAGGACACACTGGGCACACTGGTGTTACACTTACCTTTTGTACCTGCAGCTGAGCTGTGGTCTGGTCTTGCTCCAGGCGAATTGGACCAAGGGCCATCAGTTTCCGTTTTGTTTCAGCAACCCAAGCTAGTTCTGCATCAGCAGCTTGCTCATACTAACACAAGTGTTCAGAAGAAAAAAAAAGAACAAGTTACACACAGCCAAGGTACTACTTGTTACAACTGTAATTTATTCAACATAGAAAGGCCTGAATTTATAGTAATACCGTTTACAGCTCACAAAGTTAAGCCAAAACCAGGGAGAATTTCATAAAATCATAAATCAAGATGCAAATGAGATAATCATATTTCAACTTCTTTAGAAAGAAGTTACAGAACCTAATTTGTGGTCCTATAGCTAGAAATAGCAGCAGAAATTGACACCCTTCAAAAGAAATACACTACTAATCAGTGTTTTCATAATGCTGCAGTCTTTCTGCCAATCCTCTTTCCTACCCAGACACTGAACAGTAAGTAGTTCTAGCTGATATATTTAAATATAAACGTACTTAGCTTGGCAGCAGACACCTGAGTCAAGTTCACTAAGAAGTACTCGTTCAGCTGAAGAAGGCTAAGACCCCAAAAGAAGACCTCAAACCTTTGAACAGCTATCGTAAATAGACATTTATGCAGTAACAAAGAAAACTTAAGAACATGTTCTACATAACTGCTTTTCATGAGTATTCCCTAATCTTTTATCTGTTCCTCTTCAGTTTTGCCAATCTACACAAATATTTAAAGAGAAAAGTAAGCTTCTCCAAAGCACGATAAATTTCATGTTGAAGTATCTGGCCAAGATTAGGGACATCCATGAAGACACATTTGGGGACATACTTGGGAGTCAGAGCTAATGTCTGTGTGGTTCAGAAAGCATTTGCTTATCACTATGAACCCAAGGAATCATTCTGTATTAACTTACTTTTCGTGCGATGGCACATTAATAGGTGCGCATCCAGCTACAAAGAAAAGCAAATAACTCTTTCCAGAAAGCAGGGAGGAAAAAGATCAAGGGAAATATGACACCTGTGTTTACTGAGAGGGTTCTATTTTGGATGGCTCTGCTATTTTGGTTACATATTTGATAGTAATTATAGTTCTCGGTTCCTTTCCCCTCCCATCTAATGCAAAGACAGTTGATTATGTCAAACTAAGACTGTGATGCATTTATAACTTTTGGGTCTAGGTGTTATCTACTTTAATCACAATCCACCTGCTTAGCACGGGAACAGCTAAGAAAAGGCCTCACACAGAGGTCTTCTCTTCTCCAAATTCTTCTCTAACCTAAGGGGTCAAGTACTTTGAAATTACTGGATGAAACCTGGATTCATCCTCACAAATCACTTATCATCACTGAAATATGTTTGTTGCACCAGATTTAACTTGATCTCATTACTCCTGTTCTCGAGCCTGTATTTAAATGGGCCTAACATATCAATAAGACCCCTGGTGGTGCAGTGGTTAAGCTTTCACCACTAACCAAAAGGTTGGCAGTACGAATCCTCCAGCCGCCCCTTGGAAACCCTAGGGGGGCAGTTCTACTCTGTTCTATAGGGTCGCTGTAAGTCAGAACTGACTAGACGTCAACGAGTTCTAAGATATCAATGCAGATGAATATTACCTGTTGTGATCTCTGAATAGCAGCATCAATCTCATCCACCCTCTGTCCAATAGTGTCACTGACCAGCTTGTACTGCTCGTTGGCATCAGACACAAGTTTATCCAGCCCTTCTCTGGCTCTCCAGGGCACCAGCTCTAAGAGAGCTCGGCTCACCTCATTCACTGTGTCCAACACCAGTCTGTGCTCCATGACCTCCTTCTTTAATTCCTAAGGAGGGAAAAGAGTTTTCAGGCTGTACCTTGCTAAATAAAGCACATTAGCAGCTGTGCTGGTGGAAAGTGCTATCTCTACCACACATCCCAGCAGGGCTTTGACCTCTTTCCTTCAGTTATTTTTTTCTTGTCTCAAATTTTTCAATCATTCTGCAGCCTGACTTTAGCTTAGCTGCTGCTTATTTAGAACTGTCTACAAGACTTCTTGAACCACACTGTCTCTGGGTAAAACAAACAGTGCTCCTTTATTTTTTTCCTAATTTCAAAAGAAATGATAAATAATGCTTTAAACATAGACATTTAACTTAACAAATACTTACACAGTATTTCTGTGTGTCTAGAACTGTACTAGATCCTGCATGAGAATCAAATATAACCATGAAGCCCTCTCTAGACAATGAATCATGAAGGTAAATTGTAATATGTTTGTACTGAGCAAACTTCCTAGGGATTTCATGTTCACGATTCTTTCTTCAAACCCTAACAAGTGTTCTTGTTTATGGTTTTTCTTTTTTTTTTTAATGCCAAAATTTAGTGTAAGTAACTAAGAAAGGAGGCAGTCAGAAATTATTGATTTAGATTTAAGGTGGAGGTATTTGGTGATGAAACGTAAGGATGTGAAATTAAGGACTCTAAAAGGAGGACTGTTTTTCCTTTCACAGTGAGATGACAGCTCACCTTCTGTCTTTGCTGAAACTGGGGTATCTGCTCCCCTGTGGGAGATTGTCCTCCACTGGTTGCCAGCTCCTCCTCCACCTCCCTTAGCCACCCAGTCAGTTCCTCATAAGTAGACTGGAACTTGGTGGCCAGCTGTCGGGCTTGCTCTAAAGTTCTGAGGGCCTTGGAGCTAGTGACTGTGATATCTGTGTAGCGAGTCTTTATACCGTCCAGTTTCTCCTGGATAAGCAACACCTCTTCACCTGTGAGAGACAGTATATGATTATTCATATTTAAGAGATCTGGGGATGAGGGAGTCCCTTTAATCCCCTTTTCTTCAAATCAGACCTTTACTTTTACAGATGCTCCTGCCCTGTGGTAGTGATTTCACTTAACATCCCTCACTGGAAATAAAGAAACTTTCCACTTGATAAAAGAAGTCAATTCTAAGATTATTAAGATCTGAGTTTAACTGTGGTTGTTTCCAAGATATTCCCTGCATCTTTCAGTGAATGCTGGCATTCACCGTTATCAATTATGGCGGCGGGGCGGTGGGGAGAGTAGATAAGCGGGAGGCATCATATATAACGAAATGGGAGACAACAAAATCTTTTAGTTTTCAAAAAACTTAGCAGGAAATAGGAACACAGGTTCACCAGCCTCCCTGGGGCACACAGTAATACAATCACTGAGTAAGAAGGGTCTCATGTATCAACAAAAAGTGGCTAATGCACAGTGCCTACTTCCCTGGACATGTGACTGTCTCTGTGACTATAGAGGTGCTGAGATGCACTTTTCAAAGTACCTGTGGTTTGTTTTAGAAGAGCCTGACCGTTTTTAATAGCTTGATCTACATTCTTCTTTCTATTAACAATCTCTTCATTTAAAGCCTGAAAGGAAAGAATAACATTAATTCCAAAACCACGGCAAAACAAAGTTAAAGAAATTTAAGATCTTTAAGAGACCAAATTTAAAGTAAAGAGATGATCTTTTTAGATGAATGCCTCTTTAGTTTTTTTAAACATCAGACATTTGATTCCCTCATTATCTCCTTGGTTACCTTCATTAATGACCCAAAATAATTAAATCAGATACTTAAAGGCAAGCTTTCCTTTCTACTGGATAAGAGGAGATTCAGGATTAATCAGCTTTACCAATTTACTGGAACCAAACCTGAAGCCAAGAAAGGCAGAAGTGGAATTCAGCAAAAACATCTACTATGCCCAAAATAAAGAATAAGACAGACAGTTCGAGAGAATAAAGTCAGCAAAAACAGGTTGACTTAAATCTGGGTCCTGGATGAAAACTCTCTCAATATCTGAAGTCAATGAAGCAGAAGTATCTTAGGCTATTTTAAAAAAACGCTTTGTCTATTTTTATAACCCCCGAAGAGAGATTTCATTAAAATGAAATAGAAAAGGCAAACTATTCTTTCTACTAAGATGACATAGAATCCCTGGAATTTGAGCATATAAATTCCAGAAATATTCCAAAAGTTATGGCACTATGGTCAAATTCTGGGAACTATTTGGGTATACCTGGTTTTGTTAAAGCACACTTTCATAAAACTGCTCAAGTGGAAACTTAGAGATACCATTAATGATGTAAAGCATGAGTTGGAATGGAGATGGCCCCTGACTCTACTCTGTACCATACTTGCTGAATACAAGTATCTCCATGGACTTATCAAAATGGGCAACACCAAGTCTCTTAACTATGTACTTGTGTATGAAATAAAGTCAAAGTGTTTGGAATGAAAAAAATAAAGATAAACGTGAATCAAAATTACAAAATAACTAGTAACATAACCAAAAAGAACGGAAAACATGAATACCATGTGGTCAGCATGCTGCTTCTGCAGGACATCCTGTCTGTAATCCTTTACGAACACTGAACTGAGCTTGTCCTCAACCTCAGCCAGCCAGTTGAGCACCTCCACTTCATCCTCCCCAAACAGTCTAGCATTGGACAGTGCTTGTTCAAGCAGGGCTGCTTTCCGGCAGCACCGGTCTTGAATCTCACTGTATCGGGCCTGCAATGAGTCTAGCTTTTCTGAAAGCACACCCTGTTCTGCAGAACATGTCAGGGAGGAGAGGGACTGCCCAATTTTGACTGCCTGGTGCACATCTGCTGCATGGCTTTCTATTTCTTCCTTCAGAGCCTGGAAATCCAGAGTGGAAAAAATGAATAACAGAAACAAAATAAATGAAAACTCAACATGAAACAACGAGTAACAAATGATATAACAAATTAAATAACAACATAAAAATTTGCCTACTTCAGGGCAAAAATAATATAAAAATTGGAAACATGATTTTTTTTCTTCTTATGGCAGCCTATCAGTCAATTTCTATTTTTACTTTAAGAACGTGACTTCTGCAATTAATAATTTGATCATATTTTAAATTAAACTTAAAAACTTCACAAAATATGTCTTCTAGAATGCTGCAGGTAGTTTTCTTATTTCTAGGATTTCTTGCTCCAGTTCTGTGTTTTCATTTACCATAACTACATTCCTACCTTGTGCCGAACAATCTGCTGTTGAATTTTGGCAGTCTGAGTGCCAACAGGTTCTGAGTTAGCAAGTTTTTTCTCTGTGACAGATAAGAAGTCAGAAATAGGCTCAGCTGTCTCATGGAACTGTTTGGCCAGAACCAGGATATCTTCCAGCTGTTTTTGCCTACACAAATACAAAGAACAAAATGCTCAGACAAAAAGCCATACCAAGACTTATAATACAGTACCATATTCAATAAAAGACCAGCCTTTACCAGTACAGTTTACATACACATCAACAGAACACACATTAGGTACATTATGCATATTTTTAATCCTCTCATAACCTTGTAAGTGACAGAATAATTATCCCCTCTATTACAAAAGAGAAAACAGACTCTGAAGTCTTAAAAAACGATTTGCTCAAGTCACCCAGGGAACAGCAATGGTAGAATAAGGACTAGAGTCATATCTTCTAAGCTTAGTGCTCTTCCTCCTTATATCACATTGATACACATCAGAATGGAATATGGTGCATGTATCATCTGAACATGTGACTGAAACCAAGTTCAAAGGAGTCAAAAAACCCATCAGTTTTTTCATTTCTTTCTCTCTCTGTCACCGCTACCTTCACTTGTGAGTGAAGAGGAGAGTATTTGAAGTCAGCCTTCTAGTAATTTCAACGCCCAGAATATAACTTTGAATCCAGATTTAAGGCAAAAAATGACCTTGGAATGGCTGAATTTACCAACACAAATGCCAGTCAAAACAACTATGGACTTTACTTGGGATCTTAGCTTTTAGTGAATACAATATTCATACTAAACTTGGATTTCCAGTATTCTGTAGATTAAAAGCAGCAAATTACAAAGGGGAGAGGAAGCCTGGATGCTGGAAGCAGACTGAAAAGAGAGAAAAACTAAAACACAACCACAGAACTATATTAGCACACAGATTAACAATGAAAGGCCATAATGATGACTATAAACAGACTAAATGATATGTTATTTGAAAAGCTGGGAGTATATGATGCA
Organism: Dugong dugon; assembly: GCA_030035585.1. Lineage (NCBI taxonomy): Eukaryota > Metazoa > Chordata > Mammalia > Sirenia > Dugongidae > Dugong > Dugong dugon. Next base: position 64,448,239 of record CM057462.1, on the reverse strand, counting down.
CTTCAGTTCAACAAACTTTTTCTGAACACCTACTTTGTGCAAGGCCCACCCTATGGTGACTACTATAGGCAAATTTATTTTGATAAGACGATTTAAATAAAAATTTTAATTATGTTTCAATATAAATAAAACATGTTTCTAGATGTTACCAATTTTAATTGTCAATATAAGTACAGAATTTCCTTTCCTAGTTTGTCTATGCCAGTTTTAAAAATATATCTTCAATTAATGTAACTCTATAACATAATCTGAAAGATTATAATTAAACTGAATCTCATTTTTTTGAAAACTGCCTTTAATTTCCAAATTTTTCTGCCTAATCTCCGATCTTAGAATCTGAAAGTTTGAAGAAATGAAAGTAATAGGATTTGGGGTAGCAAAGAGAAGAGTTAAAATAATTTAGAAGCATAAAAAATTCAACATTAAAGACTCCAAATAAGAATCTTTACAATGTCTATAACAAATGAAACTGCCCTTGGTATACTGGCCCATAACTGTTAGGTTGGGAAGATGGAAGCGGGTAGGGTAGAAAGAAACGGTTAAAAAAAAAAAAAAAAAGATACATTAGAAAGAAATGATGACTTTAAGGAGCTTATGTACCACAAAGATAAGTCCACAGATTAATGACCATAATACATGGTACAGATAAAACAGATATAGCAATTAAGACGAAGAAGTTATTTTATGCTGGGGAATAAAGAAAAGCCACATAGAAGAAGAAGAGATGGAGATGGGGTGATGGGAGAAAGGCCTTTAAAGGAAGATGCAACATCATCAACAAAGATACAGTTAGGGAATTGACAGAAGATTTTGAAGAATAAAATATAGTTAACTTTGTCTATAATATAAGGAATAAGAAGAATAGTGGGAACTAAGAAAAGTTGGGGTGAAACAGTAGAGCTTTGAGTGTTGGTTGGATTAAAGAGTTTAGATTTTATTTTATAGGCAACAGGGAGCCATTAAATGTTTTTGAGCATGGAAAGATATGATCAGAGGTGTACTTCAAAAAGGGTCACCCACAGGAGAGGGATGTGGAGACTGGGGATGAGAAGAGGGGGAAGGCCTGAGGGAAGAGGGAAAGGTGTGGTAGTAGAGTGATCAGTGAGGAGGTTGCCTCAATAGCCCAAACGAGAGTTTCCTGAGTCATGAACTCAAGTAGGAGAGTGGGAATTAGAGAAATGGATGGGTAGGAAAGACACTATAGAAGTAAAAGGGGCAGAATTTAGCATCCTGATAGATACGGGGAGCAAACGAGGAAAAACAAAAAAATGGAGGTGAGGTTTTAAGCCTAGGTTACCTGGGAGAGTGATGGTACCATTAATAGAAATGAACAGAGAGAGAAGAAAAAGAACAGTGCAGATTTGGAAATAAAAATGATTAGATTCTTTTATTTTTGTATTTCCCACTAACATGGGCAAGCCATACTTTAATAAATGTTTATTAATTAATTACAACTCAGATTAGAAATAAGCAAGTCATGGGCAGGTAGAAGTAAAGTGTCTGAAGAGGGAATTATTTGAAAATTATTGTTGGCTACCTAGAAAACTTAAAGGATAGAATAATAAATGATTGATTCTAATACTCTCACATTGATTTCTGAATGTTGTGTTGTTGTCAGGTGCCACTGAGTTGATTCAGACTCATAGCAACCCTATGTACAACAGAATGAAACACTGCCTGGTCCCATGCCATCCTCACAATTCGGATTAGCTGGCATTTATTTTTAAAAGTGGGGACAGTATAAGCTACAAGTAAAGACATCCGTGTAACCTGTTAAGTTCAAGTGACATTAGAGTCAGAGCTATGGAAAGAGAAGGCACTTCTTTGAAGGAAGAAAAGGTACTGTCTGTCTTTTGGCCATTTATTGAAGAAAGTTCATGCATCTCTTCAATGCCCATATATTAAACGGGACCACAGACTAGTGCCTAGATGCAAAAACATCTAATGCAAATGTTAGGATAAACTAACAGAAAAGAAATATGATGTCAATTCCAAGTATCAAAAGCATTATTTATAAATATGAAGGGAAAAAAATCTCTTTCAAAAACTCCAAAAATAAGTTGGCTGGATTGTAGGAGTATGCATCTGTCATTTAGAATTGTGATTATACTGCAGCAGAACAGTAATACAGCACTGAGTCTTTCAGTTCTCAGAAATTTTTGGAGTGGCTGAAGCTCATTTCCTGACAGTGATTCTGGCTACGAGGTTCATCTCTGAACACTCACCCCTCTTCAAGATGAAAGTCATTAAACACCCTCTGAAGCACTGTATGAATCATTCCAGGAGCTCTTAGAGCATCTCAATGATAGCAGGTCAAAAATAAGATAAAACAAATGGTCTCTGACCCGTTCCTCAAAACCTCTTTGGCCTTACCTGGCTGCTGCCTTGCTGAGTAGTTCAGTCCATCTACTTTCAAGACTCTTCAATTGTCCAGTGATTTTCTCTCTATCAGCCAGCTCAGCTGACTGGGCTATTCGGCCTCCTTCTGCTTGAAGCATGTCTACTGTGGCCTTTCGATCATCTAGGAGACGCTGGAGCAACTATTGTATACATGTTTAAAGAGAATAAAAAAGGGATAACATAGGGTCATTTTTTAGTCTAAATTAAGGAGAAAAAAATAAATAAATAACCCCACTAAATCCTAAGCTGAATTGAACAAGGCTTTTTTTTTCATCCTTGAGGCAAAAAACATGAGGTAGATAGAGCATAGTTCCCACCATTCACATAAACTTTTCAAGCAATTTTTAAATGGAGCAGCGACTTCCCTTGAACAAGAGAAAAATGCACTGAAATGGAAATTAAACAAAAAATATAGACAGAAACTTGTACATGTTATACAACATTATTTAGAATATTGCTAACTGTGATAAACCAAAAACTTCTTGACATAAAGCTATGGATGAAACATCAAAATAGAATACATGAACAAATAATAAAATTGTTCCATTCAACATGTGCCACAGTAAACTCGTAGATTAAAGTTGTTGTTGTTGTTAGGTGCCCTCAACTTGGTTCCGACTCACAGTGACCCTACATGCAACAGAATGAAGCACTGCTGGGTCCTGTGCCATCCTCACAATCATTATTCTTTGAGCTCATTGTTGCAGCCACTATGTCAATCCATCTAATTGCAGGTCTTCTTCTTTTTCACTGACCCTCTAATTAACCAAACATGATGTCCTTCTCCAGGGATTGGTCCCTCCTTATAACATGTCCAAAGTATGTAAGGCGAAGTCTTGCCATCCTTGCTTCTAAGAAGCATTCTGGCTGTACTTCTTCCAAAACAGATTTGTTTGTTCTTCTGGTAGTCCATGGTATATTCAGTATTCTTGGCCAACACCACAATTCAAATGCATCAATTCTTTTTTGTCTTCCTTTTTCATTGTCCAGATTTCACATGCATATGAGGCAACTGAAAACACCATGCCTTGGGTCAGGCACACCTTAGTCCTCAAGTGACATCTTTGCTTTTTAACACTTTAAAGAAGTCTTTTGCTGCAGATTTGCCCAATGCGATACACTGTTTGATTTGTTGACTGCTGCTTCCATGTTACAAGATTAAAGTAAGATGATGAAAATAAGTTTCCACCTTTCTTTTTCAGGATCACACAAAAATAGGTTAGAATTCTCCTAAAATTCTTGACTATTCTCCTGAAACTATAAGCAAATGTGTTGTCTGCCACTCCCTACAGCTGTTACAGCTCACTGTCCCAACGTTCTCACTTACCTTCTGTTCCTGGATCTGCGCTTTCACCACTTTATACTCAGCAGATGGAGGTTTCTGACTGGCGATTAGCTCCTCTGTGTCTGCCAACCAGCTGAGCAAAGGCTCCAAAGCATCTTGAAACTTCCCACAATGCAACAATGCCTCCTGCAGTTGTGCAATTCTTTGTGCGACCTATATCACATTACGAGGAAGGAACAGTTTTTAAATTACTATTGACCCCTTTTAGCAACTACAGATTTCAATTGCTAAATTTTTACTTGCATTCAGGTTCCAGTTAAATCTTAGATTTAAATGCCGCCTCCTTTTCTACTCTTCTGTTCCCGGTACCTCGTTACACCCTTGCTACTCACCTTTTTATTCAACGTATTCCAGCGAGCATTGATCTCTTCCATGTCATGTTCCAAACCCTGCACATCACAGTTTTTCCCCGCACTCTGAATCAATCCCTGGCCAAGTCCATTCACCTGCTGCAATTTCATCTGCAGGGGATCCACTTGTTCTTTCTGAAACGTCTGGATAATAGTAAATCAAAGACTTAATCTAAAAGCTATTAGACCCTCTCCACCACACAGTGACTGGCTATTCTTGGGAGATTCATGATTCAATGAAGAACGGCAAAGAATAAAAAGAAGGAAACAAGTTATATGCACAGGGTGGTGTCACGGATAACGTCTGGTTTCATATTTCAGTAAACCTCCTACGGACATGTAATTACTGAGAGTTATGGCATTACTTATGTCTTTGGCCCAATGACTCCTGTGTTTGTGTGTGTGTGTGTTTTAAAATCTGTTTGCCTAATTCTTAACGCAAAAAGCTAAAGGGAATAGAGAAGCATCATCCTCAAATATCAAAAAATAAATGTGATGTATATCAATATTAAGAGGGGAAAAATGACACCAAATGACTAGTATTTAAGATTAAAAATACCTTAGGGAACAGGCTTAACTGACCACTGATATACGTGCTGCTCTTCTTTGACTAGGACTAATAACTCAGTTAGTCAGAACATATTAATGGCATGAAAAATGCCAACCTCATAGCTTAACTCCCCTGTGGCCATTTAACTTCATTCTGTTCCAAGGCCACAGACCACACAAACCCAATAATCTTGAACCTGTATTCCTCTGGTTACAAAAGGAAATTGAGCAATAATGTTAGGAAATTTCCTTAACAATTTCAGATACATACTCTGAATAAGATATACATATATAAAATATTTTTAAAAATGATATTGTATATCCATGTCCACTATGAAACAATGGAATTTTAAAACAATGTGAATGTAACAAACAATCTGCATACTTATCTTGGCTATATTTAAATTCCATTATCACTTAGAAATTTCTAAAAGGAAACAAAAAGGGTCCGAAGAATGGTATCTTTGCCACATGAAAGACATTAAGGAAAAAGAATGAAATAAATAGTTCCCTAAGATCAGATTTCTCTCACTTATCAGAGAATAAAATCAACCATATTACACTAGCCTGCATTTGTTTCCACTTTTTTCTTCCATAAAAAGTTTCTTCAGTTTTAGTGAGACTGGTGAGTCGACTGAGACCAGAGGATGACAGAAAATAGAAAAGGACAAAAACAGACGTAAAAGGAAATGATAAATTCAGGTAAGACCTATGAGAGACCATAATGAAAGGTTAGAGGTCTGAGTCTACCCAGAGGCACCACAGAAAGGCCTAGTGATCTACTTATGAAAAATTAGCCATTGAAAACACTGTGGAACACAGTTCTACTTTGACACACACGGGGTCACCATGAGTTGGAATCAACTTGACGGTAACTGGTTTGGTTCTTTTATGAGACCACAGATCACACTCGGATTAGGAAACTGCTTCTAGAAGGAACGGTCTATGGCTGGATAAGTGAGTCACCAGGAAGGGAAAGCCCCAGGGAGCACTGAAAAAGTGCACTTCATTTCATACTATAATTTGGTGATATCATATTTTGTTAGGCAACACAAGGCAGTTCAGTTAAAAATGACTGTTTTCCCAACAAATGGTTCCCAGAAGAAGCAAGTGCTATAATTCTATTTTCAAACATTAAAGATGTTTTCACTGCAGAAAAAACAAGCAAACATGTTTTAAGTTGCTTTGGTTCAATAAAACAGTGAAGAGTGGGGGGTTGGAAAGGCAAAGAAGGCAGAAAGCCAAAAGTGCAGAGGGAAAATGTCAAGCCCACAACGTGAAGGGCCCTCTTTTGTCTAATAATAAAAGCCTGTGTTGCACTACAACTGACATTTAAATCTCTTTCTGTGCTGTTCAATACAGTAACCACTAACTATATATGGCTATTTTAATTTAAATTAATTAAAATGTTTAAAAATTAAAAATGCAGTTCCTTAGTCACACTAATCACATTTTATGTAGTCAACAGCCACATGTGGCTAGTGCTTATTGTACTGGATAGCACAGGTATAGAACATCTCCTTCTTGGCAGGAAGTTCTACCGGACAGTGCTATAAATGATACAGAAAAGTAAAGCATATCTAAATAGCTTAATAATCTTTCATATAATAGGGTCAATTCTTGAAAAACTTTTAGATTCCTTTGTTTATGAACATTTCCTATAGAAGCAATAGGGATTTCTTCCTTTGTTTCCCACCTCCTCTTCATGGATTAGTTGACAGGGACAATGGGTATTTGTTTCATCATTTTCCAGAAGTTTTACAAATATACAAAATTACATCTAAATACTATCTAGATATTTATCTTGAACACAACCGAACAAGATATTAAAGAAAATAAATTTGAACACACTTGCTCCCTTCTCCCAAGTGCCAAATAAAGCTGTTTTGCAAAACCAGTGCTTTCAGGTATATTAAAATTCCTAGTCCTTAATATTTCACACCCTGTTAGTGACGTGGGACTGTGCCATGTTATTAACTAACCAGCACTGGCAGACATTTTTCCAGATCAGTACACTAGTAAAAACTATCGCAAGACCGTAAGATGCAATAGGGACATAATACAGAAAATTTCCCAAAGAACTTCTTAAAACATGTTGATTATCTTTGGTGATACAACTCTCCCAGTTTTCATCCTGACATTTTTGGGTGAACTCTGCTCTCTTCTTCTTTCTCTTCTAGACCTTCAAATGTCTTTGGAGGGCTGGTGGGAGGATATCAGTCCTGGGCCCTCTTTTTGTTCTATACTCTCTTCCTAGGCAATTCCATCCATTTCTGTGGCTTTAAATATTAACCATGATAAATGCTATGACTCAAATTTATACCTCTCTTTTGGGTATCAAAAGTGGCCCTGGTGGCACAGTGGTTAAAGCACTTGGCTGCTAACCAAAAGGTTGGTGGTTCAAACCCCCACCAGCCACTCCGAGGGAGAAAAGATTCCGTAAAGATTTCATTCAGCTTCCATAAAGATTTCAGCCTAGGAAACCCTATGGGGCAGTTCTACTCTGTTCTATAGGGTTGCTATTGGTTGGAATTGACCCAACGGCAATTAGTTTTTTGGCTCCAAGTTTCAAATCTACATATCCAACTGCTTTCCTAGTATCTCTGTACAAATTAATCACAGGCATCTTGAACCTAATAGTTCTAAAACCAAACAGTATCTCTCATTTCTCCTCTCTCAAAATCTGTTCCTTCCCTAAACTGACAACTGACTACTACTCCCGATTCACTTAGTTGTACAAGTCAGAAGTCATCCTTGATTCATTATTGTATTCCCTCTCTTACCACCAACACATAAGCCATTATCAGGTCTTAGTGATCTTATCAGCAAAATATATCCAACTGTCTTCAAATTCACTGGCACCTCCATAGTCCAAGCCACCTGGACAACTGCAGTAACCTAGCAGGACTCTCCACTCTGTCCTTGATCACCTACAAATATAGACAGTAGCCAGGGAGATTGTTTTTTCACTTGCAAACCATTCAGTGTTGTCTGTATTCCATGGCAACTATTGTAACACAAGCTAATAAAATATAATACAAAAGAAACCTGAGACTTACAAACACAAAGTAATGTTGGGAACGTGTACTGTTAGTGTGAACCAGTTTTCACTATCTTTAAGCTGAGAGTAATCTTTAAAAAATGTAAACCAAATCATTCCACTCCTCTACTTAAAATCTTTCACTAGCCTCCTATGTCTTTTAAAGTAAAATCTGAATTTAACTCAGTCCCTGCATCATCTGACCCCCTCTACCTCTCCAGCTTTAACTTCAAGGCACCCTTCCCTCTTGTTCACTGTGTTCTAGCCACCTGGCCGCCTTTCAGTTCTAACATGCCAAACTCTTCTCAGCTTCCATTTCCTTTGTCTGGAATTCCCTTCCCTTTGACTCTTTGCCTAAATAACTTCTATTCATCTTTCAGGTTTTAGTTTTAAAATCTTTTCCCTGATACCCCAATTTAAATTAAATCATCCTATTAAAATTTCTTATCATAGCCTTTACTTTTCATTTAGAGCATTTGCCATGGTTTGTAATTACTGTATATATTTGTGGTTTTTTTTTTTTTTTTTTTTTTTTGCTTAATGTCTGTCTCCCCCACTACAGCATAAGTCCCAGGAAGGCAGGGACCTGTTAGTTCTGTTCACTACAGAAGCGCCAATACCTGGCACAGAGCAGTAGGGAGCCAATAAATATTTATTCAGGGAGGGACTGAATCCTGCATAGAGATGGTGTTAGGGAAAGCAAACAAATCCATGGAGGTTCTACCGATAAGCTGAGCATTCAAACATAGAAGTGGTATTGTAGGCTCCCCAAATTCTGTCTCAAAAAGACTCACTTTGCAAATTTTAATTTTATACAAAACAATTTTTTTCCTCCTTTCGGCCAGTAACTTAGAATAAAGACTGAGGAAGTTTAAAAATGAGTAGGGGATTTAAACAACTACAGATTGCTCTTAATGGGCCTAGGATCCTACAATAGAAAGAGAAAAAAGTTCTGGCATTCTGCTTCTTCTACCATACTCTTTTGTTATTGTCTATTAGGAAGTTTTTTATCTATTTAAATCACATATACACATGTACATATGGATGTATGGACAAACACACAGAGGATTTAAAGTAAAGCAGTTCGTTCTAAATAACACTCTGGGTATGATCATTTGTTGAGTTCTAAGTGTGTGTTTATGTATAAAACTGACAGGTTCAGTTGCTCCAGGAACCCTCTTAAAGTAGAAATGGAATCCATACAATATAGTTCTCATCTCGGAAAATTTTTTTCTCAACAATATTTCACCAACTTAATAAAATCTGTATACTCATGTTAACTCTATATTTTTTCAGTTAAATATTTTCAAAATAGTCTATATTCTTACTGGTTAATAGTCCTGGCTGGGTCTATGGCTTAGATCTTACTTTCCTTTGCACACAGATGTAGGTATCTGTTTGCTTCCAGATATTCCAAAAAGTAACTACACTTCAAAGACAATGGACAATCTTCCAGCCAGGCTACTATTTCCTTCTCCTGTCACTTGTGTTGTTAGCTATTGTCAAGTCAGCCCCTGACTCATAACAACCCCATGCACAATAGGATCAGACCATTGTGATTCCAGTGGTTCCAGGAACACTGGTGGTGCAGTTGTTAACTGCTCGGCTGCTAACTAAAAGGTCGGTGGTTCAAACCCACCAGCCGCACCGCCGGAGAAAGATGTTGCAGTCTGCTCCCGTAAAGATTTACAGCCTTGGAAGCCCTATGGGGCAGCTCTACTTTGTTCTATAGGGTCGCTATGAGTTGGAATCAACTTGATGCAGTGGGTTTGGTTTGGGATCACCAGGCCTTTCTTCCTAGTCTGTCTTACTATGTAAGCTCCACTGTAACCTGTTCAGTAACATAGCAACATGCAGGCCTCCAGTGAAAGACAGGCAGTGGCAGTGCACTGGTTGGGAATTGAACCCAGGTCTCCCACATGGACGGTGAGAATTCTACCACTGAACTACCACTGCCCTCTTATACCTATTATCATAAAATGACTTAGACATTATCTAGCCCCATCCACTTATTTTGTAGATGGAGAAACAGAGAACCCAGAGATAGATATTAATGGTTTCTCTGGATTTTTTTCCCCCTTTATGCAGATTTGATTGGCTCCTTATAAGTTTAATCCACGTACTTCACTGATTACTGGTATACGTAGGCTTTATTCCAGAAATATTCTGGGCAATTGAGAATGTAAGTGCCAGAAATTTACTCTATCATTTGACTCACTGCTCTGACTTTAGGCTACTGGTATCTTGGTGTCAATTCCAAATTCCGTAAAACTCAGAAAACTGAATCAAATCCATCAAGCTCAGCTGAAAAGTGATGCATTCTAATCTTATGCTGCATTCAAAATAAACAGTGACACCCAAGTGAAACTACCACAACTCAGCTAAGCCTGAGAATCTGTGGCAAAGTTGGCACTTTATGGCCTGCATTCAAAATGATTTTTAACTGCTGACACCAAAACCAAAACCAAAACCAAAACAAAAAACCAACAAACCAAACCCGTTGCTGTCGAGTCGATTCCAACTCATAGTGACCTTATAGGACAGAGTAGAACTGCCCCCCCAGGGTTTCCAAGGAGCAGCTGGTGGACATGAACTGCCGACCTTTTGGTTAGCAGCCATAGCTCTTAACCACTGCACCACCAGGGCTCTCGCTGCTGACAGGTGCATGTTTAACTGGTGCTCTAACAGACTAAGGCTGCCCTGAAAGGCCCTGCAATGGGGTGGATGAAAGCACCTGTCTTTCTTGTAGCTTCCTTGGATATTCAGGAGATTGATATTCACTTATTCAGTCAGTTAACAGTCAAAGCCTGCTCTGAAGAACGCACTGTTCTGGGTCCTGAGGATGGTGTAAATTCAAAACAACCCCCTCACTCAGTTATCTGGATTGTTAGCTCTAACTCCTTCATGCCTTACTACTGACCAAACAACACCTGGGCAGTTAACTGCAGAAAGCTGCAAATCTCAAATTCCTCTGGGAAGTAGAACACTGTTCCCATCTGTTTCCTAACCCATTCTGTTCTCTAACATTAAGAAGCTTAGAATTTTGGAACTAAAAGAGACCCAGGAGGACATTTAGCCCAATTCCTTTATGTTACAGATTAGGAGGCAAGAGGCCCAGGAAAGAAAAGTGACTTGCTTAAGGGCAGTGGCAGTTTGACTTAGAATACTTCTTTATTTTTCAGTGGCTTTAAAAAATACACGTTTGAATTAAATTGTTGTTATTCAGGTATCTGTATATTGCTTTCACTCAACATATTTTGGTAAACTCTTTCAACTAACCAACATATCCATTTGAAGGGAAAGGGGAAGAAAACTGTCAGTGATTGAAATCTTAATATGTTTGGTGCTTTAAATTTGCTATCTCATTTTATCCTCACAATCCTCACAGGGTTCTGCCTTAACAAAGAAGAAAACAGAGACTTAGAATATGTAAACAGTTTTCTCAGAGCGGTTAATAAGTACCCTAGGTCTAACTCCAAAGCCCACAACCTGGCCTGTACATGACTGTAGACATCATGGATCAATAATTTAGGAAAGAACAGGTTTGCTGTGTATTTTGAAAGCAGAATTACCCTTTCCTGCTAATAATCTTTTTCAAAATGTAAATCAATAACAGTTTACATTCTAGTTCTCCTTAGGCTTGGCTTATCTGAAGAAAAAACTGGGTTCAAATTACAAAGTTTTCCACCTGACCAAAGTAAGATATATTTTAATTTCCACCAGCTCCCCATAAACTCAAAGACTAGAAAATGTCAGCCCAGAGGACCCAAAAAGAACAAATGAAAGGACTATCTGTGCCATTTCTAATCACTACCAAGTCAGAGAACTTGCAAATCTCACTTTAATCCCCATACCCCTCCCCACAACAAAATGAGCAACAATTACCTCATTTGATCTTAATCCATCAGTAGCAGTCAGAGGCACTTGCCCATGTAGCACTGTGCCAGTCATCTCTTTTACCCCAAATGCTGGGGAATCAAGGTCCTCCTTGATCCACATTCCAGCAGGGGAAGCCTTCACCTTAACAGGAATTCTTTCTTCTGAGACAGGCACTGAATCAGTGTGGGCAGTATCTCCCATGGAGGGGACTCCAGAAGGGACAACTTCCTCCATAGCAGGCACTGCAGCAGCTGGGGCAGCAGGCTCCTCTGTAGTGGGCAATGGAACATCTGGGGCAGCAGGCCCCTCTGGGGTATTGTACTCCTCTGGGGCAGGCACTGCAGTAGCTAGGGTGTCAGGCTCCTCTGGAGTGTCATCCTCGTCTGGGGTGTCAGGCTCATCTGGGGCGTCATCTTCCTCTGGGGCATGCACTACAGCAGCTGGTGCAGCAGGCCCCTCTGGAGTGAGCACTCCAACATCTGGGGCAGCAGGCCCCTCTGGAGTGGGCACTCCAACATCTGGGGCAGCAGGCCCTTCTGGGGTGTTCTCTGGGGCAGGTAAGGCAGTAGCTGGGGTGTCATCCTCCTCTGGGGCAGGCATTCCAACAGCTGGGGTGGCAGGCCTCTCGGGAGTAGGCACTGCAGCAGCTGGGGTGAAAAGCCTCTCTGGGGTGTCATCCTCCTCTATGGTGGACACCGTAGCAGTTGCAGCAGTACCCTCTGGGGAGGGCTCTGCAACAGCTGGGACATCTTCTTCTGGGATAGACACTGTAGCAGCTGGAACAGTGCCCTCTGGGGAGGACACTGCAGCAACTGGAATAGTCCCCTCTACAGCAGACACTGCAACAGCTGAGGCAGGAGCACCCTTTGGGGCTGATACTGCAGCAGCTGGGTCATCCTCCGCTATGGTGACCACTGCAGCAGCTGGAACACCCTCCTCTATGGTGGCCACTGCAGCAGCTGGGTCATCCTCCTCTATGGTGGCCACTGCAGCAGCTGGATCAGCCTCTGCTATGGTGGCCACTGCAGCAGCTGGGTCATCCTCCTCTATGGTGGCCACTGCAGCAGCTGGGACACCCTCCTCTGTGGTGGCCACTGCAGCAGCTGGGTCATCCTCCTCTATGGTGGCCACTGCAGCAGCTGGGTCATCCTCCTCTATGGTGGCCACTGCAGCAGCTGGGCCATCCTCCTCCATGGTGGCCACTGCAGCAGCTGGGGCATCCTCCTCTATGGTGGCCACTGCAGCTGGGTCATCCTCTGCTATGGTGACCACTGCAGCAGCTGGAACATCCTCCTCTATGGTGGCCACTGCAGCAGCTGGGACACCCTCCTCTATGGTGACCACTGCAGCAGCTGGGGCATCCTCCTCTATGGTGGCCACTGCAGCTGGGTCATCCTCTGCTATGGTGACCACTGCAGCAGCTGGAACATCCTCCTCTATGGTGGCCACTGCAGCAGCTGGGACACCCTCCTCTATGGTGACCACTGCAGCAGCTGGGGCATCCTCCTCTATGGTGGCCACTGCAGCTGGGTCATCCTCTGCTATGGTGACCATTGCAGCTGGGTCATCCTCCTCCATGGTGGCCACTGCAGCAGCTGGGACATCTTCCTCTATGGTGACCACTGCAGCAGCTGGGGCATCCTCTGCTATGGTGACCACTGCAACCAGGACACCCTCCTCTATGGTGACCACTGCAGCAGCTGGGACATCCTCCTTTATGGTGGCCACTGCAGCTGGGACATCCTCTGCTATGGTGGCCACTGAAGCAGCTGGAACATTCTCCTCTATGGTGGCCACTGCAGCAGCTGGAACATCCTCCTCTATGGTGGCCACTGCAGCTGGGACATCCTCCGCTATGGTGGCCACTGCAGCTGGGACATCCTCCGCTATGGTGGCCACTGCAGCAGCTGGGACATCCTCCGCTATGGTGGCCACTGAAGCAGCTGCGACATCCTCCTCTATGGTGGCCATTGCAGCTGGGACATCCTCTGCTATGGTGGCCACTGCAGCAGCTGGGACATCTTTCTCTATAGTGGCCACTGCAGCAGCTGGAACATCTTCCTCTAGAGCAGGCACCACAGGAGCTGCAGCAGCCTCCTCTGGGGTGGGCACTATAGCAGCACCTGCAGTAGCCTCTTCCGGGGAAGACACTGCAGCAGCTGAGGCAGCAGGTTCCTCTGGGGCAGGCACTGCAACAACTGGGACACTGTTCTCTGGGGTAGGCACTGCAGCAGTTGGGGCAGACCTCTGTGGGATCGGTATCCATTTCTCCAAAACTGGTATGATATTATTAGCCTTGGTAACGTGATCCTCCTGAAAGGTATCTAGTAATGAATCTAAGTCTCTCGTTTCCATCTGACCTCCCTCTGATGATGCCACATTCAGCTTAGGCTTGGTATCATTCACAGTTTCCATTCCATCTCTGCTGTGTCTTAGTCCTCCAACCAGCTGGTACAGACTCAGAATCTCTGACTCTGAGGACTTCCTCTGAAGACTGTGGGAAACTTTATCTGGGAAGTCTCTGTGAAAATGTGCTGGGGCTTGATCCTTCAAAAGCTTGGCTTCATAATCCAGTTCTTTTGCCTCACCATCTTCATCACAAACTTTCTCCATAGACAACAATTTGCAAGGGTCCATATTTCCTGAGGAAGTCAGGCTATTATTTTCTTGATTAATAGTTCCTTGCTCACCTTCCAAATGAATTTCATCTGTTAGCAAATGTGAACCATATGATAACACCTCTACTTCAGGCTCTGAGGTAACAACTGTTAGTTCATAGTTAAAAGCAGAACTGACGGAGACCCTCTCAACACACTCCTCAACATTCCCCTCAATTTGACTGCAGTCTACCTGGGACAAAATGCCATTTTCTTTGGCCAGCTCAGAAGTAATAGAGCTTGATAAACTATCTTCAAGAGAAGCCCTGTGATCAAAGTTTGATAATCTTTCTAGGTCCATCTCTCCTAGTGACTCCAGATCAGCTGGGTGTCTGAACTTAAATTCCAGTGCAGTCTGGGGGCTAAAAGGCACTTTTTCACACTCCTCCTTGCTAACAGTGGAAGTGTTCCTCATGGTATCAGTGTGGGTAATAAATTCTATAGTGTTAGGCACCTGAGAAGAATCCAGGGCATTAAAATATTCACAGTCCAATCCAGTATCATAGTCCTTTACCCTTATGTTTAAAAAGCCTACATGTTGCTTCTTTTCTAAGGTAGCCTCTGGAAAATGACTAATTACATGTGAATTTTCTGCATCCTGGAATGGGGCCAGCCCTTCAGAAGAGGCTTGACTCTCCAGCTCAACTAGAGGCATGACTCCTTCTTCACATAAACACTCCTTTTCAAGTTCAAGAAACATCTGCACTGAATCTGTATCAGAGAGCTGCTCTGCATTGACAGGACCAACAATACATTCTAAATCTGAAACAAGACCCTCTAGCCCCTGAGCAGTTCTGTTTTCGATCTCATGGACAGCACCCTCACCTGAGAGGGTGCAACTGCAACCAAAGAGTGAATCCTTGGGAACAGAAGCCAAATGGCCTTTAGCTGGCTGTGGGTCATCAGAGCAACGAATCCAACCACAGTGGTCAAAAGTCAAGGCAGCAGCTAAGCAATCGGCTCCATCCTCCACCACAGCTACAGAGTGTGTTTGTTCTCTTTCTTCAAAAATATCTGCCAGGCTGTTCTTTTTCTCATCTGCCATTAAAAAAGTCTTTCCTCTCTCTGACAGTTTCTCTTCCTCCCACTCTTCCTCAGCCTCCATCATGATCCATCGCTCATCCTCCTCAAACTTTAGCTCAGACTCTGTTTTCTCTCTCAGGCTTGGGGTTATGAGAATATGCAATTCTGGATCCAACAGCTCTTCACTCAGGCAAGGGGAGAGAGGTGCCATTTCCATTGTGCAGGCTGTGTCCCCAAGGGGGTGCTGCTTCTCACTGAAGCCTCCCTTAGCCAAACTTTTCATGGTCCTGGGCCAGGTTGCACTTGAGAAACTGTGTTCCTGCATTACATCTGTGCTACCACTTGCTCCTGCAGCCTCTGATTCCAGAGGCTGGAATTCATGAGGAGAGCTCTCACTGTGCAGCTGAAACCTGAAGTCCTGGCAGTCTCCACTTAAGTTTTTCACATTCGGCACTTCTGGAATTCCTACGGATTTGGGCACATGTTCCAGAGTGACTGACTCTGACTGAAGTTCCCTGTGGCCCAAATGACCAGAACTTTCTGTTAATACAGAACTGGATTCTCTCTTCTCTTGCAAGGAAGGATCTGAAGCACCAGCTTCTGAGACCTCACTGAGAGAAGCCTCCATCCTTTCTGCAAATTCTGGGAAGTTGGGGGGCATGAAGGACTTCCAAGACCTCCTGTTAACATTATCTTTGCGTTCTGCATTTGGTCGCCTTCTGGGTGGCACAGGTGCTGATTTCTGCACATCGCTGCTTAGCTTCAGTGCATCAAATATTATTCTCTCATCCAGTTTTTTGCTTTCTGGTGCTCGAGATTCAAATACATTAGATGCTGCTCCTAACGTACCATTGCTGGATAGAGTACTTCCCTCCATCTTTTCCATGGTGCTTTTTGAAGTCTGATTAAGCTTTGACCCTTGGTCAATCTGTTCATTTATCCTCATTGTATCATATATAGACCTCTGAGGGACATAGCAATCCTCTATATAGCCATCCTCTTCCTCTCCTTTCCCCAGGCAGGTGGGGTTCTGCCTTAAACAGTCTGGCCTGCTGAGTGGCTTACCCATACTTTTTCAGTCAAGATGAACCATCAATCTTTTAAAAGTTTTTTCACAAGCTCCCCAAAAATGCATTCTGCGTAAGTTAAAAAATCCTTTTATGTGTTTATACTCCAAACCACCAATTGCATCCACCCTCCAGAAAGGTGTGGAAGTCCCACTCTGAAACCATTCTGGGAGAAGCTTTAAGCCGACCAGCTTTTCCCACATAGGCTAGTGGCCTCATAGTTGCAAGCAGATAAATGATATGATTTAAGCAACAAACATAAAATAATTCCTCGTATGGCTTTTTTTAAAAAAAAGAGCTGTTCTTTCTAATTCAGTCAGCAAGAATTATCTGCTATTGACAAGTCTTACTCAATATCTAGTTCCACTCACTTCTCACTGAAGCAGAACTGGAGGCAGCGAATTTATACCGATTGTGTCCTTTGGTAACAATGGCACGGCGTCTCTAGTCTTCACGTATGGCCCAAGCTCCTAAGAATTCCTTTCATTTTATCCTCAGTTCCAGCCCTGGAGAGTCCAGCTGGTTTGAATTAGCCATTCGTCCTCCCTAGTTCGGGTGTTTGCATTTGAACTGGGCTCGTCGGCGGATATTCCTGCAACTTTAAACACAGGAAGTCCTTCATTCGGGGCCAGCTTGGGGCTTCCTGTCTCCAAAACATCATGGCATTGTTGTGGCTCCCAGGCCAGCCCTGCGCTGTGGCCGCAAAAGAAAGCCAAGTGAAGCTCGCGCCGGGCCTTCCAGAAGGCGGGCAGGTTGCAGCAGCGGCCAAGGGTTTGTCGGCGGGGCTTGCTCAGCGCGGCCTGCTCCCCCGCACCATGCCGCGCGCCCAGAGGGCCAGGGTCACCTCACCGCAGGCTGGCAGGTGGCTCCCGGTCGCGCCGGCCTCAGGTCCTGCGCTCAGGAAGTTAGTTTGTCCCTCCGGCAGCTGAGACCCGTGTGCTGTGGGCGCCGCCTCCCCTCGGCCCGCAGCCGCCGCGCCGTGGGCTGCATGTCAAGCAGCCGCCTCTATTCTCCACCATCGCCACCGGCCCCGCGCCCCGGCCGTCCTCCCGCCCGCAGCTGTCACGGTCCCGGCATGCAAACTTCTGGCTAGGAACAAAAGGCTCTGCTCCGGCCGGGCGGGGGGGGAGCCCTCCTCCTTTGCGCCCGCTCGCTCGCTCACCCGCCCGCTCACTGGAACTGCTCGGCTGGCGGGCGGCTCTCCTCCCCTTTCCCCCGCCCCGCCGCGCCACCCCGCCCCGAGCAGCCCCCCTGGAAGTCGGGGAGCGCGCGACGCAGAGAGCCAAGGGGAGGAGAGCAGAGGCGGAGCCTGGGCGGGGGCAGAGAAAAGGAGCGACCGGAGGAACGAGGGCGGGGGCCGGCGGAGAGGATTGGAAGCAGACGCACCTAAGGAGGGGCTTCTGCGGGGTTTGGATCGAGGAACCCAGGGCGCCATCCGCTCCGCTCACAAAGCCCACGCCCACCGGGCCTCGGGAACGGAGGGGAAAGCACCGCCCCCCGCGAGGCCAAGAGGAGGGGAGCGGCACTAGCGCAAGTCTCCGCTGGCCCACAAATCCCCTGACAAAGGAGAGCCCCGCCCCCTGCCGCTGGGCAGGTCCCCCGCCGCCCCCGCCCGACTCCAACCCGCTAGGCTCCCAGCCCAGCCCAAGGGTGAGAGAACCCATAAGGGGTACCCCCGCTTACCCCCAGCCAGCCAGCTCCGGCAAGGGCCACTCGGGGCCCCATCTGCCAGCAAGATCGTGCCAGCTGGGGGGTGGGGTGTGGAGTTGGTAGGGGCGTCAGCATCCCCCTCGGCTCCAGCTCCGCCGCCAAAGACTGTCCCTAGTCCCTCCAATATCACCTCCAGTGAGCCCATGCCTGGCCGAGGAACACTCCATCCTTAAAGCTGGCACTTCCCTGGCGTCTGAAGGAATTCGACTATGCTCGAAGACCAAGTTGTCAGATAAACTCTAATCACACTCCACCTTCTTCCTCTCTCCCTCGGGTATGTCAAGGCTCGGTACTTTCTCCCACCAGGATTTCTCCACCCACAGACCTGAGCGGTGTCAATGACAGAGGAAAGGGAGGTGGGGGCGGTGGAGATGCCGGCAGCAGCGCCCCACGCCCAAGCACCTGGGTTGCTTTATTGCTACGCCCATCCAAGGAAACCCGAGCCTTGGGGCCAGCTGAAAAGCAGTGCGCTTCTACGCCAGGGACCTGTGGTTCAAGTTTAAAAACGTAAGATACTAGAGAAAAGTGGCCCACAATCCCATCCACAGCCTTCTGGTTTTTAGAAAAGCCATCTAGTCACCTGGTGACGGTAAACAAAGAAAGTACAAAGGGCAACCCAGGAAACTGTCCACCACAGCAGCTGCATTTCTGAAGGGAAGCAATACTCTGCCCCTTTGTGAAAGCCATTCCCTGATTTTATAAAGGAAAAAAAGAAAGTCTGTTAAAATTCCTTAATCCCTGCTGGACCATGTCGTCAATATAGATGATAAAACTTATGGAAAAGTTTTTTCTATGCTTCACACACACAGTAAGTGAAGCCAATAGTTGATGTAAGGAGACCTAGCAGTGAATTCCTGGGCTGAGCCTTAGGCTTTCTTAGGAAGTCAGAGAGGTCTTCTGCAAGAATGAGGTGTGGGCTGAAGCCTGTGATCAGAATTAAGCAACTGTCACTGGGCAAAATGTTTTACACTTTGTTTCTCACTTCAGAAGAGTGTGCTGATCAACTTCCCACTCAAATCCAAGACTCTTTCCCCATCTGTAAACTGAAAAGAGAGCAGACTAGGTTGTGTCTTGACAGCCTTTCTAGTTTTAATACTCTTTGGTTCTAGAACTTTTAAAGGAGCTGTCCCAGAATCCTGTGTCCTCCTGGTACTATACTGCAAGGCATTGAGAAAGATGGAGAGAGAGGGGAGAGGGCTAGAAATCCTGTCCTATGAAGAACAAACAGTGGAAAGAAACAAGGATTCTTGACCTAGAGAAGGTTTCAGGCAATGTGATCAACATAGAGTATATGAAGGGCTGGGATGTGGGAGGGAGGGAGGAAGCTTGTTCTGGGTGTCTTTTTAGGCTGGCACATGAAGATCCAGGGTAGATTTCAACTCAACAAAGAGCTTTCTCACAGCTGTTCAAAAAACAGGGTGTCCCATAAAGTGGTGACCTTCCTCACTCTGGAGATGTCTGAGCTGAAATTCAAGCAATCACTTGGCAGGGATTTGGGGAAATCAGATTCACAAATCCTCTACCAGTTTCTTCAGGATGTTTTAAGATCCCTTCTAACTCTGACACACTGTGATCCTAAGCGTTGACCAGTTTACAGATCTGATATTCAACACTTCAGGGAATCTGGATTTTAATTTTCCTCTAATTATTCAGTACAATTGTAAAAACCCAGAGAAGTCAAGACCAATTTCACTAGCAAATCTCCCTGGCCAAATACACTCACGTAAGTGTTGAGATATCATAACAGACTGGCTAGCGTGCCAGGGCCCTTCTGGTTGGAAGAATCTGAGGAATTCTGGCTCTGGACTAAGGGTGGGTGGTTATTCTATTATAAAGTATGATCTTGATGTGGAATTGTAAACTTCATGGCCAGAATTCTTTTCTTGTTTCCTCACCAAGTCGAGTGCCAATGAATTCAGTCTTTTCTTAATTAATCCCTCCTCACACCTATAGACTTTATTCTCACCAATACTGCATACTATAAATAAGTACATAAATGGAGCATTTCAGCAACTATTAAGCTCAGGTTTAAATTACATACCAGCTTTAGTCACATTCTGATAAAGGTATTAGGAATTACAGAACTTCCCCCCACCACCCCACCAAAGTTCAAACACAGCCTAGAGATTACATAAAGTAGACCAATTCTGCCTCCTCCCTCAAAAAAAAAAAAAAAACCAAGCCAAAGAGTACTTTCTCAGTGCTTCCTGCCTTTCTCATAATCAGTATGTGTTTGGAAAGAAATCAAGAGGAGCAGCACAAGGTCTCTTTCCTCCGTGTCTTATTTATTTATTTATTTTATCTGTTCATGAGTCTCGCCTTAGTTCTGGTATGTGGAACTCTGCCAATAACCATCTCAGTAACTGAAATAAATACCTGATACAGCTTTCAGCCTCTTGTTACTCTGATAGCTCCAACAACAACAAAAAAAGCATCTGTTCATTTCACATGCTGGGCGTAAACTTTTTGAAAGGGAAATACAGGGAGCTCCAGAGAACCTCTTCAGATGCTTCCCCCACCCCTGCAACCACAAATATATGTGCTGAAGTCAAATTTCAAATTAGTTTTCAGTTAGCTGATTACAGAGTTCAAAGAATTTTCTACTCATTTCAAATTCCTAAGAACAGAATTGGGTGTCAGATTTTCCTTCAGTAAATTTAGAAGAAAGGATAATCTGGCCCTTCCTGCTTCTTCCTGTTGTCTTCCTAATGAAAGACAGCCAGGTGGAGTCTCCTCACACCCCAACACAGCTCCCTTCCCAAGTATGGATGTGGTACTTTGCCCTCATCTGCTCCAGACCTAAACCACCTGCCCTCTCGGACAACTGGAAGACCCTAGAGCCATACTTCCTTAGATTCTATATTGCCTTTTTATCCAGGGGCAGAACTTCTTCAGTATCCTTGATGGGTGTTCTCTCTCTTGGAGGATTAATTCTGAGCAGAGGAGGATAGAGAGGACTGGTTGGATCTTGCACACTTTAAATCTACAAAATGCCTTTCATCTTAGGATGTCTAGGCTTTACAGGGATTATTTAGTGGCAAGTGGAAACTCCTCAGTATTAGTCTGTACCTGTTGGGGTTCAGTCACTACCATCCTTTAGCACTTTCATTATTATAAAGATGGCTACAGAGTGGCTCATAAAGCAATACAGCATGGTGTGAAGCTTGTTTTAAATGGCATTTTGATGCTATTTGAGATTACATGCATTCCCAAATCAATGAGAAAACTTTCCACATACTCTACAAGAACTCTCATGACCCCTGTGAGCCCTTTCCTGCTAGTATACTTTCCAAAAGACAGTGTATTAATCCCTCTTTTAGACACTAATGGGCACCAAAACATTAGTGATGACAAAAGCATGGAGTTTTGCAAGTTAGAAAAGAAATGACAGAAGGATGGGAGGAAGGAAGGCGAGGGGAGTCGGGAGGTTTTGTGGAGGGAATCCCATTTACTCATTGCATATACAGAGATGGTGAAGACAAGCACTTCTAAGTAAGGGCAGGAAAGTATGGGACCCTAAAGGAGGAAATTCTAGCTCAGTGTGACTTAGGTGCAGGATGTAGGAAAGGGGAAAATGAGAGCTCAGGATGGTAAGTACATCAAGGTGAGTTGGCCAAGGCTCTTGAATGCCAAGACAATAAATTTATGCTTTATTCAGAAAATAATTATTACCTCAGGATTTGTTCTTAAACTTATCAAGGGGTTATGAGAGCTACTGAGGGGTATGTGGAAGGTTTCCTAAGAATCTGTGACTGGGTGCTCATTCAACTGCCATCTATTACATAGCATCTTATTTAAAAATCCAAATCCTTAATTTATAAACGAAATGCAGGATGGTAAACTTATTTGTCCAAAGTAACACAGTTATTAAATACCTAAACTCCCAAGATTTGAGCCTAGGTCTGCTGATGCCACATTTGTGTTAATAAGTACGTAACAGATGGTAAATGGGGAAGATTAAAGGTTGAGCAATCAGTTAAGAGGACTATATATTTTAGGCAAGAGGTGAAAAAAAATCTGGAACTAGTGAAACTGAGGAAGGGGGCTGTGAAAGAAATTCCAGAGGCATGCTATTAGGACTTTGCAATTGACCAGATGGAAGGTAGAAGCGAGGGGGAAAAATAAATTAAAAGTAATACTACTGTATTACTCTTGGGTTACTGAGGGCACAGTAGTATTATAAAATAACAGCAGGGAGGAAGAAAATATTTGAAGATGACACTTTCAACTTAGAGCATACTGAGTATGAAGTACTCAAAGCTAACCACAGGGAGATGTCCACAAGGGTCTCTCACACAAGAGATTCAAGTTTGGGCCTACAGATAGATTTGGAAGGCTTCCCCACAGAACGTGAGGGCTGGACATATATCCTAGGGGTTGAGTAGAGAGAGAGAGAAGAGGGCAGATGACAGAACTCCAGGGACCACTTATATTTAGTAGGTGGGAAGACAAACCAAAAAAAGAAAGTAGAAAAGCAGCCAGAGAAGAGAATGGGGAGAGTACACTGTCAGGAAAGTAAGTGAACAGGAGGGTTTTAAGAAAGAAGATATGCTGTTAAACACTGCAAAAAGGTTGAAGACGATAATGAGTTAGAGAAGACCACTAGACTTGGCAATTAGGAAGTCAGCGAATACTTCCAAAAGAACAGTTTCAGCAGAGGGATGGGGGCTGCATCAGATTACAGGGGGTTAAGGATAAGCAGTGAGAAAGTATTGGTTCTCTCTTCTTTTTGAGATTTTGCTCTTTTGGCTTCCATGACACTGAGCTATCCTAATGCTACCTTTCTAACCAGTCCTTCTTTGTCTTCTGGGGCTCCTCTTCCTGTCCTTTTAAGGTAAGTAATTTTACAAGGTTGAACCCTTGATTCTCTTCACTCATTCAACAAATATTTATTGGAATCTACTATGTGCCCTAAACTATGCCAGGAACTGATCATAAGCAAGACATGGTCAGAAGCCCACATTCTAGTAAAGAAGACAGACATTCATTTTGATCCAATTGCAATAAGTACGCTGAAAGAGAAGCAAACAGTGCTATGAGAGTATGGGTCAAGGGGTCCAACCTGGCCTGGAGGTTCAGGGGAAGCTTTCCTGAGAAAGTAACGATGTGGGCTTTCCCCTGGGAGTGACTAAGAGTGGCTGTTCCAGTTCCAGGGTGGCATGACCTTCACAAAGTTGGTTGACTATTTCCATGAAATCAACCACCTGGGCTGACTCTCCAAGGAATCTTGCTGCAGGTGTCCCTTCTCCAACATGAGAAAAGGAGGTAGGATAAATAATATAAAGAGATTTCTGAAAATGGTATCATTTTGTTACGAAAGCAATTCTTCTCACTGATTACCAACAAACAAGCAAACAGCTTAGGTTTCCTGGTTAAAGAATTAGACCAAAATCTGAGCTCTTCCTTTGGGAGCAAACTACAAGATGAAGAGAGACATTAAATGGTCTGTTTGAATGGACACAATGAATTCAAGCTGGAGAAGACCTAAGGTAAGTTCAATTTCTTTGAATTCTTATTATCTTCTTCCTTTGACTCATACATACACAAAACCAAATATCAGAAACTTAAATTCGCTGAAACTGCAAAGAAATTCTGTAAAACTTTATGATCTGGTATGTATGTGTAGCAGAGAGATGAACTGTATCTATGTTTTTAAGCTGCTTACCTGTGAAAATAAACTGATTCCCCCCTCACACTTCAATGTTTTAATTAAAGATTAATTAATATTAAAATCTGTCTCTTCTGAAGATGCTGACTTGTTAGTTGCCATTGTATGGCAACAGAGAAAGATAACATGGTCTGTGATAAGAGCTAATTAGGCCAAGGACCCCTGAGATCATTAAAGCAGATCTCTGATGGGTAACTGAATAGCTGGGGAAGTCACCGAGCTGGTGATGGCTTCTAATTAATTCTGGTTAATGATATGAAAGTAACATTGATTTCTAGAGCACATAAACCAAGGCAAAAATGGTCTCAGAAAAACTTGCTGGCTATGGGATTCTGATAGGAATGACTAAATGAATAAATACACACACACACACGTGTGTGTGTGTGTATTATATATATATATGGAGCCCGGTTGGTGCAGTGGTTAAGCGCTTAGCTGCTAACTGGAAGGTCAGTGGTTCAAACCCACCAGCCCACCAGGCACTCTGTGGGAGAAAGATGTGGCAGTCTGCTACGATAAAGACTGCAGCCTAGGGAACCCTATGGAGAAGTTCTACTCTTGTCCTATAGTGTCACTGACTTGATGGCAATGGGATATACAGTAAAACCTGCAAAAGCCAGAATCTATGTAAGGTAGAAACCTGTCAGAGAAGGAAAACTAAAATATTTTCCACTAATCCAAGCAATAGAAAAGTGGTAAGACTGCACCCTGTCAAGGCGGAAAGCTTGCAAGACCCAGAAAAACAAGGTAGTCCCACTGAGTTCCAGCTCTCACAGGTTTCACTATGTATGTGTGTGTGTGTGTGTGTGTGTGTGTGTGTGTGTGTGAACACACATATGTACATGTACATAAAATATATTTAAAGCTGTGTTAAGAAGTCATGACCTAAACCTGCCTATGCATTGCTACTCTTAGGTAAGAAACAAGCCTTAGAATTGTTTTCCACAAAAGCTGGTCATGAAGCTGCTGAATTGTCCATCCACTTGTTTCACTGCCCCATCAAAATGATTTTACTTTATTCACATAATTTCCATTTTTCCAAGAAGAAAAAGAGTGAATCTAATCTCGTGCTATGCCTTAGATCAAATCTTCTGGAGAATGACTATCCCTAGGCACAAAGAGGATAACTTTTCTTATTAAAATATTCTAGCTTGCATGTCTGGAAAGCATTTTAAAAAGAAAAGACATTATTATTTATAATCTATGCCTAGTGCTTTTCTCTATCATCTCATATAATTCTCAAAAAAAAAAAAAAAAACCAACAACCAAAACAAAAAACCTCTGGTACAATTTAATCATTGTTTAATTGGTTAAACACTTTTAATTGGTTAAACTACTTTGTAACTCAAGTACTAAGATTCAGAGAGGTTAAGGAATTCCCTAGGATCACTCAGCCAGTAGATGATAGAGTCAGGATTCAAAACTGGATGTTTCTAACTCAAACATGCGTTCTATTTTTTCACTCAGCAAGCTGAATGAAGTATGAAGACTCTTCTTAACTGTCAATTAACTTAGTAAATGACAAGGACTCTAAAGTGATGGTCAACTACAAAACAACATTTCAAAATCTGGCTTTCTTCAAGTGCATCTTAAGTAGCAAATTTATTTCTTAGTTTTATTTCATTTAGCCTAATAACAGAAATGAGATTGTTTCCTTAACATCTGCTAACTAGTGGAGAAGGAAGGGAGCTCAGAGACAAGATGGAGAAGTGGGGAAACTAGGCTAGGATTAAAATTTCTTCAGGGTGCACAATGATATACCTGAAGTCACACAGAGTAGACAGCATTTTAAATCCTAAAGCTCATGAGGCTTACGAGAAATAAAAGGCACTCATCAGTCAAATACTAACCTCCAACTACGTGTACACCAATATGCTTACTACTTTGATTGATACAAAAATGAATTAGCTGAAATAAGAGATGGGATAAATGCATGTAATCAGAAAACTCCAAAGTTAGGCAGTCTATGATAAGGGAAAAATGACTTATAGATATGTGATTCAGGAGACCAGGGGAAATAGTGAACTGGGGAGGTCAAGGAAGGCTTTGTGAAAAGGTGAGACTTGAGCTATGCCCTCTGGTGTGGGCAGAAATCAAATATGTAGGAATGCATAAGAAGTATTTGGGGTAAGTGGGTGAAGGAGGAGGTCTACACAGGAAATAAGGCTGGAAATATAGTAGAGCTCATATATGTAGTATCTTGAATACCATTTTATCAGGAAGGCAAAGGAAGGTTTTTTTGTTTTTTGTTTTTAACCGGGGTGTGATATGAACAATGCAATGCTTTAGGAAGATTATTCCAGCTGCAGGGTAAAGAACTGGAGAATGAAAAGACTGGAAGTATAGAAACAGACCAGGTCTGAAGGATGCCACCATTTAATTCATCAGATCAGGTGGCTCCTGCACTGATTTGGGGGAAGGATGAGCACTCACAGAAGGAAGTGTGAATATGGAAATCCACCTTGGAGGCCCAAGTTTTAGAAGGCTACAGCATAATTTATGTCTGTTTTTCCGTGGGAACCATGTGCGTACACACTGGCTATCCAATCACACTAGCTCTCTGCATTTCTAACACAGAGTTCTTTGTTCCAAACAACGAGGCTCAAAAGAGACAGAGCCTGATAAAAATCACACTGAGATCAGTACTCCCAGCTGGTGCAGGGGCTGATGCCATTCCATAACACACCCTACAGGAAGCAGCTTGGGATACACAGCTGATTGATTTCCACAGCAGGAGCCTTGTGACAGGGTGGGGTGGGGACTGGTCAAGCATAGAGAGAATTCTTTAGCCACTGACTCAAATTAATTAACCAAGATCCTGACTTTATCCAAGACCTGTATAAGTCACTCTTGGAAGCAACACTATTTCTTAACTATTTTCTGAAAAAAAGAGAGGAAACCATGGAGCTTCCCTAGACAGTGAAACTATTTCATCAGCTCTTACTCGTCATGGAATCTGAAGAGGGCAAAAAAAAAACTTCCTATCCTTCTAGAAGTAGGCTAAATAATTCTTTGCTGTGAGGTGCTGTTCTGTGCATGGTAGGATGTTGAGCAGCGTCCCTGCCCACTACTCACTGGATGCCGGTAGCAGCCTCCTCAGTCTTGACAATCAAAAATGTCTGGGGACCAAATGTCCCCCAGGGGGCAAAACTGCCTAGTTTGAAAGACCACTGGTATAGCATGAGGTTTGGTGCCAAACAGACCTTTCCATTCCCAGCTCAAACATTTACTTGCTATGTAGCTTGAACAAGTTACTTCAACCTCTTCAAGTCTGTTTTCTTATCTGCAAACTGGGATTTTAAATGTCTGATTTACAGGGGGTTGTTAGCATTAGAAATCATGTAGACTCAGGTCCCTCTTAAGCACTTACCACTGCATCACTATCACAGCAATTCTTTGTGTCGGTTTCTCAGGCTACGTTGTTAACTAGATAGAGGCTATCTAAATCCAGCACCCACCACAAGGACTGGCCCAGTGCTCAGTAAGGATGGATTGAAAAGAATATGGAATGCTTTCCTCCTTATGCCCACAAAGGGATCCATGGTAGTAGTTATTCTCGTCCCTGGGTGGCTAAAGTTCTGAAAGTCACACTAAAGAAGATCCACATTTCTAATCACAGTACTGGTAGTAGGAAAACAGTTCATTAGGGCCTAGGGAATAAGTATATTCTATTACTCTTCCACAGCCAATACGAGAAACTCGTATTTGAAAAGCACTCTGTACTGACAAAGTACTAAGGAAGGCGGGGAAGGATCACACTCTCCCCATAGTGAGGCTTTTCCGACTGGGACAGCTGAGACTTGGGAAGAATCCATTCAGCAGGGAGGCAGCCCACTGGTGCAGTGATGCTTCGGTGCAGTGACCTAACGTGACCCCCTGTGGGACTCATTTTATTCCTGCTAAATCAACCAATTCTAACAATAAAGTGCCCTTCACAGCGAATCATCACACTTCCTAGAACCTTACTGTTTATAGCTCATGTGCCAGCCGTCTAACTGGAAAGTGCCCAGCAGTGGGCTAAAGCTGAGACCACTTACCATTCATTTC
The DNA here is from genome assembly GCA_030035585.1 of Dugong dugon. Classification (NCBI taxonomy): domain Eukaryota; kingdom Metazoa; phylum Chordata; class Mammalia; order Sirenia; family Dugongidae; genus Dugong; species Dugong dugon. Next base: position 64,420,504 of record CM057462.1, on the reverse strand, counting down.
TAGACACAGTGAGAAACAGTCCTGTTTCTCATCTTGTCTGAGCTTGTCTCAACCATGTTGACTAATCAAATACACAACAATAAATACAAACTCTCAAGATGGCAAATTCCAGTTTTTCTGGAAACAGATTTTTCTTCCTTCTTGTATAAAATCATATGATGATGAATCTTAGTTGTGATGCTTTATGTTGACACTGCATGGGAAGAATTTCAGTAGATGCAAATCAAACTGCTCAGTCCTCTCCTTTGGTTGAGGATATGTTCATTTGTTCCTTTAAAATCTCCCCTTGCTATCAAAATTTCCAGACAGATTTTTGTGAAATCCATCAGTGCTTTTTTGACAACTTTCCATTTGGCTTTACCACCTTCACTGAGGCATGAATCTCCTTAAGATGATGTAATGGCTATAAGCTTGGGATTTTGCTTGTGATGTTAATGTTTAAAATACTGATACTTTGAAATGGCTAGAAGAAATTCTACACAGCAAACTTAAAGGCCTTAAAGGCTCCTTCACCTTCTCCCCACCCAGTTGCTATGGTGGGAGTGGAGAGGATTATTACAGAGCATTGGAATTCTTTGGGGGGGGGGGGGTGAAGGCGAGTGTCACATAAGGGTTATAAATATCAGCAGCTGAACTGTGAGCTCCTTGGCTGAGAACAACTGACAGACTGTAGTCTCTCATTAAAGACACAGAACAAGGAAGCTCCCTGAAGTATTTCCACAAAGGAAGTTCCTCTTCTCCTTAGAAATGCATCATCAGCTAAACACCTGCATCAACAACTATACACGAACTAAGCTCTAAATGCCAGGGAAAGTGACTAGGAGATTTTAAATCAGACAGATTAGCACCAGCAAAAATAAAGAATCTAGGGCCTCGCCTAAAGGGAGGCTGACTAAGAGGGGGTTGGTGCTACTATACACGGCCATAATCAGATTATCAGAAGGCTGTTTGCTATGTGAATATTTAACTAAATCAACTAGCACCTTTCCAACTGAATCCTAAATTTCCCACATGTAGGTGGCAATTTTCTTCTAAGGCAGTGGTTCAGAGTCTCTGGGGACATTTGGTAATGTCTGGAGACATTTTTGGTTGTCACAACTGTGGGTTTACTACTGGCATCTTGCAGGGAGAGGTTAGGGACGCTGCTAAACATCCTACGATGCACGGGAGAGTCCCTTCCCCCACCCCAACAAGGAATTATCTGGCCCAAAATGTCAGTAGTGCCAAAGCTGAGAAATCATCTTCTAGGATGTTTTCTTTACTTCCTTGGACCCTAGTTCCTATTGGAATAGCCTTGTTTAAGGAAGAAAGGAAAAATAAAAATAGGAAATAAGACAAGACAGGCCAAGTGCCAGCACAAGCCAGGAGGGCAGAGGGGAGGCTACTCCATTTATCTTGGCTGCTGTAAAGCTAGGGATATCTAAACCTCCAGGTGACAGAGAGGTCAAACCAGGTTTGATTTTACTTCTCTCCAAGGGCAGATAGATAATTTGACTTCACTTGCTTTATTCTCTAATGGATCTTTCTCAGGCAAGCGCACTAACTGGCAAAAACGTAGATAGGCTGATACTGTCATCTTTGTAATTATTTGAAAAGAAGGAGTAAGTATCTCTGTGCAAATTGGCAGTTTTTCAGCTCCATGTTGGGTTCTGCCTTCCAAGGGTTTTCACACTGCTCACTGGGAAGACTAAGCTTGCTTTTCATTATGCAAAAAAAAAAAAAAAACAAAAACAAAAACCCAAAAACAAATGAAAGGGTTTACAGGACTTTCTGTTCATTCTGGTTTCATAGGATATCTAGGTCTCTCAGACCAATGCAGCAAGTATATGCAGTCCTGATCCTGGGCTCTGCTCAACCTGAATTAGAAGAATAGTCCTAGGGAAGCCTGCTGTCCCACCTACATCCCACCAGCCCAGCCACACAGACAAGGCGAGAAAAGACTGACTAGCTTGGGCGATTCAAATATACCATTAGGTGAAGTGAACCTCTGTGAGAACCCATGGACCCTAAAAAGTTTCCTTTTTCCCACTTGTTCTTTCTTGTCACCAAGAGTTAAGAGTGCCAAGTCTGAAGCCTGGCCTGAATACTCGTTGCTGTCCAGTTGATTCCAACTCATGGCGACCCTACAGCAGAGGACAGAACTGCCCCATAGGGTTTCCAAGGCTGTAAATCTTTATGAAAGCAGACTGCCACATCTTTCTCCCATGGAGCGGCTGGTGGGTTCAAACTGCTGACCCTTCAATTAGCAGCAGAGCGTTTTAGCCACTACACCACCAGGGCTCCTTCTTTTAATCACATAGTACATATAAATACATATGAAACATGGAGTAAATTATTCAGGTTTCTTGATATTATGCACCAGTATGATGCCAAAACCACCACATACTTTCTGACTGAGAGGCCACATGGTTCATAAGAAGCTCATGGGGGGGTTTGAGGGAGGGGTTGCTTTAAGGCTCAGAATCACACCAATTCTTGACTATGAAAACCTACATAGAGAATTTCAAACTGAGCAAACCCTTTTGTTATCATCAGAATTAAATATATTTCTTCTCCAAATTTCAAATCTCTTCCTACCCATCCCAGGAAGGTCACCTCAGGTGGATTCTTTTTCTCAAGTTACAATGAAATGAAGGTACCTCCTTTCTTGATATTCTCCTGTTAGGCACATACAATTTCTTTTCCTCAATAATCAGAGACTCTCTTGTTCAGGAAAATGGAATTTCCTGAAGAGATTAGCCAAAGTTAAGTCTTTTCCTTCCAGTTTTCTCAAAACATGCTCTATACTCTAATTTGTAATTTCTGGAAAGGCTTCTTCCCTTCTACTTCAGAACCAAGTAAAGGTCCTAACTCAGGAAAGTTTGAGGTCTTTGCCTGTTTAGAGTAGAAATGGACTCTCTTCCATTCCCATCTGATAGGTTCTCACTGGATGACCAGATTTTCTATCAATTATTCAGAAGCAACTGAGGAAAAAGCCTTTCCCAGGAAAAATGACTTTCAGTTTTTCATGTTCATTTAAGGAAGAAATAATTTTTCCTACAGACTGCCTCTCCAAGGATCTATCAGCACTACTGCACAGTCCCAAGCAAGCCTGGGGTCTTCCACAGACTTGACTCATTTAAGATGTCTATTACGACTATCCCCAGTAGAGTTAGCCAGGTCAAAGCAGAGCCAATATTCCTGTCTCACAGACTCATATCCTCTTAAGTAGATTCTATAATGAGAGTGTGATCCCATTAAAAAGAAAAAGAAAGAACCGAAAACTTAAAGCTAATGCTGTTTTTTCTTAATTAAAAACAGTTCATTTGAATCTGAAAGCACAGACGTCCTTTATGAATCTGGTCTGCTGCCAGCGTGAGAGAAGATTAATCTATTGCTGAACTACGTATAGCACATTACCCAAGGAACTCAACATTCAAATCATAAAAATGACTTAGTCCTCAGGATGGGTCCAAAAAGACTGTCCCTTTACTCAGCCTCTAAGGAACTGTGGAACTGACATATAGCTTTTCCCCTCTCATTGTTTTTACTTCCCATGAGCTCAGCATGAGCTAAGCCAAGAGAGTGCTCCTCCCCTCCTGACTAGACTTGCTGGGAAGAGGCAAAAACTTTTCCCAAAGCCTTTGACTTCCCCATAATGTGGAAGGGTGGAACTGGGCTTTTGATTTGCATCCCCAACTTCAGGGATACTTACCATTTTATAACTACTATTCACTTACAGATGGATCACAAGGGTAGCTTTTCTAACACAGGCACTTCACTATCCTCTCCTCCCTTCTCCACTGCAGATAAACAGACTCTGCAGGTGACCTGCTGATCAGTGTCCAATCTCAGCTTTCACATCCATAGTATTTGTGGTAGAGGCTTGTTCTTAGAAATCAGTAAAACAAGTCTCTTAAAACAAGCAACTAAGCAGCTACTGAGCTCAGAGCATTATGAGGTAATATACTAGGATACAAATGAAATATAGGAATGCCAAGTAATTTCTTGAAATCTTTCAGTAATATCAAAATTCAGAATGCCTCCAGAAACCATGGATTAAGTGAAAAGGGAAAGATTATTTGTCTTCAAATCCAAACACCGGGAATCCCTGGGTAGCACAAATGATGAAGCACTAGACTACTAACTGAAAGACTGGTGGCTGAATACACCCAGAGGTGCTTTGAAAGAAAGTCCTGGTAATCTGCTTCCGAAAGGTCACAGCCTTCTTGAAAACCCTATGGTGTGCAGCTCTGCTCTGCATACGTGCAGTTGCCATGAGTAGGAACTGACTTGACAGCAACTGGTTTTTTTGTGTGGACCCTTTCATACATTCTACTTCGTATTCAACATACAATTTTAACAGGCTTGGTTACTTCATTTTTTTAGCTCACTGAAGATTAGAAGGGAGGGGTAGACTGCTAAAGGTAGACCCAGTGACAGCAGTGAAAAGCGACAATGCTAAGAAATAACAGAGGATACCACAGTCGTGGGGGAAAAGACAGAAACCACCCTACCCCTACATACAATCACACACAGCCAACCCAACCAGTAAGGTAATACAGAGGCTCAAAACGAGAAGTCCAATACAGAACTCAAACGGCACAGTGATTTATGAACATTTAACACAAAGACAAGCAGCCCCAAATGTCTCTAATATTTTTGAGGATATCACTATAGTAGAGAATGGTATAATCTTTTTTCTTCTTCTTTTTTTATTGTTGTAGTTTAAATGAAGTTTACATTTCAAGTTAGTCTCCCGTACAAAAGTTTATACATACATTGTTATGTGACCCTAATTGCTCTCCCCACACTGTGACAGCATACTCCTCCTTTTCACCCCTGATTCCCCATGTCCATTCAACCAGCTCCTAACCCTCTCTGCCTTCCCATCTCACCTCCGGACAGAAGCTGCCCATTTAGTCTCTTGTATCTACTTGAGCTAAGAGGCACACTCCTCACGAGTATCACTTTATGTCTCACAGTCTGGTCCAATACCTGTCTGAAGAGTCGGCCTCAGAAACTGTTTTAGTTCTGGGCTGATACAGAATCCAGGGGCTGTATAATCTTTTTTCTAATGTTAACCTGGACTCAGTAAGAAAAACTTAAGCACAGTATAGTGTTTAGAAAGTTAAATTACATAACCATATAATCCCCCATATAAACCAGGATCTGGTTAGATAAAACTACTTTGGAGCCGATAGGGATAAACTTCAGTTTTCTAAGAAATTAATTTAGTTGGTTGTACCACTTATCCTAAGTAATCCAGAGACAAGTAAACTGGAATGAAGTATGCCAGTAGAAGACAGAGCTTCTGCTTTTGAGGAAAGAAAAGCAGAATGCTGAAGCAAAGGACGCCACACTGACACTGTCATGTAATCTCTATGTGATCACAGATGTGAGAGTTTCTAAGAGGAACACACATCAGCTCGTTGGTTTGAATTTTTTCTGCCCACCCTTTCCTTATCTGGATGCCTCGAAAAACTCAAATGCAATGGCTTCTGTTGCTCCAAACTGTATTGTCTCCAAACATGGTAATGAGGCCTTCAGCCAAAGTCCCACGTTAGTGCTGACATCCCCTAAATGCCTGCAGAGGCCTTTCTGAAACAGCCACCTTTTTGCACTTGGAGCTTGTCTACAAAGTTGTGACCTTTCTAGGGACTATGTGGCTCTGACCTGGTGTCAACACCACCTCTCCATCCATGTTTTTAATAGAAAGAATTCTGACAAGCAGGGGCCCTGAGAGAACACATTTACTTGGATAGAAAGAGTGGTAAGTATGTAGGTGGGAGTAATTAACACTAGTGAAGAAAATAAAGTGTTGGAAGTATCCTTTCCAAATGCATTCCATGCACCAAGAAGGAAACAGCAGCAGAGTGGCCACCAGCAGCAGAGCGAGGCACTTTTAGGTACTCAGAATAAAGGAAACTCTTGGGCAAACGGCTCACTCAGTGAAAGCAAGCCTGAAGAGATAGTCCTAAGAGTTCCAAGCCCCTGACCCAGCAAATGAGCACTTTTGGGTTAAGTCCTCTAATCTTTCCCTGTTGTTTTAATATAGACTCACAAAATCTCAGCACTGGAAATTCTGACTCAGGCAAAGAACTGAAACAGTTTTGCAATTAAGGCAGTGCTTCTCAAACTCTCCTATTAGCAGAAAACTTACACCCTCAAGGAGTTTGGAGTGTGTTCTTAAGCTGCTTGCTGTAAAAGGGAAATTTCTTTAGAGTGTCACGTTTTATCTTAATAATTCATGAGAATTTTGTATTTTATTCCATAATATATCAATAGCACATCAATACACCCTCCCCCTCAAATCTGGCTAAAATCAGTATTTCAGAAAGATAAACCCAGGTTTATCTCATGGCTTCTTATACTTCAATTTGAAAAACAGGGACCTAAAGAAACATTCACTGCTTTATAAAATCAGTTAATTTGAAATTTCAAAAAATCATAAGAGAAAAGGCTTAGGCATTTCTTGCTATATTCTAAATTGGTTATAAAAACTGAAATAAACTCTAATAGAAAAATGTTCAAGTCAGTTTGCTCAGAGGTCCAAGAGATTGTTAAGTCTCCGAACAGTGTGTTTTGATGGTGATGGAAATGAGAATAATGAAACCAGGGACAGAAGTTAAGATGTATACAGTACTCAATCAGTTTCCAAGTTACAAGGAAAGAAATATACACATCTTAGAGAGAAAGATTAAAAAACAAGCATAAGACTTACTTTAAAGTCTGCTAATTGTTGGTTGATGACGTCCACTTCTGTCCCCACTACCCACTGGAGGGCCTCTCCTTCCTCTGCTGCTGTGGTCATGTCATTGAGTACTTTCAATTTTCTATAGAAGTCCTCTACTCGGCCCAATGTCAGCTCCAGCTGTTCCTGACGAGCTTTACCCCTCTCTGTCAGTTTGCCACACTGTTTGTTCAGGGCTTCTAGCTCCCTCTTGAGACCTAACAAGTCCAGAGTCCCTTCTTCTTCCAGCATTTGTCGGCACTCTGCTTCAGAGGCCTCTATGTCTAACTTGAGGACTTGGATTTTGTTAAGGAATAGCCGTACATCCTCAATTTGGGACTGGAGGCTGTCAGTGTCTCTTCCAATAGCACCCATGCCATCTAGCTCATCGTCCAGGTCTGCCAATTGAGAAAACATCTCTCGGACTCGGCAGTGAAACTGGCCAATCCCCTCCAGCTTGTTTTCCATCATCACGCAACCACTGTTCACTCTTTCCTTCACTTCTAGGAACTCTTGTTGGGCGACCTCCGCTTGATGTAGAAGTTGGGAAGCATCAGATCCGTCTGGAGCATCTTCTACCAGGCCCTGAGTGAAGTTCTTCAGATAGTCTACCTGAGGCTCCAGGGCCTGCAGCACTTCCTGTTGAGCTCTTAGCTTTTCTAGGTTCTTGTTGCTACAGGCTTGAGAGCCTAGAGCATCAAAGATCTCAAGCTGGTGTTTGGCCCCTTCGACCTTCTTTTCAATATTCTTAAAGCTTTCCTGGAACTCCTTGAGCCTCTGAGTCATTTCTTCAAGCGACCCTGTTTTGGCCTGTAGTTCTTCTGTAATAGTATCCATGTTCTGGTTAATCCCAGCTTTCTCATCCCGGATATCATCCTCATCTGTTTCAGAAGAATTGATCAGGATGTCAGCAGCACTATTCAAGATCTCCAGCAGGGAGCGGCGCTTCTCCACCTCACTCAGCATAGCCTTTGATCTTAGCAGACTAGACTCTAGCTGCACTGGATCCAGAGTGACCCGCAAGTCAGACATCTTGGCTTTACAGTCATCTATCCATGGCACGAGGTCTTCCACGTGCCACTGATACTTCTGAGCTTTCTGCAAACAGTCCTTGAGCCTGGATTGCCTGTCTGCAGTTTTTTTACTAAGCTCTTCCCAATGGCTTTTGAGATCAACCAACTGGTTTTGTAAAGTCCTTTTCTCTTCCCCAGGAGGCACAGAAAGAAGCAGAGATTCTCCTTCAGCAACAATCACCTCATAGGAACCACTGTGTTGGTTAAAGCTCTTCTGAAACTCTTCATTCTCCTGAAGCTGAGACTGTAGCTGCTCCAATTTTGCAGAAATTGGGCAGTTTTTTGCTTGCTGGCTTTGTTTGTCATCCAACCAGGTCCTTAGCTCATCAAACATTTGCTGGAACTGCTGGGTGCTGGCAAGAGCTGCCTGGAGTCTGTTCATGCGATCAGCTGAAATGAGAAAATGAAATTTAAATCAATCAAGCCTGAGCACAGCAGAAGGTCTAATCTTAGGGGAAGAAAACTAACATTAATTGAGGGCCTACTGTAAGAGGCACATAGCTAGTTTGCTTCATACATTATACTTATTTAATACTTATTTCAACCTCATAAGGTAGTCTGAGTAACAGAAGTCAACTTTTACTTCTAAACTGGTAAAAAGTGAAAGTTATAAATGTTTCCAGAAAAAGAGGCAATGAATTAACAACAAAAATTTGTTCTTGTATAAGTCTATCATAAGAAGTCCAGAACATGTTCTAACTTTGTGTACATGGTGTGTGTGTGCATATGTATGTGAATATAAAGAAAATATAAGAATCATCTTAGGTGAAGGGAAGGACAACACAGACTACAGGGGAAGTCAGCACAACTGGACTAAAGCAACAGCTAAGCAGTTTCCTGAACACAACCAAACACTTTGAGGGAAAGAGTAGCTGGGATCTGGGGACCATGGTTTCAGGGGACACTGAGGCCAACTAGCATAACAAAGTTTAAGAAAATGTTCTGCATCCCACTTTGCTGAGTGGTGTCTAGGGTCTTAAAAGCTTGTGAGTGGCCATCTAAGACGCATCAAAAGAGAAAAATAAATTTATTTAAAAAAAAAAAAGTGGGTATCAGTAAAAGTATATATGTAACTCCACCTGTATGTACATCTATGAGCACGACTCTCTAACTGCTGGCTGAATTTATTTTCGAGCTCTTATCTATATGACTTGCTGATGCTTAATCAATGTGTAATAACCACAGCAGTTATCACTGTAGCTGGACAAAAGGATTGTTAGCACTACCCTGAGCCCAAAAGCTACATAAGTCACCCTAGATTCTTTCGTTGTTGCTAACATACATAGCAAAACATACACCAATCCAGCAGTTTCTACATGTACAGTTCAGTGACACTGATTACATCCTTCAAGTGTACAACCATCTCACCCTCCTTTTCTGAGTTGTTCCTTCCTCATTAACGTAAACTCACTGCCCTCTAAAGTTCCTATCTCATCCTTAGAGTTGCTGTTGTCACTTTGATCCCATATAGATAATTCTTAAAAGAGCATAATGCTCAAGGCAGACATTTGTTACTAGTTAAGCTATTGTTTGGTTTTAAGAAGACTTCAGGGCATGTTTTTGATTTAAGGTTTAAAGATTACCTCAGGGAAACAGTTTCAGGGGTTCATCCAGCCTCCATGGCCCCAGAAAGTCTGCAGTCCATGAGAATTTGAAATTCTGTTCTGCATTTTCCCCATTTTTTTGATCAAAGATTCTTCTAAAGAATCTTTGATCAAAATATTTAGCAATTCACCCCAGATTCTTGAGACTACCACTAACCCACTCCTTCTTTCTGCTTGCCATTAATAATGGCATAAATGTGTTCCTCATCCCAACTCACCCGCAAGGTCTTCTAAACCTTGGAGAGGCAGAGCAACAGTCTCCAAACGCTTCTTCAGCTCATCCTTGAGGTACTGCTCACCAATGAGCATTGAGAGTTCATCGCACAATGTCTGGGCCTCTTTAATCTCGTTATTTAATTGCTCCAAGTCAGATCGAATCTCACTGGTCTCCTCCAATTGCTGCTTTACAGCCTCAGGTTGGGTGCTGATGGCTGACTGGCCACTCAGTCGCTGTCCAACTACCTTCACTTTCTCTGATAAGTCCTGGAGCAATTCTTGGTACTGAGTGCTTTTGACAATAGCTTGGTCAATGTGGCTGGAACGGGAATTGAGCTTGTCGGTCAGCTCAACCCACTTCTGACTGATGCTCTGGAGTTCTTGCTGTACTTGGCTGAAGGATGGAGAGACATCTCCAGGGCCTGTTAGGATGCCCTGAGCTGCCTCGTTCAGCTGCTCATGCTGTTGCCTACGTGCTTCAAATTCCTTCAGCATAAACTGAAACAGAAACAACACCAAGATGTTTATAAAGAAAAGATAGATCTAAAAACAGAGTCAAAACAAAAACTGATTTTGGATTGTGCCAAATACTGCCAATCCCTTTTGAAAATAAACCAGAAAAACTCCAAGGACCAGGCTATAGACCAATGCAGTATCACTTAACAAATGCTTAAGAAAAACTTGTTTCAAATGGATCATTGATTATGCCTATTTTATTTCTTTTCCTTATTTATCCTACTCTGTTTCAACATTAGTTATCAAGGGTGGCCTAGGTTGGGAAACTGGTTTGTTCCATGGATTGGTACTCATCAGCTTTGCCATGCAACACCTAGGCCTCTGAATTGGGAGTTTAGAACCCTGGATCTCAGGGCCAGCTATATTACTGGTTGGATTTGTTGTTTTACCTCTCAATACCTGTTTTTCTTAGTTTCTTTCTTGGAATCCCAAAAGCCCATATCTGTATATTACAATATAGCACAATTACATAATGAGCTTCTTTAAAGCAAGGACCATGCCTCTTATTTCTTCTGTATTTTCTGCTGCACTCATCAAAGAAGTTTGGATTACAGGCTCTGGAGTCTGACTGACTGGGTCCAAATTCTGGCTCTGTCACTCACTAGCTGTGTAAGCTTAGGTAACTTTTTAAAAGTTCTCCAAATCTCAGCTTCCTCATTTGTAAAATGATAGTAACAGTATTTATCTTGGCTGCTGTAAGGATTAGATAATTTATGGAAAGTGCTCAGCACTTACACCATACAAAAACAAATAAGACATGGCTTCAAGGAAAAACAGACATGTAAACAATGAACTATAATAAAACAGTAACAACAGTAAAAAGATGGTAAAACACTAATGTGAACATGGTATTATGAAAGCACGGGATAAGGGTGATTAGTTCTGGCAGGGATGACAAAGGGTAGAAGAAGGAAATCAGAGAAGGCTTCACATAGGTGACAATGAAAAATGAGTAGCTCTCTAAACAGAGTGGAGTAAGGCTAGTGAAGGGCATTCTAGGAGGAGGCCTAGTATTAACAAAGGCACACAGCTGTGTGAGTGTCATATGTTGTAGGAAAGAACAAATTATCTTGTGTGCATAGAAACCTGGGTTTATGGAGAAATAGATGGAAATGATGTTGGCAAGACAAACGGGGACCAGACTGTGAAAGGCCTTATATACTACATTGGTAGTTGGACTTTATTCAATAGACAGCCAAAAGCCACTATAACATTTAAATATATTCAGGTTTGTGATTCAAGGAGATAATCAAAATTGTGTGGAGGGTAGACAGAAAGAAACCCATTAGGAGGCTGTTGCAATGGTCTAGAACCAGGATAAGCCTAAATAAGGCAGTAGCAGAGAGAATGAAGAAGAGAGGGGGGTTAGAAAAGTGATTCTCAAAGCATGGTCCAGGGACTCCTGGGAGTCCCCAGACCTTTCCACGGGTCCAGGAGGTCAAAACTATTTTCATAATAATAATAAGATGCCATTTGCCTTTCAAAGTTCTTGTTCTGTTATGAGCGTACTACGAAGTTTTCTGGGGGCTATATATCTGGTATCACAACACATTGAATGTAGAAGCAGATATGAGAATCTTCTATCAAGCCAAACATTAAAGAGATTTGCAAAGATATAAAACAATGTCACTTTTATTATTAAATATTTTATGTTTTGGAAAATGTCATTTTTTGTTCATTGAAAATGTTACCAGCTTAATATGTGATGGTTTTATCACTGTTATTTTTAAATGAATTAATAAACATATTTTTTAAATGTCTCAGTGTTTTAATAATGGTAAATATCAATAGAAATCAATAGTTAAACACAAGTTCTTTGGGAGTTCCTCAATAGTTTTTAAGAGTATAAAAAGGTTTTGAGACCAAAAAGTTTGAAAGTCAGTGGATTAGAAAAAGATTGAAAGCAGACTAAATAGGATTTAATAATTAATTGGATACAGGGGCTGAAAGAAAACGTTTTCAAAAATCACTCTCAGGTCTTAACTAAAAGGAATTAAGGGATATATGGGCTGGAAAATTGGTGGATGGTAAAAAGAAGTGGAACAGGTTTGGGGGAGGATGTAGGTACTATAAACTCTTTGCTTTTAACTAATCTGTCTTGTGCATATATACAAACTTAATAAGAAAGTACTATCTTGCATGTATTAGTTTTTACTGTACTCTGGGCCCTGCACTTGTATCAATTTTTCCTCCGATTTTTGGCAAAAATCATGTGTACATCAGTTTCATGGAACAATACCCAATATAACAGCTTTTACAAATACTTACTGATGATAACAAGGAAAAGGTTCTAGGCAGGATTTCACTGGAAATAACATAATGTGTAACCTTAGGCCACTGTGACAATTTTGATCAACCTACATTTCTATGATGTTAGGTACCCGAGTCAATTTTGTTGAGGTTTGATCAGCAGAAAATCTTTAAGTAAAAAGCCAGCAGATATCAGATACTGCATTAAGTAATATGGATCACTACCACTGGGAATTAAAAGTAAAATATAATTCAATAATTTAGTCAGAAAGAGTTCCCCATTCTCATATCTACTCATCTTACTATCTTTGTTAATGATATTAATAATACAGTTATTGACTGTTTACTATTTGAGAGGTACTGTGGTAAGGACTTTATAAACATCTCATTTAAAATGAGAGAACTGAGACTCTGAGAAGCTAAATGGCTTGTCCAAGGTCACATCCACCTGCTGGGAGCAGCATTTTAACCCAGGATCCTATGGCTCCAATTTCTTTGCTCTAAAGCAGTAAGCTAGATTGCTCACCTGGACCTGCTGCTTTTGTGCATTCAGCATGTTGGGGTCAATAGACAGGGGCCCCAGCACTCCCATCATCAGTTCCTTTTCCATCAGCCAGGGCCGAAGCTGGGATTCTGCAGCCTGGAAGGAGGCCAGATGGCTTGCTGATTCCTCTAGCTGCCTTTGCCGAGCCATAGTCACCTCAGTGGCCCTTTTCCATCGGGAATCTGTAAAGAGGAAATGAGAGAATGTATTTCTTTAGTCTCATCAGCAACTGGCCTGCTCCCTAAATTATGTTCCTAATATAATAAAGGAAATGATCCCTGGAACATTATTTAAACATTTTACAATTAAAAATACCACCCCCCACACCCTTTTTTAAAAAACTAAAACGGCAGTATAAACAGGTCTGTATTTTGATTGGAGTCCTAGTGGCACAGTGGCTAAGAGTTACGGCTGCTGACCAAAAGGTCAGCAGTTCGAATCCACCAGCTGCTCCTTGGAACCCTATGGGGCAGTTCTACTCTTGTCCTATAGGGTAGCTATGTCGGAATCGACTCGACAGCAATGGGTTTTTGGTGGTTTTTTTTCTGTATTTTAATTGTGGTGGTGGGTTATATGAGACTACACATGATAAAATTGCATAGAACTACACACACACACACACACACACACACACACACACACACACACACACACACACACACACACACACACACACACACGAATGCATGTAAAACTGATGAAATGTGAACAAGCTCTGTGGACTGTACCAATGTTGATTTCCTGGTTTTGATATTGTGTTAGTTAGAGAAGATGCTATCAATGGGAGAGGCTAGGTGAAAGGTATAACTCCCTCTAAAACTATTTTGCAACTTCTTGTGAATATACGATTATTTTAAATAAAAAGTAAAAAAAAAAAAAAAAACAACACATGGTCATTGTAGAAAAATTAGAACAATAATGTACCAAAAGAATAAAATAAAAATACCCATAATCCATAATCCCACCACTCAGAGATAATATAATCACCATTAATATTTGGTACAAATCCTTCTAGGCTTTTTTCTACAAACACTAACACTTTAAAAACTGTATTACACTATAAACATTATCTTATAATGTTTTTTAACTTACTGTATTATGAACGTCTTTCATGCCAGTACTCACCTGCATCATTTACAGCTCAGTATTATGAACACGTGGTAATTTAGATTATTTCCCATTTTCATCATTAATACATTTTCACTTTTATCATCAGTCTCTCTTTACTTCCTGATCACAGAAGACTGTCAGTTTGACTTGCCCAAGAAAGCCCAACTTCTGACACTTTGAGTGGAATCTCTAAATTTTTTTCCTAATCAGGCTCACTCTCTGAACCTATCTGGGCCTCTCATTCGCTTATGAAAATTAAATAATTAAATAATTCTTGCTTTATTGGACGTGCTGAAATCCTGTATTTGCTTTGAGGACAAGTAATTTAGTAAATTTGCAACACTGCTGTGATAACTTACTGAGATCTTCTTGTATTTTCTTCCAATTTTCTGCTTCTTGTGAGTTGGGATATGTCATCAGTAATCCAGCCAGGGCATCCTTTACTTTTTGGATCGTTGGAGAGTTCTGTTCCAATTCTTCCAGGAAGGCCTAGGAGAAAGAACATCATGTATGTCATGAAACTCCAGACAGGAAACAAAGCTGTGTGTGTAGTAGAAATGACTAGAAGACTGGGCAACAATTACAGGCTGTACTTCTGATTCTATCCATGACTTACTTTGTGATTTTAAGATACTTAACCATTCTGTTTCAATTTTTATTTTAAAATGAAAATTTTGGATAGTAGGATCCAAGTTTGTTTTTTGTATATTACATCAGTATGTCGCCAAAAGAAGGAATTATTAATCCTTGTAATCTAAAAGTGTCATGACGATGATGATGTTTTTGTGGTTGGGGAAGACGTAATGCTACGTTCAACTGGAATATTAAAAATTTTGGTGAAAATTTCTTACAGGTTTTTTAATATGGTCTTATTTCTTCTGACATTTTTCCTAGTCCCACAAGTCTATCTCAAGAAGAAGCTACAGTTATAGCTATTCAGATCATTTCAAGAGTTGGAAAGTTGCTTTGATGAGCATGGATTTGCTCTCTTCCAGTATCATATAGAAAATGAGATTCCATCTCAATGAGCTAATGCTACTGCAGAGGGCTATTCTCTTTCTGCAAACAGATCTGGTTTTTAAATCTGATTTATAACAATTTCTAATTTCATAGGTAGGAACATTCTCTGGAAGAGTTAAGGCATAGTAATCATTTGAAAGTCAAACATATTGCTCATCATAGCCTGGGTGGTTGGCCATGTCTCACTCTCAGATTCCCAGACTCAGGCAGGAACCTGGATATAGAAAATGTTCTTCAGGTCAGTCCCTTCCTCTTACTGTGTGGGATGCAGCTAATGTAAACATAGTACCTTATTAGATTCAGCTTGGGCTCTCACTGTTTCTGTTTTGGTTGGAGATGAAGAGGCATCCATGGCTTTTAGGACTTCCTCTTTTGATTCCAGCCATTGCAGCACTGAGCTTGCCTCCTTCTGAACTTCCTGCATTCTGCTGAGCACAGCTTGAAGGCTCTCCTGGCGTTCCCGAAGTACTCCCCCCAGTTTCTCATACTTCAAGTTTACATCTGACATGTCACACTGGATTTCCGTCAGATCTAGTATTGTAGAAACAGAAATCAGATTGGGAACAGCCCCTCTTGGTTCCTCACTCCTAAATTACTCACCAGGATTAGGCATCTCTCCTACTCCTTCTAGCAAACTAGAGATTATTTTCCAGGTAAATAACAAAAACATTTAGGTTCACATACACAAAGTAAAAGAGCTTTCATTAATCTGCTTCCAGATTTTGGCATTATATACTCAGATATACACCTTAAAATGCTTAATAAACATGGGAACAGCAAAAGCGAGGGGAGAGAGAAAGAATTCAACCTTAGTGCAGTACTGGGATTAATGGATTTGGGCGTTCCCTCCCTCTTCTCCATCTGTCTCTTCTCCAAACTACAGAGAAGTCACCTGGCTGAGAGGCTGAGGGCTAGACTAGATTACCTCTAGTACAGGCACCTTATAGGAGCTGGTGGCACAGTGGTTAAATCACTTCGCCACTAACTGAAAGGTGGGAAGTTCAAACCCACCAGCAGTTCCAAGGGAGAAAGACGTGGCAGTATGCTTCTGTAAAGTTTATAGCCTTGGAAACCCTATTGGGCAATTCTACTCTGCCTTATAGGTTGCTGTGAGTCAGAATTGACTTGATGGAAAGAGGTTTGGTTTTGGGATAGGTGCTTTATAACTCTAAGATGTGTACATGTTTTCTTCAAGGTCTTTCCTTATTGGTCTTATCTAGTGGTCCACTCTTATTTCCTCTGTACCTTTAGTTTCACCAGCTGCCTACCTGTTGGCCTACAGCCAGCAAACAAAGAGGCATCACAGTTGCTTCTCTCAGGTTTTTCCCCTTACACCCATCCTGGCAGCAGTTCTTCCACACATATGGAAACATACAGATGCACACATGAACACTGTCCTAACACACCCAACAAAGAGGCATTGTTGATATGGCGTTCTCACCTTTGCAGGTGTGGTATCCGTTTACACTGCCTATAGAGCTTCCTACAGAGGGCAGTATGGAACCTGAGCAGAAGGACAGGGAGACAAACAGGGCAAGACAAACGTGTTAGGAATACAAACAGGCAATGAATTTGTTCTCTGGCACTCACTTTAAGCTTGGGTATCAAGAAGTTAACACAGCACAAGACAACATACTTGTGGAAAGAGACAGATCATTTCAGCTGCCAGACAACAAAGTGTCATTTGTGTTGAGAAACAGCTCCTTAGCAGTGACGATTCTTAATCCTTTCTAGAGGAAATCTAAATTCTCTTCTTAAATTTACAGCTTGAATCCTTTGGATCTTGCCCTAACTTTCTGAAGCAAGTATGGGTAACATTATTAAGTAATTAGAATGGTGTCTGCCACATTTTGTAATAAGGATTGTAATAAAGCCAAAAAAGGTTCATCTTTAACATTAATGTCCTTCAATAAAATAAAAATGAACAATAAGTACAATTAAGGACAGAAAAAGCAGCATTCTTTTAATAAAGACATTAAATGAGCCCATCTTATAATGTTCCTAAAGGAAGATTCTTTGCCTTTCTTTTTGTGACCTCTTCCTGTTCCCTTCCCCCAACTAGAAAATAGAAATTCTACGTGCCAGTAAATGTGGCTCACAAATATTCTCAAAAATTCTGCTCTGGCCTTTTCTGTTTGTAATTACTACAACTTCGCCTATATTCTCCCATAGTTGATTCCTTCTATTTCAGCAGTTTCCCAAGTTAAGTAAAAACAAAACGAAAAAAGTATAATATAATCATAACAATTATACATAAATCTGAAAAATATTCAGGATATAATGTTACATTAAAAGGACAGAAAAAAGAAAAACAAAAAGGACAGAAAAGGACAGCTGAATGCCTTTGCATAGTCAACAAAGCACAGTAAACATCTTTCTGGTAGTCTCTGCTTTCAGTCAAGATTCATCTGGCATCAGCAGTGATATTCCTTGTTCCACGTCCTCTTCTGAATCCAGCTTGAATTTCTGGCAGTTCCCTGTTAATGTACTGCTGCAACTGTTTTTGAATTATCTTTAACATAATTTTCCTTGCACGTGATATTAATGACACTGTTTGATAATATCTGCATTCTGTCGGATCACCTTTCTTTGGAATAGGCACATATATGGATCTCTTCCAGTTGGTTGGCCGGTAGTTGTCTTCCAAATTTTTTGACATAGATGGGTGAATGCTTCCAGTGTCGCATCCGTTTGCTGAAACATCTCAGTTTGTATCCTGTCAACTTCTGGAGCCTTGTTTTTTGCCAATGCCTTCAGTGCAGCTGGACCTCTTCCTTCAGTACCGTTGGTTCTTGATGATATGCTACCTCCTGAAAGGGTTAAACATCGACCAATTGTTTTTGGTACATTGACTCTGTGTATTCCTTCCATCTTCTTTTGATGCTTCCTGTGTCATTCAATTTTTTACCCATAGAATCCTTCAATATTACAACTCGAGGCTTGAATTTTTTCTTCAGTTTTTTCAGCTTGAGAAATGCCAAGCCTGTTTTTCCCTTTGGATTTGTAACTCCAAATCTTTGCATGTTTCATTATAATACTTTATCTTTTCTAACAGCCCTTTGAAATCTTCTGTTCAGTTATTCTACTTTATCATTTCTTCCTTCTGCTTTAGCTACTCTATGTTCAAGAGCAAGTTTCAGAGTCTATTCTGACATTCATTTTGGTCTTTTTTTCTGCCCTTTTGCTTTTTTTTTTAACTGTACTTCAGATGAAGGTTTACAGAGCAAACTAGTTTCTCATACCTTTTGCTTTCTTCATGTATGATATCTTTAATATATCATCCCATAACTCATCTGGTCTTTGGTCATTAGTGTTCAATGCATCAAATCTATTATTGATATGGTCTCTAAATTCAGGTAGGATATACTCAAGGTCATACTTTGGTTCTCGTGGATTTGTTTTAATTTTCTTCAGCTTCAACTTGAAATTGCATATGAGCAACCAATGGTCTGTCCTGCAGTTGGCCCTGGCCTTGCTCTGACTGATGATATTTCTCCATTGTCTCTTTCTACAGATGTAGTCGATTTTATTTTTATATATTCCATCTGGTGAGGCCTACATGTATAGTCACCATTTATGTTGCTGAAAAAAGGTATTTCCGATGAGGAAGTCCTTGGTCTTCCAAATTCTATCCTGTGATCTCCTGCATCATTTCCATCACGAAGGCCATATTTTCCGACTACTGATCCTTCTTCGTTTCCAACTTTCACATTCCAATCACCAGTAATTATCAATGCATCTTGACTGCATGTTTGATCAATTTCAGACTGCAGAAACTGGTAAAAATCTTTAATCTCTTCATCTTTGGCTTAGTGGTTGGTGCATAAATTTGAGTAACAGTCATAATGACGGATCTTCCTTGTAGGCATATGGATATTATCCTATTACTGACAGTACTGTATTTCATGATAGATCTTGAAATGTTCTTTTTGACAATGAACGTGATGCAGTTCCTCTTCAATCTGTCATTCCCAGCATAGTAGACGATATGATTGTCTGATTCAGAATGGCCAATACCAGTCCGTTTCAGCTCACTAAAGCTTAAGATATCAATCTTCAAGCAATCCATTTCATTTTTGACAACTTCCAATTTTCCTTGATTCATACATTGTACATTCCACATTCCGATTATTAATGGATGTTTGCAGCTGTTTCTTCTCATTTTGAGTAGTGCTTCTAGCTCAGTTTAATCAGAGTATTCTAAGATTGTAAAGTGAACTTTCAAAAACATATCATTTACAACTACTTATCTGTGTGAGCCAAATTTTCTAGATGCAATGAAACCAAATGAAATTCAGAAATAAATCAGATGATGAAGCTGTCAGCCAATAATCTCCCTTCTCAAAGTACGATACTCACATAATACAGAAATGCTATAATCAATTTATAAGGAAAACTTATGCAAAAAATATTTATACTTGTGTTATGAGATTTAGTTTTTTTAAAAAAAAGGGTTTGAGAATCTGCTTTAAAAAGTTTGAAAAACCACCGATCAAGTCCAAGAGCCAGCAAACTACAGGCCACTGGCCAAATCTGCTCCTCCATTGGTTTCTGTATATAAAGTTTTATTGGAACACAGCCATACCTATTCATTTATACATTGTTTACAGTTGCTTTTGTACCACAATAGCAGAGTTACATAAAAGTGGCTGAGACTGTATGGCCCACAAGCCTAAAATATTTACTCTCTGGCCCTTTACAGAAAAAGTTTGCCAACTCATAATCTAGTCGCACACTAATTCACTGACTTCAGAGGCTTATGGGTTGGACTATAAGAATTACCAATCCCCTAAAATGTTGTCACTTCTGGATAGTTTCAAGAGATCTTTAAACTCTAGGTTAGCACAGAATAGCAGCCATTCTCAGAGGGGAAAAAGAAAGATAACTTTTTCATTTATCAATTTAAGTGACAATAGGAGTGAACAAACATAGTCTGGTAATAAAATCTATAAGATCCCAATTAACAATCAACAACTGACTGTGGGCTTATATTGGATTTGCTTGAGAGACTTAATTTGTAGCCAGAGGTTATTCATACATTTGGATACAGTCTTTATGCCCCCTTCCAAGAAGTGTGCCAGTTCCTGGTGTACCAATATTGACTCTCAAGTACCTAGTTTCTCCCTGGATATCATACTCTGCAGAGCCAGGGCTGACTCCAGTTTAAGATGCTGTATACACATCCCATTCACATGTTTAGAAGAAATTCCTCAAAACAGAAAACCACATTTTAATCCTTCTATGTTTATTTGATAGTTCTAAGAAGCCAACTAGTCCATTTACTTTTCTCATCATGGGAAAGAATTCTGCAAAATGGAGCAATGTTACATAACAAAGGGGAAAACAGATTAGGTTAAGGTGGGAGACTGCTCTGTAGACCCCTCTGTCCTCATATAAGTGGTTAAAGCACTCGACTGATAACCAAAATGTCAGCAGTTTGAACCCACCAGCTGCTCTGTGGGAGAAAGATGGGACAGTCTGCTTCCATAAAGATTTACAGCCTTGGAAACCCTGTGGGACAGTTCTACTCTGTCCTATAGGGTGGCTATGAGTTGGAATCAACTCGACAGCAGTGGGTTTTTTTTGTTTGTCCTCATATCCAGCCTTGATTCTGACCAGTCAAAGAAAGAGAGACTGCACTCACCTGGCTTGCCTTGGGAATCAGGTGCTGTAATCTCCATGATGAGATTTTCTAAAGAAGTGCCTTTGCAACTAATTTCTTCCACCAGGGTTCCCTTACTTGCCCAGTCATCTAGGAGACCCTGTTTAAAGAACAAAATGGCTAAATGTAAAATCTGAGGCCTTCTCTTCATAATAAATTGGAACACTTGTCCTTCTATACATAATCCCTAAAGTTTTGACAAGCATTAAGAGACCATACTCATATATTCAGCCATTTCAAGATCCTGGTGTAGCCAGCCAAGTTGTGGGAGAATGATATCGTGGAATATTCAGGACCTTCTGATTCCTTAATTCATCAAATATTTATCGAGCATTTACTATGGGCCAGGCATCATGCCAGACATTGGGGATACAAAAAAGGATTATGACACAATTCCTAAAACCCAGAACTCAGATTATCAATTGCATTATGATAAAGGCTATTACAGAAAAACAGAAAGTCAGTAAACTCTGAAAGCACAAGAGGAGACACATTTAACTCAGCATAGAATGAGGCGAGCTTTGAGTTAAGACTTGAGTTTTCCAGGTGGACAAAAGGGTGTGGGTAAAGAATATGAGGAAATGGTAACAGGAGGGTAAAATAAGAAGCTAGATATTCAGATGTAGAAAAATACATTGAGTCATAGGCTACACTTCGCATTTATCAAGGGAACTTTAGGTTGGGTTTGAGGTCAGAGTTCTAATTACCATAGAAAGCTGTTAGGAAACAACAGCATCTGCTGTAAAACGAAAGTACCTGGTGGTGTTAAGTCTTCAAGATGTGGATTACTTGCCACAGCAGAATTTTATTCCTTTCAAAGCAGGACCACTATCTTAGTCTTCACTCCCTTCCTCCACACTGAATTTCCCTGGCAATTTACTTTGTTTGCTTTTGACTTTAAGCTGCAGAGTAGCAGCAGAGAAAGACAAAGAACCATTTACATCCAGCAAACTCATACTGCCCAACTTCACATTCACCCTCGGCCCTTCCTTGTCATTTCTCTTATTAATCACTTTTGATTCCACAGGACAACAGTCCCCAAACTGCCATCAACTCACAGGATAGTTTAAATTTTTGAGGGAAATACAGTGACATCTGCTGGATGCCAAGTGAACAACTACTATTAAGCTGTTTGCACCTAACTACTTAATAAGTGGAACTGATAGGTATTTTTTTGGCCTAGAGATGCCTGTGAAAACTTGACTGAAACACTAAGGGCACCATGGACCAAGAAAGGTTGGGAACTTCTGCCCTAGGGAATTCCCCACAGCAAATGCTCATGTCAACCTCTCTGTGAAAGCAATCAAACTCTTCTCTTTCATCTGCTCAAGATAAAGCCTGCTTTACTGAGAACATAAGGATGAACGTGTAAGAGTCAATTGGATGCAGATTTGGTTGACTTCAACAAAAAGAAGAGATACGTTAGAGGTGTGAGCAGAGGCTGGATGACTACGAACCAAAGATAATACAAAAGGGATTCTGCAGGGGATGGGAGGAAGGTTGGTCTGTTCTTGAAGGTACCTTCTAACCATCTGATTCTAACTTTTCCTTTATTAGCTGGAGTACTGCTAGCTCTTTTCTCTTCGATTTCCTGATCATGTACCTGGTCACTTGCTTGTATATATTTGCCTAATTCTCAAATATACAAAAGAGAGTGAGAAGCTTCTCTTTGTCAAAGGACTTTGACAACTGTCTGTTATATAATCCACCATCGCACCAGAGGCACCCAAGAAACAGCTGAAACTTTTATTCCCAGAAGATGTGTATTTTTGTTTTTGAAAATAGGAGATACATGGAGCTCAGTTCTTGGGTAGGGGTAGATGGGAATTACATAAAAAGAATGGAGGAATTTCTATTCTGATGCAGACTGGTAACTTGGATTTCTCATACCACTTCCCTACCACATTTGGAGATTAGTCCAAATAAGCACCTACACTGCTGTACAGCCCGACTCCTGGAGACCCTTTTCTTTACCTACCTTCATGTGTTCAATCTCTTTTTCCAGTTCTTTGGTACTCCTGAAAGTCTCTGTAGGTGGAATACTCCCTTCAGCTTCCTTCAGCCATTTCTGGAAGGTCCTAACCAGCTTTCTGAATTCATCCAGTTGCTCCTGGCAAGATGATGCATCTTTCTCTCTGTCAGTGAAGAAGTTTTGTTACCTGCCAGACTAAGTGTTGTAAAGAAGTCAGTCTGAGCTAGGACTAGGTTCATGCTGGGACTCTAAGCATCAGTTCCCAGCAGGGCCTTTCCTTCCCATAATCTTTTCCACAGCAGGTTTGGCTAAACAATCACATATACTGTAGGAGAGCATCAAACTCAGGAATCTGTTGCCCTTGTTTGGACATTCCTGAGAGAAGGAGTCTTCAATCTTACTCTGGGCTAAAGTGAAAGTGAGAAAAACTAAAAAGTGCTTGCTATTTAGGCACTATGATACAATGGAAAGAATGCAGGCCTTGGATCCAAATTCTAGCTCCGCTACTTTTTAGGTATTTGACTCTTTCAAGGCCCAGTTCAAATGCTAATTTTTTTTAGCAAGAAAAATGCTAAACTTAGGCTCAGGGAAGTCAAGTGATTAGCCCTGGGTGGAGCACACCAATGAAGAAAATAAATTCAATCATAGTTTTGGAAATGTATCACCCAGGCAGCAAGTCAGAGATCCTGGTTCCTCATACAGCCAAAAGGCCTTCAAGCATATGGGAAGGAAAACAAAGCCTTCTTGGCCTTTGTGCCCATCCTCTCCACTATGCAATGGTTAAGCACTGGGATGCTAACCAAAAGGTCGGGATTCGAACCCACCCGTGGCTCTACAGGAGAAAAGACCTGACTATCTGATCCCGTAAAGACAGCCCAGGAAACCCTATGGGACAGTTCTACTCTGTCCTATAGGGTCAATATGAGTTGGAATCGATACAACAGCACACCACAACAACTTGGTACTTACAGGTCCCTGGGAAGTACAAATGTTTTGCTATTTGCTGCCAACCTAAAGCTCTGTAGAAGAAAGGCCTGCTGCTGTAAAGATTGCTGTTGTTATGTGTTGTCAAATCAATTTTGACTCATAGTGACCCCATGTGACAGAGTAGAACTACCCCACGGGGTTTTGTAGGCTGTATTCTTTATGGGAGCAGACTGCCAGGTCTTTCTTTTGTGGAGCTGCTGGATGAGTTTCAATTGGCAACCTTTCAGTTAGCAGCCTAGTGCTTAACTGTTGTGCCTCCAGCCAAGAAAACTCTATGGAGCAGTTCTGCTCTGAAACACATGGAGTCACCTTGAGTTGGAACCAACTCGACAGCAACAGGTAACTTAATACTTGCTCGAGCAATTGCTTTCATCTCATGAGTAAGCCAGTCATCTGCTAAACCAAGATTATTTATGGCAAAACAAAGATTTGTTTAGGAAGTGTTGTTAATGCTCTTAAACCCATGTGGGGATTTCTCATAGGGAACCATGGCTTTTCAATAGTGAGCTGACAATCAGAAATAAGCCTTCTTTGTCACATATACCTTTGTTTGCCTTGAAAGAAGAATCTGGACATTCCCTCAAAACAGCAACTTAAATGTGGTCAAAACAAGCAGAAGGAGTGTCAATACAACCTTTAATTATGTTTGTGAAGTCTCCAACTTTTCTCCTTATTTCAAATAATCCCACTCACTGCCCCTAATTTGTTCTCTTTGGCTCAGGTGACCTGGGCTTTTGATTCTACTGAGAGGAAACTGAGCCTATTACTGAGAAGGAATTCATTATTTAGTACTAGAAAAACCACTCAGCACTGAGTAGACTGAGCAGCTTTGCCTGAAATAGGCACTTTCTAATCTCCTAGGTCTCAGTTCTTGATGCCATCTTTTCTGATGAAGGAGGAAGACAGAGAAATCATTTCACCTGACAATGAAAAAAAATTAGCTCCTGCCACTGACCAGCAAATACACGAAAACTCACCTTTCCTTAACTGTATTCTGTAGTTCTGTGAAGTCCTTTTTGAGATTCTGTACCCTGTCCTGGTGCTGGGATATGTCCAGTGCAAAGCCACAGGAGCTCAGTTCAGTAACCAGGTGCTCAAGAGTATCTAGGTTCTCCTGTTGGTCTTGAATTTCCAAATTAAGCTCCTGCCAAGGCAAATGAAGGAACTGTCGTGAATTCTCTGCTCCTTATAACAAAAAAAAAAAAAAAAAAAAAAAAAAAACCCCAAACCTGTTGCTGTCAAGTCAATTCTGACTCACAGTGACCCTACAGGACAGAGTAGAACTGCTGCATAGGGTTTCCGAGACACAGATGGTAGATTCAAACTGCCGACCTTCTGGTTAGCAGACGAATGCTTAACCCCTGCACCACCAGGGCTCCGTTCCTTATAAATAAGTGAAAAAAGAAAAGAGGCAAGCACACTGGATCAACTACTAGATCAAACTAATCAACACACAGGATCTCTTCAAGCCACTGGAAAATGAGTAGGAAGTACAAAAGAGTCTTAACTCATTAAAACAAAGATTCAAAGGCTTTGGCGGCAATATGACAGAATAAAAATAGAGGTTTTTGGAATCAAAAAGACCTGAAACTCAATCATGGCCTTGCCACTTACTGGCTTGAGCTCTTCCCTCCCCTCCCTCTTTTTTTAAACAGCTTTATTGAGATATGATTTATACACTATAAAATTCATCCATCTTAAGTGCACAATTCAATGGTTTTAGAATATGTACATAGTTGTGCAGCCATGGCTTGAGCTGTTAAGTCGCTAAATTTTTCTACGCTTCCATAGCATCTTCTGTAAAACAAGGCAAACACACTGTCTTCACTATTACTAAAACTATATTGAAGGTCTTAGCTAATGCAATTAAGTAAGAGAAAATAATCTGAAGTATAAGAACTGGAAAAGAAGAGATGAAACTATTTGCAGATTACACAAAAGTATACTTGTAATACCCAAGAGACTTAACAACTAAATTAAACAATGAAATGATTCAATAAGACAGCAGGATATAAAATCAACATATAAAAAGCAAAAGCAAAAACCCCATATCTCACTTACAAAAGCAACACAAAAAGGTACAATCTTAGGAATCAACTACCATGAAGTGTAGAAAACTTTTAATAAATAAAACTTTAAAATACTCCTGAAATAAATGAGAAACTACTTTGTTCTGTAAACCTTCATCTTAAGTGAGAATAACAGCACAATTGGAACAGCGTAGTCAACGTCACTGAACTGTGCATGTAGAAATTTTTGAAACGGTGTATCTTTCGCTATGTGTATTTTCACCAAAAAAAAAAAAAAGGTTGAGAAGTTAGAGGGTTAATATGTTGTGGGGTTGTCAACCAATGTCATAAAACACTCCTGAAAGACACAAAAGCAGATGTGAACAAATAGACATCCAAAAAGATGTCACTTTTTGCCAATTATGTGTGTGTGTATAAATAAATCTAATATGCCCCAATAAAAATACCAACAAGTTCTCGTATTCTAGAACTAATAAGGTGATTCTAAAGTTTACATGGAGAAATAAACATGCAACCATAACTATGAAAATCCTTAAAAAAAAAACCCTAAAAATTTACATAGCAAAAAACACCACAAAGTCAAAAAAAAAAAAAAAAAAGGAAAAACTGGGAGAAAATATTTGCCACATATCACAGATAAAGAGCTAATCTTCCTAATATTTAAGAACTCTTAAAAATTAAGAGAAAAAAAAAAAACACCAAAAACTTGAAATGGCAAAAGACATACACCAAATAATAGTTCACAAATAAATGACCCTTAAATGTATAAAAATATATTCAATTTCACTCAATAAGAGAAATAAAAGTTACTACTACACTGAGATATTGTGTTTTATTTGTCAGACTGGTAAACATTCAAAAGGTTTTTTTTTCTTTTTTTTTTTTTTTTAACGTTCAAAAGTTTGACAACACATCCTATGGGTGATGCTTTGGGAAACAGGGACTCTCATACATTGCTGGCAGAAGTGCAAAATGGTGAAATCTCCAGGGAGGAGAATTCGGCTACACCTAACAAAACTACATGTACATTTACCTTTGATGCAGTAATTCCATTCTAGGAACTTATTTGAAGATACAGTTCTACTAACAACCTGTGTCCCTCAGTATCTACAATATGCTGAGTCCATCTACTGATCTGGGTTGAACAACCAGTATGAGAGAAAAATAAATGTAAGTTGTATTTTTAAAAAATGGACAAATAATATCTAGTTTACAGGAAGGCTGTGACAATTCTCTAAGATAATGCAGGTAAAGTTCCCAGTCTATTGTCTGACATAGTATGTGCTCAGTAAATCTTGGTTTTCTCTCTGCCCTTCTTTTAACAGACACACACTCACCTGGATCTGTTGGAAAAAATGTGCAATATCTTGATCTGGCTGATTTCCAGAGGCCAGCATCCGAATTTTGTTTTCCATGAACTGCTGCAGCTTTTCAGAAAGATGCTCAAACATCTCTGCCTGTGGCAGAAGCTTCTTTAGGGAGCTCTCCTTTTCTTGCTGCTGTAGACAGAGCTCTTCGAAACGTTGGCTCACCTCCGCCATTTTGCCCTGCAGCACTGCTGCTGTGGTGCTGTCTGCTGTCTCCATGAATCGGGTCACCATCTCACGAGTGGCCTCCAAGCTGCTCTTCTGCCGAGCAATATCCTGCTTTAATTTCTGTCATCAAGAACATGTCTGTCAGCTCCGGTTCACTTACTCCAGGATATCTGAGCCATAAACTTCTAATAAACTATATGTTCACCTCCTCAAGGAGGGTTGGAGGATCGAAACTGAGCTTTCAGAAAACCATACATCTTCTCCCCTTAGTTCTCCACCCCATTCCATCAAATGACATTGTCATCACTTTTCCTCAAACTCAACAATGGTTTGAAAATTAGGTAGAAATATCTTTACTTGGATCAGTCATCTGCTCTAAATCTTACTAGAAGATTCAGGGAAATGAATTCTTCTCCTGATATTTTTCCAAAGTAATATAATTATGACACATGGCAAATACACATTCTATGCTAACCCCAGAGGCACACATCTTACCATATTAGTGGCCAGGCCTTCTTGGATGACTCCTGATGAGAGTGATGCCATCTGCTCCCCTCCCAGGTTTTTTTCAACTTCCCTGATGGACTGCAGCAGGCCCTCCAGGCTTTCCTGGACACTCTGAGAGTGAGCAATTGCCTTCTGCAGCAGAGCAGAACGCTCAGCCAGACTACAGGAAAGGCTCTGGAAACAACTGAGTATGCAATCTAGTAAATCAAGGCCAGGAGAAAAAAAGAGTAGAGACTATTTTTGTACTGTGCTTTTAAAAAGTGTGTGTTTAAATTGTATATGAGTAATAATAATAATGGACAATAAGGCAAACTAGTAGAAAGAAGAAACTTGAAGTTCATTAGTATTTGAGCAAAATTCAGTAAGTATTATTTACTTAGCACCTAGTAAGTGCCAGAAATTGTGCTAGATGCTGAAGCCTAAAGATAATCAAGATAAGGTTCCTGCCTTCTGCAAACTTAACACTCTAAAACAGAGCCTAGGCAGAGGAAGGCATATCACAACTACATAACCAAAAAAACGAAATTGTAAGCGCTATACTGGTACTCGAAGTACTATATTAGAGAAGCTTAGGAGGAAGAAAAGATTGTTTTCTTTTTGTGGGGTAGGGTAGTGGTAGTGGTGGTTAGGACTTTACAAAGGAAATGACTGACCCCTTGCCTACATCTTGAAGCATGATTAAGATTTAATCATGCATGGCAAGCAGTCAATAAATGTTAGCAGCTAAGCAATAGGAAAAACTTCAGGGATAAGAAGAAATGACTGGTCTGCTTGTGAAAGGAGAGAAGTGGGGTGTGGCTAGAAGGCAGAATACCTGGCAGAAAAGGGTTGAAGCCAGATTGTCAAGGTCCGTCAATGGTGCAAGAACAAAGTCCATGAAAGGGAAAGCTACTTAATGATAGTCTGTCTATTCATCTTTCTATCCTCAGTCCCTACACTAGCACCACAGATACCTGTACAGCATAATGTGATACATTATAGAACAGAGGTACATACTGGGAATTAAGGGAGCACTAACGCTGTTGCTGCTCCATACCTGTAGTTTCTTGAACATGCCTGTGGTCTGGAGCTGGCTCCCCTTCAATTTCCATGAGATCATGAGCTACTTTTTGGAGCTTTTCTACAGGTACTTGGTGCTCAGCCAATTCCTCCTGCAACTGCTGCTTGTCCATGAATGAGGACAAAACAAAAATATCTTGAGTAAGTAATCAAAGCTGCTTCTAGGAATCTAGAGTACTTAGCAGCTTTACAGAATCATTTTCAGTTCATTCACAGTCAGAGATGATAATAAACTGTTTAGGAATCAGATCCTGTTCAAAGCATCCCAACTGCTGTCTTTAACCCATGCTACTGTTTGGAGTACTCTAAACCATGCAATACAAAGTCTTGATACTCCAACATAGCCTGTGTCCTGGCTTACCTTTGTTGTTGCAAGCTGCTGTTGTAGGATCCCAGGGTCAGAGGCAACACTATCTGACAAGAACTTCTCCACATTGGCCCTGCAAGTTCTCATCCAGGCCTGCAGGCTGTCGACGCTGCTCTGGAACTGCCGATACTGGCCTAGCAACACGTTCAGGTGAGAGCCCAGCCGTGTACACTGTGCCAGAGAAAGAAGGAAAGCAGACCTAAGCAAGGTCAGGCCAAAGGCAGCAGTTTCCTGGGTACAGCCCAAAGAAAGAGGCCACAACTATATTTAAAGTAGTGCTGGAGCTCTATGAAGAGATAAGTAGCAATCATTTTCTACAAGAGGGATTGTCATTGTTTGCTCCATACTATTCATTCAACCTTATTATATATCCAGGAAGATTTAGTAAACTGTACGACAAGCCACCGAAGAAACATAAATCAGGTTGCAGGCAAAGGTAGGGATTAAAAGGCGCAAAAAGTCTTTTTGGGAGGTTTGGGGAGTTGGCAGAAAGCACAACAAAGGTTAAGAAGAATTGACTGGATTCTAAACCTTAGCAGCTAGAGGGCGCTCTTGGGATACAAAGATAAGGATTTACCCTAGATGCTCTGTCCAGGAATAAAGGCTGCATGAGTGGTTTAAGATTCCCTGTGCTACGTCTCTTGGGAACCCAAGCCGGCTGGTCAGGATACAGGAAGGTAAGCACCTGCACCTTCACCATAGGCTTGAGACATACCCTAATACTGCTAAGATCAGACATTAGCCCAGGGCCCTACACATTCTACATTTTTGCCAGAGCTCCTGAACACGCTCTGCCTGAGGTCATTATACAAAAAACTCACCCACTGCGTCCTGAGATTCTTACTCTGAGCCCCAGAATCACCGACAGCTGCGTAAAAGCTGCCATGAAAACCAGGAACCTCTTCTTTACCTTTGAATGAAGAGCAGTGTATCTTTCTGTTGCATCCCTCAGTTTCTCCTTTACTAAGTTTTCAGTTGCTGATGGTTCACCGCCTTTCTTAAAGCTGTTTTCCGTGTCCAAGACTTTCTGTCCAGATATAGTCACAAATCTCAAGTCTCCTTTGTGGGAAATCACATCCTCCGAGAAGCTCCCCTGACGCTTCAGCAGGGAAGGGAGCGCTTCGGGGCTGCTGTCTCCCTTATGCATGTTCTCTAGCTCTTTCTCAGACCGTTCCAGCCAGTTTTCAAACTCTCTATGATCCTGTAGAAACTTCTGCAACTCATCCCGTAGGGTCTGCACCCGCTTCAGCTCTGCCTCTGACTGGGCCAGACAAGTCGCGTACTGTTCCTTTAGCTCACCCAGTTTCTCCTGCAGCGTCTGCCGTTCCTCAGGTGTGAGATTGTGGCCGTGCTGGTCCAAGAAGGCCTGAGCTGACTGGGTGGCCAGGATGAAATTTTGCTGCTTGGATAGCAATTCTTGGTGATAGGCCTGGAAAATAATTCCCCAAAACAAAGGACAGTAAGTAAACTATAATAATTTGGTTATGTTTATAGATAGAGGTAGAGAGAGGTCTTACTAGGCTGCTTTTCCAGCTGCTCAGAAATTACCAAGATCTCCCACTCTCTAAGTATTATTCCATATGCTAATACCAGCTGAACTGATGCATACAAGACTTCATAGTTTTCAAAGTGATTTTACATGTATTATCTAATCTGATTCATGACACAACCTGTGTAATGTGGGTAGGCAGTATAATACTCTTACTAAAGATGAGGTGAGTGAATACCAAAAAGATGTTATATGTCTTAACTAAGGCTGCACAAACAGTTATGAGACAGAACTGTGACCAGAACCTGACTTTCTTCACTAAACCACTTAACTCTAAGAGAATATAAAAACGGCCAACTAATAACTATCCATGTTCATGGAAGGGGAGAGTAAGCTGGATAAGCCATATATATGACAATACAAAAATTGCAAATACTTAGCTCTGAATTATGTCACTCACATATCTGTTATTCATGAAGACTGTCCCTACTACGAAATACCTTGCAAAATTAATTTATTAAATAGACAGTGTGTAGGTCAGTGAAAAATAAACAGTATTTCTGAACAGTATAGTTAACTTGCACTTTTTTTGGTACATACTATGTCTATGTGCATATATGAGGACCTTTCTTCTATTCCAATGGAATATAAGTTCTTTAAAGACAGTTGTGTGTTTTTTAAATCATGTTCTTCCTGAGCTTAATAGAAGACAGTGGGCGTTTAGGCAGAGTTCCTGACTATCTATACTGTGTATGCAATTACCTAGAGAAGGACTCTAGCCTACTTTTCTCCAGAATATTGTCCAGTTTTAGCCTGAGTCAACAGCAACATGGTAGCCCTCAGCTTCTCACGTCATCTCAGGAAAGCTGGGCTGAGAAATAATATCCTGCTCAAATAGCAGGGGGAAGTACTACAGCTTTGTCTGTATAACACCCAGATGCCCCCACTCTCATCCTCCAATCCATCTACCCAAGAATAAGCAGTTTTCTTCCTGGGAAGATGCTACCTAGTTAGGCTGATTCCTGTCAGCAGAAGGTGTCAGGAGGCTCCCTGTTGACAGAGAACCATCTCTGCCCTGTGTTAGTGTCAGACTACCAGGCCTTGGCAGACACACTACGATGAATCTTCCAAGGGCAAAAATGGCATGCAAGAGGTAGAAATTCTATTAATATAAACTAAGGCAATGGTCCACACAGGCTGTTCAACAGAAGCACTTCAGCTAAGCCAAATTTCCTCACTACTAAAATATGTGACCCATGTGTGTGTAAGTATCCTAAACATCAGAGGGTGAGAGTAGGGGCATCCGAGTGTTGTACAAAGCTGTAGTACAGCCCCCTATTGTTTGCTATGTAATCTTCTTTTCAATCATTCAGTACAATATGCCTGTATATGTCCTAGAGAATGGTTTATCTGGTTGAATCATTGGTTTATCTCTAATGCCTGGCATATAGCAGGTGTACAATATTTGCTGAAGGAACAAATAAATGAGTAGAGATAAAAAGTGAGCAGGAAATGGCTTCTGCCTTTAAGCCTAGAGCCTAGAGGGCCATACAGACAAAAATACAACATAGACTGAGAAATGCTACAATGTAGGAAAGGGTATAATAGGAGCAATACATAATCCAGCTTTGGGCAGTGGTGAAGAAGGGCTTCCTAGAGGAAGTGAAATCTAAGCTAAGATCTGAAGAATTAGTAAAAATTAACCCAGAGCTGGGTTCCTCCCTTACTAGAGAGGCAAGACTGTTCCGAGAGCATGCAAAGGCCCAGAGAAGAGTGACAGGCCAGTATAGCTAGAGACTCCAGTATGAAGGGTGGTAAGAGATAAGGCCAAGTAAGTAGGACAGATCCTGAGGGGGGCCTTGTAAGCCATGTTAGAGAGTTTGGACTTCACCTTACTGCTGTTGAGTCAATTATAGCGACCCTACAGGACAGAGTAGAACTGCCCCATGGAGTTTCCAAGGAGCACCTGGTGGATTTAAACTGCCAACCTTTTGATTAGCAGCCATAGTTCTTAACCACTACGCCACCAGGGTTTCCTTAAGGGAAACAGGGAACCATTAAAAGGTTTTAGGCAGGGTTATAGCATTTTAGAAAGATCACTTGGTAGTCTAGGGAAAGAATTGGGGGTAAAAGCCAAGAGGCAAGGAGACCAGTAGGAGCTGCTATAATACAAATGAAAGCTGATAGTGGTCTGAACTATACTAATATCTCAGTGGAGATGAAGAAGTGTGAATGATTTTGAAAGAGATATAAGAAGCAAAATACATGGGACCTGATGACTTATTTGGTATGGCAGAGTAGAAGAAAGAAATCTAGTGATGTTTAGTTTAGGAAATTAAGTGGGAATACAGGAAGAAAAATATGTTTGATTGGTGGGGCGAGGGGTTTAGATACGAAACAGGAGTTTCATTTTTTGGTTTAAGGTGCTTGTGGTTCCAAGCTGCAAGCACACAGATGGATTTATATCCAGGTTTGAAGGTCAGTACAGGCACCTGGGCTGAAGATAAACACATACATGAAATTCATTAGTGCAAATGGTAACTGAAGTGTTGTCAGTGTTGTCAGTGTTGAAAGATGAGAAGAGGGCCTAGGACACAACTTTGAATCAGTATCTCAAAAGCTGGCTAGAGAAAAGGAAGAAGGATTAGCTGGGTAGAGTAATGCTATGGAAATCAAGGGAGAAAGTATTTCAAGAGGAGTAGCCAAAACTGTCTGTTATAGGTTGAGGTCTTAACCTTAGTACCTGTGAATGTGACCTTATTTGGAAATAGGGTTTTTGCAGATGTAATCAAGTTAAGATGAGGTCATTAGGGTGGGCCCAAACGCAATGTGCTGGTGTCCTTATAAGAAGAGACACAGAGATACACACAGAAGGAAGAACATCATGTGAAGACAGAGACAGAGATTGGAATTATGCTGCCACAAGCCAAGGAAAGCCTAGGGCTACCAGAAGCCAGAAGAGGCAAGAAAAGATCCTCTCTAGAGGCTTTGGAGGGAGCATGGCCTAACCAACACCTTGATTTCAGACTTTTAGCCTTCAGAACTGTGAGAGAATAAATTTCTGCTGTTTTAACCCATCCAAATTTGTGCTAATTTATGACACTAGCCCTAGTAAAACTAATACAGAGTTGAAAGCTGCTGAGACACCAAAGAAGATATGGGCTGAGAAATGCTTACTGGATTTAGGGGCGAGGAGATCATGGTGACTTGTCCAGAGCAGAAGAGATTACCCCAACATAGTGAGGACAAGCTAACATCCTCACCTTCATCTTCTCACACTGCTCATCCAGCTTCTCTGGGGCCTGGTTCACCCCGGTGTGACCATCAGTGGTATCCAAGGCTTCCTTCTCCAGGCCAGCTCTTGAGATCTGCTCCATTCTTGGAAGGCTGGCCTGCAGCTGTCTACCAGATGATCCCAATGAAGTTACCCAGTCCAAGAGAGTATCAATCTTACTCCTGTTCTCTGCCAGTGCCTTTGCTGCTTTACACTGAAAGCCACAGAGTTAGTTTAAGTGAGAAGGTCTTAGATACTCAGCTATGCAACCACAGGTTAAGTAAAGAGGGGGAAAATTTTATGCTAAAGAAAAAGACAAGCTCTAAGACTGGATATAAATAGTCTTTGGACACACGAAAAAGAAAACATGTAAAATCTGTTGAAAAATAATTATTTAAAATGACCTCTAAATTTCTTCTATGTTTTACTGCTTAATATTAAGAAAAAAGGCAAACCCCAGAATTTGAAAAGGCTTTTATTAAGAGATCATTTAGTCCTCCTACCCCAGCAAGGCTTCAGGGAATCCATTCTAGGTAAACAGAAGTGGCACCCTGGTAGGGTAAGAAATAGCATAGTCACACTCAATTATCTGGCTGCTCATCCCAAAGGGAAAGGCAGATTTCTCTCATCCTTTTCTCCGCCAAACAGAACACTGAGTTCTTAAATTTCTCTCTCAAATTCTATTTTCTAATTCAAACGTTTTAGCTAATTAAATAGGTTATGTCAATTTGTTTATTTATGTATGCATTTGTTAATTAACAGGTAGTACATCCATGTATTTCAGAATTCATCTTCAGGTAACTTATCTCCTCTTTTCCATGTTCTCTACCTTCCTCACTAGGGTCAGAGCCCACAGCCAAACAAAAGATTCCAATTCAAACTGCCAGTGCTAAGTGAGGTGCAGAAGACCCTTTCAGACTTTATCTTCTCTTTGGTTTATCCCAGTGCCATGATTCCCATTGCAACTATGTACTTACTATGTACCACCCTTCCTAACTAAGGTAGTGCTTTTCTAATTAGCCAGAGTACTGAGTATACAGATAGCAATCAATCTTTCTGTCTCTCGCTGTATATATATGTATACATGTATATATGTGTGTACATATATGTGTGTGTGTGTGTGTATATATATATATATATATGTATAAAGACAGAGAGATAGTAATATGTAGTCTCTACCAATTACTCCTGATTTAAAAGTTCTTCTGGATGTTTCTTGTAAAAATAAAGAGGGACTCACCAACCAGATCCTAAAGCAGCCCTTTTTTGTCATTCTATGCTTTCTCATTCTGTACGTGTAACAAAAAAAAAAAAATTTTTTTTTAAATGCCAAGTGTTATAGCAGTCTGGTTACCTTTTCAGTCTCTTGTTGTAAAGCTGAGGTCACTGCTTCCTCCAGCTCCTTCTGAGCCACCCGTGTCCGACCCTGGAGAGCCTCATATTGCTCCTTAGCCTGAAGAAGTTTTTCCCGAAGAGCTGTCACCTCATGGGTGCTCAGCTTGGTCTGGTTCTCTTCCAGGAACCCTTCAATGTCTTTGACAACACTGGCAAATGAGGTGGCATGATTCTGAATGTCATCTTGTAAATCCTTAACACATGAAAAGAGGATGGTAGAGCCTTCAACTTTGGTACTTCTAAGCCCTCTAACAGTACAAAGATGGAATGGCTAGGATGACATTTCTGCAATAGACTTATGGCCCTGACTATAGTTTGCTTAAGGTTTAGGCCTAAACCGATGCAAAGAAATTTTAAAATATTTAATTTTCTAAGCAAATATTTAATGAAGGCAAAAAAGAGACTTCCCATAAACATGCTGAATAGCAGAGACTTCTATTTTGCAAGGAGTTATCCTCAAAGACATCATTCTTCTGTAAAGAAGAGTTGACAGCATGATTCTAACAGAGTTGAGGCCTGGCTGGTCCTTCACCTCTCCTGGTAACTCATTATCCTTAGTGTGACCTACGAGGACCAGCATGATCTAGTTCCCACCTACCTTGCCAGCCTCGTCTTTCACCAATCTTCCCTTGTTCTTTAAGCCCAGCCAAAATACCTTTCCTTCAGTTCCTCGCATATGCTGTGATCAGTCCCATTCCTATCTCAAGTACAACACAGAGGCCTCTGCCTAGTATGTTTTCTTCTTCCTCCCACCCCTTCATGCATTAACGCCTATATATTCTTATTTCTCAGTTGGGCACTTCTTAAGTGGCACATAGCAAGCCTTTATCGGTACTTGCTGAAGGCATGAAAAAAATGGATAAACTCACACTGACCTTCAAGTCACTTTGGTCCTTCTGCAAGGCAGACAGGTCCTGTTGGATGGCTCTGCCTTGGTGGCTGACCAATGTTTTTTCTGCCTGTCCTACCCAGTTGCAAAGATCCTCCAGTTTCTGGTGACAGGTATTCTGCTGTTTCTGCAGGGTCTAATTAAAATGCAAAGGGGTCAAGAGACAGTTAATAATTCTCATTTCACAAACACAAGATAATCTCCTGAAATGTAAAACAGGAAGGTTACATATCAAAGATGGAAAAGTTGGTGGGAGACTAGAACAGGAAAAGGTACAGAAATCATACTCAGAAACCTCCCCTTATTTGGACGGTCTGCTGACTATGACCTATGGTCTGGATGATAATCAGAAGTAATTTTAGGAGAGAATGTTCCTAGTTCAAGTTTTGGTTTGGGTTTTTTTTGCCAGGTTGCTGTTATTACCCTTGGAAATGGAGAGCAGAGAGCCCTGATGCTTGAAATCCATAGATGATAATAGTGATAATAATAAATTGGTGGTTCTGATCACCTCCTCCACTAGAACCAGGGGATTTACTACATATTAAGTTAAAACATGGAAAATTAGAAGGACTGGACTAGAAGGGAAAATCAAGGATCTGCATAATTCATAAGCTAATTTAGGTTCTTAATAATTGAACTGACTTTATAAATCAAACATCTCACAAATGCAGAAACCCATTAAATAGAATGATTACATGCCAGGCACGAGGGGCTTGAGTTGGCTATTTTGAGAAGAAGGAAATTGCCCACGAATAGCAACTGGCTCAGTCCTTCAGGTGACTGCAGTGATATGAAAGGGAAAAGCCAGACCTAAGGGGAGGGAGGGAGTATGTTTCTCTGCCTGATCCTTTCTCCAGATCTCATCTCACTTGCATGACACTGAAGCACCTGATCGAGCAATTGAGCATGATGTGTTCTCCTGACCATCCTTCTAAAACCATTTTCCACCAGTGTCTACCTTCTGATGGTGTTTTAGTCACCTGCACTTACAAACAGGTGCCCAAACTGGCCCTCTCTCCCCCTCTTTAGGACAAATAGAAGGGCTCTGGAAGAGAACTCCTAAGAGCTCTTCAGCTGTAAAACGGGATCTTCATGGGTTAGGATGGGTGCAGACTGAATCTGAAAAAAGCAAAGCAAACAAGTTAACACAGACAGACACACGCATTCAGGGAAAATATAGAGAGAAGCAGAGTACTTCTGACAATAACAAGGTTAATAAACATTGTGGAATTAATTACATGCTCAGGGAGAATATTCACATGCAATTCTACCGCTTGTTGCAGCTCAGGGGCCTACTCTGGATCTGGGCTATGTCTTAAAGTGCTCAGACCAATGCTACTTCTTTAATTATCCACAGGCTAAACCATGCTATACAAATTCCTAAGTAAGGGACTTGCAAGTTTTCAGATTTGGAAGGTAACTAAAGCATTTCAATTTTAATACACAGGCAGTCCCTAGATTACGAACGAGTTCCGTTCCTAAGTCTGTCTTTAGGTTGAATTTGTTCATAAATTAGAACACTTAGGTATGGCTCGTACCTAACGTCAGTTAGTCAAATGTTTGTTATAGTATATAGTGTACCTTTCTATGCATAAAAAACATTAAAGAAACACTTCCAGATACACTAAAACATCTTTAACATAATAATACAGTAATAATAATAATGTTTTGATACGTGTCACAAAGTAGTGCCCATTTGTTACTATGAACCATTATATGTACCTCAAATTTTTAATATAATAGACTTTACAGGGGTTGGTTCATAACTACGGGTTGTATGTAAGTTGGACATTGGCAACCAGGGGACTGCCTGTAGTTGAAATAACTAAGCAGTAATGGTGGATATCTGGCATAACCTAATTTCCTTTAAGCCTGGCTCCAAAGCGCAATTCATTCTTTCTTTTGTTTCTCCCTTCCTCCTTCCTCCCCTTCTCCCTCTATCCATCCATCTATCTATCTATCTATCTATCCTCAATTCTATTTTACACAATATTTAATAAAGGAGCCCCTAGGACATATTTGGAGCCCTGGTGGCACAGTGGTTAAGAGCTTGGTTGCTAACCAAAAGGTTGGCAGTTCGAATCCACCAGCCACTCCTTGGAAATCTTACTGGGGTAGGGGGAGCAGTTCTACTCTGTCCTATAGGGTGCTATGAGTAAGAATCAACTCCACAGCAACGGGTTTTGGATATGACATATTTGTTGGTGATAATGACAATCATAATATCGTTTTGCTGTATGCCAACTTGTTCAAATAGCAGAAATGATGTTACTATTAATGTAATTACATTGAGTTTTGCAAGAAGAGAGTTGTACTGAAAGATGACAGGATGGTTAGTTAGATCTTTTTTCAAAATCTATCACCCCTGCTTCTACACACTGCACACTGTTTTCCATGACTGAACAGGTACTGGACACTACAGTGTGAAGAAAGGTGCTAGAAAAGAATAATAACAAAAGAGGTGCTGAAAATTAATGTAATTCTGATAAAAATTTCTTTGTCAGCTGTTTGAAGGTTGTGAAGGAATCTTATTGTAAATCATTTGATAAGCCCCAGGATAAAAGGGATTTTAGAGCCATTTTTCTCAAGATTTCAGAGTATCTAAAGGTTCCTAACAACCCTCAAAAGGATGCTAAGGGAGAAAGTAGGGGAAGAAAGGGCTAGCTATATGATTTTCATTTGAAAGTCAGAGACAATTAGACACAGTAAGGGTAGCTCACTAAAAAGTAAACACTTACACATGCATTCACACGTAAACACACATGTACTCTCACACAAAACCAAAAACATGGCAAGAAAAACAGCCAGAACAGCTGCCTCTGGGATCAGAAACATACTGGCCTGAATGACATAAAATGCCAAAATTGGTAAACCCAGGTTCCTCAAATCGTGATAGATGGAGTCTGGCCAGAAAACCCAAAGGCAGAAGACATCCCAAAAGACAAACTGAGTCCAGCTGCTGGTTCTGTCTGACCTTAACCTGGGCTGCCTGCTCCAACTGTTGAAGATGGCCCTGCAAGACATCCATCTGAGCTGCAGTCTGTTCGGCAAGGTCCTGGAAGGACCTCTGCAGCTCATTCAGAAGCCTTAGCATCTGCCGGTTCTGCTGAGGGGACAAGTCCTGGGTGTGCTCAGAGATAAAGAACTGAATATCAAAAGCAAGAGCATCCAGCTGAGATTTCCTTTCAGCCATGGGCTGTTCCAAATCCTAAGGGAAGCAGGGAAAGGAAGAAAAATAAATAAATAAAATTTGTATTTCTCTATTCACATAGGTGCTATTGGCTGATGAGATAGGTTAATTTCTTGTATTTTCATAATCGACACTGATGATTTCTAGGGCCAACCTAGCATTGGAAATCTCCACTTCTGGTCTCTCCATACTCCTCATAAATTACAATTAAGTTTTCTTTACTGGGCTTGGACTTCTAAATGCAGTAGACCTTCAATTATTTACGCTAACAGAACTAAACTATTGCTAATGCAAAATATCTGTGAATTAAAAACAAAAACGTTTTGAAAAGTAGAACATGAATTTCTGGTCTGAGATTCACCTTTCTAATAGTATTTTCTTAGGTTCAAATATCTATTTGTATTTCTTCAGCAGCAACTCACTGGTAGGCCAGTACTGACAAATAAGCAATTTTTTTGTGGCTCACTAAGAATTGATTTTTAGAGTAAATAATGTTGCTTATACATATTAAAACTGTGAAAGATTACAGTCAGACTTGCTTATTATATTGCGCCTTTAAAGTAGTAAAGGCTGCCAAAACACTAGAATAATAATTTTCAGAAAATCAATGAAAAGTATGCAATTTTTCCACAAACATTTCTTTTTCATCAACCATGTTATGCTGCATGCAGTAAAAACAATCTGGAGATCTACAGCTCTATCACTTTGAAACTGAGAATAGTCAGGGGACCTGCGGACAATTCTGCAAAGCAGGCAAGGAGAACTTCTTTGGTATTTATCCTAAGAGAATGCATCCTTCCTCTGTGAACATATGGATTTGGGAAACTCAGTAAGAAAACAGGCTTAGAATGTTAATTCTCTCCCCAGAAGAGAATTCTTGTAAGTTGTAACTAGGGGAAGAAACCAATACATAAGATGCTGTGTCTTTATATCTCATACTGTGTCACAGGAATTTTTTCATGCTTGCTTCTTTGTAATATCTTGCAAGAGAACAGGTAAACTCTGTTACTCTCTCCCTCAAATGAGAAAGGAAAAGTGGTATTCGGTTATCATTACTATAGCGTAAAGGGTATGAAAGATGGAGGCAACTCTTGCAAGAAAAAGAGGATAAGGCTGTATTCAAGGAGTCTGAGCACGGACAAACCTTTATGTCTGCTTCTCTTAAGATGGGAGAGGGGAAAGGATGGGACAGAAGGAGGGGACATCTCCAGTTCTGCTCTGACCTTAAAAACATTTGAAGGTGAGGGACTTCTATAGCAGAGGGCTGGTAAACTGGTGTAAGTAATATGGGATACTGAATAGAACAAAAAATAGGAACAATGTTTGGGGAAAAATCCCTCTGGCTTATATGTACTTCAGAGTTTTCTCCTCTCATTGACTTACAAAAAAGCATTTATTAATTTGGAGCCTAGCAAGAAGAAAAACATTTCTCTGGTCAAAATATGGTCTGCCCCCTGTTTTTGTAAATAAAGTTTTATCAGAACACAGCCACGCCCATTTGCTTATGCAGAATCTAAGACTGCTTTCACCTACAATGGCAGAGTTGAGTGGTTGTAACAGAAACTATATGGCCCACAAAGCCCAAGATATTTACTAACTGGTCCTTTACAGAATGTTTGTCATTCCATGCTGTAGATTATGGGTCAAAAATTCTTCAAAGTGAGGGAGGGGCAGAGTGGATTAGGTCTTTGACAAAATGGAAAACTAGGGGCAGATTGTAGAAGCTCAACTATAAAGAGGAGTTGAGGTTTACAATAATAGGCCATTATGTAGATTCTACGAACCCTGGTGGCACAGTGATTAAGTGTTTGGCTGCTAACCAAAAGGTCGGCAGTTCGAATCCACCAGCTGCTCCTTGGAAACCCTACGGGGTAGTTCCACTCTGTCCTATAGGGTTGCTATGAGTTGGAATCGACTCAATGGCCATGGGTTTGGTTTAGTTTTCTTATTTTCTTACGTAGACTCTCAGAGAATAACTGAAAAGAGAAATAATCATAATCACAAAAGCTCTGGGGGTATGATAACTTAAACTAAATACTAGGCTTTATTTCTGAAATGGAAAATCATACTTTCTAAGAAGGATCAGTACAGATACTGCTTTACCCAGTAGCAAAATAAAACTACAAGGATAAATAAAACATGCTTCAGAATGGGTGAAGCATTTACCTCATACTGTTGGAGACAGTGATTCAGGCTGTCAGCATCTGTTTCATTGTTACATTCCTTGCTGTTCAGAGTAAGATTGGTATTGACAACCCAGGCCTTCAGATCTTCAAGTTTGCCTTCCAGCTGTACTTGCTGGTTTAACATTTTAGTCTAAGAAATAATGGCAAATCGGATTACAAAAATCTCCAAGCCTGCCTAGACCTTGTGAGTTTTTTATAAATAAAAACAAGAAACTTTACCTTTTTTACTTCCACAACATTCTGGAGGCAGTGAAGTCTAGAACTCCACATGTCACTCACGGAGCTGAGAGACTTTTGAAGATTCTTAGCATCTTTCTCCAGAGCCTTCAACAATTGAGCAGGCACTTCTTGAGGCTGGCTGATGATAATCTGATTCACACACTCCAATTCCTGACTCACCATGGTGGACAAATCCTTTAGCTCTCTGTCTAATACCTGAGGGAACAGAGTGGAGTTACCTCCAAAATCAAGACCAGAAATCTTGCCATCTGAGAATCAGCTCTAGGCAGTAGAGCCAGAACTCAAATTTGGGTTTTCTGATTCAGTTCATTGCTCCCTCCACTACCACCTGCTGCCTCTTCAAGTGTCATTATGCCTTTTTCCAGGGAGCTGTTATGCAGAACTGACCTGCTTCATAAGCTGCAAAATAAGTGAATCAAAAGGATGACTATTCCATTTCAAAGTCCAAGGGGACAGGACCAAAAAAATAAATAAATAAATAAAAAATATCCCCCATGAACCAGCCTTTAAACTCAGCTAGTCTATAATATTCTGATCCTAAATAGAGAAGCAAGAAATAAGCTGTAGAAAAGTGTGGTGGCTCCATCCTTAATTCCCCTTCAGCCACCCTACCTAAAGCCATACTCTGGGTGTTGACAGTACCCAGAACTCTAAACCTCTAAAATCTCTGTCCTCATTGTGACTCCAATCCTGTCACACCTCCTCAACTCCAGTTTCAGGCAAAGAACCATTTTTCCTCCCTCTCATGGCTATTTAATTCCATACCTTTCTATGTCCTTAGGGATCCCATCCCATCAGTTATTACTTTCTCTCCCTTATAACTTCAAATTCTCCTATTGGTTCTTTCTCCTTAGCCCAAAAATCCACTCAAGGACTATCTCACCTTAATAAAATTTCATTTCTCTCTCAGTCCATCTCCCCTAGCTACTGTTTATTTCTTTCCTCACCTGCACAATCAAGCTTCTGGAAAGAATGGTCTACAGTAATTGCCTCCACCTTCTAACCTCCCATTTACTCTCAACCCATGGCAACCTGGTTTATATGCCAACCACTCCCCTGAATCTGTTCTTATCAAGGTCACCAATGATCTTCTAGGTGCTAAATCCTCCTTTCAGTCCTCATTTGTTCAGTCTCCCTGCAGGATTTAAAACTGTTGACTACTCCTCCCTTATGTCTCTTCTCCTTTGGTTTCTGTGAGACCACTCTTTCCTGGTTTTCTTCCAAGATCTATGGTTACACTTTTTCAGTCAACTTTTTGTCGTTTAAATGGTGGTACTTTTTAACACGTTTTTCTTCGAGAGGAGTCTCTATTTCCTCCAAATTTCTTTTTCTTATTTATTTCTTTGTTTTAGCCTGTCTTTTGTATTAGAAGCTTTCTGGATGCTCATGTTTGAGAGTAATGCCCTAAAAAGAAGACCAGAAAATGTACATGCAGAGGTGGAATTTGTTGACTGTAGTTTTCACTGAGGGTGATGAAGTTGAGCCATTTAGTTGGGAAACCACTCTTATCAATAGCATTAGATCTTTTCCCTTGGGCTAGTCAAACCCTGGGGGAAAGAAGGCTGGAGCTCAAGATTCAATATGTGAACTTTTAGTTAATCCACTATTTCAGTATGGAATCCCAGGCTTCAACTATGGCTGATCTCCCCACATCTAGAGATACTCTGTATTACTCTTCCTCAGAGGATAAACCTCCAGTTTTTCGCTGCAGTGGGGCAGGGGCAGGGGCAGGGGCAGTTGCCAGGCTATGTGAAGTAAGCCGGAGATCTAAAGGTCAAACTGTTTCTTAAAACAGACTTTCAATCAACCACCCTTGTTTTCAAACTCATTTTCACCTCTGCTTTCTGGTACTACCAATTTCTGAGCCTTTGGGGGATTCTGCAGTGTAAATCAGATTATTCCTTAGCTTCCCCCACTGTAAGTTTTGTCTGTTCTGTTAAGTCAATCACCTCCCTCCCTCACCTATCTCCTTTCTAACTTCTAAAATTTACTACTGTTTTTCCTCTTGTTCTCGTTTTCCTTGTGAGTTTATACATTTTATTTAGAAAATACCTTTTCTTAGTGTCTTAGTGGAGATTGGGGAAGTAACAGAGATTAACTTATACATTCATTCAATCTACTATTTTTAACCCAAAGTCAAGCCCTCAACATTTTTTGCTTGAATTACTACAACAGTTTCCTAACCAATCACTCTGCCATTGAATTGCTTCATTTAATCTAAGATTACACAATTAGATTCATAGCCAAGTTTATCCAAAGTCTGTTCAAGCCTGTCCACTATTAATCATGCCCAGTCTATCTAAACCTAGCCCATCCCACAATTATCAGACAAGGGTCTGAGATTGTTTACCCCAGAAAAGAGTACCAATCAAGTCCTTTTAAGTCTTGGAATCTTCTAGGAAGATGGAACCAGCTATCTAGAAGCCAGTGGGCCTGGTGGAAGTCTCAGGGAACCTACCTTGGCCTGACATAGTAGATCCTCTAGCTCTGTCAGGTTTAGCTCCAGAGGCTGAATCTGTTTCATCCTCATTTCAATGTCCCGTAACAGAGACAGATAGGATACTAGCTTCTCATCATGCTCTAGACAGAGCTGCCGGTTATATACATTCTATGGAACCAAAAAGAAAACTCACTCAGCTCTGACATTCTCCTTTAAATCTGCTTTTCAAAGCAGACAAAGTTTTCTTGTTAGACAGAAATAAAAAGCACTATATATATGGTGGGGAGAAACAAAATATGTTATTTTGTCTAAATTGTCTCAAATTAACAGACAAAAAATGATTATATTAACTTCCTCAATGAGCAAAAGCTGACAATTGGCAACCGAGAAGCAGCATTTTAGCAAACATTGCCAAAAGCTACTCTGACTTCAGCTAGCATCACCTCAGTACTTCAGGTTAATTAATTCCAATGTTAGTTTCTAACTTAAAACTTGCAAATTTCAGAAAGACATTCAGAGCCA
Source organism: Dugong dugon (assembly GCA_030035585.1). Classification (NCBI taxonomy): domain Eukaryota; kingdom Metazoa; phylum Chordata; class Mammalia; order Sirenia; family Dugongidae; genus Dugong; species Dugong dugon. Next base: position 64,375,715 of record CM057462.1, on the reverse strand, counting down.
TTGTCTAATTTCCAACAATGGTGCTATACACAGATGATAAGCTCAGTTATATCTTAGAAAATCATCTAGTGCCCTAAAATGTATGTATGCATATAATCATATGTATGTAAACTCAGTATCCAGTAAAGAATTTTAGCATTACACTAGGTATATCTAAAAAATATTCAAGTATTCCACTGAAAACCTACCTTAGTTGCTTTGAAGGGCTCCAGGTTTACACTTTCATTTTCTTTTCCCCCAGGGATAGTCATGAAGGGAGTTTGTTCACTGCTAGGGCTCTCTCTGAGCTCTTCCTGTGGTGTCATCTCATCCATCTTCTTTGTAGAGCATGGTATTAGGGGCACTGTCTTTTCTGCACTGGTCTCTGGAATAGTGGGACTAGCGATGGCATCCTGTTGCCCTGTAATCTCTTTCCATGACAAATCTTGCAACAGTTTCTCTGGAAGAAGGGACACTAAAACTCTGGGTCCTTCCTGAGTCACTATGCCTTCAAGGGATCCTGCTTCTGAATCTGTAACTTTAGAATTTGCCATTTCTAGAAATTTCTCTTCAGTTGTTTCCTGAGTTGTTACTATGTTAGATTTGGAAATTCCACAAACTTCATGATCACTTCTGCTGTCCTGATGATTAAGGTCCTTTCTGTCTGAGAATTCCAGATAACTGACTTCTTTCGGATCTACTCTGGAAACTGTAATATCTTCCAACTTCAGAGCTTTTGTTAAGTCAAAAGTTACTTCTTGGTATGACTTTTCTTTACACTCATTAGATCTGGAAATCACATCTTTGGTTTCCTTAGACTTAAAAGTAACACAGGAATCTCGATAATAGTTGGTCTCCTGCCTGGTGGTTCCTTGCAATGACTTGTATGCTTTGGAAATTTGGGATGTGTCTGCATCTTGGGCTTGTCCAACTGATTCCTGGCAGTGCAATCCTTCAAGTCTTGGGGTCATAGAAGGCGATGGCTCACTCTGTGCTCCATCAGTAATTTCTTGAATTAAATCTTCTTCTGGTTTTAAGGTCAAACAGATGCTTAAATTGTTGACTTCTCCTTCATTGGCCTGTTTAGAGTTGAAGAATGTTGAAGCATCTTGATTCCCTATAGAAATTCCTTTGGACACCATTTGGTAAGATGAGTCTTTAGCTTTACAAATAATGGAAAATCCCTGCTCTCTCTCAGCTTCTTTCCCTCTTTCAGGTATGGTTATTTCCATAGGCTGACTCTTTATATTCGAGTCATGTTCATCTGTAATGCCAGTTTCTTGGTTCAACTCTTCTTCTGAAAGAATTGCTGGTTTGCATGTTTTGACACTTGCGTCTAAAATCATCTCCCTCTTCTCTCTTTTACTTTTCACTTTGATATTCATTGGCTCCCGAGTAGCCTGTTCACTTAGCAATTTGCTTGAAGTTCCACAATTTGATTCTTGCACTTCTGAAATCATTTCCCTTTGGTTTTCTCTAATTTCTTTAGACTCTAAACCTGAGGTAGACTGTTTCACAGGAGAGATAATTTCTACTTGTGTCACTATTTTTTCTTGTTCTTCATTTGTATTGTTTCCCATGTTAACCTGAACCAATTCTTTGAGTTTAAAATTACAAACTTCTGAGTGAGGGTGTTCTACCACAATCTGGTCCAAGGATTTACCTGTAAGATTACCAGAAATCAAGATGCTGACAGATCCTTTAGCGTCTGGGGAAGCTCTCCTCTTATCATGATCCTTGTATTGTGATTCCCTTAATGAAATTTTCCTGGTCTTTTTTGCCTGTTCCCCATCAGGAAGTCTCAATTTAGTTGTTTCTTCTGCAGATGGACTTTCAATTTGAAATAATCTCTCAGTTTCTTCTTTATCACAACTCATTTCAGCAGCCTGATTACAAGCAGTTAACATTTCCTTTCTAAGAAATTCATTCTTTAATTCAGATACTTCAATTTCATCATGTTTTTCAATCTGAGCCTTATAATCACTGGGTTCTAAAGTATCTACTTGGATCATAGCTGCCAGTTCACGGCTGATCAATTTTTTCTCAATAGCTTCCTTTAAATTCACCCTCTGATCATTAAATATGTCAATAATTCCTCCATTTGACACCTGATGAGATGCAATAATTCTGACCATGTTTTCATCCACCAATTTCTGTTCCAAAGCTGATGCTAGTGTCAGTCTTTTCCCTGTAGCAGTATCTATGATTCCACCAGTATTTGCCTGGGCTTCCAGAACCCTCAGTGTAGAAGCAAAGTCTACTTTTCCAAGCTGAGTTGCTTCAGACAATGTAACCGCTTTGCCACTTACCCCATCTTTGATGTCAGAAAAGGGAATTACTTCTAGATATCTCTGTCCAGATTCAATATCAATCTTACATTTCTTTACTAACTCTGAATAGGGAACAATTCTGTAATTCTCAGGATCTACAATCCCATGCATCATTCCTGAAGACAACAGTGCTTTATTAGTTAACAGTCCTTCTTTTTTGGCTTCTGCCAAGGTCAATCTCTGACCAGAAATGAGATCCACAAAGCTTCCAGTCAAGGACTGAATTTCTTGGATTTCCCTTTTCATGTCTGGGGTAATAAGATCTAACTTCATGGCTTCAGGGAAGGAAATAGTTTCTTTTGTTTCAGGATGAAAAAACTGATGGAGGTTTAAGTTCTCAACTTTTTTGAGTTGCCTGGATAAATCTTCATCAATCAAGCCATGTTTAAAGGCATTATCAACAGAAAGTCTCATCCCAGATACATGATGAATGATACCTCCATCTACTACTTGCTTAGTCAACAACTGAATGGCCTCCTGTCTCTCCAAAAGACCTCTGTCAATGGCATGTACAACTGTTAAAGGGGCTTTGGTATCAGGGTCCATAATCCCAGTTGTTTCCATTCGTAAGGTGATTAATCTCTCCCTAATTGTCTTTTCACAATCTCTGCCTTTGGAAGCTTTCTCTAGACTTATAAGCTCTGTCTGGTCAGCGCTGTCCACCAAGCCAAGATTTGAGGCTAAAGTTACTGAAACTTTTTTGCCTCGCTTCATATCTATGATTCCACCAGTCACCACCTGCCCCTCTAAAATTCTAGTGGCTGTTTGCTTGTCGAGAAGTCCAATTGCAACTGCATCTTTCACAGAGCAGAGTGTGTGGGTACGGGGGTCTAAGACACCACTTATAGCTTTGTCTGACATGAGGACATTATGTAATAGTTTCTCATCCATCAGACCCTCATCAATGACTTCTTCAGTTGTCAAAGACTCACAGGTCTGAGAGTCAAAGAAGCCCCGAAACATCTGAAACTTTCCCATCAGTTTCACAGCAATATGACTGGGCACGATGCCTTGGGCTATTGCTTCATTTAGTAAGAGCTTCTGACCGGTTTGTTCATGAAAGATACCACCATCTAGTAATTGTGCAGATAATATACTTAAGGTAGTTTCTTCAAGCAATTCTGAAGGACGACTACATGAGAGGGAAGTTTCACTGCCATTATCTTCCTCATCTCTCTTTTCTAACATCATTCTAAAACTGCCACCTGCAATGTTCTCTCCTTCTTGACTTTGTTTATAGTCATCCCTATCCAAGAGCATTTTACTTACAACTTTCTTTTTGTCCAGAGACTGGATACTCACATCATTTTCAGACTTTACTTCAGATTCTAAATCTAGAGTTTTCTCTACCTGAAACTGTAACTTTTTGTCTTGGGGTTTTATGAGAGTTCTCCCAGTTTCACCTGGAATACTTTCAGTCTCAATTGTATTTGCTTGTTCTTTCTGACAGGTAAAAGAAGTCTTTCTGAAAGCCTGCCATTCTTCTGCTGGTGTTTCAACAGGAAAATGATCTTTGTCAACCACCAAGCACAAACCCTCTGCTTCCTGATGAGGTACCATAAGACCACTGCTGATGTTTTTTCTCATGGACACTTCTGTTAGGTGTTCTGTTTGGGTACCTAACAACTGTCTTTGTAACTCTGATTTAACTTTATTTATGACCTTCAAAGTGTTAACATTTGGATTTCTCACTTTTTGTTCCCCTACAAACAGGTCCTTTACAGGGTTTTCTACATAAGAACCTTCTGTTTCTACAATGGTCTCTGTACCTTCAGGATATCCTTTGTTCTGAAAAGAAACCTGGAACTCTTGTGGCCTCAAGGTCAACCCATCAAAGAAAGCTTCTGTGCTTTTAACATTAGCTGATTCTTGTAATTCCTCAGGAGTTTCTAGTCTTTGATGCCCAATTCCAAATACTTCTGGAGGACTTGTTTGAGATCCATCTCTTGGTGTTAGTGTCTCCATCAGCTCTTTGTCTAACAGGAGCAACCTCTGTCCATCCCGCACATTAATATAGCTGTGAGTCATTAGTTGAAACAATAGCTTCTCCCTATGGCTTGCTATGCCCTCAGTTTGGCCCTTGCTGCATGGTAGAGCTGCCGCTCCAGGATTAATGCTTAATTTGCTTTGTTCTGAAGCGTCTGCTAATTGCATGTGAGGCATCACATCAGGCATGCAAATTGACTTTAAGTTATTGGCAAGATCTTTGTCCAAGATCCCATTCTCTATTGCTTTCTTCCAGGACCAAACCTCTGCGGTTGCTGGTAGAAACAGAGCCATAATATGCTGTCGGCCGCTGAGGATTTTATGAGCTAGTTCAGTAGACACAATGCCTTGTTCCAAGGCATCTGTAATTGGGAGGATTTCTCCAGATTCAGGCCACAGCAACCCCATGAACGACCAAAGGGACTCCAGAATCACAAGGGCGATCTTTGCAGCTACTAGATCATTGCTCACTGCTTCATTTATCGTCAGCCTACGCCCAGTGGCAGTGTCTATGATGCCTCCTGTCTGAAGCTGCCTTATGAGAATAGCACAGGCCATATCTTGGTCAATCAAATTGTGTCTTACAGACTCTTCCACTGTAAGTCTGTGCCCTGTTCTTGGATCTACTATGCCACCAGCAAAAAGCTGAGCTTCCAGCAGCCGGACAGTGACCTGCCTATCTATCAGCCCTTCGTGAACTGCACGGAAAATGCTAACCTTCCGGCCTGATTTCAAGCTCACCATCCCCCCTGCCAATTGCTTGACAGGCAGCAATTTCAACCCTGATTCCTGGTGGACAATACATCTCTCCATCAGGTCCAGCAAACCAATTTTCTCAGCTGTGTTGGGGTCTATCAAATTCTTGGATGACCTCAAATAAGACTCCAACAATGAATGAAGCTGTGGAGTGATGAGGCCTTGATGAAAAGCCTCTTCTAGGTTAATACAGTTCTCATTGGGGGAGAGACTGAAACCTCCAGTTGCCAGATGAGCTTCTAAGACTTTCAGTCCAACTCTCTCACTGATTGTTCTGTTTTCAATTGCTTCCACCACAGAAAGAGGGCTTCTGCCTGCAGTGAGCCTGCTTATTAAGGACAGAGCATCCTGTAGCTCCCGAAGCTGCTCGTACATCTGGGGATCAATGAGGTTTCGGGCTAGGCCCTCCTCCAAGGAGAGCTTTTCACTGGTCTCAGGGGCAATGAGGCCAGACATGATAATCTGGGATTCCAGGAGCACAAGGCCTGTGTCTTGGTCAATGAGGCCCTTTTGCATGGCTCTGAAGATGGGAAATATCTCCACTGTGCCTAGGTCAATCACCCCTGCAACTGCTCTGCAACCCTAAAAAGAAAATGGAAACAGAAAATGGAATCAGAGCCAATGGAGTAACACAATTATTAAAAGGAGTCAGTCAAAGAACTATAGTATATCAAATTCTGACCACCAGAAAAACAGCCTGGAACAAGCACCAAGATGTAAGAAATATTCTCACATCTGGAGTATTAATGCTAAAAAAGAATTTTTCTAAACTGCAGAATATTTAACAGGACCAGAATCTCACAGATTACTTGAGGGATGGTAGCATTAAGCATATCTGAATAATAAGCTCTACAAAGTGGCAAGCAGTGAAAAGTGAGACGGTGGCAAGTTCTAAGACTAAATCACCACAAAGGTTCTTATAGACACATACCAGTTCCCAAAAAGTGAGAAAGTGAGAATTCAACCCATACAACAACTTCGCAGTGTTGCAACCCACGCAGAAGACTCTTGAAGTAGCACTTTCCTGCTGATGAATGCACCAGGACTGGTCCATAGGATTAGAAGAGAGATTTAAGTAGCCCAATAGCCACAGAACACTAATGCATCCCAGTAAAATGGGCCCATGCATACTATTTAAGCAGCAATTTAGCAACAGCAGCGATTATACTCTTGGTGGCTACTGTTGTCTTCTCCCAAAGCAATGGCTCTGAGTTAAATTAGTTCTAGGAACTGGAAGTAGCAAGACAAAGACAAGAACATGCTGGGGACCTTTGACCCTGGAACTACTAGAAACTTTTCTTTAGGTCCAAGCTAGAATGGATAGTACAACAATTATGATTACAGCTACCACTTATTGATCACTCAATATATTTATTGAGCACTGATATTTAATCCTTACAACAATCTTATGGTAGAAATTATTTTAATCTTTAGTTTGCAGATGACAAAATGAGGTACAGAGAGGTTGAGTAACTTGACCAAGGTCACAAAACTAAATCTTATGCTACTGTACTGCCTCCCCAGTCAGATCCAGAAGGAGACATGTATAAAGGACAAGAATAATAGATTCATATCTTACACAGGAATTAGGCCCTAAGGTCAGTAAATATGGTGAATTTTGTGCATTGACAAAATTACCCTTGCAAAGTCTATGCATAGCTCTGAAAGAATTCCCATTTTGAAGCCTTTTACCACAGAGTGATGGTATTCAGAAATTAAATCATTCAAGTGTTTCATGGCTTAGAACACTTTATCAGTTTTATTAATCTCCAATTTCCAGCTCCTCCTGTTCATAGTCATTACCTTCATCTTCTATAGATGATTTTATCCATCCCTCTCTTTGGTCAATGTTACTCTCTGGTCCTTATTTAACTCTTTAATTGACTCATGAAAGATCTTGTTGAAGCAATTGCCAGTCATTTCCCTGCCTCCTAAATAATGCATTTCATTTCTAGCTCAGTGAGAATGTACGCTCTCTAAAAGCAGGTACTTTACCCATTCAATGTCTAGGAACAGTACCTGAAGTTCAATAAATATTTGATGAATAAATAGAAGTAAATCCTTAAAATCATCCACCCATTTCCTCTCAGATTTTAAAAACATGCCCTGAGGATTTCAAGCCTGGTTAGTTGCACATTAGCAGAGATACAGAACGGATAGCAAATGAGGGAAGAGTAGATTTGAGTCACATCTCCATCTTACCATAGGTAGTCTATTAATGGAACAACTGGCAGAATTCTCCATTAAAAATGTTATTTGTTATCCCCTGCTTTGTTTTCTGATCCAGAATATAGAGTTTAATCTGTATATATTAAACCTGTAAATTATACAACTCTACTACGTATCTATTTTATAGAGATTGAAGGGAAAAGTGCCCTGGCATTTGACTTTTTGAGATACATGAAAAATTCCTTTTACAAAATCCATGTAAAGACTATTAAGAAGCAGACAATATGATAAAGGAAAGGATCCCTTTAAAAACTTCTAATTTCTCCAGTGAGATTCATGGAGTCTCAGAAATGCTGACATTGAGGAAAGGCCTGGAATCTAGCCAAAGAGAAAAGACTGCAGCATTCCTTCCAACACCCTAGTAATTGGAGAATAGGCAGGAAGCTGGGAAGTCATCCAGAGAAATCCATTTCAGTCCCACTAAACATGGACATTCTGACCTAAACAAGCACAAAAAGACAGAGGAAGAGGAGGAAACAAAACATTAAAGGCTTCTACTTACCAGAGTTGCAGGGCACGCCTTGGGCAGATAAGAGATAAAGCCTTATGGAGCAGTTCAGCCGTTTATCACACATACAGTGTAAGCTTGGTGTTAGCGTCCAGCATGCGACTGTTTGTTTTTTTGCAAAAAAGAACCCCAAACAGGTCGTCCTCTTTTCCCTTTGTGCATTTGTGCTTAAACTCCAAAGGGTTAGTGAAACTTGTAAGCAAGGATGTCAGTTAATCAGAACAATACTTCACATGAAACACACAAACGGTACTGGGACACATCATGCTCAATGTAGTGTTGCTCAGCAGCTTGTCTTTCTTTTTTTTTCTCCCCCTTTTTTAACCTTTCATAATGAGAACTGGGATGTTCTCAGCAAGCAATTGTTAAAAATTTTCACATACTCCCTTATATGGTGAAGCAACAAGCCACCAAAGCGGGCTACCTTACATAGCGAATTCTAAAAACCAGCACATTCTTTTTGGAAATATACTATCAAGTTATAGCTGGTTCTGTCTTGTGGTCTTTACAACTCTAGCTCCTCCTGTAGAAATTTCATATCCAAGGACCAGAGTCAAGGCATATTTTGTCCAAATATCATTTTGAGTATCATCTGGACCAAATCTGATTACCACATGAGTTTAATTTTGGCCTGTCCCAAATAAGTTGGCCATTGCTTCACAACATAGGAAATAAGCAGGCAAACACACATATATATCCCAGAGACACATGTATATAATATGGTAAGTCTACATATACACACACAAGTATCCAGGAAGAACTTAGGACAACGAGCAGGAACTTCAACAACTTTCATATGGTCCGAAATGAACATGGAATGGAAACTGGTAAAGATGCCAGATGATGGGATGACTATGAGTGAGGGGAACCAGCGTCTCAGTCAGTGAACCTAACCTACTAGTTTGCTTTAGAACAGAATATTTCACATTTATTTACCCAGATATGAAAATAACACAAGGAGGGAAGCAGTTCATGGCTTTTTCTCCCCAATACCCACAACTCTTGGCTATCAACTTTTGAGTGACAATGCCATAAAGGAGTAATTTTACTGTCCTGTGATCAGACATAATACAGACCTAGCAATTAATGTTCTCCTTGACTCCTTCATTACACGGTCGCTATGACTCAGAATCAACTCAATGGCAATGGGTGACTACAGTCAGCCACAAAATGGCAGACAACAAAAAAACGTGAACCAGGTCTAAAGCGTTGTCAGTAAGTGCCTTCTAGTGTTTGACTGACCAACACATCATGGAACCCCAGTAAAGAAACACAAGACAAATGGCTGCTAATGTGAGGTTAAAAATTAAGTCACACTGGTCATGGAAAGCTAGTGATTATGACTCTCAATCGGCAAACCTGTTTTCATACCATTCCAAAGGTAGCCTCCAAACATTTGGAGAGAAAAACTGAAAGTACCTTTTGCTCTGTCTGCTGGGCCAACTGGCTCTGAAGCTGCTGAAGCTGGTTTGATGAACTATCACAAAGGTCATGATAAGCCTTATTCAGGGCATTCAATTGCTGAGATATCTGTTCCTTCTCTTTTTCTGAGAGCCTGGAAGATGGAAGCATTGAAGTTCTTTTAAATAAAAATCATTCACCAAACTCTACTCCTGCTTCAAAATCTTTACTTCTCTACCTTCGATGGTATGTGCTTCTTTGTCATTGTTACCTATGCATCATTTGGTCAGTCTTCCGTACTCAGTGAAGACTTTGGGATCTAGCTTCTAGTTTTTCTCTCTATCTCAAATTAAGTCAGGATCCCTGGCGATTTCAATGCTTGTGTCCCCAAATGTCTAATACCTATGCTTGTATTTCTGCAATCTTCTCAATCTAGATGACCTCCACTCCACTCCACTTTATCCCCACCCATACATGGCTCACTTAGACTTTGTCATCATCTGTAATTATTCTACTTCTGAAATCTTAAATTTCTAGAATCCACTATATGATTATAACTCAGATTATAGCCCTCTCTTCCAGCTTTATCTTTCTTTTCTCCTTCTACATCTATTCTTTCTTAAAATAAAGTATTTTAAACAAGCAAAAGAGAAGACCATAACAAACTCTCATTTATCCATTACCCACCTAACTAGCTTAACTAAACTTTAAAATTTTGTCATATTTGCTTCAGATCTTTTTTCTAAGAAATAAAACATTACAGACACAATTAAAGGCAACTGTGTCACCCACCCCATTCCTGTTCCTTTCTGTCCAGAAGTAATCAATATCATGAATCTGTGAATTCTGCAACTTGCTTTTTTCCCTCTACGTTTCTGAGAATTAACTATGTTAATTGATATTGCAACTATCCATCAACGTCACTGACAATTCCCAAATCTTCTTGACCCCTCCATCTTCTCTTACTCTATCAGTCCTCTCTATTACCTTTAGTTTCGTCTCTTTAGAGCCCAGATCTCACAGGCATCTTCTCAATCAGTTCCTTACTCTTCTCCTTGCACTCTCCCCTCGCTAATCTGATAAAACCCCAGCCCAATCAATCAACATTGGACTTCTGTGCTGCTAAACCCAGGCTGCTAAGTACTTCCAGTGTGGGATAGGGGAAGGATCCCACAGCCCTACAGAGAGAACTTACTAGTTTCCAACCTCAGAGCTTCCTGAAAATCCTCTTGGACGTTCCCGGCCAAGACCTCTCCGTTTCCCCCCAGCACCACTCTAACTTTCAGCAAACAATCTCTCCATTTCAAAAAGAAAATATAGGCCATTTGGCACTAATTCCCTCACTTTCTGACTTCACACCTAGCAAATTTATCTCTATCCACACCTTTCCTAATCTCTCTTCCCTCAAACCTCATAACAAAAGCTGTCTCACCTCCTGTTTAAGATTGTATTTTCTACTTATTGATGAGTTTCATCCTGCCCCATGTTCTTTAGGAACTCTCTTTTATTTCTTTGGTCACTTTTTCCCTTATGGTCCTTTATACTCAGTACAATTCCTCCTATCTTTTAAGAAAACAAAACTCCTTCTTGATCATATATTCCGCTCCAATCATTTACTATCTCTTTCCTTTCCTCATGGCCAAGCTTCTTGAAAGAGTAGTCTAATTTCACTATGTTCCTCACCTCTCATGTGCTCTTTCATCATACTAAATGTGGCATTATTCCCCAACTTTTCACCAAAGTCACCCAAAACGTCCCAGTAGCAATAGATACTCCTCAGTCCTATCATTTCTTGACCACTGACCACTCTCCCCTTTTTGGACTCTGTTTTCTCTGGGGTTCCGAGGTATCACTCATACTTTTCCTTCTATTCCTCTAAGGTTTCGTTTACAGGTCAAGAAGCCCTAAAAAGCCCCTTTAAGCTAATTCACTCCTATAGTTTCTGCTTTGCTGATGACTCAAATTTTCATCAGTTTAGACTTCTCTCATTAACCCTAAAACTCACATATACAGCTGCCCATTGTTCCACCTTTAGTGAAACTGTGTCTAAGGCATAAATTAATGTATTAAGTACTTCCTAATACATACCAGGTATTCCCACTCTGATGTCCTCCAGATTCCTTAAACTCACAATGCCTAAAACTAAAGCTCCCCTCTTCTCCCTCAATCCACTCCTTCTGTCTTGGTTAGTAGTCTCACCATACACCCAATGGCCTAAGCCAGAAACCTGGGAGTTATATCTGATGATTTTCTTGAACTACCAAACCCTGTTAATTCTTCATCCTTAACAGTTCTTAAATCTTTGTCTCCTTTCCACTCCTTGTCATTTCTTGTCTACATTATTGAACAGCCTCTTAACTGATCTCTCAGCCTCTACTATTGCCTCATTTCAATCCATACTCTACAAAACTGTTGTAGCAATCTTTATAAACAAAATCAATCATATTTAAAATCCCTCTCCAGTCAACAATGTAAAGTGAAAACTCCTCAGTATGAAGCGCAAGGCTCTTCATGATCTGGCTCTTGCTACCCTGAATTCTCATCATGATCCTAATTTTAGCCAGGCAGAGTAGGTCCCGCAGATGTACCATAATCTCTCATTTGATACTAACTTATGACCATGCTTGGCCAAGAAGATCTGTGAAGTTTTGATGGCCTCAGAGACTTGTTCCTTCTTGGCTGTCAGCTCTCCTGATAGAATCTATGTAGTAGAAATAAAGAGAAAAGCTTTAGTACCCAGGGAATTAAAGAATCAAAAATCATTAGAAATAACTTTTTAAAATTCCAGGAAAAAATTCAGTTTAGGTCAGTTATTATTACCAGTGAACTATAGCCAGTTAAAGTAGAAGTACAAACAAGATGACTTCTGAAGTTTCTTTAAGTCCTGGCAGTCAATATTTACTGAGGTAACTATCACTTACAATGGCCCATATGTGACTTGCATTATTCTACCTAATGTATCACCATGTATTATTCTATCCAGGTAGAGAGAGACAGACTGTCTACTCACCTGCTGTTCCAAAATAGCCTTTTCAATGTCTGTCGATTCTTTGATCTGGGATGAGGTAGTCTCCCCTTGTGTATTCCTTGCCAGGGTAGACACCCAGCCCAGAAGTTCTTTAACCTTCTCTACATGTTCTTGTTTTTCCTCTTCTACCACTTTCTAGAATAAGAAATAGAAAATCAATATCCTGGTCAATGTCTTATTAGACTGGAATGACTTCAGATTTCCTAAAACAGAGACACCAAAGTTACCTAAATCAGCTGGCAGCTAAAAATAACCCCAAATTAAGTATGATTTATCTGGCCAACAGCACTGCTCACAGGTGCCTATGTGCACAACACTAACAGCTACGTTCATTATATCTAGGTTGGCACCCTCCAAAAAAATCAGTGTTTTACATATGACTAAAAAAAAACAACTTGTTGTTGTCAAGTTAACTCCAACCCACAGCGAACCTGTAGAACATAGTAGAACTACCCCATAGGGTTTCCAAGGCTGTAATCTTTACAGAAGCAGACTGCAACATCTTTCTCCCATGGAGTGGCTGGTGGTTTCAAACCACTGACCCTTCAGTTAGCAGCTGAGTGCTTAACCATTGCACCACCAAGACTCCTTCCTTACATATGTTAGGCACTCCATAATTATTTATTGATTTTTAAAAAAGCTCTTCACATATAGCAAATTACTTGTTTTCATAATTCTTAGATTTTCAGGTGAAGAGACTAAAGCCTACAGGGATTAAGTCAGGTAAGCAATGATGTAAAGGAAGTTTTTTGCTGATCTACATAGGCAAAAGATGGTACGGCTAATGTTTTCAACAACATTTCTTCTATAAGAGTGCTTGAATAACTTTCCACATATTTATTTACCAGTTACATTTATTCTTTTGCAAACACATAGTTTTTTGTTTTGTTTTGTTTACTAGAAAAAGATTACATGCCCATTACAACAAATTCAAACAAATCTGAGATGCATAATATACGTTCCCTTAATCTTATTTCCCCCAAAATTTGGTGTATATACTCCTAAACTTGTTTCTATGCTCATATTGTCTTTGTGTGGTGCCTACATAGTTTTGTTTTTACTGAACTCATAAGTATACGCAGTATTCTAACTTGTTTTTTTTCCTGAATTAATATATTAATGACTATCTTTCCATGACTTAAACCTATTTCATTCTTTTTAACAGCTTCATAGCATTCTACTGTGCGGAATTCCAATTTTTCCCTTTAACAAATTATGGTATACTTTATTGAAGATCTTTGTTCACATCTCTTTCTTCGTGTACATATAATATTTTTACAATAAAGATATTTGGAGGTGGGGACGCTAAATATAGTATGTACATTTTAAATTTCGATAGATGAGGCACAGCGTTTTTACTTATACTTCCAAGGTGATTTAAAGCCCAGCTGTCCTCACCTCCTCCTCCTCCAGCCGCCGGAGGGCATCACTGATGTATTTCACGTGCTGAGTTGTTAAAGTCACCAATGCTGTGTAGCGAGTCCTTAAGTCCATGAACTGTGGTTCAAAAAAATAATTTAGATAAATTATCTGCCAGAAAAGTAAATTTAAATAGTTGAAAATAAGGGGAAGTTTTCATGGAGTCACATGCTCAACAGAAAGGTGAGCCCTAATCAAACCTCAAGGCCCTGACAAGTGAGCCTTTCCTTAAGCGATGACAGAGGCATATTTTCCTTCCCCACCCTTCCTTTCACCTCTTGCGTGATGGCATCTGAAGAGGAAAGCATCCGCCGGCGCTTGCCAGGGGATTTCCGCTGTGATTCCACAAAAGCCTTGTATGTCATCAGTTGCAATTCATAGTCCTAGGGGAGAAAAAATTTTTTACTACATTTATGTAGAGTTTTATCGCTCAGACACGTTATTTAACAGAATCCTAGCATTATACTGCTGGAAGTGGTTTCAGTGGTCATTTCAACTAGAGCTTAGCAGAAGGTCCAGATAGAAAACAGCAGGACATACTGTCTCTGTCACAACTACTCAACTTTGCCACTGTAGGGCAACACAGCCATAGACAATGCATAAATGAATGAGCTGTGTTACAATAAAACTTTATTTTAGAGACACTGAAATGTGAAGGTTATAAAATTTTCATGTGTCACAAAATGTTATTGTTCTTCAGATTTATTTTCAACCATTTCTCATGGGCCATGCAAAAACAGGTGATGGGATGGATTTAGCCTGTTGGTTATCATTTGTTAATCCCTGAATTTGCAGTCTGCTGACCAACCCTCTCATTTCATAGACGGGCAAATAGAAAGGGGAAGTGAATTTCCCTCATTATGTAGCTCAGTCGGTGAGTAGCAGAGTCAAGATTAGAATGTCAGTTTTCTAATCCCTAAACCAATGCTCCTCTCATTTCACCATGCTATTCTGCTGCTTCCTCTTCAACCCTAGTCCAGGTCAACTTCGTCCCTCATATGAACAGTTGTAGTAGCCTCTTATTTACTCTCATAGCTTCTAGTCTCACATCCAATTCATTCTCTATCCTGCTACCAGAATAACTTTTCTAAAACTCAAAGATGACCTGTTCCCCTGCTTAAAGGCTTCAATTACCTAAAGCAGAGTGTCTCAAATTTCAATATACATGCTAATCATCTGAGGATCTTGTTAAAATGCATCCTGGTTCAGTAGGTCTGAGATTTTGCAATTCTGACAAGCTCCCAGGTGATGCTGATGCTATGGCTCAAAGACCACATTTTGAGAAGCAAGAATAGAAGAAAAAGCCAAAACAGCTAAACAAGGCCCCTCTCATTTTCCTCAGTCACTACTTCTCATGTACAACATACTCTCCAGCTATACCAGAATACCTGATACTTCCTCTACATAATCATTTTATTTTCATTGCTCTGTGCCTTTGATTATGCAACTCCTTGCCTAGAATGTCCTGTGCCTGTTGTCTACTTAGAAATCTCTAGGCAGAAGGAAAATACGGAATGAGCTCCTTAACCATCCCACAAAAAAAAACTGTAGTAGTAATAACAAAATATTATTAATAACAATAAAAGCAATTGTTACCATTTACTGAAGGTATTTAAAGTTTGAAGCACTGCCCTATTTATACATTTTCTCATTTAATCTTTACAACCACCTGGTGAGGTAGTCATTACTCCCATTTTATAGATACAGCAACAGAAATTCAAGAGAAGCCTGAAAAATGATGAAGATAGAATTTGAACTCAGGTCCTCTAATGCCCCAAGTCTTCTGTTATTAACCAAAGAAATGCATTCATTCAAAATATATTTGTTGCGCATCTATTTTGTGCCACTGCTCTGGGTCCTACATACATAGCAGGGAACAAGTCAGACAAAATCTTGCTCCCTTGGAACTTACATTCTAGTAGGAAGGCACATAAAAAACATTTAAATACATACTAATCTCAGGTCATTTTTATTTAAAGATGTCAGAGAAATACGGAAAGGGCAGGTCATGCATGCTTCAAAAATCATGTAAGGATTTAGAATTTTTAATAAGTATGATACAAAATCATTGGAGAGTTCTGAACAGGAGAGTGACATGATCTGATTTACTATATTTCATCTATTCTAAGATGCACATTTTCCCCATATTTTAATATCTCTAAAATTAGAATATGTCTTATGAGCAATGGCATATCACACAATTGGCAGTGTTCCCCTCCCTGCCTCTGTCATTTTTGGTGAATCATAAAATAATGGTGTTGCTTGTAATTGATGGTGTTTGAGATTCAGTGACATGCAGTATGTTTTAAAAGGCTACTACAGGTAGCCCCCGACTTACAACACATTCGAGTTATGATGAACCGCACTTACGACCCTTTGTGTTTTTTTTGTTTTGTACATTTTATCATTAGTCATATGTACTATATATAAAAAATGTTGCAGCATGTAGTTTGCTGACATTATCATTCTCAGATGTTCACTCACGAGTGTTCCAAGATCAGATTTATAAAGATATTGATATTAAAAGGCAAAAATAATAAAAACTAAAAGAAAAAAAAAAGAGGTATCTGACTTATGTCAGGAACGACTTACGAAGGAGTCATTAGAACGGAACCTGTTGTAAGTTGGGGACTACCTGTATATGGGAGAACAGTCTGTATGGGCAAGAGAAGAAGCATGAAGAGATCAGCACAGAGGAACTGCAGTGGTCTAAGTGAGACTCCTCACTTAGCCATGAACCAGGGACACAGAGGGAATATAATGGCACGTAATCAGATTCAGGACATATTTGAAACCAGAGCCAACAGAACTTGTTCACTGACTGAATATAAAGTTTAAGGCAAAGAGAAGAGCTCAGTATGACTCTTGGGTTTTTCACCTCAGGTATTAGGAAAATGATAACACTTGTTCCTGAGATAGGCAAGATGGATATAAAGCAGATTTGAGAGGAACCCAAAACTTGTTTTTGACATGGTTAAGTTTAAAGGGCTATGGGTCATATGAATGGAGACACCTCACATCACAGCTGTTGTCTGGTACTTCACTTAGCATCCTCAACTTCCAGGAAGTATACACCTCCATTAATCAAAGGACAGGGCCAGTCTCTAGCAGAAGAGCTCTACTTATTTGTCCATAAACAGAACCCACAGTAACAATGCAGATTTTCCTAAGCTGGAGTTCATTTCTGTTCCTTTTGGGATGTGGTGGAGTTACCTTTACAATAGTGGAGTATTGCTGGGAAAATTTTTGACACTGGTCCAGTTTTGTCTGATTTCTCTCAATTTCTGCAAACAGATCCTAGGAACCAAAATATCATAATAATATTATCAACCTTATCATGAAAACAGCTAATGTTTTGAGCAATTTATTATGTTCTATGGTAGTGGTTCTTAAACCTTAGCTGCATCAGAATCACCTGAAAGGTTTGTTAAAAGACAGATTGCTGGGCCTACCTCCAGAGTTTCTGATTCAGTAGGTTTGAGGCTGGGCCAAGAACCTGCATTTCTAACAAGTTCCCAGTGATGCTGATGCTGCTGATCTTGGGTCCACACTTTAAGAACCACAGTTCTAAGCATTTTACGTGCATCAATTAATTTAATCCTAACAACAATAACCTTATAAAGTAGGAAGACACTATGGCTATGTTCATTTCACTGATGAAGGAGACTACTGAGAGGTTAAGAAATTTGCTCAAGGTTTCATAGTTGAGTGAGTGAGCCAGGATAGGAATCTGGGCAATTCAATGTCAGATCTCATACTCTTAATCATAATGCTAAACGAAACAGTCAATCACAAAAGGACAAATATTGTATGATCTCATTTTTATCAAAACAAAAGAACAGGTATACATACAGAAAATGTTCTTTGGTGGTTACCACAGCTGGAAAGGAGAGGAAGGGGGAATCACTTTCTAGATAGTAGACATTTTTGGTGATGAGAAAGGCAATACTGAATGCAGGTGAAGTCTGCACAACTTGAACAAGGTAAATGATGACACAATGAAGTACACAAGAGAAAGGAATGTTTTTGGTAAACGCTGTAATATATACAATTTTGCAACAACAGCAATAGCAACCAAAAAATGTACACGTTGTTACATAGGTAGATAAGTATGCACACATGTGTATAGAAGGTATATGTGTGTACCTATGCATGCAACTATAGGTGTATCTGTAGACATAGTTATATACATGTTTGTCTGTGCTGCATATATATCCATATATATAATAAAGCACATAGGGGGCACAGTTATGGCTATTTCCTAGATATAACTACCTCATGGGATAGGTTTACTGGGTTTGAAGACTTAAGACCATAGTATCATAGGACAACTTGGTCAGCTGGCATAACATAACTCATAAAGCATATGTTCGACATCTTGTCTGGTGAGTAGCATCTGGATTCTTAAAAGCTTACAAGCAGTCATCTAAGATATAACTATTGGTCTCTACTCGTCTGGAGAACAAAGGAAATGAAAGACTCAAAGAAGAAACTACAGGACTAATAACCCATATGAACCACAGCCTCATCTATCATAAGACCCAAAGAAGTAGATGGTGCCCAGCTACCACTACCAACCATTCAGACCAGGTACACAATAGATGGACCTGGATAGAATGGGAGAAAAATGCATAACAAAACTCAAATTCTTAAAAAAGGTCAGACTTCCTGGACTGGAAAGAATCCCCCAACTGTAGCCTTGAGACACCCTTTAAACCTGGAACTGAAACCACTTCTGGAGATCACCTCTCAGTTAAATAACAGATTAGCTCATAAAATAAACAACATCACCTGTGAGTACTGTGCTCTTTCAAAAAAAAAAAAAAAAACAACTATAGGAGACGAGACAGTCAACATTTACCCTAAAGCAAAGAAATGAAGGTAAGAGGGGTCAGGGAAGCTAAATTAATGGAAACAGGACAACCAGAATGGAAATAATGAGAATGCTGACACAATGTGAAAAATGTAACCAATGTCACTAAACAATATCAATAGAAATTGTTAAAAGGGAACCCAATATGCTGTGTAAACTTTCACCAAAAACACAATAAAATTTTTTCTTTTTTTAAAAAAGCAACAAATAAAAACTGCCTTAAATGAAATAATTTTCTTCCATTCATAGCTTTCCCTGGGTTTTTGTTCCCAGATATCCTAATCCTAGTAAAATAAAATAAAATGTAATTATCAAGAAACAAATTAAAGCAAGATCATTTTAATCTGTCAATCTAGAGAAATCAATATATAGTCACAGAAATTCAGGATCTGAAGGGACCTTACAGATCCTCTAGTCTAAATACAAAACCAGTATCTTGGGACTCTCCTGCTTGAATCCCTCTTAGAAGAGGGGACTTGGAATGTCTTGCCATTTTAGGAAAGCTTTAATTGCTTAGAACATCACCCTCTTTTATGATGAGCTACCTCCTCCCCCTTGCAACTTCCTCTGGGCTCCTTCCATACTCACCGTCTGCTGGCTGAGCTGCTCTGACAACACTCGGCTATCCTCTGCCTGGCCTGGCTTCATCATTTCCTGCTGGGCAGTGGTTTCCTCAATCCACTTGATGAGAGTTCCATGGCAGGCTCGATATTCTCCCAGAACTTCCTGGATACTTTCTAGCTCAGATTGGCTGGAGGAGCAGAAGGAAACAGCTATCAGATAGCTTCATATTCAGTACAATAAAGTAAATGAGGTAATTCCCTCCTTAGCCCATGCCTCCAGTTGGGCTTGACCATAGAGAACACATCTTCTTTATGGGGAATAGCAATGCAAGGCTGAGTGAGACCTATGCATGCACCCAGTGCCCTACGAGGTAAAAAGTGAACAGAATGTGGTTGTGCTCTGCTAGTCCTAGAAACTGTCCTGTGACCTGGGATCCCATGATTACCCCTGTCAATTTTTTTACCTAGGACCACCAGGGTTGCCAATAAGGTAGTACTGGCTGTACACTTCTGTACTCTGATGACAGAGTACCACAGCTACGATTTATGAATCACTACAGTTTTTTAAGGTGAAGTTGGGAGGGTACTGAAAAATAGTTATTTACTGTGTCAGCCCATCCAGCTACTTCTACCACTTCCACTGGCTTAACCAGCCTTGGGATGGTAATTCAATTAGAGAGATTCAATTCAGATTTGTAAGTTGCTATAACCCCCTCCTCCTGCATATTTCCCTACCCAGGCTGGCCTAAGAAAAGTATAGCTTTCTGTTTTTCTTATTCAAATCTGTTATCGGAGGAATGATTTCAAGTAACAGAGATAAAAACCACTGAGTTAGCAAATGAGAATGGAAGCAAAACATTCTGCAAAGCCCCACTATGAAAAATGGTTCATATCTGGATTCAAAGCTAGTGAAAAAGAATAGAAGCCAGCTTCCATCCTTCAGAAAAGACTACCAGGTCACCTTTCTGATCTATATTCCAAGAAGCCATGTCATTAATGGCTTTACTAGATAAGCCCTGGGACACTAGGGAGGCACTGCTAATAGGGCCACACTGAGCAACTGCTGATCCAAAAGCAAGCCTCAGGTTTGCTTCAGGGTTGGTGGTTCCAACATTCTGTCACCAATCTTGTTGAGAATTCAGACTGTTATTTAATTTCTACTCCTCCCCACCAATTCTTGCTTTCATACAAGAATCCACAGGTGTAACTCTAATTTTGTTTAAGACTCCAAAGGGAGAAAAAGGTGCCACCACTCACCGGGTCTCAATCTGGGCAATGACCCGGTGCCAACGCTCCTGCAGTTGGGAACCTTTTTCCTGACAGCGCTCCAAATCCAGGTTTCGCTCTGGTGTCAAACGACTCAGCTGCTCTGCCACTACCTTTGCCTTGGCTATTTCCTCATCCAGGACTGAAAACACTGAATTCTTGTCCTTCACATGACTAAGCCAATGCTATAAAAACATAAGCACAGCAACAAGTTAAATGTCTCTTTTCCACTCTAAAAAGCATTCACACCAAGGCAGAAAATAGGATATTGTCTACAGGTGATTCCACATTATGTCTATAATAAAGAAGCTAGACCCAAATATGTTTGTGGCAGAACTGCCTCCACTGGTCATGGCTCCTGCTTTCCTGATGGACACTGGGAAGCCAAGGTCAGGTAGTACCATATAGAGAAATATGCGAAGAACTGTGTTCAAAACCTGGTCCCACTGCTTATAAGTTATGTAGACAAAATAAGTCATTTAGCCAGTCTGAGTCTTGGTTTTCTCATCTCTGAATGGAGAGAAAAATTCCTTCTCTGTTCACCAGACAGAGTTGCTTGTGAAAATCAAATGAGATAATTGCTAAAAGTTTTAGTAACATACAGCACAATCACTGATGGTATCTAATTAAGCCATGATGTCATTGGGGAGGGGGAGAAATAGAAAAGCAGAGTCCTTTTCCCTTTCTAGAGAGACATATTTCTTAGCCCTTCTTCTTTGAACACATATTAAAATATATTAGATATGATATTCTGCCTAGTTCAAATGCAAAATTAAATCAGTGTCACGCCATCCAAAGTTGGATTTCTCTGCTAACCCAAAGCAATGGATACGTTAAGTCAACTCCCTTAGAACACAGAGCAACTAACCCGTAATATGGACCGATGGGACTCCAGAGCTGAGAGATCTGCTGGTACTCCTTCCTCTTGACTCAACTTGATTTCATAACCTTTGACCAAGAGTTCAGCATTCTGTATGCTACGTACTATAATATCGATTGTCTTTAGCCTGTGGATAAAATCACCTTCATTAACACACACATCTTAAGAGCTCGGCTAAATACCTAGACCACTACAAAACATAACTGTCAAAATAAATTCCACCATTACCAAAAGATGACAGAATTTTGTAAAAAAAAGAAAGAAAAAAGAAAGCATTATATATATGCTCTAATTTAAGCAATTCAAAGTAAAGTTCTAAGTGGCACTTGGGCATACACATGTGGTGGATTCCTGAGAGGAAAGATGTGAGGCCAGAAACTCAGCGGACACTAGGAAGAGTCTAAGATGTATTACTTCTCAAGGTCAAGGGTGGGGAGGGGGGTAAGGGAAGACCTTCAAAAACTAGTATTTAGTTCAGCTGAAAATGTTTCTTTTTATTCTTCAGTTTCTCTCTCTCTTTTAATGATTTAAGTGTTGTTTTCAGAGGTGTCTAATCAAACAGAAATAAGGTACAAAATAATCCTAACAGTGCAAATTAACCTCCCTTCTGTCTTACTGGCATTTGTTCATTCCAGCCAAATGTACCCACTCCATGTTACTTGGAGCTAGAACGAACACCCATCATCACGGTACATGCTCTCCAAAACCTGCAGTCTTTCTGGATTGTTCATGAAATACTCTACTCCCTTGCCCTTGTGATCCCAATGGAAAACACTACCCATTAGACCCAAATCATTAGTTTACTCACTTATTCAGATAGACAGTAGAGAGACCATAAACATGGTCCATCTTCTCTACCAGCAGATTGAGTTCTGAGTGCAGAGTTGGGACGCTAGAACCAGATGGAGACTGATGAAGAAAGCTGTTGCATTTCATGGAAACATCATCCAAGTCTGACCTCAATTGCTGCAAATCTTCCTGGGTGTGCTGTCAGCAACCAGATACACAATAAAGATGGAGACAGAAATGAAGGCAGAAGTTAAGATTAAAGAAAAAAAAAAAGGTCTTTGTTTATAGTAACAAAATACTGGAAACAACCTAAATGCCTATACATAGGAGAATGGGTATATAAACTGAAATAGCCACACAGTGGAGAACTATGCAGCTGTAAAAAAGAATGAGGAAGAGCTCTATGAACTGATACAGACTGGATTCCAGGGTATACCAAATAGAAAAAGCAAAGCCAAAAGAGCATAGTATGTTAACTTTTATGCATAAAAGAAGGGGAAATGAGAAAAATAAACACGTACGTTCAGTTATGCAGAAAAAGACATAATAATGAGACTGAAAGGGGAACGGGGTGAAGGGACTGTGTGAAGGAGTACACTTCTGACCATATCCTTCTGTTTTGGGCTTTCAGAACCATGTTAATGCTTTACATTCTTGGAAGGGAGAGAAAGGAGGGAGGGGGGAAGGAAGAAAAGAAAGAAAAAGGAAGGGAGGGAGGGAGGAGAAGGAGGGAGAAAGAGGGGAACGAGGGAGAAAGGGGAGGGAGGGAGGAAAAAAGAAATCATAAAATGGAACACAAACAGAAAGCAACTGGTCTAACTGTATTTTGGATGTGTAATATAATCACATTGTGAGGGGAGGAGATAGGAACACACATTAAGTAATTTCTGAACATAGTATCTAGATGATAGATAACTTTCAGTCTAAAGACAAAAAGAACTATATATAAATGTTGAGCTCTAGATAGTAATTTTTGTTTTTTGGGGAAGTATTAGCTAGCAATTCTGAAACTTTCTGTGTATGCTAGGATTAAGCAATAAATAAAATATTGTGAATAATGTGAAGAAGGTTTTTCGGTACTAGGGAAGGGAGTTACAAATATGGAAAGAGGAAAGGATAGAATAAGCCTTGTGGTGGTGGTTTGGAACTGGAGATACATGGTTGTGTGTGTGTGTGTGCATGTGTGTGTGAGAGAGAGTGTGTGTGACATAGTTAGATCAGTAGGTAAGTATAGATATAGCAATTCACCAATGTCATTAACATACACACACGTATAAAACACACACAGAGACATAGATATATATATCAATGACATCGATGTGTTTGTATGTGTGTAGGCATGCACACGTTTTCTAACTCTGTCTGCTGAGAGGGCCTAGGAGCAATGACACCCTAATAACAATGAGTACACGTGGTTTCTAAATAACAACGAGTACACTTGCTTGTAGGGCTTACCTCTTGCTCTGCAATCCTTAACGCATTGTCCTGCCGGGCATCTTCGTCAGTTCCGGAGCTGCTCGGGGAATGAATTCGTTTGACCAGCCTCTGTTCACACTCTTCCAGGCGCAGCCGGATATTCTTCAGCTCTGAAATGTACATCCTGGCCACTGCCTCCTCTTTGTCCTCTGTGAATGCAAAAGCAAGAAGACCATTAGGCTGCACATCAGAGATCAGCAGATCTGAGGACATCAGATTCACCTGAAGACCAAGGACACCACCGGCTCTAGCAGATCTGATACTCCACTAATGAAAGCAAGACCTTATCTGGGGAACCTTATGCATGCTCCTAAATTCCACATATTATATATACTGATCTTTGAGGATCAAAACATATAATTTCTAAAAGAAATGTGAAAGGTTGATTAGTAATAACAACCAACATATCAGCAGGCCTCTTCTACTACAATTTGATTTTGAGAATTCATCTCTACAAGTTTTTCCCTATCCTCAAGGTTTTAACAACTCAAATGGTAAAATGGGGGTGATGTTACTTTATAGTTTATATGAAAAGTCTAGCAGCACCCTTCAGGGCTTTCATTCTACCATCCTCTATCCCTCTTCCCAATGCACACACCATTCTCCATGGACTTCATCAGGTGCTGGAAGTGTGCTTTACGAGCATCCACCTCCTCTTCTAAGCGCAAGCGATCAGTCACTGAGAAGAGCACAGAGTCACGGCTATCCTGCAGGAAGTCTTCGTAGTGGGCCTGGAGATTCTTCATAACCTGGTGGCACTCCCCAGGTGCTAAAGATCGAAGCTAGAGAGAAAAAGCCAGGGGAAATTTCACTAGAATAAGAATATAACTTTCTTTCTCTCAGCATTTTATTGAAGTTTAACACATATCCAAAAAAGTGCACAAATCATCATTGTAAATAAGCATTGATTTTTTCACAAATTTAACTCAACCATGTAATCAGTATTCAGGTCAAGAAACAGAACATTACCAGAACTCCAGAAGCACCCCTTGTATCCCTCTGGATATAAGTCTTAATGATAGTTATTTCATTGGCATCCCCCTAATACATACTTTTATGCAAAGGAGACATTTGTCATGCAAAGCAAAAAGGCTGCAACCTTTTTCCTTCATCAGGAAGACTAAAGATGTTACTTACATTTGACAGGAATTTCCTTAACCTTTCAGGCTGCTGTTTCTAGTTCTTGAGACTCTCAGGCCTCTGACCCCAGAACAATACCCTTGACTCCACTTTATAGTACATTTGCATGATGGGTAGGAGTCCCATAGTAATAAACAAAAGCTCCTTCTGAAAAAAGCTTGCCAATAGGATGTGAATCTGGGGGGCAGTTTTCACAATTACCTTTTCTATGTTCCAGCTCTGTACAATGTCAAGGTCCTTTCTCAGGTAGTTCCAGGAGATAAGGCTTTTGGTGTTAACATGTAGCTGGTGCCAAAGGGCCATGACCTTCTGATAAGACTGCTCCACCCTAGAAAAAGCACAGAATCTGCCTATAACTTTTGCAAGACTTGAACTCCACAATAGAGACCTTCTAAGGACAAATGTGGAGCCCTGGTGGCACAGTAGTTAAGCACTCAGTAGCTAAATGAAAGGTTGCCAGTTCAAACCCACCAGCTGCTCTGAGGGAGAAAGATGTGGCAATCTACTTCCATAAAGATTTACAGCCTTGAAAACCCTATGGGGCAGGTGTACTGTGTCCTATAGAATAACTACAGTTGGAATCAACTCGAAGGCAATGGGTTTGGCTTTTTTTAAGGACAAATGCGACTCTCTTGCCAGAACTGAACTTATATGCTAAGCAGAGAAAGACAGCAAATCAAATACTACCAACACAGAAGTCGTTAGGGCTCAATTAATTGAGATCATCAAACTATGTGGATTTGCTAGAGTATTATATGTACTAGCACACATTTAGCAATCTTATACATGTTACCTGAATGTGACATGATTACAAGAAACTAGAGAGGGGGAAATACCCAGGAAGAACAAGAATAAAGTAGAGATAGACTATACCTGTTTGGAATTGTTGGAAAATGATGATATCCCTGCCTAAAAAGCTTTCTATATATTTACAAAACTGCCCAAAAGTTTATAAGTTAATAGCAACTTAATTACCAGGGGTAGGTGAGAGAAGGAAACTGGAGAGTTATTGCTTATAGGGTACTGAGCTTCTGTTAAGGGTGATGTAAAAATTTGGAAACGGATAGTGGTGATGGTTATACAACATGGTGAACATAATTAGCATCACTGAATTGTACATATAAAAATGGTTGAAACGGCAAATATTTTGTTATATATATGTTACCAAAATAAAAATTGTTTAAAAGAAAAAATAGCAAATGATAAAGATACAAGTTAATAGCATCGTAAGAAGTTCATCTGGCATATAAAGGAAACTGCAGTGTCAAGAGCCTGAGAAGTTTTTTCTTAAGCATCCCATGTCTAATTCAGTCTTAACTTCTAGAAGACTTACAAGCACACTGATATATAAACACACTCACACACACATACCAAATTACCTTGAATTTCTTCAAGTTGATAGGAAAATGTGAGATATAAAGAATAGAGATCAAGAATGACTCAGAAGATATCTCTGTTTTTTACCTTAATGGAATTAATTTAAAAATCTATTTTGGATAAAGATTAAAATAAATTAAAGACCGTTTTCAACAAGTTGCTGTGTATAGAATATATCTGGATTCTGATTGGAACAAACTAAAAAAAAAAAAATTTGAACATTACATTTCAGAGGTGGGGCCAAGATGGTAGAGTAGTCAGATGCTTCTGGTGGACCCTCTTACAACAAACCCGAAAAAACAAGTGAATCGATTATATAGGGCAATCTGGGAGCCCTGAACATCAAAGGCAGAGTTGAGGAACCAGACTGAGTGGCAGGGGGAGGGAGAGACAGTTCGAAAACAGCAAGGAGTTGCCAGTCCCAACCTGGTGAAAGCCTGGGTCCTTCAGGCCTGATCAGTTCGGGGGTGAATGGTGAGGCACGCAAGCAGTGGTCCTTGGGAGGCGTGTTTTCCCCACCAGGAGAGACCCAGTGCCAGAGAGTCTACACAGCCACCCAGAACCAGTGAGAAGCAGCCCCAGACCAGCGAAAGATAAGTACCTATGTACAGCTTACTGCGAGGATCAAAAATACCCCTCTTAGGGAAAAACCTCTCTCCCATTTACCTCCCCACTCCCTGCTCTGCCTGGGTCTCGGACAGGCTTCAGCAACTGCCGAGTCCCCTGGGCCAGAAGTAGGATCCGTCACATGTCCGGAGCCATTCTCCCTGCCTTGCAGAGTGAACAAATTAACAGATGGGGAAAAAATAAACTGCCAGCTTCCCTAAGCCAGGTACCCAGGATAGGCACAGCTCCTTTGCCTAAGCACAGGCATAAGGGATCCACAGACTTTGAGTGCCTTTCCCCCTGTACAGACTTGTGTGGGCCCATTTCAACAACGTAGGCCCTCATCACCGCAGTACAACAGGGTATATACCAGAAGTCTAACTTCAACTGTTTCAGCTGTGAAGTGGTAGGTTCTTGACATTTGACACTGCTTTGCCCATTAAGCAGGGTGTTCAACTACCCACATCAGGGGCCTGAGGACTGGTGCCTCCATCCATACCACCTACTCACCTATGATAGGCGCCTATGAATAAGAGGTGCCCCCTAGTCCTTACAGCTAACGGCATTAGGTGCTCACAGTCCAGCTGCAAAACCCACCCACCTACGTGCTCTAGGGAACAGGGACACACCTTCCTCCTGGACACTCGGGGGTGGCCGTCAGCCCCCTGCCTTGCTCAGAGTGTGTCCCCCTGCTGCAGTCAGATGCCTGTGCCTACACCATCACCCATGCCTGTCTAGGACTGTAAGTGACAGCCTACACCACACACTTGGTGGCTATCTACCTGGGCACCTGAGCTGAAACCATACAGAAGGAGTGGGCAGATCTAACCACTTGGTGACAGGACATTAGAGCTTCAAAGGTGCTAATAATCAAACTAGCTCATACGAGCAGCCTATTTGGGCATATCAAAACAAAACAAGAAGCTAGGACACAGTAAGCAAACATAAATATAACAACTTATTGATGGCTTGGAGACAACAGTCAATATTAAATCACATAAAGAGGCAATCCATGATGGCTTCAGCAAGCTCCCAACATAAAGAATACAGAAATTTTACAGAGGAGGAAAATTTCTTGGACTTACCAGAGGCAGAATACAAAAGATTAATATACAGGACTCTTCAAGAAATTAGGAAGGAAATTAAGGAAAATGCAGAACACGCAATAGAGGAAATTAAAAAGATTAGAGAATAATGCCAAATTTAACAGGCTGCAAGAATCCACAGAGAGACAACAATCAGAAATCCAGAAGATTAACAACAAAATTTCAGAATTAGACAACTCAGTAGAAAGTCATAGGAGCAGAACTGAGGAAATGAAAGTCAGAATTAGTGAGACTGAAGATAAAGCACTTGACATCAACTTATTTGAGGAAAAATCAGATAAAAGCATTGAAAAAAATTAAGAAACACTAAGAATTATGTGGGATTGTATCAAGAGGAATAACCTACGAGTGATTGGAGTACCAGAAGAGCAGGGGATAACAGAAAATACAGAGAGAATTGTTAAAGATTTGTTGGCAGAAAACTTCCCTGATATCATTAAAGATGACAAGATATCTATCCAAGATGCTCATTGAACCCCACATAAGGTAGATCCCAAAAGAAAGTCACCAAAACATATTATAATCAAACTGCTAAAACCAAAGATAAAGAGAGAATTTTAAGAGCGGCTAGGGATAAACAAAAAGTCATCTACAAAGGAGAGCCAATAAGAATAAGCTTGAACTACTCAGCAGAAACCATGCAGGCAAGAAGGCAATGGGATGACATATATAAAGCCTTAAAGGAAAAAAACTAGCAGGAGAGAATTATATTTCCAGCAAAACTGTCTCTCAAATATGATGGTGAAATTAGGGCATTTCCAGATAAACAGAAGTTTAGGGAATTTGCAAAAACCAAACCAAAATTACAAAAAATACTAAAGGCAGTCTTCCAGTTCGAAAATCAGTAACATCAGATAACAACCCAAGACTAGAATACCAGACAGAACAACCAGAAATCAACCCAGATAGGGAAGTCACAAAAGTAAATCAAAGATAAAACACTGAAAATAGGGAAACAGATGTCAATATGTAAAAGATGACAACATTAAAACAAAAAGGAGGGACTTAAAAATATAGACATAGATTTTTCACATGGCGAGGAAGCCAAGGTGATATAAAGAAATAAAAGACTGGTATAAACTTAGAAAAACAAGGGTATATATTAACGTAACCGTGAAGGAAATTAACAATCCTACAAGTCAAAATAAAAAACTAGAAAAATATAAAGACTCAGCAAACACAAAATCAACAACAATGAAAGAGATGGAAATACATAAAAATGATTCAGCACAGAAAATTAAGTGGAACAAAGAAACTATGAACAACACACAAAAAAAGACATCAAAATGACAGCATTAAACTCATACCTATCAATAATTATGCTGAATGTAAATGGACTAAATGCACCAATAAAGAGACAGAGAGTGGCAGATTGGATAAAAAAACAGGATCTGTCTATATGCTGCCTACAAGAGACACAGCTTAGACTTAAAAACACAAACAAACTAAAACTCAAAGGATGGAAAAAAATATATCAAGCAAACAACACTCAAAAAAGACCAAGAGTGGCAATACTAATCTCTGACAAATTGACTTTAAAGTAAAATCCACCACAAAGGATAAGGAAGGACATTACTATCATAAATATTTACACACCCAACGACAGGGCCCCAAAATACATAAAACAAACTCTAACAGCACTGAAATGAGAGACAGACAGCTCCACAATAGTACTAGGAGACTTCAACACACCACTTTCGGTGAAGGACAGAACTCCCAAAAAGGAGCTCAACAAAGACACGGAAGAGGTAAATGCTACAATCCACCAACTTGATGTCACAGACATATACCAAGCACTACACCTAACAGCAGCCAAGTATACTTTCTCTTCCAATGCACATGGAACATTCTCCAGAATAGACCACATGTTAGGCCATAAAGCAAGCCTTAACAAAACACAAAGCATCGAAATATTACAAAGCATCTTTTCTGACCATAAAGCCATAAAAGTAGAAATCAGCAACAGAAAAAAAGCAAGGAAAAACAATCAAACACATGGAAACTGAACAACACCTTGCTCAAAAACTACTAGGTTACAGAAGAAATTAAGGATAGAATACAGAAATTCATAGAATCAAAAGAGAATGAAAACACATCCTACCAGAACCTTTGGGACACAGCGAAAGCAGTGTTCAGAGGTCAGTTTATAGCAGTAAATGCACACATCCAAAAAGAAGAAAGGACCATAATCAGAACATTAACCCTACAACTGGAACAAGCAGAAAGAGAACAGCAAAAGAAGCCCTCAGATGCCAAAAGAAAGGAAATAATAAGAATTAGAGCAGAATTACATGAAATAGAGAATAGAAAAACCATTGAAAGCATTAACAAGACCAAAAGCTGGTTCTTTGAAAAGATCAACAAAATTGATAAACCACTGGCCAAACTGACAAAAGAAAAACAGGAGAGGAAACAGATAACCCATATAAGAAATGAGATGGGTGATATCACAACAGACCCAACTGAAATGAAAAGAATCCTAACAGAATCCTATGAAAAACTGTACTCTAACAAATTTGAAAACCCAGAGGAAATGGACAAATTTCTAGAAACTCACTACCTACCTTAAGTAACACAAACAGAGGTAGAACAACTAAATAAACCCATAACAAAAGAAGAGATTGAAAAGGTAATTCAAAAACTCCCAACAAAAAAAAAAGACCTGGCCCGAATGGCTTCACTGGAGAATTTTACCAAACTTTCAGAGAAGAGTTAACAACACTACTACTAAAGGTATTTAAGAGCATAGAAAAGGATGGAATACTCCCAAACTCATTCTATGAAGCCAGTATAACCCTGATACCAAAACCAGGTGAAGACACAACAACAAAAAAAAGACAATTACAGACCAATATCCCTCATGAACATCGACGCAAAAATCCTCAACAAAATTCTAGCCAATAGAATTCAGCAACATATGCAAAAAATAATTTACCATGATCAAGTGGGATTTATACCAGGTATGCACAGATTGTTCACCATCAGAAAAACAATCAATGGAATCCATCACATAAATACAACAAAAAACAAGAACTACATGATCTTATCAATAGATGCAGAAAAGGCATTTGACAAAGTCCAACATCCATTCATGATAAAAACTCTCAACAAAACAGGAACAGCAAGGAAATTCCTCAGTATAATTAAGGGCATTTATACAAAGCCAACAGCCAACATCATTCTAAATGGAGAGACTTTGAAAGCATTCCCCTTGAAAACCAGACAAGGATGCCCTTTATCACCACTGTTATTCAACACTGTGCTGGAGGTCCTAGCTAGAGCAGTTAGGCTAGAAAAAGAAACAAAGGACATCCAAATTGGTAAAGAAGAAGTCAAAGTATCTCTATTTGCAGATGATATGATATGATACACACAAAACCTCAGAGAATCCACAAGATAAAGATAGGTATCAGCGAAGTTTCAGGATACAAGGTAAACATAAAGAAATCTGTTGGATTCCTCTACACCAATGAAGAGAACCTCGAAGAGGAAATCACCAAATCAATACCATTTACAATAGCCCCCCACAAGATAAAATACTTAGGAATAAATCTAACCAGAGACATAAAAGACCTATACAATGAAAACTACAAGACACTACTACAAGAAACCAAAAGAGACCTCATAAGTGGAAAAACATACCTTGCTCATGGATAGGTAGACTCAACATTGCGAAAATGTCCATTCTACCCAACACGATGTACAGATACAATGCAATCCTGATCCAAATTCCACCAGCATTTTTTAATGAGATGGAGAAACAAATCACCAACTTCATATGGAAAGGGAAGAGGCCCCGAATAAGTAAAGCACTACTCAAGAAGAAGAACAAAGTGGGAGGCCTTACACTTCCTGATTTTAGAACCTATTATACCGCCACAGTAGTCAAAACAGCCTGGTACTGGTACAACAACAGATACGTAGACCAATGGAACAGAATTGAGAATCCATACATAAATTCATCCACCTATGAGTACGTGATATTTGACAAAGGCCCAAAGTCCGTCAGTTGGGGAAAAGACAATCTCTTTAACAAATGGTGCTGGAGTAACTGGATATTCATCTGCAAAAAACTGAAACAAGACCCATACCTCACACCATGCACAAAAACTAACTCAAAATGGATCAAAGACGTAAATATAAAATCAAAAATGATAAAGATCATGGAAGAAAAAATAGGGACAATGCTAGGAGCCCTAATACATGGCATAAACACAATACGAACCATAAGTAACACTGGACAAGTACCGTAAGAGAAACTAGAGAACCAGGAGCTCCTAAAAATTAAACACTTATGCTCATTAAAAGACTTCACCAAAAGAGTAAAAAGACAACTTACAGACTGGAAAAAAAATTTTGGCTATGACAAATCCAATCAGTGTCTAATCTCTAAAATCTATAAGATACTGCAAAACCTCAACAACAAAAAGACAAATAACCCAATTAAAAAATGGGCAAAGGATATGAACAGGCACTTCACCAAAGAAGATATTCAGATAGCTAACAGACACATGAAGAAATGCTCACAATCTTTAGCCGTTAGAGAAATGCAGATCAAAACTACAATGAGATATCATCTCACCCCAACAAGGCTAGCATTAATACAAAAAACACAAAACAATAAATGCTGGAGAGGTTGTGGAGAGACCGGAACACTTCTACACTGTTGGTGGGAATGTAAAATGGTATAACCACTTTGGAAATCGATTTGGTGCTTCCTTAAAAAGCTAGAAATAGAAGTACCATATGATCCAGCTATCCCTCTCCTTGGAGTATATCCTACAGAAATAAGAGCTGTCACACAAATAAATATATGCACACCCGTGTTCACTACAGCACTGTTCACAATAGCAAAAGAGATGGAAACAACCTAGATGCCCACCAACGAACGAATGGATAAACAAATTATGGTATATCCACACAATGGAATACTACACAATGATAAAGAACAATGATGAGGCTATGAAATACAACACGGAAGAATCTGGAGGGCATTATGCTAAGTGAATTTAGTCAGTCACAGAAGGACAAATATTATATAAGACCACTATTATAAGAACTCAAGAAAAGGTTTAAAGACAGAAGAAAACACTTTTCTGATGGTTAGGAGGGTGGGGAGGGAGGGTGAGGGTTATTTACTAAGTAGACAGCAGATAAGACTTATCTTAGGTAAAGGGAAGGACAGCACACACTACAGGGGAAGTCAGCAACAACTGGACTAAGCGAAAGCTAAGAAGTTTCTTGAATACAATCAAACACTTTGAGGGTCAGAGTAACAGGGATAGGCGTCTGGGGACCATGCTTTCAGAGGATATCTAGGTCAACTGGCATAACAAAGCTTATTAAGAAAATGTTCTGCATCTGACTTTGGTGAGTGGCATCTGGGGTCTTAAAAGCTTGCAAGAGGCCATCTAAGATGCATCAATTGGTCCCAACCACCTGGAGTAAAGGAGAATGAAGAACACCAAAGACACAAGGAAAGTAGTAGCCCAAGAGACAAATAGGGCCAAATAAACCAGAGACTTCATCAGCCTGAAACCAGAAGAACTAGATGGTGCCTGGCTACCACCAATGACTGCCCTGACGGGGAACACAACAAACAGTTCCTGATGAAGCAGGAGAAAGGTGGGGTGCAGAACTCAAATTCTAGTAAGAAGACCAGACTTAATGGTCTGACTGAGACTGGAGGATCCCCAGAAAGCATGGCCCCTGGATTCTCTACCAGCCCCGAATTAAAACAATACCTGAAGCCAACTCTTCAGACAGGGATTGGACTGGACTATGGGACATAAACTGATACTCATGAGGAGTGTGCCTCTTAGCTCATGTAGATACAAGAGACTAAAAGGGCAGCTTCTGTCTGGAGGTGAGATGGGAGGGCAGAGAGGGTTAGGAGCTGGTTGAATGGACGTGGGGAACCAGAGGTGGAAAGGTGTGTACTGTCACAGTATGGGGAGAGCAATTAGGGTCACATAACAATGTATGTATAAATTTTTGTATGGGAGACTGACTTGAAATGTAAACTTCATTTAAACAACAATTAAAAAAAAAGACATTACATTTCATTGTGTTAAAGGTAATACTGATGTTGTTATTATTTCTGAGATATATACAGAAATATTTATGGATGAAATGATATGATGACTAGGATTTGCTTACAATAGGGAGGGGAGGGGCAGGCACAGATTAGATTAGTTTGAAAGATTGGCTATGAATTGATCATTGTTTAAGCTGAGCAATGAGTCGGTAGGTGTTTATTTTACTATTTACTTGATTTTTGTACATGATTGAAATCTGCCATTAAAAAAAAAAACAAAAAAGGGATGGAAAACTAGAAGCCAAGACCTCTGGTTAAAATAACAGATATTAAACCCATCAGTTTCTCTTCCCTACCTTCAAAAATTCCATTATAATCTCAGTAATTTTTTTCAGTGGTTTTTAAAAAAAATACTGTTTAAGCTTATATAGACAAGGAGCACAGGAAAGGACCACAGCAGAGAAGCCACGTCAATTAAATTTTAGAAGACCAAAAGTGAATGGCTGAATACTAAATAGCTTTGGTTTCACTACTGAATTACGTGCCTAGAGTGCATTTGCATGTATACACAAGTGCACAGGTAAGCAGAAGCCAACAAGAAGCAAGTCATTTTTCATTAAGAAACGTCCAAAAGACCAGAAACTGGAGGCACCAGATACCACTGAAAGCAATGGTGGAGGATGGAGTTGGAAACAGGAAGACTGGAGATTTTTCTCTGGAGAAAATGACTAGTTCAAAAGCAAAAACCTATAGATGCTGATGTTTGGAAGCTTCCCAACAAAATGACCAGATCTTAGATCATCCACTATGAAGCCTACCAGTTTGCAAGCCCCAGCCCCAGCCACAGTTTTCAACCTGCTTTCAGTGCCTCACTTTTAAATGTGAGCATAGTCAAGGATCAACATTTGAGGAAAGCCTGTAACAGAAAAGAAAGAATCCAAAATGGACAAAGAGAAAAAAATAAAGAACAGAAGAAAACTTCAAATCATTAAAAAAAGAACCAGATGCCACAAAAAAGGAACAGAAAAAGAACTCTATAAAACAAAAATTTTGTTAGAAAAAAAAACTCAAATTAAAAGTTTAAATAAAAGGTTGAAGAAACCTTAAAAAAAAAAAAAAAGAAGAAAAATACAAAGAACTAGAAAATAGAAAGAAAATCAGTTCAGGAGGGCCACAATTTGACAAATGGGACTTCTTGAAAGAGAAAATAGAAAAAAACAAAGACTAAAATTATTAAAGAAATAATCCAATAACAATTTTCCCAGATTTGAAAGATAGGAGTTTTTAGTTTGAGTACAATGACTGCAAAAAGACTTACATGAAGGTACAGCATTCCTTTCAAACATTAGAGAAAAATAAGAGTCTGAAAACTTCCAGAGAGGGAAAGAAAGATTTCATTCAAAAGATAACTTGTCAACTGCTCTGTATCACAACTGTGGTGGTGGACATATGATTCTGTGCATTTATCAAAATCAACAGAACTGCTCACTACAAAGAGTGAATTTTACTGTTATGTAAACTTAAAAAAAGAATGAAAGTGGCAATGGATCTCTCAACAACAAATCCCAAAAGCTAGAAAACAATAAAGCAATGTCTTCAAGGTACAGAGTGAAAATCATTTCCAAACTAGAATTCTATAGCTGGCCAATCAATTAAGAAGGGAGAGGAAAGATATTTTCTGATATGAGAGATCTCAAGGAATTTACCTCCCATGCACCCTTTCTACTGGAGAGTGTTCTCCACCAAACCAGGGAATAAAACATTAAATAAGATAACATGGAAGCAAGGAATTAGAAGGTCCAACACAGAAAATAGGTGGAGGGAATTTCCAGGGTGAAGATGAAGAGAAATGCGGGGTGCCGGTACTGAAGTAGGTCTACAGAACAGATCCAGATTGGAACAGGAAGATACAATGGCTCAGAATGGATGTTTCCAAGACAAAATAAAAATGAAAACTGCCTGCAGTGTTTGGCTATATTGAAAGGCATTTTAGAGTAAGGTAAAAGAGTTTGGGAATAAATTCATAATATGCAAATAGACAACTGTGTAATAAAGCATTTAACCTGGCCTAAAAAGAGATCTAGCCTTTGGCCTCAGTTTCTGGGAGGTAATCTCCAAACCCCTAGAATGTCATGATTGATAGGAGTGTCTTTGTTTAGGGTGGGGGCTGGCCACACCAGAAAGTCTAACAATGTGATTTGTGGTGGGGCTTTTGGGTCACCTGGTATCAGCTCATAACACTCTATCACTTGACCTCCAGAGGGGCTAGAGACCGAGGTTAGCCACGTGGGCAGTATCTGATCAAGCCCCAGTAAAAACTCTGGAACCAAGACTCAGGTGAGCTTCCTTGGCTGGCAATACTCTGTGCATATGTGTCAGAAATCAATAAGGCAAAGCAACATGTTCATGATGCCACAAGAGAGGACAAGGGAAGCTCCACGTTTGGTACCTTTCCTGGATTCTGCCCTTGTACTTCTTGCCTTGGTTGATTTTAATCTGTATCCTTTCCCTATAATAAACTGCAACCATGAGTATAATAGCTTTCAGTAGGTTCTGTGCATCCTTCTAGTGAATTATCAAAGCCAAAGTCGGTTCTGGGAATCCCCTCAAGCTTGCAGTTGGTGTCAGAAGTGAGGGTGGTCCTGCGTAGACTGTGCTCCCTCAAACATTGTCATTGGTCTAACTCACGCATCAATTAAGCAAGATAAAAAACAAAGCAATTATCAACTCCAGGGAAACAAAAAGTTATACAAGAAATATAAATATTTATTCAGACATACATTCACTTACCCATTCATTCATTCTTTCATTCAACAACCATTTACTGAGTATCTACTATATAGCAGAATGGTTCTAGGTGCTAGGCATACAGAGATGAACAAAGCAGACAAAAATCTCTATTCTTTTGAACTTCTAATAAGAGGAGAGAGGCAATAAACAAATATATAATCTGTCTGGCAGTATTAAGTTTTTTGAAGAAAATTAAAGATAAGTAAAGGAGACAGAGTGTGATAGGCAGTGAGTGGGGGTGGGCGTGCATGAGGATGATAAGATGAAACGAATGAAGTGAGGGAGCAAACAGGTAAATATCTGAAGCAACCAGGGAAAGTACAAAGACCCTGAGGCAAAAATACGCTTGTTTTGTTGAGAAACAGGAGAAAGATCAGACTGACTTAAGCTGAGTAAGCAAGGAGAATGGCAGAGGATGAGTTCAGAGAGGTAAGGCATGATGAAATCGGTCTCACAAAAATCACCTACAGACTTGTGGTTCAGCACTAAAACAATTTTATGTAATAAATAATAATGAAAAATATCAATTTTAACAAAAATCATGATATAACTATACTCGAAATATAGGGTGAAGAAAAGGTTTGTGTACACATCTAACTTCTAATTTCTTAGAGTAGGAAGTCAACAGATAATGTCCAAAGTTGAAAAAAATCAGTAAATAGCAGAAAAATCATGTTATTTAGAAATTTGGAGTTAAAAACTAGAAAAAATCTGCTAAAGAAATGGAAAATAGTTGACCCTCGGAAGTAGAACTCTAGGATAAGGGAAGTGATTACTAGTTTTTGTTATGAGTTTTATGGTATAATCTAACTTTTTATATGCATATGTATTACTGTGATAAAACAGAAATTAAAAAAGAAAATTGGCTGTCACTACAAAACCAATCATCTGAGAGTAAACTATTTATAACCAAGAATTCTTTAAAAAGGAAATAACCACTATGCCTCAAGTCAACACAAGTATTTACTGAAGATCTATTATGTGGCTGGCAGTGCTTGACTTGGTAGCCTTAATAGGAGGTCTTGAGGTCTTTTCCAAAAAGAAAAGTAAAACTCTCTTTGCTCAAGGAGATCACAAATGCAACTGTGATCCTCCATGAGTTCACTCAGGCCAAAGAGCAGAGGGCAGTAATAAGCAGCAGTTGAGTAGTTACCTGCTGGCCATCTCGATGGCATCCTTATTGGGTGGGGGAATGAGGAAGCAGACTGATGGCACCATTGCCTCATTGCCTGTGGGGCTGATCACTTTCCATTTGGTCCGCTGCGAATTATCTTCCAATACACACTCATCATTCTTGCAAATAGTGATCTGAAGAGACAAATTTACAAAGTATTACTAGTGGATAAACCAACAACCCATTATTAGCTGGTACCGTATCCCAAGGCTATGATATTATTAAGAAAAAAATCATTTTGGAGATATACTATCACTTAGTAAGAGTTCCAGATTTTGACAAAAAGATAATGTGTATAAATACACAATACAGGCAATGTTGTGACATCAAATAAATCAAGGAAACAAGCATTTATAGAATGCCTTTACATGTCAGGTAATTTAGTGTATGAGAATTATAAGACGGTTATAAGACCCTTAAGACCAATCTCTCTGCACCTACAACCACTGGAGTAAAAATAAATGGGACATGAATAATCATAACTTTGCTTTTATACTTCCTTCTCCTTCTTCCTATCATCCCATCCAAATCCCTGAAAAAGTTTTAGCATTTTGGAATCACCAATTCCTTCTCTTAGGAAACAAGTATCCAACATTAATATCCCTATTTTACAGAAAGAAATACTGAGACACAGAAAAGTGTAGTCCCATTCTTTCCTTTATTCATTCATTCTTTTGTATAACAAATATTTACTATGTGCCTAGAAGTATCTAGGCCACTATGGATAAAAATGGTACAATGGTAAGCACACAAATATGGTTTATAGTCCACATAATTCTAATGGGGTATACAGTTACAATGCTATTATTGTGTGTAGAAGAGTAGATTCTGACTCATAGTGATCCTGTATGTCAGAATAGCACTGCCCTATAGTGTTTGCTAGGCTGTAATCTTTATGGGAGCAGATCACCAGGTCTTTTCTCCTGCAGAGCAGCTGGTGGGTTTGAACCATCAACATTTCAGTTAGCAGCTGAGTTCTTAACCACTGCACCACTTGGGCTCCTTGTATAGTTATAATACTACGTGACAAATGCTATAATACGGCAATTTACCAGGGAACAATGCAAGGGACGCAATCCAGTCTTGGCAATAGAGGTAAAGAGAGATTATTCAGGACCCTGTAAGCTGCATTAAGGAGTTCAGACTTTCTCTCCAAGGACAATGGGGTATTATAGGATTTAAGCAGGGGAGTGACATATATATATATATATATATATGTATTTATTTTAGTTTCTTTTTTTTTAAATTGTACTTTAATTAAAATTTACAATTCAAGTCAGTTTCTCATACAAAAATTTATACACATATTGTTATGTGACCCTAGTTGCTCTCCCTATACTGTGACAGCACACTCCTTTCCACCCCAGATTTCCCGTGTCCATTCAACCAGCTCCTGACCCTTTCTACCTTATCATCTTGCCTCCGGACAGGAGCTGCCCATTTAGTTCATGTAGCTATTTGAGCTAAGCAGCACACTCTTCATGAGTATCATTTTATGTCTCATAGTCCAGTCTGATCTCTGTCTGAAGAGTTGGCTTCGGGAATGATTTTAGTTTTGGGCTAACAGAGAGTCAGGGGGCCATGTCTTCTGGGGTCCCTCTAGTCTCAGTCAAACCATAAGTCTGATCTTTTCACTAGAATTTGAGTTCTACACTCCACTCTTCTGCTCCATCAGGGACTCTCTGTTGTGTTCCCTGTCAGGGCGGTCATTGGTGGTAGCCAGGCACCATGTAGTTCCTCTGGTCTCAGGCTGATGGAGTCTCTGGTTTATGTGGCCCTTTCTGTGGAGTGACGTATTTTTAAAAAAAACATCATGCTGGTGGCAGGATAAAGAATGCACTGAATGGGGAGGCTGATGCAATGATCCAAATGAGAGAAACAAATAGTTTAAACTAGGGTAGTAGCAGCAGGGATGGAAAGAAGTACATTTAAGTGATAATCACAAGATAGTATTGACTTGGTAGTCCTCCTAGCTAGGGAGGGTGGGGAGAGAATAAGAGAAAAGGGAGAGCCAAAGACATCTCCCAGGTGCTACAAAGAACCATTTATTTCAATGCTTAGGCAGCTGGGTGAATGATGATGCCAATCACTGAGGCGGGGAGCAGGTCAAGATTACAGAGTTGAGGCTTTTTAAAATAAAAATGATGGGAGAGAATTGATCATGTTTAAATTCTAATAGGAAAAACTATGGTTGATCCTTCCTTATTATCATAACCATAACTGAAGGTATTCCTTCTCCCTTCCTTCTCTCTGGTGCCTAGAGGTACCCTTTCCACCTTCTCACCTCAATTTGCCGATAGTCACAGATTGCCTTAACGGAGATGGTGCTCTTTAGCACATGGTCTGGACTGCGAGGCTTTAGCTGAACAATGGCTTTTGATCTCCCAACAAGACTGGCAACGGAACTCTTGGACTGTATAAGCTGCTCCTTTTCATCCTACAAAATGAGAAGAAAAACAAACAAACATTAATGTTTTGCTACTCAGGGTGACAAAGTCAACAAACAACACTGAGTACTCCACTCCCTCAGAGAATATCATTTCTCAGTTAAGTAGGGATCCTTAGTGGAGCCATCTTAGAAACACAAGGATAAAGAAAAAAAGAGAGTATATTTCTATCTTCTACCAAGTGCTTTTGTACTCAAATTTTGTAGCTTTTTCCCTGTGCCCTTTTCAAAATACCATAAAGTCACATGCAAAAACAAAACAAAACAAACAAAAAAAACCCTCTAGCTGCCATATGTGGTTCTACAGTTAACAAACAATTTCCCCAAATAAGGTTTAGAGAACATAGAAGTTAAAAATAATAAGTTATTATTTTTATTATTGTTATTGTTGTTGTCATCATTATTATTATCATTCAGTTTCTCACTGGTAGAAGCCAGTTCTTGCCTTACTGCTTAGGAGAAACTAGAGTTATACTTTAAAAAAAATTTTTTTTTAAAGAATTGTATCTCCCAAGCTCTACAAATATTTCATTTTCTTAAACTGAGTCAAGTTTTCTAAAGGAAGATCTTAGTTCTTCAGCAAACAATGCTGTTGGTGAAGGCATTGTGATAAATGATCTAGGGTTTACCTTTTAGTATCTTGTAATCTGCCATATTCATTTAAATTTTATTGGTTTCAAAGAAGTATCATGCTAAATGGAAATTCTCAAGTTTCAGCAAACCCAATTATCTTAAAAACTTCTTGGAATAAAGTTTTTAATAAGGATATATATCCAATGAACTTCTTGTCAACAAAATTGGTAGCAATCTACTACCAATTTCATTAAAGAGTATAGAATAACCTTTATTAATCAGGATATTTCAAGGCCATTTTGAGGTATAAAAGTCCCCAGAAGAGGGCTTTCTTTGGATGAAAGAAAATGTGATGAGAGTAAAGAGTTAATAATGTTAAGAAATGCCATTAAAGAATAAGACTATGCAAGTAAAGAAAAAGAAATGCTTAAATAAACTACCTGTGCCTGTCCCCGGGAGCATGATTGGAAGAAATACAACTTTAACTTATTAGTTAAGAAAGAGGAATGGAATATATCAGGGAGACAGCCCCACTTTTCCATACTTCAGAGCTGGTCTACCCATTTCAGTTTCCTCGCATTAAAGATGTCAATTTCTGTCTAACCCACAGCCAAACGTCTCCAGCTCCAGAGACCAAGTGCTCAGTGTGGTAAAAGTTCTGAAAAGAATCAGAAGCCAGGACAGATGCTCCCGAACCTTTCGGATAAGCTGAGGAGCAGACCCAGGTGACTCCACGCCCCGATGACGCCGCCAACCCGATGCCCCTGACCTGGAGAGGAGGGAAGAGAGCAGCAACCCTCGAGAAGAGAAGATATGACAACAATAGCAGGGGGGTTACCCTGTGACAGAAAGGTACTCTGTGGGAGGGAGGAGATGATAGCCAAGTATTGTCTTCCTCCCTCACACCTGTAGTACCATCAAGAGAGACATTCTAGAGAAAACATCTGAAAAGTCAGGTTTTTATCCTTTATTCCAAATTAATTAAAATAACAGACTACTGGCCCAGATGAAACAACTAATGTAAACCCATTCATAGGTTTATGATATCTGAAAGTATACCAAAAAAAAAAAAAAAAAAATCAACTAATGTTCACAAATGCCCAAATTTTACCCACTAAAAATAACACTGGTTTGGATTATTCTGGTTCTCTTATTAAGAAATTTCTACTGAGATGATCTGGAGGTTCTCTTGGTTTCTCACGTAAGAAAAATTTCTCTATTATATACACATTTCTATCTTTAAATGAGATGTAGCTTGAGTCCTGTCTTGCCAACTCTTAGTGTAATGTACATAAATAAATATAAATAGTCTTGCTGCTGATTTTATTACCAGTACTCATGAACAATAATTCACTGGAGAAAATAAATATAAAATTGATTTGTATTAAATACTGGATGCAAAATCTATTTTCAAAAGGTTAATACTGCTACATAAATAAACTGGACAAATATTATGTTACATCTAAATAAGATTTTAATATTATCCTTGAATGATTAAAATCAATTTTCTAATACCTCATTGTTATTGTTAGCTGCCATTGAGTCAATTCCAACTCATGGCAACCCCATGTGTTACAGAGTAGAACTGTTCCATAGGGTTTTCTTGGCTGTAATCTTTATGGAAACAGATTGCCAGGCCTTTCTTCTGGGGAGACACTGAGTGCATTCGAACTGCCAACCTTCAGGTTAGTAGGTGAGCACAATCCATTTGTACCTCCCAAGGACCTCATCACTACAAAAAGAAAATTACCAACAAAGAAAAATTTGACTCAGGTCTATTTCATTGTTTCTTTGTTTGTTTTTTAATTCTCTTTTGCATGAGAAAATAAAAAAGAATTTGATGTTGCTAATCCCCTCAGCCCTATTTTTATGTTCTACACCTCATTTTTATGTCCAAATTTCAGTTAAAACAGAAATAATGCAAAGAAAGTATGGTGAGCATTAAGTGGCTCAGAGGGAGATGACTAGCCTTTACTTCAGTAACATACTCAAAGGAATCTTATTAGCAACTTCTTTGAAGAAAGAAAGGAAAGAAAGGGATAGAACAAAATTGATTAAATTCTATTTGAATGTGAGCCAAACTTTGTAACATTAACCAGTGCCCTGGAGCTTTCAAGGATACGAACAGTAGCAGCTGATATGGTTTACTCTGTTTCTCAGAAGTAAACAACCCCACCGATGCAACACCTACCATGGAGTCCTGGAGCAGGTCCTCAAGGCGGGATAAGCTGGTGTTATGGTCACAGGAATATTTTCGTTTGATAGAATCTTGGAGGTTCTTCAAGAATGACTCCAGGTCTCGTGCATCACTGAAGAACTGTGGGGATATAAGGGAGAGATGCCTTGTGCTCAATACGTCACAACACAGATGTTAACTAAGAAAGAACCACCTTACTGTGCAGAGCTGAGCAGAGGTGATTACACTCCACTGGGTTGTGATGGTTCATTAGAAAGGCCACAGAAGTTTAAACTGGAGGGCTTAAAATGCTATGTCAGTAAAGTATTAACGGTGACTACCACCAAAAAGGAGCCCTGGTGGCACAGTGGTGAAGAGCTCAGGCTGTTACCCAAAAGGTCGGCAGTTTGAATCCACCAACTTCTCCCTGGAAACCCTACGGGGCAGTTCTGTTCTGTCCTATAGGGTCACTATGAGTCAGAATCGACTCAATGGCATTGGGTTTTTTTTTAACCACCAAAAAAACTCAAACCCATTGCCGTCAAGTTAATTCCAACTCCTAGCAACCTTATAGCACTGAGTAGAACTGCCCCATAGGCTTTCCAAGGCTGTAAATCTTTATGGAAGCAGACTACCACATCTTTCCTGAGGAGCAGCTGGTGGGTTTGAACTGTCTACCTTTCAGTTAGCAGCTGAGCGCTTAACCACTGCACCATCAGGGCTCTTTGGTGACTATCATACAGCCTACTAAATCCTTAAGAAGTTAGCTTGCATCCCACCCCTCAGAAATCACTGCTCTTTCCTCTTGACTTCTGGCACTTAGCTGTAAGGTATATTTCATGAAAAGTCTAGAGGTCAAGGGATCAAATACATTTCAATTCATTGATATGATCACAAAATGATCAAAAAATCAAACTGAACCCACTGCAGTCAAATTGATTCTGACTCACAGCAACCCTAGAGGACAGAGAAGAACTGCTCCATAGGGTTTCCAAGGCTGTGATCTTTATGGAAGCAGACTGCCACATCTTTCTCCTGCGCAATGGCTGGTGATCTTTTGGTTCACAGCCAAGCGGTTTAACCACTGTGTCACCAGGGTGCCTACAAAATGATCAGGGAGAGTGGTTTAAGGAAAAAACACATAGAGGTAACAGCTCATTGCTTCCTTCACCCTCGCCTGAAAACAAATAGTGTATTCTTTCATGTGGTTGTAGACTGAAAAAAACAACTGGTCACAGTATTTTCCAGCTCCTCCATTAAGAGGTAGAGTCTATTTCTCCTCTTCTTGAATCAGAGGTTGGCCGTATGACTTGCTTTGGACAATGGCACATTAATAAATGTGATAGAAGCAGAAATAAAAGTGTTTGGACACTGGGACTTGCTCTCCCTTGCTGCTTGAGAACACAGCCACTCTGTTTAAGAAGCCTAGGCTAGCCTGTTAGATGCTAAAGACACATGGCCTTATCCATATCACCCCATCCAATTGTCAGACACGTGACTGAGGCCATTCAGACCCAGCCTACCTGCCAGCTGCCTTCAGCTGTGAGAAAGTTCAGGTAAGAACAGAAGAACCATTCAGCTGGGCCTGGATCAAATGGCCAACCTGCAGAATCATGAGCTAACTAAATGACTTGTTTTAAATAACTAAGTTTTGGGGTGGTATTTTATACAGTGGAAAGCTAACACTCACCTTCACACACATAATCTCTTGCCTGAATGAAAAAGGATATTTATTCCCTTCATCCTCTCTGATGCACAGACACACACACACACACAAACACAGAGTCCACCATACCTGAAAATAAGCAGTATTCTCTTTCACGTGCTGCTCTACACACAAGCACAGCTGCTTCATCCACTGTAACTGGGACTGGACAGCGGCACTGTAAGCCTGCAACAACCAAGCACACAGACAGAAAGGCATGAGTTTAACAGACCCAATACGTACG
Source organism: Dugong dugon (assembly GCA_030035585.1). NCBI lineage: Eukaryota > Metazoa > Chordata > Mammalia > Sirenia > Dugongidae > Dugong > Dugong dugon. The sequence continues at coordinate 64,330,858 of CM057462.1, read as the reverse complement.
TGCAATGCTCTCTTCCAAGTACAACTCTGCTAATGATAGAGAGACCAACAGAAGAGACATGGAGATACTTGACTGGTATATGCTCAATACTTCCCATGAAAAAGAAGCCTGCTTTTTACCCAACATGGTTTTGTTAGAAGAGGTTACATACAAAAGTCCTCTTCCACTAAATGATCTAGCTAGCAAAACCCAGACATCAATAAAACCATCCTAGCCTCCTCAATCCTCTCTCTGGTTAGGAGGGTAAAGGCACCACACCAACAAGAGGAGGGATCTGTCTGGACAGTTATTTGAAAGAAAACGGTCCATGTCACTTTGCCCCATAAAGTCAGGAGTCAATGTATCTCCTCTTACTGTTCTTAGTATTCTCCTTGGACTATCAAAACTGTTTGCAGTCTTTTAGGGGCTACAGAAACACTGTGCGGTAGAAAGGGATTAAGAACCAAGACAAATGATCCCTGAAACTTCCTCCAAGTCTCTCAGTGGACAAAGCCTGCAATTTGAACATTTTTCTAACAACCACATCTGAGCACTTGACTCTCACACATTCTGAAGCCACATACCTCCACAGTCTGCTTGGCTGGGTGGTTCTCAAGTGACAGCAGCTCTGCTGTATCCTGTAGAGACCGAAACACTTCCTGCTTCTCCTCCAGTTCCATTGTCAATTCCTGAAAGTATATGCAATAAGAGCTGTTCAGGGAGGGGCAGCAATAACAAAAAAGCTGTGTTCCCTGCCCTACCTTAAAGGAGCCTATAACACAGGATTAGTGCCACAATGAGATGTATAAAAAGTACATGCCAGAAAATTTCGGAGAAGGAAAATGCTGGAATTATTGGGGAATGATTCACAAAAGACACGGGACCTGAGCTAGACTTGAGTAAAGTGAGGAAACGTGGAATGAGCACTAGGGGCAGAGAAAGGAGATAATTTGGCCAGAGTGGCTAGCTGGTATGAGCACCCACCTACACAGTACATGACACACCAGGAGATCAGTATCACTGACTGGCTGGCTTTGCTCAGACTATTCCCTCAGCCTGCAGTGCCTTCCTCTGACTCTTAATTCTATAGGACCCAGTTTAAATGCTAGCTCTTCTGTGAAGCTCGTACTAATCCTTACAATCAGATTTTATCCCTTTTTCCTTGATGCTTTCAGAGCACATCCTCTATATCTGTTATAAAGCCTAACTTTAGTTCTCATATTATCCATATATTACTCATTCTTTCTTCTTTGCTTCCAAAGAATTATATACCAGTCACTAACCAAGAAAAGCTTATTTTTCTTAAGAACTCTAAGTCTGGCTGCCAAGTTCTAAAGTTCTAGCAAAAATACTCCCATGTGTACAGAGTAGAACTGCTCCATAGAGTTTTCAAGGTTGTGTTTACAAAATCCTTAAAAATTCTTAGAGATATGAAAATACTAAAAGCAGCAAAAAATAACCCCCACCTACTTGTATATGTCTTTCACTGAAAGGTATAAAAAGCATTGTCCCATTGTACAATGCAGAATTTTTCTTACCATTTTACTGATAAAAAAATTCAGGCCAAAAATTATTAAATGAATTACATGGAATTCAGAATTTGTGAGAAGCCACGAGTATACCCTAAAACAATACTATTAATAACAATAATAATAGCAACATTAATAACCATCATCATCATAGAACTACTAAGTTTGTCCTATGTGCCAAGCCCTATACTGTGTTTTGCCTGTATTAGCTTATGAAATCTTACTCAGCCTTTATAACAACCCTTTGAAGTGGTGCTATTATCCCATTTTACAGAGGCCCGGAGAGATTAAATGACTTGCTAAAGGTGAAAGAGCTAGTTGATGGAGGAATAGAATTTGAACTTAGGTATCTCTCACTCCAAACTCTGTAATCCTAGCCAAAAAGCTGTATTACTTCCAAAATGACTCAACTTGCAGATTGTTGTTCCATTCACCCAAAACACTGTCTAAATGCATTCTAAATAAATTAATTCTAGGGCTCTACTATCCGTTCTCCCACATATTCCTCTTATATGCAAACAAACCATCAGGTATGGTCCCCTTGTCTATCCAGCAGAGTGCAACTCCAGAAACCCAAGCTCTCAGCAGACTAGCCCCTCTGTCTCCTTCTGCTGCTATTACATAAACATGACAGGCTTGTTGTGCTAGACTCACAGAGAAGTAATTTCTCTTGGCTGAGATATTGGGATTGTTGTCACTCCAGTCATATGCTAGTTCCTCCTCCTCCTTCTCATTCAACCAGATCAACTCAGCTGTAGCTCTGGAGACAAATTTATGCAGGCTCTGAAGGTGACTCATCCGGAAGCTAGAAGTTTCCTAGATAAAGCAAGGATTACAAGATTAAACTGCATCCACACGCTTGTAGAAGATAGCGCATTTGACATCAAAGCAAAGAATAACTGAGGAAATGAATTTAGCCTTACTTTTCTATCCCTAGAGCCCTGGTGGTGCAGTGGTCGGCAGTTCGAACCCACCAGCCACTCCTCAGAAACTCTATGGGGGCAGTTCTACTCTGTCCTATAGGGTTTGCTACGAGTTGGAATAAACTTCACAGCAATGGGTTTGGTTTAGGTTTTTGGTTTCTATCCCTGGGTACTACTCCATGGATTCAAGTTTAGTATAAAGCACTGGACTTGCATACAGGACCCTAGAGCCATCTTCAATCCTAGCTAGAAGCTAGAACTCACCAGGCCTTTGTGAGGCTCTATGAATAACAAAGGATCTAGGCCTGTCCTACTCTGTACATTCTTGACAGACAGGAATGAAGAGCAGTTAGAAGACGGGTTCTCTCTTTACCAGTCTCCAACTTGTAGCGTTGAGTGTCTCAGAGCACGTTTAGCCACGGCTTTGGTGAAGCATGATTGCTAGGAGGGGTGCTACTTACTTAAAACTTTCCGGAGTAGAGGTTTCTGACCCATTAAGAAAATTTAGGAAATGTTATAATACATATGAACAACTGCACAGTCAATGGTATAACCTAATAAAACAGAAAACCAAAACAGGCCAAACCATCAGCTTTCTGAATTGGGGAAAAGGGGTTGTTGGAGGGAACCAAATTCTCCACACACAGAACACACGAGAGTCAGTCAAAACTCACCTTCAATTTACAATACTGTGTTTCCAGCTTCCCAAGAGTTTCAACATAACTGGTATGGAAATTCTGGGACATTTTGCCCTGATTAGAAAGAAAGAAATGAAATGAAAATACATTACAGAAAGAGTAACTAAAATATATCTATGTTATGGTTTCAACTATGTAAATATTATGTCTGCACATAGACAAGCATTGGTTACAGAAGCTTAGACAACAAAACCCTGGGTCAGGTTTATAGCACGGACGGTATTAAGTGGGCAAGAGTTCAGTGGGGTGAATACAATTGACAGACTTCACTGTCTCATGCTTCTAGCAATTCTAATGAGTTTCTAAGCAAAACCTATGCCTAATGACTCCCAAACTAATTCAGCTGCTTTTTTGAAGAGGCTTGAAATAGAAAACAGAAAGAATGAGTGAGGCAAAGGGGTGATGAGGGAATAAAATTTCTCTATACCAGCTCTCTATTGCAGACAGATGGCAAAATGGAAAAAGCATGAATTTTTTGAGGCATTGGGTTTGAGTTTGGAAACATACCAATTTGACCTTAGAGTCCAATATTACTTTTTAGTAAAAAGGGGTTAATTAAAATATCTTTCTCACAAGGTTATTTCAAAGATTAAAATAGACACTTTATGTGAAAAGGGAATATGCTGTTATATAGGATATAATATATATGTTATCATTCTTTTCCAGAGCCCTCTTCTCCTTAGGGACTGCTGCAACGCGTGTGTTCCCGTGTGAGTTCTGAATGTCACTCACCTCATACAACCTGGCCTCTTTGACACTTGAGCCCAATTCTTCTACGCTGGTGTGGATATGCTGCTGTGTTTCCAGCTGCAACTCCACACTAGGCAGGTCGTTACCCCATTCTGCTCGCTCCAGTTTCATCTGAAACAAAAATAAATAAATATAATAATTCACTGCTGAGTTGGCAAGTAAAGAAAATTGTCAGAATCAATGTTTGGGCAAGTGGCTTCGGGGCAGAAGACTGGGCAAAGGGACATTTAAACCGTATCCATCATTCTATGACCTCTTATAGAAAAAAAGGCCATAATCACCCCCAAGAAGCAGCAGAGGCAGACACTTGCTGCTGCATTATGAGAATACATTCCTGAATTTATTATCCAGGAAAGAATCTTCAGAGGCTGAAAGTATGCATTTTTCTTTATAGAGTCTCCTCTCCATTTCATAATCTAAACAGATATGAGAGAAATTGATAAAAAAAAAAAATATTTCACTTCATTCATGGCATCAACTACAGGCCAATGGGAGATGATTTTTAAACAGTTAGCTTGTCTTTCTACATTTTTATTTTTGGTGTGTGGGGAATCCAACATCTGGGGATGGGAAAAATTTAAAAAACAGCAATAGGGTTAGAAGGTAGGAAGGACAAGAAAGGCAACATCAAACTTGAACCATTATCCCAGAATATATATGAATAGTGCCCCTTGGAGTTGTGAAACACAGCAGCCTTGCTTAAGAGCTGAAGCCAATTTAAAAAAAAAAGTGAATAAGCTTCTTTGCAAATGAAAAAATTTCAGAAAAGATAACTGAAATTTATAGACTCTACAATTTTTCCCACAAGCTCCCACTTAGGCACAGTCAGCTTAAGGAAACAGATTTCCAAGGGGCTTCAAATTTAAAATGCCTACATATTGTGTAGGATTTTGAGAATTTGAGCTGACCTGATCCATTTAAGATTTAAGGAGAAGGTGGCTTAGGTCCCAGGCACCATCAATAATTAAGAGAATCTACAGAAGAGGCACAAAGCAACCTGACCTCCTCAACAAACTTTCGGACTCAGTAAACATTAGTGCACTGCATAAGCATTCTGGACATATACCCACCTGCATCTCCTCTACCCAAGACAGTAGTTCATACACAAATCGGAGATTGCCTTCATCCTCAGAGGAAGAGATAGAAACAAGTTCAGCCCGAGTCATGGGTTTTCGGAACCAGGAGGTAGAAGAAGAATGGGTTCCCTTGGTCAAAGGTTCTGCCTTTAGATGAGTAGTGGTTAAACCAGAGGGTGGAGCCAATTCAAGTGTAGTGAAATGGCCCTTCCGGTATAGGTTTGTGCACTCTAGACGCAAGGTGACCAATTCATCCTGCAAACGCATAACCCTGAAATGGAAGAAGAGAAAGAAGGAAAGGACTTAAATTTTTAACATGCTTTTAAAAATAAAATTTTCCCTATTCATTTTACAAGGATGTGGTTAAAAAAAAGAGAGAGAGAGAGAGAGAGACAGAGATCATATCAGGAGAAGTGTTTTGAAAAAGAAAAAGTGTTACATGAATGCAAGGCAATATTATTAACATCTTCATCTAGTTCAGAGTTGTCTTTGAGGCAAATGCCAAATTACAGTGTTAACTGGAAGGAAGCAAACCAATACCTATTTATGTAACTTCTGGGTGGCATAACAGAGTAAACAATGGATTAGGGGTCAAAAGATGTGGGTCCTAGTCTTGGCTCTGCACAAACTAACAGTATAACGTTAAATAATCCTTGTCTCCTCTCTGGGTCTTGGTTTCCTCTCCTACAAAATAAGTACTTTGGATCACCAGTGGTTCTAGACCAGATGTGGTAACACCTCTGCAGGGCACTCTGAAATGTGAGAGCATTTTAAGATGTCACAATGAATGAGGAATCCTACAAGTATTTAGTTATCAGGGGCCTGCAATAACAGCAAACTGTCCCCCACCACAAGAATCTTCCTGCCCAAAATGCCTATAGTATCCCCAATGAGTCATATTAGACTAAATGACTTCCAAGGTCCTCCCAGTCAGTGCTGGTCTCCTGATCCACTCTTGATACACAAGCCTCAGCAGGAAGCAAACCAACCTCCCCTTTTGAGTTCCTTGTTCCTCACCTAAAAGCCAGCTCTTCTAGCTGGTAGTAATTCTCATCCCGTAGGATCTGGAGATCCACCTGCAGCTGCCGGATGAGACCTTCACACTCCTGAATGTACATGATGACATCTGACTCCCATTGTACCGGTTGTCCTGATTCCAAGTGAGCAGCATCCTGAGACAGAAAGGGAGAATAAGAGTGGGAAAACTCCCATGACTCCCACCCACTAGGAATTGGGGAGCCAAGGGGTCCACTGCAGTGCAATTCCAAGATGTAAGGATGTAACACAGACGATTACTCAACTGTTACCTTCAACCATTAGAGCAGAGGATGAGAAGTGGAAAGCATGTGATACAAGAAGTGAGACAAAACAGTCAGAGACTCACAGCCTGCAGAGTATTCTTAGCTAGTGTCAGTTTTTCTTCACAGTTCAAAGCACCATTCTGGATTTTGTTTGCAATCTGTAGCAGCAATTCCAGCCTAAAATAAGAAAAAAATCATTCAATCTCACGGTTCAAAGCAGCCCAGTAAGTAAATGTCAGCTCACCCTCAGGCTCTGGACCCACCTCTCTACAGCTGGCCGAAGTGATTTCTCTCGCTCCAACATCTCAATGATGAGTTTTCCCCACTCTTCTTCCACATCATTAGGGTGATAACCTTGAGGCAGTTTAATTCGGCCAAATTCAATCCACACCTAAAAAAGCCAGAGATACTCTTTTACTTCAAAAACACAGCCATACCTTCAGTCCCAGTTTTTATTTATTCTTTGTACGTCACTTCTTGCTTCTTTATCCAGCCACTCAGCAATTCTTCCCATTGTCTAATAGGAGAAAAACAACTGAATATTGGGCATTAGGATTTCGCATTCAGGTGAAAGCAAAAAAAAAAAAAAAAAATCACCTCCGAAATATAGGGACTCCCTGCTCTAAATCAGTCCACTCCTACATTTTTCATAAATCCTCCTGTCCTCTCAGTGATATCCATTCTGGGAAGGTTAAATGCCTATTTTTAGGAATCAATGTGAGTGGAAGTCCCTTTTCTTCCTATCCTAAGAAAAGAATTAACTTCCCTCTGAAAAGCAGGAAACTCATTCACAAATTTCAAGAACTGAGAATAAATATATACCATTTTTCAATAGGTCTTTTAAAAAATGCAGATGGTTGATACCACCCCTTTGCCCAAATTTTAAAGACTGGTCAGAGAGTATTGGTATTAGTGCTAGCTGGGAAGGGGACACAGGGAAATCTGTCTTAAAAAGAATAAAATTTAAAAAAGATATAAATAAATAAGAAGAATAAATAAATAAATAAATAATACGAATAAAATAAAAACTTAAATAAATAAAAATAAGAATAAAATAAAAACAATAGTGCAAAGCAGCAAACCCCAAGTCTCAGCAAAGGATATGCTTCCTTACCTCTAGTGATTTATATAATTCCTCAATTCTTCCTTTTTCTCTCTCCTTGGCAAGAATTTCTGTTTCTTTGAAGTGTATATATTGGTTATAAAGTGCCTATAAAATTAACATTTGGTGAATGAATGCAAGCAATAAGGCTCAATTTTTCATACAATCTCACCCAAAAGCAAGCAGCAACAAGCTCTGAAACTTACTCCCTAGAATGAATTTCTAAAAATAATTTAAGCCCATGACTTTACCTTTAATTCAACAGGGTTCTGGGGGAAAGATTTATCTGACATCAGTATTGTGTGCTGTTTGATCCAGGGAATGAGGGAGTCCACCCGGCTTTGGTATTCTTGCCACCTGGAGTCCACTTCCTATTGCCAGAGGTAAACATCACATATCCTCTGATTAGCAATATCCAAAACAGCACAGGCAAAAGTAGCTCAGGCCACCCAAAACCACATAAAATCCTTCCCTCTAATTGCTTGGACAGTGGCTCAGTTTAATACTCAGAGTCCCAGTTTCAAAGCACCCCAAGGACTGTCAGTATGGGATTCAATTTCCCGATGCTTAAAGGCTACAAACCAAGCTACTAAATATATTCAGAAAAGATCTATGATATACCTAATCAAGCTAATATTAGAGGCTGAAAAACTACTGCCTCAGCTTGAATTAGAGCTAAGGATGCGAAGGGCATTCTTTGCTGGCATTTAGTACTGTATGGTCTATGCTAGATGTGACAATATTAGCAGCATGTAGATTCATTTTCAGGGGCCAAGTACAAATTCCATGTATGATAAAGACAATGTGGATTCAGTTTGCTCTGTATAAAAGTGCTTTGTATACAATGAGTAGGAGCTCTTGGTGGTGCAAAGTTAAGCGCCTAGCTACTAATCAAAAGGTTAGAGGTTCAAACCTACCAACCGCTCCATGGGAGAAGACCTGGCAATCTGCTCCCGTAAAGATTACAGCCTAGGAAACCCCTATGGGGCAGTTCTACTCCGTCATATGGGGTTGCTATGAGTCAAAATCGACTCAAGGACACACAATAACATACAATGAGTGCTTAAGAAACATTGTCTAATCAACCCAAACAAATCAACATTAGAAAGTATGTAGAAAAATATTCTTTTACCGTAGCACTGATCCCTTCTCCACCCTCAGGGACTTTAGGGAAAGCATCATAAATTGAAGACACGTAAGTGATAACAGACTTTTCATCTGGAGATGGTACATCCACATCTGAGAGAGAAAGGACAAGAAATTTCTTAGTCAGAGCAAAGGAATCTGCCAGGAGAAAGAATCATGACTATATGCCAGAACTCACTCAAGTTTTATGAACTCTCACCTTCTGCATCCAGTAACCGGGTGACCCCCAGTCTCTCTGCCACTTCGAAAGCCTGTTCCAGATTTTCTCGGTTACTTTGGATTTGTACCCTCTCCATATCTACCAGATCAGGTCTGTAAAAGTTCACCAATGCACATGAAAGGCCTCCATCTACACATCAAACATGAGTTCATACCAAGAAAAACCTCTTAAAAGTTCCCAGAGCTGAATACCACTGAGTAAGTTAGAGAGAAAGGAGGTTTAGAGGGGTGCTAATTCCATCTTCAATGATACACCAGGAGCTCTGTGCTCCCTAATAACAACAGGTTCATTGGATTTCATGGGAAAGGTATCATAAGCTAGTACAGAATGAAAACTGAGGTGTGTTTATGACCATTAAGAGCTCAATGATTTTGACTTCTGTCATTCAAAATTCCTTTGTCTTCCTCACTCACTCCACTCGAGCCACCAGCTGTTCTTCAACCATTCCAAGCAAGCCTGTTTCCAGCCCTTTGCACTTGCTACTTCCTCAGACCAGAACACTCTGACGCCAGGGGTGTGCATGGCTCACTCCCTCCTGGCTCTGCACAAACATTCTCAACAGAGAAGTCATCTCTGACCACCCTGTCCAAAGTACCAAAGCCCCATCTCTCTCTGTCCCTCTATTGCACTGACCACTATATGACAGCATATATTGATTTGTTTACTGCCTAGTCTCCCCATGAGAGGAAGAACTTCTGCTGTTTTGTTCACTGCTATCTATACTTAGAATAGTAGGAGCTCAACAATTATTCCTTTTTCAAATGAATAAATGAATTAGAGCCTTGATTCTTGGTTGAGGGAAACATGGCATTATAACTAATTACAAATAAGAGGAGAAGCAGCCCCTCAGCCACACTGAAATCCCATTGTATTTACCTGTATCGGTGAATAAGTGCGTTAAACATCTTCCCATCACTCCAGCAGGAGGAAAAGTTGGTGCATTTGATTCCTGTGTAACCAGCTGTCACCTTCTGGGTCCACAGGAGCAGCTTCTCCTTGGCTGACATGTCTCCTGACTCTCCACTAATGTAGATGTCAGAGATCTGGAAGAGAAAGGACACAGAGTAATTTAGTACACATAAACTCTCTGTCTTTTCCATACAGTATGGCTCTTAGAAGAAGAGAGAAATTCTAGGCTGGTAGCACTTTAATGACAATTCCAACATATGTTCACACTTTTTGGTAATCAAAGAAAAGAAAATTAAAACCATAAAAAGTCATTTTTCACCTATCAAATTAGGATATATTTTTTTAAAATGATACTACTTAGTAATAGGGACAGTACTGTTCTTAGTTGCCATGGAGTCAATTCCAACTCATGGCGACCCCATACGTGCACAGTAAAACTGTGCTCCACAGGGTTTTCAAGGCTGTGGAAGTAGACTGTCAGGCCTGTGTTCTGAAGGGGTGCCTCTGAGTGGGTTCAAACCATAGACTTTTCGGTTAGTAGTTGAGCGCTTACAGTTTGTGCCACCCAGGGACTCCCAGGGAGAGTACTGGGTATTCTCATATATTTATACTCTCACTGGTGAGAGTATAAATCGTATAACTTCTCTAGATGGCAGCTTTTATTCAAAAGTCTTAATATGTATATATACTTTGATAGGAAATCATCAGAGATGTGCAAGGAATTTCATAATGATGTTTATCAAAAGATGGTAAACATTTTATAACAAAAAACTATAGAGAGCTTAAACTGTAAATAAGGGACTGACTGATTACAAATTATTGCACATAAAACAAAAAAATTCTTTGTAATACTTTAAAATGTATGCTTTAGAAAATTTTAATGACAGAAAAATGATTACCACATTTTATAAAAAGAAAAAAAATAATATAAATATGTATAGCAATCCTAATTCTATATAAAAGATATATAAAATACACATTTACATATGTGATGCATATATGTACATGAATGTAAATACTGGAAAGAAATACACCAAACTAGTAACTACGGTTATCCCTGAGTGGTAGCATTACAGGTGATTTTTATATTTTCCAAATATCCTACACCCTGTGCATTTTTAATAATTTAAAAAAAGCTATTTTAAGAAATCCCCAAGATCTAGCACAGGACTTACTTTAGAGAGATGGCAGTGTATGAGAGGAGAAAGTACATGTCTTTGATTCCACACCCATTCCAAATCCCAGCTTCACCAATTTGCAAGCTATATCTCAGTTATTATATCTGTAAAGTGGACATAATACCTACCACCTTTCCAGGGTTGCTGTGATAATTCAGTCAGATTATTCTTTAAAGTATCTAGTTCAGGAACCAAAACCAAATCCATTGCCATCAATTCCAACTCATAGTGAACCTGGAGGACAGAGTAGAACTGTCCCATAGTTTCCAAGGAGCACCTGGTGGATTTGAACTGCCAACCTTTTGGTTAGCAGCCATAGCACTTAACCACTACATCACCAGGGTTTCCAGCTCAGGCACAGGGTTATGCAAAACAGAGTTCCCTCCCGTCTTCCTTGTATGGGTGATGGCCTTCCTTATTTCTTGTCTAATTTCCACAGCACTGACAGTTTATATCATCATTTAATTAAATATTACCTTGCATGAATAGCTATTATTTCATACATTTAATCTTATCTCCCCAAGTCTATAGGTTTCCTGAGTAGCTGGCACTACATCTTAACAATCAGAACGATCTAGAAGCAAACAGCAGCCCCTCGTGAGGAAAAGCTCCTCACCACTCACTGTATGTGTTCAAGGAGAAGCTGGATGCATGAAGAAACAACCTCCAACTCTGAGACTCAGTGATCATGGCCCTTCCACATACTGCCCATTGCACCTAGTGTTGTGCTGGTCATCTGGTAGACACAGCATGCTTTAACTAATAATCACTCGGCTTGTAAACAGCATAATAAAAATAAACAAATAAAAATATTCTGGGGGTAAAGACCTCCTAGGTGGTGCAATGGTTAGCAGTCAGAGGATAACTGACAAGTCAATGGATTGAACCCAACAGCTGTTCCACGGGAGAAAGATGCGGCCATCTGCTTCCTAAAGATTCAGCCTTGGAAGCGCTATGGGGCAGTTCTGTTCTGTCCTATAGGGTCACTATGAGTCAGAATTGACTCTATGGCATGCGACAGGATCCAGAGACAGGATGCTTGTTTGACAGCAAACTTACTTAGCGAATTCAAAGCAGTGTGTAAAGTCAAACAAGTCTGGGCTAATGTTAACAATGGTTGTCTCTCCTGGAGTGGGACTATGGATAATTCTTTTTTTCTTTCTACTTTTCTTTTTTCCGGACCTTAAATAATGAGCACACATTACTTTTAAAATGAGTTTGAAAGGAAGCATTTACCAGGAATGTAACTACAGGCAAATTACTTAAGCCTCTTGTACCCCATTTTCCCCAATAACTTTCTCATAGGGTCATTACAAGGATTAAATAAGGTGATGTAAGTAAAGTGCCTAGCTCAGTTCCTAACTGTGTTCAATAAATGCAAACATGTATTTCCTTCCCATAATAATAAAACTGTATATCCTGCACATTTTCTGCTTCAGGTGGTTTGGGGAGGGAAGGCATGAAACTGGCAACGGAACACCTGTCTCTTAGTTGTCTCTATCAGGTGCAATACTTGGAAGTAGTAGCCTCCCGGCTGGCCATTACAAGGGAGCAATAAACAAAAAGTCACCTCTAAATATCTGAATGGTACATTCACAAACTCAGCTCATAACAGATGAGATTAGATATCAACAGAAGACACTAAATCAGGGGGGAAAAGGCCAAGAACTCTAATACTTTCACACATTGTCATCGAGTCAAATTCCAGCTCATGGTGACCTCATGTGTGTCAGAGTAGAAATGCACTCCCCAGGGTTTTCAATTGCTGTTACCTATGGAAGCAGATTTTCAGGCCTGCCTTTCTCAGTGCCACTGGCTGGATTCAAACTGCCAACTTTTGGTTAGTAGCTGAGCACAAACCATTTGTGCCACCCAGAGACCTTAACTAATACATTACGAAGTATAAAAGAAAGCCACAGGCTAATAAATGTTACTAAAATACCTGAAGAAAACTATGGGAACAAAAGAGTATGGTAATCTGCATAGAGTCTAAAACAGGGAAACCAGTAAGTATTGCCTCCAAGCCTATGCAGGTGAAATGGTGCCCTAGCCAGCAGATTCCAGGCTTTTAGTCTCCCTGGAGGGAGACTACAGTAGAAATCAGGCTATCAAACTCTGATGATACCAACTAATAAGACTATCCTGAAAATCTATGTTCCACCCACCATCTCCCGGCTCTGACGCCTTGTTCACCCAACAACCTGCAGATTATTATTTGCTCCCATATAAATATCCTACAGTAAGAAAATGCACTGAGCAGCCGATTCAAACACTATCATTTGGCAGTTATAATTCACACCATAAATTAATTAATTCACTTCAATCTCTTGCAAGTGTAATCAATGGGAGTCAACCTCCTAAAACCCAATCACCTCCAAGTACACTGAAAAACTGAGCTATAGACCTGCAAAGTTGAGGATCCAACGATGGGCTGTGGAACCCAAGCCATGATCCTATGAATCCAGTGTCAACAGCCCCTCCCCAGGACCAATCTGTTCCACTTCCCCTAAACAACATTTCTATCTGCCTAGTCCAAAGGCTAAATGCCACCTGTCATTGACATATGCCAGTACTTTCACTGTAGCCTCTTTACATACGTATTAAGGCAAAAACATTGATGAGAAAAGGAGATATAAGTGAGAAGGGATGGCACCTGAGTAAGCAAAATGGAATCTGAGTATTTGGGTTCTTTACCTAAAAAATGAATTTCTGTCAATTAATATTGTATGTCCAGTAGAACCACAGTCAATCTCTCTGACGACATTTCCTATCTGCTAATCACAATATCTCTGTATACGACACTGAAAATAATTCAATGAACAGCTTTACTTCAGATTTTCAATACAGCGGTAATGAGACAGGAAAATGTTTACATCCCTTGGGGAAAGAAAAATACTCTATTTGGATTAGGACCTCTTCCAGGACTGTAAACTGGAAGAGAAAAATGGAGTTGTCATCACAATCATCTCAGTAATTAAATTTGGCTTTCATCCATCTCTTCATGTAATACTCACATATGATGTGCACAGTGCTGTCCTTCAGGCTGTGCAGAAACTTCTACCCTAATCTCCCAAATGCAGAAACCCAGTTTCAGTTTCAGGGAGCTATCTTCCTCATCTGGATTTTAAGCAAAAAAGCCATTTGCTAAGGAAAGACAGCCTCAATACCATCCTAGACTACTCATGTCTACCTGAATTCTCTTTCAACCCACACTTTCCAAGGATTGATTAATTCCTTCTCTGAAGCATTTTCAAAAACATAATGGTTTCCTAATAATTCATTAATTCAGTAACTATTTACTGAACAACATCTCATCTGTCCTAACACTACGCCAAGCACCATGGATAAGACCAAAAAAATCAAACATATATTCACTCAGTTAAGTTATTTTTTCAGCACCACTATTTTGTAGAAACTGTGTTTAAGTTCATTTTATCTCAAGATAAAAAAAAGCACAGCCTTGGGCCCCAAGTTCAAGCCGTTTGTTGACAATATACTATACAGAGAAATCAATGTTGTGACATAGGTAATCATGTAAGTTAAACTAGCAATGCTAGGGGACTCCTCAGAGACAGCAACATCTAGGCCGAATTTTAAAATATAAGTAGAAGTTACACAGGAAAAAAAAGGGAAAACCAAAAAATAAGACATGCTTGTCCTAAAGGAACTTATTTGTGACATGCCATATCTGCCCAGAATACAGCTACCACAAGTATAAGGCAGTCCCAATTTTTCCCAAACGACAACAGATGGATGGAAGTAAGAGACGGATGGAGGAAGAAAAGCTTTGTAGCCCTGTTGAATATATAAACTTTTAGAAATTCATTTATACATATTTACAATTAAGTATGATATGAAATATATTAATTTACTACCAATAATTTTTCTATCTTTACATTTCATAAAGCTATGTTATTAAAACTCTTCACACGTATCTTTGATATCAATGTCTTTGTCATCAATAAGGCTACTTTTTGTGTAAATTTTCTAGAAAACATCATCTGCATTTCTTCCAAAAATTTTGAGATACATCACTTTTCTGAATCCATGTTATCACTGAATATTTCATCCTAAACCATAAGGACCCATTTGCATTTATGTTGGGTTAGATTTTTTTTTTTCATTCATTCTCTTGGTGTATATTTGTTATCTCCAATGTTACCACTAGCTTTTTTTTTTTTTTTTTTTAATTGTACTTCAGGTGAAGACTTACAGAACAAATAGTTCCTCATGAAACAGAAGTACACATGTTGTTTTATGACATTGGTTAACAACCCCACAACATGTCAACCCTCTAACTTCCCAAACTCTTTTTTTTTTTTGGTGAAAATACACATAGCCAAAGATACACCATTTCAAAGATTTCTACATGCACAGTTCAGTGACATTGACTACGCTCTTCCAATTGTGCTGTTATTCTCACTTAAGATGAAGGCTTACAGAACAGAATAGTTTCTCGTTTAACAGTTACTACAAATGTTGCCCTATGACAATAGTTAACAATCTCACAACACATCAACAATATCCTTACTCAACCTTGGGTTCCCTATCACCAGCTTCCTTGTCCCCTTCTGCCCTCTGGCCCTTGTCACTAGACTCCTGTACCTCGTTAGTCTCATTCGGTTTTACGGGGCTGTCCACTCCCAGGCTGAACGGTGAACCTCGGAGGTAAATTCACCACTGAGCTAAAAGAGTGTCTGGGGGCCATACTTTTGGGGTTTCCCCAGTCTCCATTAGGCCAGTAAATCTGGTCCTTTTTTTGTGAGTTAGAATTATGCTCTATATCCTTCACCAGCTCTGTCTAGAACCCTCTGTTGTGATCCTGGTCAGAGCAGTCAGTGGTGGTAGCCAGGTACCATCTAGCTGTACTGGACTCAGTCTGGTGGAGGCCTTGGTAGCTGTGGACAATTAGTCCTTCTGACTAATCTTTTCCTTGTATCCTGTTCTCTTGATTCTCCCTTGCTCCCGAAGGCATGAGACCAGTGGAGTATCTTAGATGGCCGCTCACAGGCTTTTAAGACCCCAGACACCACTCACCAAGGTAGAATGTAGAGTATTGTCTTTATAAGCGGTGTCATGCCAATTGAGCTAGATGTTCCCTGAGACCGTGGTCCCCACAGCCCTCCACCCGGCAATTCAGTCCCTCAGGGAGTTTGGATGTGTCTATGGGGCTTCCATGACCTTTCCTTGTACAAGCTGTGCTAGTTTCTCCTGTATTGTGTACTGTCTCACCCTTCACCCAAGATACCACTTATCTATTGTCTATTTAGTATTTCCCCCCACCCCTCCCATCCCTGGTAACCAACAAAGATTGTTAGATTTTGTGTGTGAACTTTTTCATGGGATTTTACAATAGAGGTCTCATACAATATTTGTCCTTTTGTGATTGACTTATTTCACTTAGCATAATGTCTTCCAGTTTCATGCATGTTATGAGATGGTTCACAGATTCATTGTTGTTCTTTCTCGTTGCATAGTACTCCATTGTGTGTATGTACCATAGTTTGTATATCCATTCATCTGTTGATGGGCATCTAGCTTGTTTCCATCGTTTTGCTATTGTGAACAATGCTGCCATGAACATAGGTCTGCATATGTCTATTCAAGTGACGACTCTTATTTCTCTAGGATATATTCCTAGGAGTGGGATTGCTGGATCGAATGGTATGTCTATATCTAGCTTTCTGAGGAAGCGCCATATCATTTTCCAAAATGGTTGTATCATTTTGCATTCCCACCAGCAGTGCATAAGTGTTCCCATCTCCCTGCAGCCCCTCCAACATTTGTTATTTCCACTGTTTTTGATTCGTGCCAGTAATGTTGGGGTGAGATGGTATCTCGTTGTGGTTTTAATTTGCATTTCTCTAATGGCTAGTGATCACGAACATTTCCTCATGTGTCTGTTGGCCATTTGAATGTCTTCTTTGGTGAAGTGTCTGTTCATTTCCTTTGCCCTTATTTAATAGGATTACTTGTCTTTTTGTGGTAGAAGTGTTGGATTTTCTTGTAGATGATGGAGATTAGACCTTTGACTTGTACTGTCCAAAAATTTTTTCCCAGTCTGTAGGTTCTCTTTTTACTCTTTTGATGAAGTCTTTTGAAGAGCATAGGTGTTTGATTTTTAGAAGATCCCAGTTATCTAGCATATCTATTGGATTTTGTGTGTTGATGGTTATGGTTTGTATCCTGTTAACGCCATGTATTAAGGCCTGAAGTGTTGGTTCTGTTTTTTCTTCTATGAACTTTATAGTTTTAAGCTTTATATTCAGGTCTTTGATCCATTTTGAAGTAGTTTTTGTATACAGTGTGAGGTATGGGTCCTGTTTCATTTTTTTGCAGATGGATATCCAGTTTTGCCAGCACCATTTGTTAAAAAGACTGTCTTTTCCCCATTTGATGGACTTTGGGCCCTTGTCGAAGATCAGGTGACCGTAGGTGGATGGATTTACATCTGGGTTCTTCAGTTCTGTTCCATTGGTCAATGTATCTGTTGTCGTACCAGTACCAGGCTGTTTTGACTACTGTAGCTGTATAGTAGGTTCTGAAGTCAGGTGGTGTGAGTCCTCCAACTTTATTCTTCTTCTTCAGTAGTGCTTTACTTATTCAGGGCTTCTTCCCTTTCCATATAAAGTTAATGATTAGTTTTTCCATCTCTTTCAAGAATGTTGTTGGTATTTAGATCAGAATTGCATTGTATTTGTAGATTGCTTTGGGTAGAATTGTCATTTTCACAATGTTGAGTCTGCCTATCCATAAGCATGGTATGTTTTTCCATTTATGTAGATCCCTTTGGGTTTCTTGCAGTAGTGTTTCATAGTTTTCTTTGTATAGGTCTTTTACAACCCTTGTCAGATTTATTCCTAAGTATTTTATCTTTTTAGGGGCTATTGAAAATGGTATTGTTTTCCTTTTCATTGTTCTCCTTACTGGTGTATAGGAATCCAACTTATTTTTGAATGTTTATCTTGTATCCTGCTACTCTGCTGAATCTTTCTATTAGTTACAGTAGATTTCTCGTGGAGTCTCTAGGGTTTTCTGTGTATAGTATCATATCATCTGCAAACAGGGACAGTTTAACTTCTTCATTACCAGTTTGGATGCCCTTTATTTCTTTTTCTTGCCTTACTGCTCTAGCTAGAACTTCCAGTAAAATGTTAAATAGGAGTGGTGATAAAGGGCATCCTTGTCTTGTTCCTGTTTTCAAGGGGAATGTTTTCAGCCTCTCTCCATTAAGAATGATGTTGGCTGTTGGTTTTGCATAGATGCCCTTTATTATGTTGAGAAATTTCCCTTCTATACTTATTTGATTGAGAGTTTTCATCAGGAATGGGTGTTGGACTTTGTCAAATGCCTTTTCTGCGTCAATTGAGATGATCATGTGCTTCTTTTCTTTCCTTTTATTTATGTGGTGGATTACGTTGATTGATTTTCTAATGTTGAACCATCCCTGCATACCTGGTATGAATCCTACTTGGTCATGGTGTATTATTTTTTTGATATGATGCTGAACTCTATTGGCTAGAATTTTGTTGAGAATTTTTGCATCTATATTCATGAGAGATATTGGTCTGTAATTTTCTTTTTTTGTGACGTCTTTGCCTGGTTTTCATATCAGCATTATGCTGGCTTCATAGAATGAATTTGGAAGTGCTGCTTCCTCTTCCATGCTCTGAAATAGCTTGAGTAGTACTGGTACAAGCTCTTCTGTAAATGTTTTGTAGAATTCTCCAGTGAAGCCATCTGGGCCAGGGCTTTTTTTGGTTGGGAATTTTTCTATTACCTTTTCAATCTCTTCTCTTGTTATGGGTCTGTTTAGATTTTCAACATCACTTTGTTGTAGTTTGGGTAGGCTGTGTGTTTCTAGAAATTTATCCATTTCCTCTAGGTTTTCAAATTTGTTGGAGTATAGTTTTTCATAATATTCTGTTATAATCCTTTTTATTTCGGTTGGGTCTGTTGTAATGTCCCCCATTTCATTTCTTATTTGGGTTATTTGTGTCCTCTCCTGTTTTTTCTTTTGTCAGTCTGGCCAGTGGTTTGTCGATTTTGTTGATTCTTTCAAAGAACCAACTTTTGGTTTTGTTGATTCTTTCTATTGTTTTTCTGTTCTCTATTTCATTTATTTCTGCTCTGATCTTTACTATTTCCTTTCTTCCGGTGGTTGTGGGTGTTTTTGCTGTTCTCTTCCTATTTGTTTGAGTTCTGTAGTTAATGTTTTGATTTTGTCCCTTTCTTCTTTTTTGATATGTGCATCTATTGCTATAAATTGTTCTCTGAGGACTGCCTTTGCTGTGTCCCAAAGGTTTTGGTATGATGTGTTTTCATTCTCATTTGATTCTAGGCATTTTTTTATTCCATCTCTGATTTCTTCTATTACCCACTGATGTGTAAGCAGGGTATTATTCAGTTTCCATGTAATTGATTTTTTTTCCTTGCTCTTTCTATTGTTAATTTCTACCTTGATGGTATTGTGGTCAGAGAAGATACTTTGAATTATCTCAACGTTTCGGATCTTGTTGAGGATTGCTCTGCGGCCTAAGATGTCGTCTATTCTGGAGAACGTTCCATGTGCATTGAGAAAGAATGTGTACTTTGCAGCAGTTGGATGGAGTGTTCTATATATGTCTTTGAGGTCAAGTTGGCTGATTGTGCCCTTTAGGTCTTCTGTATCTTTGCTGAGTTTCTTCTTAGTTGTTCTGTCCTTCACTGAGAGGGGTGTGTTGAAGTCTCCTACTATGATTGTGGAATTGTCAATTTCTCTTTACAGTGTTGTTAGAGTTTGTTTTATGTATTTTGGAGCCCTGTCATTGGGTGTGTAGATGTTTACTATGGTTATGTCTTCATGATGGATCATTCCCTTAATCATTATATAGTGTCCTTCTTCGTCTTTTATGGTAGATTTTGTTTTAAAGTCTATTTTATCTGAGATTAGAATTGCCACTCCTGCTCTTTTTTGGTAGTTGTTAGCTTGATATATTTTTTTCCAACCTTTGACTTTTAATAAATTCACATCTTTGTTTCTAAGGTGTGTCTCCTGCAGACAGCATATTGATGGATCCTGTTTTCTTATCCATTCTGTCACTCTCCGTCTCTTGATGGGTGCATTGAGTCCATTTACATTCAGTGTAATTATTGATAGATGGGGGTTTGTTGCTGTCATTTTGTAGTGTTTTTTTTTTTTTTTTTGTGGTGCTGACGTTTTCTTTGTTCTTGTTACTCTCTTGTGCTGAGTTACTTTGTCTGTGAATTTTTTTTTCATTTCTTTTGTTTTTGTAGGTTTTGTTTTTGCTGACACTTTATGTTTTTCCTCTTTATTTTTATGAGTATGTTTCTTAACTTTCTTTGGTTATCATAAATTTTACCCTTATCTTTCTAAGTTTGAAGCAGTCTACCATTACTTGGTATCGCCTTGCCTTCCTCTCTATTAGAAGGTTCTATACTTATGCCGTTTATTCCCTCTTTTATTGTTTTGATGTTGTTGTCATTTACTGATTAACTGCTCCGATTCCCTGTTGTATTTCTTTTGATTTTGGATAGTCCTCGAGAGTTCATTTCCTAGACTGATATCTGGCTGGTACGATCCTGCGTCCTAGGTTCTCCCTGTGAGCTGAAGCTGTTTGTCCTCAGATCGAAGAACTCCCTCTAATAATTCTTGGAAGTTTGGTTTGACTTTTACATATTCCCTTAATTTCTGTTTATCTGGAAATGACCTAATTTCACCATCAAATCTGAACGAGAGTTTTGCAGGATATATTATTCTTGGCTGGCAATTTTTTTCTTTAAAGATTTTATATATGTCATCCCATTGCCTTCTTGCCTGCATGGTTTCTGCCAAATAATCTGAGCTTAGTCTTATTGTTTCTCCTCTGTATGTCACTTATTGTTTTTCACGAATTGCTCTCAGGATTCTTTGTTTGTCTTTGGTTTTGGCGAGTGTGAATATGATATGCCTTGGTGATTTTCTTTGGGGTCTCTTCTATATGGAGTTCATTGAGCTTCTTGGATGGCCAGCTTTTCATCTCTCATGATATTGGGGAAGTTTTCTGTCAGCAGTTCCTCAGTGATCCTCTCTGTGTTTTCTGTTTTCTCCCCCTGTTCTGGAATTCCAATCACTCGCAGAGTTTTGCTTTTGATTGTGTCCCACATAACTCTCAGGGTCTCTTCATTTGTCTTTGTCTTTTTTCTGAGTTTTCCTCAAACAGAGTTGTATCCAAGTGTTTGTCTTCAATTCCACTGAGCCTGTCTTCCACCTTTTCAGATCTGCTTCTCAGCCCTTCTATGACATCGTCCATTTCTGAAATCTTGTTGTTTACCTTTTGGATTTCTAATTGTTGTCTTTGTATAATTTCTAGTTGTGAATTTATTTTGGCATTTTGTTCCTGCATTATTTTCCTGAATTCTTCCAATTTTTTGTCTGTATTTTCCATGAATTTGTCCATTTTTTCCTCATGTTTGTCAGCTTTTTGCCTCAGTTCTTGGAGAATTCTGAGTATTAGAGATTTGAATTCCTATCAGGTAGTTCTAGTGCATTTTCTTCCAGAGGACTGGTGTTTTATTTTAGATGCCTACCAGAACCATCCTGTCCTGTTTTTGTAAATGTTTTGTTATTGTCTGCTCTCTTCGGGGCATTCAGTAGTTATTTTTCTTGTTTATTGATTGTAGATTTGTTTGTTTCGTCCCTTTTTCTAAAAAAAATTTGACTAAGTCTGAGCAGGCAGACTGTGTGTTCTTTGTTGTTTGCTCGTCTGTGGGCACAATACTTTTCGCCTCCTTCTTCAACTGGCAGGGTCAGTCACTCAGATATGGTACGGCAGGGCAGGTCTAAATGAAGAGGAGTTACTGGGACTGGTTGTTTGTGGCACTTACTACAGCCACCAGAGCGGGTTGGTAATCAGTGCAGGGCAGGTTCCAGTAGGCCGTGCCTGTGCTGCTTGGTGGTGTGATGTCATGCGCATGGTGCAGGTAGGCAGGATGCGGTTGTTTTGTCTCCCGCTGGAAGCTCCGTGAGGCTGCCTTCTCGTACCCCGTTTGCTGGTCTCCGATAGGAGTCCAAGATGGTGGATCCGCGCTGCATTAGCTGGTAGGGGACCTCTGCATGAATCTCTCCCTCACTCTCTGTTCTCTGTCAGTTTTCTCACTCCATTTGGTGCTTGTCTGAGTTCTTTATCTCTTCATTCGATGTTTTAGGGTTTCAGGATTGTTGCATTCTCTGTTCAGCTTAGTTTTTCAGATCTTTGCTGTGGAGAGACGGCATGGTGCTTCTGCCTAGAGTGCCATTTTGCTGGAAACCTAGCTTTTTTTTTTTTTTAAGTGATGTGATTTTTTTTTTAAGTGTTTAATGTGCTTAAGACTTGCGGACAATTACATTAAACACTTCAAATTAGGAGGCTATATTCCTGAGAACAATAACTAAAACTTTCTTAAAATTTTGGGCTCTTTTTTTGTTTTGTTTTTTTTTAACCAATAATGTCAGTTGATTTCTAGAGCAAATAAAACTGATATTGATTAAACTAGCATTTTCTACCAAATAGCTCTAAAGCAGATGGTGAGAAGAGATTCATTCATCCTTTTTCATGAACTGGCTACACCCTCACTGAGAGTCCAATAACAAAAAAGACTTTATAAGAAGTCAAATACAAAAAGGCTCTCCCTTTTCTGAAGGCTAGTTTCTGGAAGGAAGGGGGGGAAAAAAAAAAAAACCTTACCTTATGTTTAGTCATATGTGGTAAGTCACATGAAAAAGTTATATACAATTTAATGTGAAAAAAGAACATTAATTATAATAATATCCAATATAGGACCTCAGAAGAATGGAAAATTAGTGTGGACTGAAGTGATCAAAAAGATTTTTTGAAGAATGCCTTGAAAGATGTTATAGACTAGACAAAGAGAAAGGAGAAAAAGAATTCCAGGTAGAAAGTGAATACAAATGAAAATTAGAAGTTGAGAAGAGCTGAAACAGGAAAGGTAGATGGTTAAGAGGCTGACGACCACTCGTCTGTCAGTTTGTTGTACTGTGCTGGCTTGCATGTTGCTGTGATGCTGGAAGCTATGCCACTGGTATTTCAAATACCACCAGGACTACCCATGGTAGACAGGTTTCAACAGAACTTCCAGACTAAGAGAGACTAGGAAGAATGACTTAGCGATCTACTTCTGAAAGAACTGTCCAGTGAAAACCTTATGAGTAGCAGTGAATACTGTCTGATATAGTAATCCCAGAAGATGAGCCCCTCAGCTTGGAAGGCTCTCAAAATAACGAGTGGGGAAGAGAGTTGCTTCCTCAAAGTGGAGCTGACCTTAAAGACGTTGAGGGAGTAAAGCTTTCAGGGCCTTCTTTTGCTGATGTGGCATGACTCAAAATGAGAAAAAACAGCCATAAACATCCATTAGTAATCAGAATGTGGGATGTACGAAGTATGAATCTAGGAAAATTGGAAGTTGTCAAAAATGAAATGGAACGCTTGAAAATCGATACCCTATGCTTTAGTGAGCTGAAATGAACTGGTATTGGCCATTTTGAATTGGACTATCATATGAGCCAAACAGAAGATTTCAAAGGGCAGCTCGAAAACAAAGTAAAATATTATAATAAAATGTGCAAAGACCTGGACTTATAAAACCAAAAGGGAAAAACATGCTTAGCATTTCTCAAGCTGAAAGAACTGAAGAAAAAATTCAAGCCTCGAGTTGAAGGATTCTATGGGCAAAACACTGAATGACACAGAAAGCATTAAAAGAAGATGGAGGTAATACACAGAGTCTCTGTACCATTACTGGAGGTAGCATGCGATCAAGAAGTCCAAGCTGCACTGAAGGCGCTGGCAAAAAACAAAGCTCCAGGAATTGATGGAATAGCAACTGACACATTTCAATAAACAGATGTAACACTGGAAGTGCTCACTGGTCTATGCCAAGAAATTTGGAAGACAGATACCTGGCCAACCAACTAGAAGAGATTTATATTTGTACCCATTTCAAAGAAAGGTGATCTAGCTGAATGTGGAAATTATTGAACGATATCATTAATATCACACACAAGCAAAATTTTGCTGAAGGTAATTCAAAAGTGGTTGCAGCAGTACATTGACAGGGAACTGCCAGAAATTCAAGCCAGATTCAGAAGAGGACATGTAACAAGGGATATCATTGCTGATGTCAGATGAATCTTGGCTGAAAGCAGAGAATACCAGAAAGATGTTTACCTGTATTTTATTGACTATGCAAAGGCATTGTGGATCATTGCGGATAACATTTCGAAGAAGAGGAATTCCAGAACACCTAACTGTGTTTATACAGAACTTGTACATAGAACAAGAGGCAGTTGTTCAAAGAGAACAGGGGATACTGTGTGGTTTAAAATCAGGAAAGGTATGCATCGGGTTGTATCCTTTTACTATACTTATTCAATCTGTATGCTGAGCAAATAATTCAAGAAGCTGAATATATGAAGAAAAACATGGCACCAGGATTAGAGGAAGACTCATTCATAACATGAGATACGCAGGTGATGCAACCTTGCTTGCTGAAAGTGAAGAGGACTTGAAGCAATTACTGATGAATATCAAAGACGATAGCCTTCAGTATGCATTACACCTCAACAGAAAGAAAACAAAAATCCTCACAACTAGACCAATAAGCACATCATAATAAACAGAGAAAACACTGAAGTTATCAAGGACTTCATTTTACTTGGATCCACAGTAAATGCCTATGGAAGCAAGTCAAGAAATCAAATGACATCAATGCTAGAGGCCCTAATACACTGCGTAAATAGGATACAAACCATAACTAACAATACACAAACACCAGAAGATAAACTAGATAACTGGGATCTTCTAAAAATTAAACACTTATGCTCATCAAAAGACTTCACCAAAAGAGTAAAAAGAAAATCTACAGACTGGGAGAAAAATTTTGGCTATGACAAATCTGATCAGTATCTAATCTCTAAAATCTATGGGAAAATCCAACACCTCTACAACAAAAAGACAGATAATCCAATTAAAAATGGGCAAAGGATATGAACAGACACTTCACCAAAGACATTCAGGCAGCCAATAGACACATAAGGAAATGCTCAAGGATCACTAGCCATTAAAGAAATGCAAATCAAAACTACAACATAATACCATCTTACCCCAACATTACTGGCACAAATCAAAAATACAGAAAATAACAAATGTTGGAGAGGATGCAGGGACACTGGAACTCTTATGCACTGCTGGTAGGAATGCAAAATGGTACAAGCATTTTGGAAAATTATATGGCGCTTCCTTAAAAAGCTAGAAATAAAAATACCATACAATCTAGCTATCCCACTCCCAGGAATATACCCTAAAGAAATAAGAGCTGTCACACAAATAGCCATATGCACACCCATGCTCACTGCAGCATTATTCACAACAGCGAAAAGATGGAAACAACTTAAGCTTCCATCAACAGGGATTCAAACCCAGCCAATCCAGCTCCATATTCTTAATCACTTCACCTATACTACCCTTCATATATTCTGGATATTAATCCTTTTTCAGTATATGCATTCTATAATAATTTTATCATTATTTTTCTTAATTTTCCACTTGAAATGGAAAATTTCAAATATATACATAGCAGACAGAATGGTATGATAAACCTCTATGTACTCATCACCTAGTTTCAGCCATTATCAACTCATAACTAGATGCCGTCAAGTCAGTTCCAACTCATGGCAACCCCATGTATGTCAGAATAAAACGGTGCTCCACAGGGTTTTCAGTGGCTGATTTTTTGGAAGCAGATCTCCAGGCCTTTCTTCTGAAACACTTCTGGGTGGACTCGAACCTCCAACCTTTTGGTTAACAGTAGAGCATATTAATGGTTTGCATTACCGAGGGAGTCTATCAACTCATAGCCAATCTTGTTTCAATTATATTCCACTCACTTTATATCTCCCCTAAGGAGCCCTGGTGATGTGGTGGTTAAAGTGCTCAGCTGCTAACCAAAACGTTGGTGGTTTGAATCCACCAGTGGCTCCT
Source organism: Dugong dugon (assembly GCA_030035585.1). Classification (NCBI taxonomy): domain Eukaryota; kingdom Metazoa; phylum Chordata; class Mammalia; order Sirenia; family Dugongidae; genus Dugong; species Dugong dugon. The sequence continues at coordinate 64,305,030 of CM057462.1, read as the reverse complement.
CAGAAGAAAGATGTGGCACTCTGCTTCCATAAGATTTACAGCCTTGGAAACCCTATGGGGCAGTTCTACTCTATCCTATAGGGTCACTATGAGTTGTAATCGATTTGACAGCAGTGGGTCAGTGGGTTTATCCCTTCCATATTATTTTGAAGCAAATCCCACACATATCATTTCCTCTATAAATATTTCAATATGCATCTACAAAAGATAAGAACTCTTTTTTTAACACAAAAAATACATTACACCTAAAAAATAGTAACGATTCTTCAGCAATGATATTTTTAATTAAGTAAAATTTTTTGAAAAAAAATCCTTTTTGAAACAAAGCTCTAACTGTAACTTTAACTGCTACATTTCTCTAATAGTATCATCTAGTTAATTTTGCTTTCTTCTTGTGATACAAAGCCAAAAAAGCCAATGTTAGTAAAACAACTTTCCCTGTAATTAAAGATGAGAAACGGGAAAGTGAAGTAGTGAATACTGAAACTGAAAAGGCTGAGCCCAGAAAATAATACGCCAACTGATCTATTTCTTATGATTTCTAGCCCCCAATGTTATCTATTCATCTGAAATTGCAGGGACTCTAGGGGTTTGTGGCAAGAACACTGGCATAGAGTCAAATTCTTCACTGAACAGGAACCACTAAAGGAGTGGGCAAGAGATTTGAGGTGGGAGCCAAGACAGAGAGAAGAAAGAGATTTTCAACAATTTTCCTTGTTCAAATAAATGGATATTGATGACACTTGGGAGAGGGGAGTCCTCTTTAGAGAAAGGAAGGGCCAGGGAAGGCCTTTGTCTGATATCAAAGTACAATTGCTATTAACCTGTTACCATCCAGTTCCAAATTTTAGTCTACTTATTCTGAAAACCATTTTTGTCAGCTGGAGCATCACCTAACTTCTATGTTAACTACTTCCTGAGAAGAGAACTAACCATACCAGATGAATGGGAAAGCAGACCATTTATCTTCTATTATCTAAGCCCTACACTGAGCAAGACTCAGAATCAGTTCCTGTTTCTGTCTATCCCGAAAAGAAGCAAAACCCTCTGCAAAGTTTATGTCTAGCCATAACCTGGTCCTACTCCCATCAACATGCCCTGGATTCATCAACAGTAGAGATCAAGTGGGCCTGAGTCATTTCAAGGCCAGACACTACTCTGTAACTCTTGAGTTATTTTCCAAGGAGGGTTACTGCTCTGAAATATTAAAATCAAAACAAAACATCTCGGGGAACATCTAGCTCAACTGGCATAACAGAGTTTATAAATAGAATGTTCGGCATTCTACCTTGGTGAGTAGGGCATCTGGGGTCTCAAAAGCCTGTGAGCAGCCATCTAAGATACTCCACTGGTCTCACCCCTTCGGGAGCAAGGGAGAATGAAGAGAACGGGATACAAGGAAAAGATCAGTCCTTTGGACCACAGCTACCACAGCCTCCACCAGACTGAGTCCAGTACAGCTAGATGGTGCCCGGCTACTAACACTGACTGCTCTGACTGGAATCACAATAGAGGGTCCTGGACAGAGCTGGAGAAGGATGTAGAACAAAATTCTAACACACAAAAAAAGACTAGATTTACTGGCCTAACAGAGACTGGAGAAACCCCGAGAGTATGGCTCCCAGACACCCTTTTAGCTCAGTGGTGAAGTCGCTCCCGAGGTTCACCATTTAGCTGGGGATTGGACAGCCTCATAAAACAAAACAGGACTAAAGAGGCACAACAGTCCAGGGACAAGGAATAGAAAGCAGGAGGGGACAGAAAAGCTGGTGATAAGGAACCCAAGGCTGAGAAAGGACAATGTTGACATGTCGTGGGGTTGTTAACCATTGTCATAGGGCAATATGTATACTAACTGTTTAATGAGAAACTATTCTGTTCTGTAAACCTTCATCTAAAGTACAAAAAAAAAAAAGAATTATCTATGTGAGATCAAACTGACAACAGCAACTCAAAAGGTCTGATGGGAAGCCTAAGGGGCAGTGAGTTGAAGATAATGGTGATGGAATAATTTGGAAAAGGATAGTGAGAATAGCAGCACAACTGGAAGAATGCAATCAATGTCACTGAATTGTACATGCAGAAATTTTTGAAATGGTGTATCTCTGGCTATGTATATTTTCACCAAAATAGAAAAAAGGTCCTCCAAGGTCGAGAAGGGAGAGCGTTGACATGTTGTGGGGTTGTTAACCAATGTCATAAAACAATATGCATACTGTGTAATGAGAAACTATTTGTTCTGTAAATTTTCACCTAAAGTACAATAATATATATATATATATATATATATATATATATATATATATATATATAAAAGAAAAAAACAAAACAAAAACAAAAAATTAACTCTACTGGGCTGTAAGCTGTCTCTTCTTAGGAGGGTCTCACGCTCCTCTTTGGTATGTGATTAGCAGCATCTGCTCCTCTTCTGACCCATGTCCTCCCAGTGCTCTCACACTCACCGGGGGCTCATGCTCTTATCACACGCTTTAGCCTTGGTTCTCAACTCACATTTCACACAAGGCCTGCAGTGTCAGAACATGTTGCCCTGTCTTTCTGTCCCTTTTGTCCTAAAGGCCTTGTGAGTAGCTTGCTAGTGAAGGGACCAGCTCCCTGAAGAGACTACTGAGGGTTTCAGGCACCTTGACCTCAAAGACTTCCAATCTGAAGGGATTTCCACATATCTTGATATATTACTTATCTGTCATACAGGATGGTCAGTCTGTGGTCCCTATATCACATGATGGACACAAAGCCTAGAAACTTGTCTAACAGTCAGTCACTTAGCTTTTCAGCCTTGGCTATAACTGAATAGTCTGGCTGTGTCTGCGCTGAAGGGGTAAAAGAGATGGGATATAAAGGTTGGTTTCCCAGAAATGTCACAGACCAATTTGATTCACATATTAAAAAGCAAAAGTCTCACACCACTGTCAATATTGTCAAACTACAGACCATGATCCAAAGATTTCTCTTACCAATCTTTTCTTAGAGACTCTTTACAGAGTTATGCAGAACCTTCCATTCCCAGTGTGGAGATCCAGCCTATACTAAAAGTGCCACTGTCACCTGTGGTCCCTTAGCTGGAACTGATTTCCACCAGGAGTTCCTAAAGTTTACATTCCAAACTTTCTGAAAACCTCATACTCAATTATGAGCACTTATCCTATAATATTCTGATGCTGCTACAAGGGCAACTTTAATGCAATGGCATCAAAAAAGCAGTCAGTTCAGCAATGGTTTTATCCCCAACTACTCTACATCTATCCAACACAAAGATAAAAGCTAACTTTGACATTCTCTCTTATCCAGTGATATCCAAATACTTGCATACCCCAGGAGCCTCACTGCCTTCTTTCCCATCATAACACACACACACACACACACACACACACACACACACACACATTTTTATATCGAAAAGCCCAAGGAGCTTCTTGCCCAACCACATAGGAGATATTTTCCAATGGCCACTTTTCCCTCCAACTGTAGGTAATCTCCAAACTCTGTAATAACAGAGGGCACTAAGATGGGCCTAACCATGGGGGAAATTTCTCCCCAAAGAGGAGATTTTAAGCACAGGACATCTTAAAATTTGTGTCTATCCTTGGCCTCATGCTATTGATGATAAGCCTGGCACCAGCAGGCAGGCCACATCTCCGCTCTGCATACACCAGAGAAGCTGTATAGTACCAACTGTAGAGTACCAGCCTAAGTAAGCAGTGTCTGCCGTACTTCATCTTCCACCCCTTGCAGCTCTGAGATTCTAAAGTTTTTTTCTTCTGCTGCAGAGGATGACATGTCAACAAAAGTTCTTCACCCCTTGGTGAATTCTAACTTCAATCACATACCTACATGCTAGGCCCTGTTCCACTAGGGTCCTGCTGAGTCTACCTCCTCCTCCTCTCAGTGTCCTCCTGATCTTTTGAATTCTCACTTGCTCCTGGACTCTTAAAATGATTCACAACACTCACCACCACCACATACACACATATAGAAACACATACACATACATACATACATATACATGCACACAAATATGTATGTATATATATACATATATGTAATCACAATATCCTAAACAAAAACATGTTAAAGCCCTAAACAAGTCCAATCACAAAACAAACTTAAAAAAACCTGGAACCTTCAAACTTCTCTAATCTCCCTGCCCACAACTAATCTCCACATAACTCTATGTCCCTCTCCTTTAATGATGTAACACTGAGAAAACCAAAGGAGGATGGGCACTCTCCACCTATACAAATATTGAATGAGTGCTGTCATCAGAAGTCCTCCTGCAGGAGTGGGATTGCATCAGCTCTAGTAAGTACACCACTCCTCAGGGGAGAAGCACTGAAGACAAGCTGCCTCACTCCCAGTCCCTTCAACATTTCTCACACTCATTTCAGAGATTCAGCTAGGCCTCCCCATCATCCTTTGTGCTACACTGCATCTTCTTGTTGCAGGGAAGCTGGTAAAAAGACCTGCCTGAGAGTAAGTACTATCTAACACTGCACCTTTAGAGATAACCCCACCAGATAGCTTGAGCAATTATGCTGCTTGGTTACTCAGAATCAGAACTTCTCCAGAGACAACAAGACTTGGTTTCAAGCATCAAGGGACAGATCTGAAATAGACTCTGCTTGCCCCAGACCGCGCAGTCACTAACTCACAGTACCTGACAAAGGGATGAGTTTGGGAAGAAGCACCAAAAATCTTCACTGCTCACCACACCCCACTTTAGTAAGTTTGAAGGCCAGGACTCTAATCAGCTGTTTGATTATCCCATGAACATGCCCACCTACCTCCTCCAGACCCCATGATGGGGTGTGGCTTGCCTCCAAAGAGGCATCCTCTTCTGAGAAGGATGTGGAACTCTTTTCAGGTTCTGTATCCTTAGGCTGAATCCCCCGTATGTGTGGCCCATCACTGCCATAGCCAGAGGAGGAGGGCAAAATGCTCACAGTCATGCCACTGATGGATAAATCACTCTGAGAAGTAGGCAGCCTGGAACCCTGGGGCGGCACTTGACCCATGTGGGCAGGCTCTGCACATCTATGGCCTCCTGACTGGTCCAGCAGTGATGAAGGAACAGAACATTCAGCAATCCAGGAACCCATCTGAGGGGCACCTGAAATACCCCTGGGTCCTCCCCACACACTCCTGCCCTCTGAAAGTTGGTCTTGATTTCCTCTGTCAGTGGGGCAGTCTGTCCTGGGCAAAGTGCTGCTCTGAAATCCAAGCCGAGTTCCTGCTTTCTTCACTGCCGTCTCTCCTTGCAAAGGAAGCAGCACAGCCCTGCTGCTGCAGGATGCTGTCCTTGGAAATTCCACCAGTTGGCTCACTGACTTCTCACAGTTCCTTTCTGCTGGGTTATCAAGCAGGTGAGCAACAACAGTCATCCCCTCTTCCAGGGAATCCCAGACCCCTCCAGCAACTGATAACTCATTCTTTAACAAAAGGTGAGCAGTCTGGACCTCCCCCTGGAATCTCTCCTTTACCTGTACGATCATTCCGTGGTCCCCCATGCCTGAGTTGGGGGCAGAGTCCCCAGGCAGTAAAATGTCTGAGGGGGGATGCTCTACCCCTCCCACTCCTTCCTCCTTTCCGAGACTCACTGTTAACTTTGTTAGGGTTTCAGTCTCTTCAATGGCTCTAGTCCCTTCCAAAGGTTCTTCCTCATGAGATGCCTCTGGAGTAGGGGTTTTCTTCCCCCTCCACTTCCTTTTGAACTGAACCCTTTTCTTGGGAGATACGGGAGCCTTCTCAGGAATAGCTATTGACTCTTTCGGCTCCTTAACACAGCCGAGTGAATTTCCCATGTCTTTCCTCTCTTAATCTCAGCAAAAACGCAGCTAAACCAGTCCTGTGATCCCAGAGAAATCCCAACCTTGGCTTCATCGGATTAGACGCAGATTTAAAAACATGCACTACGCCGGCGGCAATCCCTCCAATTCTTTCTCCCTCCCTCCCTGCCTCTCTGTCTCTTCCAGCCGCTGCCGATTCAGACAGCCATCTTACAGGCTCAGAGCTGCAACAAGACAAATTCAAAGCATCTCACTGCAGTTCAGAAATCACTTGACCTAAAAGCAGACAGAAACCGGATTGGCTGCAGCTTCCTCTCTCCAAATATGAGGTAATTGGAGCACTGCCCTCAGTAACACAAACAGAAAGCAAAAAGGAGCTAGAAACCAGGGGAGGGGAGGAATCAGGGAGGGTGAGTAGTGGGGTGGGGGGAATGTTAGAGTAAATGAAAAAGGGAGGGGAAAAGAAGAGAGGCCGTGGGAAAAGGTAATGAATGTGAAGGGAGGAGGAGGAGAACAATATCAAAGAGGGAAAAAGCAAACCAGCTAGGCTGGTACCAGCAAGGGAAGGGAAGGGCCAGGAAGAATCAGGGCTGGGAAGTTGCATGTACAGCCCCCAAACGAGGAAGTGAAACAGATTTCGACTCTTGCAGGAAGGTGTCCAAAAGAAAATATCAAACAAGATATACATGTTCTCAATATTTTTAGATCAATATACAATAAAATTATTTTAAGCAAATTATAACCTGAAAAGAGACCAGATTATATTCCTCTCAGTTAAGAAAAGGAACACAGGTTTTAAAAAGATCTAACCTCCTGTAGTATGTATTTCCCTTTTAAAAAAAAAAAAAAAAAAAAGCTCTGTTAATTCTGCTGGCCAATGACACACAGAGGAGGAAAACCCTAGAAATCGGTTTTGGGTATAGTATATGGAGGTTTACTAAAACAAACAACACAACACCACCACCACTTCCAAATACATCAGAAAAGCAGGGTCTCCACTAAACAATATTTGACACAAATGCTCAACAATAATTACTGCTGCTACTGCTGCTGATATTAACATTTTTGGGCACATTTTATGCACCAAGCACTGTGCTAGCTACTTACATGGCTTATCTCATTTAATTCTTACAGTAACCATATGAGGTCCAATCTATTATTTTACATTTTAAAGATGAAGAAGCCTTGAAGTTTAAGAAAGCTGACTAATTTGCCCAAGGTAACACAGATAGCACATGGCAAAGCCAAAACGTGAACTTCTGTTTAATTCTAAGACTTTTAATCACTATGTTATGCTACCTTCCCACTGCAGTAAGGTGTAAATCCATTCTCAGTTGAGTAAAACACAAAGATCTCCCGCTGTTCTGAACTGGCAACTAGTCTTGCTTGGACCGAGGGCTCAGAGACTGCTGCCATTTGGAAGCGCGGAAGCAGCCAAAATGAGGCCCAGGTGCTTTATTCAAACTATACTAGGGCAGGAAGTCTGAATTACAGGTTTAAAAAGTGGATTCAAAAATCACCCTGTGAACGAAAAGATTAGTCCAAAGGACTAATTGTCCACAGCTACCAAGACCTCCACCGGACTGAGTCCAGTACAGCTAGATGGTGCCCGGCTACCACCACTGACTGTTCTGACCAGGATCACAACAGAGGGTTCTAGACAGAGCTGGAGAAGGATGTAGAGCATAATTCTAACTCACAAAAAAAGAGACCAGATTTACTGGCCTAAAGGAAACTGGAGAAACCTCAAGAGTATGGCCTCCAGACACCCTTTTAGCTCAGTGATGAAGTTACCTCCGAGGTTCACTGTTCAGCCTGGGAGTGGACAGCCCCGTAAAACCAAATGAGACTAACGAGGTACAGGGGTCCAGTGACAAGGACCAGAAGGCAGAAGGGGAGTAGGAAGCTGATGATAGGGAACACAAGGTTGAGTAAGGATATTGTTGATGTGTTGTGAGATTGTTAACCATTGTTGTAGGGCAACATTTGTAGTAACTGTTAAATGGGAGGCTATTTTGTCCTGTAAGCCTTCATCTTAAGTGAGAATAACAGCACAATTAGAAGAGTGTAGTCAATGTCACTTAAATGTGTACGTAAAAAGTTTTGAAATGGTGTATCTTTGGCTATGTGTATTTTCACCAAAAAAAAAGCTGAGAATTTAGAGGGTTAAAATGTTGTGGGGTTGTTAACCAAAGTCATAAAACAGCATGTGTACTACTGTTACATGAGAAACTGTTTGTTTTGTAAGCCTTCACCTGAAGTACAATAAAATATTATTAAAAAAAAAAAAATCACCCTGTGATACCAATAGGATCCTCCTTCCCCAGTTTAGTACAGTACCTGACAGATGAGATAACACCAAGCTAAAGGGCTCTGAACGGCAATGAAGAAAACATGCGATGTGTTTCTTCCCTATTGCCACTGTTTATTCTATACCAAAAGGCCGTGCAACAGATGGAAAAGTAGCCTGCCTGGCTCTATGAAGGCCTCAAGTCGTGTACCAGTACAGTCCTACTCACCTTTCTGGAGACAAAAAATTCCCTCCACAAAAGGAAAGTATGTTGGTTGAAATGGTGTTTTGTCACCACATTAAAAACCAAAAACAAAAAAAAAAAGAAAAAAAAAATTTTTTTAAAGGGAAAGTAATAAGAAGCTCCAAAGCAACAGCTCCTATACAACCTGTTCTGCGACCCTACCACTGATGCCCCATCCGCCTCCTAACTGCAGTAGGTGTTTCTCTCCTAAGCCTTTTTAAAAACTGACTTCAAAGCTGCAGCACCATCTTACGGCCATTATAAACCACAGTAAAAACAAGAAGAGGAGATAGGACAGGAGAGAAACTCAATCAGATTACAGTAAATCATTTAATAAGCAAAAAAATCTGACACTACAATGTGAAGTTCTCTAGGGCCTTCACTCGTACAACAGAAAGAACTAGAACCATGGAATTTTTAAGGTGTACACCCTAAGGGCTGGCCTTGATCCACTGTATTTACTCATGAAATACACACAAACCAAATTCCTAAAATTGGTCAGCTCAGGAGCAAGAGAGACAGCTGCTTAATACGATTGCTACTGCTGTGGGGGTTTCTCTGAGATGCCTGATAAAACCTAGCATATTTACTTCTGTGAGCCTTTTCTCTCTTAAACTTCTGCATATGTCATGCTAATTAGGCCTTCATTTCCTTCTGCTCCAGAGGAAATCTGGTCTAGGGAAAGGAGCAGAGATTTCAGAAAGGCGGACCTAGGTTCAAATCCCAGCTCTGATAACTTATTAGCTAAGTAACTTAACTAATTTATGAATACTATCACTTAATGGAGTTGCAGAGAGGGTTAATGAGATAATCTCATGTCTATAAAGTACTTGGCTCAGTGCCTGGTCTACAGTAAATTCCTTTTCTTCCTATTTATTACAGGCAAACTGGAACTAAAAGGTATGAGACCCACCCTCCAGGGGCCCTGATACACTTTTTCTTGACTAGGCCCTAAAACCAAAAAACCCACTGCCATCGTGTAGACTCTGACTCATAGTGACCCTATAGGACAGAGTAGAACTGCCCCACAGGATTTCCAAGGAACACCTGGTGGATTCAAACTGCTGACTTTTCAGTTAGCAGCCGTAGCTCTTAACCACTAAGCCACCAGGGTTGTTTTTTTTTTAGGGCCTAAGGCGAGTAGATTTATTCCAAGGTCCAAAGTTTGAGTGCTTGTTTTTCCTTCTTAGGGACTGCTTCCACTATTTTTACTAACTCTGATCACAAGGACTTTCCTCTGGACCTTTTTCTCATGTAGCCTGGGCTCTTAACACATCTACTGCCTTCTGGGAAAACAGACTTCACATCTTCTCCTTTGGCTTTTTCTAGTTAACTGTTTACTGTCCATAGGTCCCCCACCTGTTCCAAAAAAACCCGCTGCCATCTTAGCAACCCTAGAAGACACAGTAGAACCCCATAGGGTTTCCAAGGATGGCTGGTGGATTCAAATGACACAGAAACAGCCAAAATTCCTAACTGAAAAAGTTCATTCATTCATTCCACAAGCATAAATGGTGTTTCATCTATACACCAAGTGCTAAGTACCACAGAGTACACAAAAATGTAAACCCGAAGTCAATCAGTTAAGATCACCCCTTTATCTGATCTCTCTGAATTTTTTTTAATGAAGAAACCTTTGTTTAAGAAAGCTGATTAATCTGCCCAAGGTAACACCACTAGTAAGTGGCAAAGCCAAAACATGAACTTCTGTTAACTCTAAGACTTTGTGTGTGTGTGTGTGTGTGTGTGTGTGTGTGTGCGCGCGCGTGTGTGCACGCGCACATTAAGTAAAAGTTTACAGAGCAAATTAGATTCCTATTTGATAGTTTATACATAAAGTGTTTCACAGCCTTGGCTTCATTCCCCACAATGTGTCAGCACTCTCCCCATTTCCACCCTGGGCTCCCCTTCCTGCCTTCTCATCTTTGCTTTGGGGCAAATATTGCCCTTTTGATCTCATACAACTGATTGTTCTAAGGAGTACATCCCTCTCAGGTGTTGTTTACTTTATGGGCTTGTCTATAGTTTGGCTGGAAGGTGGTTTCCAGGAATGGCTTCAGTTCCAGGTCACAAGGGTGTCTTAGGGTCATAGTCTTGGGGGTTCCTCCAATCTCTTTCAGACCAGTAAGTCTGGTCTTTTTTGTGAATTTGATTTTTTGTTCTACGTTTTTCTCCTGCCCTGTCCTGGACCCTCTGTTGTGATCCCAGTCAAGAGTGGTCAGTAGTGGTAGCCAGGCACCATCTAGTTCTTCTGGTCCTGGGGTCATGTTAGGCTGTGGTTTATGTGGTCCATTAGTCCTTTGGACTAATTGCTCCCTTGAGTCTGTTTTTTTTTTTTCCCACTGTCCTTTGCTATGGACTGGAAGAGACCAAAATAGTTGTATCTTAGACCGCTGCTCACAATCTTTTAAGATCCCAGACGTTACTCACCAAAGTAGGATGTAGAACATTGTCTTTACGAACTATATTATGCCAAGTGACACAGATTTCCCCCCAAGTCTATGGTCCTTTGTCTTTGATCCTAGGAACTTCATCCCGTGAATTGTATGGTTAAGCCTAAGAGGTTTCCTTGACTGTGCCACTGTGTGCTCTATTGTCTATATTAATATATGAGAAGAACCTCCAGTCATGTATGTAGAAATATCCACCACCAAACCTGTATCTGCTGGTGGGTGTGCTCCCTTCCACTCTCCCACACCTCTTGGCATATCTATCTACCTATGTATCCATTCCTAAATTATCGTTTGTTAACACTATTGCTGCAGGACTGTCTATGCTACAGTAGTTACCGTAATTGCCCTTTATTCTTGTGTTCCTCTCTTGACTTGGTCATGTTGTGCTGATTTCTCCCATATTGTGTAGTGCCTTTTCCTTCACAAATACTTTATTTCTATTTTTCTCTTCTCATGTACTGTCTTACCCTTCACCAAAGTTACCACTTATCTACTGTCTATTTCCCTTCACAAAAATTAAAGTGTTTACTGTTTGGTAATTTTCCCTCCCTCACCCTCCCATCCCTGGTAACCATTAAACAATGTTGTTGTTTTCTTCTGTGTATAAACCTTTAGTGTTAGTTGATAATAGTGGTCTCATACAATATTTGTCCTTTTGTGACTGACTTATTTCACTTGGCATAATGTCCTCCAAATTTATCCACGTTGTGAGATGTTTTGCTGATTTGTCATTATTCTTTATATGTGCGTAGTATTCCATCATGTGTATGTACTGCAGTTTATTAATCCATTCAGCTCTTGATGGACACTTTGGTTGTTTTCAACTTTTTGCTGTTGTGAATAATGCTGCAATGAACATGGGTGTGAATATGTCTATTTGTGTCACGGCTCTTATTTCTTTAGGGTATATACTTAGGAGTGGGATTGTGGGATCATATAGTATTTCTATTTCTAGCTTTTTGAGGAAGCGCCATATAGTTTTCCATAGTGGTTGTACCATTCTACATTCCCACCAGAAGTATATAAGAGTTCCAGTCTCCCTACAACCTCACCAACATTTGTTATTTTCTGGTTTTTTTATTAGTGCCAGTAATGTCGGGGTGAAATGGTACTCACTGTAGTTTTGATTTGCCTCTCTCTAATTGCTAATGATTGAAAGCATTTCTTCATATGTTCGTTAGCAGCACTAATGTCTTCTTTGGTGAAGTGTTTGTTCATATTCTTTGCCCATTTTTTAATTGGATTGTTCGTTTTTTTTTTGTTGATGAGGTGTTGAAGTTTTCTATAAATTTCAGAGATTAGACCTTTGTCAGATATTTTGTAGCCAAAATTTTTCCCCCAATCTGTAGGTTTTCTTTTTACTCTACTGGAGAAGTCTTTTGTGAGCATAAGTGTTTAATTTTTAGGAGGTCCCATTTATTTATTTCATCTTCTGCTGTGTGCGCATTTTAGTTATATTTGGTATTCTATTTATGACATATATTAGGGCCCTTAGCATTGTCCTTATTTTTTCCTCCATGATCTTTATAGTTTTAGGTTTTATATTTAGGTTTCTGGTCCATTTTGAGTTACTTTTTATGCACGGTGTGAGGTATGGATCCTGTTTCATTTTTCTGCACAATAGATACCCAGTTTTGCCTGCGCCATTTGTTGAAGAGACTATCTCTTCCCCTTTTAAAAGACTTTGATCCTTTGTTGAAGATCAGCTGTCCACAGGTGGATGGATTTATGTCTGGGTTCTCAATTCTGTTCCATTGGTCTGTGTCTGTCATTGTAGCTGTACCAGGCTGTTTTAACTACCATGGTTGTATAGCAGATTCTGAGATGAGGTATTATGAGGTCTTCTACTTTGTTCTTCTTCTTTAATAATGCCTTACTTAATCGGAGCCTCTTTCCTTTCCATATAAAGCTAGTGATTAGTTTTTCTATCTTGCTGAAGAATGCTGCTGGGATTTGGATTGGGATTACAATATATCTATATATCACTTTGGGTAGTATGGACCATTTTCTCACTGTTAAATCTATCCAAGAGCATGCTATGTTTTTCCATTTATGTAGGTCTCCTCTGGTTTCTTACAGTAGTGTTTTGTAGTTTTCTTTGTATAAGTCTTTTACACCCCTGGTTAGATTTATTCCTAAGTATTTTCTCTTTGTGGAGGCTACTGTAAATGGTATAGTTTTCCCAATTTACTTTTCAAAGTTCTCTTTGTTCGTGTAGAGGAATCCAACTGATTTTTGCAGTTGATCTCATATCCTGCCACTTTGCTGAATCCTTCTATTACTTCCAGTAGCTTTCTTGTGGAAATTTTGGGATTTTCGATGTATAGGATCATATCATCTGCAAATAGGGGTAGTTTTAATTCTTCCTTACCAATCTGGATACCCTTTATTTCCTTTTCTTGCCTTACTGCTCTCACTAGGACTTACAATACAATGTTGAATAAGAGGGGTGATAAAAGGGCATTCTTGTCTGGTTCCTGTTCTCAAGAGGAATACTTTCAGACTCTCTCCATTTAGGATGATGTTGGCTTTGTATAAACACCCTTAATTATGTTGAGGAATTTTCCTTCTATTCCTATTTTGCTGAGAGTTTTTATCATGTGGGTGTTGGACTTTGTCAAATGCCTTTTCTGCATCAATTGATAAGATCATGTGGTTCTTGTCTTTTGTTTTATTTATGTGATGGATTACACTGATTGTTTTTCTAATGTTGAACCATCCCTGCATATGTGGTATGAATCCCACTTGGTCATGGTGAATTATTTTTTTGATATGTTATTGAATTCTATTGGCTAGAATTTTGCTGAGGATTTTTGCGTCTATGTTCATGAGGGATATTGGTCTGTAATTTTCTTTTTTTGTGGTGTCTTTACATGATTTTGGTATCAAGGTTATGCTGGCTTCATAGAATGAATTTGGGAGCACTACTTCCTTTTCTGTGTTCTAGAATAGTTTGAGTAGAACTGGTGTCAACTCTTCTCTGAAAGTTTGGTAGAATTCTCTGGTGAAGTTGTCTGGGCCAGGGCTTTTTTTTTTTTCCCCCCCTAATGATCCCTTTAATTTCTTCTTTTGTTACTAGTCCGTTTAAATTTTTTTACCTCATTTTGGGTTAGTTTAGGTAGGTAGTGTGTTTGTAGAAATTTGTCCATTTCCTCTAGGTTTAAGTTTATTGGAGTACAATTTTTCATAGTATTTTGTTACGATCCTTTTTATTTCAGTTGGTTCTATTGTAATGTCACCCATCTCATTTCTTATTTGGGTTGTTTGCATCTTCTCCTGTTTTTCTTCTGTCAGTTTGGCCAGTGGTTTGTCGATTTGATTGATTCTATCAAAGAACCAGCTTTTAGTCTTGTTAATTCTTTCCATTGTTTTCCTGTTCTGTTTCATTTATTTCTGCTCTAATTTTTATTATTTCATTTCTTCTAGCAACTGTGGGCTTCTTTTGCTGCTCTCTTTCTAATTGTTCGAGTTGTAGGGTCAATGTTTTGATTTTTGCCTTTTCTTCTTTTTTGATTTGTGCTTTTATTGTTATAAACTCATCTCTGAGCACTGCTTTTGCTGTGTCCCAAAGGTTCTGTATGTAGTGTTTTCATTCTCACTTCAGTCTAGAAATTTTTTAATTCCATCTTTGATTTCTTCTACTACCCAGTAGTTTTTAAGCAGGCTGTTATTTAGTTTCCATGGATTAGATTTTTTTTTCCTTGCTCTTCCCGTTATTGATTTCTACTTTTATAGCACTGCAATCAGAGAAGACGCTTTGTATTATTTCATTGTTTTTGAATTTGTTGAGACTTGCTTTGTGGCCTAAAATGTGGTCTATTGTGGAGAATGATCCATGAGTATCAAAGAAGAATGTACACTTTGCCACTGTTGGGTGAAGTGTTCTGTACGTATCTACGAGGTTGAGTTGGTTAATTGTGGTATTTAGATCTTCTGTGTCTTTGCTGAGTTCCTTTCTAGTTGTTCTGTCCTTTACCAAGAATGGTGTGTTAAAGTCTCCTTGTCTTATTGTGGAAGTGTCTATTTCTCTTTTCAGTGCTATTAGAATTTGATTTATGTATTTTGGAGCCCTGTCATTGAGTGTGTATACATTTATTATAGTTATGTCCTCTTGGTGGACTGACCCTTTAATCATTATATAATGTCCTTCTTTATCTTTTATGGTGGATTTTGCTTTAAAGTCTATTTTATCAGAGATTAATATTGCCCCTCCTGCTCTTTTTTTGGTTATAGTTTGCTTGATATATTTTTTCTATCTTCTGAGTTTTAGTTTGTTTATGTTTTTGTGTCTAAGGTGTGTCTGTTGTAGACAGCATATTGATGGGTTTTTTTTTTTTTTTTTAATCCATTCTGCCACTCTCTGTCTCTTTATTGGTGCATTTAAGCCATTTACATGCAGTGTGATTATCAATAGCTTTATGAGTTTACTGCTGTCATTTCATTGTACTTTTTTTTGTGGTGTTGACAGTTTCTTTGTTCTATTTAATTTTCATGTGGAGTTCTTTTTATTTAAGGATTTTCTTTTCATTTCTTTCATTATTGTTGATTTTGTCTTTACTGAGTCTTTGTGTTTTCCTTTTTTATTTTGATGGGTAGGTTTGTTAACTTTCTTTGCGGTTACCTTGAAATTTACCTTTATCTTCTTAAGTTTAAACCAGTCTTTTATTTCTTGATATTGCCTTGACTTCCTCACCATATGAAAGTTCTGTAACTACACCGTTTACTCCTTCTTTTTGATTTTGATGTGACTGTCATTTATATATTGATGTCTCTGGTTCCCTATTTTCAGTCTTTTAGCTTTGTTTTATTTTTGAAAATTCTTTATCCAGGTTGGTATCTGGCTGATCTGTCACGTGTCCTAATCTCAGGTTGTTGTCTGATGTTGTTGGTTCTCTATCTGAAAGACTCCCATTAACATTTCTTGTAAGTTTGGTCTGGTTTTTACAAATTCCCTTAATTTCTGTTTATCTGGAAATGTCCTATTTTCATCATCGTATTTGAGGGATAATTTTACTGGATATATAATTCTTGGTTGGCAGTTTTTTTCTTTCAGGTTTTAAACATGTCATCCCATTGCCTTCTTGCCTGCATGGTTTCTGCTGAGTAATCAGCGCTTAGTCTTAGCGATGCCTCTCTACAGGTGATCTTTCATTTTTCCCAAACTGGTTTCAGGATTCCTTCTTTGTCTTTGGTTTTGGAAAGTTTGATTATGATATGTATCTTTCATGATATTAGCAAAGTTTTCTGTCAGCAAATCTTCAACAATTCTCTGTGCTTTTTGTTGACTCCTCTGCTTCTGGGATTCCAATCACATGTAAGTTATTTCTCATGATGGTGTCCCACATAACTCTCTTAGGCTTTCTTCATTCTTTTTTTTTTTTTTTTTAATTGTTCCTCGAACAGATTAGTGACAATGGATTTGTCTTCTATTCTGCTGATCTGTCTTCCATTGTTGCAATTCTACTCCTATGACTTTCCATTGAGTTATCTATTTCTGAAATTTTATTATTAAGCTTCTGCATTTCTAGTTGCTGTTTTTGTATGGTTTCCAATTGTCTATTTATTTTGTCATTTTGTTTTTGTATTGTTTTCCTGAATTCTTCTAGCATTTTGCCTGTGCTTTACTTGGTTTTGTCTGTGTTTCCCATAATTTTGCTTGTGTTTTCCTTGACTCCTTTGAGGACCCCATACATAAGTCTTCTGAAAGCTATCTCCGGGATCATTTCTATCACCAAAGGCCATATTTTCCAAGTATCGATCCTTCTTTTTTTCCAACTTTCACATTCCAATCACCAGTAATTACCAATGCATCTTGAATGCATGTTGTTCAATTTCATACAGCAGAAGTTGGTAAAAATCTTCAATTTCTTCATTTTTGGCCTTAACGGTTAGTGCATAAATTTGAATAATAGTCATATTAACTGGTTTTCCTTGTAGGTGTATGGATATTATCCTATCACTGACAGCACTGTCTGTTCTTTTTGATGATGAGTGCAACATCATTCCTCTTCAAGCTGTCATTCCCAGCATAGTAGACTACATGATTGTCTGATTCAAAATGGCCAATACCAGTCCATTTCAGCTCACTAATGTCTAGGATGTTGATCTTTATGCATTCCGTTTCAATTCTGATGGCTTCCAATTTTCCTGGCTTCACTCTTTGTGCATTCCACGTTCCGATTATTAATGGATGTTTGCAGCTGTTTCTTCTCATTTTGAGTCATGCGACATCAGCAAATGATGGTCCTGAAAGCTTGACTCCATCCATGTCATTAAGGTCGACTCTATTTCGAGGAGGCAGCTCTTCCCCAGTCGTATTTTGAGTGCCTTCCAAACTGAGGGGCTCATCTTCTGACACTATATCAGTCAATGTTTTGCTGCTATTCATAAAGTTTTCACTGGCCAATTTTTTCAGAAGTAGACTGCCAGGTCCTTGTTCCTAGTCTGTCTTAGGCTAGAGGCTCCACTGAAACCTATCCACCATGGGTGACCTTGCTGGTATTTGAAACACTGGTGGCATAGCTTCCAGCATCACAGCAACACGCAAGCCACCACAATATGACAAACTGACAGATGAGTGGTGGTGTTTTATGCTGCCTTTCATAAATTTAACTAGTTTGTTAAAAACTAGCATAGTGCTAGATGTACACTAGTATTAAAGAGATGGAAAACTAATTTTGTCAGAGTCTATCAAAAACTTTTAATATCTTTTTCAAAAATTATAAATCCTGACATATACCTTAACAGGCTTAGGCAAAACCAAGAGCCAAGAAATCCTATTATTATGAGGATGTGTGACCCAAAAAAGTCAGCTGGTCTCTGTTTCAGTTTCTTCATTTAAACAATGGGCACAAGGAAAACAGACATCACAGCCTATTTGCCTAGTCTACCTACCCTCACAGCTTTGAGAAGATCAAATTCATTAAATAATTCATTTCCTTAACATTTATTGAGTACCTATTCTATGCCAGACAATGTTCCTAGCACTGAAGATACAGAACAGAGCAAGAAAGACAAAATTCCTGCCATTGTTTGGCTTACATCTGAGTGCAGGGAGCCAGACAGAAAATAAATAAACAAGTAAATATGTAATATGTCAAACAGTATTAAGCATTATCTAACATAATATCCTAAGTTAATCACTTTTGAAAGCAATTCAAAAAATACAGTGAAGTTGAATAAAAGTGTAAAACCCAACAATTCCATTCTGGTTATCTGTTCAAAAAAATCTTCATTCCTATGTGCAAAAGGACATATGTGCACAGACGTGCCCTACAGCAATGAATGACTTATTCATACAAAGAAATAATATACTGCAAATAATAGCTGGATTGTACAACTGCAGGGGACACTGCTCTTATTATATTCTATGACAATAAGTTAAAATGAACAAATCTGGTCTTCCTTTAACAACTTGGATAAACCTTGAAAACAAAGTTGAATGAAAAAAAAGATACAGAATGTATTATTTGTGTCAAATACAAAAACATACAAAACAACAGCACATAGTTTATGAATAGCTCATCTGTTATAAAGGTACAAAGCATACACAAGGGTGATGTACATCAACTTCAGGATAATGTTTTCTTGGGGTGGGGGGGGCAGAAGGAAGAAAGGTTAGCTGTATCTGAAATGTTTTACTTCTTAAAAGAGAAAGAGAGGGAGAGAGACAAAACCCTGAGTAAATACAACAAAATATCACATCTGTTTAATCTTGAAAGGGAGTACACACACAGGATCTGTTATAAAATTTTCTGTACTATTATGAGGACTTGAAATTTTCATAACTAAAAGCTCATGTTAAAATTAAGAAGAAAAAGAAAAAACCTCTCAATCATTTAGCTCTCATTTAGCACATAGTGCTTTAATATGTGTCAAAGCACTTTAGAAACCATAAACCTCTCTATTAAGTTATCAGTACTACCAGCCTCACCAGTAATAGCAAAGTTTTAATCTGGAACTATCCTCTTCTTCAAATGAACACATCCTGGAGATAACCACCATCCACCTTTACCTATGCCTATATCATTGTTCTACTTTATTAGCACTAATAATGGAGATCGCCTATAATGACTATTTTGCTGTTCCCCTAACATGTGATAGTTCTCTGGATTTCTGTTTGGCTTTATATAGCATGTGTTTTTGGTGAGAACAGCTAATAGATGCTCAACAGTAAAAGACTAGAAAACCACAATGAGAGACAACTAGCAAGAGATATATCACACTCTGAGGCAAGACAAGGAAGACGGAGGACCTATATATCCTTTATCAGCCAACCAAAAGCTCTGCTAGCAGAGGACTTTTCTCCACACTCCCAAACACTTAGCTAATATAGGCAAACACCAAGTCTTCAGAAATAGGAAAGAAAAGGAATAGTAGTTAGTCACATCTGGGAAGGAACTTTGGCAGCAGAGGTGCCCTTTATGAGACAAGGACTAAAAAAAGGCATTCAGCTACACGAAAACAGCAAACCGAAAAGCCAGTAGCCATTATGCATGTGGAAGACGGACTAGATCAAAGCTGTATAAACCTTTCTGTAAAATTGGTAACAGGGCAGAGAACAGTGGGTTGGGTGGGAAGACCTGGAAGTTATAAAGTCCATTAATAATTATAACAAATTGCTACCAATAATTGCTACCAATTATTGAGAACCTACTGTGTTTCATCTCCCTGCGCCATAACTCCTTGACTCTTTAAACCTCTATAACATTACGTGATGTCTCTTCTCACTCCCCTGAATTATAAAGTCCAACGGGCTAGAATCTGTGTCCAGTTCAATTTTGTATCTTCCACAGACTATACCTAAGGCCTTGTTCATAGCTGGTACTCAGTAAATGTTTGTGGAACTCAAAGAATACATTTTCCTGCAAACAAACCACAAATAAATTTTGTACCCACTGCAATGGCTATAATCTAAGAGACATGATAAAAATGTTGGTAAGGATCTGAAAACACAGGAACCCTCATGCATTGCCAGTGATATAAAAGGGTACAACCACTTTGGAAAAGAGTTTGACTTCTTAAAAAGTCAAATGTAAACTTACCATACACCCAGCAATTCCACTCCTAGGTATATACCCAAGAGAAATTAAAAACATAGGTCCACACAAAGACTAGCACACAAATATTCATATCAACATCATTCATAACAGCCAAAAAATGAAAATAATTCAAATGCTCATCAACTGCTATATGGATAAGCAAAATATATAGTATACTCATACAACAGAATACTATTCAGCAATAAAAGGAATGAAGCACTGATATATGCTATAACATGGATGAACCTCAAAAACTTTATGCCAAGTGAAAGAAGCCAGACAGAAAAGACCACATATTTACTGATTCCATTTTTATGAACTGTCCAGAAAAGGCAGATCTATAGAGACAGAAAATAGATTAGTTGTTGCCTAGGGCTGGGCATGACAATGCGGAATGACTGTAAGTGGGCAAGAGGGATCTTTTAGGAGTGGTGAAAATGTTCTAAAATTGGATTATGGTGATGGTTGCATAATTTAGTAAAAATTCATTGAACACTTAAAATGGGTAAATTTTGTAGAGTGCAAAATTATACCTTAATAAAATTGTTTTTTCCTAAGATAAACAACAGAAGGATAACCAAAAAGGTGTTGTAAAACAGTTAGCACAGGAAAAGGGAAGAAGCAGGATGGAGGGAACAAGACGTCTCTGAATATATCTTGTATTCACTTTTTCAATTTTACTTTGGAACAACGTAAATCCCTACATAACATAAAATTAAAACATCAGTGCCTAAAAACTGAAAGCAAATAACAACAAATGTACCTAACTGTGTACTGCATTGCTGGCTTAGCGACCCAGAAATTATTTCATATGACTTTAAGATACAATAATTGTACATCCTTAGGCGATACACACTAAGGACAAAAATAACTGCAAAGAAATCATAAACATATTTTAGTAATCATATTGTTAATATTTATACTGTTCTCTTGAATCATATGTTACATATAATATATATGACTTAATGCTTGTGTGTGTGTGTAAAGGGAATACATACTTATATTGTTAGGATCAAGGTTTTCATCATAAGAAAAAAGATACAAAGATAAAAACGAAGAAGTTAAAACTCTGTAATCATAAATTTGAATTAGAAATATTAGCATAAATTTTTTTTTTTTTTTAAGAGAAAAATACAAGTATTGCCTAGCTCTGTCCACAGAAAAAGGGCCTAGAAACAATGACCAACCCAGCAGCACTAAGATAGTGGTCAATAAATGAAGAATTAGAGTTTCTTGGAGAAATGGCTGATGTTAGGCCTGGGACAGGAAATATACAAGAAGAGTCAAGAACATCTCATCACACAAGAAATAAAGGAAGTTACCAGAGACTACTAGGGTCATGTCAAAGGACTCAGGAGTCTACCTGAAGAGGCTCTTATTGGCCAAAGATGGAGCTATTTGAGTACAGAAAGAATAATAACTGTACTTGCTTGAAACACATTAAGTCTGTTAAAAATCTGTGAGTCATTGTGATACTTAAAAAAAAGAAAGAGAAAGAAAAAAAATCAAAGAAAAGAGAAAATCTCATTGGTCACTTTTAAAGGATTTTAGGGAATCAACTAATTATTCTGAAAACAGGTAAATAAAGGGAAAGACGGGGAGCATTTATCCTGCCTTTACTGGAGAAGGAGCCCTGGTGGGGCAGTGGTTAAGAGCTTGGCTGCTAACTAAAAGGTTCACCAGCTTCTCTTTAGAAACCCTATGGGGCAGTTCTACTCTGGCCTATAGGGTTGCTATGAGTCGGAACTGACTCCATGGCAATGGGTTTGGTTTTTTGGTTTTACAGTAGAAACTATCCCTCAGAGTAGTTGATGAGATATGCTCTCCTTTATAAAAGTACTCCAGCTAAATTATGAAGAAAGAATTATAAAATTAAAATACCACCATTTTGCAACCCCCGATGAAATAACAGAAGTAGCTATGATCACTAATAGCTGCTAAACATAAGGTGAAGAGCTAATAGGGAACCTAGAATAGATGGATCAGGCTGATAACTTCCCGAACACACTGATCAATCTTGACATCACAAAAAGAGAGACAACCAGACTTTATGCACCTCTTCATGCGCACGACACCATTCTTGCCCCAAAAACAAAACAAAAGAAAATGAGCCCAAATGTGACTGAGCCTTTGGTCTAGATCTAAAGCACCAGTTTATAGGCAAAACAATACAGGGAAGGAGGGCATTGTTAGAGGACATCCAGAGATGCCATCAGCATCTTTATAAACCTTACAGGACAAAAGATCTGATTTCTTCAACAAATAAACAGCAAAGTGGGTAAAAAGAAGAAGGGGAAATTTAGTGCAATATTGTGGACCTTGTTTGAGTTCTTATTCAAATAAACCAACTGGTTTTTGAAAGTTAAATAACTGAGGAAATCTGAACGCTGACCAGATATTTAGTGATTTTTAAGAAATTATTAATTTTAAGGTATGATAATAATATTATGGTTTGCTTACACAAACAGTCCTTATTTTCAGAGATACACCCTAAATATTTATAGATGAAATTATATAAAATCTAGGATTTACTTCAAAATAGTCTATTGTGAGGAGGGGCTGGAGGGGTAGAACAGGATATAAAGGAAATAATATTGGCCATGAGTTAATAACTGTTGAGCTGGGTGATGGTTACATGGTAATTCATTATACTATTTTCTCTAATTCTAAAAATGTTTGAAATTTTACATAATAAATTTTTAAAGAGAGAGAAAAAACATTTTTCCTGATGGAACTGTTCAGGAAAGCAATCATTATCCCCGTCTCTTCTGCCACAGCAAAGTTTTCAATCCTTCGCTCCTAAGTTTGCTTCCTTTAAGAGATTTAGTTGCAGGGAGGGACAGGAGAGACATGGTGGGTAAATCCCTCTTATCTCATGTCTATGAGACCAACATTGGGCACCCACGGTGCACAGTGAGGGTAAGTCTAGGACAAAAAATAAACAAATAAATGTTTCTCTAAAACCCTCCTCTGTTCACAAGGTTCCAAAGGGTAAATCTAGACCTCCATAAAAGAGCTTCTGTGTGTTCTAGTTCCCACCCTGCCAAGGCACACTTGTCAGGTTCATGGTCCTGGTAATCCCTATACCCAAAGCATGCCTGAGAACACCCTGGGGTTCTACAAAAATACATATCACCTGCACACCTTCCTTGGTCTACCCATGCTCAATTCCCAACAACGGCCCCAACCAGAGCCCCAAGAAACAGCTCTAAGCAAGACTTTTTTGTCAGGTTCTTAGGAATTCTGAGACACGGAAACTGTTCTGCGTTCAACCAGCAGGTGGCGGTATCTCCCCAATTAGGCCTCACAGCCACTACAGTCTCTGAAGTCAGTCCCTGAAGTCAGTCCCTTCTTTTCCTACCTGCTGGAGAAAAACAAAATGCTCCCTCTAATCCATCAGCCTGGTGTGCAGCAATTGGGTATAGGAAGCTGCCTGAGAAACAGCTTTATTTGGTTGGGCTAAAGTGATTCAAAAGGTCATAAAAATAGAGTGGTATTTTTCAAGCAACAATCTAGACTTGAAAAGGATTAGTCTTCTTAGGAAGTGGGGAGGAACAGGAAGGCTGTATGACCATGTGAACACTCTTTCCCAAGATGCCACTGCTCTTGGGTGTGATGGATGCTACACAAACCTAGCCACTAAGGTGCTACAATTAACCAGGCTTGTTTTACGATCATTAGAGATGAAGAAAAGCAGGATTATTAGCCCTCGTCCCCCACCTTCTAAAGCATCAAAACTTCCATCTCTCCCCATCCCTGATACTCCTGAGTCCCTAAAGATCCCACCTTTGACTCACCTAAGCAAACAGACCTCTAATAACTAGACTGCCAATCACAGGGCCAAACCACAAAGTGAAAAACCCCCAATTCATCATGCAAATGATTAGGAAGGTCTGGGTTTAGGCTACAGCTACTTTGTCTCTAGACCAATCTTAATCCTCCTTTCCAGTCTCCCACTCCTACCCTTGTTTCCTACCAAATACAAAGAAGGCAGGCTCAATGAGGCCCACAGAAGGGGGTGCAACTTCTTCCTAGGCTATGTCCAACCAAGCAACAAGAAGAACTTCAAACTTCAGAGACCCTACCTGGAAGTGCAAAATAATGGTCCAGATCAGGCCCAGGGTCAGCTTGGGGTTGCCATCCGTGATGTCATCATTACGAATATTCACTAGTTTCACCTGAAAAAAAAAAAGAAGTTCTCAGAGCCCTGGAGTTTTTTGTTTTGGTTTTTCACAGATTTGCATTATATAGTATATGAGTAAAAACTTTTTTGGTGTACAGTTCTATGAGTTTTAATTCATCTAGAGATTTGTGTAACTACCAACACAATCAGGATAACAGAATAGTTCCATTACTCCAAAAAGTTCCCTCGTGTTGCCCCTTTGTAATAAACTCTGTCCCCACCCCTTACTCTTGGTAACCACCGATACGGTTCCCAGCTTCTAGTTTTGCCGTTTCTGGGAAGTCATATAAATGGAATCATATATGTCACCTTTTGACACTGGCTTTTTTTTCACTCAGCATAATGCCCTTGAGATCCATCTAAGCTATTACATGTATCAGTAGTTTGCTCCTTTTTATTGCTGAGTAGTATTCCACTGTATGGATGTACTACACTGTGTTTATTCATTCACCCAGTGAAGGACATCTGGGTTGTTTCCAGTTTTTGGCAACTATAAACGTTTATGTGACCATAAGTTTTCATTTCTCTAGGATACATTTCTTGGAGTGGGGTTGCCAGGTTATATGCTTAACTTCAAAAGAAACTGCCAAACTGTTTTCCAGAGTGGTTGTGCCATTTTGAATTCCCACCAGCAAGACAACCTTTGCAAGCACATGACACTGAGTTCCCTTTTAATTAAGTCATCAGAGCCCTGAATATATATATATATATATATATAGAGAGAGAGAGAGAGAGAGAGGTTGAGAGATGCCTCTTCTCCCTCATTAGTCTTTGAGTCCCTGGGTGCTGCAAATAATTAATGCACTTGGCTACTAACCAAAAGATTAGCAGTTCAAGTCCATCCAGAGTGTCCTCAGAAGGAAGTCTGAAAAATCATCCACTGAAAACCCTATGGAGCACAGTCCTACTCTGACACACATGAGGTCACCATGAGTCAGAACTGACTTGACAGCAACTGGTTAGTAATGCCCTGTATCAAATACAAATCCCTCACCAGTGCTTGGCCTGCTCCCACCTCCCTTTTCCCTGCTTTGACACAGATATCCACACCTGCCCATGCCTCCCATAGCACCATAGCTTTACATCTAAAATCTCATTACAACACGATGTGCACGACACACAGGCCCTCCCCTCCACCTAGGGGGACCAATCATCCAAGTTTGCTGGGAACTGAGTGGTTTCCCAGCACAAAGCACTTTCAGTGCTAAAACCAGGAACGTCCCGGGCAAACAGAGACAGCTAGCTGGCCACCCTACTTCCACCTCAACCCCTCTGTTAGCCTCTTCTGTCATGCCCTCATGGAGCTCCTGCTCAGTTGTGATAAACTGTCTTTCAGCTGCCCTCCGTCTATCTCCTCAACTGAACTGAAATCTCTGTGTTGAGTGAGACATGTTCCCTGTCCTCACACAGCCCACAGTGCAATGGAGCAAACAGAGAAATAAAAATATAGTCATAAATGTTATTATATTAGAAGAAGTAAATTTCTGTAGAAGCATAAACAAAAAGAACCTCTCAAGTTAACAGGAATTGTTGATAAGAGTGCCAAAATCAAACTGACTTCAAAACATATGCAAACCATTTAACTTCAACTTGACCCTTACTGTTGCTTGGCAACATCAAATGTTTTCCACACAGCTCCCTCTAAGGAGATAAATTCCGTCACTTACTTACCCATCTTCCTCTCCACTACAAAATATCTCTCTATCTTTACCTCTCTTTCCTTCCTTCTCCCTGTATCTCAGAAGAAGAGGTAAAAAAATTTTTTCAAAGTAACCACACCAGCTCTGGATCCTATCCCTCAATTCCTGGACTTGGTTCCATGAAATAGGAAGCAATGAGAGGAAGGATAGTGTGAAGAAAAGAGCCTAGATCGTGGAAGGAGCACTAAACTACAAGTCAGACCTGGGTTAAAGTCCCAGCTTTGCTCTAACTTGCTGTGTGATTTGGGCCAGGTCACTTTAGCCATTTAGATCCCAGTTTCCTGATCTATAAAATGAAGATACTGGACTAAGAGATCTCTAAGGTATCTCGAGACCTAACATGCTATGACACTGAACAGTCTTCCTCACTCTCATGTTCAATGTTAACCTCTTCCCTGGCTTCTTCTCGTATGTCCAAAAATGTGTTGTCTTCCTTATCTAGGGTGGGGAATTCACTCAATGACACACAACAACAACTTATCTAGGTCTGCTATACTCCATATTTTACTACTTTATCAAAACTGTAAGTCACCCAGCCTAAGAGCTAAAATCTTTTTCTCAGACCTGCTGTGGCATTCAACACTCCTGACCATGCCCTCATCTAGTTTTCATGATGATATAAGCATGCTGGTTCTCCCTCTTCCTGGATTTGCCACTTTTTTCATCTTCTTTGCTGGTTTCTCTTTCTTCTTCACTTTGATTTCCACCTGAGGTCAGTCCACAAGGTTCAATCTTTAGCATCTTGCTCTTCTCTGTGAACACTCTCCCTTTCCAGAAGGTCACGACCTCTTAAGTAAGGACTAACTACCAAATGAGTTGTCCAACCATAATGCAATTGCTTACTAGCAAGTGGGCATCAGAACTGGGTCAGTCAGATTTAGCATTTACCAAGGGCTTACAAGGGTCACTGAGAACATCCCTAAGCAGGGCCTCAATGCCAACAGTCCCTGGCAAAATGGGGAATGCACAGGATGGTCTTACCTGTCGCTGCTTCAGGAAGTCCAGGGCAATCTGCACATTCTGCAACCGATGAAAACGCATCCTGCCCTTCTCCCGGGGCTACAAACAAACAAAAAAAGTATTAATTTTTAGCTATACCAATTTACCCACACAGACTCCTTTCCTCTTTTATTTCAAGGACTAAAAGACCACAAAAGAACTTCACATGGTTGAAGCCAGGCGTGGGAGGCTTGTATAAAGCACTGCTTAAGACCTGTGTCTGTTTCACCAGGCTCTCGGAGGTCCCACATGCCTTGTTGACCATGATGCATCCTGTGAACACACAGTACATTTTTACTGCTAGTACTGAATCAGTGCCGCAGCATCTCTATAGATCCTTCTGCAGCTACATGAGGCAGAACTAGATTCTGGATGTGAGGTTAATGGGAATGAAGATGATAGCTCTATGGCTCCCGAAATCACAGTGAATTGCTATTGTAAGGGAAGGATGGAAAGTCCTAATTGCATAATGCACAGTAATGGACAGAGCTGACCTTGTTATAAACCTGGCCAAAGGACCTAGAGGCAGCCCACTCAAATACAGAGAATAAAGAGTTACACATGATCAATAAACCAGGTAAAAAATCCAAAATGGGAGGCAGAAATCAGGAAGCTATCAATTTCCCAGGAAAATGGGTGCTGATGTAGGGAAGGCGCCCTTTATTCCACCATGAAATATACAGAGTACACAAAACCTTGATGATATAGGCTGTTGAACATAATACCCCAAAGAAAGTTATTCTTTCTTTGTTCCCAATCTTGCCAGTCACTCAGTCCTGGATGTCATACGACCCATCTCCAGACCCATCTCCATCCGGTGCCTCTGGTACCCTGTACAAGGCTCGACTACAATCCATCTGAAAGTGAATGAAGACTGTTTGCCTGTGAGCACATGCAGGGATGGCTATTCACATCTAGAACATTTTCTTCTGCTTACTTTCCAATGTTTCTTTTGTTTTACTCAAATTGGGAACTAAAACATTACTCTTACTAGATTATACCCAATTCATTTATAAATGTTAAATTGGCACTAATTAAAGGCTAATGAGATATAAGGTAGCTCTGTTATGGGCACCTGCAGAGAGGACACATTGCTCAAGATCAAAATGAGCAAAAAATAGCCCAACACATGAAGACAGAAAGGTGGAACAGCTCTCTGGGTACCCCCAACCGTGCTAAGCAACACTCCCAAACTAGGATAATCTACAGAGATGCCAAGGCCTCTCTGGACAACAGGATAACTTTCTAAATCAAAGGTTTAGGGAAAATCTTTTCAGCAAGAACCTCTTCTCAGTGATCTCAACTAAACTAACTGTGAATACGGCTTGGGAAATGACCAAACCAAAAACCCTGTTGCCATCGAGTCAATTCCGACTCTTGGTGACCCCATGTGTCACAGAGTAGAACTGCTCCATAGAGCTTTCTTGGTTGTAATCTTTATGGAAGCAGATCTCCAGGCCTTTCTTCTGTGGCACTTCTGGGTGGGTTCGAACTACTTTAGGTTAGCATTGTTGTTAGGTACCTCTGAGTTGATTCTTACTTGTAACAGAGTAGAACTGCACCTCAGGGTTTTTTAGGCTGTAATTTTTATGGGAACGGATTGCCAGGTCTTTCTCCCATGGAGCCACTGGGTGGGTTCAAACCACCTATCTTTCGATTAGTAGCCAAGTGCCTAACCGTTGTGCCACCAGAGCTCCTTAGCCAAGTACAAACCATCTGTGCCAGCCAGGGACTC
This sequence comes from Dugong dugon, assembly GCA_030035585.1. NCBI lineage: Eukaryota > Metazoa > Chordata > Mammalia > Sirenia > Dugongidae > Dugong > Dugong dugon. The sequence goes on along the minus strand of CM057462.1, from coordinate 64,276,581 downwards.
AGGGAATGACAGAGCCTGTAAAATTGAAGATTCTAAGGCGATAGGAAGAAAGAGCAGCGAGGTGAAAAGATGATTTTAAGAGGTCGAGGGATGGGGATGTTTCTACTCCTTACTTCCGAACAAAGATTATGAGCTACAATTTAGGCCTTACCAACATGAAATGCCCCTGTAACACACTCTAATTCTTACTCCCCTACCACCATCACCAAAATAAATACCCTAAATCATGCGAGTTAAATTTCTGTCCTCTACCAGCAACTCCATGCAGTGAGTGGTTTGCAAACAACAGGCTGCTTTGAAAACAAATAGCGTGGTGAGTGATGAAAACCTGGAGGCTAGAAAGGTGGAGAGAGTACCAGTGAGTTAGTCTAGAGTGTGGAGCCATGAGCAATTAACTGTCATGCTGTCAACTAAACCCTCCACAACTCTGCAATCTGGACTCAAACAACACAGCAAAGCCACCAGAAAGCTATCGGTCTCCAGGTCACCACAGGACTTGACACCTCCAAACATCATTATTCTTTTGGTGCCAACCACTCTTAGATAAGCAAAACAATTCCCACTCCAGGATCAGCTAACAGTGGTAAGAGGCAACAATTAGTTTTAACTACTTTCTTTGGGACCTACATTCCCAGGCGGAAAGGGGAGAAGGCAATGGGTAACTGAGCTACTTGGAGACCTTGAGAACCTCAGACTCTCTGATGGCCCTGCAGTGCCAGCTGGGGTGCTGGCAACCCCAGGAGGACCTACTACATCATCATCATCTTCCTCCTCCTGCTCCTCGCTGTTTGTATGACGCCAGGAGGGCATGCTCACCAGACGGAGGGTCTTCAGCCCTGCCGGCTCCTTTGGCGATCAACCAAGGCAAAGGCACAACAGAATAATAAGAAATTCACAACACAAAAATGAAAGGAAATGAATGCAACATAAAAAAAAAAAAAAAAAAAAAAAAACCAAGGTGAAAATACCCTCCCACCTCCAAAAAGATGCAAAACCAAATCAAGACCAGGGCAGACGGTTACACTAAACACTTATGTTGAAATATATCTTCAATTCTCCATGTTCACCCACCCACTCTGCTTTTATAAGAATAACTGCAAAAGAGATAAAATTGGATGGTGCTTGGTGAAAAGATGCTATCTCATGAGTATCTCCATAAACACCTGTAGGTTTTCAAAGGTTAGGAAAAGATATTAGACTGGAGTAGTTTTAACCTGTTTTGTAAGCAATGTCACTAAAAAGAATCACTTTTCAATATAAAATCACTACAAATTTATCAAATATACCAGCCAAATTGCCCAAAATATAACTTTATGAGCACTGAAGAGTAAAGTCTAGTATCATTAAAGTAAAATTCTAATTATGAGATTATAAATGAGGGTCAGGGAAGAACTAGAATTTGCTATGTGCTAAGAATCGGCTAAGAATTGTGCTCATAAAAGCTTTCTGTCAATTTTAAGCCATTAAAAAATATAAATTCTACTGCAAGGCAAGAAAGATGTGAAACCAAAACAAAGAACCCAGGAGAAGCCAAGCCCTAATCCTAGAAGGAGTTGAATGTTACTTAAGGAGCCAAAATCTAATGTGCCAAATTCTGTTCTTTAAACACAGCAAACAATGACTAAGAATTCACCAAAGGCAGCGAGTGCATAGAACAATAGGCCCAAAGTGAGGTTTATTATAATTCCTCAAACAAAGTAAATATAAGAACTATCATCTGACAAGCCAAGAGGCTCAGACAGGGTTTACTTTCAGAAAGGTAGGAGTTTCCTACAGCAATTTTTAATACATTTTGGGAAGAGGAAGGCATATTTAATTATCTAGGTAGCAAGCAAGGAGTGGTAACTGTTGACCTAGCACTCAACAAGATGTACCTATATGCCATTAAAAGAACCACACTTGTGAGGCCATCATTAGAACAGGGAAGCTCACCAGTTTGATGCCCGAGAGGACCTCCAGCAGAGAGATCAAGTTATGGCCATCCCGCAAATCTTCATAAAGATCATTGATGTGCTTGCGGACCTGTGAAGGAGAGTGGGAGACTGATTTGTATTTGATCTTGAACTACTTTCATTATCCATGCAAGAATCTCTGGTTCTAGTAAACCCAATATAAAGAATTTGAAATTGAAAGCAATAATAAAATTCAGGAATTTTTACATTGGAGTACAATACATATGAATGGTAACATTTACCAGAAGTTTTTTTCTTTTCTTTTTTTAATGAAACCACATCTACTACACACTCCAGCCAAAACACCAAACAATATCCTAGAAAGCCTGGGCAAGAAGATGGGGAATCTTAATCATCCTGAAACTTTTCAGGAATTATTATGCACCAAAATGTGACAAGACGGCCAATGATGGAGAAATTATTCCAACCAGAGTCCAAAAAGCCTTCCAGATGCTGCAAATCCAAACATCCACTGCCGCTGAGTCAATTCTGACTCATAGTGACCCTAAAGGACAGAGCAGAACTGCCCCACAGGGTTTCCAAGACTGTAATCTTTATGGAAGTAGACTGCCACCACAGAGCAGCTGGTGGGTTCCCACTGCTGACCTTTTGGTTAGCAGCCGAGCACTTAACTACTATGCCACCAGGAAAGGAAACTAAAAAGCTAGGTACCCAGTATTTCATACAGTGTACCTCCAATTTAACCCCTTTCTTACCAAATATTTCTAATAGTGAATAGCAATCAAAACTATGGGAGAAAAAAAATCTCATTTGGAAAAACATGTGGTTAGTGTCAAACACTATGCTACATGTCATCTCATCTCTCCCTTATGTCTACATCGTGGCACTTTTATTATTATTATTCATACTGTGCAGATGAGGAAACAAGGCACATAGAGGTTAAGTAACTTGCCCAAGATCACCAAGTGAAAAAACTGGCCTAAGTTTGGTCTTCTGACTTTAGACTCTGCCATTAACTACTACGCTTTATAATCAGCCATAATTCTGTTTTATTTGTTTAATCCAAATAACTGCCCTACAAAGTTAAATTATTACCACCATTTCACGGAAGAAACCAAGGAAGCAAAAGTTCTGAGAAATAAGGTCACATAGCTATACTAAGTGGCAGTAGGTCTTCTGATTCATTCCAAGTCTAGTGACAATTTCATTTGAGTGATGGTCACAACACAGAATCAGAAGGCCAGTGGAAATGATAATGAAATTCTTTTTCAACATAAGTAGTTTTCTGAACAACAACAGCAAGGGCTACTTTCAGAAGTAGTGGATTTCCAGTCACGAGAATTATTCAGGCAGACACAACGATTTTGGGATTTCTACTTTGAGTGGAAAAAGGAACTAGATGATTTCTTAGTCCTTTCCGATTGTAATATTCTAGCATTCAAAATACTATGGGAATAGGAGAAAATAAAGGGAAGATTTCTTGGGGATGGGACTTGAATGACTAGATGTTTGGATAGGCAGAAAGATGGGAAAGGTTCCTCAAAAAGTTAAACACAGAATTACAACATGACCTAAGAATTTAAGCAGGGACTCTTTCAATATGTGTACAGCAGTGTGCATTGCAGCATTATTCACACTAGCCAAAAGGGAGAAACAACCCAGTGTCCATAAACAGATAAATGGATAAACAAAATGGAATATTACTCAACCATAAAGAGAAATGAACTTCTGATACATGCTATGACATGGATGAATGTTGAACACATTGTGCTGAGTGAAATAACTCGGACACCAAAGGACAAATTTTGTATGATTCCACTTATGTCAAATATCTAGAATAAGCAAATGTATAGAGACAAAGGTTTATTACTGGTTAGCAGTAGCTAGGGGTTATGGGGGAATGCAAGTTACAGCTGAAGGGGTATTGAGTTTGGGGTGACAACAATCTTTTAGAAATGGATAGTGGTGATGGCAGCACAACATGGTGAATGTAATTAATGTGACTGAATTGTACACTTAAAAAAAAGTTAAAATGGCAAACTTTTTGTTATATATATTTTCCCTCAATTAAAAAAAAGAAAAAGATGGGAAAACCACGTAGGACTAGGTATAAACGAAAACCAAACCCAATGCCGTGGAGTCGATTCCGACTCATGGCGACCCTATAGTACAGAGTAGAACTGCCCTATAGGGTTTCCAAGGAGCAGCTGGTGGATTCAAACTGCCAACCTTTTGGTTAGCAGCCGTAGCTCTTAACCACTGCTCCACCAGGGCTCCAGGACTAGGTATAAGAGTATAAATATTTAAGGTGTGTTTGTGTGTATAAAGGAATAAGAAGGGGACAGGTAGATTACCTGATTGGAGAAAATTGTTCATGCTGAATCAGACAATAATCGGAATACTAGAATAATACTTCCTCAATTTTTTGTGCAATTCACAATGTATTGGCTATAGACATGATACATTTTTAAGTTTAATCTGCATTAACATTTCATCTATCACTTTCTTAAGTTTAGGGCTAGACAATGACCAAAACAATACACCTAGCCCTGATCTGAAGCATTTGCTGACTTCCATGGTGTAAATACTGCCGCCATCACCCATTTCAAGCTACTAACATAACATCACTAAATGCAATGTTGGAAAGAAATGCACATTAACACACTACTATATAGTATTTCCATCACAGAGATATAGCAGTTATAATTAACCTCAAGAACACAGACAATAATAACATGTAGTACAATAATTAGGAGGTGATGAGTTTTGAGTATTTATTACTTTTATTTTAAATATAATTTATTTAATTGTAAGTTCATATACAGTGAAACTTGTGAGAGTTGGAACTCAACAGGACTTCCTTGTTTTTCCGGGTCTTGCAAGTTTTCTGCCTTTGACAGGGTGCAGTCTTACCACTTTTCTATCGCTCTCCATTTGTGGAAAATATTTGCATTTTCCTTCTCTGACGGGTTTCCACTTTACACAGGTTCTGGCTTTCACAAGTTTTACTGTAATTTAATCTTTTTTATAATGACTGTGCTTAACAACTTAACATTGGGTGCTCACGAGTCCACACAAACCGGCTCCAGCACACCACTGGCTCCAAGATTTCAAGACCCCCTTGACTCAGATGGGTCTAAGGTTTCAAGCCTGGGGTCTAGAACAACCATAGTGTGCTATTAACAGAAACTAGCAGGTCAGGAGGGCTGGAAGGGGAATGGATTTGGTAAGTTCAATTTTAATTATGTTGAATTTAAAATGACTGTGAAGAAGCTACAAATGGAAATATTCCTGAAGCAGCTGGAAATACCAGAATTCAATTTCGGTCAGCTGAGAACTTAAGTTTAGAAGTCATATGCACAGAAGTGCTAACTAAAGACATGGAAAAGGTTGGGCTTTCTGTGTTAGGGGCAAGAAAGAGAGCAGAGTGCTAAGGACTGAGCCTTGGGGAATAGCCAAAATTAGAAGGCAAGAGATGGAAAAGCAATTAAAAAAAGAAGCAGTGAAAGAGGTAGACAAAAAAACCAAGAAAGTATAATCAAGGAAGGGATGATTACCAGTATCAAATGCTATAGAGATCAAGAAGGATAAGGACTAAGGGTTTTTAAATTTTGCTACAAATAGGTTAGAGTGATTTTTGTGGGGATAATTTTCAAGAGAGTGGTGGAAATCAGATAATAAATAAGTGATAGGTTAAAAAAAAAGTCACAAAATATTAAATACTTGACATAAGCATTACAAATAAAAGGGACAACACAATCTGGACTTATTTTTGATAGATAAGATCTGAACATATGAAGCAAAAATCAGGGCATCCAATAATTATGTAAATAAATTATAGTAGGGCTTGAGGACCAAGTAAGATCATGTCATCAGTAGGATATTAAACACTACAGAGTATTGAAAAGAAAAAGGAGGCACCTTGAAATGTAAAGTTAATTTCACATCATGGCTCCAATATCTCCTTCTGAACATTTCAGTTACTTTTTACACCTGTGTATATCAAAATTCAACCCTCTTTCAAAAAACTTAGATCAGAACTAGCTTATTAAGTCTCTCAATCTTTGTCTGATTATAATAACCAAATAACTATGAAAATAAAAGAGATACAGACATAGGTAATGGGGGAGGGGAGGGGAGTGAGAGTTTTCTCCCGGAGACTATTCAACAACAAAGAACAAGAGTCTCTTTCTAAAGCATACTGGGCACAGCTCTGCCTAGGGAAGGGTAAAAAACTAGCTGACATTTATGGGGTGCTTCTATGTCAGAGATTTTTCAGATGCAGAAATGGGATTGGGAGGGCTTAAGTAACATCCCCAAGATCACATAGCTAGTCTATGGCCAGGTTGATCAAATCCAGGTCGGCCTCATTCTAAGGTCCTTATCCTTTTGCACATACTATGCTGTCTCTGACGTTTTCCACAAATCTCTTAAGAAAACGTTCAGTGGACTAAGCATCAGAAGTTTTAGAAGTAGCCAAGTGAGGCCAGAGGTGTTCAGGAATCATCATCAATAAGGATGTTACTTTCCAACAAATAATCATGCTATTCTGTCGACAAATAAGGTATGGGTGAAAAATCTCAACTATCTCGGGCCTTGGCTATTTCACTCCATGTGAAAATCACTGTCAAAATTAGCAAATATCTCCAAAGAAGATATATAATGGCCAAAAAAGCACACGAAAAGATGTTCAATATCATTAACTATGAGGGAAATGTAAATCAAAACCACAAAGAGATTAACACTTCACACCCTCTGTTGTAGTTGTTAGTTGCCATAGAGTTGATTCTGACTCACAAAAGACCCTATGTGTGCAGAGTAGAACTGCCCCATAGAGTTGTTAAGGCTGTGACCTTTCAGAAGCAGATGGCCAGACCTGTCTTCTGAGGTGCTTCTGGGTGGGTTTGAACCTCCAACCTTTTGGCTAGTAGTGGAGCACTTAACCGTTTGCACCTCCCAGGGACTCCTTCATACCCTGTAGAATGGCTATAATCAAAAAAACAGATAATAACAAGTGTTGGCAAGGATGCAGAGAAACTGAAATCCTTAAACACTGCTGGTGGGAATGTAATATGGTGCAGCTGCTGTGGAGAATAGTCTGACAGCTCCTCAAAAGGCTAAACACTGAGTTATCGTATGACCTAGCAATTCTACTCCTAGGTAAATACCTAAGAGAATTGAAAACATATGTCCACACAAAAACCTGATGAATGTTCATAGCAGCATTATTCATAACAGCCAAAAAGTAAAAACAACCCAAACGTTCATCAACTGATGAATGGATAAATAAAATGTAGTATTTTACTTATTATTATTAAGCAATAAAAAGAAATTAAAATACTGATACATGCTACAACGGATGGACCTTGAAAACATTATGCTCAGCGAAACAAGCCCGTTACAAAGGACCACACATTGCATGGTTCCATTTATATGAGATATTCAGAGTAGGCAAATCTACACAGCCGGAAAGTAGGTTAGTAGTTGCCTAGGGGTGGGGGGTGGGAAAGCTGAGGAGCTGGGGGGTGATGGCAAAGGGTACAGGGTTTCTTTTGGGGGTGATGAAAATGTTCTAAAATTGATTGTGGTGATAGTGCACAACTCTGTGAATATACTAAAAGCCACTGAATTGTATACTTTAAATGGGCGAATCGTATGGTATATGAATTAAATCTCAATAAAGCAGTTTTAAAAAATAATTAGTGAATGACTAAATTTTGAGAGACCCAGTCCACCTTAACCCTGGCCAATCCTCTCCAATTCCCATGCATTAATAAACCAAGGAGCGATCTGCTCTCTCAATTTTTTACAGGTTGGCTTGAAGCCAAGGAAAAACAAACAGCTTCCCCCAATTTTCTGAATGTCTTCTTTTTAGCAAAAGGAATAAATTGCACTTAAGTGCTTGGAATCAGAATCTGAGCCCAAAGGGACTTTAAAGATCACCTAACTCTAACATTCGCAGTTTACAGATGAAAAACCATTGTCTAGAGAAGTTAAATAACTTGTCTATGATTGTTTGGAGCCCTGGTGGCACTGTGGTTAAGCGTTTGGCTGCTAACTAAAAGGCTGGCGGTTCAAATTAGCAAGCAACTCCTTGGAACCAGTACAGGGAAGTTCTCATTCAGCCAACAGCTGGGTCTAGAACACCGTCTCCTGACTCCCAGTTCAGTGCTCTCTCCCCTCATAGGACTTCTATGATGCCTGAAGGGTCAAAATGACATATTATCAATAAGAACCAAGGATTCTCGTGTAGTGTTCTTTGGTATCTACAGAAAACCTGACCTAGAAAAGGTTTCCTCTAAGCCTGCTAAAAGGAAACACAAGCAGCTCAAGTTCTTTTATCTAAACTATGTTGAAAAACAATAAATACGTCAGAGGAGAAAATTTTAAAGAGAAAAGTATATTATTTAGTCTCATCTACATGGATTAAAAGATACAGGGAAAGTAAGAGTAAGCCCAGTAACTTTAGCTGGATTTTTGAATTTATAGATTTCTTAACTTTAAGAGGGGAATTCCATATTGATTCATTGGCCAAATTTATCTTCAAGAAAAAGCCTAATGCTCTGAAAAACAGAGTATAGTTGTCCTAGCTTTTTCACTCTAGAAAGAACTCTGCTCAAACAGTAAGAGTGGAGGCTGGGAATCCTGGCTGGAATAAGCAAAGTGAGAGATGGAAGCAAAGTGTGAGGCTCTTTGCAGATAAGAATTCTATCATCTCTGTTTTGTGGATTTCCTAAGTTTTGAAGGAATCTAACAGTGGTACCAGCCAACCCTGCTTAACAAAGATTCTCTGAGGATGATTCTAAAATGCATAAAAGATAGCTTTACTTAGTAGGTAGACACTTATGCACAGGGAGTAGAGAATCCAAAGTAAAGCCCAAGTCCAAATGAAGACCTAAACCTTCCAGTGGGGGCTGAGATGCATTTAGAGTGAAATTAAGCCCTGAAAAACCAGGTCCAGGCAGATATAGCCACAAACTGCAGCCACAATATGGTCACACTTAGGCAGCAAAGGCAACACTCCTCTCCTCAGCGGCTAAGTAGCACTACTTTGTCAATCTCTTAAACTAAACACCACTGACATTTCCCACAGACAAGAATAAGCAAAGAGATGTGAAAGTCCACACAGTGTTTAGGGAGCAGTGAGCTGCCTCCTGTGGCTACAGCAGAGGCTACACAGGAGACAGTGCCTGGAAAGATTAGTGCTATCTACTACCCTGTGTTCAGTTAGAGGGTCTCAAATAGAGAAGAGTTGGCAACGTTAGTCAAAATGCAGAGTTTGAAATTTTATGCTGGTGTATCTGGAATTCTTAACTAAAACTGCAGGAAGGCCCGTGGCTTCCAGACTGCATACATGAATAAAAATGGAAAGAACTATTCCATCAGCTAGATTAATACTGGCCTATCCTTCCCACTTGCTAACCTCTAGTCAATAGAAACTCACTGGGAAAGCATTTCTCCTCCTCCTTCGAAGCTCATGTTCTCAGTTAGTTGTGTCTCACCCATTTTGAAGGGGAATACACTTTAGTAGCTACCAGCGCCTAGAGATTTAGCACAGGTAATTTCAATAAGACCTCATTAAAAACTCTTAAATTTTTCTTTTTTATGGTTCTGGCCTATAAACAGAAGTCTTAGGTTTATCAGTTTATACCCTAAATTAGGTTGTTTATAGATTTCAGGTGCTTACATCCTTAATAAATCTCTTTTAAAATTGGATCAATAGTGTTCTCAACTAATAAAAAGAAATTTGGTTATTCCAGAATGAACTATTTCCCAAATGGGATATATTTCTCAACTAAATGTAGAACTTCGGAGGCTTGGTTGGTTTTGGTCTTACATCAGTCTATCTGCCAATGGCAACATTAATCTGAGTGTTCTTGGGGAACAAAGGATGCTTGAGTTGTAAAAAAAAAAAAACAAATCTCAATTCCTAATTCCCAGCCCAAAGAATTCCAATACAGAGCAATGACTGTTTTGCAGTGAATCTTCCTCTAAATGTCCCAAGATAACAAAATGTCATTAGAACCATAAGGCTAGGAGCCTGAGAAGAGATGAAAAATAGCCAGGGATTTAAGTAAAGCTCTGGCTGGCCTCCAGTTTCTAACAATGCAATGATGTATTCCTCTGGTCTCTCCCTCCCTGGGCCTCCTGTCATCACACAGCACCAGGGCGGAGATCCAACAGGCAGCACCAGCTACAAATGAGCAGCAGAGAGCCAAAGCATTTGTATTCAACAACAGAGTTTAAGGCACAAGCTTGAGGCAGGATAAATTCAGTTCTTTCAATTGTTTGAGACAGGTAGACAAGCAGAATAAGATGGGGCATGTTTACTTGAAAAAACAAGGAATTCTGGCCAGAAGATTCATGATTGATCCTTAGCACCATCTGTCACTAGCTATATGATCTTGGGGAAGTCACTTCACCCCTCTAACTCTCATTTCCCTTAGTAGTAAAAAAAATTTAAAAAAAGAGAGAGAGAATAAAGTACCTTTACCCCACACATGGTTGTCTCAAGAAACAAGTCAGGTAAGAATCATTTTACGAGCTACAAAGCACTATCAAAATATTATTTGCTCAAGGCAATAAACACTTACTGAGTACGATCATTAGGTTCTTGGTGTAGTACTTGGCAGAGAAAGTAACACAATACAGTCCCAGACCTCAGTGAGTACTCTAAAGGAGAAGACCAATGCATGAACACACAAGGCATCTCTTCAAAGTGGTATGGAACAGAGAGGGAGTTGCAATCAATTTAGCTTGAGGGATGGAGATCAGAGTCTCAAGGAAGGTGATACTGGAGCTGGGCCTTGGATGGTAAGTGGCAGAGGAGGCCAGGATGTACGTTCTAGGAAGAGAAATGGATAAGCAGAGAGGTGTGAAAGTACACAATGTTTAAGGAGCAGTGAGTGGTCCTGTGTGGCAAAAGGGAAGGCTGCATAAGTGAGAGTGCCTAGAAATGCAGTTGGACAGGTAGGTTGTAGCTAGGTTGTGAAGGGTGGTGTATCATGATGGTTTAGTATCATCAAACTAGAGGCAACTGGTTACCATTGAAAGAATTTACAGAGGGAACCAGCAGTTTTATTTCACTATAAGAAATAAGGCACACCGTCCACCTTCAAGTTACAATCTAGCAGACAGATGTAGAATGTATATAAATGTTACAGGTGCTATAACCAATGTACATAAGGAGTACAGTGAGAGTACAAAGAAAAAGGGTGGTCGATTCTACATGGGAGAGTCAGGAAAATCATTATGGAGGGGGTATTAAGTTAGTGCTATCCAGGAAGAACAGAGTTGGCAAATGTATTCCAAGGAGAGGGAACAGCATGAGCAAAGATATAGAGTCATAAAAGCATGGCACACAGTTCAGCAAGAGTTTAAGGGATGAATGGATTTTGGCACTATGAGCCTGGAAAAGTGAGCAGAAGCAGGGGCAGTACTGCATAGGTTAAGAGCACAGTAAGCTCTAGACTTCAGGCTGCCTGAATTCTAAAATTTCAGTTCTGCCTCTTTCTAGGAGTGTAACCTTGAGCAAGTAACTTAATTTCTCTAAACCTCATTTTTCTCATCAATAAAATGGGGATATTCCCAATAACAATAAGTGGTTGTACATCACGGTGAATGTTCAGTGATAGGGTCACTGAATTGTACAGTTAAAAACAGCTAAAAAAAAAAAAAAAAGAATCAACTCCCCAACATGAATGAACTTTGAAACATTATGCTAAGTGAAAGAAGACCCTCACAAATGACCACATATTGTATGATTTCATTTATATAAAATGTCCAGAATAGGCAAATCTATAGACATAGAAAGTAGATTATTGGCTGTATAGGGCTAGGGAGTGATGAAGACATTAGTGTGTCATGGCTAGGGGCTCAAGGAAAAAAAATAAAATGGGGATATTAATTGAACCTACAGTATAAGGTCATTGAACAATTAATTAAGGGAGATAATCCATGTAAAGGACTTAGTATAGTGTATCTGACTTGTTACAGTGTTAAAAAGCAAAGAGGTCACTTTGAGGACTAAGGTGTGCCTAACCCAAGCCATGATATTTTCAATCGCCTTATATGCTTGTGAAAGCTGGACAATGAATAAGTAAGACCAAAGAAGATTTGATGCTTTTGAATTATGGTGTTGGTGAAGAATATTGAGTACGCTATTGAGGAATACAGCCAGAGTGCTCCTTGGAAGTGAGGATGGCAAGACTTCATCTCACATACTTTGGACATGTTATCAGGAAGGACCAGTCCCTGGAGAAGGACATCATGCTTGGTAAAGTACAGGGTCAGTGAAAAAGAGGAAGACCCTCGACAAGATGGAGTGACATGGTGGGTGCAACAATGGGTTCAAGCACAACAATTATAAGGATGGTGTAGGACGAGGCAGTGTTTCTTTCTGTTGTATATAGGGTCACTATGAGTCAGAAACAACTCAATGGCACCTAATAACAACTTCTGACTTGTAGTAGGTACTCAATAAACTACTACTACTATTATCACTGTTATTACAGAAAACTTCATTAGGAAACTATTACAGTGGTGAAGGCAAAGAATGACAAAGGCCCAGACTACAGTGAGGTAATGGGGATGGAGAAGAGAAGACAGACAGATGCAAGCAACTTTCTGAGCTGGAAGTGACTGGACTTGGTAACCAAGGAGAGATTATAGGAAGGGCTGAATCAAGTATGACTCTAAATTCCTAACTTGGACAGCTGGATGCATGAGTGAAAACATTCAGCAATTTGGGATGTGTTCAACATAGGATATGCCAGGGTAACATCCAGATGTACTTGTCAACTAGACTGTCAGAGACACAGGTCTTTGGCTTAGGAAAGAATACAGAGAAAAGGCTCTATCATTGCCTCCTTATCCATACCTTGCAGTTTGAAAATTGTTCTTAGCCACAGTCCGCAGTGAAAGCAATGGTCTAAGGGAGCCATGTTTGACTTACGTGGCCATTTCCCTGGCCATAGCCTACTAAACTATAAATGCACAGCTGACCCATGGGAAAAAAAAAAGAAAACCCCAGCCAACAGGTTTTCTGTGTTTGTGTCTTTAGAATCATGGAGTCTCAGGGACTTGTGTCACCATTTTGGGGGTAGCCACGATGGCTCACACATAAGCAATGGGAGAAATTTAGACATACTAATGTCGGAGACATACAGAAAGAAGTAAAAATGAAGGAACATAAGGCCTCCCTCAAAAAAGAGAGAGGGTAGCTGTTTGATCATTGTTGAGTTTTCATAAAGCCCAGCTGCCTCCAGACATCAGATACTATGAGATCATTCTCTCTCCTTTCTACTTGCATGTCTTTGCATTTCATTCAACCCAACAATCCTTGTGACTAAAACAGATAGTTCTGCCCAAGAAGAACACAGAGAACAAAATAAGAAAAGAGCCAATATTAGGACCCTGGGGAACCGCAATGTGGAAGAGCCACACAGAGGAAGAAAAGTCAGTGAAAGATGTAGAAAAAGATACTGATAGAGGAAAGAGGTAATTCAGGAAAAAACAGTGTCCCACAAGCCAGAATAAGAGAGGGATTTAAAGAGTGGTTAGTCAGCAGTATCAAATGATATAGAGAAATCATATAGGAGGACGACAAAACTAGGCCACTGGATACTGCAATTAAGAGGTCACAGGTGACCTTTGCCAGAGCAGCAGTAATTATTATAACTCAAAGACTTTGTTTTCAAATCCTGGCTGCAACAGTAGAAATACTGTTTCTCCTTAGGTGGTCTTTAAAATGTCTTTGCCTTGGTTTCTCCAATAATAAAATCCCTCCTCCTCACCACCGCTAGACATTCTGGAAATGCTCCATATCTTGATCTGTGTTATGGATTGAACTGTGTCCCCACAAAATATGTGGTGTTAATCCTAACCCCTATACCTGTGAATGTAATCCCACTTGGGCATAGGGTTTTCTTTGTTATGTTAAAGCCATATCAACGTAGGGTGTGTTTTAAAGCAATCACTTTTGAGATATAAAAGAGCAGATTAGGTACAGAAGAAGGCAGACACAGGGGGAAGACCCAGACTATCTGAAAAATGACCAAGGCTGACCATCTACAAGCCCAGGAACTCCAAGGATAGCTGGCTAGAGAAGCTGAAACAAGGATTTTTCCCTGGAACCAACAGAGAGAGCCTTCCCCTAGAGCTGGTACCCTGAATTTGGACTTCCAGCTTCCTAAACTGTGAGAAAATAAATTTCTGCTTGTTAAAGCCACTCACTTGTGGAATTTTTGTCACAGCACCACTAAGAAACCAAGAAAATCTGCAAGGTAGGTTATACAGGTGTATAAACAAAAATCTAAACCTGTTGCCATCAAGTCAATTCCTACTCATAGTGACCCTTAAGGACATAGTAGGACTGCCCTATGGGGTTTCCAAGGCTGTAATTCTTTACGGAAGCAGACTGCCACATCTTTCTCCTGCGGAGCAGCTGGTCAGTTCGAACTGCCGACCTTTTGGTTAGCAGCCGATCACTTAACCACTGTGCCACCAAGGTTCCTTTACAGGTGTATACACGTGTAAAAATTCATCAAACTGTACATTTAGGATGTGTGCACTAACAGAGGGAGAACAAAATCCCCTCTGTTTCATCCTTTCATAGTAATCAGACTAAAAAATAAAAATAAAGAGCCTTATTTGTAAAGCTAAGAATGAAGTGTTCTTTGAATCCCAGGAATCATCGTATGGTATTGGCAACCTAAATTTTCTAAGGTGATGGCATGCATTACTGCCCACACCAGGAAACTGATCAGTAAAAGTTTCCATGCTGTTATGACTATGCTGGTTTAAAAAAAAAGTCTCATGTGTCTTCCATAGACTTGAGCACGTGACAAGCAATCTGAACTACCTGAGAAAAGGGAATGACAGATCCAGATTAAAAGCAGCAAGAGGTGCTAGGGCGGCATATATAAAGGAGTCCTACCTTCATCAAGTGCTTGTTGACCCACTTGGTGAATGTTTTCTTCTGAACCCGGTCCCGTTCATCTGTAAAGGAAGCACAGAGAAGGCACTGCTTTTTGCTACCCAGGCGAAAAGTTCCCAGACCCCTGACTTGCCCATACCTCAGTTTCTCCAGGATCCCTTAAAAGGGTTGGCTTTCCCCACAGATACAGTGTCTCGTCATTAGCGAGGTTTGGCCTATCTGAATTTCACCATCAGTCCTGACCATGTCGTCACTTTACAGATTAGACAGAATCACACGCCTCAAAAATCATGTCATGTCAAAGACTCCTTAGCATCATAATTTTCGGGAGAACAGAGTGACCCCACCCAACACACACACACACAACAAACTCAAAAAAGCCACAGTTGTGAATACCCCAAAAGAAGAGGGATGGTGGCCTTTGACACCACCCCTCCCACCAAGGTATAAAGGCATTTGGTATGCCCACACTGCAGTGGGTAAATCTTACTCTGTACATGCACCAATCTATCTGATCAATGTTCCATTCTCTCTCCTACCCAGTTCTTCCCTCATTCCTATTTCCTCACCAGCCATTACCATCCAAAGTCATCTAGTTTACCTCCACTGTACATCTCTTCCCTTCCTTCTCCTAAGTCTTACAGAACCTCCATTTCTTTGTGGGCAAACTCCCCTTCAATCTAATTGTTTTTCAGCTCTTCACTTTAACAGAAACATGTGGACAATGACTGCTCCACAGAAGGCCTACCCTGCAGAGGACTCACCTTCTCCCACTCCTGCCTATTCCCCAAAGCCACTTCCAGACCACTGATCCATGAGCCCCACCGTTCTTCCTATTTATTTGAAGCCCATGTCATCCCCTATACCATGGGGTTCAAATAATCCTGTCATCGAACAGTCCCTGTTGCCCACCCCCTCCATGTGGCAAATCTATCTTAACCCTCCCTGACAACTTGGTTCACATTTATTATCTCCACATGTATCTTCCACCATTGTCCTCACATTACTAAAACATACATGTTGATGCTGACACTGTATATGATGTGCTGAGCTCCAAGTGTAATGCCCTACTTGGCCACTGGCCTTTATCTCCAATTCAAACCCAGCAGTCACACTGCCACATCTTCATTCCATCTCCAAACATAACCTATTTACCAGTCACCTTTCTCAATCTCTCATTCTCCTAAACATTCTCCTCATCCTTCACTTCATTAAGAATATCTAATACTATCTCAGTCTACGATGGGCAACATGGTTAAGCAACTCAAAGCTGCCCTCACTAATACCTATGGGCTCTCACTTGTCTAAATATCTACTACTGTGTTCACCATGACAATCTCCAAATCTGAATTACCACCATTGCTTGACTCTTCCATTTCTTCTCCAAGTCAGATAACATTTCAGAAGAAAAATGCAGAATTATATAAATCTGGTTCACTAAAAATTCACATAAACTTCAACTAGGCTCTCTCCCTACTGCCCAGTTATTCCTTTCTGATTGTTATTACTGATTCCTTGGTAAAAGTCACACAGGTACCAATCCAAATAATGCCAATTCTCTCTCTCCACTCCCAGATGACTGCACTAAAAACCTAAAAAAATCCAAACCCATTGCCTTCGAGTAGATTCCGACTCATAGCACCCCTATAGGACAGAGTAGAACTGCCCCATAGGGTTTCCAAGGAGCGGCTGGTGGAGTCGAACTGCCGACCTTTTTGATTAGCAGCCGTAGCACGCTGTAGCTCTTAACCACTGCACCACCAGGGCTACAAAGTGACTGCACTATCCATTTATTTTTCTGAGATTGTAGCCATTCAATAAGCTCTGCCCCATCTCTGTCTCTGGACCTACCTTCACATCCTTCTTCTCCACCTTAAAATGCCTCTTGCTCTCACATTTGTCCTATCCTTTCCTGCTTTGCACCGGACAATTATCTCTTCCTACTACAGACCACAGAATTTAGGAATTAGAATGGAACTTAGCAGTTACCTAAGTCCAATTCCCTGCTGATACATGGGTCCCTTCACCAATAAAGAATCATAGATTCAGGGTTGAAAGGTCTATTCAATCTTGCATATGTCTACTCTTATACATACATGTATACAGATAAATATACAAACATCTATATTCTTGTTGCTTAAATACTTAATAGAGAATTCACTACTTCATAAGGCAACACATACCAATTTAAAAGTTCCATAAACTGTCATAAAATGCTTCCTTATAAAGTCTACCTAACGGCTCTCATGTGGGACCATTAGAATTACAGAAAAATAACAAGTCTAATGTTATCTTTCACTTAATTGAGTCCTGCAATTATTTGAAGCCAGGATTCTTATAAGATTTGACCACTTACTCCAACATATTTTTATATTTTTTAGATGTTGATCCAGTTTTCCAACATCATCATCCTTTCCAAGCCCATGTCATCTGCAGACTGAATCAAAAAATCAGCTTGCCAATAATAGTCTCATCTAAATCACTGACACTTTGCTCATATTATTTAATTTCCCTTCATGGCATGCTACTCTTCCTCTCCACCTATGCAAATGCTACTTATTCTTTAAAATCCAGCTCATTCATTCCCTCATTTATTCTTTGAATAAATCTATATTAAGGACTTAGCTGCTAGGAAAAATCTGTGTTTGACTCTGACAATACAGATACCAAAGGCACAATCTCTACCTTTAAAAGAGATCATAGTCTAGAAGAGAAGAGAAATAACTTCAATGAAATTCGACAGGTGCTATAATAGAGGTAAGCACAGTGTGCTCAAGAACGTAAGAGCAGTTAGGTCTGCCTAAGTAAGGGAGGGAAACGTGCAACATTAGTGAAAGTTTCCCAGAAGAGTGACTCTAACTAAACCTTAAAAGATGAGGAGAAGCTAGCCAAAAGGAGAAGCGAAGAGACAGAGTTACTTCAGGAAGTGACATCTAATGCAAATTAGCGGAGACCAGACGGAGCTTATGTTTAGAGCACTGCAAAGAATTAAGGATCTACAGAGATGAGATCTATGAGAACTAAGTTTACAGATCAGGAAAGACAAATTTTACTCATGTAGTCATGTTTATGATTCCATGACAGAAGATAAAATACAATGTGTATTTCCCAATGCTGAAATTACTTTACACATAGTCCTAACTTTAATGATCACAAACTGCAAAACAGAAAGCTCATTTTTGTCCCTAAAGAGACTCAAAAAACCTCAACGTACAACAAAGATTCAGCCTAGACACGATTTATTACCCTTATTATGTATGGAAGTAGATATTGTTCAGCAGCTTAATTGTGATGAAATCACTGAGGAATTTGTAGAGAGCAAAGAATAAAAAGAAATGTTTTAAATTACAACATGTTAAGATAGGAAAGATCTATCTAAAAATAAATTACAGTAATTTGTTGTAATATTTGTTTTCTGACCATTAAATTTTCTTTTATGACTAAAAAAAAAAAAAAGAGTTAAGAATGTTTGAAACGTAGGGTGTGTATTAGACAGTAGTGAGACTTGGAACTGAATAGGATGGCATGGGCCAAATCATGACAAGCTAATGAGTACAAACTTTTATCCTATAGGCAAGAGGGAAGAACTGAAAGATTAAATAGGAGAATGATATGATCACATTTGTGCTTGAGAAAAATTATTATGGCACCCTTTCCTCACAACTCTAGCTCTCAATTCTTCCTTTGTTCTCCAAATTTTTATGTAACTTACTGTGCTCATCACTCAATCAGCACTTATATAATTACATAGAGTCTGAACTTTTAATATACTTATTCTTACCTCACCAATGAGATCATTAACTCCTTTAGGAAGGAGATCATGCTTTAATTTTTATATCTCCCACAGCTTTTAACAGCTAGCCCATAAAAAACCAAACCTATTGCCATCAAGTCAATTCTGGCTCATTGCGATCCTACAGGACAGAGGAGAACAACCCTATCCGATTTCCAAGGCTATAATCTTTAGGGGAACAGACTGCCACATCTTTCTCCTGCTTAACAGCTAAAGCTATCCATAATAAACCCTCAAGAAAAATACTTTCTTCATTGGTCAATATAAGATTAGAAGTTTGGCTAAACAAACACACAGAATGAAATCAGAACCAAGTTACCTACAAGAATGCAGTCCAATAAAAAAAAAAAAAAAAAACGAAGACTCCAGTATTACCTGCGTGCTGGCCTGTGCAGACTTAATGAAAAAACAAAATTAGAGCTAAATAAATGTTCTGCCTGCCACATTTTCAACAATACCAGACCCACTCTGCTTTACCAAGAATAGTCTGCTTCTAGTTTTTCAAAATTCTCCCTCTGCAGATTCAGGTTGTCTTTATTGCTTTTCTTTTATTATAAAAGCTATACATGTTTGCTGTAACAGGTCAAACAATATATAAATAGAAATGGAAATGGTTTACAGATTTCCTTTTAAACTAATCAGTATTTTTAAAAGGTGGAGTTCATTTGACTTCTTTTTAATCCACTGCCTCATTTCATTTATACCTGAAGATGTGACTAGCACAATTGATTCTTTTTAATTTTACTATCCATAAGTTAGTCTGTTCGTCTACCAAGCCCTTCTTTGAGGATAACATACTAAGGAAGCTTGATGGTCACTTATCAGTCACACCTCTGATAGCTAACTTGTCCACTGAAGTGATTTTCAATTAAGGAGGAAGAGAGCCAAATACTTATTCTGGGTATAATTACTAAGGGCAACATGATTACAAGCGACAGTCCTTCCCAAGACCAGCTAGCCTGCTTAGAACTGAGCCATAAGCTCCTCAGAAAAGGGTTTTACAGACCTCCTTAGCTCCTAAGCTGGAGGACCCTTCTTTAGGATCCTATGTTGCAGATCCATCCATTCTATGAAAGTTACTTCCTGATTTAAATAAGGATAAGAGGATATTGCCGTGTGCAGAAACTAAGATCTCAATACTTTAGCTAGGAAATTCATTAGTGGAAGCCAAGGAGCAACCTTAACTGTTACACAGACTTTCAGAGTGGTCCAAATGGCTCAGATTTTCAAACTAGTAAATTTTAGATTTGGCTTCCTACACATAAACCCCTAATTTAATTCCAGGCCCAGTAAAGATCCTTCTACCTAACCAGAGGAATAACTCTCAGAAAGGACCCTTATCATGAGTAGAAAAGAGTCAACCAAAGAGTTAGGTTTAAAAAGAAAAGGGATTCATTTTGATCTTGTAAACTCAGCCCCTCTCGAGGCTATAAACTGACAACTGAGAATCCACTGAGAAGTTCTTAGATTTAACACTTGAGGCATCAATGATTTATTAATCACTTAGGGGTCATTAAATTAGAAGGATTTAATGCTTGTTTCCAACTTTAATAAGAGCCCATTACAGGTCTGGCCACCAAGCTACCAATATCTACCCTAATTTTCATTATTCTTGTTTCAGTGGTAGAGGTATCCCTCCCTGTAACCTAGGCCAGTCCTTCCATCTAAAATCTATCTCCTACCTTTCCTCTTTTCTTTGGAAGGCTTAATCCAGCAATTATATCCTAACTCTTATATCTTCAACTTCTTCTCCACTGGCTCTTTGCCCTCAGCTTCCTGAACAAACACAATGACAAAGCTCACTGTCTCCATTTCCTACTCACCCATGTGACCTGGCATCTAGCTCCACAAATTCACTGAAACTGCTCACCCCAGAATCACCTCTTAATTTGCCAATCCAATGGATAGTTTTGAGTCCTATCGCACTTACATTCTCTGTAGTAGATGACACTGCTGATCATTCCTTCACCTTTTAAACTCACTCTCTCTTGAATCTGAGACTCCATTTTACCCTTTTTTTTCCCCCTTTCCTCTTTGGTTGTGCCTTCTCTTCTGCCCACCCCTTAAATGTTTATTCATCCTTAGCCCTCTTCTCTTTTCATTCTATATTAAAGGTTCTTCATTCTATATTAAAGGTTCCTAAGATATCCATGGACCTAAAGGCCCATAGATTGGACTGGGGAAAGGGTGTGGGGTCCACTGTCTAAAACTGCATGCAACTTTTCTGAGGTTAAATGCATTGTGGGAGAAAAAGAAATCCACAGCTTTTCCAAAAAAGTTAAGAGCTGTTTTCTACATTCTCTCAGAATGCTATAATCTACTCCCATGGTTTCCACTGTAACCATATTAATTCCTGCCCCCCAAAATATATATATATGATAGATATAATTCCCAAATTGATATCTTCAGCTCAGGCCTTTATCCAGAACACTACTCTCATATCCAACTGCCTCCTAAAAGTTTCACGCTCACCTCAAATTCAACTTGTCTAAAACTGATCCTTTCTCCCTGCATCTAACAGGTTTTCCTGCTCTAGTCCATCCTGCACAATGTGCCAGAAATCTTTCTAAGGCATAAGACTGATCTTGTTACTCTCCACCTTAAAATCTTTCAGTGACTCCTTATCCTCCTAATAATATCAGCAGTTAACATTCATTGAGTACCTACTTTTGTTCTAGGCACTTTACAAAGATTATTTCTAATGATCAACAACCTTATAAGATCAGTATTATTTACTAGAAATATAAAGCTGAGGTCACAAGGTAAATAATGAAGTCAGGTTTGAAACCAACTCTAATCCAGTTCCAAAACCTGATGCGTCATTCAGGATAACATTCAAACTTTTTGGCTTGGCATCTAAGATTAATTATAATGTGGTGCCTAACTGCCACTCATCCCTATCCACTCTTCCATGAAAACTCTAATTCCAGTCTCGCTGAATAACATGCCAAACCAAACTCGTTGCCATGGAGTTGATTCCAACTCATAGCAATCCTATAAGACAAAGCAGAACTGCCCCATAGGGTATCCAAGGCTGTAATCTTTACAGAAGCCGACTGCCCTATCTTTCCCCCCAGACCTCATGGAGCTTACAATCTAGTGGCAGAGACGGCATGTAAATAATTAACAATAACACCAAACAAATAACACACCAGATGCAGGCTGCATAAGATGACAGTAAAGCACAAACACAGAAGCGATTAATTTTGACAAAGGGGTAGAAGAAGAGTTCATGGATTAGTGTTTAACTAAACCTAAGATGCCAAGTAGGATTTTAGCAGCCCCAAAAGGAGTTAAGGAATTCTAAACTGGAGAAAAAGCACGAGCAGTGATTTGGAGTCATTTAAGTACAGAGGGTATGTTTTAAAGAATGGTATGGCTACATATAGCATACATTTCACAATAATGAGAAAGAAAGCTAGCAAGGTCAGCTGAGGTCAAATCACAGAGAACCCAGAAAGCTTGAGTGAGGTTTGCATTAATTCAGTAGACAAAAGGATGCCACTGAGATTTTCTGAACCACAGACATGCTTTGGGAAGATTAATCTGGCAGTGGACTGAAGGCCAGACTGCAGTACTCAGAGGTAAAAGAACCAGTTAGGGGTCTACTGTGATAGACCAAGAAAGAAATCTAAGAGTTTGAACTAGGGCAGAAGCAGCAGGAATATAAAGGGGGCAGGCAGATTCACAGGACAATGTAGAGGCAGAAACAATAGCCCTTAACTATAAATTAGAAAAAGGGAGAGTTCAAGATAATTCTAACGTTTCTAGCTTGAATTACTGGGAGGAGAGCAGTACCTTAGTTGAGATAAGGAAAATAACAGGCACAGATTCAGTAAGGGTGGGGTAAAGTACAAGAAAAATACTGAGGTGTTAGCCAGACTTTCTTTCAGACAGCTGCAAACTTAGGTCTAGAGTTCAGAAGAGCAGTCAGAATTGCAGATACAGACTTGGGAACTAACAGTTGATATCTGAGGCTATGGCAAGTAGTCAACCTATTTCAACGAATCTTCCTAAATCACCATTTTGTCCACATCACCCCTGTATTCAAAGTCCTTTAGTGGCTCAGAGTGGAAAAGAGGATCAAGTACAATGCTTTAGTTTTCATATTCAAAGCCCTCTACAACTCTGTGAAATTCAATTCCAGTTTTTATTCACTATGTGTTAGCATGTTGGCTAGTTGGAGGAGATAAAGATAAGACATGGCCTCTGACCTGAAGGAATTTACAATCTATCTATTGCTCCAACTGTATCTCTAGATTCTCTCCTGCATGACTCTACTACCACCAAGGATCTCCTCATTGTTCCCCAACATACCTTTCACATTCTGCATTTGTTCACCTGTGCCCTCAAACAGAATGTTTACTCTCCTCTTCTTGGCTTATCTAATTTACAGCCTCATTTTAAGGTCCAGCTGAAGTCCCACCCCACCCCCCTTTAGACCTTTCTGGCCATTCCAGCCACTATGGATGCTTGTGACACTTAAAAGTTTATTAAATTTATTTGGCACTGAGCATATAAAGCCTCTGTGCATATCTCTGCATGTATACACCTCTGCATATAAGTCCTATTTCTCTATCTGAACTGTTAGCCCTTCAAAGTCAAGAATCACATTTTAAATCTCCTTAAATAACCAACACTTAGGACAACAGCAGGTACTGAAGAAAACACATTCATTTCACAAATATATATGGAGAGCCCACTATGTACCAAGGTTAAATTCTACAAAGACACATTAACATGGTATTTTCAAAGTCAGACTAAGAAGACATCTCAAATGATAATTAAAAGACTGCTTTTCAGCAGGGATTCCCTTCTACCGCTAGAGCTTTCCAAAGTTGTTCTTGCCACATTTGGACTCATAAAACCTAGCACCACTTAATAGTTCCCATGTATGGTCAAAGAAGACTGGCTGAATTGGAGATCAAGCAATTAAAAAGTACTTACTAATAATCTATAATGGCACCAGCATTATAGACGGTTCCTATCCTCAAAAGTCTACTCTGGCAGTTAAGACTGACATTTATTGCATTTACTATGTGTCAGACACTGTGATAGGCCGGTCTCATTTAGTATTTAATAACCCTCAGAACTCTATCAAATATGTATTATTTGTCCTCATTTTATAGTTCAGCAAATTGATGCTCAGAAAAGTTCAGTAATTTGCACAAGATCACAGAGTTAGTAAGTAGGAGAATTGAGATTCAAGCCCAAATCTGTCAGACTCCAAATCCTGGACTTTCAATCAGTATATGTCACTGCCCCCCATGAAATTATTAGAAAGCAACACAATACAGTCCTAAATAATCAAGTGAGAAGAGGGGAGGTACAAACTATAACTACAATAGGGATTCACGAAAGGGTGATGCAGACTGAGAAGGCTTCTATGAGGATTGAGACTTGGGGCTTTAGGGAAGTGATAACTCTAGAAACACTAATGCAAAATTAAAATTTTACCTTATTTCTCAAGAAAACCTGATCATTATTAATGATAATTCTTTGCACTACTGGGAATCAGAGAATACGGAACATAAGTTAGATAAAGAAATAAGCCAGGAGTAAGTAATGGTGGCAAAAGAGAACAGACATAGAGATGGAGGGAGAGGCTTAAAAGAAGAGAAAAGGGAGAAAAGTTTAATTGTTTCTAGAGTATTGATATGATTACCAAATTCAGAAAAGCTAAATATTTCACAGATATAGAGAGATAGAGTTAAACCTGTACCCTCAAGAATCATCTTAAAAATGAAGAAATCAAGGCTAAGAGAGATTAAAGAATTTATACAAAGTCACACAGTTGGAGACAAAACCAGGTCTATAACTTGGATTTCTTGATCTCTAGTCTATAGTTCTTACCTTTATATGGCACTATCTCCTCTCTTTGAGCAGAGTTTCATCTATAAAATGAGATGTTTGGACTAGGTCAATGGTTTTCAAATACCAGTCTGTGAATTGGCTATATCAAAATCACCTGTGGAGCTTTTAAAAAAGTACAAATTCAAGCAGACTAACTAAAAGCATTGTCCTTATTCTCAAAGAGCATCTCTGCTAGAAAACTCAACTGCTTCATATCTGGCCTCCACTCCCAGAATGGATTCACAGGCCCTGCTGCTAGCAGAGTTAGGCCATGCTCCAGCAACCAAGCATCCCAATCAAAAAAAAAAAAACAATGCTTACTCAAAAGAGTCTTCGCTCCAGCAAACAAGGTGTGTATTTGTGTGTCTGAACTTGTATAATGAGAATGAACAAAGATAAGCACTGAATTTTCATATTATACAGCTACCAGTTAGCGTTTATTAACTTACTATGTGTGAGGCACTGGGCTAAATACTTGAATGCCATATACTCTTCATAATGACTCCATGGGTTAGTCTATTTTAATCTCCACTTAATAAATAAGGAAACTGAGGCACAGAAAGGTTAAGCAACTTGCCCAGGTCTATAGCTACTAAATGGTGGAGCAGGAGCCCCATGCAGACAGTTGATGCTAAAGCCCATTTTCTTAACGATTTGACTACACTGCCTCCAACAGATTGAACAAGGTAGAGTAAACTGAGGGGTATAATATTTTTGCCCTTAAACTTTCAATACAGACTCTGGACTTTCTCATGCTTCTCTGTTGAATACAGAAGCAGGACCCCTTGACTATAAGTGTATCTCCAAGCACTTTCAGATGTAGAAGATTCTTTCCTCTAGGTACCAGAGAGAGAATCTCAATAACACAGAAAGGATAAAAAGCTAGAATAGATGGTAGTAACCGACTAAAACTGCCCTTCCTCATGCCCCCAATGTTATTATGGTCCCAGCTTTGTTTCTCAGAAAGCACTTAAATATTTGGCAGCACTGGCCTGGCAGTGAGAAGACAGGATAGGAGCCCCTGGTTCTGCTATTCCCTTGCTCTGGGATTTCTTCTGAGGTCTCCCCTGATCAGACAACCAGCAATTTTAATTTTGGAGTGAAAATTTGCCTCTTTGGGTCACAATTTTGTTCTGCTTTAGAGACTCACAGTATAAAATCAAGATATTGCAACTAGATTATCAATCCAGTGCTTCCTAAACTTGGATTTCATAAACCAGTAAATTTTCCAAAATAAATTAGAAAGTCTAACATAAAGTTAACTTTCTATTTTGTTAAATAAGGACATCTAAAAACAAACTACTACCTAGTAACACTTCTTCTATAAAATAAAGGACATTTCAGCATCAAAAAGTAGAAATGATAATTTCAGAATACAGAAGAGTTCTTCAAGTAAGTTTAGCTTTATGAAAGACACATTACATTTTCCTTATCTTTTCAGTTACTGAAAATTAATGAAAACTTTGTCTCGGTCCAGCACCCATCTGTATATCCAACAGTTTGGAAACCAAGGAAATCTATGCCCAAAAAGGTTAGGTCACCTGCTCAAGGTCACAGAACCAGTTATTTAAATTGAACTCTTTTCCCTTATCAGGACAGATAAAGTCACTCCTAGCATGACTCTTCCCCTGGCCCCCAACTATTCTTTAGGTCCCTGTCCCTAAACCATCTTTAACCGTTTTTCTCTCTGTCACAGCTGGCAGAAAGTAAATAAATGTAAGCGAATAAGCCCCAAAGAGGAAACCTCGGCCATGATTCCTCCCTTCCCCTCCCAGTCGGCTCAGAGGTGGACTCCGTAACCAACCTACTTCTGCTAAAAATACACTCCGGGCTTTCGGCACTATGCAACAGAACTTAAAAGTGGTTTCCTGACACAGGCAGAGCATAGGCATGAATTCAGTCTCTATAAAAAAGTTCCACAAAGCTTAGGCTTTTAACTGCTCACAGACACTGCAAGTTTAAGAAGCTCCCCCAAGAAGTAGGACACCCCCGTCACTTTCACTGAACATTTTGACAAGCCCAAAGGTTATAATGCCAGCAAAGCTTCAAAGCCCATGCACTTCTATGAGTCAATGGGAGCAAGGGCTAGTATTTGGGATCCTCAAGCCCAGACAAGGAAAAAGGCCTCACATACTAACCCATGCAGCACATGCGGCAAACCAGGTGGGCGTTGAACTCGTGCTCATCTTGGTAACTGGGCCACATGGCACCCCTGCTTCTGCTGACCCCGTCTAAAAGGAGGGGGGCTCCCAAGAAATCTCCAGCTAGTGGCCTGTGTGCCCGCAGCACTTCCTCAAAAAGGAGTGCAAAGTGAACAGACAGCCAAAGGGCTGCACAGAGAAAGACAGAAGTACAGAGAAGTGGCTCCACCCACCACTTCCTACTGACCTCCTCCTCCCCTTTAGGTCAGAGAGAAAGCTCCTCCCTAGGTCACTTCCAAAAACTGGGCCCAGGTCTTTAGGCAAACAGCATCCTATTCAAAAGTGGCACCTGCCTGGTGTTTCCAGATCAACAGTAGCATGCTGAAGTAGGAGCTTCATATACAAAAGTCCAGTCAAGTTATTACTCGATTAAGCCTGAGTAGGTAAAAGCTGGTCTCTGGGTTACCCTCTACTTGCAGAGCAGAAGTTTGTTACCTGGTGGATCTCAGACAGTTGCAAAAGAGCTGGTGAGTTAAAACGAGTTACTGCCAAGTCAGGAATAGTGTATCCGTTGCCCAACAACCAGCGCCTCAGGTTTGCCTCTCTGCAGGCAGACATACATATAAAATGTTAACCAACTGAGGTCTCACGATGAGATGACAATGGAGCAAGCCCACATGCTGTCCACTCCCGATTCCAAGTGGAACTTCATGTCTCCACACTTACAGCTGTCCAAAGGGAAGGGTCACAATCTCTCCTCACTGATTCCACCTACTTTACAGAGTAGCCAGCTCCAGCCAGTGTTCCAGGTAGATTAGCATGTTGGATTTCATCAATTTCAAAAACACCATTAGCTTGCTGCTGCTCCATTCTTTCCTATCATCCAGCTGGGAATGTCATCCCCAAAGTCCCCCTCCTCTTCCCAGACCCTCCCACTGTGCCTTTGCAGTCATTGCACTTAACTCAGCTGTGCCAGAAATCCCTTTATTCATCAGTGGAGAGCTGCTTGCTTGTTTGTCCAACTTGTTTTCCAGAGTCTTGGCTAATTGTACCAGACACTGGAATGTTGAAGAAACACAATGAAGGGCTTTTTCATTCAGATGGCCCAGCCCATTTACTGCTTCTTCACAGTTCTGACCCAACCAGGCGACAGAAAAGCTGAGCCTCTCTGTCAGGACAGACACTTCAGTCCCAGCCCCACACTACTCAAAAGGCCCAACAAAGATAAGGGCCTAATCACTGGCTCTCTGCTCTGACTCCCTAAATAGAACGATTTCCTCAGGCTAATGCCAGTTTTCAATTCTGTTCCTGAAGGCAAAGAGGGAGAGGCAGCACCCAGGAAAGCAAGTGGAAAAAAATAAACAGGAGCTTGCCTAGCAGATCACTCAGTTTAAGTAAACCCTCTGCCCTGCCTCAGCTCCCCCACTGTGCATCCCTCCCACCTATAAACTGCTAATAATCCTGTTACTGCTTACTAATAACGGGACTCACAGTTGACTTTATCCCTCTTTGACTAAGCTCTCAGTCACCCTGATAACCTGTGACAGTTCTACTCAGTTTGTCCCTTGTCCCTCATACTAGCCTCTTCTTAGTCAGCCTTGGAGAGGAAGGGTCCTCCTAGAATTTACCTTGCCATAGGAAATGGAATGCATCAGAAGTAGGGAAAAGAAAAGAAAAAGGAATGAACATTTCCTGACTCATATTTAATAATCTCTTCTCTAATCAGATTTAAGTTCCCTAAGGGAACTGACTTTTCTCTTCATACTCCAATCTCTAACATATTTAGAAGGCACTCAATAAACTAAGCCAAAATTAACTGAGCATCTACTATAACTGATAGTTCACAGATACGGTGAGAAGAATTTTAAATATAATTTCATTTAATCCCAACAACAATCCTCTAAGAAAGGTATTTTCATTTTGAGATGAAAATACAAAGACATAAAAAGGTTAAATAACTTGACCAAAATTATATATATATATATATATATCTACCTGTCCAGCTCCACAGCTGTGCCTCCTGTTCCACCCTGCAGTCTCTGCCTCTAAACAAGAATAAATGAACTGGGGTAGGGGTGGGGCTGTATATGTAAGGAGGTGGAATATTCTTGGGAAGGTTAAAAAATAAAAATACTTTACTTTGTCAGACTGGAGATTTAGGGCATGTCCCAAATGAACAAATGGGGCAACTTCTAAGAAATATTAAATAATTTCACAGTCAGCAAAAACCAAAATAATCATTACGGGGTAAGGTTTGAGGAGGATGAACCACAGCCTGTCATCTCCTCCCTCCCCTGGCATCCAAGCAGACCGATTTCCTCTGAAGAAGGCATGGCAGATGGAGGGAAGTAGAAGAGAATGCTGGGGATACGGTCAGCCTAGCTGCCAGCAGACAGGCCTTTCTTCCCTCCGGGTTCCCAGGAGGTCCTGAGCCTGAAGAGGGAAGCTGCTGCTGACAGTAGAGGAGAGGACTTTCGAGCAGGATAGCCAGCTCTTAATTATTCGGAGGAGATGAACTGGAATGATGATTATCCAGGTCATTCTCCTTCTTTTTGCCCAACTTTTAGTAATGTCATAGTTCACCAGACAGCCAGAGACGGAAGAATCGAAAAAAGGTTCATCTGGCTGCCACCTGTAAATCTTGTAGATGTTAAATGGAGGGAAGAGTATGAAGCCAATTTTTCCCTATGGGGCAAGAAATTATCTGAGAATTTATAGCTACTGGTTTCCTATATTAGCACAAAAAATTGAAGCTACATATTTATTTTCTTTCCTAATATGTCAAAATCACTCACTATTTAAGAATATAAAAGTAGATGCCGAAGTCTTTCCAGTGATTCATAATACACTTTTTATTTACTCCCATATTAGCTTCTATCACATTTCTTAATCCTCAACTATAAAGACAAGCATTTGTATTTTGTCCCAGCAGCCTACAGAAAGGGACTGTGTCTTTAATGATACCTTCTGTGAATAAATTATAATAATGACAGCAAACTATTATATGGTGATTACCATGTTTAGGGAGTCCCTGGGTGGTGCAAACAGTTAATAGGCTTTGGTGGTTTGAGTCCACCCAAAGATGCCTTGGAAGAAAAGCCTGGCAATATACTTCTGAAAAATCAGCCATTGAAAACCTATGGAGCACAGTTATACTTGGACACACATGGGGATGCCATGACTCAAAATCAACTTGACAGCAACTGGTACTGGTACCATGCTCAGAAAGTCTTCTAAGGACTCAAAACAGTCATGTAAGTTTATTAACCCCATTTTACAGATGAAGAAACAGAGGCCCACACATAGATTAATGTCACTCAGCCAATAGGGGGCAGAGCTAGGATAAAAACACAAGTAGTATAACTCCGGAGTCCATGCTCTCAATTACAATACCATACTACATCCAAGTACGGGCCAGATAATGCACTGCCAGAATCAGAAAATTAGACACTTTAGTGTTATTTTCCTTCTTATACAGATGAGAAATTTGAACAAGGGGATACCACATGGTTTAAAATCAGGAAAGGTGTGCATCAGGGCTATATCCTTTCACCATACTTATTCAATCTGTATGCTGAGCAAATAATCCGAGAAGCTGGACTGTATAAAGAAGAACGTGGCACCAGGATTGGAGAAAGACTCATTAACAACCTGCGATATGCAGATGACACAAACATGCTTGCTAAAAGCGAAGAGGACTTGAAGGACTTACTGATGAAGATCAAGGACTACAGCTCTCAGTATGGATTACACCTCAACATAAAGAAAACAAAAATCCTCACAAATGGACCGATAAGCAATATCATGATAAATGGAGAAAAAACTGAAGCTGTCAAGGATTTTGTTTCACTTGGATCCCCAATCAACACTCATGGAAGCAGCAAATCTGCTGCTAAAAACCTCTTTCAAGTGTTAAAAAGCAAAGATATCACCTTGAAGACTAAGATGTGCCTGACCCAAGTCACGGTATTTTCAATTGCCTATAGGCATGTGAAAGCTGGACAATGAATATGGAAGACTAAAGAAGAGTTGCTGCCTTTGAATTATGGTGTTGGTGAGGACTATTGAATATACCATGGACTGCCAAAAGAATGAACAAATCCGTCTTAGAAGTACAACCAGAATGCTCCTTGGAAGCAGGATGGTGAGACTATGTCTCACATACTTTGGACATGTTATCAGGAGGGATCAGTCCCTGGGGAAAGACATCATGCTTGGTAAAGTAGAGGGTCAGTGGAAAAGAGGAAGATCCTCGATGAGATGGACTGACACAGTGGCTGCAAAAATGGGCTCAAACATAAGAACGATTGTGAAGATGGCACAGAACCAGGCAGTGTTTCGTTCTGTTGTACACAGAGTCACTATGGGTCAGAACCAACTCGATGGCACCTAACAACAACAACATATAAACGTAAGAGAGGATTTACTAGAATACAGTATCCTAGAAGTGCTTGAGCTGAAAAGTACCTCAAAGAGTATCTAGTGTGCAGTTTTCAAACAATATTTTTTCAAACAAATCTTATGTGGAGTTCAAAATACAGAGCATATAAATCAGTATTTAATAGTATAAATCAACTTTATAAGTTCAAATTTATGTTACTTATTTTAAAGCCAAATGACATGACCAATTAGGCAATTTCTATCAGGACATATGCTTGAAACTGGAGATTAATTAACAGCAACTGCATCAGTTTATTTCTGTTACTGTTGTTATGTTGTGTTTTATTGCAGAGAATCAATTTTTAAAAACTGATTCATACAAATAAATAGAAACAAATAGTAACCATTTCACAGTTTGCTTGGTAATCTCAGAATATTATTCAAATAAACTGACACAGAAGCCTGAAAGAGTAGTGGAAAATATTTGTTTCAAAGTTGAATACTTTCAATATTTAAAAATCATGTAGATTCTTTATTAGTATGTAAATATGAATATGAAAGTGGGACAAGCATAAAAACTTTTATTACATACTAAGTCAATATTACAGTATTATCATGTAACAATATGTTACACACTCACTATCATGGCCTGAGCACCTGAGCCCATATACCTGAGGCTTTCACAGAACTTATTAGAGACTGTTCTACAGTATGTTCTGCAACAATGTGCATGCTGTGCAATTTAAAGAAAAAAAGACCAGATCAGAAGAGACAACCTACACCTTTTTAATTAAGTATACAGGTGTAAGCAGTGCAAATATATACAGAGCATGGTGGAAAAACTTTATTCTGCTGATGTCCAATGTGTTAAAATTGGAAGATGGTATATTACAGTATGGGGCTCTGGTGGCTCAGTGATTAAGTGTTTGGCTGCTAACCAAAAGGTCAGCAGTTCAAATCCACCAGCTGCTCCTTGGAAATCCTATAGGGCAATTCTACTCTGTCCTATAGGGTCACTATGAGTCGGAATCGACTCCATGGCAACGGTTTTTGTACAATAGAGTACACACGCTATTTTTACTTTTTTAATAGATCAAATATATCTTAAAATTGAAATTATAATCGAAAGTATGCAGAATCTCTTAAGTACCTCCATGAAAGCTTCAGTAGCCAAAATCGCCAATTGAAAAAACATTGCTCTGATTTTACAGATAAATAAACTGAACATAGGACACTCCCAACACAACTCTTAGGTACTATGATCAATGCTGTTTCATAAAAATAAAAGGCTTTTACAATATAATTTTCTTCTTTTAGTTCAATGTATTTTATGGTTATTTATGAAATTAATATTTTGAAAACATAAGAAAGTGCATAAAAGAGCTATAACTCCGAAGTTCCACAGAGAATCCAATATTGAAGACAAACTTAAAATATTAATTAGTAGTTTAGAAATGCCATTACCACAATGTGCACAAAACCAAGGGAAAAAAAAAAACCAAACCCCTTGCCATCGAGTTAAATCTGACCCACAGTGACCCTATGGGACAGAATAGAACTGCCCCATAGGGTTTCCAAGGAGTGGCTGGTAGATTTGAACTGCCAATCTTTTGGTTAGCAGCTGAATGCTTAACCACTGTGCCACCAGGGTTCCACCATAATGCACAAGAGGGAAAACAGCAGTAGCCTCTACCAAAATGATACTTATTTTGTCATTATATGTGAAATAGTAAATACTATGGAATAACTCATGCCTGTCTACCCCTTCCTTTCTAAACTCAGATATAGGCTTATAGGAAAGCTGTTTGGGTTCCCTGTTATTAAACACACCACCACACAGACATATTTTTAAATGCCCGTCTGTTTTTGCTGATATGGACACACACTCGTATCTGAATATTTAGTCAAAAGCTTTTCTGGGACTTACTAGAAAGGACACTAGGGAGTGACTGAATCTAATTCTGTCAAGCATTCATGACCTTTTAACGGAAAGCTAAGTAATAAGTCATCAAACCTCCCTCTTGTAAGATACGAAGTAACAGTGTTTCAATATCTTTGCTTGAAGGTGGTGAGCAGTCACAGTGACAGTACTAAAGACCCAAGGGTGTACTCCAGAAAAAGTCGGACCTTATTCATCCTCAGCTATGGAGACTCAGAATCAGTTAAACACAGGTCTGATCCCTGCACTGGACATTTAGAAGTCAGTGGAGTATAATGTAACTAATAGCAATATGAGAAGAAAGAATAGTATAAATCATTATACCTTACACTGGTACCACTAAAAAATATATTTGTTTTAAAGTATCAGGGCCCCGATTCCCTGTGATCAGGACAGTTAACTTCCTTGCGCGGAACACATGACTTGGATACACACAGAGTAAACTGTAGCTGCCTGAGAGGAAAGGAATAGTTTCAATCACATCAAAGAGAACAGAGGGAGGCACTCCAGTGTTCCAGGATACACCTCGGCAAGGGCATCACTTGACCCATTCCTCTGACTGACTCATCTTTCTGCCTTTTCTCACCTGAAAATACACCAAATTCAGAAGTTTTTCCAATCCCACAAGTTTTCCCACACCCCTATCTGGAGAAGATGATAGAGTTACTGTTTGTTTTAGGTTAAAACAAAGATCTCATAAAACACTTTGAGATTGAGAAAGTAAGCAAAGGACTTGACTTTCTGAGGAAGGACACTGAGGACAGCTTCTACTTCCCTCCAGCTTCAACCCCAGACATCACCTCATCTAACCAGCACCCTCCGACCAGACAGCTTCACAAGACAGGAAAGAGTTCAGCTCCAAACTGGTCCCGAAGCAGTCTAGTTTCCTCAGTATATCAACACACACTTAGTCTAACAGCACCCCAGCTGAGAGGACATACTGGCCCTTTAAGGAAAGCAACGGGGAAGACATCCGTCATTTACCCCACCCTCCAAGGTCCCATAGCAGATTTAAAGAATAACATGGCACTAGTTACCTGCTCTGCCTCTGGCACATCTCTTCCAGTATAGAACACCAGCAATTCCAAGAATGTGAGTCAAAATAAAGACGGTGGGTGGTAAATAGGATGAATCTAAGACAGGCATTTCCAGGCCGTCCTTTCTCCTCCCTTAAGTTAGCACAAGCCCACAGCTCAGCGCAGGCCTCGGATGCCTTTCTCCTGAGGTTACTGCTGTCCTGTACTATCAGCACGGAGGCAGAGGCCAGGAGCTTAGCAGTGTCAGAAACTTCCTGGCGGCTTTTCCTCCATTTCGCTCTGAGTATTTCTCAGCAGGCAGTGGTAGACTAGGACTAAAACTGTACAGTGTATCTCAGACAAAGCCCAGGAAACAACTGGCCAGAGGGGGGAGGGGAAAGAGAAGGAGGAACAAGGAGAGTGAAAAAGAGATCCTAAGCTAGTGACAAGCTGACTCAAGCCTCTATCTTTGGCATCCTCTGCTCAGCGTAAGCAAACAAACCGACCCTCTACGAGAAGGGAGGGTGTCAGAGGACGTCACACTCTAACTTTCCGTTCCCATCCTGGCTGGAACGCCAGACTTGAGGATGAAGCCAGAAGAAAAAAGTCACAGGAGCATTGCGGAACCTCTTGTGGGGAGAAAGGCAAAGTATGTAAGGATGGATATGCATCCGGAAGTACCCTAGAGCAGTCAGAGAGCAACCACATCCTGGGAGAAGAAAGCAAACAACCTGACCTTTACAGAGAGGATCAAACAGAATGAGCACCCATGAAACAAACCTACATCTATGTCTAATGAAGATCAGCAAGGAGAGCAAACTGCTCTACAAGCGCATTTTGGAGGCACTTTTCAAGAGTTGAAAAATCCACCTGATCCCCATTAGCTGCCCAAGGGGGCAACAGGAAACTCAAGGAGAACAGAAATACCTTCCATAAAACCAATGCCTGTTTACTCATGGAAGTTAGGTATGTATGTTGTAGCAGCAACTGAAAACACTTTACCACTACACACCTACTAGAATGGCTGAAATTTAAAAGACCCATAATCCCAAAACTTGGGGAGAATGTGAAGCAGTTGGAACTCTCATACACTGCTGGTGGGAATGTAAAAGGCACAACCACACTAGAAAACAGTTCGGCAGTTTATCATAGAGTTAAGCACATAGATACCATTTCTCACTAAAATCTCACTCCTAAGTATTGACTCAAGAAAAATGAAAACATATGTCCACACAAAGACCTGTATGTGAATGTTTACAGCAGCTGAATTCATGATAATCAAAAACTAGAAACAACCCAACTGTCCATCAACTGGTGAACACAAACAAATTGGAGTGCATCCATACAATGGAATATTACTTGGCAATAAAAAAGAACAAACTATTGACATATGTGACAACATGGATGAATCTCAAAAGCATCATGCTGCATGAAAGGAGCCAAACACAGAAGGCTACATACTACATGATTCCATTTACGTGATATTCTGGAAAAGACGAAACTATAGGGCTAGAAATCAAATCAGCGATTGCCAGAGGCTGAGGGTGAAGGGAGGGAACTTACTACTACAAAGCAGCAAAAGAGAACTTTTGGGGGTGATGGAAATGTTCTATATGTTGATTACGGTGGTAGTTACAGGACTGCATACATTTGTCAAAACTCACTGAACTGTATGCTGAAAAAGGTGAGTTTTACTGTATGTAAGTTAAACTTCAATAAACCTGACTTAAAAATAAAACACACTTAAAGGCTATAAAAGCTTATACAATCTTAACTGAATATGCAAAAGCCTCACAGTACCATTCCCCCTCTCCTGTCCACTTCCCTCTGAAGAGAAATTTTACAAGGTAAAGTGTGGACACACAACATAACACTGAAGACCCAATCAATATCCAACAGCGCATCTACATTTCCTCTGTGACACCCAGTACCCTTCACTCAGGGAGTGTAAGGGTTATAGCCTCATCTTTCTACCAAGCTAGTTATTTATTCATCTCTATGGTGCCTACTGGAGCCCTGGTGGCACAGTGGTTAAGAGCTATGGCTTCTAACCAAAAGGCTGGCAGTTCAAATCCACCAGCTGCTCCTTGGAAACCCTATGGGGCAGTTCTACTCTGTCCTATAGGGTCACTATGAGTCGGAATTGACCCGACAGCAACGGGTTGGGTTTGGTTTTGGTATGGTGTCTAATACACCATGGTATATAAACATGTTATATTTTCATTAAAAAAAGCCTTTAAAAAGTGGAAAGTGCTTTAAATATCTATAAAGTAAGTTTTTTGTCTATAATAAAAGGGAAAGATTTCAGATTTGAATAATTCACTAACCAAAAAAGATAATAAAGGGCCCTTGATGGAAGACCTAATAAATATGAACTTTATAATCTGGCACTCAAGACCATCTACTATTTTGTGTCAACCTACATTTCATTCGTCAAATATTTACTGAGTGCCTACTATGTGTCAGGTAATGTTCTATATACTGGGGGACATAGAAGCAAAAAAAAAAAAAAAAAGACCTTGTTCTCACAAAGCTTATATACTATAAGGGAAGACAGAAAATAAATACCAACAAGTAAATATATAATTTGTGACATAAATGCTATGAAGAATGCTGAAGGAGATGAAGAGGAGAAGGGAGTGTCAGTGCGGGAGGATTTATAATTTTATATACAGAATGGTCACGGAAGACTTCTCTGATAAGGTGACATTTGAGCAGAGACATAAAGAATATGAGCAAACAAGTCACATGGCTATTGGAGGAAGGAGAGCCAAACAAAGAAAACAGCAAGTACTAAGTCCCTGAGAAGTATGTTTGGTATCTTCAGGAAACACCAAAGAAGTCAGAATGGCTGAAGCTGGAAGAGAGAGGGGGAGAGTGTCAGCAGATAACGTCAGAGAGGTAGCAAGGAGTCAGATCACCTATGGCCCTACGGCTACACAGAAGTCTGAATGTAAAGACCTTGGTTTTTATTCTAAGTGCAATGGGAAGCCTTTAGAGGGTATTGTGTGGGAGAGTGGCATGATTTTAAAAGGATCACTCTTGCTGCTATGTTGAAAACAGACTGCTCAGAGGCAAGAGTGGGAGCAGGGAAACCAGTTGTACTGCCACTATAATAATTCAGGTGAAAAATGATGGTGGCTGGGACAAATGTACGGTGGGTGCTACAGGCGGAGAGATGTGCTAAGATTCTGGATAAATTAAAAAGTGCAAAGCGCTTTAAATACCTATAGAGTAAGTTTTTTATCTATAATAAAAGGGAAGAAAAAAAGAATGGAGTCACAAATGACTCCAAGGTTTCTGGCCTGAGAAATCAAAAGGACAGAATCTCTATTTCCTGAGATGGGGAAGACTGCCAGAGTAGCAGAGGATTGTTGGTCGGTTGGTGGTGGCGGTTGTGTTTTTTGTTTTTGGGGGGAGGGGAGAGTTTAGAAATTCTATTTTGGATACATTCTGTTTGAAATGCCTATTAGACATGCAAGTGGAACTTTCAATAGGCAACTGAATATATCAATCTAGAGTTCAGGGAGAGAACCTGGCTGGAGTTTTAAAGCCATGAGACTGGATGGTATCACTTAGGGAGTAAACACAGAGAGAAAAGAGATCAAGTTGAAGGTCTAAGCCGTGGAAACCCTCCAACATTAGATAGGGGAGAAGAGGAAGAACCAACAAGGCTAAAAAGAAACTAAAAAAGAGCAGCCAGTGGATTAGGAGGAAAACCAAGCGAGTGTGCTGTCCCAGAAGCCAGGGAAGGCTGTGTTAAAAGAAATAGTAATCAACCGTGTCAAAGCTGTTACCGTGTCAAGATGAGCACTGACAGTGGACCAATGAATTTAGCAATGTGGAGGTCACTGGAGACTTCAGCAAGTATAGTTTTTGATGGCACGATGGAGAAAAAGACTAGACTGATTCAAGAGAGAATGGGAAAAGAAGAATCTGTGACAGCACATAAAAACTCTTTCAAGGAATTTTGCTATAAAAGACAGTAGGGAGAAGGATGTAGGGTCAAAAGAGGATTTTTGTTGACATGTGAAATGTAATGGTACGTTTGCTGAAGGGAATAAGCACTTAGAGGGAAATTGATGATGCAGTCCAGTGGAGACTAAGCTGGAGCTCCCTGTGGAGCAGAGCTCTTTTGTGACACAGAGTACTTCATTCATTCATTCAGTTAAGAAATACAGACAATTCGACATAAAAATGATTATAATGACATGCCCCCTACAGTGAAGAAGCTCTTGGGCTGTGCTGGTCAAAGAGATGGACTTGCTTGGAAGGGAAACTAACACTTAATAAGCAACTACTATAAAGTGTCTTTGCATCTGTTACTTCATTTAATCCTTATAACATCCCTGGGAGGTATATATTACTATGCTCATTTCATAAATCAAGAACTTGAAGCTCAGATTATTTTTTTTTTTTTTTGCCCAAGATCACAAAATGAGTAAGAGGATGAACTAAAATCTGAACTTTTATCCATCTGATTTCAATCAATACACTCTATTACACATTATAAATCTATACATTGCCTCCCTTTGCTAAGTTCTGGCAAAATAAGTACACTAACTTGAAGTTAAGCAATTTGAGATATTTACATGTTTGGAATACTTCCTCTTTGCATGACTTAACCTGGAGCTTGTAAACAGCTGCACCAGGCTCCAAGGAAAAAAATCTCAACTTCAACATATGTTGTTGCAGTGCTAATGCTGTCTATATCACCACTGCACAGCATTCTTTTTGCAATCTTATAAATATCTTCACCATATTTTCATTTCCAAAAGTGAAGGCCATTTATCTGCCCTACTGTGCTATCAAAAGCCATTATAAACATGTCTCAATTAGAAAATCATATACAGTAAGTCCCCGGGTTAAGAAGGTCTGACTTACTTTACAGACAACTCGTACTTAAGAACATCACTCACTGCTTCACCTTGCTCTTTAATGTTATGTAAATTTGCCCTCACTTTGAAACAACTGAACCAAACCCCTACTCACAACAAATTCTTCATCACAATCATCTTCACTTGCTGCACATGCAGCTTTTAAATCAATGAAAAGTCTTCGAGCCTTTTCTTGCACTAAAAACCGAAAATTAAACCTACTGCCATTGAGTCGATTCCGACTCACAGCCAACCCTAAAGGACAGAGTAGAACTGCCCACAGGGTTTCCAAGGAGCGGCTGGTGAATTCGAACTGCTGACCTTTTGGTTAGCAGTCAAATGCTTAACCACTGCACCACCAGGGCTCCTTCTTGCACTAAAGTAAGCCTAAATAAGAACTGTGTACACCTACTCTGACTTATCTACAAATTCAACTTAAAGACAGACTTAGGAACAGATCTCGTTCGTAACCCAGGGACTGCCTCTACCAGTCAAAAACGTGGAGGAAATTTGGGGGGGAAATCTGAAACATTCAAATATCAATATAGTCTTAATCTACCTTTATTATTAGAGAAGACAATGAAAGATATCTAAAGTAATTTACTTTTCACAAGATCTTTATGATATGGCTGTGCTATGCTTGGATATACCATTTTTCTATATACGACAGGTAAAAAAAAGTTTGCTCATTTCCAGCCTTCGTATATGTATATGTATGAAGGAAAAGGGAAGGGGAGCGAAACTGTCTTTACGAAATTAAATAGATTTTTCACTTTATGAAATTAAACAGATTAAACTAAGATGGATCTGTGTGCTGTTATTCACAGGAAGTGGTTAGAGGCTGTCAGGAGGGAGTAACTAGTTTTCTTTTTAGACATCATTTATTACACAAAGAACAGGCCATTTAAGGTCACATTTAACCAAAACCAAGCCCACTGCCATCGAGTCAATTCTGACTCATAGCAACCCTTCAGGACACAGCAGAACTACCCCATAGAGTTTCCAAGAAGCAGCTAGTAGATTTGAACTCCCAACCTTTTGGTTATCAGTCAAGCTCTTAACCACTGTGGCACCACTTAGCACCCCTCATATCCCTTACTAACAGCAATGGGCAGGGCCCAAACCATCAAAGAAGCCTTGTAAAGGCAACTCAGAACTTCATTAAGATTTCAGACCTAAAGCACAATTAAAAAAAAAAAAAGATTTTAGACCTGCCTCTCTTTAAGATTACTTCACTCAGAAGAATTTAAGACGTTTACCCACAACCGTCAACCACAAGAAATCTCAAAACAAGCCAACACCCGAAAATCACTTTAATGCCTGCACCTGAGACCAAAGCAAGTCTGTGAGAAGGGATGCTGTATGTTTTATTCAAACTGCCATGGAGTTATATTTGGTCTCAAAACAACTGACATCTACAAGCATCGTAATTTCAGCAGATACAGACTAAAAATTTAAGTTCTATCACAATTAAAAGATTGAAATCTAAAAAAAAAAAAAAAAAAAAAATACTTAAAAGAGAGCCTCTTCCTTTTTTTCTTTCTTTAAGTAACAAACACACCTGAGATTATAAATTTGGTGGAAGGAACAGCTTATGACTGACAGAATGGAAACCCTGGGCTTCTGGGAATGGCAGGATCCAGGCATCAAAGCCTGGCCCTGGGCTCTTGTTCCCATCTCCTCCCATAACCCCACTAGGCATCTAACTGCAGATAGGCAGAGGATGTTGCCTTCACAGAGGCTAATCAGGAGACCTTCTGTGACTCTGACTTCTAAGGTTTAGCAATGTGGTATTGAAACAACAATAAACACGTAAAGGTCCAGAATACCTACAAAGAATATTCTACATACCCAAGTGTCCCTGAATATGTTAAAGTTCAGAAAATCTCCAAATTTCTTGCTCAGTAAACCTAATGCCATGAGCATTATAGCATGACAATTACAAGCCCAGTCTGCAGTCAGACTGTCTGGGTTCAAATCCAGACTCTACTATATATCTATATATAACATTTTGCACCCTGGGCAAGTTACTTAACTTTGCGAAACCTCAATTTCCTCATCCGTAAAATTATGATAATTGTACCTGTCTCAAAGAGTTGTCATGATGATTACATGAGTTAATGCACTTAAGGTGTTTAGACAGTGCCTAGCACACAATACATACTCAATAATTATTAGCTATTATTATCACTATTCGTAGGAGCAGCAAACAAACCCCATCTGACCACAAAGACCTCTAAACATGGCTCAGACTGTACAAAACCTGGTATACTGATGATTTACATAATCTATCTTGCAGTTTCCCACCTGCCAATCTTGCCTTCATTCACTGTGAGATTAATTCTCCTGAAGCACGTATAATGACTGGCACATCTTAAATGCTCAATAAATGTTTACTGTAATTTCATTCTAAAACTTTCAATTTCCCGCTGTCAATTAGGTCCAAACCTCTCTAGTTTTACAACAGTCCTTTGTTTATTTTACCATGGAATACGTTTCCTTCCCATCTCCACATGTCAAAATCCCATCCCTACAGACCAGCTTAAAGCTCATACTTCCACCAATCTTCCCTGTTCCCTCCCTCCACCCCAGCAAGAAGTACAATTCTCACTGCCTTGAGCTTATATTACACTTTACCTGTTTCTTCCTCATGACGTTTAGCACTTTCTACTTTATAATATAGTTGTATGCATATTTTTACTCTCTCACTAGATTAAATTTTTAAAACTAGGATTCCTGTCTGCTCTCCTGTGTAAAACGTTAGTCACTAAACTATTTGTGGAATAAATGAATAAATAAATTAGCTAATTAATGAAAAAACGATGTATTGCATTGGGCAAATCTGCTGCAAAAACCTCTTTAAAGTGTTAAAAAGCAAAGATGTCACCTTGAGGACTAAGGTACACCTGATGCAAGCCATGGTATTTTCAATCGCCTCATATGTGTGCAAAAGCTGGACAATGAATAAGGAAGACCAAAAAGAATTGATGCCTTTGAATTATGGTGTTGGTGAAGAATACTGAATATACCACGGACTGCCAGAAGAATGAACAAATCTGTCCCAGAAGAAGTACAGGCAGAATGCTCCTTAGAACCAAGGATAGTGGGACTTGGTCTCGCTTACTGTGGACATATTATCAGGAGGGACCAGTCCCTGGAGAAGGACATCATGCTTGGTAAAGTAGAGGGTCAGCGAAAAAGAGACAGACCCTCAATGAGATGGACTGACACAGTGGCTGCAACAATGGGCTCAAACATAGTGATGATTGTTAAAGATGGCACAGGACTGGGCAATGTTTCATTCTGTTGTACACAGGGTCACTATGAGTGGAACCAACTTGACGGCACCTAACAATGACAGCAACTGATGAACAAGAGGATCTGAAGACACTGTAAGAGCCAGGAGTATAAGGGGGGAGTACACTAGAAAGAGCAAGATGATGTCCAAGAAACCATGAAGATTCCCAAAATTTAAGCATTTCTTCTGGGAATGCATCTATCTTGACCACAAAAACATGCACAGAGAGTAAGTGCCTGGAAAGCCATTTATCTATTGGCAGGAATAACTCAATATGCTCCTTTAGATAGACCCAGTAGATAATATATACTAACAAAAGAGCCAAACCACCTTTAACAGTGAACTTAAAAATCTACCTGGGAGCTTAAGGAAAAAAGTGACTCCAAGAACACAAGTATAAGTTTTGCTTTTTCCTGGAGCTAGAAAGAAGCCAATTTATTAATTCAGAAATTCCACTTCTGCAGATCTCTCCAGATATGGCTTCTGCCCAACAATTCAAACCCTGAGAGGCCTTCTTGACCAGCTTAGCAATGGAGGTGCTTACCCTTGAGAAAAAGGAAAGTAAAGCCAAACAATAAGGGTAGAAAGTAAAGTAGATGTTTTGATGCACCACTTAGAAAACTTTCCCTAAAGCCAAGTGCACCTCCTCTCTCTCTACTTACACTCAACATAATCTGTTAGTCAAACCTAGATTCAAATTCTGACTTCACCATTTCTAGCTATATGTCTTTGAACCAATTATTTAATCTGTTTAATCCTCAGCTTCCTCATATGTAAAATGGGGATCATAAAACTACCCCTTCCCAGTCTAACAGTGAGGATTAAGTGAGAAAATGCATGGAATAATTGGCACACTGTGAATGCTCATTAATGTTAACTACTGTTATCATCAAGGAGCCCTGGTGGTACAGTGGTTAAAGAGCTAAGCTACTAACCAAAAGGTCGGCGGTTCAAACCCACCAGCTGCTCCAAGGGAGCAGAGAGGAAGAAAAATATGGCAGTCTGTTTCTGTAAAGATTTACAGCCTTGGAAACCCTATGGGCCAGTTCTACTCTGTTCTATAGGGTTGCTATGAGTCGGAATCAACTTGACAGCAGTGGGTTTTGATTTACTGTTATTATCATTACTACACTACAGCATTTACACCCTAGCAGAACACCAAGTCATCTTCAGTGTCCAATGCAAGGAGTTAAGCCAGGGTAATGTATGGCATTTAATAGCTCTAAGCCATCAGCTCAATGACTAAATCAAATTAGGCCTCAATGGCATTGATTCAGAAAGGGAAAGGACAAGAATATCTGATCAACCACCATATCCATACTGCCATTTTAAATAACCCCTCTTTGAGATTCTGACCATTTCCCCCTAAAAAATAATAAGATCTAGCTATTAAACTTTTTTCAGTAACTCTGGTAGTACATGACTTAAATAAATGGAGAAAAGAAGATATAAGGAAAAGAGGCTTGTCTATAAGGATTGTTATTTTTGTCCACAAATATCTCTCATTCCAAGTGAATGCACAGGGAAGGAGAGTTAGCGTCTTACTCCTATCCAGTCTAAATACATTTTTTAAATGCTTTTCCAAATAAAAAACAAAAACTATCTCAAAGGGAAATGTCTTAGTGTGGTCTGGCTATGAAACAGTGATCAACTTTCATTTTCCTGAGCCACCTTGAACACAAGAAGGCAAAATGGCCACAAGGGGCTTATTTGGCATGCAGCTGACAAAGGGGTCAGGATCTCAACAATGAGGTAACCTGGTAGGCTTGTTAATGCCAACAGGGTGGCTACATTCAAGGCTCAGAAGAGCCCAGGCCAAGGTGAAGATAAGAGGCAGGTAAGGTAGGCAGGCTTATACTTACAAATATACTTATATTATAAATTAAGTACTCAATGGAAACCAGGCTTTGCATACAAACAGCTAATTTTAGATCTCTGTGAAACAGTTTCCAAGACCCTGGCAGCCCTAAATGAAAATGAGGGAGAATCTGCCACCTGAAGACAAAGGCAGACCTGTCAGCTTCTTCCCACCTGCGGATCCCTGTAGCCTGCTCAGAACCCTAGTCCACAACACAAGGATTATTTTAGTCTTCCTCAGGAGAGTCTACTACCAGGCTCTGCTTACTTTCTAACACAGTAAAACCTGCAAAAGCCAGAAGATGTGTTAGGTGGAAATTTATCAGAGAAGGAAAACTCAAATATTTTCCACTAATAGAGAGGATAGAAAAGTGGTAATCATCAAAGGCGGAAAACT
This sequence comes from Dugong dugon, assembly GCA_030035585.1. NCBI lineage: Eukaryota > Metazoa > Chordata > Mammalia > Sirenia > Dugongidae > Dugong > Dugong dugon. Next base: position 64,232,180 of record CM057462.1, on the reverse strand, counting down.
TGTGAGACCTGGAAAAACAAGGCAGTCCTGTCGAGTTGTAGCTCTCATAGTTTTCACTGCAAAACCTTCTGCTTTCATGCTCCCTTACCAGGGGCCCAAGTACAGATGAAGCATCTCCCCTACTAGTATCACTTCACAGTTGCATGACCTTAGGGAAAGTCCCTGAATATTTCTGAACTTTAGGTTCCTAATATAAAATGTATGTATAAATACCTATTTCTCCAGGTTGTTGTCAAGATTAAATAAGGAATATATGTAAAGTACCTAGGCACACATCAGATGCTTAAAAACAGTTTTCTTTCCCCTGTCTCCTTTTTTTTTCTTTTTTTTCTTGTAATTGCTCTTCAAATCTTACCCATAAAACCAATTCCATCTCAGCCTTGGTTTCTTTCACCTAGCATCTGGAATAATTCTTTTCTTCAAATACCCAGCAGACCTACAGTGTTCTTAATACAAGTCCATCTTAATTATACAATATTCTTCATACAAGTTCATATCTTTTGTTTCTAACTAATACAAAAAATAAATTATAAAAAATAAATAGTACTCAGTGAACAGAGATGCTATGATAAAGATAAGGAAAAGAAAAATGATTGTTCTACTATAGGATTAATGACAGGTTATTTCATTTAGCATCTAAAGCCCCCACTGATGCCTAGCGGACAAAGATAGATACAAAAGTCTGAGTTCCATAACCAAAACAAAGAAATCTTGTGATTTCCTTTATTCTAGTGAAATTCTCACACATAAGACTTTCATTATGCAAGCTCAAGCTTGTCTCAAAATCCGTGTAAACCCATAACATAGAAGGGAACAATGCTAACTCCTTCCAGTCAGCTCTTTCCTTTCAAGGGAAACATCATCACCATAAAGTGGGTTGGTTTGCTGGTTGCCCTAACCGGATCCCTAGTATTCATAGCTTTGTGAATAGTCCTTACAAAGGAAAGAACCAGCAGAAAAGACACAGTCATTGGCACACAACCCCACCCCCGACTACCCTGCAATTTTTCCATTCCCCGAGCTGACTCACTCTCAGCTCAACCCAGACTACCCGCCAGCAGTCAGGGCCACTACCTGTGCCTGGTGAGTAATGCTTCCCCAGTGCATCCTCCCAGTTGCCTCTGACTTAACAAGTCATAAAAGGAAATGTGGGTAACATCTTTAAGGGGACAGAACATAAGCCCTGTCCTGAAAACAGGGATAGCTCCTCTCAGCTCCCTGCATAAACTGAGTTGCAGTGAATTCCCTCTAATGGCAGCCAGGTGGCAATGCAGAAACACCAATGAGTACAATAAATCCTTCCTCTCCAAAATCTAGGAACCACAGCTTCTATTTTGGATAAAACCAAAAGTGATGGGCATGAGGCAGAGTCCAATCCAGCCTAGAGGTCAATTATGATTCATTCCACCATCAATGGCTTGTCTAGCAACAGCTCTGCCCAATGAAGACTGCCAGCCAGCCCCATTATCAGACCATCTGCCATCACTCAGCCTCACATTGTGAGGCAAAGGCATGATGAAAAGCCAAATCTCAGAGGAAGGAGCTAACTCTTAAGTACCTGCCCATCCACCCTCAAGTGCCCAAAGTAGGGGATGAGGAAAAGGATGGCATCTGGCTTTTTCGATTAGTGACCGGTACACCTGACAGTCAACAAATCCTAAATAGACAATAGTTGTAGTTCAACTTTCTCCTTATAGATGTTCCTGGAGCATCTAATCCCTAAGACATGAATCTATGGCTCTATCTCAAATGTTCTGGAAATGACTGCCAAGAGCTAGGTAAGCCAAGGAAACAGAGGAGGATCACTGACACAGACAATTTACTACAAAGAGACTTTGACTAATAAACCATGATGCACAGTCAAACAGCAAGACTTTAGAATTCAGCTAACCTGGGTCTGCACTCCACTGATAGGCGAAAAAGAGTCTCTCTAAATATATCATATAACTGATTTTTTAAAATTTTCTTGAATTCGGCACTCTTTAGTACATTTGCCTATATTTTCCCCACCTATAATCCTTGGGTCTCTGATATCATATGCCTTGGAAGAAAACTATTATCCAGTTGTTTCTGAAAAAACCTAGAATATTCAAGATCCTGATTTATTTTTTTTAAAAACTGAAATTACCTATGGCATACTCTAATTACTAAGACCAAAAAGATATTTACATGCATTTTCAACATGAATGAAACAAAAAATGCCCTCTGGTTAATACTGGACTAACCAGAATAGCTAATGAAGCATATATCAGATTTTTTTTGATGGATTTAGCAGTCATAAAACGAGTTATAGTTCCAGTTCTGTCCCTGGCTTATTATATGACTGAATCTGTCTACTCATTCATAAAATGAAGTTGGCATTATAGATTTCTAAATTCTTTTCCAGTTCTATAATTCTACAGTTCGTTACAATATTTAATTGCCCAGATGCTATGCTAATTGTTATGGATTAAAAAATTACAGAGCCAGTCTTATATTGTCCTTTAAGGGCTTACAATTTAACTAGGGAAATGGTATGTATATAAATACTGTATGAGGCAGTATATGCTGCGTCATGAGGGTGGCAAGACTACAAGAATTCAGTGAATGGAACTTTAGGAATTCAGTCAGTGGAATGGTCATTTCCAGCTGGAGAAATCAAAAAGGACTTCCATGGATGAGGCATATAAAATCGGCCTGGAAGAACATTTGTGTAGAATTTCAACAGGCTGAAAGGAGAAGAGTAGACATTCTAGGAGGAGAGAATGGCATGAGCAAAGGAACGGAAAGAAGAAAGTACAAGTGAAGGTTGAGCACAGGGTTTGTGTATGTAAGAGAGAGAAAGAGGCAGAGAGACAGAGAAGTAAGCTGCGAAGATTCACTTCCGCCAATTCTAGGTTACATGTGGGAGACTTAGCATACATGTTTATCTCATTCCTTTCTGAAACCTCAGAAAAATGACACTAAAGGAATAAAAATGGCACAAAACCACAGAAAAGAAATATCAACAAAGGTTTGATAAACTGAAAAGGACAGGCAAACGGTCACTCATTTAGTTTCGATTTTCTCTTTGTGCTAAGTGCCTGTGGGAATAGGGATAAGAAGAAAAAAACTATGGTACCCCAGGACCCCAGAAAGGTTCAGTAACTGGAAGCACCAGGTAACTCAGAAGGCTTGGGCAAAGGGGGAGTGGTGCTGCAGAGTGAGGCTGAAAACAAGATTGGTTAAAGTTCTCAGGCCCATATGAGGTCAACAGTCAGACGCCTCACAGAAAACAGGAATATCAAGTGGAATTTGATATGATGAACACTAAGCCCCTCCACCCACACTCTGTCCCACTGCTCTGCTTGGCAACCTCAGAGCTCTGGCTGCCAGGCTTAAAGATCCAGACAGGAGACTGGCCAATTCCTCTTTGGGGAAACAGACCTGAATTTCAGGTTGCTCTAACAAAATGGCTGAGTCCCCCACCTGATCATTCATTAAGAGCACTCCAGTTAACAAGTCCCACCCACCCAATCAGCTTCTAGGGCCTAACTCTCTTAAATATGAAGATCACCCAGAAATAGCAGACATTTTACGAGCGCATCTGACATGAAAGACAGAGAGCTTGAAAGAAAGAGACAATGCTGGAAGCAGAGGAAAATGTTAAAAAAAAGAGAGAGAGAGAGAGATTGTAATTAATATCCTTAGAGAGCCTTAAAAGGTGATGATAGTACCATAAAATAAGAACAAGTACTTTTAAACAGGAACATTCGAAGAACAAGAAAAAAATGCTTAGAAATTAAAAATATGACAGCAAATGGAATGGAGTTTATATTTTTGAGGAAGAATCTGTGAGTAGTCCTCTGAAAAAAAAGGCTTGCTGTAATATTCACAGGAAACCTTTTTAAAGTGGATCTGTAATGAGAAATTGTGGATGCACTTTGCAGCAGTTGGAAAAGAAAGTTGTGATTTGATTGAAATAAAACTAAACGTATTTTCCTCCTCTGAAAAAAAAAATATGATAGCAAAAATAAGTAATCCTAAAGAAGAGTTGGACGATAGAGATGAGCATCTCTACCATAAATCAGAACAAAAAGACAGAAAATATAGAGGTGGGGAAAAAACCAGAGGATCAATCAAAAAAGTCCAATACCCAACAAATAGAAGTACCAGAAAGAGAAAATGGGAGAAAGAAAGTTATCAAAGAACTAATAAATGAAAGTCATGTACTGTCAAATAAAAAGAGACCACTGAAAATTCAACACAATAAACTTTAAAAGACCCTCACCAATGCACATCACCATAACATTTCAGAACACTGGGGATAAAAATATAAAATCCTAAAAGTTATCGAAAAGAAAAATAGGTCACAAACAAAAGTCAGGAATCGTATGGCACTGGACTTCTCAACAGCAACACTGGAAGCCAAAAGGAAGAACACCTTCAAGATTCTGATGGAAAACACTTTGCGACCTAGAACTCTATCCTCTAACTTTTAATAAAATGAAAAGTAGAATAAAGACATCTTCAGATAAGCAAAGTCTCAAAAATATTTACCCCTCATGTATCCTTTCTTAGGAAGTTACTCTAAAATATACTCTAATGAAAAGATGGAATAAACAACAAAAAAAAGACAACATGACATCCAGAAATACAGGATCCAACACACGAGAAAAGTGAAGAAACTTCCTAGTGTGATAGTGAAGGAGGTCCCAGGGTGACAGCTTTTCTAAAGCGTTTGAGAGCAACCAACTGGAGCTCGAGAACAGAGAGCTCCTAGAGGGTGTCTCTAAAGAAAATACTGAACCAAAAGATTATCTGATATGTTAAGAATTCTATGGGAGAGCTTGGAGATAGGCACATAGAACAGTAAATAAATGATAAAATAAGGCAATTATTAATTCCAGGAAAAATGAAAAGTTGGTCAAGAAAGAATATGCAATCATAGTACATTACTTGGCTCAGTTCTGAGCAATACTTATACAACCATAATAATCTAAACACTGAATACTGTGCAATGGTAAAAATGGGTGACACTGGGAGGAAGGAGGAAAGAGAAGTGTGTTAAGGAGGTGGGGATGAAAACCTAAACCCTAATTTTCTAGACAAGAAAGTACAGCCAGGATACTGTATAAACGAGGATGGCGAGACTTTGTCTTACGTACTTTGGACATGTTATCAGAAGGGACCAGTGCCTGGAGAAGGACATTATGCTTGGTAAAGTAGAGGATTAGCAAAAAACAGGAAGACCCTCAATGAGATGGACTGACACCGCAGCTAAAACAATGGGCTCAAACATAGCAATGATTGTGAGGATAACACAGGACTGGGCAGTGTTTCATTCTGTTGTGTATACGGTCGCTATGAGTCAGAACTGACACGACAGCACCTAACAACAACAACAAAACATCAACAGGTAATGTCTAAACCTGAAAAATCAAGAATCAGTAGTGCAAGGGTATAATTCAGAAATGTAGTGAAAAATAAAAGAAGCTAAAAAAACAGCTAAATGTCTTAGAAGTGGTTCTCAGAAACAAGGAAGGATAGGCCAGGAGATGATTATCTTTGTTACAAGCATTATAGTATTATTTGATCTTTTAAATTAAAAATATGTATAATTTTGATAAATATAACTTTATGGAAAGTTGGGGTGGTATGGTATTAAATGACAAGATGAGTTTGGATTTTATCCTATAGGTGACAATCAGCACCCGAAAGTTTTTGAGCAAAAAAATGGCCCCCCACATACACCAAAAAAAGTCAAAGACATGTTTAGAATCCCGGCCGCCATGGGGGCAAGACTGCTTCTTCTGCTCAGACTGACTCAGTGAGTCAGGTGGTGATTTCTGAGACAGCATCATCAGAGATTACCCTCAGGGACTCCCACATCAAACCCACCCTAGGGAACATTTCTCCCTGAGTCCTCTGGCAGTTCAGGTTAAAGTATCTTCTAATGATTTGTTATTTCATGGAGATACATAGGGAGAAGTGCTGCTGGCAGGGAGGAGGAATATTGCTAACGAGGGCCCACGAAGTCCAGCACCCTTCTCTAAGAAACAAGTTATCTGACTCAGTCTCTCTTGATCCACCTCCTTCTTACTCCTATCTTCTACTCCAAGGATCAGTTTTAGTCCCACATGTACTTAATATGTTGCCCAATAACAACATAGGATCAGCTAGAAGGATGCAACAACTGACGACAGTGCCAAGAAATAAGTAAAACTTTCCTCCCTCCCTGTGAAGTTTCAGTTTTTTCTTTTCCTTCTTGCTTATATTACTTAAAGAGAAGTAATCTGTTCTGCTTCTTGGTGGTATCCTGTCCTGCTTTAAAAAGTTCCTATCTCCATGTCACTTCCGGAAGATTCATAAAGCACAAAAGCAGTAACTGATGTGGCTAAGCCATCTCTCTCAAGACATCCCTTCAGAGGCCTGAAACCAGAGGCAGAGTACTAGCAATAAATACCCTCTCTCTGTTTCTTTTTTTTTTTTTTGGGGGGGGGGAGGGGTACTGCTGATTTAGCCTCCAATCTCACAATCATACAGATTCTGGTAGGTGCTAAGGCACAGTGATGACAAAGATGCGCTCTCTTCATAATCTAATATAAACATGAGCCTGAGCACCTCACCAACGTGCTTTACAATATTGAAAGACATCAAAACTCATCGATCCTCCGTCCCCCCAGCTATAACTTTCCCCCCTTATCAGCTTCATCCATACACAGCTTTCTGCCACCACTGGAGTGCCCTCAACTCAAAGCAAAAAAGAAACTTAAGTTAGAGCAAAGATTCAGCTCTTGCCAAAACACTGGAGGGAACCAAAGTACTTCTGGCAATAAGGTAAAGTCCCTGAGATCTGACTTTCTGATGTCTTAAGCAAGTTCCTGCATCTAAATATGTCAGGGGAAATGCCACACCTCCAAACCAGCCACCAGGAGAATGAGAGGTTCAATTCCAAGACAGAGACTCTGCTAGCTGACACAAAGAGTACAGGAACCCCCACACACCACACTGCATGTGGAAAAAGTATGTGACTGGCACAAGATGCCATGAGCCGTCTCACCCAGATACAAATATGGTACACCCAAGACAGCATAGATTTGACCACATGTTCTGAAGGCACATGGGCAGCACTGCCTACACCAGGGTTCATGGGAAAGGAACTAAGAAATAGGTGACGTTTCCTGTCATCTATGCCAGTCAAGCACTCTGACAGTGCCCAGTGAACCACAACATTCAACACCTTTCTCCAGCACCTCAATCAAGGTTCATGTCTCTACCTGCTTCTCTGACATCATTCTGTCATTATATTTTCTTTGAAATTCCTTTGACGAAAAATGAGTCACCTCTTCCTGCCAACACAGGCCTGAGCCTCTTCCAGGCATGTCATTCTTTTTTGGCAATCCTCTAGGGACAGGGTGCCACCCAGTAGCTCCTCCAGCTACTATCCACACCTCCAAGGAAAGAATGCCCCAGAGCAAGATCCAGAACCTGGAGGAAAAACGGGGAAGAAATGAGGTCCTCAAGGATTTAAAATTCTCAAGACTCCAGACTTTCTGGAGCCACTGAGACCAATGACCCCCAAAACTACTACCCAAAGGAAAGCTTTAAAACTTGAACCGAAACTATTTCCTGAAGTCATCGTTGAACTGAATAATAGTTTAGCCTAATTGGCAAAGAATGTCTGCACTAAGCATTATACTCTTTTAAAGAATTATCTGTATGTGGTCAAACTGACAACAGCAACTCAAAAGGATAGATGAGAAGCTTGGCGGGGGGCAGTGAGTTTGTGTTAATGATAGTGAAATAGTTTGGAAAAGGTTGTCAAGAAAGGTGGAACAACTTGAAAAATGTAATCAATGTCACTGAATTGTACATGTAGAAGATGTTGAAGTGGTTTAAGTTTTGTTGTATATCTTTTCACCAAAAAATAAAGTTACTTGTTACATTAGAAAAAGAAGAAAAAGTAAGGTCCTTGGTGAAGCTGAGAATGTAGCCTGGGACCCAGAACATAAACTATTACAGTGGGGCACACAGCTAAGAGGATGAAGTAAGAACTAGGGTGTGGCATAGACAGTCACACTTAAAACTTGGAAAGACCTCAACCTCAGAGCATTCACCTTAAAAGGATCAGTTCCTGATAGTGAATGCCATCAACTATTTTCCTGCAAGAAGTGACTGCAAACCTAGGTTTTTCACCTTCAGGCTTTCAGGCAATGGTAACCTGCCAGTGCTCTAGACAGTGATGCTCTAATGTTTCAAGATTCACAGCTGCAACAGGGCCCAGTATGAACTGACAAAATGCTAATCATTAAAAAAAAAATTTTTTTTTTCATAAATACAAATTACGTTAATTTTTATACCAACTTTATTGGCATTTAATTCACATGCCATAAAATATACCCTTTTAAGAGTACAATTCAGTGGTTTTTAGTACATTCACAAAGTTGTGCAATCACCACCACTAGCTAATTTTAGAACTTTTTCATCACTCTAAAAAGAAACACTGTGCCCATTCCCCTTTCGCCATACTCTATTGTTGCTAGGTGCCATCAAGTCAGTTCCGACTCATACTGACGCTATATACAACAGAATGAAACACTGCCCAGTCCTGTGCCATCCTCACAATCGTTACTATGTTTGAGCCCAATACTGCAGCCACTGTCAATCCATCTCACTGAGGGTCTTCCTCTTTTTTCTGATCCTCTACTTTACCAAGCATGATGTCTTTCTCCAGGGACTGGTCCCTCCTAATAACATGTCCAACATATGTGAGATGAAGTCTAGCCATTCTCCCTTCCAAGGAGCATTCTGGCTGTACTTCCAAGACAGATTTGTTCATTCTTCTGGCAGACTATGGTATATTCAATATTCTTCAACACCATAATTCAAAGGCATCAATTCTTCTTTGGTCTTCCTTATTCATTGTCTAGCTTTCACATGCATGAGGCGATTAAAAATATCATGGCTTGGGTCAGGCACACCTTAGTCTTCAAGTTGACATCTTTGCTTTTTAATACTTTAAAGAAGTCTTTTGCAACAGATTTGTCCAATGCAATACGTCATTTGATTTCTTGATTGCTGCTTCCATAGGCATTGATCAGGGATCCAAGTAAAATTAAATCCTTGACAACTTCTATATTTTCTCCGTTTATCAAGATGTTCCTTATTGGTCCAGTTGTGAGGACTTTTGTTTTCTTTATGTTGAGGTGTGATCCATACTGAAGGCTGTGGTCTTTGAACTTCATCAGTAAGTGCTTCAACTCCTCTTTGTTTTCAGCAAGTAAGGTTGTATCATCCGTATTATCACAGGTTGTTAATGAGTCTTCCTCCAATCCTGATGCCATGTTCTTCTTCATATACTCCCACTTGTCGGATTATTTGCTCAGCATACAGATTGAGTAAATACGGTGAAAGGATACAAGCCTGACACACACCTTTCCTGATTTTAAACCACACATCATCCCCTTATTCTGTTCAAATGACTGCCTCTTGGATTATGTACAGGTTCCACATGATCACAATTGAGTGTTCTGGAATTCTCATTCTTCACAACGTCATCCATAATTTTTTATGATCCACACAGTCGAATGCATAGTCAATAAAACACAGGTAAATAACTTTCTGGTATTCTCTGCTTTCAGCCAAGATCCATTTGACATCAGCAATGATATCTCTCGTTCCACATCCTCTTCTGAATCTGGCTTGAATTTCTGGCAGTTCCCTGTCGATGTACTGCTGCAATTATTTTTGAAATACCTTCAGTAAAATTTTACTTGGGTGTGATATCAATGATATTGTTTGACATCATCACATTCTGTTGGATCACCTTTCTTTGGAATGGGCACAAATATGGATCTCTTCCAGCTGGTTGGCCAGGTAGCTGTCTTCCAAATTTCTTGACAGAGATGAGTGAGTGCTTCCAACATTGCATCCATTTGTTGAGACACCTCAGTTGGTATCCCGTCAATTCCTGAAGCCTTGTTTTTCGCCAATGCCTTCACTGTTGCTTGGACTTCTTCCTTTAATACCATCGGTTCTTGATCATATGCTACCTGCTGAAATGGCTGAATGTCAATCAATTCTTTCTGGTACAGTGACTGTGGATTCCTTCCATCTTCTCTTTTGATGCTTCTTGTGTCGTTCAATATTTTGCCCATAGAATCCTTCAATATTGCAACTGGAGCCTTGAATTTTTTTCTTCAGTTCTTTCAGCTTGAGAAATGCCAAGCATGTTCTTCCCTTTTGGTTTTCTAACTCCAGGTCTTTGAATATTTCATTATAATACTTTACTTTGTCTTCTCCAGCCACCCTTCAAAATATTCTGTTCAGCTCTTTTACTCCATCATTTCTTCCATTCACTTTAGCTACTCTACGTTCAAGAGCAAGTTTCAGAGTCTCTTCTGACTTCCATTTACGTCTTTTCTTTCTTTCCTGTCTTTTAGTGACCTCCTGCCTTCTTCACGTATGATGTCCTTGATGTCATTCCAGAACTCGTCTGGTCTTTGGTCATTAGTGTTCAATGTGGCAAATCTATTCTTAAGATGGTCTTTAAATTCAGGTGGGATATACTCAAGGTCGTACTTTGGTTCTCATGGACTTGTTTTAATTTTCTTCAGCTTCAACTTAAACTTACATACGAGCAATGTTTGGTCTGATTTGATTACTGTGTATTCCATCTGGCAAGGTCCATATGTACAGTCACCGTTTATATTGCTGAAAAAAGGTATTTCCAATGAATAAGTCATTTGTCTTGCAAAATTCTATCATGCGATTTCCAGCATCATTTCTATCAGGGCCATATTTTCCAACCACTGATCTTTCTTCTTTGTTTCCAATTTTCACATTGTAATTATCAGTAATTATCAATATATCTTGCTCTCTTGATTGATGGATTTCAGACTGCAGAAATTGGTAAAAATCTTCAATTTCTTCATCTTTGGCATTAGTGGTTGGTGCATAAATTTGAGTAATAGTCGTATTAACTGGTCTTCTTTGTAGGCATATGGATATTATCCTATCACTGACAGTGTTGTACTTCAGCATAGATCTTGAAATGTTCTTTTTGATAATGAATGTGATGCTGTTCCTCTTCAATTTGTCATTCCTGGCATAGTAGACCATAGTAGTCTGATTCTAAATGGTCAATACCAGTTCATTTAGGCTCACTAATGCCTAGGCTATGGATCTTCAAGTGTTCCATTCCATTTTTGACAACTTATTTTCCTAAATTCATATTTCATACAGTCGACATTCTGATTACTATTGGATGTTTGAAGCTGTTTCTTCTCATTTTGAGTCATGCCACATCAGCAAATGAAGATTCTGAAAGCTTGACTCCATCCAAGTCATTAAGGTCGGGTCTACTTTGAGGAGGCAGCTCTTCCCTGGTCATATTTTCAGCGCCTTCCAACATGAGGGGCTCATCTTCTGGCACCATATTAGACAATGTTTCGCTACTAACATAAGGTTTTCATTAGCCAGTTTTTTCAGAAGTAGATCACCAGGTCCTTCTTCCCAGTCTGCCTTAGTCTGGAAGTTCTGCTGAAACCTGTTCACCATGGGTGACCCTGCTGATATTTGAAATCCTGGTGACACAGTTTGCAGGATCACAGCAATAGGCAAGTCTCCACAGTACAACAAACTGACAGACAAGTGGTTATCACTAGACCCTGGCAACCACTAATCTATTTACTGTCTCTATGAATTTGCCTACCCATAGGATAAAATGGAATCATACAATATGTTTTAAATCTAGACACTACTTCTATTCCATTTATCTACATGTTTATCCTTATGTCATTAACACGCTGTCTTGATTACTATAGCTTTGTAGTAAATTTAAAAACTGGGAAGTGTAAATTCTCCAACTTTATTTTTCTTTCTCAAGATTGTTTTGGCTACTCTGGGTCCTGAATTTTAGGGTCAGCTTGTCAGTTTCTGCAAAAAAACCAGCTGGGATTTTGATAGGGATCATGTTGAATGTGTAGCTTAATTTGGGGAACATTGCTATCTTCACAATATTAGGTCTTCCAATCCATGGACATATACATAAAGTAAAAGGCAATCTGAGCCACTTTTTACTGATACTTTGAGACTAAAGACTCATATTTTCTTATACCTTATCAGGTAGTTAGCACACTGGAGACCATTGATTTTGAGGACCCCCCCACCAAAAAAAAAAAGGAATACGCTAAAAAATACGGATTATAAAGACACAAAGCATCTTTACAAAGTATCGTTCATATTGCAAAGCAACACATTATGATTTTTAACAAGTTTCCAAAACAACTGAGCACCCCAAGGCCTAAGACTTAGAGATTTAGCCAAGCATAGCCAGCACTGAGACAAACAGCAAAGGTCTCAAGATGTGCTAGGCCCCATCAGCCTGGGCTCATCCCATCTTAATAAGGGAAGAAGGGTGGAATGACCATGATCCATTTCTCTGTCACAAATGCTTCAAATATGACAAAATAAAAAGTGTTCAGAAATGATCTTATATCTTCTTTTATATAAATTGGTCACAAATTATTCCTCAGAGAAATAAATCTCTGCATCAGTCCCAGAATAGAGAACCAGACATTTTATATAAAATGGGCTTGTGTGTGGCAATCTGGTTGGAATGGGAGAAGTAATCACAATAAATCTTAACAATGCATTTACATAACAAACGTCATGTTATTACTTACATTGTTTATTTAGAGTGGTTTTGGTGGTGGTAATGGAGATTATGATGAGCTAAAAGCCCTCAAACTCCCTGTGGGGCTACTACCATACTCATTAGACTAGGACAAAGGCAAACAATAATATAATTTTATACTATATAGAATTAACATTATGAAAATAGGCAAAAAGCTAACCAAACAAAGGCAGTCTAAACCCTACAGCAAAGCTCACAGTTTCCAACAGAATCAAATGCCTACTGTATGTGCCAGGCCATGCTTTTCACATACTTAACTCTAATCCTCTCAACAACTCTGCCAGTTAGAAATTATCACTCCATTTTACAAATGAGGAAACTGAGATTTACAGAGATTAAATAACTTGCCCAAGATCACACAGCTAACAAGTAGCAGAGCTGTGATTTAAACCCAGGCCTCCTCAACTCCACTTCTGGTAGTTTTTCCACCAGTTCAATGGCTCTCCAAATATCCTATCTGTTCTCATCCCAAGGCCTGTGAGGAACAGAACAAAGAGAAGGGCAACTGAGATCCACTCCCGTTCTGTTCTGTGTGGAACTGGCTGCCCTAGACCAATTAGAGCAACATGGGAGGAGGGGGGAATATGATGAAAGACAAAAATGGACATCAGTAAACAACTGTGGAGGGGAATTCACCTCACAGCTAAAAATGAAACTGAATAAGGGCAGGCACCCCGGCCAACAAAGATAAGATGACTTCAGTCAAAACTACTAATGATTTCCATTTCTCCCCTGTAAACAGAAGTTAAAATATCACCTAATCACTGTTTAATCATTCTCCACAAGTTCACTTCAGCTTAACTCCTTAAATTCTGTTTCCAGAATGCTCCCAGAAAAACCCTGGAAAGGAGCTAAGGAGACCATCAAGAACTGGCTAAAGCTGGCAAGAAAGTGGAAGGAAATTTTCAATAAGCAAAGGCTCCAAAACCACTTTACCAAGCTGGTAGTTTTATATTAATATTGCAGTCCACCTGTTCCTTCTTCTTTCCAATCTGACACCTAATTAATGCCATGCCCATGCCTCACAAAGTGTTTCCATGAGTGAGACGCCAGACCAGAATTTCACTCCTCACAGCCAAAGCTTTAAGACTGCTGGAATGTGCCTAGCACAGACATGGGGGTGTCTGGGCAGCTGAAAGCCTTCACAAGGGAATTCAGTAAAGACAACTGCTTTCTCTCAACCCCAGGCTAAGAATTTAAAAATAACTCTCAGTGACCCTCACATGCTTAAAGAATATTTGGGAAAGAATGTTGCCGAATCCAGCAACTACTTGCCCCACTGGGGTAAACTACAGAGAGGGGGAAAGAGAAAAACGTTCTTACCACTTCTCTCTCAAGAAGTATGAAATTGAAAAGATGAAATCCCCAAGTCTCCTTTCCCAAGAGCAAAGGCTTATAAACTACTGTGTATTTTTATATTTTCAGATTTCAGGAGGGGCGTTAACATCTGTAGCATCTGTGAGGTGTTGAGATTATGTTCAGTATGTAGAAGTATTTTTAAAAGGAAAAAAGCACAGTGTAACTAAAGAGTAGTAGTACACTGGCAGGCCTTTGAGGACAAGGATCGCACCTCTTGAGGTCCCATGTTCCTCTGGAATTTGTAAGCAGAAGAGAGTGGGGATAACTCTGTGTCCCTGACAGCTTAGACACTGCGGAAAACCCCTTCTCAGCAATCCTGTTTCTCAACTTGACTGAAATAACTACCACCCAGATTCTTGGAAATTGCCATTATACTTATTTAATTGGGAGCTTTATCACCATGGCAGTGTAGCTTTTCTTCTGAGGTAAATAGCTACAGGATTTCAGCTTTATTCTCACCCAAATGATTAAGACTTGAGGGTCGCTGAGAACAGCAAAGGGTACTTTGGAAGGTAATGGTTGTCCCATTCACTACAGCTACTGGTAGAGATAACGAAGCAAACAGTGCAGAGAGCAGAAGTGAGATGTTTCCAGTCACTTCTTGTAGCTCTGAAGGATAATTATATTACCAATGCCAATTAAAAACTGGCTGTACCTGCTACTGCCAGTATCTTCCTGAATGGGGCTTGCAAGAGTTTGCCCCACCTCCTTGGCACACAATGCCCAACACCTCCACCACCACAACCACCAACCTCCTCTCCATTAGCAATAAAAAGGTTATGAGTGATACATGAGGTGGCTCCTGGACTCTTTCCTATATTCCTTTCTTGTATAGCAAAATGATGACAACCAGGTCCACTGCAGTTATTTGTACCTTAGTCATCAATCTGGAAAACTTTGGTACAACAAACACTAGCTGGTCAACAGGCAAACTGTGTTAGATGATTCAACAACCTGAGGCTCCAACCATAGTTGCTGAGGTTTTAGTTTTATTGCAGGGCTTTAGTTGTTGACTTTTCTGTTGTTTATTTTATGGTTTTTCTGGGTTAAAGAAGTTTATATGACAGAAATTCACCCATTTTCTCTCCTTAGGCTTGAGAAAGCCAGGACTACAACTCTGACATTTAAGATGTGATGTTTTAAACAAACAAAAACTGAAGGAGCTGGACAACCCTTAAGGGACAGGCTGGGGCAGGGTTGCAAAGCCCAGAACAACTGCATGCCCCTCCCAGCCAGAAGCACCTGCCTCGGTGTCTGAAATGGCTTACTGCATAAACTTCCCCCAGGCCTGATGAATCATTTGATTTACATAAAGCAAAGACTGTCTTTTGCAAATCATTTTTCTTATTAGTCTTTTTTTGTTTTTTCCTGATAGGTGCCACTGCTCAAAGGAAACACAGAAATAGATGGGAAATTACCTAGCTAAATGCTTACCACTAGGGCTCCTAGAAGAGAGAATATTGGGAAGAGAAGAAAGGGAAGAAAGAACTCCATTTCCTTTGGCTGCCCTTTTCATGGGGTAAGTACAACTAGTTCTTGCGACCGCTGCAAAAACCCCACCTCCTCTATTCAAAGACCAAACTAACATTGAGTGCCTTGTATTTTGGGATTATTTTCAAGGCCCCAGTGAACAGCAACTCTATTCCCTCAGTTCTGTGACCAAATCAGGACAAAAGAAGTATAGTCTCACTGAGATATTTCTCCAAACACATATATTACTTCTTTTCTCAAGTTGAGCCAGGGGACTGTAAGTCCCTTGAAAGCAGGACTTTGTATTCCCAATACCTAGTCCTCTGTCTTTGAGACAGTGAAATTCAACAAATGTTTATTGGTCTTAACTATCCTTCTGTGTTCCAGCTGACTCCCTACACAAACCCTTGCTCTTCTGGAACTGTGCTCACCATCCTCCCTTTTTTCAAACCTCTATACGAGTGATTTCCAGTCCTGGGAGCCCCAACACAGCTCTACGTCTCTAGACTATCTCAAGAGATGCCACATAATTCTCAAATACACCTTCAAAACAGAACTAATTTTAAACCCCTTGAAGTTCACACTATCTAGCATTTTTGTTAAGGGAAGAAACTATAATAAAACAAAAGAAAAGCCACAATTCCTCAAAGGCTGGGGAGGAAAAAAAAACACTTAAAGGAGCTTATAAAGGGCTACTCCTATCCAATGCTTCAAAGACAAGCAATGTGATTCAGAGGGAAGTGTGTTCAACTACAAGTCAGGAAACCTGAGCAATGGTTTCAATTTGTCAATAATTAGCTGTGATTTGGGGCAAGTCCTTTGACTTCTCTATGTGGGCTCAGTTCCTCATCTATCTCTTTATGATACCATGAATTTGGGGCTAATCCAAGAATCGATTAAACATCTGGAGACAGAACCAGTGATGCTTAGTACACATAACAAGAACTCATTTCTAACTGGCCCAGTATAAGCAGAAATTTTCAACAGAAAAATGACCTAAAGGGGGAGAAATAAACAAAGGAAAGAAAGGGCCATTTATATCCAAGAGGTAAGAATCATAAATTAACAGAAGACATGAAAGGAAGAAAGTTGAAGTTATGCTTACAGAATTCAAATGAATCCAAATTAATTACAGCGCTTCACCTCCCACTCCTTCCCCACCAGAAAATAATTAAGAAACCCAACAGGCAAACAAACAAATAAGCATTCTGGATAAAAGAAGAATTGCTGAGAGTTGTAAAAAGAGATCGGAAGAAGAAAATAAGGATTAAATAGGAAAAACAGAAAGCAAGCAACAAGGGTACAACAGAATCACATCAGACTTGCATTTAACTATACAAACACGACCAGAGAGAAATCATTTGAACCGTGCAGAGGTTCACCCATGATTCTCCCCAGTGAGGTCACACCCCCAAGTAAGGTTAGATACTACGGAGAACATGAGATGAGGACTTGAATCTGAGATTTCAGCAAGTCTCAGTTCCCACATGCCTCTCACAGTATGAGCACCCTGAACACTGACTATGATTTCTAGTGTTTGAGAATACTTATTATTTCATATAAAATGTCCCCTAATTATAGGCCGTCTACTTCATACGGTGTTCCAACTCTGTATGGCCTATACACAAAACCATGTTATTTGCTGTGTTTTATGTGTAATTCAGATTATTTTTCAAGGATAATTTTGATGATTTGGGATTTTCATGTTGTGTGCTGACTTTAGAACCTAACCTCCTGCTGCAGTTAAGATAAGACCTCACCCTACAGAAAAGAAGGAAAGGGAGAGAGGCAGAAGGCAGCCAAGGGAGTCCCTCCGAAAAGCTAAAGATAATACAGAAAAGCCAGGTAGGGGATCAATTCAATAGAATAGCAAGAAAGAGGCGACAAAACTAAATTTCTGTGTCTTCTCCTAATCTGCCCCCAGCAACTTGCGAAAGGAGACAGCAGCTTATAAAACAGTACAGAGGCTTGGGGGAGGTCATTCAGCATGTCTCTTACTTATGGCCAGTGAAATGCAGTGGCCAGGCACTTGCTCAGGGCCTCCATTAATGACACTCTCCAAGTCACAGAGGCTAGATCCAACCCTGAGGATACCCCCTTTCTCTGCTGAGATTCCTCCTGCTTCTCTCACTGCTGAGTATTTGGAGGACCAGGGGCCCCTCCTCTACCCTTTGGTTCAGGCTCTCCTGGAACACAAGAAACAAGACTGCCTCAGACACAGATTGAGAAAGTAGATGTACCGCCCCTCCACCCTCCCATGGGAACAGCGTTTGCCAAAGGTTAAATTCCTCATAATGAAATGGACACTGAGTTTCTAAGATGTGTCCACATAAAGAATAAATCTTTTACCCCTGAAACTATTGCCCTGAGATAATCTTTAAACCTTAAACCAAAAATATCCCTAAAGTCTTCTTAAAACCAATTGTTTAGCTTAACTAGTAAAAAATGTCTGCCTTGAGCGTTATGCTCTTTTAAGAACTATCTACCTACGGGATCAAATTGACAACAGCAACTTGAAAGATTAGATAGGAACCTTAGGGGACAATGGATTTATGTTAATGGTGGAGGAACAACTCAGAAAAGGAGGGTGAGAATGGTTAGACAACTCAAAAAACGTAATCAATGTCACTAAATAGTACATGTAGTAACTGCTGAATTGGTGTATGTTTTGCTGTATATATTCTCAACAACAACAAAATAAATAAAATTATATTTAAAAATACATATATATTAAACCCATTGCCATCCAGTCAATTCCAACTCATGGTGACCCTATGGGGCAGAGTGGAGATGCCCCATAGTGTTTCCAAGGCTGTAATCTTTGCGGAGGCAGACTGCCACATCTTTCTCCTACAGAGCCACTGGTGGGTTCGAAACGCGACCTTTCAATTAGCAGCCAGGTACTTGGCCACCCCATCACCAAGGCTCTTTCCATAAAGACTGCAGCCTGGAAAACCCTGTGGGGCAGTTCTACTCTGTCACATGGGGTTGCTATGAGTCAAAAATTGACTCGGCGGCACCTAACAACAGCAACAACATTAAAATAAAAATCTTGACCTAGACATTCCAGAAATTTCTCCTATAGTAAAACTTGTATAAATATATAGATGATAGATATCTACATAGCCATATCTATATACAGTAACATAAGAATGTTTTATGCATCACTTTTGGTACTAAGGGAAAAACGGAAAAATTCCAAGTGCCCAAAAGGTATTACGGTACTACATATCCATTAAAAACAAGAACAGACAAATCTCTTTCTAGTGACAAAGAAGGATATACAGATACATTGTCAAGCAAAAAAGCTAGTTTTTACACACTAGTTTACACATACATATATATGTATATATATATATACACATATATACATGTACACACATATATATGAACCACTTTTGAAAACAAAATGTGTATATATTTGTAAATACTTTTTCAAAAACTTGTAAGAATTTAACTAAAAAGCATACACTACCTTTGGAAGGTTGGATCATAGGGCAATATGAGGGATCCTTGTAGTGATGGAACTGCTTATGTATCTCCACTATCAATGTCAGTATCATCGTTGTAGTATTGTACTATAGTTTTGCAAGATGTTACTTTTGCAGTAAGCCGGGTAAAGGGCACATGGAATCTCTCTATGTTATTCTTACAACTGCATGTGAATTTTTTCTAATTTTATTTATTTCGTTGATGATGATACATGTGAATTAGTAATTATCTCAAAATAAAAAGTTTAATTAAAAAAGAAGAAGAAATATTTCCCTTTGCCTTTGACTGATAAAAGATCACACCTGATGGGAATGTTTGCTTCTCTTACATGCTAAAAAGACAAATGTCGGACTCTACTAACAAGAGAAAGACAGACACATTTAGAATTATTAGGAAAATAAAGCTACACCCAGCAGTTTCCACAGACAGTAATAGTAGTAATGATAGAAGTCGATATCTACTGAGCAATCTATGTGGCAGACACTGATCTAACTACTTTCCATGTATTAACTCATTCAATTCTCATTTAAAAAAAAAAAAAACCTTATGAGAACAGTACTATTATAATCCTCATTTTATAGCTAAGAAAACTCTGGACTAAATAGAAAAGTTAAGTAACTTGACCAAAGTCACACTGAAGGATGGAGTAGGATTCAAGGTTAGATTAGTACTGCATTAGTATTTATACCCAGCCAACAAGCACCCTCCCCTTGCTGCCCTGCCTTCGGGAACTACTGTTTTGGATGGATTTCGTAAAGGTCGGGAAGAAAGAAAGGCTAGTAGAAGCAGTCACCAAAAATTGGATACATTTTGGGTTTTGTTTTGTTTTATCTCTGCATAAATGGGCAGCAAAGCACAATTTAAGTTTCTGCTACTGCTATTTAGCTATCTTTCCTTCCCCAAATCCCCTCAAACGTAGCACCTCAGAGGCTCTGAAGTCTTCCCACAACAGCTTAAGGAAAAGAAAACAAAATGAGAAGAAGGCCTTAATCAAAAGCCCTTTTCTTCTGGCAAACAAAAGGCCTTGGTATTTCCACAGACAGACTAGTTATTCTTAACTCTAACCAAAGATTCTTTGGCAGACAAAGAAATATGAAAATGTTAGGCTTGTGGGAATGGCCTGTGCTTTGGGTTTTTGTGTCCCACTCAGTAAAGCCAGCCCACTGAAACACAAACACAGCCACCCCTCAGAAAGTGTAGGCCAATTTAGTTAACTCCAGGGCCTAGGGAGAGAGAGAAAGTCCCTATTCCTGATTGTCTAACTCCTTTCTCCTCTCCCTGAGAAAGAATTTTTCGGTAGTTTTTCAAGTACACTAGGAAAAATATATCTGAAGACATACGCACAGATTGGATCAAATTCTGATAGTGAAAGAAAGGCAACAAGTAGTAGGTGGAAAAGAAAAGGGCAGAGATCAGGCTTAACTCTTTTAGTGCTCTCACTAGCCTCTATGCTTCTCACTTCAAATCAACAATTTAGGGTTTTAGCACTTTCCCTAAGTAAACTGTGAAGACCTCACAACTGTTTCAAGTGCTTCCTCCACTCAATACTGGGTTTTAGAGGCACAGCGTGGCCTTGAATGGCCTCAAGTGGTCTACATTTTCCCAGTAGGGAACAGAAAAATTAAGAATATTTTGTAAAATGAGTCAGTAAGGAAAAAAGGAGGAAGGGGCGGTCTGCCACAAGACAAGAAGGCCGAGCAGCACTAATCCCAGATATACCAAACCAAAAAAAAAACAAACCTGTTGCCATTGAGCCAATTCCAACTCACAGCAACCCTGAAGAACAGGGTAGAACTGTCCCATAAGGTTTCCAAGGCTGTAATCTTTTTTTTTTTTGTACTTTAGATAAAGGTTTACAGAATAGTTTCTCATTAAACAGTTAGTACACATAGTTTTATGACAATGGTTAACAACCCCACAACATGTCAACACTGTCCCTTCTCAACCTTGGGTTCCCTATTACCAGCTTTCCTGTCCCCTCCTGCCTTCTAGTCCTTGTCCCTGGACTGCTGTGCCCCATTAGTCTCATTTTGTTTTATGTGGCTATCTAATCTTTGGCTGAATGGTGAACCTCAGGAGTGACTTCATTACTGAGCTAAAAGGGTATCCGGGGGCCACACTCTCAGGGTTTCTCCAGTCTCTGTCAGGCCAGTAAGTCTGGTCTTTTTTTGTGAGTTAGAATTTTGTGCTACATTTTTCTCCAACTCTGTCAGGGACCCTCTGTTGTGATCCCAGTCAGAGCAGTCAGTGGTGGTAGCCGGGCACCATCTAATTATACCCGACTCAGTCTGGTGGAGGCCGTGGTAGTTATGGTCCATTAGTCCTTTGGACTAATCCTTCCTTTGTATCTTGTTTTCTTCATTCTCCCTTGCTCCCAAAGGGGTGAGACCAGTGGAGTATCTTAGATGGCTGCTCACAGGCTTTTAAGACCCCAGATGCTACTCATCAAGGTTGAATGCAGAACACTTTCTTTATAAACTGTGTTATGCCAAGGATGTAATCTTTATGGAAGCAGACTGACACATCTTTCTCCCACAGAGTGGCTGGTGAGTTTGAACCGCCACCTTTTTGGTTAGCTTAACCACTGTGCCATACACTGACAAAACACAGAATCTGTGACATCCCCAACCCCCTGCCCCTTACATGAACACAGTAACATTACTATAATAAAATTCCTGAAGTATTTATACCCAGCCAACAAGCACTCTCCCCTTCCTGCCTTGCCCAGGATATTATAAACAAAACCACTATGAGGCTACAGGCCCAATGGCACATCTCCTGGCAGCCATGTCTTGGGAGGATGGGGGGAACGACAAGAATAGCCATGAATGAAGAGTCTCAGCCTGGCTTTGAAATCTCCTGGAGTGAGCAGCCCAAAGTAATGTGTGATTAGTATTTATAATGGTATTAAACCTCGAGGTGTTAAACCGTGTATAATCAGGACCCAGGTGGCTCAGAACACTGAATCCTCTCTCATTACCCTCGAAGCAGGTCCTAGTCTTGCTCCCAGACAGTATCAAAGGCCCACGGAGTGAAAGGCCTGCTCAGCCAGGCTCAACACATCAGCAAGTTTCAAATGTCTGGCACATAGTAGGCTTTCAGATATTTGTTGAATGAATAAATAAATAAAACATTTCATCTTCAACTGCTACAACTGGTTCCTTCCCATACCCAAGAGTGTGGAGGGAGTGGCAGAGAATTCTAGACAGTAGGGGGCAGAAAAAAACTCTCTTTTCCATGCCATTCCCTGGGGATCAAGCTTTTCTCTTACAAAGTATAATGCTCCCTTCTATATAATATTCATTACTCAACTGTTCTCCCACAAAGCTGGATAACAAGCCATGCTATACTAATCAAGGACAATGGTTCTTCTGCAGCTGGTGTGCAACATACAGAATCCCCTGAAAGATGGCAGAGCAGAGTCAGGGAGATGTCCATTGTAGCATTTTACAACAGCAACAACTTGGAAACAACCCAAATATTCAACAAGAAGGGAATGGCTGCTAAGCAAAGCTATTGTCAATAAGATATCTTAAAGTTAAAATGGGTATAAGGAAACATGTAAAAAATTCTTATGATGTTACATAAAAAAGGCATGCAAACATATGTAGACTAGGATTACATTTATGTAAAAGTAAATATGGGCAAAAAAGGAACAAAGACAAATTCCAACAGCTGTTAAATTAAAATGGAACTTCACTAATGTTGGGCAATAAATAAAAATCAGGAAAGGAAAACAAAAATGTCAGAAGCATGCAGCCAGCCTTAAAGCCATAAATACAAGCCTGCAAACAAGTACCTACCATGTGGGGGACAAGTTACTTAGGTCACCAGGCACCAGAACAGTAGGTGTGTGTGCTATGGGGTGAAGGAGAGAGGTCTCAGGCCCTCCTCAGCCCACTTCTCTAATCCCCCTTAAAAATACTCCCTAGGGCAGAGAAACCATCTGTTTCAACAAAGCCAAGAGCCCCACAAGCATATTAACTCCTTCACTGCTGACCTCCTACAGATGGGCTTCACCCAATATTAAGTGCTTTTCGTTTTCAAAATGCCTCTAAATGCTAAAATATAAGGTCTACAAGGGAAGGGACTTTGTCTTGTTCTCTGGTATACCCCTAATACCTGGAAGACACTAGTATCAGTAGATACTCAATAAATTATTTCCTGAATGAATCAATTAAATGCCTTTTTCCTAAATAGTTGTTTCATTTGTGCCTTATTTTCTAAAGTGTCCCTCTTCTTGTCATTTGTCCTCATTTAGGAAGAAGTTCAAGCTGCACTGAAGGCACTAGCGAAAAACAAAGCTCCAGGAATTGAGATATTTCAACAAATGGATGCAACACTGGAAGCGCTCACTCATCTATTCCAAGCAATTTGGAAGACAGCTACTTGGCCAACCAACTGGAAGAGATCCATATACGTGCCTATTCCAAAGAAAAGTGATCCAATGGAATGGGGAAATTACTGAACAACATCATTAATGTCACACATAAGTACAACTTTGCTGAAGACAATTCAAAAAACGGTTGCAGCAGTACATCAACAGGGAACTGCCAAAAATTCAAGCGGGATTCAGAAGAGGATGAGGAACAAGAGGTATAATTGCTGATGTCAGATGGATTATGGCTGAAAAGCAGAGAATACCATAAAGATGTTTACCTGTGTTTTACTGACTATGCAAAGGCATTCAACTGTGTGGAACATAACAAATTATGGATAACATTATGAACAATGGGAATCCCAGAATACTTAATTGTGCTCATACGGAACCTGTAAACAGACCAAAAGGCAGTTGTTTGAACAGAACAAGGGGATACTGCGCGGTTTAAAATCAGAAAAGGTGTGCGCCAGGGCTGTATCCTTTCACCTTACTTGTTCAGTCTGTATGCTAAGCAAATAAACCAAGAAGTGGGAGTATATGAAGAGGAATGCGGCATCAGGATTGGAGGAAGACTCATTAAGAACCTGCGATAGGCAGATGACACAACCTTGCTTGCTGAAAGAGAAGAGGAATTGAAGCACTTACTGATAAAGATCAAAGACTACAGCCTTCAGTATGCATTACACTTCAACAGAAAGAAAACAAAAATCCTCACAACTGGACCAATAAGCAACATCATGATAAACAGAGAAAATACTGAAGTTGTCAAGGACTTCATTTTACTTGGATCCACAGTCAACACCCATGGAAGCAGCAGTCAAGAAATCAAATGACGTATTACACTGGGCAAATCTGTTGCAAAAGACTTATTTAAAGTGTTAAAAAGCAAAGATGTCACTTTGAGGACTAATGTGTGCCTGATCCAAGCCACGGTATTTTCAATTGCCTCATATGCGTGTGAAAGCTGGACAATGAATAAGGAAGACCAAAGAAGAACTGATGCATGTGAATTATGGTGTTGGTAAAGAATATTGAATACAACATGGACTTCCAGAAGAACGAACACATCTGTCTTGGAAGAAGTACAGCCAGAATGCTTCCTAGAAGCAAGGATGGTGAGGCTTCATTTCACATTATGTTGGACATGTTATCAGGAGTGATCACTCCCTGGAGAAGGACATCATGCTTAGTAAAGCAGAGGGTCAGCGAAAAAGAGGAAGATGCTCAACGAGATGGACTGACACAGTGGCTGCAACAATGAGCTCAAGCATGACAGTGAAGATGGTGCAGGACCAGGCAGTGTTTCGTTCTGCTGTAGATAGGGCCGCTATGAGTCAGAAGCAACTCGATGGCACCTAACAACAACTGGTTTCCTCTAATTCAGTCAACCAACAAATATCTGTCTAGCACCTGCTCGCATACAATATAACCAGTCTCATTACTGTGTTGTTTGGTGCAGTGCCCAGCAGAGCACCTTACACATGGTAGGTGATCATATGTATTTGTCAAAAGAAAGAATGATTTACTTTGGTAAACACACCTTGTAAGTGCTCAGTGATGAGCTAGACGCCATGACACTTACAGAAGGATAATTTCTATAAAACAGTCCCTCCTCTCAAAAAGTTTACACTTTCAACAGGGAGATGAAACCAGAGTGTGGGAAAATGATACATCAAGGTGGACTATGATAATCAGGGATGTTTTCCTGGAGAAGAAAGATTTGGAGTGAGGCTTGAAGGAATAGATTTCAGTTAAATATACAGAACTAGGGCATTCCAGGAGAGAACTGCATGAGAAAAGGCCAAGAGAAGGGAATGAATGAGGTACTTTAGGGCACAATGAAGAGATGGATCTGCCTGGAGCTGAAAGTGTGTTCCAGGAAATTAGTGAAATAAGTCTAGATAGGTAGGATGGGATGAGAGCGTAAAAAAACTTTTTTTTTTTTTTTAAAAAAAGGCTTAGACTTGAGGTAATAGGAAATAATTAGGAAGTATTTGGTAGTGTGAACTAGAAGGGGAAACAGAACACAAGGAACAATTATGATGCAGTTGTAGTAATTCAGGTGTGAGGTGATGAGTAACTGGACTAGAGTCATGGCAAAGGGAATAGGGCGGAAAGAGCAAATTTAAGAGCAATTCTGAAGAAGAAACAAAAGAACTTGATGACAGACTGAAAGTGGGGGTTGATGAAGAGAAAAGAGTCAAAGATGTCTTCAGGGTTTCTGACCTCAGAGACTGGAAGAATGTGAGCACAACTGTCAAAAGTGGGAAAAGGGAAAGAAAGCCAATTTGAGGCTTGGTTTTGAAAATGGTAAGTTGGACGTTATGTCCAATTACAGAAGTCCCATAGGCAGATGAAAAAACAGACTAAAAAATGGAGAGACTTTTAAGTACTAGAAGACAGATACCAGAATATGCAATTTAGAAGAAAAGCCAAAAAAACTGAGTAGAGAAGGAAAAGAAGGTTAAGAGCAGCACAATCATAATGCCAGCTCTGCTTGTATCATGTGTTTATGTGCCAATACTGTTAGGAACTTTATCTATGCCATTCCATTTAATCCTCATAATTTTGTGTGGAAGATATTATTATCCCCATTTTACAAAATAGAAAACTGAGGCTCAGAGGTTAGTAACTTGTCCCAGGTCACTGAGCTGGTAAATGGAGAAGCTTAGACTTGAACTCAACCCTGACTGGATCCAAAGCTCATGTTCTTCCCACTTTGCCATACTGCCTTGCCCCTTAGGAAATTTCCATATTTAGAGACAGAAGGAGGAAAAGACCCAGCAAAGGCAGAAGAACAACAATCAGACAAGTGAAGAAAAACCAAGAAATGCCCTCACTGAAGGTAACAGAAGAGAATATTTTAAATAGACAGGCATATAATCAACAGTGTCAAATGCCAACACTCCAACACAGAATGATGCCAACACTCCAAATCCATCATAAAGAATTATGTACACACAAAACCCTGGGCCAGGTACAGAGGCCCAGACAATTTCAGAGAAACAGAAGCACTACCTACCCAGGGCCAAAGCAAAGGTCTTCTCTCCCTCTTATCACTGACAGACACCTTAGGCAGCCTGGTCTCTAGCTGCTCTGTGGGCTTCATGCTGAAGTGCATCATCTGACCAGTCCCAGGAAATACCAACCCAAACACAAAGTGCTGCTTGACCTAATGCTCAGGTTCAACTTGAGCTGTGGTGGTAAAGTGGATCTCCACTTCCACCTCTAGCTCAACATAAATCTGCATGTTTTTAAAAACCAAACTCTTTTAGAACGATTTCATATGCCAATTGTCTACTTCTCTCTCACCCTTCTGCAGCCTAGACAAACTAAAATCAGCTACACATTTACTGGTTTAGCTGCAGTCCCACCTCCGTATCGATGACCTTTCATATTGCTGCCAGTTATACTAGCCACTACCCTATTAAAAAAAAAAAAAAAAACAAACCTGTTGCCGTTGAGTTGATTCTGACTCATAGAGACCCTATAGGACAAAACAGAACTGCCCCATAGGGTTTCCAGGGAGCAGCTGGTGGATCTGAACTGCCGATGTTTTGGTTAGCAGCCATAGCTCTTAACCACTGCACCACCAGGGCCACCACCCTAACCATGCAAAAAAAAATTGTGATTGTTTATGTTACTCCTCTGCCTTAAAGTATCTAGTGCCCTCTACTGCCTATACTATTCCTTAGTCCTGTATAAGACTCAACTTTCTATTCCAGCCTCATCTCTCACCCTAAACAACTATGCACACATACCTTTTCTTCCCAGCTTCCTACATGAGTAACACTTCTCATTCTACCCCAGAGGAAACAGAGCCTTTTGTGAGTCTATTGCTTTGCACACCCTGAAAACTTTTTCTCCCTCCTTAACTGGCAAACTCCTACCTACCCTTCATTCAAGATTCAGCTCCAATACCAACTCCACTGTACAGCTTTCCCAGTCACCCACATTGCTCTTAGTATTCACTACACCACAGTTCAGTTCTCACAACACTGTTCATATTTCTATAATAGCATCTGCCATATGTTTGTGTGTGTGTGTGTGTGTGTGTGTGTGTGTGTGTGTGTGTGTGCATGTTTCTGTCTCCCTACTAGACTGATACAGGACTAACAATCCCTCAAGAACAAGGACTGCCATTAATCTTGGTATCCCCAGTGCCTTGTGCAGGGTCTGGCATATAGAAGATTCTCAATGAAAGGAAGGAAGGAGGTGGGGACTTCCAGTAAAAGATACAGCAAGAATGGAACATTATCAGGGAGTGAAGCAGTCAGTTGACAACAGATTGTGAAAAGTGATCTTCCAAGTCAGAGGATTTTCAAGACACATCAAGCCAGTAAGTCGAATAAGGCTCTGTCACTCCACAAGGAGCAAAAGATACTATTAACAACTGGTAAGTCACTGAGAGGTCAGGAGCCCTGGTGGTGCAGTGGTTAAGCGCTCGGCTGATAACCAAAAGGTCAGTGGTTCGAACCCACCTGCCACTCCATGGGAGAAAGATGTGGCAGTCTGCTTCTGTAAAGATTACAGCCTGGAAACTCTCTGGGGCAGTTCTACTCTGTCACATGGGGTCGCTATGGGTCGGAATTAATTCGACTGCAATGGTTTTGGTTTGGTATTCATTCATTAGGGGTGGAGGGCAGTGGTAGGTCAATGGTAGAATTCTCACCTTTCATGTGGTAGACCTGGGTTTGATTCCCAGCCAATGCATTTTATGCACAGACACCACCAATCTGTCAGTGGAGGCTTGCACGTTCCTATGATGCTGAAAAGATTTCAGTGGAGCTTGCAGACTAAAATCAACTAGGAAGAAAAGCCTGGTATGGGGTACAGAACTCAAATTCTAGTAAAAAGACCAGACTTAATCGTCTGAGACTGGAGGAATCCCAGAAAGCATGGCCTCTGGACTCTCTGTCAACCTAGAACTAAAACCATTCCTGAGGCCAACTCTTCAGACAAACATTAGACTGGACTATGGGACATAAAAGGATAATCGTGAAGAGTGTGCTTCTTAGCTCAAGTAGATACATAAGACTAAAGGGGCAGCTCCTGTCTGGAGATGAGATGAGAAGGCATAGAAGGTCAAGAGCTGGCTGAATGGACACGGGAAATCAGGGGTGGAAAGGAGGAGTGTGCTGTCACAGTATAGGGAGAGTAATTAGGGTCCCATAATAATGTATGTATAAATTTTTGTATGAGAGACTAATGTAAATTGTAAACTTTCACTTAAAGTACAAAAATAAAATTAAAAAAATAAATAAATAAAGGCCTAGTGATCTACTTCCAAAAACCAGTCAATAAAAACCCCATGGATCACAACAGTCTGATCCACAACCGATAATGGGGATTGCACAGAACAGGGCACCATTTTGTTTCCTGGTGAACGGGGTTGCTACTCGACAGCACCTAATAACAACAGCAACATCCATTCAGAGTGACCATCTCCACAATTGTGATGATTAAGATATATACAATTAGGATTATTAGCTTGGAATTTCCCCAGCGGAGTCACCAAAAGAAACTGTGGCAGAATAGTGCAGACAAGGAAGGGTCTTAACCTTTTAATGTCAATACCTACTTCAAAAGAACATAAGACCAAGGATGGGGGAAAATGATAATTTATACTTAATTAGCCATGTAGGCTCACTCTGACAAAGAGGGACATCATGACAACCCCTCTCCGGTTTTATGAAAATCATTTTGTTACCAGCAGCAATGGAAACCAACCCCCACATGAACTTGTGCTCATGCTCCTCTCTAACCCAGTGATGTGCAACAAACCTGGAAAATATACAATCGAGAAGGGGATAAAACGTTAACAGTACAAAGCTGTCAACCATTCAGACAAGTACAGAATTTACTGAGGGTCTACTAGGTGTCTAGTGCTATAAAAGGTGTTGACTAGCCTCACCCTAGAAGCAAGCAGACTCCTAGATTCCTTACAATGGAGAGAATCGTCCCATTGTGATAGGTTTGCTTAAGGGCTCTGGGAGTGGGAGGAGGAGACAGTTCTCACTGTGAAGGATGCAATCCTGTCAGTGACTCAAACCATTTTCCACCATCCTGACTGCTGTGTACTGACCCCCAGCACACAAAGTCCTTCAGATGTGCCTTCCTTCTCTCAGTCCTCAGGCAAATCTCCAAACGCCCCCAGTCTATCATCAACTAGAAAACCCTACATTGTCTGCTCCAGAAAGTTAATTTCAAGTCAGAAAGAAGATTTTGTTTGTACTCTCATCAAGTCTATAATTCCCCTCTAAGGCTGTCAGTTCTAAGTAAAAGAAGCCGATCTGCACTTGACTGCAACATGTTGATTTAAAACACAGCACCAGCAAGGATGCTGACAACAGGAAAGGACAGTTTGTCAAACTATTATGTCAGATTAAGCTGGCCCGATTTACAGCTAGGTGCTATCTCAGAAACAGCAGGAAAAGAAACAGAGAATCTCAACCTAGTACCAATCTGGGGTTCCAGTGTGAGATTTCTACATAGCATTGATTAGGTCATTCTTGGTACTGCAGTTTCCCAATCAGCATTAATGGATCTCTCCTCAGTACAAAAGAAAAGGTGCTAGGGCTGGGAGGATCAATGAAGCCATTTAAATGCCTAGAGCTCCTGGGAAAAAACCTTCTGGTAAAACAGCACAGTGATGTGATGATGGCATGTGGGAGCTGCTGACTAAGTGAGAAAGACACTTGGCACCTGTCCCAAGATGAAATTAACTGGATAATAAAATATCTGAACCAGCTGGCCACTAAGCCTGAAGACAGGGCTATCCCTAAAGAGAGAGGGCCCGAAAGCTATCAGAGGGGTATGCAAAGTGTTACAGGTATCCTCTTCTTACCCTCAAAAGCCTTTAAAAGTGAAATAAACTTAAAAACCAGCATTCAGGGCTTTGAAAATACAATTAAAAAAACAAACAAACATTGCCATCAAATTGATTCCGACTCACAGCAACCCTATAGGACAGAGCAGAAATGCCCCATAGGGTTTTCAGGGCTGTAATCTTTATAGAAGTAGACTGCCACAGCTTTCTCTTGAAGAGCAACTGGTGGGTTCAAACCACTGACCTTTCAGTTAGCAGCTGAGCTCTTAACCACTGCGCCATAGGGCTCCTTGAAAATATGATTAAACAAACCAAACCAAACCCACTGCCATCAAGTCGATTCCAACTCATAGCGACCCTATAGGAAAGAGCAGAACTGCCCCATAGGGTTTCCAGGGCTGTAAGTCTTTACGGAAGCAGACTGCCACATCTTTCTCCAGTGGAGCAGCTGGTGGGTTCGAACCACTGACCTTTTGGTTAGCAGCTGAGTGCTTTAACCACTGCGCCACCAGAGCTCCTTTGAAAATATTATTAAGACCTAGTAAGTCCACTTCTAGAAACTGATCCTAAAAAAAGTAATTAGAGATATACACAAAAATTTATTTATAAAAATTTTCATTATCATATTATGTTGTTAGCTGCCATCAAATCTCTCCCACCTTATGGTGACCCCATGCAATATGGAATGAAATGCTGCCCAGTCCTGTGCCATCCCCATAATTGGTTGTAGATCTGACTGTTGTGATCCATAGGGTCTTTACTGACTAATGTTTGGAAGCAGATCACCTGGGCTTTCTTCTTAGCCTGTCTTAGTCGGGAAGCTCCACTGAAACCTGCTCAGCATCATAGTAACACACAAGCCTCCTTCGATAAATGGGCAGTGGCTGCACATAGACACACTGGCCAGGAATCAAACCTGGGTCTCCCGCATGGAAGGCAAGAATTCTACCACTGAACCACCAATGTCCCCATCTGTTACAGTAGTGAAAAATTAGAAATGCACACGGCCTATAATTAGAGAATGTTCAATAAAATGATCCTTCCATTTTTACAGAATTCCATACAGTTCTTAAAAAGTGATGCTACAGACAAATAGCTAAAAACATGAAAAAGAGATCACAAAATAATAAAAAGCAAGATACAGAGCTATATTACAATAGTAACAAATATATTTAAAACAGAACATTCTATATATATGGATAGAAAGAGACCAGAAGGAAATACAACAAAATGATAACATGATAATCTGTGGATTGTAGGCTTTGGGTAATTTTTTCCTTTGCTTTTCCATGTTTTCTATAAGGATATTACAGTGCCATCTATTTAACATCAGAGAGAAACATCTAAATTTCTAAGATTCTCAGAATCTGAAAATCTGAGTTCTTTATGAGCCACTCTGAAGAAAAAAAAAGTTCCTTCAAAAATGCCACTCTGAGGGGCATATAAAAAGGTGTGTGGGCTTGTCCTGCTTGCCCAGACTCAGCAACAATGGACGGGGCTTCCACGCTGGCAGACTAAGTAGATGTCCAAAGTAAAGCTATAAGATAATGAGAAAGACTATTTGACAAACACCTCAGAACTAAGAAAACAAAAAAAGACTGTGCTCTTTCTCTCTAGTCAGTCACCTTGCTCACTTATTCAACAAGGCTGCAGCTGTCCCAACTACACCTGGAAGCTCTCATTTGGAACTGCCAGTGGTTAATAGTTATGGCGAGGTGTGGCTGCTAACCAAAAGGCCAGCAGTTTGAATCCACCAGCCACTCCTTGGAAATCCTTTGGGGCAGTTCTACTCTGTCCTGTAGGGCCGCTATGAGTAGGAATTGATAACAGAAACGGGTACAGACAAGTAGTATCATTTTTCCAATGTTTTCAATAGCAGTACATTTTCATTCTTTGAGACTGGACTTAATTTTTAAAAACAGCCAAAGTCTCGGGTGTAATATAATTTTTTGACCAAAAATTAGGTGTGACTATGAAATGGCTATGGAGTTTCTTATGGGGGTCACAATCTGGCACTGAAGAGAAAAACCACAAAAAGAGTCCTATTAATGTTTATAGCATAGGCACCATAATTCAGAATATTTTTTAACTTCCGATGGTGACTACTGAAGAAATTTGAACACATTAGTTTAGTTCAATTCAATTATTCAAATTTTTATTTTATGCTTAATATGTGCCAAGCACTATGCCAGGTGAAGGAGATACAAGGATAAATGAGACACAGTTGTCACCTTTAACAACATCTATTGGACTCTTACTTTGTACCAGATATTATATTTACCATCTCATTTAATTCTTAAAATAGCTTGTGGAGAGTTCTATTATTATCCCCATTTTACAAATGAGGAAACTGAGATTTACAGAAGTCACAGGAAATTTACCCAAAAAGTAAAGACTAGCAGGAAAATCAAATACTTAATGAAATAACTATAATATAATGTGCTATGTTCTAAAATAATTATATTTACAGTGCTATGGTAACACAGACGAGGGAGAGGGAATAATTCTACCTAGAAAACACATGCACATACACAAATGATAGAGGTAAGTGAGATTTGAGCTAGGCAGTGACGGATGAGTACGAGTGTTCTACGAGGAGAAAAAGAGAATGGTATTCTAGGCAGAGGGAATAGTACAGTATACACAAACAAACAGAAGGGTAAAAATATGTTTGAGATATATTTCTTTTTCAAAATCAGTCATTACCTGACAGTTCTAACACAAATTTGCTTAGCAAAGGCTAAAGAACCACTTTCTCATCATTCTACTCACCTCTCTCTGCCTCCCTAATTAATTTCCCATTACCAGTCACTGCACTGGCCTGGACTCTGCCGAAGAGTAGGACTTGGGCCACTAGTTCAACCTGTCATACTCACAGGAGAGGTCCACCTGGGCAGAAATCACCTCAACAGCTATGGTTTTGGGCGGGCTCTGGAAATATAAGTTAAAGCCTCCTAGAAGAAGCAGCAGCAATGAATATACTGCACCCTAATCCTGGTATCAAAGCACCAAAGAGTCACAGAAAATCGGGGACAGGAACTTCAAGAAACTTCTACAATGTTTCCACTGGGCTCCCTTCAACAGTTATCCACCAGATGCAGGAATGGCTGAAAGTTGAATCATGTTAGGAAAAGCAAAAGTCAATAACTGAACGAAGAGGCCACCACCCATGTGTCAGTTTGTCTTACTGTGGTGGCTTGTGTGTTGCTATGATACTGGAAGCTATGCCACTGGGATTTCAAATACCAGCAAGTCACCTGTGGTGGTGGGCAGGTTTCAGCAGCGCTTCCACTCTAAGACTAGGAAGAAAGGTATAGCAATCTACTTCTGAGAATTAGCCAATGAAGTGCTTAGGGATCACAACAGAATACTGTCTGATATAGTCCTGGAAGATGAGCCCCCCTAGGTGGGAAGGCACTCAAAATACGCAGGGGCCTCAACAGTGGACTTTCGAGCATACCAACGATTGTGAAGATGGCACAAGACAGGGCAACATTTCATTCTGTTGTACATAGGGTCACCACGAGTCGGAGCTGACTCAATGCTAACTAACAATACAGTCGGCCCTCCATATCCACAGGTTTCGCATCCATATTCAACCAACCACAGATCGAAAATATTTGGGGGGAAAAAGGTTCCAAAAAGCAAAACTTGAATTTGCCTCACGAGCACTACGCTGAATCCACGCGGATGAAGTGATGTGTAGGCATACTCTGCTGTACCCTCCCGCCATTTCACAGATCCTCAGACTCTCTCCAGCACTCGTTTGAATATTGTTTGCCTCACATCTAGTTCATTACTGGTGTTGAATGCACCTTTTGTTTCTGTGGAAAAAATGGCTCCTAAAAAGCAATTAAGTGGTCAAATCAATCCCTCAAAAGCTAAGTGGAAGAATAAAGTGCTATCTCTCGACGAAAAAATAAAAATCTTAGATCTTTTGAAAAGTGGCATGTCGCTTGCCAAAGTGGGCCATACAGTTGGTAAGAATGAATCGGGCGCTCATGCAATAAAGCAGAAAGAAGCTGAAATTCATGGAAGTGTTAGTGCTGCCCCTACAATGGCAAAAATGGTCTCTCTGGTTCGTGATTAAGTGCTTACAAAGACTGAAAAAGCGCTAAATGTTAAGTGTAAGCATTAACAACTTATTTGCATTGCATTTACACTGTATTAGGTATTAGAAGTAATCTAGAGATGATATAAAGTATACAAGAGGATGTGCGAAGGTTATACGCAAATACCACACTATTTTACATAAGGGACTTGAGCACCCAGGGATTTTGGTGTTCTAGAGCAGTCCTGGAACCAATTCCCAGTGGATACTGAGGGACAACTGTAACAACAAATGAAGAGGGGAGTCAATTATCTCTGTCAGTCCCTCTATAATATATAAAGATATAGGTGAAATGAAGAAGGGAAGTAGTTATTTGCCATAATCAGGGGACACAGTGGGACTCAACCCACAGGAGAGTTTGACAAAAGCAACAGGTTGTAGCTAAATTGTTGCCTGGCAGCCCAAGGCTGGGGGAATACTTGTCTAAGACCCATAGCAACTATTCCAGAAATTATTATAAAGACTAAACCAAAACAACCTACATGCCCTCTTTCAGAAACTTCTCCAACATGAAAAAAAGACTCAGGTAGGAGTGAAGGGGGGTTGGATCTGATACTTTCTTTTGGTGAATAAGAGAAATTGCAGTATATGCTTTATGCCATTAAAGACTTATAAGAATGAATAGTAAGTGAATAACTGTGAGTGAAAGATTAGAAAACAGGACACAGCCTAAAGAGGGCAGTATGGAGAGAAAAGATCTTTGCCCTCACTCCAAAGTATCATACTGCTGCTCTCCCTCAGAGGCAACTACCCAAGGGCATTTTATACATACATGGCAGGTGTTAATATTCTTTCCTACTTCACATGGTCACCAGCATTAGATAGTAGCACAGTAACATTAGCCATCTCAGTTAATATTCTCCTAAGCACTATTATCTCTTTAGCACAACAGATAAACCCTGTTCTCTAAAGGAGTTCAGGCCAGCCAAGCACTGAAAATTACCTACTTCATGGAGTTGTTACAAGGGCTACATGATTAATATACGTAAAGTGCTTAGAGCAGTGCCTGCTACATAATTAACATTTATTGAATGCTTACCATTATAACTATTATCACTAGTGCTGTTGTCTTCCAGTCTCAGTCATGCAACCGTCCTGTACTGAGATCAAGTAAGTCTTGAAGCCAAATATGTAGATGGGCGACTAGTGCTACAACTCCCCAACCAGAGTGTGTCCTGGTCCAGCTCATCCTGTGGTGCAAGTCCAGATCAAAGAACCCGCACAATGATTCACTGTGACTCAAGGAAGTGCCTGGGCAGGGAGGGAGCAATAAGGGGTAGAACTAATATTTAGTGAATTCCAACCATGTACCAGACAGTGAACTAAGCATATATATCCTCTTGTTCAATGCCCACAATAACAAGTGCTTCTGAGTCTACCTTAAAGGTGTAGAACCAAAATAACATGAAGCGGGGAGAGTCGAGTGTGGGCTACTGTGGTTGCTTCTCTTCTCTGATTTCAGTCCAATACAGGGCACTCCCCATGATAGATGTATCTAGTCTATTGCTCATTCATTCCTAGCAACAGGTACAAACTGGGCAAAGGAAGGAAAAAAACAAATACTATAGGTGGGCTGAGAAAAAAAATGATTGCCACGCCAATTTTAATATAACCTCTTCCAAAAGTAGAAACAACCCTCCTTCGGGTATAATTTAAAACCACTACACCCCTGAGAGGATCAAACCAAGAACTGCTTGTTCCATTGTTGTTGTTAGCTGCCGTCAAGTTGTCCCCCGACTGATGGTGATCCCATACTCAACAGAGTGAAATGCTGCCTGGTCCTGAGCCAACCCCATGATTGGTTGAGGATTGGACTACTGTGATCCATAGGGTTTTCAGAGGCTGATTTTTGGAAGTACATCACCAGGCCTTTTTTCCCTTTTTCCATTAGCCCCGCTTAAAAAGTAAGAGTCAGGGAAAACGGGGAACCAAAACAACTCTTACTTGGGGAATAAAGAAGAACTCCTTCCTCCACACAGGTTACACGGAAGGAAAACAAGAAGGGTCCTCATACCTGCACTTTTTTCCTGAAGCATATACAGCAGGACACAGGCAGAGTTATAACATGAGTGGTGTGGTCTCCTGAGAACCTCAGGAAATCTACTTGGATCATGGATAAACCTGATTTCTATAGGTCTTGGCCTTCCTAGTGTGGTTAACCAGTCATCCAACTGTCCTACAGTTTCCATCCACCACCTGCCCGTCTTCAGAAAGCCTTGACAGCTTTTAGCAGGGATGAAAAGAATAATAAAAAGAAAAACTACACGGAGAAGCTCAGTATCCAAGGAGAGATATGGGAATCCTACTCTAAGCCTTTTCGTCTATTGAAGGAATATGCAGGTTAATTAAGTTTAATCCATGAGTTTTACAAAAGGAAAAAGGCTCTCACTGTTAGGTGGGCTTCATGTCCAGGAATATAGAAAGATCCCTCTAAGATCCCTCTAAAACAAGGGGACTTTTGTATGGGACAAGAGCTCCTCCCCTCCCCTAGTTCCCAACAAGGCCTAAAAACTGGAAGAGTTGCTGAGCAGCATCACTGGTCCTGCCCCTTCTCCTCCCATCTCTTCTCCATGAGTCTGGATGAAGAAGCCTAGGCCTGCCCTTTCAAAACTCCCTTTGACAGGGAAGCTGGAGCAACAGTTAATGTCTCTCATTCTTGCTAAGACCGGTATGATGAGTGATGACCTTGCAGAGCCCTAAACATAAAAGGGAATGGCTCCAGTTGTCAGAAATTATGGGGGGAAAAATTGTATATGCAGAGTAGGAGAGAAGACAGAGATCAACAGAATATTTTACAGCTCTATATCCCTTTAGAGCATACAATGCTCTTCATATATATGTCCTCTTAGAAGCTCTTCATATATAAGTTCTCATAGTTGTTCTTTTAACAAATGGTGAAAGGAAGTAAAATATCTACATACCCTGGCAGGAAGGGAGTCCAGATCTCGTGCCCCTACTCTGTTTGCTCCTTCCCTCATTCGTGCAGAAGCCCATTTTACCTCTTTCCTCCCTTAACCTCCTCCCACTCTCTTCATACCTCATGATTGCTCTGGGTCCAGAATTCTGACTGCTGATGAAAGAGGCATGGTTTGAACAGACGGAAATAAAATCATCTAACATTTACAGAAGGAGAAGTAAAAAAATATATATATTTAATTCATTTTCATCCTTAATAGCCAAAAAGAGTCCTGCGACGTCACATCTGAGTACACTCTTCTCATCTATGGTAAGTGAAGAGTCTGACACAATGCAGAAAACACCTTTCCTTTAAAATATTATTTTACTAAAAAGTTCACACTCCTTTAAAGTTATTGATTTACTCTTTACAAAGAGATCTATAGCCTGTCAGCCTGCATTCCCGCCCCGCCCCCGCTTCCCCTACTTTCTCCTGACTCCCTGTTCTCTCCAGATGGGACTCTGACTCAATGTAGACACAGGCAACTGGAAAACCCGGCCCAAGAAACCTGGATCCACCTAGGTAAGGCTGCAGAGCCTGATGGCAAAAGCCCTCCACCCACACTGCCTGGCTGCCTCAAAGAAAACAGCGAGAGCACTGAGCCCTGCTGAGCTCAGGAGGGCAGGGGCATTTCTTAGTGGCCCATTCAAGCAAGAGAACAGGCTGCTGGTGAAGTACTTGAGGAAGTCTCTCCTACTTACCACCCATGATCACATTTATAAACTCTATCCCTTCTGTGTAATTATCTGAACACACAAAAAATATGGCCAGCCCTTAGGGGTCAATGGAAAGTAAAGACCCTACGCAACACATATCACAATAAGTGTTCACACAATTAGCAAGGATAAAAGCAGGGAGCCTGAAGCCTTGTAATACCTCTAAGGTTGTTGAGTCCCTCCAGGAACTTCTGATACTTGTAAGCGTTCATGTCCCGGCGCAGCTGTGTTGGTTTAGTGGCTGGAAATAGGCTCCATGGAGTAGTGACAGCTGAGAAGTAAGAGCATGCAAACCGACTGATCTCTACTCCCTCTTGTACTAGCCCCCAAGAACTGGACTTTGACCACATTTACAAGTGACGTCACCAGAGAAGCCTCATTACATTACGGCCCTTTGTGCTCCCTCATTTGTTGCAGTGAGCGGAAATACCTCCCCAAGAGAGGCCAGGCCCTCCTTTGTACAAACGGGCCCTGAGACCACAACAGCCCCTGCCTATCATCTACCACCTTTTCTCTAGACCCCAGCCCAAGTGCCACTGGGATTACTGCTCCTCTTGCTAAAACTCTGGGGAGAGAGGCTTAAATGCTTTCTGGGACACCAGTTAAGGGCTCATCTAACATCCAAGAACGAAATCTTTAAAGGGCCACGCTCATCACAGGGATGTCACCACAACAGAAGCTCTTGGGCAAATATCACATGGCAATGGGATAGGTTTTACAGCAGTCATGTTTATTGATTGAAATATAGCCACACGATAAAGGACACACTGCTTAATAACACAGTCCAAGGCAGGGAGAAAAATGCAGAAACTGTTAAGTCCATCCCCTAAGTGCTAAAACTACAATTCAGGACGGCAGGGCCTTCTCCATAGATACCAAGGGAGAAAATGCAGCCCAGACGTCACCCACATGTCCCCCACTCTGGGACATTATTTCACTCTGCTGATTTCTGTTTGGGTTGCTTTAATGATGGCTAACATCCTCTGCAAATTTTCTATTCCAGTAGCCTCAAAAGATGGCTTCCCAGTAGTAACAGGCTCTTAGGATAAGCAACACAGATTATAATTAGAGGGAAACCCCCCTGAAATTTCTACAGCATCTTTGTTGTAAGGAGCTCAAAGTGGCTCATCTGTATTATTACAGTCATCTTTGAAAATAACTATAATTTTCCATGTACAGATGAAAATACTGATAGAGGTTAAGTAATCTGTCCAAAAGTCACATATCAAGCAATGAGATAGTAAGGAAAAGAACCTATGTTTCCCAGATGGGGGCTTAGTGCTCTTGCCCCTCTTATGATGAAAACCCTAGCATACTAGAAACTCATAAGCAACCAACCAAGGCAGACCCCACTAGACAAGTCCTCCTAAGAGGAATCCTAGGTCTAAAGTTATTCAGAACAGCCTGGAATGCAGGATGCAGCTCAGTGACCTAGGGTAGGACTCATACTATGCCACACATAACGTTTTACAAAATTCCCAATTATGCAGGTGTGATGCAGGTAGGGAAACTATATAACCAGCATTGTGAAAACTAGGAGAAAAGGGTGTACGCCCACTTGAAAAGATCAGGCTAAATAATTTGAACAGCTGCTAAAATAATAGAAAGGGAACAATAATAAAAAATAACCAACCCAAGCTCTTGTGACTTCTGATGCTAGTGATCAGTCAACAGTAGCACACGGCACCAGTCACTTTGTGCAGATCTGAGTATTAGGATTATGGGAGGACACGAGTACATGGTTCTATTGTACCTTTTCTCAAAGAACAATTTAATGGGCAAGATAAATAGATTAAAAAAAAAGGAGTTTAACACTTAAAAAGCATAAATTATAGTTGGACATGGTAAAAAAAAAAAAAAGATAAAAATACATTCTAGTATGCACTACTGTTAGAATCACAGTATCTCTGAGGTCACCTAGTCCAACAGGCTAGCTACATGATTTGCCTCACAGAGGTTTAGATTCCTCATTTGTGAAATAAGGCTATGGCCTTTGAGAAAGGCAGGTGTTACCAAGATAGTTATTAAAAAATAGTTCAGCAGACTGGCACACAAAATAAAGAATATTACCAGTGAGATGAGGAAATTGATTATTTTCACCAACTTCTGCAGCCTGAAATTGATCAAACATGCAATCAAGATGCATTGATAATTATTGGTGATTGGAATGTGAAAGTTGGAAACAAAGAAGAAGGATCTATAGTTGGAAATAAGGCCTTCATGATACAAACAATGCCAGAGATCACATGATAAAATTCTGCAAAATCAACAACTTATTCACTGCAAATACATTTTTTCAGCAACATAAATGGTGAATATACACATGGACGTCACCAGATAGAAAACACAGGAATCAAACAGACTCCATCTGTGGAAAGAGACGATGGAGAAGCTCAATACCATCGGTCAGAACAAGACCAGGGGCCGAATGCAGAGCAGACCATCAACTGCTCATATGCAAGTTGAAGCTGAGACTAAAGAAAACTGAAACAAGTTCTTGAGAACCAAAATACGACCTTGAGTATATCCCACCTGAATCTGGAGACCATCTCAAGAAGATTTGATGCACTGAACACTAATGACTGAAGACTAGATGAGTTATGGGATGACATCAAGGACATCATACATGAAGAAAGCAGAAGGTCATTTAAAAGACAGGAAAAAAAGATAAGAACAAAATGGATGTCAGAAGAGACTCTGAAACTTGCTCCTGAACATAGAGTAGCTAAAGCAAATGGAAAAAATGATGAAGTAAAAGAGCTGAACAGAAGATTTCAAAGCGCAGCTTGAGAAGACAAAGTATTATAATGAAATATGCAAAGACTTGGAGATAGAAAACAAAAGAGAACACGCTCGGCATTTCTCAAGCTGAAAGAACTGAAGAAAAAATTCAAGCCTTGAGTTGCAATTCTGAAGTATTCTATACACAAAATACTGACCAACACAGGAAGCATCAAAAGAAGATGGAAGGAACACACAGAATTACTGTACCAAAAACAACTAGTTGACATTCAACCATTTCAGGAGGGCACATGACCAAGAACCAATGGCACTGAAGGAAGAAGTCCAAGCTGCACTGAAGGCATTGGCAAAAAACAAGGCTCCAGGAATTGACAGCATACCAGTCGAGATGTTTCAACAAATGGATGCAGTGCTGAAGGTACTCATTTGTCTATGCCAAGAAATATTGAAGACAGCTACCTGGACAACTGACTGGAAGAGATCTAGATTTGTGCCCATTCCAAAGAAAGGCGATCCAACAGAATGGGGAAATTATCAAACAATATCATTAATATCACATGCAAGTAAAATTTTGCTGTAGATAATTCAAAAGCGGTTGCAGCAGTACATTGACAGGGAACTGCCAGAAATTCAAGCCAGATTCAGAAGAGGACATGGAATGAGGGATATCACTGCTGACGTTAGATGCATCTTGGCTGAAAGCAGAGAATACCAAAAAGATATTTACCTGTGTTTTAATGACTATGCAAGGCATTTGATTGTGTGGATCATAACAAATTATGGACAACATTGCGAAGAATGGGAATTCCAGAACACTTAATTGCTCGTGCGGAACCTGTACAAAGACTAAGAGAACAGAACAAGGGAATACTGCATGTTTCAAAATCAGGAAAGGTGTGCACTAGAGTTGTATCCTTTCACCATATTTATTCAATCTGTACGCTGAGCTAACAACCTGAGAAGCTGGACTATATAAAGAAGAACGTGGCATCAGGATTGGTGGAAGGCTCATTAACAACCCACAATATGCAGATGACACAACCTTGTTTGCTGAAAGTGAAAAAGACTGGAAGCACTTTTGATGCAGATCAAAGACTACAGCCTTCAGTATGGATTATACCTCCACATAAAGAAAACAAAAATCCTCACAACTGGTCCAACAAGCACATCATGATAAATTGAGAAAAGACTAAAGTTGTCAAGGATTTCATTTTACTTGGATCCACAATCAGCACCCATGGAAGCACACTCACCCACCCGCTGCCACTGAGTCGATTCCGACTTATGGCAACCCTATAGGACAGAGTAGAACTGCCCCATAGAGTTTCTAAGGAGTGGCTGGTAGACTCGAACTGCCGACCTTTATGTTTGCAGTCGTACCTCTTAATCACTGCACCACCAGGCTCCCCAGTAGAAGCACCAGTCAAGAAATCAAATGACATGTTGTATTGGAGAAAGCTGTTGTAAAAAGACCTCTTTAAAGTGTTCAGAAACAAAGATGTCACTTTGAGGACTAAGGTGAGACTACCCAAGCCTTGGTATTTTCAATCACCTCATATATATGCAAAAGTTGGACAATGAATACAGAAGACTGAAGAAAAATCGATGATTTTGAATTGTGATGTTGGCAAAAAATACTGAATATACCATGGACTGCCAGAAGAATGAGCACGTCTGTCTTGGAAGAAGTACAGCCAGAATGCTCCTTAGAAACAAGGATAGTGAGACTTTGTCTTGCTTACTTTGGACACATTATTAGGAGGGACTAGTCCCTGGAGAAGGATATCATGCTTGGTAGAGGGTCAGCAAAAAAGAGGAAGACCCTCAATGAAATGGATAGACACAGTGGCTGCAACAATGGACTCAAACATAACAACAACTGTGAGGATGGCACAGGACCAGGCAGTGTTTCATGCTGTTGTACACAGGATCGCTATGAGTCGAAACTGACTCAATGGCACCTAACAACAACAACCCGTGAGTATGGTGGTCTAGTACAAAACCATCCATAGGAGACCAAAAGGATAACAATCACTGCAAAACAAAGATGAGAAGATAAGGGGGCAGGGAAACTAGAGTACTGGAAACGGAACAACCAGAACACAATCAAAGAGAATGTTGGCACACTGTGAAAAATGTAACTAATGTTACTGAATAATTTGTGTAAAAATTGTCCAATAGGAACCTAATCTGCTGTGTAACTTTTACTGAAAACACAATACTACCTTAAAAAAAAAAAAAAGAGGGTTCAGGTCACATGTGTCTATTTTCCTGTAGTTACTCCACTTATTTCTCCAGAAAGAATATGGGTAATACAGTATAATGGAAAGAACTTTGTTTATAGAGTAAAAATAACTGAATTCCAAAGTCTATCTCAAGATCCACCTTTGCCACTGACTAGTTTTGTGAGCAGAGGCCCCAGATTCCTATAAAATGCTACTTCTTAACCTTTTTTGAGGTCATAAAACTGAGAGAGAATCTGATGAGAATTAAGAATACTCTGCCTAGAAAAAGGCACATATTCATCTATATACAAACTTTTGTTTACTGTTGGAGAGGGGTCAATGAGCCACAGGTACAGAACCATGAAATTATAAATTATTTATAAGATCTCTTCTGTGTCATGATCTGAAAGCAATTAATATGGTACAATCCGAATATAAGTGCAGAAAAGAACAGGGGGTAAAGGAATGACCAATCAGCCAGAGAAGAGCTGGGTCCTCTTGCTTTAATGCAACTCTAAAATTCTATTCAGAGACACCTCCCACCTAAAGAGGAAAGCAGCCTGGACAACAGGAATCCAACAGCAGGAACAAGTGACTTTTAAAATAGTCACTGGAACTAAGTGCATTTAAAAGACAACAGATGCTAGTTTGTCATCTCCTGAGTGTTTCACCATTAAAATTGTTTTATCAGATAAAGATTAAACAGAAACAAGGATGTTTGGAATTATGGAGTGATGGTTCCAACTTGAGGCTGGGGGGTTGAGGGTGAGGGAACAGTGGTCTGGACTCTGGCTGCATTCTTGCAGACTAGGTATCTTTCTCCAGAATCTGAGTATTTCAAAGTACCACAGTCCAATACCTCCATATGCTCTTCATGACCATTCACCTTTTAACCTCCAGTAGATTCTACAATGAGGAATAGTGAGATGTAATCTCAGGTGGTAAGTTCCAGACAAAGACAGGCAAAGGCAAATGTGAAAGGCTTAGGATCTGGCAGCCAGTTAGGCACTCTGACCAGCTGCTGACAAAGGGGGGGAAAAAAAAGCCCTGCTGTCTCCAACAGCCCTTACAAAGGCACAGACACTTAAGATCTAAGTGGAACTTGATTCAACATAGCCAGATCAGGAAGTCCAGACTACAGTGCATGAGGTGTAGTCCTTAGGGCTTCTGACTCAGGATGACTATTAAAAAGGAATACCTGCCCTGTCCTAGAGTGGACAAGAGCCCAGGTGAAGTGAAGGCCTGAGTCAGGATCAGGAGACTACTCCATAAACAGTAGAGCAAGTCAAAGAGCAAAGAGTTACCTGACAAGTTCCAGGCAGATGAAGAGAGAACAAGCCCTCTCTTGGAATTCCCACAGTTCCCCAAAACGCCTCTAGAAATCAACACCTCCCATAACTGCTTTGAAGCAATCCTTCTCCTAAAAGTAAAGGTCCTCCTCCCACAGGTCACTCTGAATATCAGGGTCAGTGAAACTAAATTTGGACAGCCAAAATAAGGAATTCACTCAATCATTCAGTCCACCTATATTTGCTGCACGCCCCAGGCACCAACCTAGGTGCTGGGAAGACAGAGAGAGCTCAGAGTCTAATGAGAGAAAGCAGGAGGAAAAAGAAAACAGCACTGTCTCCTCAGATTCAGAGAAGATGAGGTCATGGGCCCGTTAAATCGCCAACTAAGGGCGCAGCTGACTTTCAGCTGCTCACTCTCCAGATGCACCCTGAAGACAAGAGGTTTAGGACACAAAAGGTAACACGCCTC
The DNA here is from genome assembly GCA_030035585.1 of Dugong dugon. NCBI lineage: Eukaryota > Metazoa > Chordata > Mammalia > Sirenia > Dugongidae > Dugong > Dugong dugon. The sequence goes on along the minus strand of CM057462.1, from coordinate 64,187,480 downwards.
ACACAAATACTTCAAATTTCTTTGAGGTAGAACTGACACCTCGACAGCCAGTTGCCACTGTTACCCCAAAGCAGTTGCTGACCCAGGAAGACAGTAAAAATTCCTCCAGTGACTTAAAAGCCAGTAACAAAAGCAGGTGCCAGGTTCAGGGTACTATTTAAGAAGCGACAAAGATCACTTTCTTCATTGTCTCCACCTGGCAGCAGTGTCTGACAGAGAGAAAGGTTGAATTACACCTTGTCCCTGTGGTCTGCTAGAGACAAAACGAGTTCACCATCTGAAGAAAGGGTTGTCCTCTGGGCCAAAGCTGCCTTTGCAGGGCTGAGGAACAGAAGACATAAGAAGTCAGACCTCATGCTTAGAAGGAGAACACTGAAATGGCAAGACCATGAGAGGCTTTAAAGAGAACTAAGTTCACGTTGGAATCCCTCGGTGGTGCAAACAGTTAATGTGCTCAGCTGCTAACCAAGAGGCCTAACAAACTACTTCTGAAAAATCAGTCATTGAAAACCCAACTCCACCAGTACCCAGCTACATAATCACCTTCAAGCCAACTGTTATGGATTAAACTCTGTCCCCTCAAAATATGTGTTGGAATCCAAACCCTTATACCTGTATTTGTGCTGACACACATGGGACGGCCATGAGTTGCAGTGGACTCAACAGCAACTAGTTAAGTTCAGGTCTGGCAACTAGGCTCCAAGGAGCTCAGCCTACTCTGTGCTCACCTCAGGCCTGGGGAGGTACTTTGTGTGAATTACACCTTTGCTACAGGGCCTAACGATAAACTTACAAAGGATTCTTGCTTTAAGGCCACAGACCCTCAAATCACCTCACTCTCCTTGATCCTCTTCTTTTTACCTGTGTGCTCTATGGAGAAATGGATGAATCCTATGAGTCCTCTCTTCTCGATGATGGTTATTTAATACGACAAGACCAAACAATATAAGAAGTACTGAACAATTGGAAGGAAAGGCACGAAAGTCCACTCTTACCTTAGGATCTATCCCCACCTGAGACTAGGATTCCCCTCTCAGTCTATAAAATCATGAAATAAACCAAAGCCTCACTGCTGGGTATGCTGAGTATCTAAGGAAAAGATCAGAGACAAGAGTGACCTACCAGTGGAATGTGTTTAAAGACCTCCAAAGTGAAACAGAGTCATTTCAGCAAGAATTATTTCAACCAGAGGATAGTGAAACAGCCACAAGCATCCAGGTGTCACAGAAATCAACACCTCCCACAAGAACAGTTGTTCTCATTCAATTCCACTAGTACCCACCCAGCTGATACATCTGCACCTCCAAGCCAGCTGTTATGGATTAAACTCTGTCCCCCAAAATATGTGTTGGAACCTTAACTCCTGCACCTTTAGAAATAATCCTGTTTGGAAATAGAGTTTTCTTTGTTGTGTTAATTAGATCATACCTGAGTAGGGCGGCTGCTAAATCTAATCACTTCTGAGTTACAAAAAGAGCGGATTAGACAGAGACAGGCACACATGGTAAGACATGGAAAGATCATCTACAAGCCAAGGAACTAAGAAACGCCTGGGGCTACTGATAAGGACGGAATCCACACTGCTGAGACCCTAATGTGGACGTTTCGCCTCCAGAATTAAAAGAAAATAAATTTCTGCTCTTGAAAGCCACACATTTGTGGTACTTGTGTTACAGCAGCACTAGGAAACTAAGACATCAGCTAAAGGTAGGTGCCTGCTAAGAAGAACCACATTTGGTTATTTAACAAAGCTGGGAGACGAAAAGTGCTCCCTGGCTCAGTTCACCTGGGCCCCTCCACCAGCAAATCAAACAAGTCTCTAATAATACAGGCCACCAACTTCCGGTACCATTCTTTGTTGTTTCTGAGCAGAGGAAGGAGGCAAAATAAACATTTTTGAAAAGTCAGATCCCAGACACTAAAAATAGCATAATGGAATTTTCCTCTGAAGCTGCCTCTTCTAACAATGAAGTTATATTAAAAAAGAAAGCCAAAGATAGAGTGTATGGTGGTGACTCCCAAACAGCAGGGTATGAGTTCTGACAATCTCACTACTCTTGAGTCTAAGACAAAATTTTGTGGGAGAACATCCCAAGGTTAAAGAGGTACTAAAAGTATCTAATAGGCAGAACTTCAATGAAGGTGTCACCATCTGTTCAATGAGTAGTAGATACCTATGTATCTCCTATAATATTACCTGTACTCGTCTATATGCTTGAAATATAATAAAAAATTTAAAAATCAAAGCAATGGATGAAACTATACATTAAATTTACAAATACATACACCTTTGACCCAGTAATCCATTTCTAAGACTTTAATTTCTTAAAGACATACAGATGAAAATGAGAGTGTACAACAGTTTTTCATTTTGTAACAGCAAAAGACTGGCAACACCCTGTCAATCAATGGTGAGATGGTTAAATAAATGATGGTACATCTATACAGAGGAATAATTTGCAGGAGAAAAAAGAAACTCTTTATGTGCTGATAATGGATTCACCTTCAAGTAAAACAAAGCAAGGTATACAACAGATTGTATGTTACTCTCTCATTTAGTTTTTTTTTAAAAAAAGGAAAGAATATGTGGAATTTAGGTTTCATGAAGGCAGGGACTTTTGTCTGTTTTGTTTACTGTTTATCCCCCGAGCCTAGAAAAGTACCTGGCACATAATAGGTGCTCAATAAATATTTGCTGAATTAATTTCTTGAATGAACAAATGCACATATTGTCTCTTTCTCTCAAAGGAGATGCAAAAAACTGATATTGATTGCCTTCATGGAGGGAAAAGGGGCAGCTGAATTGAGAGAGAGATTTTTGTCTGTATATATTTTTGTATGTTTTGAATATTCAATTATGTGAATGTATTATCTATTAAAAAATAAAAGTCTAAGAGCCAAAAATTTGAAGTTTGAATCCTGACCCCAGAACTGCATCTGACCACATACCCTTCTTACTCAATCAATTCATACATTCAACAAAGTTTTTTTTAATTGCCAAGAAACCAAAACAGTTGCTGGCATGTCGATTCTAACTCATGGCAACCACATGTGTGTCAGAGTAGAACTTTGTGTCACAGGATTTTCAATGGCTGATTTTTCAGAAGTTAATTGCCAGAACCTTTCTTCCAAGGCACCTCTGCGTAGACTTCAATTTCCAACCTTTCAGTTAGCAGCCCAGCACATTAACCATTTGCACCACTTTACTGCCTACCCTGTGCCAAATTTGCAGGGTACTGAGGGTGGAGATGAAGAGCTCAGAGTCTCTTTCTTCTAGCAGCTTACAATTTAGTGAGGAAACAAACCAACCAACCAACATTACAGAGTGTAAATGATGCTGATAAAGGTCCACAGAAGCATAGAAAAGAGGACTCCTGGAAACCTAGAGAAGGCTTCCTGAAGGAGATGAACTGGGATCTCAAGGGCCAGAGAGAATGAGATTGATGGGAACAGGAATATTGCAGATAGAGGAAACAAAGTAGAAACGAGAGAGGACACAATGCATTTAAGGAGTTCAAAATAGTTAGATATGGCTAGGGGGAGGTTACATGTGGGAGAATGACAGCAGGACTTGAAGGCTTTGCATGCCAGGCAATGGAAAGCCACTGAAAGGATTTAAGATTAGGGGGAGGGATGGATATGATCAGATTTTACTTTTACAAAGAGCATTCTGTCAGTAGTGAAAAGGTAGGGAGCAAGACGGAAAGGAGGGAGACCAGTTAGGGCACCACTGCAGTTACATGTTGAGAAACAACAGAATCTGAACTAAAAAAAAGTAGTATTGGCGATGGGAAGAATAAACGGATAAGAGATTTGTAGTAGAATTTTATGATATTCTATTACTTTTTTATTTGAGATGGGGTAGGTAGATGAACCAAGAAAGGAAAAGATTCTCAAAAACTCCCAAATGTCTTGCTTGTATGACTGGGTAGAAGATAGAGAAAAGCAGGTTTGCCAGGGTAAAAATGAAAGGTTCCATTTGGAACACGTTGAGTAAAAGACAGCAATAGGATACCTAATAGAAGTCCTCCAGTCCTGAGAGAGAAGTGTCTGGAGCTCAAGAGAGATCTGGCCCAGAGTCACCATGGCAGGTGAAGGTATAGTATGAATAAGATCACCCAAGAAAACTATGTAGAGGGCTATAGACAAAATCCTAAAAAGCACCTTTATTTAAAGGCAAGTAAAAGAAGCTAAAGGATCCCTGGTGGCACAGTGGTCAAGTGCTTGACTGCTAACCAAAAGGTCAGCAGTTTGAACCCACCAGCCACTCCATAGGAGAAAGTTGTGGCAGTCTGCTTCTGGAAAGATTTACAGCCTTGGAAATCCTACTGGTGGTTCTACTCCATCTTACAGGGTCACTATGAGTTGGAATCGACTCAGCAGCAACAGGTTTTCTGGTTTTAAAGGAAGTCAAAACTATAAATAAGGAAGAAAATCAGAAGAGGATGAGCTCACAAAAGGTTAGGGAAGGAGAACCTGTCAGAGAGGGTATAGTGTTAAATAGTGTCAAGTACCAAAGAAAGGTCAAGTAAGATCAGGGCTGAAAAATTACCACTGGATTTGGGAATTAGGAGGTGATTAGTGACCCTGACAACAGCATTTTCAGTATAGTGGAGGGAGCTGGAAGCTAAAGGACAGGTATACACACTCTCTTAAGAATCTGGTGGTGGAGGGAGGAATATGACTGTGAAAGGGGATTCTCACTTAACCTCTCTTGTTTTCCACTTCTCCTGCCATAATACATCTGAGTATTTAAGAAAGATAAATAGAAAATGCACAGAAAATAATGTTAGCACTCTATGGTATAGAATGATAATAATCCAATGTATTATTACTACTACATTAAAGCAGCTTCCATTTATTCTGTAAATCACCAAATATTTTTGGACACCTAAGTGTAAAATACAGAGCTGGCAACGTAGGAGATAAAAAGGAGTTTATGACACAGTTCCCATCCTCCAGGGGCTTCCAATCTTGTAGAATAATGCATATATACAAATTGGGATATTAAGGAACAATATAAATGATACCCTCCCCACCTCCTGCAAGAAAAATGACCCTGTGCATTTAGGAAAGTGGGTAACTAACTTCCAAAGAGGTGATCATAGAAGGCTTCCTAGAGGGCTTTGAGGTGGGTTGTGAATAATGAGCAAGGAAGAGTCTGTGTAGCAGACACTATAAGGGAAGGCCTTCCAGAAGGACAAAAATTCTTGTCTGGCTTAGGTGTGATACAGCACTTGGAGAGGGTATGAGAAAGGCAGTTATGGAGGGCTTTATATATCAGGCTGAGGCAAGTGAACCCTGCCTCTCTTCTGACTGCTGTTCTGCAGTGCCAACTGCCTGCCAGGCCTTTCTACCTGAGTAGGCCACCAGCAACTAGAACTTAGGTTACTAAAAGTGAATTCCTATCTCTTCTCCTAAAATCAATGCCTTTTTAAAATTTCCCACTTCAATTAATGGCACCATCCTTTTCCCAACTCACTATAAACTTATTGGTTCTTCCAAATGCCTCTCCTTTCTATTTCCACAGTCACCCTCTCCTTTCTAGTGCTCAGTACCTCTCACCTGGACTGCTAAAACAGCCTCCAAAAACTGATTTTTCTCTCTCTCATCCAATACATGCCACACGTGCTGCTAGCTCAATCTTCCTAAAACACGGCCTTAATTAAATCATTCCAGTAAATAAAAGCAACACAAAACCACTCAAAACAAAAAAGAATCTCAATGAAGTATAAAAACTCAACCATATGGTACAACTTTTATGAAGACTAGTTTGGCAAAATTTATCTAAAGTTTTAAAAAATGTGCAGTAACTATTGACTCAGCAATCCCTCTGTTAGGAATTTATATTACAGAAATAAGTGGTTAAGTGTGCAAACATATATATACAAGTATATTTATCTCACTATTTATAACACCAGGCAATGCAAAATTACCTAAAAGTCCAACAACAGGGGACTGGCTCAAGTACAGTGCCATACAAGAGTAATATTAATTATGCTATTTCTGATACTCAAAGAGTTTCACCATCCAGTAAGTGAAGAAAGCAAGTTACAAACAGTATAGTTTGGTAAAATATGTATTTACATGTGTATATTTAAAGAAGAAAATGTCTAAAAGAAAAAAAAACCCCACAAAATATTTACAGTAGTCATCTATAAAATGGTGGGATTTTAGGTGATTTTAGCTTTTTATTTTATTTTATAATTTTCCTACAATAAACAAGGATATTTTGTTAAATAAAAAGTGGAGAAGAGAGTCTACCATGACTAATATCCAGCAGTAATGTAGCTCTTCTAGATTTTCCAAACATCCTTTACCTGAAGATAGCAAAAAACAAAACAAAACCCATTGCCACCAAGTCAATTCTGACTCATAGTGACCCTACAGGACAGGGCAGAACTGCCCCACTGGGTTTCCAAGGAGTGGCTGGTGGATTTGAACTGCCAACCTTTTGGTAAGCAACTCAGCTCTTAACCACTATGCCACCAGGGCTCCTATCTGGAGATAGCAGGAACTTTATATACAACCCAACAATTCAAGTAATTGTTACAGACCAAAGAAACAAGAACGTATAAGGTACAGTCTGCCCTCATTGAACTCATAGTCTAGAGGAGGTAGACAATTAAACATATAACCGTAAAATAAAATGATAAGTGCTATTACACAGGGATGTATAAAGTATCATGAGAATTCAGATGAAGGAGTTAAGTTAAATTTTTCCTGGTTGGGGTAGAAGGAAAGAAGAGAGAACACCATGAAAAACCAGTTACCATTGAGCTGGGACAAAAGGTGAATTTACAGGATGAACAGAAGTTTGTTAGGCAGATAAAGCCAAAAGAACATCCCAGGCCATAGGCTGCATAAACAAAGTAGAAACTGAGAATCACACTCACGCAAAGAAGTCTGAGCTTTACCCTGTAAAGGGACAAGGGGCAGTGAGCACTGGAATTTTTAAAAAGAGCTGTGGCATGATCACTGGAGCAAGTCAAAGATGAGGATCTAAAATAGGGCACTGGTAGTGGGTCCAGGCGGGAGAGGATGGATGTTGAGATGTTTCTGAGCTAGAAGAAACAGAGCCTAGTGTCCAATCAGATGTGGAGAATGAGAGAAGACAAAAAAAGAAAAAGAATTTCCTAACTTGGGCAAATAGGTGGAGGGTTAACATTAGTATCTCAGATAGGTTGTGTAGGAAGATAACCAGGTTTGGGCAGAGGAAAGAAGGGGAATGATGATAAGCTCAGTTTTGGATATGTATTCCAAATTCTAGCGAATTTCAGCAGACTGCAAAGAATTTCAGTAGACTTCAAAGTGGAAACGAATAGTCATTTGGAAATACAAGTCTGAACTTCGGGGAAAAGATGGTATTTGGAGATTTTGACTTGAGAGTCGTCATTGTACACGTAGTTGAAACTGACAAAATCACTGGAGTAGGTAAACTCTTCCAGGCAGAGCACACAGAAAGGAGGGAAAAAGGGTCCAAATAATGCCAAATGCTGTTAAAAGGTCAAAAGCATGAGAACTGAAAAGAAGCTACTGACTTCTGCAACTAGGCCATCACAAGTGAGAGCAACTTCAGTTGGGATAAAAAAACAAAATCAAACTTCTTGCCGTCAAGTCGATTCCAACTCATAGTGACCCTATAGGACAGAGCAGAACTGCCCCATAGAGTTTCCAAGGAGTACCTGGTGGATTCAAACTGCTGACGTTTTAGTTAGCTGTTAACCACTACGCCAAGGGTTTCCTTCAGTTGAGATGGTGGGCACAAAAGTCTAATGGAATATAAGAAAGGCTATTCAATAAGTTTAGAGCTAAAAAAGCAAAGAGAGTTAGCTTGTAGAAGACACAAGCTTAAAAGATTTTTTTCCTTAAGATGAAGAAAACCTGAACATATTTATAAAGAGTCACTGGGGAGGGACAGACTAAGAATACAAAATATGTACATGCCCAGAAGCCTGCCTCTGAAACAGGAGGGAATGAGGTAAGGATTGATGAAGATCACAGATAAATTAAGAGGTAAAGGTGTGAACAGTAAAAAGCTAAATAAATGGCTTGTTGAGAGTTTACAAGGTGGGGTGGAGTAGCAAGTTTGAGGAGAGTGGTGAAAGTTTGAAATAGCTGCTGTAGGGAAAAGGAATGAAAGTCAACCAGAAGATAATAAAAGATATTTCACATCAGGGTTGAGGGCCAAGCTGTGCTGGAGCTCATAAATCTGTAAAGGAGTCAATCAGCACAATGTTACGCAGTAGCACTCAGTAGCTCAGTGGAGAAAATGGACATGGATCCAGCACTGAGGACAGGGAAGGAAGGTGTGGACGAATAAGAGAGAATTAAGAACGGCAACACAAGTGTTATGTATAGGGTAGGTAGGGTGGGCACTGACACCATAAAAAGGGCTGATAGACTGGGAAATAAGCAGAGAGCAAGTTTTATCGGCATGAAAGACGAGAAGTGAAAGAAAGGGGTTGTGACCAGACTCTGGGATTTCCAGGGGGAATGCGGTAATTCCAGGTCACCTAAAGTATACTTTCCTAAGAAACTTAGCGACCTACGAGACCAAAATTGATGTTTCCTTACTTCTAGGCCATGCTCTGATATATAAACTAGTTCCTCCAATGGGAACGACACCTCAAAGGTTGTCAGAGGGGAATGCTAAAGAGAGAGTGGCAGGACTGTGTTCTCCTCCTAAGCAGTTTTCCTTCCTGCAGTATCAGTAACTTTTCTTTTTATCAACTGGGAGATTGTGGGAATTGTCATGTCTGTAGAGTTGCTGAATACAAAAGTTTAAGAAACTGCCTAACTGCAGTTTGGCAATTCCCTCAGGGTCCTAAAGCCAGTCAATGTAGGATAAGAGTCACTGTCTTTCTCAGGGACTTGCTCCTTCCTCCAGTGATAAGGTGACCTTAGTAAAGATAACAACTAGAACATAATAATTATATTCAACAGGGAGCAGAAGTTTAGGTCTGCTAATAAGGTGGGTGAAATCTATGGTGGGGGTGGGAAAGTGGGCTTACTTTCTTTCAGGGCAGACAAAGACTGAATATAACCAAGGAGTTACATTGTGTAAGTGACTACTTACTCCCTTAAGGATCTGGCTTCCATCCAACCTATTATCCCACCCTGAAACAAAAAGAAAAAGAGATTTGAATCCTCTCAGAGAGGCTACAAAAGAACCAGAACATTGCCACCAAAAGGGGCTGCTGGCTTATCTCACTAATTCACTCCAAGAACCTCTACTTCCTTCCAAACCTTCTCCTACTGCCTAAAAGACAAAGGATACAACGATTATAACAGGTAACTTCTTAGATTAAAATACACTGACAGAAGGAATAGGAACTCAGAGTTGGTGGCTATCTGGATAAGCATCTGGAACTTGGCCCCACATCAGCATGGTCTGCCATCCCATTTGAAATGAGATGGGCCCTGCTGTGTGAGACAGAAAAAGTAACTCCAAATGTTTGCTTAATGCAGCTCTGGTTCACCTTCACTCGGGTCACCGCCTTCCGTTGCTCACAAACGCTTAATTGTCCCTGAAGAGTAGGTCGACGCCTTGTGGAACAAGCTGGAGGGGAAGCTAAGACCCAGCCTATAGCTCCAACAGGCCTGGAGAGGCCCAAGCTGTGTCTAGGATACCAAGACCAGTCAACAGTGCATCATGCCAAGATCACTCCAGGTGCTCCAGGAGGCAACCTGGCTACTGCCATTCCTAGGTGGTGACTCAGCAGGCTAGGAAAATAGAAGTCACCCAGGATGCAGGGCTGAAACTCTTGTGGGTCCAGGAAATACGTACTCCACTGTGATGGCTAATGAGGTGTCTCTGATCATTCCTGAATGGAGGGAGCAAGAAGTGAATGATCAGAATGCTAAACTCACCCCCACTGTCCATATGGTCCCTTCCGTAGAATACCAAGCATTGCTCAACCATAAAAGGAGCTGCCTGAATTTCTCCCAACTCCTTCCCCCAAATATTTCCTTCAGGACACCCAAAAATAACCACTGCTCCCTACCCATGAGCTAGAGGTGCATTCTTAACACTGTAAGCTGTCATTTAAACATGACCAATGAAGAAGAGGTTAAAGCTTTTGAACAGGATACACCTTGTTCCTGGGCCCAAATATTCCATCCATCCAGAATTCTAAGCGGGAGAGACTCCCCGCTCAAGCTCCCTCCAGCCCCTTGCTGGCTAGTTCACTGAGCACAGGCTACTGCTTCAAAGTCAAGAGGAAGGGGCCCAGGGAGATGATGCGACAGAGAACTGGCAGCTTGGGGAATAGCTACCAGAGGGTCAGCTGTCCAGCTGGCTCTGGAATCTGAAGACTTCTAAACCTAACAACTGTCTTTCTCAGCAAGAATCAAAAGTATGTGAGGCAGCTGCAGAGGATAAAGGCTGCAGAGCTTAGCTTCAGAAGCCAGTAGCAAACCACTTCCTTAGCCACTGTTCCTTACAAAGGGCAAATACTGCCAGGAACTTCACCTTCAGACCAGATACCAGCTCTAAGAAAGAGGAATGGGAAGAGGAGCCAGTTATCTCTTTGGCAAACAGAGCACAAGTCTCTCTCGCTCTCAGCTTCAAATTCTCTGGTTGTAAAATAAAAACCAATGATACTCCCAACCTTTATAAGCCCTGATTATATATGACTGGAGCCCTGGTGGCACAGTGGTTAAGAGCTCAGTTGCTAACCAAAAGGTCAGCAGTTCAAATACACCTGCTGCTCCTTGGAAACCCTATAGGGAAGTTCTACTCTGTCCTATAGGGTCACGCTGAGTTGGAATCGACTCGCCGGCAATGGGTTTTATATATAACTTTCCATTATCTTCTAGGTCCCTGGGTGGCTCAAGCAGTTTGCAGTTGACTACTAACCCTAAAGGTTGGCAGTTCAAAGCCACCCAGCAGCACCACAAAAGAAAGGCCTGGCTATCTGCTTCCATAAAGATTACAGCCAAGAAAATCCTATGGCGCAGTTCTACTCTGTAACACATGGGGGCCAGGAGTCAAAATCGACTCAATGGCAACGGGTTTGGTTTATATACAACTTTCCATGTCTTCTAGTCCCAGGTACCTCTCCTCCTCCTGGTCCCCCCACCACTAACACATACGCACTTCACCTCTCCGAATCTAAGGTACTTAAGAGCCAGAACCACATAAACTAGTATCTGATTTCACACTGTTTTCTATTATTATTAATTAGATTTAAGTCTAGTCTTCGGAACTAGACTCTAAAATCTGCAAAGGAAGGAGCCATGTTTTATCATTATAGTAATTAATACTGTATGCTTACAGTGAGGCAAGCAGAGTTCTAAGCACTTCACTCATATTATCTCATTCAATCCCCTAAGAACCCTATGATGTATGCGCTATCAGTATAAATTGCTTATAGACGAGAAAACCGAAGCACAGAAAGGTTCAAGAACTTGCCCAAGTTCACAGTTAGTAACTGTGAGAGCTGAGATTCAAACCCTGGCAGCCTAACTCCAGAGCCCATGCTCTTAACCTCTATACTCTACACCAGGAGTCCACAAGTCAGTAGCATCAGCATCTCCTGGGAACTTACTAGAAGGGCAAATTCTCAAGCCCCACCCTAGACCTACTGAATCAGAAAGTGGGGGTGCGGCTAGCAATCTGTGTTTTAACAATCCCTCCAGGTGATTCCGATGCAGGCTAAAGTTTGAGAATCATCACTTTACAGTGTATTCACAAGCTGTGCTCCTGCTGTCTGAGTTACACCCAAGACAGAGAGAAGTCTAGAAGGAACTTTAAAATAGTGTAAAAATATCCTTAACAACTTATGGGTTTGGCGTAATGGTGAAGAGTGCATGTGGATTCTAGAACCAGACTGCCTGTCAGTAGGAAACTTAACTCTGCTGCTTACCAGCTGTGTGGCCTTGGGCAAATCACTTAGTCTTTCCGTTTCTCACTTTCATCCAGTAGAAAATGGAGATAAAAATAGTGCCTATCTCCTACAGTTGTTGTAAGAATTAAATGAGTTAATATCATGTAAGGCATTTATAACAGTTCCTAGCAGTTAGTATGTGCTATATAAGTGTTGGCTCTTCTTAACTATGGTCCTTAATCCATTTTGCAATTAAATTCAACAAATATTTATTAGGCATCTACGTGCCAGGCACTGTGCTAGGCACACATGTTCATCAACATCACCCCATTCATCTTCATCTTTTCAACAAATGTTTGTTGATGCCTTACTATACGCAATACTCTGCGCTAAGGGCTATGAAAGACACAAAGAATAAGGCATGAACCCTTCCTTTAAGGACAGTACAAGGCAGTAGACTAGATATGACATTTACACAAGTAACTATAACACAGTAGCAAGTGATAAAAATCGTAAGATAGCACTGTTTGGTGGAAAGAACATGGGGTTTGAAGTCTTAAGATTTAGATTTATTTCCAGCTAGGTGACCTCAGGCAGGTTACTTAACCTCCCTGAGCCTCAGTTTCCTCAGCTGTAAACAGGAATAATAAATTATCTGTGAGGCTCAAAAGAGCTAATGTATACGTGAAAGCATTCTGTAAAAAGCTGTGTGAATGTTAGTTGTCAGTTATTACTATTATCTTAAGTGAACGTCTTTGAATAATATTATGTGAGTTCAAGAAGATGACAGTTGTACCTGAAGTGATCAAGAAAGGCTCCACAAAAAAAGCAGCATTTGAGATGGACACAGAAGGACAAATAAGATGTAGAAATGAAAGGGAAGCCAATAGAAGCAGAGAAAACAGCATGAGCAAAGCAGGGCTTGAATCCCAGCTGACAATTTGCATTTCTAACAAGTTCCCAGGCAAATGCTAATACAGATCGTTAGGGACCAATTCTGAGAACCACTAGTAGAGAAGTGGGTCTCAAAATTTATTACACATAAGAATCACCTGGGGATCTTGTTAAAATGTAGATTCTGATTCAGTATATCTGAAGTGGAAATGCAGATTCTCAGCAGGGGTTTAAACTGGAACAAACCAGTTTGAAGCCCTGGAGCAAGGGCATGGAGGCAGGAAAGCAAAGGGCAGGTATACGACAAACACCAGTTCATTTTAGCTGGAATGAAGAGCATAATGGAAGATAACATTAAAAAGATAGCCATAAGTAAAGCGTGAACATTTTGATCAAAGATACTATAGAAGAATCTTTTTTTTTTTTTTTTGAACATTTTATCGTGGTTTGGGTGAAAGTTTACAGAGCAAATTGTTCTCCCATTTAACAATTTATACACATTTTGTTTCGTGACATTAGTTGCAATCCCCTCAATGTGAAAGCACTCTATCCCCTTCCTCCCTAGGCTCCCCGTTTCCATTCGTCCATCTTTCCTGCCCCTTCCTGCCTTCTGAACTTTGTTTTTTGGTTTTGTATGGTTGATTGTTTTATGGAGCACATTCCTCACAGGTGTTATTGTTCACTTTATAGGCCTGTCTATTGTTTGTCTGTCTGTAGACGAATCCTGATCAAAAGGGGGAAAAATGGGGACCAGAATTTCAAATTCTCATGGAATCTAGACTTCTGGAGCCACTGAGGCTAAATGAACCCCCTGAAACTATTACCCTGAGAAAATCTTTAAACCTTAAACCAAAACTATCCCCTGAAGTCTTTTATAAACCAAACAACACAGTTTAGCTTAATTAGTAAAGAATGTCTGCCTTGAGCACTGTGCTATTTTAAAGAATTATCTACATGTGATCAAACTGACAACAGCAATTCAAAAGGTTAGATGAGAATCTTAAGAGGCAGTGAGTTTATGCTAGTGGTGAAGGAATCATTTGGAAAAGGATAGCAAGAAAGGTTGCACGACTTAAGAATGTAATCAATGTCACTGAATTGTACATGAAGAAATTATTGAATTGGTGTATGTTCTGCTGTGCATATTTTCACCAAAAAAAAAAAACAATTAGTGAAAGAATAAAAAGATAAGTAAAGGGAAAAATCTGTCCATTTTTTCCCCTATAAGCATCTTTGGTAAGTTAAGTAGGAGGAAATGACAAAACAGTTGGTTATAATTAGTTTTAGGGTTTATCTGTGAATTTGAAGTATTCAGCACGCTCTATGCTTCATTTTCATGGGATGATTAAGAACTAGCTACATCATCTCTATGGAATACCTATAATTACACAGTTTGTGCAGGGGCCAATTTGAAAATGATACTGTTAATTCCTCATCAAAGCTTCTCATTGGGAATTCAATGAGAGAGAAACAGTTTACAAAGACTGTTTTGGCCTTTAGGACCTTTCAACATCATTATTCAAATAAGAGAAAGCTATGTTCATCTAACACCAACTGCAAAATGAGATAGAAAGGGTTCAATCCTCTCAGCTATTTTTTTCAAGTGTCTGTTGGGATCTCTATTTAAATACAATATGTGGTACACTCATTTTTGTTTTGGTTTTTGTTCTGTTGTTTTGTTTTGTTTTCACCCATTGTTTTTGTAACTTTTTGTTAGAAAGTATTTTAACAAGATCCTGAGTGACAGCACATAATCTAGAATAGTACAAATTTGTTGATACAGAAATTTAGGTTCTAACAGATTGTTTCAGACCAATTTTTAAAGCTTTATATGTTTGTTGATGGTAGCTGAATGAAATAACGTACATTTAATCTAGCAATTCTTGGTTGTCAGAATATCTGAAAGAAAGAAAATAAATTTAACTCTGAAGAAAGTCCATTTTCAGATGACAAAGAGTAAATATAACCTGTTAATCATGCCAAATATTTTTATATTTAAAAAACCCAGTCGGTTTTGCATAAATAAAGTTATATGAAGAAAAAACAGGAACTTCAAGAAACAAGTAAAAATAAAAGTTCAAAATTCCAACCTGAACATTCCTGTGCTTGTCTTTACTGTCATACAAGTGCCCCCTACTGTCATTCATATTTAATCTGTTTCTCTAAAACAGATTTATTTTAGATCCTCTCTTACAGAAGCCTTCACAAAGCACAAACACGATTCTTTAATCATATGTACTTATACAATCATAACTGACTAAGACTTAATGTGGTCTATATTAATTTAATCTAGAATCAATTTATTCATATTATGTTGACAGCATAAAATCACTCTGAATAGCTTTCTGAAAGATAACTGGTATCTAGGCATTGGAGATACAGAAGCAGGGAATAGAAGGGTAGGCCAATTTGGGGAGTGGGGTAGAGGAAGCACTGAGGGGATATGTCCCTGTATTCACAACTGGGTAGAAAAACCTCAGTGACACTGCAGTCTCCTTAAGCACAGAGAAGGTACTGGGGACAAATCAATATAAACCACTCCTTATTCCGTATAAAGCAGTCCTGGTGGTACAATGGTTAAGCACTCGGATGCTAACCAGCAGTTCGAACCCACTAGTGGCTCCACTAGAAAAAAGACCTGGTGATCTGCTTCCCATAAAGATTATGGCCTAGGAAATCCTACAAGGCAGTTCTACTCTGTCACATATGGTTGCTATGAGTTAGAATAGACTCAGTGGCATACAATAACAACAACATTCTCTATAAACAAGCAGGAGAGTTCACAGATAGGGAGCCAGGAATTTGGAGGGGCTACCTCTCCTTCTCACCCTGTACCCCCTTGTCCAGCATAAGCCTAGGACTCAGGAACCTGGCTCCTGGACCTTTCCAGGTCTAAGTTGGACCTGGCAATGGGCAGAGAAGTCATAGCTGAACAAGAACTCTTCAGAATTTTAGAGACACTGCAAGAGCCTGTCTAAGCTGCTGAGACCCTCCTGCTAAGTGTCTTCATGTTTTAATTCCCGTGGAGACCCCTCCCATCATCCTGGGACCCCGTATTGCAAATGTATGCATCGTGGTGCTGGGATAGGTTGGAGGAACCCAGAGGAGAAAACCATGTAGCTTCTACATTGTCTCAATTATCCATGATGGGGTGTGTGTGGGTGTGTGGGTGTGTGGGTGTGTATCCTACAAATCCTAACCTGGCAAGCTAGGCTGGCACACAGCTGGTCATTCATTGTGCTCATCACCCCACAGCTATACAGCAATACCCCCTCAGCCCCTGACATCCACCAGACAAATCAAGGGTCTAGCTAGGTATGTCATGACATCAAGAATCCCATTCACAGTAAGAGCAGAGGAGAGGAGAAGAGAGGAAGGCAAGGCTGGTAAGCCACAGGTGCTGCAGAGCTGTCTACCTTGGGGAAAAGTAGGCTTGGAAGTAAAACACTTTTTTTTCCTAGAGTTCTGCCAGGCATGGACCCTCTGTATGAGTTAATACAGTCTGCCAAGACATGAAGAACTTAGAAAATGGGCTCCATCATTTGTCAGACTTCTATCAAAACAGATCCTGTAACCAGATTCAGAGAGATGAAGTCAACACATAAACAGGAGTATCTTTCTTCCACTTCATTCTCTTCCTCTCAGCTTTGAAGGTGGCTCACCTTAGGAGAATCAATCCAGCATTATTACTATTAAAAATAATTATAGTTATTGTGACTCCTAGTAATAAAAACAAGTTACTATTTATCACGCACCTACTATGTGCCAAGCAATGTGCTTTACATACATTAACTCATATAACCTTTACAAAAACCCTGCAAGATAGTTATTACCATCAACATTTTGCAAATGAGGAATTAGAAAAAGCACAGAAGTTTCAGAAGGATTAAATGATTGGTCCAGGGTCACAGAGCTAGTAAGTACCAGAACCAGGATTCTAAAAAGCCCATGCCCTTTCCACCATAAGATGTTACTTCACACCCTTATAGGGGAAATTTATCTGATACCAGAAAATAGCCACAAACCAGAAAGCCCCCGGAGCAAAAAGAAAGGCCACATGGTCAGCAACAGAGGTCAAAGAATTTACTGTTAAAAGTTAGGCACACGCTCACCAATTCCACTTAAAAGGCTGTTCTTCCTCTGATAATCTCTAAGAATTTTAAGCACACCAAGTTACCTAGCAAACTAGGAAAAGCTGTTTGTAATATCCACAAAATCCAAAAATGAAATTTCTCATTTTCTAAAAATTTTAAAGTACTTCTCCAAGGTCAAGAAAAAAATCTAACAGTGTTGCAAAATTAAACCCCAGGTCCCCAAACACTAAGAAAAAGCTGTACTAGAAGCAAAGTGAATCACAACAACTTCCTCCCTACTCCTCTCTTTTCCAGTCCTCTGCTCTCCAGATAAGGAGTCCTGGTGGCGCAATGATTAGGTGCTCGGCTGCTAACTGAAAGGTCAGCGTTTCAAACCCACCAGCCCACTCCACAGGAGAAAGATGTGGCACTCTGCTCAGGTAAAGATTTACAGCCTCAGAAAACCTATAGGGCAGTTCTACTCTGTCTTATAGTGTTGCTATGAGTTGGAATTGACTTGATAGCGGTGGGTTGGTTTGCTCTCCAGATGGATCAGGAACAGGCCAGACTGGATGGGCAGCTCTTGGTGTTAGGAAAAGAGAAGCTGCTGTGTAGGTCCACAGGTGGCGCTGATTGTTAATAGCCAGCACCCCCTCTTCCACCACCGCCTCCCAGAAGCCGCAGGATCTGCTGGTGAGGAAGGACAGGACAGGAAATCAGGACAGCCGGATTCCAGTCCCAGCCAGTGTCACTCGATCTGGGCTCAGAGGGGCATCCTGCTAGGCTCCACTTCAAGCATGGCGTCACTTCCACCAGAGACTAACAGTTGATTCCCCGTGGATTCAGATACCAAAAGAGCTGATCAGAGGATGTGGCAAGAGTGGAATCCACAGCACAGAGATCCCAGTGGGGGAATCAAGCTTTTTTGTCCTAAGTGGTAGAAGGTCCTGTGTCTCCCCCAGCGGGAAAAGGAAACTTGGGTTTATGTATATGCTTTTAAATCCTTCAATGAAAGTCATTTTACGGAAAACAGTCTCCTTCCCACCCCCCAGACTCCAACTGATTTATAGTCACCAAGTGTCTCCTGGTACTAAGGAAATATGCTACCAAACAGGAAATGAAAAAATATCCATTTCTTCCACAAGACGGAAGGGGGAGGAATCACATCCCTATAGAGACAGGAAATCAGCTGACTGGGATCCAAGCCATGCTTAGGGAAATGACTGCTCTATTCTCAAAGCAGAAGGTTGTGCAACTTTCAGTTCCTCTCAGGCTTCAGTCACTCCCACTGGGATTTCCAAGCCTGGACCCTCCTGTTATGGCATGTCTGGATATTTACTAGGTAAATGGAAAAATGAAGGCACTCCACTCCCTGAAGCCAACCAAAAGCACATCTCCACAAACTCCCTATATTTTGTTGATGGACAGAAGGAAAAGAGCCAAGAAGTAACATCTGTACAATATCCAGCGAAACCACAAGGGACATTTGCCGAGAGATACAGGTGATTCCAATACGTAAAGTCTGCAACGGCCCACTCTGAAGTTGTGACTGGGTGGGGTTCAAGTAAGAGAAGAGGCTGTTTGCCAACAGCAATCATCAAAATGACAGCTTTGTATTTCTACAGTGCCTGGCTACCAGGGGGGCTCAATGCTTTCTTTCCCCACCCCCAGTCTAATCCTGAGCCCCTCCCTTCTTTGAATCCCGCAATTTGAGAGAAGGATAGGCAGGAATCTTTAGTCCTTGCTACACTGAAGGTCACAGTGACTAAAAGCTTTGTCCAAGGTCATTAGCTAGTCAGAGGGAACTAACACGGCAGCAAAACAATTGTTTCCCAAGCAATTCTTAGGCAGAAAAAATTCTCTATGTCCTGTCCACAAAAGTTTCTTTCTTTACCCATTCTTTCCTAACTTCGGTGTGATGAATTACTTGTATGGCCTTTCTTGCCATGGTCTTGTAACTCCCACCCAGGTGACTGGGTGGCACTGTGTGATAGGGTAATTGTGGCCCACCAAGGGGATTAAGTCAGTTTTGCCTTAAAAGAAAAGAGAGCAGGGAGCAAACTAGCGAGAGAGAGAGAGAGAGGTAGAATCCTGAAGATGGTGAGAAACAGTAGCAGGAGTGACCCAGCAGCAGGAGACAGAGCTGGGCTTCCCCATGGACAGAGAAATCTGAGTGCCTCTGGGGAAAGGCCTAGGGCCAGGCAGAGGCATGCCTGGCAAGCAAGATTGGGAAGAGGATGCCCTGATGCTAGAATTGTATCTTTGAGCGTTCCTGAGCCTGAACTGTAACCTGTTACTTACCTAATAAACCCCATAATCGTGAGTATCGTCTGTGAGTTCTGTGTGGCCATTACAATGAATTATCAGACCCAGTAGAGACTGTCATGGGAGAGATGGTTGCTGTCAGAATTGGCAGAGATGGCGGAGAGGGGAGGCATGTCTGACCGCCACCATGGACATCAGCCTTGGGCTGTTGGTCTGGGCTCTCCTTTAGCATTGAGAAGTTATAGGAGGTCAAACACTGCCCCCATGCTGTTTTCTCACTAACCATCTCCACTTCTACTAATGCCTCCCAACTCATTATGCAAAGGCATGTGTACTATCTGCAGTCAGTGCATTTAAAGCTTCCCTCTGCTATTCAACCCAACGTACATTTATAAATAACTTCAAGTTGTACACTGTGCTAAACATCAGGGACACCTATCCCAGCTTCAACGAGCTCAGAGTCTTACGAAGGACAGAAAGGCAGAGGAATGGATGGTATAAAAAAGACTATATGTTTAGAATGCTTCAGTTCTTAGCCATAGCATCTAGGCAGACTTGGTTTACCCAGCGAAGGGAACCTTTCTCTAAAGGAACCCCTGAAAATACTTTTACTTTCCTCGTTCCCAACTTAACACCTCCAAATGATGCTGCCCAAAATTCCAGCTGGTATGACATGTAAGAACAAGAACACCACCACAATGGAATAGAATATTTGAGTCAGCTCTTCAAGGAAGCTCTGCATGACTCCACCCAGGAAACTTGACCTGAACAATGAAATGAGTGTACAAACTTTTCCCCACTGTTGGTCCCTCCCAAAGCTAGGGAATCAGACCCACAGGAGGATTTATCTGAAGGGAAAGAATGGAGTAAACACCAAAACCCAAATCATACCTGCAGACCAAAACTCTCCCCACCAAGAGTCTCAGTAACGTCACAATGCGTAATGATCTGCAAAGGTCATTAAGTATTGTTAGTCCCTCCAAGTTATTCTGCAGATAAGTCACTCCACAAAAAGCAGGGAGGCGTCCAGTCTAAAACAATGTACTTTAAAACCAAAAAAAAACAAACAAACCAGTTGCCATCGAGTAGAATCCTATTCATGGCAACCCCACATGTTGCAGAGTAGAACTGCGCTCCATAGGGTTTTCACGGCTGTGACCGTTTGGAAGCAGACTGCCAGGCTTTTCTTCCAAGGCACCTCTGGGTGGGTTCAAAGCACCAACTTTTTGGTTAGTAGCCAAACTCTTAACTGTTTGCGCTACCCAAGGACTCACATACTTTAAAAAGAGGTGTTTTTAAACCAAAAGTTCAGTCATCAGAAATGTATTAGAGTCTTAGGTGTATTTACAAAGCACCATTAATTCTCATCTTCTGATAATGAGACATCACTAATGGAAAAAAAATTAAGTCAAACAGTGATCTTTTCTCCTTCAGGGGCAAGTACCAACCCCTAACACAAGACTCTCTCAGTGCATGTTACTCAGAACAAAAGAAGAATAGTGTGAGGCCTTTCTATCAATAAGAATAGATCCTCATACTACCAAACCAAAAAACCAAATCCACCACCATCAAGTCAATTCCAACTCATAACAACCCTACAGGACAGAACAGAACTGCCCCATAGGGTTTCCAAGGCTGTAAATCTTCATGGAAGCAGACTGCCACATCTTCCTCCCACGGAGCGGGCTGTGGGTTTGAGACGCCAACCTTTTAGTCATCAGCTGAGTACTTTAACCACTCTACCACCAGGGCTCCTTCTCCTCATATTAAACCAAAAAATCCCGTTGCCATCAAGTCAATTCTGACTCATAGCAACCCTATAGGACAGAAGAACTGCCCCATAGGGTTTCCAAGGAGCAGCTGGTGGATTCAAAATGCTGACCTTTTGGTTAGCAGCCATCATTCTTAACCACTGCACCACCAGGGCTCCTCTCCTCATATTAGGAGACCCCTAAATCAAGCAAATCAAAACATGATGTCCCCTTAGCCACAGAAGAGTTAAAACCAACACACTCCATCTCCTTTTCTATACCTTCTTACAATTTGTGGGGTGAGGGGAGTGGGAGTAGAAAGGTAGATCTGATTCAAGGCCTGAGCAGCTAAAGGCACGGTGATAGACTGCATGCCTGGGCCTCAGAGATGGGAACACTAATCTAGCACGTGTGGTACAAAGGCGTCAGTGAAAAAGGAAAGCAAAATGGGGCAAAATCAAGTAGGAGAGGTAGAAATAGAGGTTTTATACTACTCCGGTAGCAACCCCTACTGGCAAATGCAAGGAGATCCTGACAAATACTAAAGTCTAGGGCTGGTAAGATACAGGAGAGAGAGGAATATCCATCTCCTTGCCCCACTGTGACTAACCTGCATCTCTCTTGGATTTCTTAATTTTAATCCAAGCCCTTTCTCCAGACTCATAGTAATGAGAAAGCAAGTAGCTGGGTGGTACAATTTTATTGCAAAGAAAATAAATGACAATTAATAACTGGTTTGCATCAGAGACGCTGGTTTCTCTAATCAGCCTACTGGTTCCAAGAAGCTTCTCTCTCTGCATTACACCATCCTTTTATTTATTTTTTAAATAAAGCCATATCCCCACGTCTAACCATGTAGCATCCTCCCCTCCATCCCCTTTTCAGCCCTTCTCCTACACTTACTGTCTCTTTCCCCCACTGTGAAATTTGACTCTCATCCATCAAAGGAGGAAACATAACTTGTTGCACAAGTATGTCATCTGCCTAGACACTCCTCTCAATGGCACACACCTCATCATGACCGGCAGCCAAGATGACCTCAGTGTTTCCTGAGGCTTCCAGCTCTGGGCGCCCGATCTTTAAAAGGGTGTGAAATACCAAGCAAATCCAATCACATTTGGTGAATGCCTCCTGATGTAGGGCACTGTGCTAGGCAAGATGGGGAATAAAAAGAACAAATCATAATCCATGAGCTCCAGCAGCACAAACTAACTGAGCAAACACAGGAGAAGTTAAATAACATATACTAAAATATAAGTGTTGATACACAGTATTACATGGTCAACTGGCGAATGAGTGGTAGAAGGTAATGCTATGAGTTCAGAAGCAGAAGGGGTTGTCATTGGTTAGTATGGTTTGCAAAGGATTAATGGGAAAGGCAGGACTTAAGGTAAGCTCCAAAGATAGGAAGGATTTTACTAGAAGAAGAAATAGGACAAAGAACTTACGAGAAAGAGATGGCTTTAGCAAAGGCACAGAGCCTACGTACCAGACGAAGACACAAAAGTAAGCCAGACGTATGACACAAAAATGATTAAGAGGTAAGGCTTATGAGACAAGAGACATGATCAACATAAAGGAGTAAAGGAGACAGAGGGCAATTCTAAAGTAAGCCTGGCAAAGAAAAAAGGTGGAAAAATACAACCAAACCTTGAAATAGTGGGACTAGGTGGAGAAAAGAGACTGGAAAAGAGAACTTTTTTCTTAGTATTGTTTAAATTATTACAATCAGCATATGTAATTATGTGATAATAATACAAACAGCTATTAAACACAGTAGGTCTGTGTTTTCTCCTCTTAAATTCTCAGGGTTTTTTTTTTTTTTTTTTTAAATAACCCACAATGTCCCACACATGACTAAGGCCCCTGGAAAAACTTAAAACACTAGGTAAGAAGTGCCAACTGAAGTCACACTCCCTTTTCCACTTACAAACAACAAACAATAAGAGCTCACAAGAATGCATGTAAAGTTCACTCCCCTGACCCCTTCAGCTGGCATGATTCCAGAACCAGGAGTTTCAAAGAAGGTGATGGAGTCAGATCTATTCAAGAAATTGAAGGAAAGTATATCATGGTTAAGAGCTGGAGCTCTGTCATCCAACAGAACTAAATCTGAATGGCTGCTCTACCATTTACTAAGTGTGAGCTTGGGCATGTTTCTTCACTTGATGAACCTCATTTTTCTCCTCTGCAAAAGAGTGATAAATAATAATACCTACTTCATAGGGTTGTCATGAGAATTAAGTGAGATAATGTATATAAAGTGCTTAACATAGTCCCTGGCACATAGTAAAAACTCAACTAATGGAAGCTACAAATCTGTCTTGGAAGACATACAACCAGAATGCTTCTTAGAAGCAAGAATGGCAAGACTTCATCTCATGTACTCTGGACATGTTATCAGGAAGGATAAGTCCCTGGAGAAGGACATCATGCTTGGTAAAGTAGAGGATCAGTGAAAAAGAAGACCCTCAATGAGATGGACTGACACAGCAGCTGCAACAATGGGCTCAAGCATAACAATGACTATGAGAATGGTGCAGGACTGGGCAGTGTTTCGTTCTGTTGTACACAGGGTCGCTATGAGTCGGAATCGACTCAATAGCACCTAACAACGACAGTATTATAACTGGAGCACTGGTGGCACAGTGGTTAAGAGCTATGGTGAGCTACAGCTGCTACCGAATCTACCAGCTGCTCCTTGGAAACCCTATGGAGCAGTTCTATTCTGTCCTATAGGGTTGCTATGAGTCAGAATTGACTCAACGACAACGGGTTTGGTTTTGGTTTTATTACTGTAATTAAGGTCCCTGGGTGGCACAAACAGTTGGCTCTTGGCTAGTAACCAAAAGGTTGGAAGTTCGAACACACCCAGCAGCACTTCGGAAGAAAGGCCTGTCAATCTGCTTCCATAAAGATTACAGCCAAGAAAACCCCACAGAGCTCAGTTCCATTCTGTAACACATGGGGTTGCCATGAGTTGAAATCAACTTGACAGCAACAGGTTATTATTATAATTATTAATCTATTCAGCTCAGAAAAGGGAGGCATCTCTCACCAAAACTACAAACCAGGTCTATCTCAGCTCTCTTTCCGTAATGCTGCCAAAAACATGTGCAGAATTAGCAGGACAAGGGGTGAATCTGGGTTTTTCCTATGTCCCTACCAAGAGAATCTTAGTAGTATCATAATCTTAAAAGACCAGAAAAAACTAATAATAGGTTCCTCACTCCAGGTTAGAAAGTGGCTAAACAATCTTTTTTAAAAAAAACAAAACAAAAAACTTGGCATTTATTCTGCTATAAATTATGTATTTTAAAAAGGAATTTTAATTTAAGATCCAAGGTGGGTTATTTAAAAATAGGACTTGGCTATATGTACACTTCCTTCCTGTCATGGATTGAACTGTCTCCCCCCAAAATATGTGTTAACTTGGCTAGACCATGATTCCCAGTATTGTGTGATTGTCCACCATTTTGTTATCTGATGTGATTTTCCTATGTGTTGTAAATCCTACCTCTATGATGTTAATCAGGCCGGTTTAGAGGCAGTTATGTTAATGAGGCAGGACTCAATCTACAAGATTAGGCTGTGTCTTAAGCCAATCTCTTTTTAGATATCAAAGACAGAAGTGAGCAGAGAGACATGGGGACCTCATATCATGAAGAAAGCAACGCCTGCCAGGAGCAGAGTGTGTCCTTTGGACCCGAGGTTCCAGTGCTGGATAGCTCCTAGACCAGGGGAAGACTGATGACAAGGACCTTCCTCCAGAGCCAACAGAGATAGAAAGCCATTCCCTGGAGCGGATGCCCTGAATTTGGACTTTGAGCCTACCGGACTGTGAGAGAATAAACTTCTGTTTCTTGAAGCCATCCACTTGTGGTATTTCTGTTATAGCAGCACTAGATAACTAAAACACTTCCCTACGAATTCCCATCTCCCAACAACAAGACTACCACTATGGAAAAAGATATTAGGGACAGAATAGATTTTTACCCCCTTTTGAATCTAGCATATATCTGATTCCCTAACCACCCCTTGGGTGAATGGAAAGAAGGAAAGAGAACATATGTAGACAGTACTGAGTATCCACTGTGTGCCTCACATATGCTATGTGATAATACAAATTATCTTATTCAAACTTCCCAACACCCCTGCCAGGCATGAACTACTCTCCCTATAATACTTGTGAGAAACATCAATCTTTAGAACGGTTAAATAAGCTGCCCAAGGTCATACCATCAGAAAGTGGCTGAGCCAAGATTCAAACACCTTGTTCTTAACTTCACCTTCCTGCCTGAACAAGTACTTTAGAACTAATTCCCTAGATATAATTTTCTTCCAAACTCTTGATTGCAGTCATTATCTGTTGAATGAATCAATGGAGAGACCTTATAAATTCCATCTAATCTCTCCACTTCACAATAAGGAAACAAGCCCAAAAAGGTAAAAGTGACTTGACCAAGGTCACATATAAGTTACTGGCAGAATCAGGTATCTTACCAACCTAAGTCTCCTGATTTCCATTATACCACATAATTTATGTGACCTCAAACTTTGAGGACAATAGCAGTATACGGAAATAGAGATCACAGATGCTGGAGGCAGACTGCCTCAGTTCAAATCTTGGCTCTGCCCCTTATTAGCTGTGCAATCTTGGGCAAGTCACTTAACCATTCTGTTCTGTTTCTCATCTGAAAATGGAGATAATAAACCTATCTCACATGGTTACTCTAAAGACTGAATGAATTAACATATATACAAAGTACTTAAAATAGTGCCTAGCACCTTAATAAGAGCTATACCTGTTAACTGCTGCTGCTGCTGCAACTACTATTATTAATAACGCTAAGCAAGCAAAACACTAAAGAGTATACACACAATGACTACAACTTTACAAAACTGGAGACAAATGCACTCATGGCAGGAAGGTAAGCTCTTTCTTCCTATAAATTTCCTTAACTGAATTATTAATAATAACATTACTATGTGCCAGGTTCAGTGTCTGGTATTCTACAGACATTACTGAATTTCATTAGCTCTAAGACATCATCAGATGTAATATGCACCAATATTTCATTTACTCTTCCCAACAGCCTTATGAGGTAGCGTATTTCCTTATTCTGCAGATGAGAAACTGAGGCATAGAGAAGTTAAACAACTTATCCAAGGTCACACAGCTAGTAGTAATTAGCCAAATCAGGTTTCAATCCCAGGTCTGTCAGATTCCAAAGCCCCTTGCACTTAACCACTGAACTGCCAACTCAGTGCTTCTCAAACTTTAATGGGCACAGAATCACTTGGAAATTTTGCTAAAATGAAGACTTTCAATCAGCAGGTCTAGGAAGGAAGCTAAGATTGTGCATTTGTAACAAGCTCCCAGGTGCTGCAGATGCTGCTGGTCCTTGGACCAACCCATACTGAGTACTAAATTATTCTGTTTCTTATTGCAACTCCTCCAACTCCTCCTAGGTCTCCTCCCCAATCCGATCTCTGAGTTCAACTAATGAAAAGGACTTTGACTCCCAAAGGCAGAGGAATCTTCTAACTGATCCTTTGTTTCTCTGTTACTTCCACTATTCTCTTCTTTCTCCATTTCCCACACCTCTCCCCTGCCCCAGGGAACTCAGAATAAATAGCTGTGGTATTTAAGGGGAACTCTCTAATGAAAAAATGTTAATCTGATGATCTGGAGTGACAAGTTGTCAGCTCTAAGTCCACATTACCACTGTGATACCACTGTGATTCCGAAAGACGAGCTAACGCTTCTAGAGTTAAACAGAAATTAAAGGGATATCTGCTCCCATCATTTTCCAAAGACAAGGGGTGTGGCCTGCCCCCACCCCCACTCTCAACTCAGGTCTCCAAGCAACACAGGTAATTATGATCTGTCTACTCACTGCTGAAACAGCTAGTTTCAACTGGGTGCAGTCCTCTCCCTCTCTACCTGTCCTACATTTTAGACATTATTTTTGTTTGTGCTCTTGGTGCATAAGAGCAGTACCAAACACTCAGAAGTGGCTGCAGTGCAGAAGAGTGTGACATCATCAGCTTTCTACAGTTGTTCTAGATTCCCAGGTTAAAAAAGAAGCCTGAAACTTGAACTATATAATGATATAACTAAGGAGCCCTGGTGGCGCAGTCGTTAAGCACTTGGCCTCTAACCAAAAGGACGGCAGTTCCAACTGTCCAACCACTTCATAAGAGAAAGATGTGGCAATCTGCTTCCATAAAGATTACAGCCTTGGAAAATCCATGGGGCAGTTCTACTCTGTCCTATAAGGTTGCTGAGTTAGAATCGCCTCGACGGCAACAGGTTTAACGTTATAACTGAGTGGAGGTACATCATAGTATTGTGCACCGCATAGGAATCGTTTATTGACTCAAAAGCTCTACAGACTTCTCTTTATTACCACAACCCCACTGCTCAATGGGATTGTTTTAAGGTAAACAATTTCTGAAACTCTACTTGAGTGGTTCAAATCAGACAGTTTTTAAGAACAGTCTGATTTTAAAAAACTTAAAGCAATTCAGACTACAATTCAGTAATACTGTGCCTTAAAGCAAGAAGGCCTGTTGCCAAGTGGTGTTAATCAGATCTGGATTCAAAACCCAGTTCAGTCACTTACTAGTTATGTGACCCTCAAAGAAGGTTATTTAGTTTCCTTAAGCCTCAGTTTCTTCATCTGTAAAGTCAGCTAATCTCACTGGATGTTATTTATGATGTTATTTATTTATTTACTACCTGGCACTTAGTAAGGGCTCAATATTAACTTCCTCCCCCGAGCCCTGCTCATAGGGATATACAGTTAAGTCCATAATGAACAGAAGGACCAAATCACATGAAGAACTGTGACTAAGCATGGTTTCATAAAATACACCACTCACTTGGTACTCAGGAGATCTGGCTTTAGCCACTAACTAGTTATATGACCTTGAACAAGTTATTGTGCTTATCCATGCCTTGGTTTCCTTATCAGGAACAAGAATGTGCTAAACTGATTTCTAGTTCATGCATTAAACAAATATTTATTGAGCACCTAGTATATGCCAGACACTCTTCTAGGTGCTAGAGATACATGAATTAATAAACAAGTAAAAATCTCCACTCTCAAGGAGTCTGCATTCTAACAGGGAAGCAGAATCAAATAATAAACAAAATAAGTAAAAGATGTTAGATGATAATAGGGAGTTCCAGGAGTGAGGTGAAGTAGAATTGTAAAATGCCAAGGAGGAAAAGTGAGCTTGGGAAATGGAGGGCAGGGGATTACGTAGTTCTAAAATTCTATGAAATTGGAATTAAAAGATGGTGTAAGGGGAATTTATCATATTCTGCACTCTACAACTGCCCATCTGATAGTAACACTTTTGGACTTAAACTCTGAAAAGGATCCATAATACATTTAGTATACGCAAAGCACTCAGCTCAAGCATCTCATATTAAATCCTAGATGAAAAGCTAGCCATATATTCACATTAAAGAGTCACAGATCTGAAAGGAACCTAAGAAGAACATCAGTTTCCTGTCTCTAGCAAATGAAGAATTAAAACATCCGTGAGAATGCTCTATTTTCTTCCTGAAATTCTTCAAAAGCGAAAATGACACACATCCCAACAACCTGATGTTATTACACTTAGGCTTACTAAAATTTCTCCTGCTATTTTCTAATACCATTATTCTCTTATACAAGATTTCATTCAGTGAACAAACATCATAACCAGTCCATTTGTCAAACATTCCTCCAGTACCTATATGTGCTAGGTGCTATGCTAAGTTACAGAGAGCTTAGAGTGTGGAGAGGAGACAACCATGCACACGACCAAACCACAATACTCTGCAATATGCATTATCAGAAGTATATACAATCTACACGGAGGAAAGAGATTAACTAAATGGGTCAGCAAAGGCTTCCCAATAGTGACAATGTCTGAATTGGTTATGATAAATTAAACTAGAATTTGCTGGCAGGTAAGGCTAGCAGGTGAAAGAGGAACTCCCGGCAGAGGGAACAGCATGGGCAAAGAAAACCACATTCTCCAGCCTGGCATGCTAGGGAAGCTGAACATAAATGAGGTTACAGAAGCAGGCAGGGACTACACCATCAAAAACTTTTTCTTGCATGCTTGGGCTTTATCCTGTAGGCAATGGGAACCACTGAGAAGCTTTAAGCCTGGAACAGACACGATGAGTTTTGCAATTTTGAGGGTTTTTTTCTCCCCCTGGTAGGAGTGTGAAAGACTGATGGGGAAGAAAGAGTGAAGTCAGACTAGTAAAGAGCAATTACAGCAGTCCAAGTTAAGAGATAATAAGGCCCTGAACTAATGTATTAGCAGTGAGGATGGAGGAGATGACAGATGGAGAGAGGTTTAGGAGATGGAATCAACAAGGCCTGGTGAGAGGCTGCTGCCTGTGCAGGATGAGGGAGCAGGAGGAGACATGCATGAAGCCTGGGTTTCTGACTTGGACAACTGGATGGATGGGGAAGGCATTCACTGAGATGGGGCACACAGGAGAAGCAGGTCAGGTAGCGGGGTAGGGGAAAATAAAGCCCATTTTGGACATAACAAGTTTGAGATGTCTGTGGGACAATCATGTGGAAAAACCTAGTGAAGGGTGCTAGAAGTTGTGAGAAATACAAAGAAATATAACAACTACCACCATTTGCAAAGTGGTTCAATTCATAAAGTACATCTTATGCATTATCTCATTTGACACAACTTAGGCCTTCAAAGAGATCACAATTAAGTTGGAAGTTGAGACAAACATACACAAGAAGTTAAGTAACAAAAAAACAAACAAGAAATGCTGTAAGACAATTTTGACTTATGATGAATTAAAAAAAAAAATTATCATACTTAAGGACCATAATTAAATCATTACTTAGCTTTCCAGTCTCTGGAGCTTTTGTTTATTTAACTTTCCATATCATCACAAGCCTCTCTGCTGAAGGCATTATACATCTTTACAAGTCAGAAATGAGATGTAATCAAGAAAAGGAGGAAGGGGAGGAGGAGGAGAAAAAGAATTCAGGGGTTTTGGCTCTGCTCTTAGATAACATATACAGGCTCTGCTCTTAGACAACATATATAGCAGCTAATGACAACAAATATTATTTTCTTGCCTTTAATAACCCCCTTAATAGTGCCTCCACACCTTTTATCCCTTCTCAAAGACATATTCATGCCAGGGCCTGGACCATTCCTTCTATTGCCTCACCCCTTCCCAGGCACCTCCCACAGGATGATCAGAGAAAGGAGAACTGAGATATGGAAATCTAA
Source organism: Dugong dugon (assembly GCA_030035585.1). Taxonomy (NCBI): domain Eukaryota; kingdom Metazoa; phylum Chordata; class Mammalia; order Sirenia; family Dugongidae; genus Dugong; species Dugong dugon. The sequence continues at coordinate 64,157,387 of CM057462.1, read as the reverse complement.
TGCTCCCTATCTTTCTCACCCACAGGGAGGGTGGAGGGAAATTCCAGCCACTCACAGCTTCCCATTCTTCCTAATAAAGGCAGCATTACATGAATATTGTTATTATATTTATTAACAATAACAAAAATTTTTTTTTTAAAAAATGAACCAGTCCTCTGAGAGATGTGAGGATCTCAAAGCACCCCAAGTAAAAGAGTCTAGTCCCTGTTTTCCATTTGGAAAACTAACCAAGAGAGGCTAAGACAGGTCCTACATCCTTGCCCCCTAGAGGCATCCCAGACCAGGGCAGGCCAGGCCAAGCAAAGCCAAGCCAGCTTCTTTCCAACCCAACACTGATCCCATGAGCAGCCCTCACTACTGCTCAGTCTGTGGTGTTTGTGAGCACACAAGTGTTTGCAGTAGGTCTGGGATGAATTTCCTCATGTTACAAAGATAATTGTACCCAGAGGACCCAACCATTCCAGGCACTCTCCCTGCCGGAAACTGGAGCCTACCACTTGGGCCACAGGTCAGTGGAGAGTGAGGACTCCATTAGGATTTGTCCCACCTGTATGAGAAGATAACATGGCAATGAGGTCCTGCATGACTGGAAAGGACATTAAGAGAGAAAATGCCTGGCACCAAAGGGCCATGGATGGCAACTCCTGACACTCTAGTTGGAACAGAAGATGCTCTTGTCTCTGTCAGTCCCCTTTCCCTCTGGACTGTTTCTTTTCAGCATATCTTCTACTGTGAAAATGACAGAAAAATGAGGAGTAACCATCTGTTATTCGGTCAACTGTTTGCATGGTCTTTACTGCCTTTTATCATTTGTAATGTCTAGTATATAGTGTAAACTCCTAGAAGCAGACAGTAGGTTTATGAACTTTATTCAGTGCTATGTACATTCAAAGAAGTTCTTTATAGAGGTTGCTGGTGATCAGAAGAACAGTAGTGGGAGTTCATACATGCTAAGTGGCATCCCCTGGAGTGGACCATCCAACTGCAATGTGTGAAACCAAAGACAAGAGACATAAGCATACACACACACCTCTTGCAGAAGTTGGAGAGAAATTGTACTAGAGAAGCCACATTAGGGACTGAAACAAGATCAAAGATTCTCCAAATTAGTGGAGACATACCTTCCACTTCCTGGAGTGACTCATGTCAAGTTTATCCAATAAAGATGCCAAATTTACAAGACAGGAGCAGAAAACAAGCCACACTGTGGGAAACATGTCAGTTAACAACCAAAGGATGTGGTATGTACCAAAAGGGGTAAGACCTAAGACAATTCTGAACAGGGCCTAATACATTAGGAAATATCCTCTATCCTAGACTAAAGGCGGGGGGTGGGGGGAACCAAGCAAGTAGAAAAGGACAAAGAAAAGGGTAACTAATACTCTTTTTAGATACAAAGGTCAGATAAACTCTGAAGGACACTATCACTCTTTGAAAGGTAGTGATTATATTGACCCTTTCAAGGTAAGGCAGGGAGGGCTGAGTCATGAGAACAAACCCATCACATTCACTGCTCGCCTGCCAAAACAAGCAAAGAGGAGGCTGCCTCTTCTACAATAGCCACTCTGTCTAGTCCTGTAAAAAACCCGAGTCTTCACAAGCTTGGTCCAAACAGAATGGGGTGTACTAATGCCTCAATCTTCATGGAAAGCAAAGCTCATAAATGTTTCTAAGCTCAACTATACTGGGGAGAGTAGTGAAGGTAGCCTGGGAGATTTATGCCCAAGACAGGCCTGTAGTTCATTCCCAAACCAGTGAATCCTGAACTATCCATATCACATAGTAAGATGGGGATTCAAGACCACAGGTGGGAAAAGCTCTCTCTATACTGATTCATTATATTGGAACATGTTATCAGGAGGGACCAGTCCCTAGAAAAGGACATCATGCTTGGTAAAGCAGAGGATCAGTGAAAAAGAGGAACACCCTCAATGAGATGGACTGACACAGTGGCTGCAACAATGGGCTCAAGCATAACAATGATCATGAGGATGGCGCAAGACCAGGCAGTGTTTCATTCTGTTATATACGAGCAGAATCGACTCAACGGCACCTAACAACAATAATATATTGAGTCAAGATGCCCCTAACCACAAAAGACAAATTAAGCGAATAAATATATTAAGAATCAATTTCTGCCCAGCACTTTACTAAATGATATAAAGGAATGCAAAAGTTAAATATATGGTTCCTGCCCTAAAAGAACTTACAGTCTTGCTGGGGTACAAAACACAAATCACCCAGAGAATACAAAACAATTCATAATCAAGTAGGTTCTACGTTTTTTAGACAAATTACCAAAAACCAAAACCAAACCCATTGCCGTAAAGTCGATTCTGACTCATAGCAACCTTATAGGACAGAGTAGAACTGTCCCATAGGGTTTCCAAGGAGCAGCGGGGTTTTAAAACTGCCAACTTTTTGGTTAGCAGCCTGAGCTCTTATCCACTACACCACCAGGGTTCTAGACAAACTACAAGAATCTCTTATTCTTCCATCAAATCTGTCCTGGAAAACTCTGATCCTGTATCAATATACCTGTTTGCTTTCTCAGTATCTACACCTATGTTGTTGAGTGCTTCTGAGGCTAAAGGGAGAGAAAACACCTCTCTCTTTCTCTCTCCACCCCCACCCTTCCTCCCAGGGTGCTGCAGCTATAAATTCATGGACTACAAACTTAACTCAGCCCTCAGCACAGCTTGGTAAATCTATTGTGTGGCTTATCAGTTCACACTCTCATTCCTCTTACTGGCTATTTCAGACCTTCCAAAGTACTCTAACTCTCAGCATATAACTTCACCCCATACTTCACAGAAAGAATAAGGGCCAGCCGGGAAATTCTCTCAACTCCCTACACTGCTTACCAACCAACTTAACCACTAACATCCTTGCCTTCTTCTCACTTACAAAGACAAATCTTTTTTTTACTCCAGATCCCATACTCCCATCAATCATTCTTTCCCTCCTTTGAATTTTCTTATATCTCTCCCTCTCTACTGGCTCTTTCCTAACAACATTTAAACATGCTTAAGTCTCTCCTACATTACAGTAAAGAAACAAAACTCCCTCCACCATATGCTCTTCCTCTATATAATGCCCTTCTCTTCTCCATCCCTTCGTAGTCCAGGTTTCAAAATTCACCAACTCCACTTCTGCACCTCCCATTCACTCCTCAACCCAATGCCTTCTGGATTACAATCCACTGAAAATTACAACTCCACTGAAAACGCTCCAGTAAAGATAATCTTTATACTGCTGATCCATGGACACCTTTAGTCCTTATCTTGTTTGACGTCTACAGAATCTGACACTGTGTGGCACACCCTCCACACCCTCCTTGAAACTTACTCTCTCCTGTTCCTCCTGCCTCTCTGGCCACTCCTTTTCTGTGATCAATTTCCTTCAGATGCTCTTCTGCCTCTGCCTCTGAAACCACCCTTCCCTTAGAATTCCCCAAAGTTTCTTCTCAGTCCTCTTCTTGCTCTACACACATTCTTTAAGCAATCTCTCTCCCTGTCTTGCGGATTTGATTCAATATGCTGATTACAGCCTCACCTACAGCTCTCCTGAGCTCCACATCCTATACAACCAACTACCTCCTGGATATCTCTACCCACTATCCCACAGAAACCTCCACCTCAACACAATCAAAACTGAACTCACTTATCTTCCCCTGCACCATCACTGCCACCACTTCACCGCAACTAACCTTCCTCCTCTTATATTCCCTATTTTAGTTAATGACACCACCCACCCACCATGATACTCAAGTCAGAATCCTGCAAGTCATCCTAGGTTCTTCCCTCTCCCCTCATACACCACATCAAATCAGTCATGAAAACATGTGGATTTTACCCCTTAACATTCCTTGATTCTCCCACTTTGCTACTTCGCTATTTCCACAACCTCATAAGCCCTAATCACTCCCTGCCTACATTACTGTAGCAGCCTCTTAACTCATCTGTCACTAGTCTTGCCACACTCCAATCCTCCTTCGCACTGCTGCCAAAGGGGAAGTATTTCTACATGTAAATCTGATCATAGTCTTTCTTGCCTAAAATTCTGCAATGGCTCCAAAAGTCTTTTGGGATAAGTCCAAACTCTTCTCAGTATGACATACAAGGTCAGGCAACATTTTAGTCCTGCACGCTTTACCTACCCTGTCTCATTTCTACTTTCATCATTTCAGTTCTTCCTCATACCTTACTCTCCAACCTTACTAATACTCATGTTCCCTCTCTCAAGCTCTCTCATCCTTTTACTCGTATTCATGCTGCCCAGAATATCCCTTTTCCTCAACCCTTTGCCCAATTTCTCCTGAGTCCTTTAGGAGACAGCTCAGGTTTCATTTCCTCTTGGATGCCTTCCCTGGCCCCTTCCCACCCTGGCTGCATTAAGTACTCTTCACTTCCATAGCACCAGCATTTATCTATATTATAGCACTCCCTACACTGACTGGATGGTAACTGTCAGTTTACTAACATGTTTCCCCCATTCAACTGTATGATAATAGAGCTGCAAAATATCTTTGTCTGTTCCTCCAACACTTAAACTACTGCTTGGTTCAGAGCAGACATTCAGAAAATGCTTACTAACTAAATGAATGAATGGATCCTTCAAATGAGGCCTCCTGACACCCTGGAAGATTAGCAAATCAAGATATAATTGAAGACTTTAGAAGAGATTTAAGGGGATTTCTTATGCAATTCTTGGTACTATTCCTGAAGTATACAATGAAGGTTGTCCATAGAATGGGTGTCCTGGGGCACTCAGCATTGCTAATTTAAACGACAGGTATACGGTTATAGGTTAAAATATATATCCCTACCTAACAAGTTCAGAATGGAATAAAAAGTTTTTAAAAATATTTTATACAACAAGAAAAAGGATTTTGTTCTGGAAAAGCTTGAGATGTGGAGTAGTTAATTCTTTTTCAAGGCAAAATCTTCTAGAAAAGGGTTAGCAATTTTAGTACCTAAACTCAAGTCCTTGTTTTACCAGTTACCATTGATTTGACTCCAACTTATGGCAATCCCACGTCTGTCAGAGTAGAACTGTGCTCCACAGAGTTTTCAAATGGCTGATTTTTTGGAAGTAGAATGCCAGGCCTTTCTTCCAAGCACTTCCAATCTTCTGGCTAACAGTCAAGCATATTAACCGCTTGCACCACCCAGAGATTCCTAAGTCCCTGTACCTGCCCAAAATGCCTCTCATATATCACTCTTCTTTGACAGCCATCCCTTAATCCAACCTAAAGACTCAATTACTTAGATCTCCACTCTTATCTATCTTTTATACAACCACTACATTAATCCTACTCATTGGATAAAACTCAGGTTCCTCATACTAATATTCAGGACTTTCTACTCCCCTTCCCCTAGTCTTAATATCGCACTTTCCATGCTTCTATGTGGCCCATCCATCTCCCCAGTACTACTTTCTCCAACACAGTATCTGCCTGCAAGTATTTATTAGAGTTCAGCATACATGATGAATTCATTCTTTATTGCTGACGGACTAAAAAGCATAGCGCTCTCCCCGCAAAAAAATCGTTTCCTATATGTCTTAACCCAACATGCTCCTGGGGGTTGAAAACCATCTGAACTGCAAAAGACACTGCAAGGAAGCTCATTCTTTTCATCAGCACAAAGAAATTGTGTTCACCTTTTCTTAAGAAAGCTCCCTATAGAAATTGGCTATGGTAAGGGGGAATCCAGCAGTACAGCTGGCAAAGTCCTTGCCCCAAAGAAAGATGCTGAGTGATCAATTAATTAACTTATCCGAGGCCCCAATCCAAACCATCCCTGGTAATTGGCACATCCCTGATGACTGACACTGATCATGCAGAAGACAGCAATTTTGAACAGAAAGAGAAAAATGAACACTTGTGCCCAATGACAGCAGATTTACACCGTAACACAATTTTAGGTAGCCACAGCAAGTTGAGGGTATCTGGTCCCAGACAAGCCAAAAACGGCCCATCCTTGAGGGCCCAATTCTCTACCATTCGGTGCATGTCTATCTGTTGGCTTGCCTGCCTGCCTCCCCATCCTCCATCCCTACATACACACAAACACACACTCACACTCCTAAGGAAAGTGCTTTATACTTTCCTATATTTTTACAATTCTACATTAAACACATATTACTGTTGTACTATCAGAAAATTATTTTAAAATATAAGTTGCAAGCACTGAAATGACTGTCCTTCTCTTGTGAGAAATTCCCTGCCAATCAAACAACCACATACAAAAGAAGTATAAAAAGTCCCTACGCTACAAGAGCATAAAACATCATGAGGAGAAACAATTCTAACAGAGACAAGACAATACAAGAATAATAAAAATAGTATGTAGTTAAGACACTAATTGCAAGGTAGTTGTTACAAGAGATCAATGTCTGATAGAGTAACAGGAGAAAGCTTCATGGAGAACACAGGTCTCAAGCTCAGCTTTAATAAAAAAGAGATAGGACTTGAATAAAGAGAGGGCGCTCTAGGAAGAGAAAATAAAAACAAAAGCACAGAGGCGGGTATGAGAACATGATGGATCAGTGAACCAGCCCAGATGGAGCAGAGAGCTGTTCTGGGCAACAACAGTTGATATAACCAGCTACTGGAGTCCCTGGATGGCACAAACAATTAATCACTGGGCTACTAACCAAAAGGTTGGGTCTTGAACCCACCCAGAGGCACCTCAGAAGAAAGACCTGATGATCTGCTTCCAAAAGGTCACGGCCATGCAAACCCTATGGAGGGCAGTTCTCTCTACTCTGACACACATGGGGTCACCATGAGTCAAAATCAACTTGATGGCAAGTGCTTGGTTTTGTTGGTTACACAGAGCAGGTCAAATTATGGAAGGTCCTGAAAGCTGGAGACAAAAATTAGAGACCCACTGTAATTTATGCCAGGAACGGAGAAGCTCTGGAAGGAAAAATAGTATTTTATTAGAAGTAACCAAAAAAAAAAAAAAAAAAGTAAGGAGCCCTTGGTGGGACAGTGTTAAGCTACTAACAAAAAGGTTGGCAGTTCAAACCCACCAGACACTTCATGGAAGAAAGATGTGGCAATCTGCTTCCATAAAGATTACAGCCTTGGAAACCCTATGGGGCAGTTCTACTCTATCCATTAGGGTTGCTATCAGTCGGAATTGACTCAAGGACAATGGATTCTTGGTTTTCTTTCTTTCTTTTTTTGGTAATAAAAAAAGTTGGAATAAATGTTCTTACATACTACAAGCCAGGCCAATGGACCTGAAAGGGGTCCTCTTGGCCAAAAAAGTAGAAAATGCCCGTAGTAAAGTAGCAAGACAACACCAATCCAAAACATGAAGAACAAAAACAGGAGCTTTAGCACACCATACCACCTAGTCACATGGCTCAACATACAATTATCAAAAGCTGAAAGGGCCAACCTTATTTAGTAAAAGGAGGCATGCCTGGGTGTTTTCAAGAACATTGAGAAAACACTACAAGCTCATTCTGCAACCCATAATTGTTCACTTGTGACTTTTGATCTGGGGATGTTTCTGTTCCCAGAAGTTCACTTTGAAGTATTCTTTCCACCATGATCTCTAAAACCTAGAAATGGCACTGAAAAGTACCAGGATGATAGGCCTTGGCTAGTACATGCCCCTGCCTTGCATTATTTGTCACTTGCCAAGCAAGCCCAAGACGGAAGCAGCAGCTCCCATAAGCACTATTAGCACATGCACACATTTTATTATTTCAACAGCATGAACTTGGCCAAAGCTTCTGACTTCCCAGCAGCCTGACTTAACTCACTTTCTGAATCAACAGTGTCCACGTTCATAAGTAGTAATTATTCTACTGTTTTGCCTATAAACTATTCACTTCAACAACGCCCTGGTGGCATAGTGGTTAAGAGCTCGGCTGCTCACCAAAAAAGGTTGCAGTTCGAATCCACCAGCCACTCCTTGGAAACCCATGGGGCAGTTTTACTCTTACCTATATGGTCGCTGTGAGTCAGAATCAACTCAACGGCAATGGATTTGGTTTTTTGGTTCAACTCTAAGCTTTTGTTCTGAAAAGGAACTTAAAAACTGAGTCTACACTTAACCAAGAGGTTGCTTCACAGTTGCACTTAGAGTTAATAATCCCAAATCCTCAGCCTATGTTTTCCTACCAGTGTGTGAACAAAACTTCACCACTCTGCACTATAATATTTTTGTGTAAAAATTTCAAAGTTAGTTATACACCATGAAACTCATATAAAGGGGAGAAGAAATTCCACACAGTCTACAGATCTGGAAATGTAGTTCAGAGGCTTAAACTAATTAACAATAATGATACTAACAATTAAAGCATTTTCATAATGATCTCATTTAACCCAAGCCACTACTCTGATTTTAAAACTTTCTTCTGTGGTATAATGTAAAACCCTCATCTAGAAGTCAGGAGCCTGGCTCTTAGACAATAGTTTAAGTCTCTATGCCTAAATTTATTCCTCTGTATAATGCCTTCCTTATAGAATATTATAAAGAGCAAACATGATAATATAAAATTGCTTTGCATAATATAAAGCATTATATACATGAAAGTTTTTCTAAAGAGTAATGGCCTAATATATGTCAATAATTCATTTATATCTCATGAATCCTAGGAAGTCAGTACTATCATCCCCATTTTAACAGATAAGAAACAAACCCAAAGATCAGAGAAGTTAAGTAACTTTTCCAAGGTCACACAGCAGAAGTTAAGTGGCAGAACTAGGACTGGCATCCAAGCCTGAAATCCAAAGCCTAGTCTCTTTCTACTGTAGCACACTGCCTTGCTAGTTTTGTACGTTAAATGCTCTGCAGTCTTTTTGCTGCCAACTCTCTGTGCATTATGTTTTGTAATTTCTTTTCTGTGATACAATAAACAAAATCAGTCCTAACTAGCTTCCTATAACCCATGGCACCTAGTGAGAACCCTGAAGTTTTAAGTACCAGATAGTCGATGTTACCAATGTTGAAAAATGAATGTTCTCTTTTATTCCTAGTGCAGCCTGATATATAAAGACTCCTTAGTGAAAACAGAAAATCTAACTCCTGAACTACTGTTTTTTTTTTTCACAAATAACACACCCACACATATAACGTGGATAGCTCACTTATGAAAATAGTGGGGGGGGGGGGTTGTGCTGTTGGCAAAAAACATATAACATGCATGTTATTTGTGTAAAAATACAGTAATTTATATATTACTTTCTGCTTAACCAACCACTACGAACCCAGATTGTGTTTGTTTTTAAACCTCCTCTCTAAAAATATAAAAATATTCCCATATGTGGCCTGCCACTTCAGTAGAGTTTGTCTCCATCCTGGTTCTCCTACTTCTCTTGCTGTTACTTCTTAGTTTCCTTTGGTTTTCATAATACCTCAATCCACAGAGAGAAAAACTTTGTGGCTGGCCTCTATCATCACCTGGAAGAATATTCCTCAAAGCAATTCACCTCTCTTTGTTTCCATGTTTACCAAGCAACCATCTAATTACTGAACTCAGCATCATAAGTGCTTTGGTACAAGGAAGAAGGTGCCCTGGACAGCAACATAAGTATTCCAATCACTGGACAGATATGTCCCCGTTGTGAATTAGTAAAACTGGCATACTAAGCTGTTCTTTTTTTTAAACCTTCAATGATTCTCCTACTAGCCATGGGAGAAAGCCATAAAAGACCCTTTACAAACTGGATCCCAGCTCCTTTACAGAATCATCTGCTCCCACCTAAACTCTAGTCCTTTAGTCACACCCAACTACTCCCATTCTTCAAACTCTTTCATTCACTTTCATGCCTTCAAGCCTTCTAGCTATTTACTTCCTCTGCCCTCTCCCCACCCCCTTTTCTTCCATCTGGCAAAATCCCATTCATCCCTAATGGCCTACTCTCAAGTGTCATCTCCTTTGTCAAATCTCCCAATGAGCCCCAGGTGGAGATACTCATCCCTCCTCTTGCTTCCACAGTACTTTATGCATACCTCTGTTCTAGCACTTATTACAGTATCATAATTACTTGTTTGCATATATCTTTCCTTGGTAAAATGTCAATAACCAGATCTCACTCATATTCTGGCATCTCCAGTGCCTAACATTGTGTCACCTCCAGTAAAGATTTAGTAACTTTGTTGGAGGATTGAAGGACTAGAAGATATACTATAGCACTGTTGGTTGCTGCCCGCTCTGAAATGTTAGGGTCCAGAGTTATCCAATGCCTCCTGTTTACTGAAAGAGCCTTTGGAATATTTGGAAAATGAGGGAGCATTTATGTCCATGCTGAATCATCCAATCCTGCCAAGACCATGCTCACTACCAAGAGGGAAACGATTGCCAGGCACACTTCTGGAAACTCCATGCTTGACAACCAATCCTAACACAGCTGCAATATATACAGCTCTGCTCCCTGCACATTGCAAATTCATCACTTTTCTTCTCACCTTTGCCCCTTCCGGGGCAGTTTATGCAGCTGAAAATTTAGCTCTCCTTCTGAATATAAAAAATCCTGCTTTAGTTTGTAGCAAGTGACTACACAAGTAATAGCAACAGAGACACAGAGCCAAGTAATTTGGTAGCCAACCAATAAAGGTCTCAAACCCCATCAACATCAATATCTGTTTCCCCATCTCTCTCCAAAACTGATTCCTGGCATTATCCTCACAAACTACCTCTTACCCCCACCTTCAGTCACTCTATTTGCCTAGGCAAATAGTTCTCCATTAAGGCAATAGGGGGATTTCTAAGTCTGGAAAATGCAGGAATTCCATGGAGCCAAGTAACAAAAGGCCCGGATGCTAAGCCACTCTGACTTCCCAGTGAGAATGGTGCAGCGGAGGGAAGAGAGAGCCTTCTGCACCTATCACAGAGCAGACTGCACAACAACCTCATACAGCTCAAGTTAATTTACTTTGGCCAACCATTTTTTACTTATTCCTCCCCTCAAGAAAGAGAGCTGTGTCTGAGAAGGATCAAGTTCCTATACACCTGATCAAAGTCCCTCAGAGGAAAGCCAAACTGAGAGAGCTAAAAGGACTGAACACAAGAGGCCTCTCCTGGAACAAGTCCTATTTCCCTCCTTCCCCAGTTTCATTTGCTAGGAGTCCAACTTCCTTTCAGCTGGAGGCCACCAGCAATATGATCCAGTGAGGTACTGTGATTTCTTCACCTATTTTTGTTTTAATTCTGCTGGCTTAAAGTTGTCACAACCCGAGACAGCCCCAGAGTATCCTTCCTCTGAAAAGTGCAGTGTTGTTCAAAAGACCACAAAGGAAACTTAATGGAACCATTCACTTAGCGGCATTTTTTCAATGAAATTCAACAGCACAGTTTAACCTCTTTGTGCTCTGAAATGAACCACATTTCTTAAAAAGAAAGACCACAGGGGGTTGACAGAAAACTTGCTGCAGGCAGGAAAAGCTGGACAGCTTACAGGAGCTGATACAGAAGTAGAACTCCTATCAGGTCCATTTTAGCACTTCATATCTCTCTCTCTCTTGAGCTCTCTCTCTTTTTTAAACCCTTGCTGCATTCCCAATGCCACCAAAAAAAAAAAAAGAGCATTTTACAGCCTTTTCATTAGTTTCCCTTCACTGGGTAGGTGTCATAAACAAGTATGCTGGACTCAAGTCATAAGGCTGGTTTCCTCTCCTTCAGATGAAAAACTAAAGGCCCAGTCACAAGGACCTGAGCTGAATAAAACAAGAGAAAGTGCTGCCTATGTAGTTTCTGGGAAGAACTCCATGTCTGTGGAAAGCACAACTGCCACACAAAGCAAATTCCCAGAACTGGATGTTAAAGATCAAAGCAGGGGCCACCCAAGGCCACGCATCCCTGGCTTCCACTTAAGGGGCACCACCTACAACAGAGAAATGCAGACCACAGACCCTCTGGCCTGTCAAAACTTTCTCTGTGTACACCCAAGGTTGAGATTAGGCATTAACTTACAGAACTGCTTAGCAAGAGAGCCCTCAGGGACTGAAATCCAAGCTTCAAGACAAATCTTTATTTTTGAAGAATAAAAGAAATAGACTCCTGCCTCAATCAGGCTCAAGCGCCAATGGTTGGGGGCTTGTGGGGGGGTCCCGCGCCACCAAAAACTGCATAGTCACACGAGCGAATACCTTACCCGCTGCCAACCCGACCCCCCAAAAAACCAAGGTGGTTCACAATCTTGGCTTCCACGCGACTGATCTGAGTCTGAGGGAAACAAAAGGGGGCGAGGGACCCTCCGCGGCACGCATATGTCCAAGCCTCTCCGAGAGGTAGATCAGCACAGAGAGCGGAATGGATGATTTCTCTCTCGCCCAACTCCTCCTCCTTCCCAGCAACTCCCCATAGATCAGGTCTCCAAGCCAGCGCCTTGTCTCGCCTCCTTCCAGCTGGGACCGGATAATAGGACAAATAATGTAACTAGTGATATGAAAACCGCCATCTATTGTAGGAAGTGGTTCCAAAGGCTTATCTCAACTCTAAATAAATTGGCCCCGAGACACGGCAGCTTAGAGGCAAGCCCCAGAGCCCGCCGAGGTGGACGCGACCCCGCCCGGCCGCCCCACCTGCAGCGGGCCGAGCGGCCGGACTCGAAGGCCACACCGCGTCGACCCGCGGGCCTCGGGCTCCTGGCGAGTCCCCGGCCGGGTCCGAGGGGGCCCCAGCGCCCCAGCCCCAGCCCCCGGCCTCCGCCGCTCCGCCGGCCGTACCTTTGTAGCGCTCTAGCACATCCTCGTACGCCTGCACGAACTCCTTCTCCTGGCTGCGGTTGGCCGGCTGCTGACCCGGCACGTAGCCGGCCATGGCCGCCCGCGCCGCGCTCTCCCCGGGCCTCGGCAGGCGTCAGTTCCAGGCCCGCGCGCTGAGGCGGCGGCGACGGCCCCAGCCTCGGCCCTTTGTGCGGCTCCGGGGCGGCGACGGCGGCCTCACTCTCCGCTTTCCGCCCGGCTTGCCCGGCCTCTCAGTGGCGCTCCGCTCCTCAGCCCAGTCGCACCCGGCCCGCTCGCGCTCCGCCGGTCCCGGATCGCGTTTCCGCCTCCCCACCCCTCGGCTCCGCTCCTCCCTCAGCCCGCCCCGGCGCGGTGGCGGCAGCTACGGGCGGCGGCGGCGGCTCCTCCTGTCAGGAGCGCCAGGCCCGGCCCGTTCCCCGCCCCTCAGTCCAACGCCTCAGCGTCCCGGCGCGTCCTCGGTTCCCGGACTACAGCCGGCTGGGCCCGGGCTGTCCTACACGGTTCCCCTACTGGCTGCGGACCACAGCCCGGTCCAGTTTGAGGGGCCCGAGCCACAGAGGGCGAGAGCCTATCCCACGCGGGGAGAGTTTCGCGGGAATCTGGCTAGCTAGGAGGCCCCACGCGCGTCAAGATGAAAGGCTGGGCGGCCAGAGGGGCAGGGAGACCACTGCCGGACTCCACAGGGTGGGAGGGCAGTCCCATTCAGCGCTGACCTACACCCGGAGCCAGGACAAAAGAGGGAGCCCCTGGCTGGAGAGAAACGGCGCTGGGCCTCTGCAGCTACTGGGGAAGGACCTAGAAAAACCGAAGGGAAAGGAGAAGAGCAAAAGATCAAAATGCCTCATATCCCAGGGCTAGACCTGGTCAGAATGAGCACAAGGGCAAGATCCAAACAGGGCTGCAGTGTAAGGCGGAAGGGCACGCTGAGACCACAAAGAATCCCAGGAACAAACGTTTTCCAGAAACCAAAGAAACTGAACTAGAAACGAAGGGGGCAGGCCTAGGACCAAGAAGTAAACCAGGCCAAGGATAGGGAGCCAGAACCTAAGAAATGGCAATTGAGTGAGGAATGAAAACAGGATTCTGAATTGCACCATGGGGTGAATAAGAGAGTGAGGAGGGCATAAATCTATAGAGGAAAAAACCCATCAGGACTATTAAACTGTGACAGCCATCTGAACAGACAGATCAAAACGGAACCTGAGACTGAACCAGGACTGTTATGGAACAAAGAAAAGGATTCTGGAGCATAACTGGTCAGAGGAGGAAAGGGAAAGCCAATTATTCTGTCATCAGGGGAAAGGAAAGGGTAAAGAAATGAAACTGGTCAATATGGGGTAGGGATTTACTTGGGGCCATTTTAAGGGAGGAAGTTACCAACAAGCATCTTCTGACCCTCCATTAATCATGGGCTGTGCTGGGGCCAAGAACAGTAAATTAGGAACTCAGGTAAATGTAAGTGATACATTTTGCCCACATCTAGTACCTCCATTCAGTTATTATCCTCCCCAGCCTCATTAAGTCTGTTAACTTGATTTTTCAGGGAGTGGAGAGGTGGTCGTGGGTAAAAAGTTAGGCTGGCTGATTTCACAATAACAGGTCATTAGCAAGTAAAAAAAGAATTCATGGAACACTCAGCAGCCAAAATTGGGACTTGAGCTTCCATTTCAGTTCCCATTCTCGAGATATTTAATGAGGAGTTTCGTACCCCTATGGCAGGGACTGTATCCTTGTACCCTATAAGTAGTGCCAAGAATTTGGTCAATATGCAACACACTAATAATAAGAAATAATGCTCTTCACTAACGTGCACGCTGGTTGTTTCCATATCACACCATGATCAGCAACACATTACTCATATCTTTTTCCATCATGTTTTGCTGGCCTGCCTAGGTCTAGGCATGGAGAGCACACAGGGAAGGGCCTGAAAGAGGACAGGGAAGATCCTTGAGCAAACGCTTACTTCCTTCCATTTTAAGCCTGTGGGCTTAAAAAGCTAGTTCACAGATTGGTGTCAGCTGCTAATGAGCTCAGTCTTAAAAAAGGAGGTAAATAAATTTGCGATACATTCTTTTTTAAATGAAGAAAAAGGCTTTTAGTGGGCAATGCAAGATGAAGGAGTTGGTGATTGATGGCATAAGCACATTTTTCGTAAACATCAGAGAATATGGAAATGCTAACGGTGGGAATCTTGACTGTATCAGTGCTGAGTCATTTGCATTACCTATATTATTTTATACCCGTTACGGCTAAGAAGGCCCAGAGAAGACGTCTCCCTCCTTGTTTTTATTACCCAAGAAACTAAACCCACTGCCATCCAGTCGATTACAACTCATAGCAACCCCATAGGGTTTCCAAGGCTGTAAATCTCTAAGGAAGCTGACTGCCACATCTTTCTCCCCGCAGAGTGGCTGGTGGTTTCGAACCACCGACCTTTCAGTTAGCAGTCCATTGCTTTAACCACTGCACCACCAGTCCCTTCATCACCTGCACTACTGGGGCTAATAGATTCTCCACTTTATGAGCAGGTCCTTAGGTGACTGCTGCTCGCCAAACATGAGAAAAGAACAAGGGCAAGAGGGGAAAGAGAGTCTATTCTGGGAATCAGGCTTTGTTGTGGGGCGGGGGGCGGCAGGAGAGGAGGCTTGGGAGAGAGGGCAAGGGGTTGAGATTCCTATTAAGACACATGATAATCAAGGAAGAAAGTTCTGGTTTGGGTTGTGGCTAGAGGGCTTCTCTCAGACTCAAGTTGCTTTCTTGACAAAATTTGCATTTAAATGCTCCCAAGAGATTTTGAAGTAATGTATTCTTCCAATGAATGGAAAAGGGGAAGTCCACATGTTTGGCTGATGTTCCTGTTTTATACAGAGAAAATTTTACAAGGATAGAGGAACAAAGAGGCTGCTGGGGGGATGGGAAGAAGAAAGCCTAGGAAGGGGAGGTTTTTCGTTTTTTCCAAGCAACAGTCTAAATTTGTAGCCAGACTACACAATCGGAAGGCTCTGAGGCTTTCTCCTTTTGGTCTATGATTTTCCTTTGCTCCTGATGGGTGAGACTGCTGTTGCATTTCTAAGAAGGCTGCCATGGGGAAGCGGAAGGAGGCAGGATGTAGTCAGGAGGGCATCTAGTGGAGGAGAAGAGTAACACAAGTAAATAAAACCTTGTTCCTTCCTTGGTCCTCCACCAATTAAGCCTCATCAAGTATCCCTCTCCCTAAAGCCAAGCCACTTTCAATTTCTTTCAGCTGTCATCTCAGGGCCTTTCCACCTGCTATCCTTCTGGGCTGTAACCCTTCATCGCTCTCCTCCTTTGGCCTGGCCTGGCCTGGCTCACTCCTACTCATCCTTCTACTGAAACTCCCACAGGGAAGCCTTCCTTGATCCTTCAGATTCATAGGTCTTCCTGCACCCTTGACTCCCTTTCTGGCAATACCCATCACAGTTGTAGTTACGGGTTCAGTGTCTTTCATAACTACTAAATCATTAGCTCCCTGAGGGGTGGGGTTGTTGTCTGTTTTGTTCACCACAGGATCCTTAGCAACTAGCAAATGACCTGGCACATACAGGAAACTCATTAAAAATTTGTTTTTAAAATTTTGACTAAATGCATGAATGAATGAACCAGATAATCCCAAAATACACAGCTGTCTATGGCTTCTACCTAGTTAGAAAGTTAGGGTATTTAAGAGGAGCATATACTTCTCTCTCACAACATCCCTTTTCTAAGCCTGGCATTCAAAGCTCTCCTTTTGACATCCACCTTCTTTTATAGATTGGAGCCCTGGTGGTGCAGTGGTTAAGTGATATGGCTGCTAACCAAAAGGTCAGCAGTTTGAAACCACCAGCTCCTTGGAAACCCTATGGGGCAGTTCTACTCTGCCCTCTCAACTTGACGGCAATGGGTTTGGTTTTTTGGTTCTTTTATAGGCTGATCTCCCATGATAGCTCTGTGTGTAGCATCTTCCTCTATAATCAAATTCTGAGCGTTTGACTAGAATGTCCTATACCCCCCAATTCCACCTACTGAATCCTACCCAACTTCAACATACCCAAAATGAAGTTATTCTTAATCAACCTGGGTGGAAGAGCCTGTTCTCCTTAAAACCCCGACCACATTTTCTTTCCCTCATTCCTGGGGCTCCAATCACATGTACTGTGGGTGTCTGTATCACTGCCTCCTTGATATCCTGGTTCATAAGCTCTTTGAGGGCACAGATTATCCAGTTCATCTTTCCTCATCAGAGGGCCAGAAACAATACTTTGCACCTAGCAGAAGTTCAATAAATATTTGCTGAAAGAATGGATGCTTCACAGAAGACATATTGAAAGGCGTAGGGAGATCAGGACAACTGAGAATCCAATTCATTGTCCACTCAATGGCCAAGGGCTGAGGGCACTTCATATGCAGGGAGAAAAGATCAAAAAACTCCAAACTCACTGCAGTCAAGTCGATTGGGACTCATGGAGATGCTATAGGACAGGACAGAACTGCCCCATAGGGTATCCAATGCTGTAAATCTTTATGGAAGCAGACTACCAAATCTTTCTCCCGCAGAGCAGCTGGTGGGTTTGAACCGCCAACCTTTTGGTTAGCAGCTGAGCACTTTAACCATTGCACCACCAGGGCTCCAGTAGAGAGGAAAGAGTGAGGTCAAAATTATTTCTCCTGCTCGTGCTCCTCCCCTAATCTCTAGATTTACTCCAGCACTTCTTCAGCGTGGCTCATGCTGCATTATTTTACATGTGTTAATTGTTGCTTTATAAATAAATTCTTTGCTAGTAGGGTGTGTGTGTGTGTGTGTGTGTGTGTGCGTGTGTGTGTGTGTGTGTGTGTGTTTTCTCCATTCTTCCTTGCAAGGGTATCCATTCCTCCTTGCAAGGGTAGGCTGCAACCTGCTTCTTAAGAGTAGCTGGTGTCAAACACAGAAGGGCCTCTCCCAGGCCCCATTCTTCAGCCAGCTCTTGGGATAAAATCATCCAGTTCTGTTCTCACGAGTCCTGCCTCCAGGCTCAGCTCCACCAGCCTCTTGGGCACAGATTTTTGCCACTCCCAGCCAAAGCTCCCTTTCTATCCAGCTCCTGGAAACCCATTCTGGAGCCCTGGTGGCACCACAGTGGTTAAGAGCTTGGCTGCTAACCAAAAGGTCAGCAGTTCAAATCCACCAGCCGCTCCTTGGAAACCCCATGGGGCAGCTCTACTCTGTCCTGTAGGGTCACTATGAGTCAGAATCGACTGGACGGCAATAGATTCCGTGCCCCCCGCCCCAAATCCGTTCTATGCTTTGCCTCAAGTTCCCACATCTGCTCTGGGGTAGGAAGATTTTGCCCGCTATCATGCTGCCCTCTTCTGTTCAGAAAGTGCAACATCTCTAATCCAAGAGGCCTGAATGGTGCCAGCCACCCAGAAAGACAATATCCCTGCCACCCGGCAGACCCTGTCACCATAGCAACCCTCAAAATGGTTACTCCGCCATCTGGGTTACCATAGCAACTCACCAAGTCTCTCCACCTCAGCCTCTCCCTAGGCCTGCTCCCCTGACTTGTCAAAGCCAATGCCAAAGAATCTCCAATCCTTACCGAGGAAATGAGCAGAGACTGGACCCCTGACAGGCAGCTGTCCCAAAGGGGCATGGAATACCTCACCCACCAGGGGCTTTCTGAGGTTCAGCAGAGATAATGGGTGTTAAGGCACTCTGTGAACCTTGTAAAGTGCTGTGCAGATGTTAGCTATTATTAAACTACTGTTCCTTGTAATGGTGGAGGTAGTGTGGTACTCTAGGCAGAACCAGTGCCATTCTTCACTTTGCCCTGTACTGCCTGCGAAACCTTGAGCAAGTTACTGAACTATCTGGGTTCCAGTTTCCCCTAAGGTCGCACACCTACCTCCTAAGTTTGTTTTGAGGATTAGATCAGACAAAGCATGTAAAACGATAAACACAAAACATGGCATTCCTAACATAACAATAATAGTTAGAGAAGGTATGCGCCCCTTTGCTTCCCAGCCTCTCTGTAAATAAAACTTATTTTCCCTCTTGTAGGAATCAGGCTAACACAAGCCCCCCTCAACCACACCCAATATCCCTCCCTGCTCTGTGGTGGGGGGAAGAGGGTCTCATCCAGTGTAGGGTCTCTGAGATGCCTACCAAACAGGGTGTGTACTTTTTGCAGACCTGGAGGTGTGGCTCATTACCTAGGAAGCCTCTCGCCACTTGAAACAATGTCTCCCCACCCAATACCACCTCAGGATAGAAACCTCTAAAGGAGCAGTGACAGGCAGCCTGGAAGCTGTTCTCACTGACCGCAAATCCCTGAGGCCTGGAGAGGTCCTAGAGAGTGGTAGCCACTGCTCTGGGTTGAGATTAGAGCATGAGGGCAGGCCTGGGACACAGCCCTGCTCACAGCAACAGAAATCATTTCTTCCATGATTTCAAAGACTCCAATACTATCGCATCCCAACTTCTACCTTTCAAGACCAACTCCTCATTTTCCAGCACCTTCCTCAATTACTCTGGCAGAATCCTGATTCAAACCCAGGGCCCAGCGATCGAAAGTGTTTTATGGGAAACAGATGCTGTCCTCGGAAATCAAATTTCCAGATGGAGAACCATGTATGCTCTAGCTTGGCTCTGCGTGTTCTGGGAGGAGAGCATGAACCTCAAAAGCCGGAAGGACAGGAACATCAGCCAAGTGACAGTGGGAGGGACATACTGCCCCAGGGGCCCTGGCATTCAGGAGTCAGAATCCCTCAGGAAGCCTCTGGAAAGTGGGTCAAGAGGCACTGGTTCTAGTTTTCAGATACAGACACTGAAGCAGATAAACCAATATATTTACAACTGGTTAAAAAGTGTGAGAGGTGAAAGTACGTAATTACTGAAACTTCCTTCTACATAATTGGGGAGGGGGACGTGCGACATATGAATGAAATAAGATTGGCCATGAATTGATATTTCTTGAATCTGGATGATGGGGATTCATTATACTATTCTCACTACCTTTTGAATATGTTTAAATTTTTCTGAAAATTGCAGGGGCTTTGGTGTTAGGCTGACCTGAGCCACAGCACTGTACAACTCCAAAGGGCACACTGTACATATTGTGTTCCAGGGGGCGCCGTGCACATGGAAAACTATGCAAAAAGTGCCCTCTCCCCACCGCCAGTCCCCAGTGGAGCAATGCTGAATCCCGACTCCACTATTTACTTACTGTTCCTTAACTTTCCTCTTCTGTACAACAAAGAGAAGAGCAACTACCTCCCAGGGTTCCATGAGGATTAAATGATATTTGTAAAGTGCCTGGCATGCACTTAGGACTCGATATAAGGGAGCTTTTCCGGCTATTATTTACTAGGGGATTCCAGCGGGCACCAACTCTTAGGAGCTCCAGGACTCAGTCCAGAGTGCAACTCAACAAACCACCCTCTGGATTCTTCAATTTCTAACCCACATCAACTGTTCTCTCTTCGCTTTTCCTCCTTCCTACTGAGGCCAAAGAAAGGACTGCAAGAATACAAACGAGCAACATGAACATGCCCTCTCTTCAGGTTGTCCTGGCAATTCCTATTTCTTTGCCAAGTCCAAGATCAAATGCTCTAATCTGGGGAGGCAGAATGGAGGGCCTTACCTCTCAGAACTTCCTCATAATTCTCTTTGGGATCGCAGTGTAGCATAGCTCATACTGCATTCTATCTGCATTTGCAGGGGCGGGGCTGGGTTCTGGAGCCCAGTCTGGGCCTAACACAAAGCAGCTCTAGGAATTTTTGTTAATTGAGCAAGTACATGGTCAATGAATGAGCAAAGGGATGAATCAATGCATTCATGAATTAATGAACAACTGTGTGAATGAACAAATGATATTAATGATAATCCAGAAAACCAAACCCACTGCCGTTCAGTCGATTCCAACTCATGGTGACCCCATAGGGTTTCTGAGACTGTAAATCTGTAAGGAAGCAGATTGCCACATTTTTCTCCTGCAGAGCCACTGGTGGTTTTGAACCACTAACCTTTCTATTAGCAGTCGATCATTTTAACCACTGTGCTACCAGGGCTCCTTATTAATGATAATAGCTAGTACATATCAAGTGCTGACCGCATAGCAGGCACTGGGCCAAGCATCTTACTCCCACTATCTCATTTAATCCACCCAGCAAGAGTCTGAGGTAGCTCTCTTGCTCCCCCATTTTAACCATGTGAAGCTGAGTCTCAGCAAGGTTAGTAACTTCCCAGGGTCATCCAGCTGGTAGGAGGTGGAACTCCAGCTGACTCCCAAAGCTATTCCCTTAAGTGAATGAATGGAACAGTGAGAAAATGAGGAAATGAGGAAGGAGGGGCACATGGCTGTGCTGCCAGAAGGCAGAATGCCCAGATACCACCCACTGAGGCTCCAGGCAGGATCCTTCCCTTGACCACAAGGCAAAGGCCTAGCACCTTCTGGGGTAGGCGTGGGGCACTTCTCAGAATCTTCAGCCCACAATCACTCTTCAAATTACAGGGCCCTCAGACCTTCTCTGCAGCAACATCTAAGGTCCAGGCAGAGGTTTCAGCCAGGAGCACCAGTTCTGCTCCTGCAGGGGGCCAAGGCAGAACCAGGAAGCTGGCTGCTTCTACCTGACAGGTGGCAACAGGCTGACCCAGGGCCAAATCACAGCAGGTCCTAGCCGCGGCAACCAGGGGAAGAGATGCTGGCCGGGCTCAGTATAGCACTTTGGTGATGATGGGTTATTTATACTCATGCCCAGGTATGTCCACAGACCTTTTATTGCTGAAATAAAAGACAAGCGCAGCCCTAGATCCTGCAGCACTGTCAGATACACTTGTGGCAACTAATTCCTGAGCCCATGGGACTGAGAAATGACAGCCTTCCGCAGCGCCCAGATTAACCAGTCCCTCCTCCACATTCCTTCCCAATCCTAGGCTGCTCAGGAACACAAAGACATCAGCCAGACTGCCCATTCCAAACCTTTCTCCATGTCACCTGGGAAGTCACTAGAAAAGCATGATGGGAAACCAAATGCATAACAACGGCACCTTGCAATGCAGCAACCACCATCTCTCACCAGCTAGGGTCCCCCACAGGGAACTGAGCCTCAGAGAAAGAACAGATTTGCTGTCTTTTCTGCTGTCTGCACAGAATTCTGCCCACGTGGTCATTTTCCATCCCTGCAGCTACTGTGACCCAGATTTCCTTCCAAGAGCTGGAGCTGAGCTGGTGGTGTGTGGCTACAATTCATTCTGCCCCACTTTCAGGGACTCTCCCCCGCTCATCTCTCCGGCTACTGAAGTCAATCTCAAGTAGCCAAGCTGCCTCATCTCTGCTGTCTCTTCTGCTGAGAGTATTGCTAGGAAGTAGACAACCCGGGAAGGAGGAGGAGATTTCTTGGGTGCACAGCTCTAGAGCCTCCACAGTTCAAAGAGCCTCAGGGCAAAGAAGGTTGTGGCTCAGGAGCGGGAGCTCCCAATGGAATTGTTTTTAGGGTCCTATTTCCCACACCTGCATCCTCTTCTTCCTACCCATGGCTTGGCTATAATAAACCCTGTCCATCTCATATTTGATAAAGCCCAAGAGTGAACAAATGAAAGAGACAGAACCATGTGGCCTGAGTCCCCTTCCTTACTCACCTGGAGTCTCTACTGCTTCTTCTAGTTGCCCAGGGAAGTTTTAAGAAATGACACCACCAGGTGCAGCAATAAGCAGTACCATATGTTTGTCCAGCACTTTCTGATTCTCATTCATTGCTAATTCAAAACAAGTGTCATCATCTCCCTTTTACAGATAAAGAAACTGAGGCTCTAAGAAACGAAGTCATATTTCCCCAAGTTTCCTGACTCCAGGTCCAGTTGTCTCCACGGTGCCTGGCACATAACTGGAGCTCAATCTTTTTTTATTGAATGAATGAACAAGCAGAGACGCACCTATGGGATGTCTTCTTAGAACTCCCATCCTGTGCCTGGAGGTGAGGTGCATGGGGCACAGAGAAGAAGGCTCCTTCCTTGGACCAGGTATGGTGCTCTAGGGCTGTCTGTCCCAGGGCAGGCCCATGTGACTCCTGCAGCTGAGCTAAGGCTCTGAGAGCAGCAGCAGACACAGCCCTGCATTCCACAGCTCTCACTGAGCCCCTGGATCCTACAGCCCTCTCCCTACTCTTCAGAGTGAGATCTTGCAGCAACATCAGGAAGGGTAAGATAGGACTCCTGACTACAATAAGCTCCAGATCTGGTGGGGGAAACAATGAACTTTAATATAAAGCCCCCTGAAACAAGGGATGGATAGAGATACAAATGCTGTCTGACTAAAGGGGTCAGGGAAGGCTTCCCAGGGAAGCCACACTAGAACAGGTATTCGGGAAGATGATTTCAGCAGCATCTGCTGAGGGGCTCCCAAGAATGAATCCCACATATGCTCTCTACTGGTTAACTAGGAGGCCAGTTCTCAGGCTTAGGTCACTGTGCTGCCCTCTTCACAATCACACAGGGATGTACTTATTTTTTACCTAGCCTAAGTTCCATGAATCAGGGACCACATCTTCAGTTATTTTTTTTACATCAGTGCCAAGAACAGAGAGGGTGCTGCATATGTATGTTAGACGGATGAATAGGTGATGGATGGATGGAGAATCTCTCCTGCACCCAACCCTGCCCCTAACCCAAACATGACCCCTTCTTCATAACACTTTACTGCCACCTGCAGGAAACTTGAAATAAGAATTATGCTAATCTACGATGACAATAAATATGAATGGCACCCCCTAGAGTTAAGTGTATAACCAAGTGACAGCCTGTCCTGCATCCAGTTTTTCCCCCCACTCCCCACAGGCCCCACAAGTCAGCTATTCAGCTTGTCACCTGCAGAAGATTCAGGCTGGCATGGTTGCCAGGTATTACCTAAGGAAATGGAAATAGCAACATACCTGGGGTTAGAAGATCTGTGTCTACCCGTCCTGGTGACTATAGGCAAGTCCCTTAAACTCTCTGGGCCTCTAATCCTAACACCAATCGTGCCTACCACACAGAGTGATTATGAAATTTCTAGGTAAACTATAAAGCTGATACAAAGAAACAAGGCATTTCTTTCATGACTATTGTTGCATTTCAATGGGACTGGGCTTAGGAGAGGTCCCTGAGTGGTACGAATGGTCTGCACTTGGCTAATAACTGAAAGGTATGCGGTTCGAATCCACCCAGTGGCACCATGGAAGAAAGTCCTGGCGATCTACTCTGTATGTTTACAGCCACTGAAAACCCTATGGAATGCAGTTCTACTCTGACACACATGGGGTTGTCTTGAGTTGTAATTGACTCCACGGCAACTGGTTTGGTTTTTGGTTGGGCTTAGGGGAGTGTCAAGAATAGGGCTGGCAAAGAAGAGCGAGAGGAAAAGGAGGGAAAAGATGAGGACGAGAAGAAGAATCAGGTTACAGCATGTATGGAGCCCCTAGAACCTGTTTTTACTTTGCAGACTGAGATCAGCAGGTTTCTTGGCTTTGACGTGCCTCCTCTAGTCAGACATGTGGGATCAGCAGGACTCCCCCATCAGGTAGGCAAGGCTCTGAGGACCACCAGCTCAGGACACCAAATGGATCCAGGAAATGGGGAGGTCTCTGCATTTTGGTGAGGCTGATTCAGACGCCCCCACTTGGCTTCATAACCCAGACCCGTAGGGAAGAGAAAAGAACACAGGCCACAGCTGGCTTCCAGCGCAAGCACAAGAATGATTTCACTTCCTTCCAGAATGAAAGTTTCAACCCCAAGAGGCCTCAGAGCACCCAGCATCTCCCAGGCATGCCTCTCCTGTTCCTAGCAGGAAGGAGTCCCTGCAGAGGTACAGCTGCCTTTTCAATTACTCTGGTGGAGCCCCCACAAAATTCTGAAATCACAGGAAGATTACAGCCAGACCCTGAAGTAGCAGTCCCGCCTCGTCTCTGCTGCCTTGCCTCTCTCCTGCTAAGGAAACACGCCCAACTGCAGTGCATGAGTTATTTTTAACCATGGCAGACTCCCCACTTTCAGCCTCACTGGCCCAGCCCCCTCCTCAAGACAGTCACTTGGCAGCATCAGGAGACAAAGAACATCGATGCACAGGGCCATTCCCTTGCTCAACTGACCCAGCTGGGTCTGTAGGGGCTTTGCCTGGGGGTTGAGCCCCCTCGGGTCCACTCGACTTCTAGACTCGGAATGTTGAAGAGCAGACAAATCCTCCCATGGGCCTCCTCAGGAAAGATTGGAAGGGGAAATCATCACAAAGGGCTTCGTGGGCATGCGTGAGTGATGGAAGACAGACGTTGGGGATAGGATAAATGAAGCATCCACTCTGTCTTCAGGTGAGGAGGGGTTTGGGAGTCCTGAGGCCCTTGAGTCATGGCCCCTTAAGGCTGGGGATAAGTAAAGCCCTGCATGCAATCTAGGGACAGCTCTGAAAACTTTATTAACTGGTTGATGCCCCAGACCCAAAGGTCTTCCAGAAGACTGAAGAGAGACCACCTCCAAGGGTTTCCTATTCCCCAACAGTAGTTTCAACTCTCCAGCCTGTCCTTGTGGCCCCACCCTATCTCCTCCCTTGAAGCTTGCCCCCTTTAAAAGCCTTTCCCTGTTACTTGAGCCCACATAACCCTTTCTCCTGTGTAACAATCTATTGCCTGCCCCTGGATCACAAGCTGTCACATATTATCCTCTAAATACTCCTCGTGTTCATTCGGTCATTCACTGTTGGTTGACCCCCACCACACGCAGGCCTGTGCAAGTAGCTGGAGGTAAAAACATAAACAAAACACAGTCTCAAACTGCTCACAGTCCTGCAGGAGTGGCAGGCACCCTGTGGGATAACTGCTTTTCTGTAAAAGGGAACACGGAGGAGAGAAAAGTACCAGTATGAGAGCGGAGGAGGGAACTTTTGATACCACTTGGGGCATTAGGGACAGAGGAGGTGGCACTTAAAGCAGAGGAGGGGTTCCCAGGCATCTTGCAAAGAAGAGAATTAAAGCATGGAGGTCTGATCCTGCAAGGCATACAGCCCTGAGGGGCAAGTCACAGTACAATGCGTCAGAGGGCCAGGGTGCCTGGTGGTAGAGGTGGCAGCAGGTAAAGCTGAAGAGGTGGGTTAGGACCTGATTTTGATTGGTATTTATTCCACAGGCAACAAGAAGCCAAAGAAGGTTTATAAGCAAGTAAGTAACAGGATCAAGTTCACATTTTAGAACAAAATCCTGTTAGTCATCTGGAGGAAGGGAGGCAAGTCTGGAAGGAGGAAGCTTACTAGATGGTTGTTGGAACGGCCAGGTGAGAGATGATAAAGCAGAAGTGGGAGAATGGAAAGGAGGGGTTGGGTTATTTGAGAGACAGGAAGGCAGGAAGGAGGCAGCAGTTCAAGCCTTAGTGATGGACTGGAGGTGAATGAAGTCACTGATTTAGCTGCAGCCACTGCTCTATCTGCACTCTGGCACCAACACCTGCTAAGATGCTGCACATACCCCATGGAGGCAGCTCTGGATGCCATGGATGGCAGCAGCAGAGACGGCACCTCACAAAGCTCCCCTTTACTGTGCCAAAAACCATGATAATAGCTTTACACGGGAGGTATCTTTAAGATGAGAAAAGTAAGGCTCAGATAGAATAAGGGACTTGCCTAGGGTCACATAGCTGGTCACCCTGCCTAACTCTAAAGCCTGCTATGCTCATAATTACTACACTGCACTGCTGCTTGGCAAAGGAGACTGGGCACTTCCCACTACAGGAGGGGGAAGCTCCCTGCCTTCACAAAGCATTAAGGATGAATGTGTACACTTTTGGAAAGTGGTGTGTGTGAAATTACTCTCTCCTAAGACTTTATTCTAAAAAAAAACCTCAACAGAAGTCAAAAGTCATTATTCCCAAAGATGTTTGTTGCAGCATTATCTGTTATGACCAAAAAGTAGAAAAACAGTAGGATTTAGAAAATCTTTAAATACTGCACAGCCTTCAAAAATGGCAACTATAAAACCTAACATGTAACATGGAGCATCTTTTTGATATAACGGTAAGTGAAAACCAAAGTCTCAGAGAAGAAGTAGTCTACAGAGCTAATAGCCTACATGAGCCATGGTCTCATCTATCCTGAAACCAGAAGAACTAGATGGTGCCCAGCTACCATTACCAAAAGTTCAGATCAGGGCCACAACAGATGGACCCTGATAGAACAGGAGAAAAACAAGGAACAGAACTCAAATTCTGAAAAAATCCAGACTTTCTGGACCAGTTGAGACTAGAGGACTTCCAGAGACTATCGCCCTGAGATACTCTTTAAACCTTGAACCGAAATTATCCTGAGGTCACCTTTTAGCAAAATAACAGATTGGTATACAAAATAAAGGATATTATGCATGAGTATGGTGCTCCATTAAAAAACCATCTCTATAAGACCAAAAGGTCAACAATTACTCTAAAGCAAACATGAGAAGATAAGGGGGCAGGGAAACTAGAGTACTGGAAATGGAACAAACAGAATACAATTAAAGAGAATGTTGACACGTTGTGAAAAATGTAATTTGTAATGCTGAACAATTTGTATAGAAATTGTCAAATAGGAACCTAATTTGCTGTGTAAAGTTTCACTGAAAACACAATATTATTTTTTTTATAAAAGAGTAATAATGGACTACAGCTACCACAGCCTCCACCTGACTGAGTTCAGTACAACTAGATGGTGCCCAGCTACCACCACTGACTGTTCTGACAGGAATCTTAACAGAGGGTCCCGGACAGAGCTGGAGAAAAATGTAGAACAAAATTCTAACTCACAAAAAAAGAGACCAGACTTACTGGCCTGACAGAGACTGGAGAAACCCCAAGAGTATGGCCCCCGGACACCCTTTTAGCTCAGTAGTGAAGGCACTCCTGAGGTTCATGCTTCAGCCGAAGATTAGACAGGCCCATAAAACAAAATGAGACTAATAAGATACAACAGACAAGGGACAAGGACTAGAAGGCAGGAGGGGACAGGAAAGCTAGTAACAGGGAACCCAGGGTTGAGAAGGGAGAGTGTTGACATGTCATGGGGTTGGTAACCAATGTCATAAAACAATATGTGTACTAACTGTTTAATGAGAAGCTAATCTGTTCTATAAACCTTCATATTAAGTACAAAAATAAAAATAAGAGATCCAGACTGGTATATAAGCCATGAAGAAAACTGCTTGAAAAATGTAACTGCATGTGGACAAAGACTGGAAAGAAGATGCAAAACTGGAAAAAAACAAAAACAGGTCTCACGTTAGAGTAGGGGGGCTAGGGGTGTCAGATTTCTTCTTTCAAATTTTTCTTTAACATCATTTCAACCATCTTTCCAATAGCAATGGTAACAAATTAGATGCCAGCTGGCTTGTCAGAGAGCCCTGAGATGGACCCTCCAGCACCACCCAGCCAGTATACACTGGCCCATTCCTCCCTCGAACCTACAGCATCCAGCTGCTCAGGGACATCTCTTACCAGCAACTCTGACCACAGCACGCTCTGCAGGGTCCAGTACTGAATCTTGGCTTTTCCGCTTTTTCTGCTCATGCAGTGGTAGGTTCCAGGGCAAAGTGTCTCCTGGGGGACAGGGCGACAGGCTCCCTGACCGCTCGCTCCTGTAAGACCGCTCGCTCCGACATGACCGCTCACTCCTGCAGGACCGCTCACTGAGCGTTTCTTCATCGGAGGAAGACATCGCCCAGGTGGGAGCTGCAGCAGGAGGGCCTGGGAGCCCAGGGAGAAGTGATCTGGAGGAGAAAGGGGTGGGTGTGAACAGACCAAAGGACTGCAAGGAACACTGAGATTCCAGAGGCAGGGGTTCTGGTCCTGGTTCTGCCACTGACTTGACCTCTTTACCTATCTGAACTTCGATTTCTTCACCTGGAAAATGGGTGATGATAATACATGGCATGCTTAATATACAGGGTTTTGAGGAAACCACATGAGGTAATACATGTAAAAGAGGTCTTAAATTTTAAAACATTTATGAATTTAGCTCCTATTACTAGTAACCACTACTATTATTGTTATTGTGGTTCTTGGTATATTTGGAGGGCACAAGCCCCATAGATGGGAAGAGATAGGTTCAAATTCCATCTCCACCATGTCCTAACCCTGTGAACCTCTTTGAGCCTCAGTATCCTCATCTAAAAAATGGGGATGATGATACCACCTAACCTTACAGGATTGTTTGCAAGGGCTAAATGAGATCCTGCATGTAAAGCACTTAACAATGCCTGGTGCCTCGTAAGCACTCAATAAACAGCAGCTATTATTATATTCCAAGGAGCCCTGGAGGCGTAGTGGTTAAGTGCTTAGCTGCTAACCCGAGAAAGTCGGCAGTTCAAACCCACCAGCCACTCCTCCAGCCACTCCTCGGGAGGAAGATGTGGCAGTTTGCTTTAGTAAAGATTACAGACTTGGAAACCCTATGTCGCAGTTCTACTCTGTCCTGTAGGGTCGATATGAGTCAGAACCGACTAGATGGCAATAGGTTTGGTTTTGGTTTATTATTATATTCCTGTTCTAGTTATCTCCCAGGATTGTTATACGGATAAAATGGGGCAGCAGATGGGAAGTATTTTCAGAAAGCTAAAGCACGATCTCAATGGCAGGCATGAGACAAGGCATGAGCTAAAATAGGCAGCAATTCCCTGATTTCCCCCTATTCTATCTTCAGAAGATATATTACAAAAAGTACTAAAATGAAGTTAGACCCAGGTCTGAATTCTGATTTGGCCACTTATAATTGGTGAGATCTGGGGTAAGTCACTTCATCTCTCTAAGATTCAGTTTCCTCATCTGCAAAATGGGGGCAATAATTCCACCTTAGAGGATACTTTGAGAATATAGTGAAATACAGTATAAATGTAAAAACTGGCTGCCATCATGCATGGCACACAGCAGGCATGAGATAAAATGTTTATTTGTTTATTCCAAGGGCTGTTGTGGGAATAAGTGGCACAGCATTGGAGGGCAGGGGGTAAAGAAGGTTAGTTCTTCCGGTCAGTTTAGCCAGTGGAGAGAGATGAATGGAAACAGGATCACTCTGGGACCAGCAGGGCTCCACTAGCCAGACTGGGCAGCTTTCCCTCTGCCCAGTCAAGCTCACTTCCCAGAACCATCTGCTACACACAGCCCACTACCCTGAGGGTTCCATCAGAGCCCGATGGTGCGTGCCTTCAGCTACCAGCCTCCTTGAAAGCCCAGAGCCCAGCTTAGGTAACCAGCTCCCACTCTGACTCCAGGGTCCAGGGAGGGCAGGAGGCCGTTGATTTTCCCTTAAGGGGAATACCAGAACACAGAGCTGTGTGGAGACAGGGAGGTGGCCTAAATGGCTGGACATCATGGGTCTCTGAGCTCAGCTTCTCCTAGATTCTGGAAATCTCAGTCTGGTGGCAGCAAGGGGCAGAGACAGCGTCCTAGGTCACAGAGCCCCACCACAGGCATAGAATCAGCGGAGATAACAAAAGAAACATCAAACCAGTTTGGAGCAGCCGGGTGCTGGAGCCCTCTAGGCAGCTTTGGGCAGACAGAACAGCCCTGGCCAGGACACACTCTGTGCCAGCAGCCCGTGGGCCCTCTTCCCACGGAACATCAAGAAAGAATTCAGCACCAGAAGGCAGAAAGGAAAAGACCCAGGTTCTGGCCCAGCTTTGCCCCTTACCCCATACCCCGCCAGCATTACCTTCTGGTGCCCGCCTCCTAGCTCTTATAACCAGGTCAGGTGCTGAAGTAACAGCCCAACCTCAGGGAAAGCTTCCGTCCCTACCTTTAGCCTGGAGGAGGAAAATGCCCCTCCTTTCAGACCACCTGCTTCATCCCAGAACCGCCCATTCCTCTCCAAGACGCCCATTTTACTACAAAGGCCCGCTCATCCAAGGCCTCCTCCGGAGAAACCTTCCTCCTCAGCTCTACGCGGGTCAGTGTCCAGCCCCTCACAAGCACCTGTGTGACCTCGAGGCTCCTGCCCCACCCCTCGGTCACCCGGGTCATTCCATCAATGCCGATTCATAGGAGCGCGCGCCCACACCCTCAACCCACCCCGAAGGCTGCAGGCCGGGTCGGCGACAGGCAACTCACCTGGCGCTGGCCCGCTGCGCCCCTCCCCCAACTCGCCCTCCGCGGTCTTCCCCATGGCGGTGGGAAGGGCGCGCTTGCGACCCGGAGCAGAGCGGGTGGGTCCGCGTGCCCGCCGCGCGCGGCTGACAAAGAGCGGGGGCCGCGCCGTTCCGACCCGCTGCCAAGGACCAAGCTGGGAGCCAGGGCCAGCGGCCGAGACCTGGGCTGGGAAGCGACCTCCCCCTCTCGGCCCTGCCTGCTCCCACAGGTCTCTCTCCTGACCCCAGAGGGGGAACTCGGCACCCCATTTTTCCGTAGAACACGCCTCCCTTTGGCTCGGGCAGCGCCCGCCGAGGGGAAACCCCGGCTCAGCGCTCTAGACGCTCCCCGGCGCTGCGGCCGCGGGGACTGCAGGTGCGAGGCCCGCACGGCCGCTATGCCCGCGCCTGTCAACCCGCCCTCCCGCTGCCGCCGGGTACCCGGGCTCAGGGGCGTCCGCCCCGAGCTTTCCGCCAGCCCCACCCGATCAATCACTGCGCCCCAGCCGCCGCCGCGCACTCTGTGCAGTCAGGCAGGGAGCCTGGATCCAGCCCCCCGCCCCGCGCCTTACCCTGGGAGCCCGAGGAGGAGGAAGACTGGCCGGCGGCAGCAGCGAAGGTGGCGGCGACAGGGCGCGCCGCGGGCTGGAGCGGAGTCGAGGGGAGCGCAGCGGCGCTGAGGGGAGCGGCTCCCACAATGGCCGAGCTCGCGGCGCCGAGCCCCCCGCCCCCAGCGCCCTAGCGGCAGCGGCTGTAGCGGAGCCGGCGCAGCCGCCCAACCCGTTCCCCAACCCCCAGCGCCGACACCGCCCCCTACCCCCCGATGCGCGCTCCCCCCGCCCTGCACCTACCCCCAAGCGGGTCCGCAGCCCTGCGCCCCCTCCACACTGGCCCCGCGTCCTCTCGCTGCCCCCAGACGATCTCTTTCCGTCTGTCTCCCCGGCAGCTGATCTCCTCGGCCGCCGCCCGTGTCCCCTGGCCAACTCACACCCCCACATTCCCCGCCCTCTGCCCCGGCACCCTCTCCGCCCCAGCCCAGCGGCCCCTAGCTGACCCTGGACCCGCTCACCCGCCCGCCCCCTTGAAGCTTCTAACTGCCCGCCCCTAAGTCGCTCTCCTAGGCTGCGGGGCTGTTCCCCAGCCTGGCCCCCAGCCTGGCCCCCGGTCCTAGAACTACGCGGTTTCCCTGCCTGGTCCCCTTTTCGCCTGCTTCTCCTAAAATCATATTGCATACCTGGTCCTGGGGCTCCAGCTTCTTCTTCAGGAGAAAACCCTGCCCAATGAAGCCGAAGGAGGCCTCATCGTCCCCTCGGGGTAAAGGGCAGAGGGAACTCGGACCCTTGTTTAGACTGCACCAGCCCTAGGCGGAGCTTTGGAAGAGGCTTCAACCACTGAGTAGGCATTTATCGAACTCGTTCTGCATGCACGGCCTAGTAATACAGAAAATAAGAGGCAGGATGCTTCCAGTACTCTCCTGATGTAGATATAAGTCATTACGTCCAGAGAGGTGAAGGCATTTGCCTAAAGTCTCTCCACTAGTATCCCGCATAGCAACAGCTACTATTTGAGGCGTGCCGCGGGGGGTGGGGGGGTGGGGGGGCTATGCAAGGTTCTTTAAGTAGGCCACATCTTACCCTCACAACCCCGTCCATTCATTCAACAAATATCTACCGAACATCTACCACGTGCCAGTCCCTGTGCAAGGTACTGATACAATGACGAGGAAGATGCACAACAGTAAAAGTAACCCAAGGGCAGGTACAAGATGGGTGTGGGTGATTATGCTGGAAGACTACTGTAATAGTCCCAGCAAAAGGTAATGAGACTCTGAATCCAGCAGAGGCAGTGGGGATGGAAAGAGATGATTCTCATTCACCAAAACCTACTAGGTCTCTGTGTTTGCATGCACTCTCCCACCTTAAGTAATGGAAGGGAGCCACCATCTACTAAACTACTAAATGCTAGGCAATGCCCTGGACATTTTGTGTATGTTAGCTCATTAAATTTTCCCCGTAAACCCGTGCAGTAGGAACCTTTATTATCTCCATTTTACAAATAAAGAGATAGAGACTTCAAGAGGTTAAAAGACTTCCTCAGGCTCACAAGGCAAGCTAGTGTTTGAGATGGGGTTGGAGCCCAGGCAAGTCTGTCTCCAAATCTCATGCTGTATCCACTGCTCTGTACTGTTGGAAGCCAAGGCAAGGAACCAAGTTTCCTTGACACAGCCAAGGGCTCTTTTCATTAGACCACAGGTTCCTCTGAGACTTCCAGAGAAAAGTCAGGGGTCCAGAATTGCGACCTAGGCCGGTAGTGCAGCTCCTTGTGTGGAATATCTTTTGCACAGAAGCCTGTAGAGGTGGCAGCATAGAGAATCTCTTTCTAAATTTCCTGTAGGGTAGGTTGAGAGACACCGAGGCATGATGCTGAAGAGGCAATGAAGGAATCATTTTTAGTTTAGAAATGGGTTCCAAGGCTCTTCCCTGGTGAGAAGGGAACATGGGTGCCAAGAGAGAAGACAAGCTGAAAGCATAGCAAGAGTGCGGGAAGCCTGGATGTGAAACTGAGTCTCCACAGGGGCCTGATCCTGTGGGCAGGGCCTCTGCGGACCTGGCCAGCTGCGGCAGGCTCATGGGGAAAGGCTGATAAATAAATCACCTAGGGTGCCTGAAGTCCCAGCCTCTTAAATGAGGCAGCATCTAAAGCTTTTCCTCTTCTCCAATATCAGTGCCCTTCCCACATCTGACCACCAATCCCATCTTGAATTATTCATGCCGTGGGCTGTGAAAAGGTGGAGCTTCTGGAAGCTTCCAGGCTTAGGACATTCACTGTGTCTCCTCAGAGCTCTAATTCCAGCAGTGCTACCCTGGGACTGAGCTGCTGGTGACATTTGCCAAGCTTTTTGCATCTGGCAGCCAGCCAGCAACCTTGGGCTACTGGGCTTTGGTTTGTTTCAGCAATCTTTATTGAGAGATATTATGTGCTGAGGCAGTTCTGAGTTCTGTCAGGAACACAGAGGTGAATCTAATCGGGTCCTTGCCCTTGAGGAGGCACAGGATGGTAGAGGAAGCAGGCACTTAGAAATGATTTCCTTAAAACAGTTTGGTGGCTCCTCAAGAAGTTTAACACAGAAATACTATATAACCCCACAATTAAAAACAGGTAGTCAAACAAGTACATGTACACACATGTACATAGCAGCACTATTCACAATGATCAAAAAGTGGTAATATTCCACATGTCCATCGAGAGATGAATGGATAAACAAATTGTGGTATATACATATAATGATATATTATTTAGCCAAAAGAAGGAATGAAGTCCTGATACATGCTGCAACATGGATGAACCTTCTTTCACAATGAACCTTCTTTGTGAAAGAAGCCAGACGCAAAAGGTCACATAGTGTGATTCCATTTATATAAAACATCCATGGTGTATCTAGGGTATTGCACTGGTCCTGGACATGTGGCACCACTGAGCAGTTTCTAATAAACCTGTTCAGCCCAACATCCTTCCTCAAACACAGTAATGTGTTAATTAAAAGATTAATGAGCTTGACTTGTATTTTTGAGCTGATATTATGGTAAAGTTATCTAAAAGAGGGGTGTCAAATGTTTAGACAGGGCCACCAAAGGTGTCATTTTCCACAGATACACCATTGGCTGTACAGGATTAATAGAAACTGCTCAGTGGCACCACTTACCCAGGCCTGGACCAATACCTGCTATGCCTGCCATACCCTAGTTAGGCAGATTGGTGGTCGCCAGGAGCAAGGGGGAGGAAGAATGGGGAGAAAGTGCTTAATGGGTATGAAGTTTTACTTTGGAGTGATAGAAATATTTTGGAACTAGATACAGGTGGTGGTTGCATATGGTGAATGTACTAAGAACCACTAAACTGTTCACTTTAAAATGATTAATTTTATGATATATGAATTTCACCTCAATAATTTTTTTTTTTTTTGGCTCAAACATAGCAATGAGTGTGAGGATGGCACAGTACCAGGCAGTGCCTGCAGTTTGTCTTTTGATTTTTTTTTTTGCCATTTATTTTTTGTCACATAAAATGTTTTTATTTTTTTATTGTACTTCAGGTGAAGGCTTACAGAACAAATAGTTTTTCATGAAACAGTAGTACACATATTGTTCTATGACATTGGTTAACAACCCCACAACATGTCAACCCTCTAACTTCTCAACCTTTTTTTTTGGTGAAAACAACACATAGCCAAAGATACACCATTTCAAAAATTTCTACATGCACAGTTCAGTGACATCGACTACGCTCTTCCAATTGTGCTGTTATTCTCACTTAAGATGAAGGCTTACAGAACAAAATAGTTTCTCATTTAACGGTTACTACAGATGTTGTCCTATGACAATGGTTAACAATCTCACAACACATCAACAATATCCTTACTCAACCTTGGATTCCCTATCACCAGCTTCCTTGTCCCCTTCTGCCTTCTGGCCCTTGTCACTGGACTACTGTACCTCATTAGTCTCATTTGGTTTTACGGGGCTGTCTACTCCCAGGCTGAATGGTGAACCTCGGAGATAAATTTACCACTGAGCTAAAAGGGTGTCTGGGGGTCATACTCTCGGGGTTTCTCCAGTCTCCTTTAGGCCAGTAAATCTGGTCTTTTTTTTTTTGTGAGTTAGAATTATGTTCTACATCCTTCTCCAGCTCTGTCCAGAACCCTCTGTTTCAATAATTTTTTTAATGATTCCCTTCCACAACATCCTCTGGGTCTGGTGAGTGCTCCTCTCCACCATCTCTCATTTTACCAGAAAACCAAACCCATTGCCATAGAGTCTATTCCAACTTCCAATGACCCTATAGGACAAAGTAGAACCGCCCCATAGGTTTTCAAGGCTGTAATCTTTACCAAAGCAGATTGCCACATCTCTCTCCTGTGGAATAGCTGGTGGGTTCAAACCATGAACCTTTCAGTTGGCAGCTGAGAACTTAACCATTGTGCCACCAGGACACCTCTTAATGACTAATGTCCACTGCTAATTCCCTCTGGAGGTAACTGGCTTTGGAACTAGGGAACCTCTTACCCCAAGCCCCTGAGCAGGGTCCTCTTTGGGGCTTCAAAGGACACCAGAACAATTTCCTACCAATGTGACTATTTGGAGTTCTGAACTAGGCCCTCAGGCTGTGTCTTGGGCCCACAGCTTTCCAGTCACATCAGAGGATAACACTCACTCTTTAATCTACTGGTTCAAAAAACACTAGCTAAGCCTGGACTTCGTGCCAGGCACTGAGCTCTGTGCTGATGGTTCAAAAATGAATCAGATAGACATGGCCCTTGTCTTCATGGTGCTCACAGTCTAGGTAGAGAGACAGATATCCAAAAGGGCAATTATACTCCAGCTTGTTTCTTACTGAGATGGGGGAGATACAGGGTACCATGGAAGGCAGCACAGGAAAAGGGCTATTTTCTAGTTTGAGGCCAGGTCATTTCACCAGGCCCTCTCATCCATGTCTTTCTAGGTCCTTGCCTAGACACAAACTTTTAGTCACCTATCTTCATGGAAAAGCTTTATTCTTCTTCTACAGTGGCTTTTTCTCCCATTATCGTCCTCTCTCCCAGCTTGTTCCACTGGGCCTTATGGAGTTGGTCAGATGTCATGGAGAAATGAAACATGAGCATGAGTGGAGATTGAAGCCCTGTGCAAGTAATGCTCCTCAACCAAACAGAGGAAATAACACAGAACTCCCAAACTGGGAGGGGCCTTGAAGATCTCCAAGCTCTGTCTAGAATACCCTTCTTCCTACCTTTCCCTAATTGATTCCTCCCAT
The DNA here is from genome assembly GCA_030035585.1 of Dugong dugon. NCBI lineage: Eukaryota > Metazoa > Chordata > Mammalia > Sirenia > Dugongidae > Dugong > Dugong dugon. The sequence continues at coordinate 64,120,785 of CM057462.1, read as the reverse complement.
CCATACACTCATGCTGTCCAGGTTTATATCTCATCTGCATCTCCAGCCCTCATCTCTCTCCTCCCAGCTCCAGACTCATAACCAACTGCCTCCTTGACATCCCCATTCCCACCCGAATGTCTAATAGGCACCTCAAACTTGAAAGGGTCCACATAGAACTCTTTCTTTTTTTTTTTTTTAACTGTGGTGAAAATATACATAACAAAACATGCTACACCAATTCAACAATTTTACATGTGTAATTCAGTAACATTGATTACATTCTTAACCCACACAGAACTCTTGATATCTGCCCACAAACTATTCCTCTTCCAGTTTTTGCCAACTCAGAAAATGATTCCACCACTTACACAGTTATTAAAGTCAAAGATCTAGAAGTTATTCTTGACTTTTCTTTCTTTCACCCCCATCATCCAAACCATTAGCAAAGCCCGACAGACTACCTTCATAACACATCCTGAATCCACCCACTTCTTCCCATCTATCATCACCTTAGTCCAATCACCGCCATCTCTCACCTGAACAACTGTCTAGTCTCCTGAAGGGTCTCCATGTTTCCATTCTTGTCTTCCTTTCAATCCACACAGCAGCCAAGAGTGAATCTTTTTAAAACATAAATAATGTCATATCACTATAAACACACAGACATGTCCCGTTTACACTCAGAATAAAATAAAAACTCCTTACAACAGTTTACAATGCTCTACATGATCTTGCCCTTGCATACCCCTTGGACCTAATCTTGGAAACCCTTGTTTACTGGATTCCAACAAAACAGACCTTCTTTCTGTTCTTTTTTCTTTTTTTAATTGTACTTTAGATGAAGGTTTACAGAGCAAATTAGTTACTCATTAAACAATTAATACACATATTGTTTTGTGACATTTGTTGTCAACCCCATGACATGTCAACACTCTCACCTTCTCAACCTTGGGTTGCCAGTTACCAGCTGTCCCCCTCCTGCCTTCTAGTCCTTGCCCCTGGGCTGGAGTGTCCATTTAGTCTCATTTTGTTGTATGAATCTGTCTAATCTTTGGCTGAAACGTGAACCTCAGGAGTGACTTCGGTGCTGTGTTAAAAGAGTGTCCGGGGGTCATACTCTTGGGGTTTCTTCAGTCTCTGTCAAACCAGTAAGTCTGATCTTTTTTAGTGAGTTAGAACTTTCTTCTACATTTTCCTTCTTTCTATTCTTTTAATAATTTAAGCTCATTCCTACCTTAGAGCTTTGCAAAGCTGTTCCTGCTGCCTAGCATTCCCTTCCCTAGGACCTTTGCATGATTGGTGTCTTTTTCATCATCCAGCTTAAAAAGCTTAAAAGGCCTCTCAAAGAGGACTTTCTTGACCACCATCTAAAGCAGCCTTCCTCTAAAGGACTAATGGACCACATGAACCACAGCCTACACGACCCCGAGACCAGAAAAACTAGATGGTGCCCAGCTACCCCTATTGACCACTCTTACTGGGATCACAACAGAGGGTCCAGGACAGGGCAGGAGGAAAATGTAGAACAAAAATCAAATTCACGAAAAATACCAAACTTACTGATCTGACAGAGACTGGAGGGACCCACGAGACTATATCCCTAAGACACCCTTCTGACCTGGAACGGAAGTCATTTCTGGAGACCACCTTCCAGTCAAACAATAAGCAAGCCCAAAAAATAAACAATAACACCCAACAGGAATGTGCTTCTTAGAACAATCAATTATAACAGATCAAAAGGGCAATATTTGCCCAAAAACCAAGTTGAGAAGGCAGGATCGGGTAGCAAATCAGGACGAAAGGAAATGGGGAACCCAGGGTGGAAATGGGGAGAGTGCTGACACATTGTGGGGAATGAAGCCAAGGCCATGAAACATTTTATGTACAAACTATCAAATGAGAATCTAATTTGCTCTGTAAACTTTCACCTAATGAACAATTTTTTGAAAAAGTAACATAACCTTCCTCCTTTACACCTTGTTTTGTTTTCTTCGTAACATTCATCATTTTGCCATTATCTTGTTTATTTGTTGGTTTATTTTCTGCCTCCCCCACCAGGAGTTAAGCACCATGAGAGTGAGAACCCTGTCCATGTTGTTCACTGCTATATCCCTACAGTATCTGGCCTATGGTAGGCCTTCTACAAATACCCGTTGAACGAATGAAAGCTTGGACGGATGGATGGATGGATGGATGGATGGATGATGGATGGATGGATGGATGGATGGATGAAAGAAGGAAGGAATGAATTGAGTGAGTGAGGACAACAGAGGAAGAGACTTATCAGCACAGAGATAAGTATGTACAAAGGCCTGAAGTCGAGAGACTGTATAACCAAACCCATTGACGTCAAGTTGATTCCAACTCATAGGGATCCTACAGGACAGCATAGAACTGCCCCATAGGGTTTCCAAGGAACACCTGGTGGATTTGAACTGCTGACCTTTTGGTTAGCAGCCAAATGCTTAACCACTGCGCCACCAGGGCCCCAAGAGAGTGTATAGGATGCTCAAAAATTAAAAGAAGTTCAGAGAATTTAGCATGAAGAGATCAAGGCAGTAAATTGTTCAAAATGAAGCTGGAGAAGTAGTTGGGAGAGACTATGGAAGACCTTGGGTTTTAGAGTTTCTCCCAAGTTCCATGCGAAGCCATTGGAGGGTTTTAAACAGGGAAGGGACTTAATCCGATTTGTATTCTAGAAAAATCACTCTGGGTGCTGTGAGGAGAATAGACTAGAAGGAGGCTAAAGTGGGTGTGGGAAAGCCATTGTAAGACGCCAGTTAGAAGACATTTAAAGTTGACCTGACAAGGAGCTTCGACAAGAGTGACAGTGGTGAAGACGGAGGAAAGTGCATAGAATCAAAGGTGTTTAGAAGGGAGAATCAACACAAGACTTAGGAATGAACTGGATGTGGGGTGTGAGGAAGAAGAGGTGCCAAGAATGACTTTTAGATATCTGTCTTGGGCGGAGCTGTCTTTAAGAAAAGAGTCTACAGAAGGAGGAGCAGGCTTAAGGAGAAAGATGTGTTCATTTTTAGATATGCTGTCTTTGAAGTGCCATTGGGATACCCAGTGGAGATATCCCAGTCTGGAACTCAGGAGAAAGGTCAGGGCTGGAAATAAACTTGAGAACTGTCTACATAAGGATGGAAAGTGAGTCCATGAGGATGGCTGAGCTCATCCACAGCAAGTGAGAAGTGCTATCGCTTCTGAAGTATAACTCAATGAAGTTTATTTTTTTAAGTTGAGTTAGTTTAAGGAAGGAAGGTAGCCCTATAAATATCTAGACCAGTTCTTTACAACAAAATATAATGCAACCACATGTGTAATTTTAAATTTTCTAGTAGCTACATTAAAAAGGTGGGTTGGGGGACACACACACACACACAAAATAAAACACGTGAAATTAATTTTGATAATATACTTCAATAACATATTTCAAATATCAGCATATTCAGTCCTCACAACAACCCTTCATATCCAAACTATTGTCATTTTAACATGTAGTCAACATAAAAAATCATGAATGAGACATTTTATATTCTTTTTTCATGAACAAAGTCCTCCAAATCCAATGTGCATTTTACACTTATGACACATCTCAATTTGGAGTAGCCACATTTCAAGTACTCCATAGCTGTATGTGGCTAGTGTCTTCCATATTGGACAGCACAGAGGAAGAATGTTTCAGGCAAAGGAAAGAGCAAGTACAAAAGCACTGAGGTAGGAGTGGCAAAAGTGTGTTTTGTGTGTTTGAGGAGGACCAGTAGGGCCAGAAAGAACTGAGGGATAAGTGGGCAGAGTGGTAGAAGATGAGGTTGGTAGGAGAAAAAGGCAGGAACTAGATCCTGGGAGGCCTTGTGCAAAGCAGTTGGGAATTATTCTAAGTGTGACTGAGAAACATTACAGGGATATGTTAAGTCTCTTTATGAACCATGAAATGCAGTGCAATGCTGGTTTTCATTATACTGTTTCTAATTATAGGGGAGGGAGCTCTCTTCTCTCCGATTTCACATTTGGAGAATAGAGGCAGTTATGGATTGAATAGTGTCCCCTAAAAATATGTGTTGGAATTCCTAGCCCCTATACCTGTGGAGCCCTGGTGGCATAGTGGTTAAGAGATTGGCTGGTAACTAAGAGGTCAGTAGTTTGAATCCACCACTGGCTCCTTGGAAACCCTAATGGGGCAGTTCTACTCTGCCCTATAGGGTTGCTATGAGTCAGAATAGACTTGACAGCATTGGGTTTGGTTTGGTTTGGTTTTGGTATGCTTGTGGATATAATCCTATTTGGAAGTAGGGTTTTCTTTGTTATGTTAATGAGGGCATATCAGTGTAGGGTGTATCCTAAATCTAATCACTTCTGAGTGATAAAAAGACACAGATATCTGTGACACAGACACAAGCAAGCACATGCAGGGGAAGGTAGATGCCATGTGAAGATCACCAAGGAACCAAGGAACTCTGGGGCTACAGGAAAGAGTCAAGGATATTCCCCCAGAGCCCACACACAGAGAGCCTTCCCCCATAGCTGGTAGCCTGAATTCAAACTTCTAGCCTCCTAAACTGTGAGGAAATAAATTTCTGTTCTTAAAAGCCATGCACTTGTGGTGTTTCTGTTACAGCAGCACTAGGACACCAAGACCGAGGCCCAGAGACAAAGAGGGCCTGTACCAGGATGCACAGCAAGTCATTCATTGTTAGGGGTGTTTTGGCATGAGCAGTCTCACTTGATTTTTGGCGGTAGAAGCCAGGTTAGAGTGAGCTGAGGAGTGAGAAGGAAATGAAGGAGTTTGGCAGTGAAGGGAAGGAGAAACAGTAGGCCAGGAACTGGAGGGATATGGAACTGAACATTTTGTGGATTTGTTTTTGTTTTTAAGCAACGAAAGATTTGAGCACGTTCTAATACTGATCTGAAAGAAGTAGAAGAGAGAGAAAGGTTGGAAAGAATGGATTATGGATGGTATGAGGTTTCCTGAGAGGCATCAGGGACTGGATAGAGAGAGGAGGAAGGCTGAGCAGTGACATCAGTGGCCTGCAGACTTGGTGGCCATAGACTCTGTTGCCTGGGTTCCAACCCGCTATAGCACATCTCTTCACCACCTGGGTTCCTCAGACTTAAGCTTTGCCTCAGTCCTGCTGCCTGCTGCTCTCTTTGCCACCATCTATCCCAGGCCCTCAAAACAGGGCTAATCCTGGCAGGGGTCACTACTCACCACCTGCCACTTCTCCATCTAGTCTGAACTCCTGGGCTCCAGCTGGGGACTACTCTTTAGAGCCTGCTTCTCCTTACACTATTCTATTCTCCTATCCCAATTCCTGGATGCTGAGTCACTCTCCCTTCTGCATGAGCCTCCTCATTCTGAAATACAAAAATCAACACATCTACTTGTGTTGAACCTTCGCAGTTCAAGCATGGTGTGACATTCTTTGCAAATATCAGCATATTCAGTCTTCACAACAACTTTGCAAGGATAATGTGTTGTTATCATCTCGTTTTACAGATGAGGAAATTAGGCCTCGGAAAGGATAGTGTCCTGTGCAAAGTCACATAGCTAGTAAGTACTGGAGGGAAGATTTGCCCCAGATCTGTCTGCTTCAAAAACTGAACTCATTCTATGATGCCACAGTGTCTTGTAGGTGCCAGGAATAGAGCCAGATGTGTTGCAGATCTTTTCTCATTTGAACAATGTGCTGTGGGACAGGGAGGCAGGTTGTAAGCAACAGAAAATGAGGTTCAGCCATGGAGACTGGTTTCAAAGGAGAACTATAGAATGTAAGCTCCATGAGGGCAGGTATTTTTGTGCCTATTTGTTCACTAGTGTGCCCTAGCTCCTAGAATAGTATCTGGCACATAAAAGTGTTCAATAAATATTCGTTGAATAAATGAATGAATGAACTCTAGCCTCTGAAAGGGTTGGTCAAAACCAGACCAGAGTTAGGGCACTGAGAATGTAATCAAACAAGAGTATGAGGCAGGGACCCAGTGCTTGGAACTGACCCAAAGTAAAGCTTGGTCAAAGGGAAAAAAACAAAGACCCAGGTCTCTGATCATGCGTCTAAGCTCAGAGCTAAATCAGGGAATAAGGCTCGTGTGATGCTGAACTCCTGGCCTTTACTCCCAACATCCATAAGGGATGGAACTGAGTCTGCAGGTAGAGGCTGAGCAGTCCCCCTCTGGAGGCTGGAGAGAGGGACATGCAGACAGCTGGGTCCGTCCTTCCCGGGGCAGAGCATGCCATGGAAGGCTATGAGGTCAGAAGCCAAACCCCAAGCACAGGCATCACAAGGCAAGAGCCCAGGTTGGGTCTCTGTTGTCCTTCATGGAACACCAACAACAAAGAGATCTTTGTACTTGACCTACAGGTGACAGTGTCATGGGGCACTGGCTGCTGTGGTGAGGTGTGTGGGAAGCATGGGGAGAAGGGCCTAGCAGGCCTCAGGGATGATACTAGCTCTCACAAGACCAAGGGCGAAAAGGCATTTTTGGTGTCAGATCAGATGCAGATGCAAAGACTCTGGATTCGGAGATGAGTAAGACTAATATAGCCTTGTATCTGCAGCTCAGATGAATAACTGCAATAATGCCATTGGGAACTCAGAATAGAAATTAGGATATTTCTGTAAGAGAAGATAGATAAGGGCCCTCCCGGAGGAGACAGCAACTGAAGACAAAGTAATATACATATACATATATAAATGCAGAAGAAGTTCTTGGAGGTTGGAAGCAACTTGAAAAAAGATCATGTTTGATAATTATCCCTTTTACCAATTATGACTTCTGGGGTTAGGGAAGAGAACTACTAAGCCGTCTTCTGGCTGGTATACATGCTACAATTAACTCATGTACTACATTTGTTGTTTGAGGATCCTGTTTCAGTCAGGAAAGGTTAGGATATGCTGCAGTAACAAACAGCCCCAAAAATCTCAGTAGCTTAAAAAACACACACACACCCAAAGCAGTTGCCTTCAAGTCAAATACGATTCATGGCAACCCTGTGTGTGTCAGAGCAGAACTGCATTCCATAGGGTTTCCAATGACTGATCTTTCAGAAGTAGATCACCGCGTCTTTCGTCCAAGGCACCTCTGGGTGGATTCGGACCGCCAACCTTTTGATTAGTAGCTGAGCTCTTAACTGTTTGTGCCATCCAGGGACAGTTTTTCTTCAAAAAAACTTTTTTAAGGGGGGATTATTTCTTTCTCCTTGCTCATGCTACATGTTCACTGCACTTCAGCTGGTATTTCTACTCTATGTCATCTTCATTGTGGGACACAAGATTACAGAACTGCCACCATCTGGACCATAACTGGTCATCTTGGCGGGGAGAATATCCCTTCTCCTTACCTTTCATTGGCCAAAAGCCAGTCACATAGACACATTTAACTTCGCACGAGTAAGGAGATACAATTCTTCCACCTGCCTAGGAGGAAAACCAGCACTGACGACTCTCCCAGTCCCCCAGCATCTATTTCTCTTCTTTGGGCAACACAAACTGGTTTTCTTCAGGGAACAGCCCTCTCCCCACCTTTAGTCTATATAATTTGGGTGGTGCTTCTTCCCCAACCCAGAAGGAGAACCTTGTGAACCAAGCCTAAGCTAGTTAAGGCATCACATTTCTTTTTTTTTTTCTCTAAATAATAGTTTATTGTGTGTTTGGTTAAGGTTTACACAGCTGTTTAGGTTCCCATTCAACAATTTCTACACAACTTGTTTAGTGACATTGGTCATATTCTTCACAATGTGTGGATAGTCTTAATATTTCTGTCCTGGTTGTTCCTTTTCCACTAATTTCCATTAGTTCCCCTGCCCTCTTACATTCTCATCTTTGTTTTAAAGTAATTGTTGACCATTTGGTCTCATACAGATGATTTTTTAAAGGAGCTCAGTACTAATGGGTGATATTCTCTGTTTTGTAAGCCAATCTATTATTTAGCTAAAAGGTGCCCACAGGGGCTAGTTTCATTTCAAGGTTTAAGGAGTATCTCAGGGCAATAGTCTTGGGGAGTCCTCCAATCTCAACTGGTCCAATAAGTTTTTTTTTTTTTAAGAATTTAAGTTTCTGTTCCACGCTCTTCTCCCATTCTATCATGGTCCATGTATTGTGGCCCTGATCACAACGATCAGTAGTGGTAGCTGGGCACCATCTAGTTCTTCTGGTCTCAGAGTAGATGAGGCCATGGTTTGTGGGTTTTTTTGTTTGCTTGTTTTGTTTTTTAACAGAACAAGCCATTTGATTTTTTTATTATTAAAAAAAATCTTCATTTTTCAGATTTAGCCTTCTGACTCTGTGCTTGTGCCTTCAACACTTTCACAACAATTTTCTACTCCTCAGTAAGGAAAACAAGCTTGATCCTGTCATGGACACATTTAGCACACGTGGAATCACCATAGGCCCTACTGACATGGTTTTTGTTTGTTTTGAACAATGTTATAAGAACTTTAGGTCTCACAGCATGAACCCCTTGAAGGTGGCCTGGGCACACATCACATGCAGATTTTGGTGCTTTACCAACCTTCTTGGTATAAAGATAAACAGTTCTATTACCAGGAGTTCAGGACAGCCTGGTTTTGTTAGAGGCTGTATTGTAGGACAGCCTATGATGGTAGGTCAGACACTAGGCCATTTCAAATGCCTTCTTGTCACCATCCCCGGAATAGCAAGGCATTGCATTGCCTACTATTCCATTGTATAGATATATCATATTAATTTAACCAGTCCTTTATTGATGGACATATGGTGATTTTCCATCTTTTGCTATTATAAAAAATTCTGCTATGAATAACTTTGTACATGTGTCAATTTTCACATAAGTAACTATATCAAATTCCTGGAAGTGGAATCCCTGGGTCAAAGAGCGTTTGTATTTATAATTTTCTTAAATATTGCCAAGTTGCCCACCATTGAGGTTATACAATTTATAGGCCTTCCTGAAATGTGTGAGAAGATCTGTTTCTCCATATTCCGGCCAAACCAATATTGTCTAACCTTCTGATCCTTTTCAATCTGATAGGTGAAAAATAAAATCCAGTACAGTTTCTTTTTACATTGCTTGAATTATGAGTGAAAGTGAACATCTTTTCATAGGTTTATGAGTATTTTTTAAATCACATTACTTTAAAAGAATGTCAAAAGTAAAAGGAAAAATTTACCTTTCTGGTCCCAGGTCCCCAAAACAATTACTGTTAATATGTTAATGTATATTTTTCTAGACTTTTTCCTGTTTTCATATATGCATATTCATATACATAACTGCATTTTTACCAAAAAATATGGTCATATATATGCATACATATATACATACTTGGAGACCTGATGGTGCAGTGGTTAAGCGTTTGGCTGCTAACCAAAAGGTCAGCAGTTGGAAACCACCAGCTGCTCCTTGGAAAACCTGTGGGGAAGTTCTACTCTGTCCTGTAAGGTCACTATGAGTCGAAATTGACTTGACGGCAATGGATTTGGTTTGGGTATATACATACTTACATACATATTTTTCATGAAATATGTGAGATTTGACTCTTGCATTTTCTCTTAATGTATCATAGAACTTTTTCAAGGTCTAGTTCTCATTTTTTATGGCTACTTAATATGACATAATTAATTTAACTATTTCCTCTTTGACATTTTGGTTATTTCCAAATTGTTAAATGCAAACAATGCTGCAACAAATATTCTTCTAGATGCATTTTAATGTACATATTCTATTACTTGTTTCGGTTCTATTCCTAGACATGGTCTTTGGCTGCTTTAAATGGCAAATTGGCCTGAATCTAAGTGAGTTGGTCTGGGGTTGGAAGGACTTCCATTTAAGTATTTCACTTACTGTCTTCAGCACACAAAACAGGCCCATTTACCAACCTATTCTTAAATATGAACTTTCTCTTCCTCTCATGAATAGCTGTGGGTTCCCCTGAAGAAATGGCATTATTCTTCAGGGATAACAGAGGATTCTTGAGTGGCTGCTGGGTTCAGTGAACTGTAAGGACTGAGGGGGCTAGAAAAACATATAAAAGTCCCTGCCTGCCAGCTCACAGTCTAGTATGGAAACAGGATGTGGAAAGAGAATTGACAGTTGAAGTGGTGCAGAGTAGTTGCCCCTGGTATAGACCTTCTCCTTTGATGTCCTTGAGAATTAACTCTCTAGAATGGAGAGAGTATAACCTAAGGTTGGCTGGTTTTATGTGCTTACTTTTTGAACCACAAAGAGAGGGAATGGCTCCAGGTAAGTTAGCAAGAGGCAGTCTAAATTATGCCATTAGGCTGGAGGCCAGAGTCTCTGTCTCCCCTTTCTTTATACCTTCATTTGGTAAACATTTACCAACTTCTATTCTGAATCAGAAGGGAGCCCTGGTGGTATAATGGTTAAAAACTCGGCTGCTAACCAAAAGGGTGGAGGTTCAAACCCACCAGCTGCTCCTGGAGAAAAGACCTGGTGATCTATTCCCATAAAGATTATAGCCTAGGAAACCCTATGGGGCAGTTCTACTGTGTCCTACAGGGTCACTATAAGTTGGAGTCAACTCGACATCACACAACAACAACAACAACAACAACATTCTATATCAGATGTTGGGGAGACAATGTAATCCCTGCACTGCAGGGCTCGTCATCAGTAAAGTACTCAGTGATATAGATTGATTTATAGGGTTGTTGTTGTTAGGTTGTTCCAACTCATAGCGACCCTATGTACAATAGAAAGAAACACTTCCTGGTCCTGCGCCGTCCTGACAACATTTGCAATGCTTGAGCCAATTGTTGCAGCCACTATGTCAATCCATCTAGTTGAGGGTCTTCCTCTTTTTCACTGACCCTGCCCTTTACCAAGTATGATGTTCTTCTCCAGTGGACTTGTCCCTCCTAATAACATGCCCAAAGTACATGAGACAAAGTCTCACCATCCTTGCTTCCAAGCAACATTCTGGCTGTACTTCTTCCAAGACAGATTTGTTCATTCTTCTGGCAGTCCATGGTATGGTCAATATGCTTCATCAACAACATAATTGAAAGGCAGCAATTCTTATTCTGCCTTCCTTATTCATTATTCAGCTTTCGCATGCATATGAGGTGATTGAAAACATCATGGCTTGGGTCAGGCGCACCTTAGTCCTCAAAGTGACATCCTTGCTTTTCAATACTTTAAAGAGGTCTATTGCAGGAGATTTGCCCCACACAATCCGTCATCTAATTTCTTGACTGCTGCTTCCATGGGCTTTGATTATGGATCCAAGTAAAATGAGATCCTTGACAACTTCAATATTTCCTCCTTTTATCATGATTGTTACTTATTGGTCCAGTTGTGAGGATTTTTGTTTTCTCTATGTTAAGGTGCAGTCTATACTGAAGGCTGTGGTCTTTGATCTTCATCAGTTCTAGAATTCCCATTCTTCACAATGTTATCCATAATTTGTTATGATTCACACATTCGAATGTCTTTGCATAGTCAATAAAACACAGGTAAATATCTTTCTGGTGTTCTCTGCTTTCAGCTGAGACCCATCTGACATCAGCAATGATATCCTGGGTTCCACGTTCTCTTCTGAATCTGAATTGAACTTCTGGCAGTTCCCTGTTGATATATTTCTGCAACCACCTTAGAATGACCTTCAGCAAAATTTTACTTATGTGTGATATTAATGACATTTTTTGATAATTTCCACATTTTGTTGGATCACCTTTCTTTAGAATGGGCACAAATATGAATCTCTTCCAGTCGGTTGGCCAGGTAGCTGTCTTCCAAATTTCTTGACATAGATGAGTTAAGTACCTCTAATGCTTCATCCATTTGTTGAAATATCTCAATTGTTATTCCATCAATTCCTGGAGCCTTGTTTTTCACCAATGCCTTAATTGCAGCTTGAACTTCTTCATTCAATACCATTGGTTCTTGGTCATATGCTACCTCCTGAAATAGTTGAATGTTGACCAATTCTTTTTGGTATAGTGACTCTGTGTATTCCTTCTATCTTTTTTTGATGCTTCCTGTGTCATCAATAATTTCCCTGTATAATCCTTCAATATTGCAATTTGAGACTTGAATTCTTTCTTCAGTTCTTTCAGCTTGAGAAATGGCAAGTGTGTTCTTCCCGTTTGGTTTTCTAATTCCAGGTCTTCCCACATTCCATTATAATCCTTTACTTTGTCTTCTTGAGCTACCCTTTGAAATCTTTTGTTCAGCTCTTTTACTTCATCATTTCTTCTGTTTGCTTTAGGTACTCTGTGTTCAAGAGCAAGTTTCCAAGTCTCTTCTGACATCCATTTTGATTTTTTCTTTCTTTCCTGTCTGTTTTAATGACCTTTTTCTTTCTTCATATATAACGTCATTGATGTCATTCCACAACTCATCTGATATCCGGTCATTAGTGTTCAATGTGTCAAATCTGTTCTTGAAATGGTCTCTAAATTCAGGTGGAATATACTCCAGGTCGTATTTTGGCTCTTGTGGACTTGCTCTAATTTTCTTCAGCTTCAGCTTGAACTTGTATATGAGCAACTGATGGTCTGTTCCGAAGTCAGGCCCTGGCCTTGTTCTGACTGATGACATTGAGCGTTTCCATTGTCCCTTTCCACAGATGAAGTCAATTTGATTCCTGTGTATTCCATCTGGTGAGGTCCACATGTATAGTTGCTGTTTGTGTCATTGAAAACAGGTATTTGCCATGAAGAAGCCGTTGGTCTTGCCAAATTCTGTCATAGGATCTCCGGTGTTGTTTCTATCACCAAGGCCGTATTTTCCAACTACTGTTCCTTCTTCATTTCCAACTTCCGCATTCTATCCACCAGTAATTATCAATGCATCTTGATTGCGTGTTTGATCAATTTCAGACCACAGAAGCTGGTAAAAATCTTTAATTTCCTCATCTTTAGCATTTGTGGTTGGTGTGTAAATTTGAATAATAGCCGTATTAACTTGTCTTCTTGTAAGCATGTGGCTATTATCCTAGCACTGACAGCACTGTACTTCAGGATATATCTTGAAATATTCTTTTTGACGATGAGTGCGATGCCTTTCCTTTTCAATTTGTTATTCCTGGCATAGTAGACTATATGATTGCCCAATTCAAAATGGCCAATACCAGTCCATTTCAGCTTACTAATGCCTAGGATATTGATCTTTATGTGCTAAACTTCATTTTTGATGACTTTCAATTTTCCTAGATTCATACATTCCACGTTCTGATTATTAATGGATATTTACAGCTGTTTCTTCTTATTTTGAGTCATGCCACCTTACCAAATGAAGGTCCCAAGAGCTTTACTCCATTTGTGTCTTTAAGGTCGACTCTACCTTGAGGAAGCAGCTCTTTCTCAGTCATATTTTGAGTGCCTTCCAACCTGAGGGGCTCATCTTTTGGCACTATATCAGACAATGTTCTGCTGCTATTCATACAGTTTTCACTGGCTAATTTTTCAGACATTGACCACGAGGTCCTTCTTCCAAGTCTGTCTTAGTCTGGAAGCTCTGCTGAAACCTGTCCACCATGTGTGACCCTGCTGGTATTTGAAATACTGGTGGCATAGCTTCCAGCATCACAGCAATATGCAAGCCAACACAGTATACAACAAACTGACAGATGCTTGGGGAGTTTATAGGTTACTGGGTGCTCTGGTGACATAATGGTTAGAGCAATAGCTGCTAACCAAAAGGTTGGCAGTTTGAATCCACCAGGCACTCCTTGGAAACCCTGTAGGGCAGTTCTACTCTGTCCTATAGGGTTGCTATGAGTTGGAATTGACTGAACAACAGTGGGTTTTTTGGTTTGTGTGCCAAAAGGTAGGATATTCCCATTTGGGGCCTAGAAAAACTCAGGCTGAAAGCTGATGTATTTTGTTGGGTTTAATTATTTTTAATTAAAAAAATTTTCCTTGAGGTATAATTTACTTGCAATAGCATGCACTCATTTTAAGGGTATGGTTAGATGAGTTTTGACAGCTGTATACACCCCTGTAACCACCACTACCATCAAGGCATGAAACATGTCCATCACCCGAAAAGTTCCCTTGTGCTAATTACTTTAAAAAAAAATTATTTTGAAGTAATTATAGATTCTCAGGAAGCTACAAAGACAGTACAGAGCGGTCCCATGTACTCTTCACCCAGTTTCCACTAATGATTACATCTTACATAGTTATAGTACAATAGCAAAGCAGGAAATTGGTACAAATTGTACACTGGTACAACGTGTGTATAGTTCTATGTTATTTTATCACATTTGTAGATTTGTGTAAACACCACTGCAATCAAGATACAGAACTACTCTATTGCCACAAAGATCTCTCTTGCTATCTCTTTATAGCCACACCCATGCCCCCTCCCCCATCCCTCTCCCCCACAACCCCTGGCAACCACTCTCTAATTGTGTCGCTTCAATAATATTATATAAATGGAATAATAAAGAATGTGAAATTTGAGATGGCTTTTTTCACTTAGCATATTGCCCTTGAAATCTATGTAAGTCATCACAAGTATCAATAATTTGTTTCCTTTTATGGTTGAGTAGTATTACAGGGTATAGATGTACCACAGTTTGTTTAACCATTCATCTACCGAGGGACATTTTGATTATTTGCAGTTTTTGGCTATTGCAAATAAAGCTGCTATGAACAATCATCTACAGAGTTTTGTGTGGACATAAGTTTTCATTTCTCTGGGATAAATGCCCATGGCTGGAATTGCTGGGTCATATGGTAAGCATATGTTTAGTTTTTAAAGAAACTACTGAATTACTTTCTAGAGAGGCTGTATACTGTTCTGCATCCCCACCAGCAATGTATGAGAGATTCCGTTTCTCCATATCCTCACCAGCATTTGGTATTGTTACTATTTTTTATTTCCGCTGTAGTATGTAGTGATGCTCATTGTGGTTTTATTTTGCATTTTTCTATTGGCTAGTTATGTTGAACATCTTTTCATGTGCTTATTTGCCATCCATATATCCTCGTCAGTAAAATGGCTTTTCACGTCTTTTGCACATTTTCTGATTGGATTGTTTGGCTTTCTACTGTTGATTTTTGAGAACTCTTTATATATTTTAGATATGAGTCCTTTATCAGATATGGTTTGCAAATATTTTCTCCCAGTCTTTATTTTTTATTTCTCTTAACAGAGTCTTCAATAGAGCAAGTTTTTAAAATTTTGGAGAAGTCCAATTTATATATTTTTACTTTTTTTTCTGAGCCCTATGTCCTAAGGATTTTATCCTATGTTACCTTCTAAAAATTTTATAGTTTTATGTTTTCCATTTAAATCCATGATTCACTTTTAGTTAACTTTTGTATGTTGTTGTTGTTAGTTGTCGTCAAATCAGTTCCAACTCCTGGCAACTCTGTGTGTGCAGAATATAACTACTCCATAAGGTTTTCAAGATTGTGATCTTTCTGAAGCAGATCGCCAAGACTTACTTCTGAGGTGTCTCTGAGTGGGTATGAACCTCCAACCTTTCGGTTAGTAGTTCAGTGCTTACCCATTCACAGCAACTGGGTTTTATCTTTATCTCCTCACTGATACCACTATGGTTCGGAAGAAGTGACGTGCCTCATTAGTGTTTCCCACATGGCCTCCAGACACTGTGGTGGGGAGGAGGTGCCTCATTACTACTGAGTAGTGGTGAAAATCCTAACTATCCATTAAATAGTCTCTGACACCACCCTAGTGGATACAGCCTAGTGAGGGTGAATATCTAGGCTTTCTACCTGGCCCTCCTTCTCTGGTAGTGGGTGGGAGTGGAGTTGAAGCCAGCCAATATTGTCTAAAAGTTTTCTGTCTTGCTAGGCTTCCCCTTTCCTGGTCTTCTGACTAGAAAAAGTAGGCTTTTCCCCTTGGAACTTTTTTTTTTGTCTGCACCCGTTGACTTCTCTAGTACCCAATCTGGCATATATGAGGCAAAAAGAAAAGCTCAGGGAACTCGCCACCATATTGCTTCTTGGGTCTCAGGGTCCCTAGCTGGTCTGCCATCTTCTTTCTGCCTTTCAGAATCTTCTTATGTTTGGTTTACTTATAATGCCTGTGATTTTTAGCTGTACTTAGCAAGAAGACTAGGGAAAAGCATGTCTGCTCCATCTTTCCAGAAGTGAAAGTTGTTCCATATACTCAAAAAAATTAAAGCCAACATTTAAAAATCACAGATTTCACATAAAAATGTAGACTTGTGGCTTTTTGTGGAACATTGGAAGATAAGGCATCCAGGGCTTGTACTTCTGTTTGGTAACAATTGGCTGGAGTTGGGCATCCACTGACCCTGTAGATGATGATACTGTACTGAGTTTACTGTTGGTTCCATTGCCCTCACAATGAATGTATTTGTACTATATTACAAAAGGCTGCATCACTCATTTGTACATCCCTATAGAAGTTTGAACTTACTACGCCAGTATCAAAACTGGTGTTTGATCTCTAGAAGTGTTGGCCTGAACACAGGTTGGATGTGACACCAGTGACACCAGAAAAGGAGCCATTGACAGGATTCTTAAAGGATTCTGCTACATCATTGCAGAAGTGTTCTCTCTTTCCCAACACAAAACTCTGCCTTAGCACAGACTGTTCGGATCAGTTACAGTTAAATAAATAAATAAAATGTCTTCTTTCTCGTCTCAGGAAACAGCTATCTCATTCCTCCCCTTAAGAAACCCCTAGTCATGGCTGGAGTGGAGCTCCCAGCCTATTCTAGTGGGAGTACTACAGAGTGAGCCAGCTGACAAACCAGAGACACGTAAGTCAGCAAAAGCCTTGGATGTTCAGTAGCTGCAAAGTGAAGCCCTCGAGAGAGGCAGCTTTGTGTTCTGGAATAGCAAAGAATGCTGTGTTGGTTGCTCAGCCAGAATGATAATCCCAGGAATGTAGAAGTTCCAATAGGCTCAAGGAGAGGTCTAAATATGTGGTCCATTTCTCTTTGCAGATTCAAACAAGTGGTTCTGTTAGCCTGCTCAGCTCTGCCATGTCAGTGTCCAAACCTTTCAGCACCAGTGGGCTGCAACATCACTCTTCAGGCAGGAGTTTTCAAAATTTGGGTTTGTAGACCCCTTTGGCGGACATGAGGTCTCATGAGTCACCTAGCCCCTTTGATCCAGTGCACTCTAGCTTCTGTCCTGAGAGAAAAATATCAAGAGGAAGCAACTCATCTTCTGTTGTCTGAGTCCTCACTACTCTCCATCCCCAGCTTATTACCTCAGGCCTTCTATGCCCAGGGAAACCACCGTTGCTTCTGACCAGAGCTGAAGAATGATGAGCAACCTATTATTCCATTTTCATAACATGGACCTCAACATTTGAAAGCAGCCAGGAGCTTCCTGCAGAAGCCTTAGCTTCCCTGATGTGTTCCGTCTCCAGGTGATCTAACAGAGTAATTTGGTTTGTCAACAAGGACCTCAGCTTAACACATCTTGCAGGTGTGTTTGACCTGTGACATCACCATTCTCCTTGGCCTTGGTGCCATGTGCCTGGTCCTCCATGCTGTAAGGAAGCAAGATCACTGGTGTCACACTAGAAGGCAATCCAGCTTGAAGAGACCCTTCAAGAGAGCTGGCTATATATAATACAATAATAATAATACTAAGAAGAAGAAGAGAAGGAGGAGGAGGAGAGGAGGAGAAAAAAAAACCCAGCAGTCATCATCTATCTAGTACCTATGGTGTACAAAGTAGTTCTGGGTTCAGTGACGTGTGTGTGTGTGTGTGTGTGTGTGTGTGTGTTCATTTAATTGTCAGAGAAATCCTGTGAAGTAAGTAGAATGATCTCTACTTTTCAGTTGAAGAAACTGCAGTTCAGAGAGTTTTTGTGACTTGCTGAAGGTCACACAGCTAGAAAGCGATAGAGCAGGGTTTTGAATCCAGATCTTTCTGCCTCTGAGCTGGATATGTTTCACTGGCCCCTCTAGTTCTGCTCTCTGCCACCCTTTACCCTGCTCTGGATCCCTGGAGACTGGGGATCCATCAATGGAATCCCTTGCTCTCTGGCTTCTGGTTGGATTTGGCCGGTGAGGAGCCCAGATGGGTGGGAGATCAGTGGGAGAAAGGAGAGTGAAGCCTGAGTGTTTATTTCCCCAGGGCTGTCCCTCTTCTCGGGAAGGTCTGGCCTCTGGTCAGGTGATCCTCTCTACATAACTCTGTGTCTGAGCTTCCAGTAACTTCTCCTTCCCCTTGCCTTTTCAGGCCTCAAAGTAGCTCTTTCCTTTGTGGTTTCTCTACATTCTGTTCACACCTTTGTAAATAAAGCCTTTATTAAACACTCTTCGAATCATCATAAATTGAATGCACCATCTGTTTCCTGTTGGGACCCTCCAAGGGCTGCTCATAATAGCAAGCTATAGATTAGGTTTTCAGGCTCAATTCCATCATTCATTCAAAACTCGGACTGAGACGTATCTGAAGAACAGGAGGCAACATAATGGTTGGTGTCCTTGTCACCAACCACTTGATTCTGGCAGGAACAGGGGAACAAAGCTCAGTGTTACAGAGCCGCTCCACTTGCAGCTGTTGTCACCAGCTTCTCTCTACTGTCTAGGCTGGGAGGGCACTTCGCTCAGCCTTGCTTTTGGAACTGATCTTGGACTTGGTATAGGATCCTGGCAGAACCCATGCTCCACAGACCCTACTCCAGGCAAAACCGACCTAGATTGGGTTTTCAGATTGCTTGATGCTATGATGCAAGCGACATGTATACTGACCTTGAAGCTCCAAGCAGGATTTCGTAAATTTGAGTTCTCTCCATCCCTTCAATGGCTGGAGGAGCTGACCAGGCAGTGGGAGTCACAGTACTCCAAGGTTGCTCTGGTCTTCAGCCAGGACTGGCAGAGAAGTGCAGATTAGAGTAGCCCTGGCCTGTGTCATTTCTGCCCAAATATCTGTGATTTGCAAGTGACAGGTGCTAATTCTAAGAATTTTAACTGTCACTGTAATTGAGCGAGTCCTTCCGGTGCCCAGGCTGGATAGTGGGGGTAGAGGACACCATTTTGCTGACTCCAGACTGAGATCTCAGGGTTGCCCTCCCTCAGGAGTGCAGGGGCTTTACCTCCAAGAGTGCCTCCCTTCCATCCTCTCTGCTGCATTTTCACTGCCACTACCTTAGGCCAAGCCTGGGCCCTTGTGCTGGTCTCCTTACTACTCTTCCTGCTTCCTCCAGGCTGATGACGGCAGGGTGTGGAGTAAAGGACCTAGTTTTACCCTCAGTAAGATGAACTTTGTCCTTGACTCTAGAGAAATAACCCTTGGAGTAATTGGGGGTGCCCTGGTCTGGAACTTCCAAGCCATACCTGAGGATTTGTGCTGGTGAGTGGGGGGCTGGCCAGACCAGAAAAGAATCACCTAGAGGTCAATAACAACTAGCCTCGAGAGGCAAGATTTAGGACTAGCCAATAAAAGCCAGAACACAAAGGCTCAGAGAGCTTCCTGGCTAAAAGAGGGTGACATGCCCTCTCTGAGACACAGCAGCTCTGTGTTAGGAGACTTTCCAGACCTCACCCATGCATCTCTTCCTTATGATGATCCTGATTTATATCCTTTTAGTATCATAAAACCAGTAATCATAAGTATAGTACTTTCTGTGTAGTTCTGTGAGTTGCTCCAGTGAATTATTGAACCAAAGGAGAGTGGAGCGCCGGCAGGTGAAAGTGATAGTGTTGTGTGGACTTTCAAATTTGTGACTGGTATCTGCCTACTTGGCAGTCTAAAGGATGATGTACTTTTAACCTGTGAGATCTGCTTTAGCTGTGAGTGGCTAGGGTCAGGGAGTGTGCCTCATGTGTGGCTGGTGTCGGAAATGATTGAGAAGTGGGAAAGTAGGGACGGGATCAATCTCCATGCATTGGGGATTGGATTCATGCTGTACTTATTCAAGAAGTTATCCATGTACTGCATCAATGTGTACTTCCTAAAAATCACAGATTCAGCCTCTTGTCCTTTTCATCCATCTCTCTCAGAAATTGTCATATCAATCTTCCAAAAGCTCTGGTCTGATCACTTCACCCCTTTGCTCCTAAACCTACAGGTGCTCCCCAGTGCCATCAATAAACTCCTGCACTTATGTTCATGGCTCATTTCATCTGTTCAGCTAGTTCTTGTTGCTCTCCCTTGGCTACTTTTTATCCAGGTTAATTGCTAAATGTTGGAGGGCTAGTCTGACACAATCTACTCCTCCATTACTGAGACTCCTTACATTTATACTTGGAGCATAATTTCATTGAATGGATAATTCCAAGTGGATAGTTTTCTTTTAGATCTTTAAAGAAGTTATCCCATTGGCTTCTATTATTTCTGATGCAAAATCAGGCATAATTCTTTTTCTTTAAAATATTCTCTTTATCTTTAGCTTTCAGCAATTTGGCTGCAGAGTGCCAAGGCATACTTTTCCTTGATTTGTCCTGCTTGTGGTTCACTGAGTTTCTTGGATCCATGGGCTGATATTTTTCACCCAGTTTGGGAAGTTTTCAGTTATTAGCTCTTCAAATGCTTTTTTTGTGTGTGTATATAAAAGCTTTATTGAGATATAATTCACATACCATACAATTCATCCATTTAAAGTGTAAAATTCAGTGGTTTTTAGTATATTCACAGAGTTAGGCAACCATCACCACAATTTTAGAACATTCCATCATCCCGAAAAGAAACTGTATCCTTTAGCTATCGACTCTTAGTTCTCCCATGCCCCAGCCCTAGGCAACCACTAATCTACTTTCTGTCTCTACTGATCTATTACGGACATTTCGTATAATGGAATCTCGTAGTATGTGGTCTTTTGGGCTGGCTTCTTTCACTTAACATAATGTTTTCAAGGTTCACCCATGTTACAGCATGTATCAATACTTCATTATAGCCAAGTAATAATCCATTGTATAGATATACCATATTTTCTTTATCTATTTGTCCACTGATGGATATTTAGGTTACTTCCACTTTTCGACTATTATGGAAATGCTGCTAAAAACACTGGTGTACAAGTTTTTGTGTGGATGTATGTTTCATTTCTCTTAGATATATACCTACAGGTGGAATCCCTGGGTCAACGGTAACTCTATGTTTCACTTTTTGGGGAACTGCCAAGCTGTTTTCCAAAGTGACTGCACCATTTTACATTTCTATCAGCAAAGTATAAGTGTTCTAATTTTTCCACATCCTCACCACACTCGTTATTATCTGACTTTTTTTTATCATAGTCATTCTAGTGGGTATGAGGTGGTATTTCACTGTTGTTTTGATATGCATTTCCTTGATGACTAATTATGCTGAGTATCTTTTCATGTGCTTATTGGCCATTTGTATATCTTTTTTGGAAAAATGTCTACTCAAGTCCTTCACCCATTGTAAAATTGAACTCTTTGTCTTTTTGTTATTGAGCTGTAAGGGTTCTTTATATATTCTAAATACAAGTCCCTTATCAGACATATGATTTGCAAATTTTTCCCCTTCATTATAGCTCACATTTTGCCGCTTCCTTTACACGTCTTATAATTTGATAGTGTATTTCAGACATTGTGTATAAAAGAATGGTGGAGAATGAAGTATAATATTTGTTTTATTTTCCAAAAAGTAGAAGCCGTTTCCTCTAACAATTAGAGGGGCTGATCATACAGATTTGTCATAGAGTTAGGGCTGAGTCTCAAGTTTAATTAGATTAATTTCACCTGTCATTAACCCAGCTTCCCACCCCCACAGATGCTGCCTTTTTGATCTTGTCAGAATTTGAGCTGGGAAGGGGTTGGTTGCACTTTTAGGTATTTTTGGTTCACCTTTGGATTCAACTCCTACAGGGTCTCAGAATGCAATCACTCCCTGGATGTGCTGGACTACACTATTTCTGCTTTCTCAGTAAAATCTGAGGGGAGGTGGCAGGATTGAGGGCAGAATTGTTGAGCCAGGCAATTTGCTTTTGTGTTTGAAGTTCTTCCGGATTCCAGTCTGTCCTCCCACTTCATACTGTCATCTTAGACTCGGCTGATTTCCCCTTGTCCCTGCAATGTTTTCCCATGTGTGGCAAGCCCACTCATACTTACGCCAGGAGCAACCCCCAGAATTGGAAGCTGACCAGCTTTCTGCTTATCTATGAATTCTTTCTGGGATGCAGTTAATCAAGGCTTCCTTGCATATACTGCTTTTTGTTAGTCCTATGGAAAAGTATTCGTTTTGTCCAGGGTTTTTTTGTTGTTATCACAACAGCAAAGGTCTCTCAAGGCCTTCTATATTCTAGTCGTAAGTGGAAGTCTAGACCTAGATCCAAATCCTGGCTCTAGTACTTCCATCTCTTTGATAATCAGCTAAGTTACTTCACTTTTCTAAGCTTCAGTTTCCTAAAGTGTAAAATGAAGCAACTCTGATGTATTTGCTATTCATTCGGGCCTCTTTTTATTGACAAGTGACTGAAAATCCAACCAAAACTGGCTTGTACAATAAAGCCATCTATTGGATCACACAACTTCAAAGTTTAGGGTTAGGCTAGCTTTAGGAAAGACTTGCTGCCGCTCACATTGCCAGAACTGTTCTTCTGCATCTCTCACCTTGGCTGCTCCACTTCACTTGTTGTGGGTATTTTAATATGATTTTTCTTCTTGTGGTCGTTGTTGTTAGGTGCCCATCACGGACTGAATTGTGTCCCCCCAAAATATGTCAACTTAGCTAGGCCATGATTCCCAGCATTGTGTTTGTCCACCATTTTGTCATCTGATAGATCTTCCTGTGTTGTAAATCCTACCTCTGGGATGTTAATGAGGTGGGATTAGAGGCAGCTATGTTAATGAGGCAGGACTCAATCTACAAGATTAGGTTGTGTCTTAAATCAATCTCTTTTGAAATATAAAAGAGAGAAGCAAGCAGAGATACAGGGGGACCTCATTACTACCAAGCAAGAAGAGTCAGGAGCACACGTCCTTTGGACTAGAGATCCCTGTGCTGAAAAGCTCCTAGACCGGGGAAGATTGACGACAAGGACCTTCACCCAGAGCCAAGACAGAAAGCCTTCCCCTGGAGCTGGCACCCTGAATTTGGACTTCTTAGCCTCCTTAACCGTGAGAGAATAAATTTGTTAGAGCCATCCACTTGTGGTATTTTTGTTACAGCAGCACTAGATAACTAAGACAGTGCCCTCGAGTCAATTTTGACTCATAGCAACCCCATGTGACACCGCCGCATACAGTTTTCTTGGCTATAATCTTTATGGGAGGAGATAGCCGTGTCTTTCTCCTGAGAAGCTGCCGTGTGGGTTCGAACTGTCAACCTTGCGGTTAGCAGCCAAGCACTTAACCATTGTGCCACCAGGGTTCCCTGTCTCGTGGCAGTTGGTGCTTTGAGTCAAAGGGTATGTACCTACTTCAAGCCTTGGTTTACATCCTGCTTTCCTCTCTCTCTCTGGCTTAGAATTTTCTAATACGTTGCACTGAGTGCCATTTTGGACTTAAAAAACTCAAAGAAACTTGTGTACGGAGCACAATAAAACAACAGGGCCACAGCACAGGACCTTGCTGGAAGGACTCCAGCTTGCTGTTCCACTGTGACTGATTAGTAAGTGGGTTTAAGAAAACGCTGCTTGGCTACAAGATTTGCTCTGTAACACAAGGAATAAGCAGAACCCTGATGAAAAGCCAAGTCCCATCCTTCCAGTTTTGACACTAGGACACAATGTACTTTCCCTTTTGAGGAGAACCTTATATTCAAGCCCTACAATTTACATTTATGATTCAAAGTGTTGCTGGACAGCTGAGGTTTCAATTATATTCTCAGTATTTATATTAGTTTTGTAAAGTTCCCTTTCACACATGGACTTTTCTTTCAAAAACGTGTTTACAAACATGTCACTGAGAAGTACTAATACCTAAATGATGTAGTAGGATAGCAGATGAAAACTATTTTTAATTCTTCAAAATTAAGATATCTGAATCAGGTATTTTCTTAGCCTTGAACTTAGACTTCACAGAACTTACAGTAAACATACAACCCCTCTCTCCACTGCCTCCCCTTCCCAGCCCAAGTCTGTGCTTTATGGAAAGAAACCAGAAAGAAAGCACTAAAGAACACTGCAACTTTTTAACTGAGTTAACATATTTAAAGTGCTTCATACATAGTAAGCATTCATTAAAGGTTAGTTATTATTCCCTAGATGCCAATTTTTTTTAGGCACGGGTAGAGGCATTTTTCTAAACTTAAAAAAAAAAAAAAGGATGCAATCTCATTGCAAGAAAGTATGATTCAGTAGAAAACAGGACAGGATGAAACTATCTTTTATTTTTAGACCCTTTCACAAAGTTTTCAGTAAATAATCTTCCCAGTGGAGAAGAGAGAACATGAAACTCAGCCTCCAGCCATCAGTGGCTGCTCGGCTCAGGGCCTGGGCTCATCCTTGCCCAAGTGGTGAGGTGGAGGCGTGTACTTCCCTTCCTTTATCAGCTTAGCCCGCTGCTGCTTGATGGTGGCCACACGTTTCATCTGTCAAAGGAAAAAAGCATTTGAGCTTGGGGGAGATATGCATGAGAAAGTGAGGGCTGGAGAAACTGAGCTAGATTTTGGTTTTATTTTTAAACTATGAAAGCTTTTCATCCTAGAGCACCTCTGAGATGAAGCCTTTCTTTAAAGAACTAACTTGAAATCATATCCCAAGCTTCTAACAAATAAAATTCCGGTACATATACAGTACCTTCTTGAAAACTAGTAACTAAAATGTTCTGATTCTATCTAGGAATATAGGTATTTACATATATAATAATAAAATAACATATAGATCAAAAACCTTTGAGAGGCAGACTTGTTTATACTAAAGTTTTTTAAATATGAAAAGCTAGGATCACTGCATAGCTTGTGTACTCCTGACCCCTCTATGAGAAGGTGATATTGCTTCTGGTGACTGTTTACTGGGTATGAGTGAAGCTGACAGAGCGAGTATGAGGTCTCTTTTTACCACACTGAAGTAAAGGCCTGATATTTGCTCAGCCACTAGTCGTTGGTGAGCCCTGGGTTCTGTCTATTCTCAGACAGGTCATCAGTTGCTTCCCAACAAATCAAAGCCATGCTACACAAGAATGTGTGAAAGCCACAGCAATGAACTGATCCCTGGATTTTGTAAAAAAAAATAATTACTAATCCTGATCACGTTATCCCTTTGCTCAAAATCCTCTAATGGCTCCTCATGTTACTGAGACAGAAAGCAGAATCCTTATACTGGCCTACAAGGCCTACCTCTCCAACTCCGTCTCCTAATAGCCTTCCTTAACTGTCTTTGCTCCAGCTCAGAGACTTTTACACTTGCTGTTTCCTCTGCCTGGAACATTCTTCCCCCATATTCATGGAACTGTCTCACTAACTTAAGCCTCTGCTCAAATGTCTCCTAACCCTGAGCTCTTCTCTGACCACCCTATTTCAAGTAGTATCCACTTAGCTCCCAATCCCAGCACTTTCTCTCCTCCTCCTCTGTTTATTTTCCCCATCACACTTATCATCACCTAACGCACTATATTTTACTTGTTTATTTGTTAATTTTCTGTTCTCTGCTTCCACCCCCATTTGAATATAAGATCCACGAGGGAAGGGACTTTTTGCTGTTTTGCTTACTTCTGTGTTTTCAGTGTCTAGAAAAGTTCCCGACATAATAGGTACTCCAATAAATAATTTTTGAATGAATAACTTTTCACAAAGGCATGAGGAGTTAGTATATTCAGTTAAACATCTGATTACCCTTAAAGAATTAGTCAGGATCTAACTTCAGTAGGAAAAAAAAAACCCAGGTATCCTAAATATTGATGTACCTGTTAGCTATTTTAAAGACTGCATTCTTAACATTTCTTCATTAAAGAGTCTCCCAACAGAGGACCAGTCACGGTTGAGCTATGACAATACCACAAGTCAAATCTTTCTTTAAGCTAGCACTAATAACCACTGAGTACTGCGGTTAAAAGCAAAGGCTCTGTCTGTAGCCGGCCTTGCCAGGTTCAAATCTCAGCTCCAACACTTACTAGCTATTTGGTCTTAGACAATGTCACTTACTAGCTATCTGGTCTTAGACAATGTCACTTACTAGCTATTTGGTCTTAGACAATATCCTTAACTCTCCTTTGCCTCAGGTTTCTAATTGTATAAATGGGAAAATCACGGCAACTCACCTCACAAAACTGTGTGAAAAACAAATGCATTATTATATGTTAAGTACTTAGAACACTGCTTGATAAATATGAACTGCATTATACTATATTACTAACAGGTCCAAAGCACTGCACCTAAGAGCTTAAGCTATGGGAAAACTTTAGGCAACACACTGCATTCCCCAGGAATAAGCAATGTGAGGCATTTAGGAAAATAGCAAACTGAAGTAAAACACAGAATGATTCCAGAATCCCGGGTTCACCAGCTTCTTTCCTCTAGGGGGAGGTATCTAGTTATTTAGGGTGACCTCTAAAAAGGCCATCTGTCTATACATAAATTCACTGGATTACGAAGTGATTTTAGAGCAACTCTTTAATTATTCCAGATAAGGAAACCAAGACCAGGAAGGGAAAGTGACTTGCCCAAAGTCACAAAACCAGTGGTGGCAAAACCAGCACCAAAACTTGGCTCTCCTAACTCGCAATCCCATGTTCTTTCCACCTCACCAGACTGCCTCCTCTTCCAAAATGAGGTAAAGTCTTAATCTGAGCAATAAATAACTGGGGACCACAAAAAGAGAAGACATGTTGTTAACTAAAGAGCTGGAAGGTGGCAACTGTGACCCATGCATTTGTTTCTCAGTAATGCTAAATACTCACTTCATGATCAATATTCCTAGAGAGATCAATACAAAATTACCACCTAACACTCCCTGATTCCTTCCAAGTTTGACTTCACCTTACCCAAATGCCATCATACAGCAGATGTTAAGACACTTGCAAATTTTGCTCCAGGTAACTATGTTATCAATTTAACTGAAAATCTAAATTGTCTCCCCAAGCCTCAGGGACAAGGGAGTAATAAGAACATTTCTATTTGCTGTATCTGAAGCACAGAAATAGGCAAAATCACAGCCACACCCATTTAGAATTTCTTCTCTAACAATAGCACCCGATATGTTATGCTCCCCATTCAACTCTAGCAAAAATGGACACCATGCTGTTAAGATCTATTTTCTTTCTGCATTTTTGGCCAGACTCACCTAAACCAATCTCATCAACACTTCCATTTCCCCAGAGTAGAAATGAACCCCGTGATTGTTACATAAGATTCAATGTAGTAGATCTGCAGAGTTTTAACCCCTTCCCTAATGAGGGTTCAATGAATTTGAAATATTGTCACCCAAAGGTTTTCAAAGACAAATACCCAAGGCTGGATGATAATCTTTCTTTTATAGCCTACTGTAGAATGGAAATACACATGTATGCAATTTCTAACCTGATGCTACAGCAGGATACACACTAAGGAAAATCTGCAAGAAGGGGAGGATAAGGAAGCACACTGACAAATTGAATAATGGCCCTCCTCCAATCTGAAGGCATTTCTTTGTCATGGTACCTAAGTAGAGAAGGTATTTTACCACAAAAGTTTTGCCAGTTCACATTGGGCAAGCCTCTGCCCAACAACCCATTAAAAACACTTAAGAATAGCCCCAAAGAAACAAGACAGCAATTCATCTCCCACCTCCATCACTTCCTCACCGTTTTCTGACGAAGCAAACATTCTGTAAGATCATCGAACTCTATCTTGCACTCTTTCTCTGCCCGGATACCACCGATTCCATGGGCACATTCTATCCATTCTTTTTCAAAAGCATGGCATCGAGCTGAATGCCTGTAAGGCTGCTCAGCACTTTGGATTGTCATCCAGTGGTCTATGTTAAGGCCCAGCCTTTTCTGCACATCAAAGAAAGGCATGGCTGCAATGGAAGATAAAAAAGAATGCCAAAAAACGCAATCAAATGAAAAAGTTCTAAGAAAAATGAAAGGGTTAATTATGATTAAACAGCCATCTGAAAAGCCATCATCTGAAAAGTTGACCGATACCATTTTCCCAATTTCTTCTCACCAAACTTTTTCACTAGACAGGTTCTTCCAATTTATGGCAGATGAGCAATTTCTGTGCTTTCAAAAAACCCAAGGAAAAGAGCACTAAAGAACGATGCAGAAACATAAAACAAAAAACTTTTCTATCGTAATGTTGCTGGATGCAGTGGGGTTGACTCTGACTCACAGCAACCCCACATGACAGAACAGAACAGCCCCATTTGGTTTTCTAGGTTGTACTCTTTAAGGAGAAGGAGCCCCACAGGAGTAGTTTGCACTCCACTGTAATGAACTATTCACTACTATGTCTCCCCTATAGGACAGCAAGGGCCTTGAGAGTAGGGGTCAAGTAGGCGCTCAGTGACTGTTTGCTGAAAAAAATGAATTTCAAACAACTTAAATGTGCAACAATTGAGAAATGGGTGATTAAATTCTGGTACCCATTAGTAGAATATGATACAGACACTGGAAAAAGAGGACAACATACTTGGAAAATAATGTTAAAAGAAAAAGAGAGGCTATAATACCGAAGAAAAATTACATACGACGATGGAAGGAAGCACAAAAAAGGGTCAGTATAGTTGTGTATGGATGGTAAACTTATGGATAGGTTTAATTTTAACATTTTCTACCCATTCTTCTAGCCATTTACTGAGTAATCACGTTTAATGTAATGGAACAGGAGAAAGCGTAGCTCCAACGTAAGCACTACAATGCAGATACACACTAGAACTGGGAATCCATTGGAAGGGGCACGAGAAGGTAGGAGCTCACAGGAGGGAGCACCTACTCTCCCCGGGAGACCTTAAAATGCCTTCAAGATGGGTTAAGAGTTTGCCGAGTGAAGATCAGTGGGCAGAGTATTCCAGGTTACGGCAACAGCACGAGTTACAGCCAGTGGTACTGGATATGTCTAGGGGACACTGAGGAGACCCTGACAGGACAGGAGCTCAGGGTGCATGACCGGAAGGAGGAGGAAAAGAGCTGCAGAAGTTGGCGGGGCCGAAATCACGCCAGGATAAGGAGCGTGGACTTCAGGTTACCAAAGGAAAACCAAAGCATTCGTCCTGCAGAGAGCTGAGTTAACCTGGAAAGCGGGCGAAGAGAAGTACAGTCTAGAGGCTTGGGTAACGCTGGCTTGGGGGCGAAGAGCCTAGGAAGGCTGAGAACACGCCCATAGATCCGGCCTGGACGAACAGGACACCCAGCAAGCCAAGAGGAAATTTGTTAAGTAAATCTCGGAAGAAAGCTCCTTAGCCTAAGCTGCCGCACCGACATACCCAGCGCCTACCGTCCCGCTGAAGCGTCCTTATCTTCTCCCTGACCACCGCAGCAGCACGGTCACTTGCGACTTCGGCGCCTGCCGCAAAGGATGCCCGCAGCGCGACACTTGAGTACGACGCCGGGAGCCGACTTTCTTTCCGCCGTCTCGCCCGGGAAAGCGTAGAAACTTAGTCTGTCGATGTGCGCCTGGGCAGCGGTATTGGTTGGCCTCTGGAGATTTTGATTGCGGATGAACTGACCTTCCCTAGACGACCGCTTTAGAGAAGGCCTAGCCTTAGTGAGTTCCTGCTGCCTCTTCACACTGTGCCTAGCACTCTCACGACGTCTCTCATTGGCGAGGGACTTGATCAGAGGCGCACGAGAGAAAGAACTTTGACTTTCTACTCTCTTCACTCTTTATTAATGGTTAAACACTTGGACTGTGGAATTAGACTGGGTGGGTTCAAATTCTGACATCGTCCCCTCTGTGTGACCCTAGGAAAGTTTTTTAACTTCACCATGTCTCAGTTTCCTCATCTGTTAAGTGAGAACATTACTAGTACCCACAGCATAGGGTTTCGATGAGCTTTAAATGAGTTATGTGTAAAGCACCAAGGAGGCGGCTGGCACATGGAAAGCCCTCTAAGACGGTCGCCGTCACTTGATGCCTCGGTCTCTTCTGTTTGCTGATTCACCGTGCCCCTCTATTCTAGAACCGCAAGTGGCTCCCTTTGACTACAGCAGGGCCTTGAAAGTGGTGTGCGTGGATACCACAGGGTGTCTGTGTGTGAATGATATGATACATTGGGGTGTGGGAAGAAAACACTAGAATATATATTTTTACCAAACCTTCTTTAATTTTATTTGTGTGTGTAAATTTTTATAAAGTGCCTACAGAAACTTTATAACTACTGCAGTTGTACATATGACTTGTAAATACATACTTGAATTTTTCCCCCCTTTTACGCTCTCAAAAAACATTTAGAGAAGTCCAGCCTTCCAACTTTTCCAGCCTCGTCCCAAATCACCTGATGCCCAAGTCAAGAGCTTGCTGTTCCAGTGTATTCCAGGAAACCACCCAGTCTCTTTGCCTTTTAATCCCTTTTCCCTGAAATGACACCACTTCCACTCCACCTCACTCCCATTTTTGCATGCCTAATTCCTGCTCTGCTTCAGCACTTTTGCATAGGTTTTTCCACAAATAACGGGTTCACTGCCTTCATGTCCCAGGAAAACCCACTCTGAAGAGAATTTCTAAGGTTCCACAACTCTCTGGCTGTCTGGTTTTGTTCAAGTACAGTATATTTATTCTCCCTCCCTTCGCCTACTCATCAGATATTTCTTGAGCACCTAAAGTATGTCAGCAGATTCCTGGAGGATTACGGAGTTGGTAACTCATGGTCCTTGCCCACAAAGAACTAAAGGTGGCAAAGGGATTGATGACTACCCTTTCCACCTCCCCCACTTCCTTGTTCATCTTGGTGGTAACATCATTTTCCTAACCACTGAGGCAGGAAACTCTGGAGCTGTAATTTGCCTTTTCCTCTTATTTCATTCAATATTCAATTATTCCCAAATTCTCTCAAATATTCCTTCAACAGGATTCCAATTTATTCCTTCCTTTCTACCTCCTAGCAATCTCCTTCAATCTGTCCTGCACTAACTGTAAACCCATTGCCATCAAGTCAATTCCAACTCAGAGCAACCCTATAGGACAGAGTAGAACTACCCCATAGGGTTTCCAAGGCTGTAATCTTAATAGAAGCAGACAGCCATATCTGTCTCCCGTGGAGCAGCTGGCAGGTTCCAACCCACAACCTTTCTGTTAAAGCCAAACACTGTAACCACTGCAGCACCAGCGCTCTTCTGCACTGACTAATATTCCTAAAACACAAATTTAATTGTATCATTCCTCAGAGATACTTTGCATGATAGATTAGTACAAAGTTGGGCAACTCACATTCCTCCAGGGTCAAATAGGGCTCCCTCTAAGGAAAAGACAACAAAAACACCATGATAGATGGCAAGTAATCCTTGGCCTCAGTGTGAGCAATGAGAGTAGTGAGGTATGTGTGAAACTATAGAGAGCACATGTTGTTGCTAGGTGCCGTTAACACTGCCCAGTCCTGCTCCATCCTCACAATAATTGCTATGCTTGTGCCCATTATTGCAGCCACTGTCAGTCCATCTCCTCAAGGGTCTTCCTCTTTTTTGCTGTCCCTTTACCTTACCAAGCATAATGTCCTTCTCCAGGGGCTGGTCCTTCCTGATAATATGTCCAAAGTACAGGAGATGAAGTCTCGCCATTTTCGCTTCCAAGGAGCACTCTGGCTGTACTTCTTCCAAGACAGACTTATTTGTTCTTTTGGCAGTCCATGGTATATTCAGTATTCTTCGCCAACTCATAATTCAAAGGCATCAATTTTTCTTCAGTCTTCCTTATTCATAGTCCAACTTTTGTGTGCACATGAGGTGGTTACAAATATAATGGCTTGGGTCAGGCACACCTTAGTCCTAAAACTGACATCTTTGCTTTTCAACATTTTAAAGAGGTCTTTACTCATCTGTCAGTTTGTTGTACTGTGGTGGCTTGCATGTTGCTTTGATGCTGGAAGCTATGCTACTGATATTTCAAATACCAGCAGAGTCACACATGGTGGACAGGTTTCAGTGGAGCTTCCAGACAAGATAACTAGGAAGAAACCTGGCAGTCTACTTCTGAAAAAACTGGCCAGTGAAAACCTTATGAATAGCAGCAGAATATTGTCTTATATAGTGCCAGAAGATGTGATCCTCAGGTTGAAAGGCACTCAAAATACAACTGAGGAAGAGCTGACTTCTCAAAGTAGAGTTGACCTTAATGACTTGGATGGGGTAAACTTTCTCGACCTTCAATCGCTGATGTGGCATGACGCAAGATGAGAAAGAAACAGCTGCAAACATCCGTTAATAATCAGAACGTGGAATGTACGAAGTATGAAGCCGGGTAAATTGGAATTTGTCAAAAATGAAATGGAATGTATAAAGGTCAATATCCTAGGCATTAGTGAGCTGAAATAAAACTGGTATTGGCCATTTTGAATCAGACAATCTTCTACTATGCCAGGAATGACAGATTGAGGAGAAATGGCATTGCATTCATCATCAAAAAAAAACATACCAAGATCTATCCTAAAGTAGAACACTGTCAGTGATAGGATAATATACATAAGCCTACAAGGAAGATCAGTTAATACAACTATTATTCAAATTTATGCACTAACCACTAAGGCCAAAGATGAGGAAATTGAAGACTTTTACCAACTTCAGCAGTCTGAAATTGATCAAACAGGCAATCAAGATGCATTGATAATTACTGGTGATTGGAATGCAAAAGTTGGAAACGAAGAAGAAGGATAAGTAGTTGGAAAATATGGCCTTGGTGATAAAAACGATGTCAGAGATCACGTGATACAATTTTGCAAGACCAATGACTCCTTCATTGCAAATACCTTTTTTCAACAGCACAAACAGTGAATATACATGTGGACCTCACCAGAAGGAGCGCAAAGGAATCAAATCGACTACATCTGTGAAAGAGACGATGGAAAACCCCGATATCATTAGTCAGAACAAGGCCAGGAACAGACCATCAGTTGCTCATATGCAAGTTCAAGTTGCAGCTGAAGAAAATTAGAACAAGTCCATGACAGCCAAAGTATGACCATGACTATATCCCACCTGAATTTAGAGACCATCTCAAGAATAGATTTGACACATTGAACACTGATGACGGACGACCAGACAAGTTGTAGGATGACATCAAGGACATCATACATGAAGTAAGCAGGAGGCCATTAAAAAAAAGAAAAGAAGGAAAAGACCAAAATGGATGACAAAAGAGGCTCTGAAAACTTGTTCTTGAATGTAGAGTCGATAAAGCAAAGGAAAGAAATGATGAAGCAAAAGAGCTTAACAAAAGATTTAAAATGGTGGCTCAGTTAGACAAAGTAAAGTGTTATAATGAAATGTGCAAACACCTGAAGATGGAAAACTAAAGGGGAAGAACACACTCGGCATTTCTAAAGCCGAAAGAACTGAAGAAAAAATTGAAGCCTCAAGTTGCAATATTAAAGGATTCTACAGTGAAAATATTGAATGACACAGAAAGCATCAAAAAAAAAAAAAAGTGGGAGGAATGCACAAAGTCCATTTGGTACAGGAATACACTGTACCAAAAAGAACTGGTCGATGTTCAACCATTTCAGGAGGTAGCATATGATCAAGAACAACTGGTACTGAAGGAAGAAGTCCAAGCTGCACTGAAGGCACTGTTGAAAAACAAGGCTCCAGGAATTGACAGAATACCAACTGAGATGTTTCAACAAAGGATGCAGCACTGGAGGTGCTCACTCATCTATGCCAAGAAATTTGGAAGACAGCTACCTGGCCAACTCACTGGAAGAGATCCCTATTTGTACCCATTCCAGAGAAAGGTGATCCAACAGAATGCAGAAATTATTGAACAATATCATTATCACACACAAGTAAAATTTTGCTAAAGTTAATACAAAAACAGTTGCAGCAGTACATTGACAGGGAACTGCCAGAAGTTCAAGCTGGATTCAGAAGAGGATGTGGAACAAGGGATATCATTACTGATGTCAGATGAATCATGACTGAGGAACTTGTACATAGATGAAGAGGCAGTTTTTCCAACAGAACAAGGGGATACTGCATGGTTTGAAGTCAGGAAAGATGTGCATCAGGGTTGTAACCTTTCACCATACTTATTCAGTCTGTATGCTGAACAAATAACCTGAGAAGCTGGACTATGTGAAGAAGAGCGCCGTATCGGGATTGGAGGAAGACTCATAAACAACCTGCAATGTGCAGATGACACAACCTTGCTTGCTGAAAGTGAAGAAGACTTGAAGCACTTACTGACAAAGATCAAAGACCACAGCCTTCAGTATGGATTACACCTCAACATAAAGAAAACAAAAATCCTCACTACTGGACCAATAAGCAACATCATAATAAATGGAGAAAATATTGAAGTTGTAAAGGATTTCATTTTACTTGGATCCACAGTCAATGCCCACGGAAGCACAGTCAAGAAATCAAACTACCCATTGCATTGGGCAAATCTGTTGCAAGAGATCTCTTTAAGGTGTTAAAAAGCAAAGATGTCACTTTAAGGACTTAGATGAGCCTGACCTAAGCCATGGTGTTTTCAATCACCACATATGCATGTGAAAGCTGGACAATGAATAAGGAAGACTGAAGAAGAATTGATGCCTTTGAATTATGGTGTTGGCGAAGAATATTGAATATACCATGGACTGCCAGAAGAACGAACAAATCTGTCTTGGAAGAAGTACAGCCAGAATTCTCATTAGAAGCACAGATGGCAAGACTTCGTCAGACATACTTTGGCCATGTTATCAGGAGGGACCAGTCCCTGGATAAGGACATCATGCTTGGTAAAATAGTGGGTCAGTTAAAAAGAGGAAGCCCCACAATGAAATGGATTGACACAGTGGCTGCAACAATGGGCTCAAGCACAAAAAGGATTGTGAGGATGGCACAGGACCAGGCAGTGTTTCATTCTGTTGTATATAAGGTTGCTATGAGTCGGAACCAACTGGACGGCACCTAACAACAATAACTAGCTAGTAAGTGATTTCCCCTTCTTTTCCCTCCCATCCCTGGTAACCATCGAATAACCTTGCTTTCTCTGTGTATACCTATTCATGACTTTTTATAAAAGTAGCATCATGCGATATTTATCCTTTTGTGTTTGACTTATTTCACTAAGCATAATGTCTTCCAGATTCATCCATGTTATAATATGTTTTTTGGACTCATTATTTTTTATCATTGAGTACTATTCCATTGTATGTATGCACCATAATTTGTTTATCCATTCATGCATTGATGGGTACTTAGATTGTTTCTACCTTTTTGCTATTGTGAATAATGCTGCAATGAACATGGGTGTGCATATGTCTGTTCATGTCACTGCTCTTATATCTCTAGCATATATACCTAGCAGTGGGATTGCTGGATCATAAAGTATTTCTATTTCTAGCTTTTTGAAGAAGCATCATAATTGTTTTTCATAATGATACCATTTTATAATCCCACTAGCAGTGCATAAGAGTTCCAGTCTCCCCACAACTTCGCCAGCATTTGTTGTTTTGTTTTTTGATCAGTGCCCTTTTTGCCGGGTTGAGATGGTATCTTATTGTAGTTTTGATTTGCATCTCTCTAACAGCTAATGAAGGAGCCCTGGTGACCCAGTGGTTAAGCACTCGGCTGCTAACCAAAAGGTTAGCAGTTGGGACCCACGAGCTGCTCGTCGGGAGAAAGATGTGGCAGTTTGCTTCCCTAAAGATTTAAAGCCTTGGAAACCCTATGGGGCAGTTCTACTCTGTCCTATAGGGTCACTGTGAGTTGGAATCAACTCACAGCAATGGGTTTAGTTTTATTTATTTATTTTTTAATGGCTAATGATAGCAAGGGGTCCTGGTGGTGCAGTGGTTAAGAGTTTGGCTGCTAACCAAAAGGCTGGCAGTTCACATCCACCAGCCACTCCTTGGAAACCCTATGGGGTGGTTCTGCTCTATCTTATAGGATTGCTAGGAGTCAGAATCCACTTGATGGCGATGGGTTTGGTTTCTTTTGAATGATCGCAAACATCTCTTCGTGTGTTTGTAGCCACCAGAATGTCCTCTTTGGTGAAGTATTTGTTCATGTCTTTCGCCCATTTTTTCATTGGATTTTTTGTCTTTTTGCTGTTGAGTTGTTGAAGTTTTCTATATATTTCAGATATTAGACCCTTGTCATATATGTCATTACCAAAAATTTTCCCCCAGTCTGTAGGTTCTCTTTTTACCCTTTTAGTAAAGTCTTTTGATGAGCATAAGTATTTAATTTTTAGGAGGTCCCAGTTACCTAGTTTATCTTTTGTTGTTCATGGATTTTTAGTTGTGTTTGATAGTTTATTTATGCCAAAAATTAGGACCCCTAGCTTTGTCCCCACTCTTGGTACCAAATTCTGTCTCTTTTATCTAGTGCTGCTATAACAGAAATACCACAGGTGGATGGCTTTAACAAACAGAAATTTACTCTCTCACAGTTTAGGAGACTAGAAGTCCAAATTCACGGCGCCAGCCCTAGGGGAAGGCTTTCTCTCTCTGTCACCTCTGGGGGAAGATCCTTGTCTCCTTTCAACATCTGTGGGCCCAACATTCCTTACAGATTTCCATGTGCCTTGGCATCAATCTTCCCCTGGGTCTTGGAGATTCTCAGTGTAGGTCCAAAGGACACGCTCTGCTCCTGGCTCTTCTTTCTTGGTGGTTGTAGGTCCCTCTCTCTCTGCTGGCTTCTCTATCCTTTTATCCTTTTGTAAGATAAAAGATGATGCAGGCCACACCCCAGGGAAACTCCCCTTACATTGGGTCAGGGCTGTGACCTGAGTAAGGGTATTTCATCCCACCCTAATCCTACCTCATTACAATAACAAACATAACCTAATCCTTTTTAACATAACTTAATCCTGCCTCATTAACCACAGGCAGAGATTAGGATTTACAACACACAGGACAATTATATCAGATCACAAAACGGAGGACAACCACACAATACTGGGAATCATGGCCTAGCAAAGTTGACACATATTTTTGGGGGACACAATTCAATCCATGACATTCCATACTTTGGCCCCTAAAATTCATGTCCTTGCCACTTGTAAAACACTTTCACCCATCATGTTATCCCAAAAGCTTTAAATCAACTCCAAGTCCAAATTCCATCCTGAGTTGAAATTCTTCTTCATCTGTGAACCTGTGAAATCCAGAATACAAGTTATCTACTTCCAAAATACAATGGTGGGCCAGGCACAAGGTAGATATTTCCATTACAAATGGGAGAAATTGGAGGGAAAGAAGGAAGGTCACCAAGCAAATCAAAAACCCAGCAGAAAAATTACATTAGCTCTCAAGTCTTTAAAAAAATTTTTTTTATTATGCTTTAGATGAAGGTTTACAGAGGAAACTAGTTTCTTATTGAACAATTAATACACATATTGTTTTGTGACATTGGTTGCTGTCATAGATTGAATTGTGTCCCCCAAAAATATCTGTCAACTTGGCTAGGTCATGATTCCCAGTATTGTATAATTGTCTACATTTTGTCATCTGATGTGATTTCCTTATGTGTTGTATACTTTACTACTATGATGTAACAAGATGGATTAGTGGCAGTTATATTGATGAGGTCTACAAGATTAGATAGTGTCTTTAGCCAATCTCTTTTGAGATATAAAAGAGAGAAGCAGAGATACGTGGAGACCTTATACCACCAAGAAAGCAGTGCCGGGTGCAGAGTGTATCCTTTGGACCTGAGGTTCCTGTGTTGAGATGCTCCCAGAACCAAGGGAAGACTGATGCATTACAACGACCTTCCTCCAGAGCCAACAGAGAGACGTCTTCCCCTGGAGCTGACGCCTTGAATTTGGACTTGTAGCCTACTAGACTGTAAGAGAATAAATTTCTCTTTGTTAAAAGCCATCCACTTGTGGTATTTCTGTTATAGCAGCACTAGATGACCAAGACAGTTGCCAACCCCACAACATGTCAACAATCTCCCTTCTCCACCTTGGGTTCTCCATTACCAGCTTTCCTGTCCACTCCTGCCTTTTCGTCCTTGCCCCTGGGCTGGTGAGCCCATTCAGTCTCATTTTGTTTTATGGGCCTGTCTAATCTTTGGCTGAAGGGTGAACCTCAGGAATGACTTCAGTACTGAGCTATAAGGGTGTCCGGGGGCCATACTCTCAGGGTTTCTCCAGTCTCTGTCAGACCAGTAAGTCTGGTCTTTTTTTGTTTTTTTTCTGAGTTAGAATTTTGTTCTACATTTTTCTCCAGCTCTGTCCAGGACCCTCTACTGTGATCCCTGTCAGAGCAGTTGGTGGTGGTAGCTAGGCACCATGTAGTTGTGCTGGACTCAGTCTGGTGGAGGCTGTGGTAGTTGTGATCCATTAATCTTTTGGACTAATCTTTCCCCTGTGTCGTTGATTTTCTTCATTCTCCCTTGCTCCAGATGGGTGTAGCTCTCGAGCCTTGGAAATAATTGTAAAAATGGCGTGGGGGTGGTGTCTGACCTCTTTTAACTTCACAAGGTGGGAGGAGAATCAAGATCAACAACCCAAGGCTGACTTCTATGAGGTGGAGGTCAGACATGCCTCCTTTCTCTGCCGTCTTTACCAATTCTGACACCAACTGTCCCTCCCATGGCGCTCTCTACTTCTCTTCTGGGTTTGATAATTCATTGCAATGGCCACACAGAACTCACAGACAATACTCATGATTATGGGGTTTATTAGGGAAGTAACAGCTTACAATTCAGGCTCAGAAACACTCAGGATACAGTACTTCCATCTGGACAGCCTCTTCCTAGCTGTGATGCAGGCATGCCTCTCTCTAGCCCCTCGTCCTCTGCCCTGCTCATGCAAGTGTCACAAAGGTCTTTTAGCTCTGTCAATAAGTACCTAGAGGTACCTCACTCCGCCAGTAAACCTCTGCCCAAAGGCACTCAGCTTTCTCGCTCTGTGGGCTGGGAAGCTCACTGCACCATCTCCTCCCAGTCTCTCCTGCGGGTCTTTCTTGCCACCATTTCTCTGCCACCACTTCTCACCATTTTCAGTGTTACAGCTCTGTTTCTAGGTCTCCTGGTTCCAGGTGCTTCTCAGTGCAGGGATCCAGGTCCAAAGGACATGCTCTGCTCTTGGCTCTCCTTCCTTCATGGTGGGATCCTCTCCTCTCCTGCCTCTGGGATGGCTCATTTCAAGCCCAGTGGGATGGAAAAACTGACCAAGCCCCTTGGTGGGCCACAATTACCTTATTTGTACAGTCCCACCCAATCACTTGAGTGGGAGTTACAAAGACCATGGTGAGAAAGGCTACACAAAATTGATCCATCACACCACAATAATCCTCTGTTCTTTGAGACCATCTAGGTAGTGGTCCTGCCCTCCAGACTCTGAGAGGTGGCCATGTTCTTTGGATTCTGGGTGGAGGCCCCTTGACCTTGGGCTTCAGCTCCGCCTTCCTGGCCCACTGGGACAGCAACTCTGTTCCCTTGGCTTTGGGCAGCCCCATTCTCCTAGTCCAATTGAGTGGCAACCCCACCTCTTCAGCCTTTGTAGGCCCCATTCTTCTTCTCCTTGAGCATGGCAGGCAGCCCTGCCTCCTCAGCTTTGGGCAGCAGATTTGGACCTATCCCCCCAGCACTCATCAACAGCAGCCCCACACTCTGTAACTAAGTTGGTTAAGATCTGACTCTGAAACCTAGGAGGCTGTGTCCACACCCTTTGAGACCCCAGAGGCCATGGCCCCACCCTTTGAGACCCCAGAGGTCACGGCCCTACCCTTTGAGATCAAGGCATTGCATCAGGCAAATCTGCTGCAAAAGACCTCTTTAAAGTGTTAAAAATAAAAGATTCCACTTTGAGGACTAAGGTGTGCCGGACCCAAGCCATGGTATTTTCAATCATCTCGTATGCATGTGAAAGCTGGACAATGATTAAGCAAGGCCAAAGGAGAATTGATGCCTTTGAATTATCATGTTGGTGAAGAATATTGAATATACCATGGGATGCCAGAAGAACAAACAAATCTGTGTTTTGGAAGAACTATAGCCAGAATGCTCCTTAGAAGTGAGGATGGTGAGACTTCATCTTACGTACTTCGGACATGTTATCAGGAAGGACCAGTCCCTGAAGGAAGACATCATGCTTGGTAAAGTAGAGGGTCAGAGAAAAAGAGAAAGTCCCTCAACAAGATGGAGTGACACAATGGCTGCAATAATGGGCTCAAACATAGCAATTGTTGTGAGGATAGTGCAAGACCAGGCAGTGTTTTGTTCTGTTGTACATGGGGTCCTTATGAGTCGGAATCAACTCAACAGCATCTAACAACAAGAAGCTTTGTCCCTATGTTATCTTCCAGGATCTTTAAAGTTTTAGCTTTAAAATTTGTCTTTGATCCATTTTGAGTTAGTTTTTGTGTATTATGTAAGGTATGGATCCTGTTTCATTTTTCTGCAAGTGGATATCCAGTTTTGCCAGCACCATTTGTTAAAGAGACTGTCCCTTCCCCTTGAATGGAGTTCGACCTTTTGTCGAAGATTAGCTGTCCATAGATGGATGGATTTACTTCTGGATGCTCAATTGTGTTCGATTGGTCTATGTGTCTGTCATTGTACTGACTGGTACCAGGCTGTGTTGATTACTGTGGCTGTACAGTAAGTTCTGAGATCAGGAAATATGAGGTATCTTAGTTTGTTCTTCAATATTGCTTTAGCCATTTGGGGCCTCTTTCATTTCCATATAAAGTTGGATATTAGTTTTTCCATTTTGTTAAAGAATGTTGTTGGATTTGAATTGGGATTGCATTGTATCTATAGATCGCTTTGGTTAGAATTGATATTTTCACAGTATTAAGTCTTCCAATCCATGAGCATGGAATGTTTCTCCATTTATGTAGGTCTCTTTTAGTTTCTTGCAGTAATGTTTTTCTTGTATAATTATTTTATATTCCTAGTTAGATTTAGTCCTAGGTATTTTATCCTTTTTCAGGGTATTGTAAATGGTATTATTTTCTTGATTTTATTTTCAGAGTTCTCTGTTACTGTAGAGGAACCCAAGTAACTGTTGTATGTTGAACTTGTACCCTTCCACTTTGCTGAACCCTTCTATTAGGTCCAGTAACTTTCGTGTGGAATCTCTGAGATTTTCTATGTATAGGATTATGTAATCTTCGAATAGAGATAGTTTTACTTAGATATAGATGATTTTTTTTTAAATGGACCACTGTACTCACAGACAATATCCTTTGTGTGTCAATTTGTTATTTAGCTAAAAGGTGACCTTTGGGTATACTTTCATTTCAAGGTTTAATGAGTATCTCAGGGCGATAGTCTCCGGGAATCCATTAGTCTCAACTGGTCCAGTAAGTCTGGAATTTTTAAGAATTTTAGTTCTGTTCCACGTTTTTCTCCCATTCTTCAGGGTCCTTCTGTTGTGGCCTTGCCCAGAACAGTTGGTAGTGGTAGCCCGGCACTATCTAATTCTTCTGATACTAGGCCTTTCTTGAGGCCCCACCAGCCCTGCAATACTCTTATTATAGATATTGTTAGCCCTTGATACTCCAGTCCCCTCCACTGGACCATGCACCTCAACCCTGCGTCAGCACTGGGTGTGGAAATACGTAAGGAATAGGTCTTTCTCTACCAGAAAGGTGGGAAAACTACAACTCCCAGAAACCTCAACCTAGAACGGAGCCTGAGCCGTTGCTATGGTGACCGTGGCGCCAGCCTGGATTCTTGCGCTTCTACGGTCCAAGTGACATAACTTACTTGGAATTAGCAGCGCGTTGCAGCCTCTTTACCTTCCTTCTACCTGCATCACCATTACCTTGTTTTTGCCTCCGTCTGCGGCTCTTTTGCTTCGTGGAAGTAGGTGTTTATAACGAAATCAGAGGACTTGATGCGCAGGGAGGTAAGCCTGAGCGACTGCCTTCTTCCTTTTCATATTCTGGGAACCGAGGCTCAGAGACCCGGCGGAATATGACTCGGCGATCAGTTCTTCCCAAACATAACCTTGCTCCCATCTTCAAAATGTAGACAATGAGGGCTCAGAGTTCCAATCGGCCCCCACTCCTGTCCGTCTGAAAACTCACCTCAGTTGCTGCGTGGACACCGGGTAAGTCTGGACGGTCACAGGCAGAGCTGAGGCTGCGTAAACTCCCCCTAACTCTCCGTTCACAGAACTTATGTCCTTGACCTGTAGGATTTCCTGTTTACACACCTCTTGTTCAGTCATCAGCTTCAGCACGACCCTTTTACAGACAGGTCATCTGTAAATCTTTTTTTTTTATTTTTCCCATACAAAAATTTGTACATACATTGTTATGTGACCCTAATTGCTCTCCCCATACTGTGACAGCATACTCTTCCTCTCCACTCCTGATTCCCCATGTCCATTCAACCAGCTCCTAACCCTCTCTCCCTTCCCATCACACCTCCAGACAGAAGCTGCCTGTTTAGTCTCTTGTATCTACTTGAGCTAAGAGGCACAATCCTCACGAGTATCACTTTATGTCCCACAGTCCAGTCCAATCCCTGTCTAAAGAGTTGGCCTCAGAAAGTTCTAGTTCTGGGCTGACAGAGAATCCAGGGGCCATGCTTTCCGGGGTTCCTCCAGTCTCACACCATTAAGTCTGGTCTTCTTACTAGAATTTGAGTTCTGCACCCCACTTTTCTTGTGCTCCATCAGGGACTCTCTGTTCTGTTCCCTGTCAGGGCGGTCGTTGGTGGTAGCCGGGCACCATCTAGTTCTTCTGGTCTCAGGCTGATGAAGTCTCTGGTTTATGGGGCCCTTTCTGTCTCTTGGGCTACTACTTTCCTTGTGTCTTTGGTGTTCTTCATTCTCCTTTACTCAAGGTGGTTGGGACCAATTGATCCATCTTAGATGGCTGCTTGTAAGCTTTTAAGACCCCAGACGCCACTAACCAAAGTAGGATGCAGAACATTTTCTTAATAAGCTTTGTTATGCCAGTTGACCTAGATGTCCCCTGAAAGCCTTGTCTCCAGACCCCTACCCCTGATACTCTGTCCCTCAAAGTGTTTGACTGTATTCAGGAAACTTCTTAGCTTTGGTTTAGTCCCGTTGTGCTGACTTCCCCTGTAGTGTGTGCTATCCTTCCCTTCACCTAAGATAATTTTGATCTACTATTTATTTAATAAATAACCCTCACCCTCCCTCCCCACCCTCATAACCATCAAAGAATGTTTTCTTTGTTTAAAACCTTTTCTTGAGTTCTAATAATAGTGGTCTTATACAATATTTGTCCTTCTGTGACTGACTAAATTCACTCAGCATAATAACCTCCAGATTCCCCCATGTTACAAGATGTTCCATGGCTTCGTTGTTCTTTATTGTTGGGTAGTATTCCATAATTCCATAATATACCATAATTTGTTTATCCATTAATCTGTTGATGGGCCCCTAGGTTATTTCCATCTTTCTGCTATTGTGAACAGTGCTGCAGTGAACATGGCTGTGCATACATCTATTCGTGTAATGGCTCTTATTTCTCTAGGATATATTCCAAGGACAGGGATAGCTGGATCGTATGGTACTTCTATTTCTAGCTTTTTAAGGAAGCGCCAAATCGATTTCCAAAGTGGTTGTACCATTTTACATTCCCACCAACAGTGTGTAAGTGTTCCAGTCTCTCCACAACCTCTCCAGCATTTATTATTTTGTGTTTTTTGGATTAATGCTAGCCTTGTTGGGGTGAGATGATATTGTAGTTTTGATCTGCATTTCTCAAATGTGGCTAATGATCATGAGGATTTCTTCATGTGTCTGTTAGCCACCTGAATATCTTCTTTGGCGAAGTGCCTGCTCATATCCTTTGCCCATTTTTTAATTGGGGTATTTGTCTTTTTGTTGTTGAGGTTTTGCAGTATCTTGTAGATTTTAGAGATTAGACACTGATTGGATAGCCAAAAAATGTTCCCAGTCTGTAGGTTGTCTTTTGACTCTTTTGATGAAGTCTTCTGATGAGCCTAAGTGTTTGATTTTTAGGAGCTCCCAGTTATCTAGTCTCTCTTCTGGTGTTTGTGCATTGTTACTTATGGTTCGTATTGTGTTTATGCCATGTATTAGCGCTCCTAGCATTGTCCTTATTTTTTCTTCCATGATCTTTATCGTTTTTGATTTTATATTTAAGTCTTTGATCCATTTGGAGTTAGTTTTTGTGCTGGTGTGAGGTATGGGTCTTGTTTCAGTTTTTTTTTTTTAAATTGAACTTTATTATCTTTTTTTACTGTACTTCAGGTGAAGGCTTACAGAACAAATAGTTTCTCATGAAACAGTAGTACACATATTGTTTTATGACATTGGTTAACAACCCCACAAAATGTCAACCCTCTCCCTTCTTGACCTTTTTTTCTTGGTGAAAATATACATAGCCAAAGATACACCATTTCAAAAATTGCTACATGCACAGTTCAGTGACATCGACTATTCTCTTCCAATTGTGCTATTCTCACTTAAGATGAAGGCTTATGAACAAAAGTTCCTCATTTAACAGTTAGTACACATGTTGCCCTATGACAATGGTTAACAACCTCACAACACATCAACACTATCCTTACTCAACCTTGGGTTCCCTATCACCAGCTTCCTTGTCCCCTTCTGCCTTCTGGCCCTTGTCCCTGGACTGCTGTATCTCATTAGTTCCATTTGGTTTTATGGGGCTGTCCACTCCCAGGCTGAATGGTGAACCTCGGAGACGACTTCACTACTGAGCTAAAAGGGTGTCTGGGGCCATACACTCAGGGTTGTTTCAGTTTTTTGCAGATGGGTATCCAGTTATGCCAGCACCATTTGT
This sequence comes from Dugong dugon, assembly GCA_030035585.1. Taxonomy (NCBI): domain Eukaryota; kingdom Metazoa; phylum Chordata; class Mammalia; order Sirenia; family Dugongidae; genus Dugong; species Dugong dugon. The sequence continues at coordinate 64,076,163 of CM057462.1, read as the reverse complement.
TAAAGAGATTTTCTTTTCCCCAACTGACAGACTTTGGGCCTTTGTCAAATATCAGCTGCTCATAGGTGGATGAATTTATGTCTGGATTCTCAATTCTGTTCCATTGGTCTATGTATCTGTTGCTGTACCAGTACCAGGCTGTTTTGACTACCATGGTAGTATAATAGGCTCTAAAATCAGGTAGTGTGAAGCCTCCCACTTTGTTCTTCTTGAGTAATGTTTTACTTATCCAGGGCCTCTTCCCCTTCTATATGAAGTGGTGATTTGTTTCTCCATCTCATTAAAAAATGTCCGTGGAATTTGGATTAGGATTGCATTGTATCTGTAGATCACTTTAGGTAGAACTGACATTTTCACAATGTTGAGTCTGCCTATCCATGAGCAAGGTATGTTTTTCCACTTATGCAGGTCTCTTTTGGTTTCTTGTAGTTTTCATTGTATAGGTCTTTTACGTCTCTGGTTAGATTAATTCCAAAGTATTTTATCTTCTTGGGGGCTACTGTAAATGGTATTGATTTGGTGATTTCCTCTTCGAGGTTCTCTGTTGGTGTAAAGGAATCCAACTGATTTTTGTATGTTTATCTTGTATCATGAAACTTTGCTGAAATCTATTAGTTCCAGTAGTTTTCTTGTGGATTCTTCGGGGTTTTCTGTGTATAAGATCATATCATCTGCAAATAGGGACACTTTGACTTCTTCCCTACCAATTTGGATGCTCTTTATTTGTTTTTCTAGCCTAACTGCTCTGGCTAGGACCTCAAGCACAAGGTTGTATAAGAGTGGTGATAAAGGGCATCCTTGTCTGGTTTTCAAGGGGAATGCTTTCAAAGTCTCTCCATTTGGATGATGTTGGCTGTTGGCTTTGTATAAATGCCCTTAATTATATTGAGGAATTTCCCTGCCATTCCTATGTTGTTGAGAGTTTTTATCATGAACGGGTGTTGGACTTTGTCAAATGCCTTTTCTGCATCAATTGATAAGATCATGTGGTTCTTGTCTTTTGTTTATGTGATGGATTACATTGATTGTTTTTCTAATGTTCAAACTATCCCTGCATACCTGGTATAAATTACACTTGATCATGGTGGATTATTTTTTTGATATGTTGCTGAATTCTATTGGCTAGAATTTGTTGAGAATTTTTGCGTCAGTGTTCATGAGTGATATTAGTCTGTAGTTTTCTTTTTTTTTTTTTTGTGGTGTCTTTACCTGGTTTTGGTATCATGGTTATACTGGCTTCATAGAATGAATTTGGGAGTATTCCATCCTTTTCTATGCTCTGAAATACCTTTAGTAGTAGTGGTGTTAACTCTTCTCTGAAAGTTTGGTAGAATTCTCCAGTGAAGCCATCCGGGCCAGGGCTTGTTTTTGTTGGGAGATTTTGAATTACCTTTTCAATCTCTTCTTTTGTTATGGGTTTATTTAGTTGTTCTACCTCTGTTTGTGTTACTTAAGGTAGGTAGTGAGTTTCTAGAAATTTGTCCATTTCCTCTAGGTTTTCAAATTTGTTAGAGTACAGTTTTTCATAGTATTCTGTTATGATTCTTTTAATTTCAGTTGGGTCTGTTGTGATGTCACCCATCTCATTTCTTATACGGGTTATTTGCTTCCTCTCCTGTTTTTCTTTTGTCAGTTTGGCCAGTGGTTTATCAATTTTGTTGATCTTTTCAAAGAACCAGCTTTTGGTCTTGTTAACGCTTTCAATTGTTTTTCTGTTCTCTATTTCATTTAATTCTGCTCTAATTCTTATTATTTCCTCTCTTCTGGCTCCTGAGGGCTTCTTTTGCTGCTCTTTCTACTTGTCCCAGTTGTAGGGTTAATGCTTTAATTATGGCCCTTTCTTCTTCTTGGATGTGTGCATTAATTGCTATAAACTGACCTCTGAGCACTGCTTTTGCTGTGTCCCAAAGGTTCTGGTAAGATGTGTTTTCATTCTCATTTGTTTCTATGAATTTCTTTATTCCATCCTTAATTTTGTCTATAACCCAGTAGTTTTTGAGCAAGGTGTTGTTCAGTTTCCATGTGTTTGATTTTTTTCCCTTGCTTTTTCTGTTGTTGATTTCTACTTTTATGGCTTTATGGTCAGAAAAGATGCTTTGTAATATTTTGATGCTTTGGATAGTGTTAAGACTTGTTTATGCCCTAATATTTGGTCTATTCTGGAGAATGTACCATGTGCGTTGGAAAAGAAAGTGTACTTGGCTGCTGTTGGGTGGAGTGTTCGGTATGTGTCTATGAGATCAAGTTGGGTGATTGTAGCATTTAGCTCTTCCGTGTCTTTGTTGAGCTTCTTTCTGGATGTTCTGTCCTTCCCCGGAAGTGGTGTGTTGAAGTCTCCTACAACTACTGTGGAGCTGTCTATGTCTGTTTTCAGTGCTGTTAGAGTTTATGTATTTTGGAACCCTGTCATTGGGTGCGTATATATTTATTATAGTTATGTCCTCCTGGTGTACTGACCCTTTAATCATTATCTAGTGTTCTTCCTTATCCTTTGTGGTGGATTTTAAAGTCTATTTTGTCAGAGATTAATATTGCCACTCCTGCTCTTTTTTGTGTTGTTTGCTTGTTTTTTCCATCCTTTGAATTTTAGTTTGTTTGTGTCTTTAAGTCTAAGGTGTGTCTCTTGTAGGCAGCATATAGATGGATCGTGTTTTTTTATCCAATCTGCCACTCTCTCTTTCTTGGTGCATTTAGTCCACTTACATTCAGTGTAATTATTGATAGGTATGAGTTTAGTGCTGTCATTTTGATGTCTTTTTTGTGTGTTGTTGACAGTTTCTTTGTTCCACTTAATTTTCTGTGCTGAATCGTTTTTCTTTATGTATTTTCATCTTTTTAATTGTTGTTCATTTTGTGTTTGCTGAGTCTTTATATTTTTCTAGTGTTTTATTTTGACTTGTAGGATTGTTAGTTTCTTTTGTGGTTATCTTAATATTTACTCCTATTTTTCTAAGTTTATACCAGTCTTTTATTTCTTTATAATGCCTTGACTTCCTCTTCATATGAAAAATCTATGTCTACATTTTTTAAGTCCCTCTTTTTTGTTTGAATGTTGTCATCTTTTACATATTACCATCTATTTCCCTATTTTCAGTGTTTTAGCTTTGATCTACTTTTGTGACTTCCCTGTCTGGGTTGGTATCTGATTGCTCTATCCTGTGTTCTAGTCTTGGGTTGTTATCTGATGTTACTGATTTTCTAACCAGAGGACTCCCTTTAGTATTTCTTGTAATTTTGGTTTGGCTTTTGCAAATTCCCTAAACTTCTGTTTATCTGGGAATGCCCTAATTTCACCATCATATTTGAGAGAGTTTTGCTGGATATATAATTCTTGGCTGGCAGTTTTTTCCTTCAAGGCGTTATATGTCACCCCATTGCCTTCTTGCCTGCACGGTTTCTGCTGAGTAGTCCGAGCTTATTCTTATTGACTCTCCTTTGTAGATGACTTTTCGTTTATCTCTAGCTGCTCTTAAAATTCTCTTTATCTTTGGTTTTAGCAAGTTTGATTATGTCTTGGTGACTTTCTTTTGGGATCTACCTTACATGGGGTTCGATGAGCATCTTGGATAGATATCTTTCATGATATTGGGGAAGTTTTCTGCCAACGTATCTTCAACAATCCTCCTGCATTTCCTGTTATGCCCCCCAACTATTCCGGTACTCCAGTCACTCACAGGTTATTCCTCTTGATAGAGTCCCGCAAGGGTTTCTTCATTTGTTTAAATCCTTTTATCTGATTTTTCCTCAGATAAGTTGGTGTCAAGTGCTTTATCTTCAATCTCACTAATTCTGACTTCCATTGCCTCAATTCTGCTTCTATGACCTTCTATTGAGTTTTCTATTCTGAAATTTTATTGTTAATCTTCTGGATTTCTGATTGCTGTCTATGGATTCTTGCAGCCTGTTAAATTGTTCATTATGCTCTTCTGTAATGTTTTTAATTTCCTCTATTGTGTGTTCTGCCTTTTGCTTTATTTCCTTCCTAATTTCTTGAAGAGTTCCGTTTATTAATCTTTTGTATTCTACCTCTGGTTAATTCCAAGACATTTTCCTCCTTTGGAAAATTTCTAGATTCTTTATTTTGGGACCTTTAAGCCATCATGAATTGCCTCTTTATGTGATTTGACTGTTGTCTCTGAGTCATCAGTGAGTTATGCTTATTTTATGTTTGCTTACTGTGTTCTAGTTTCTTGTTTTGTTATGCCCAAATAGGCTGCTTGTATGAGCTAGTTTGATTACTGGCACCTTTGAAGCTCTAATGTCCTGTCACCAGATGGTTAGATCTATTACTAGGTATGTGAGCTTAGGGGTCCGCCCACTCCTCCTGTATGGATTCAGCTCAGGTACCCAGGTAGATAGCCACCAAGTGTGTGGTGTTGGCTCTCACTTACAGTCCTAGACAGGCATGGGTGATTCGTGTAGGCACAGGAATCTGGCTGCAGCAAAGGGACACACTCTGAGCAAGGTGGGGCTGACGGCTGCCCCCAAGTGTCCAGGAGGAAGGCGTGTCCCTGTTCCCTAAAGCATGTAGGCGGGTGGGTTTTGCAGCCAGACTATGAGCACCTAATGCTGTCAGTTGTAAGGACTAGGGGGCACCTCTTATTCATGAGCCCCTATCCCAGGTGGCTAGGTGGCATGGGTGGAGCCACCAGTCCTGAGGCCCCTGATGTGGGTAGGTGAAGACCCTGCTTAATGGGCAGTGTCAAATGTCAAGAATCTGCCACTTCACAGCTGAAACAGTTGAAGTTAAGACTTCTGGTGTATACCCTGTTGTACTGCAGTAATGAGGGCCTATGCTGTTGAGATGGCCCCACACAAGTCTATGCAGGGGGAAATGCACTCAAAGTCTGTGGATCCCTTATGCCTGTGCCTAGGCAAAGGAGCCGTACCTGTGCTTAGAGGAGCCAGCAGTTTATTTTTTCCCGTTTATTTGTTCACACTCCAAGGCAGGGAGAATGGCTCTGGGCATGTGACGGATCCCACCTCCGGCTCAGGGGACTCAGCAGTTGCTGAAGCCAGTCCAGGACCCAGTGCAGAGCAGGGAGTGGGGAACTAAATGCAAGAGGTTTTTCCCTAAGGGGGTTGTTTTTGATCCGAGCAGTAGGCTGTACGAAGTACTTATCTTTCGCTGATCCAGGGCTGCTTCTCACTGGTTCTGGGTGGCCATGTAGACTCTCTGGTATTGGATCTCTCCCGGTGCAGAAAACGCACCTCCTGAGCACCGCTGCTTGCCTGCCTCACTGCTCACCCCTGAGCTGCTCAGGCCTAAAGCACTCAGCCTCTCACCAGGTCATGTCTGACAATTCCTCGCTGCTTCCAAACCATCTCTCCCTCCCCCTGCCACTCAGTCTGGTTCCTCAACTCTGCCTTTGATATTCAGGGCTCCCAGACTGCCATATATAATTGATTCACTTGTTTTCTCGGGTCTTCGTTCTAAGAGGGTCCACCAGAAGCATCTGACTACTCTGCCATCTTGGCCCCGCCTCTTCTCTACAATTCAGTTTTAAGTGCTGAAATGAAGCACTGCATAAACCGTACACCTCCTCAGAAAGGTCTTCCTTACAACCCAATTTAGGCACCTAGTTACTCTCCACCATCACTGTTTTTCTTCACAGACTTATACATCTCTAACCTGTTTACTAGTCTGCCTGTCTGGCCTCACAAGAATGTAAGTACCACAGCAGGTGCTCAATCAACATTTATGAATAACTCTGCCTTCAAGAGGGAAATAGACAATTTCCACTCAAGTAGGCATTTACCAAGTTAGAAGGGAATTAATTCCAGGCAGAAGAACAATAAAACCATGAAAAATGATAGGCTGAGTCAGTGCTGAGAACAGTCAGAGGAAAATTTTTCAACAGTCCATGTAAGAGTTAACCAGTAGTCTTAAGGATAGGTGAAAAAAGAAAATAAATACTGGTGGATTTAAGAGAATCTGTGCAAAACAAAAAAATGTGATGTAATTGGGCTGGATTAGGTTAAGTACAGGGCAAAGACAAGACAAACCAAAAGAGAAGGGATCTTTGAAGGTGTGCCCATGGAAACAGGAGAAACCAAAAAAATTCTTCAAGGGCCATACTCAGCCAGGCTAAGCCACAGCCATGTCCAATTATCCTTCCCAATGTATGCTGTTGTTGCGTGCCACTGAGCCAATTCCGACTCATAGCAACCCATTTCACAGAGCTGTACCGCTCCAAAGGGTTTTCTAGCCTGCAGTCTTTACAGAAGCAAGTTGCCAGGTCTTTTCTGCCACGGAGTGGCTGGGTGGGTTTGAACCGCCCACCTTTTGGTTAGCAGCCGAGTGCTTAACCATTGCACAACCAGGGCTCCTACTCCTGAATGAGTTTTCCCAAAACTCCAGACTCCCACAGAATGAGGGCCAAACTCCTAGTAGTTAAAGCCCTTCATTATCTGCCCCCTACCTAGCTCCAAACTCTCTTCACAGGATCTATTTGAGTTTTTTTACTGGGGCTAAAGGAGAATGTCCTCCCTGTATAACACCATGACTTCTCACTACCCAGTCTTTGCTCACTCCAAGCCCTATTTATCCTTTAAAACACTGCTCTAACCTTACCTCCCATAATAAAGCCTTCCCTGATGACTGCAGCTATTCAGCACCATCTCTTCTTTTCCTCATTTCACTATATGTACCATTCACAAAATACTTACTGGTTTCACCTTGCGGGCTTATATCCGTTGCTAGACTGAGCCCAAGAGGTCGATTCTAATTGATTAAATATTATGTTAACTCCCTGTCAGGCACTAAAGATATCAGACAGACTCAGGGTAACTTACAGACCTTGTCAGGCTTTAATAACCCAAATGTCTGTCCTCTGAACACAGAAGACACCAGTAATGCTTGCTCAGTGAGAAACACTCAAAGTCAATATAAACATGTCCTTCCATACATATCTTCTATTAACATGAAGTTGGAACTCGATAATATTTAAAAAAACAAAAAACACACTCACATGAAGTTGGGTACCAAGCCAGGTTAACAGTCTTCACCAAGCAACCAAAGCTCTTATGAGACAAAGCACTAAGAACTTCTAGGTCTAGAAATGGTTGTTGTTGTTTGGTGCCATCTAGTCGGTTCCAACTCATAGACACCCTATATACAACAGAATGAAACACTGCCTGGTCCTGCGCCATCCTCTCAATCATCGTTATGCTTAAGGCCATTGCTGCAGCCACTGTGTCAATCCATCTCATTGAGTCTTTCTCTTTTTTGCTGACCCTCTACTTTACCAAGCATGATGTCCTTCTCCCTCCTGACACATGTCCAAAGTGTATGAGACGTAGTCTCGCCATCCTTGTTTCTAAGGAGCATTCTGGTTGTACTTCTTCCAAGACCGATTTGTTCGTTCTTTTGGCAATCCACGGTATAGTCAATATTCTTCTCCAACACCACAATTCAAAGGTGTCAATTCTTCTTCGGTCTTCCTTATTCACCATCCAGCTTTCGCATGCATACGAGGCGACTGAAAACACCATGGCTTGCATCAGGCGCACCATAGTCTTCAAGGTGACATCTTTGCTTTTCAACATTGTAAAGAGATCTTTTCCAGCAGATTTGCTCAATGCAGTGTGTCTTCTGATTTCCTGACTGCTGCTTCTATGGGTGTTGACTGTGCATCCAGGTAAAATGAAATCCTTGACAACTTCAATCTTTTCCCCATTTATCATGAAGTTGCTAAAAATGGAGGATCAGGTAATTTGGACCCACCTACTGCCAAACTCCACTAAAAAGTGACTGAAATATAAAAGGAGAAGCCAGAGTGTTAAACCTAGCACTCAAAACTGCCTTTGCCAATCTGGAACAAATCCCTGGACGCCTGAACTGCACCTTAGAACTTTTAGAAGCAGACCAAGATGGACAAAAATCAACACCCAAGGCCAGCTAAAGGTGGGAATTCTGACAAGCCTCACCAGACATCTTATGCTGGGACCCAAAAGGATCACACCTTTGGGATGAGGGTGAAACAAAAGTAAACCAGTCCTCCCGTGGACATGCCACCTGGTTGTGTGTCATCTGAATGATTTAGGGAACCTCCAGTCTTCAACTTGAATTAAGATGGTAGTTAAGATTGGTAGCACAAACAGAAATCCTTTCTAGAGATGATACCATCATCTCTGTCCTCAGTTTACTACTACAAATAATTTTTCAAATATACTGTCCATACAGATAACCAGGAACATGAGAACAAAGACACTGTAAGCAACCATCAGTTAAAAACATCAGATAGTGACATAATTAGACAAAGTGTTAGGCCCTCCATACAATGAAGTGCTAATTAATTATTTGACAGGATGATCCAAGAGTGGGCAGCTGGAGATTTTTTCCCTAGGTAAACCTATCCCTTTTCTTCCTAGAGACATCCAGTCTTATCCAGTGTTCCATGTTTAACTATAGTCCAGAAGACTATCATACCTCTGAAGCTGTTTTCAACAAAGAATCTCCGGGGCTGCACGAAAGTCTCTGTTCCTTATGAACAGTATTTTATAAACTACCTTTAAACTCATGCTATCTTTAGATAAACAAAATTCTCATATGCCTGCTTTTATACCTGAAATTTTAAAATTAAATATGCTTGTCATTTCGAATCTTTCCCTCTGCCCCCCAAACAGTATGCTCCCTGTTCCATCCTTGAAATGCACTGCTCTAAAAAGTTGTTCATTAACTTTTTCCTTAAGATATCGTGTACCACTCAGTTTTCATTTATAAGCAGAGGATTTTTTCATATAGACTAGTGATTCAACCTGAGGTGTAACTTCTCTGGGAATGACAAATTAGGGTAAGTGGTCCACCAATCCATGATAAATGCCGTGTTTGCCCTTTTCAAATGTGTAGCATGTACATTAATGCTATAGTACAGAGGTCGGCAAACTTTTTCTGTAAAGGGCTTTCTCTGTGGCCCATACTGTCTGTCACACCTACTCAACTCTGGTGTTGCAGTGTGGAAGCAGCCACAGACAATACTGCAAATTAAAAGGTATGGCAGTGTTCCAGTAAAAATTTATAAAAATAGGCCACAGTTTACAGACCCCTGCTATAGTGAATAACAGAATGCAGGTTCACTGAAAAGCATTACTGCATTCATCTCTTGTTCATCTTTTGTTTTCTTAGTCAAACATTTAAAGGTACAGATTCTAATAAGACAATATAAGACTTTGAGGTTAACAAGGGGCTTCTCATATTGGAAAAGGTTGAGAATCACTGCTGCAGACAGGAAGGTTTTTTGGTCTTCAGACCAAAAAAAGGAAACCTATAACATTTTAAAATGTATATTCTATGTATGCCCCAAGTTGTGCGAAATACTTTCTTTACATGTATTATTTCATTTAGTCTTCACATTCAAACACAAAACCCAATAATGCACATCCATTAGCCCCCATTTTACAGCTAAGGAAACTGGCCCAGAAAGTTCAGTAACTTGGTGCAAAGCTCACACAGCAAATTATAGACAGAGCAGAAACTAAACTCCAGTGCTCTGGAACACCCAAAGCTCATTCCTTTAACTACAACACTAGACAACCATCCTCCAAGACAGACAGAGAAGATTCACAATGTATGGAAGGTTAGCCCAAATCCTTGCATTCTCTGATGTTCTTCCCCTTCTTGAGCTTTACCAATTATCACTGCCTCCGAAGTTTTGATCTCTTTACTACTCTGATCTAGGCATAGACTTACTCCTTTTATTTCCCTTAAGCTTAAGACTTTACTAAAAGAGGATAACAAAGGAAATCAAAACAGAGGGCTTTTGAATTAGCTCACCAGACATTGCCATTCTGAGATCATCTAGGCCTTGATCTACTGCCAAGGGGTAAAGACGTTTTCCTACCTGGGAGGGACCCTAAGATTAAGCCCTGAAATTGAGGTCTAGGGAAAAATTCCTTCTTTTGCCAGTCTAAGGCCTATCTTCCAGGTCCCCATTTTCTGTCCTAGGAGATTAAACAAATGTCTAGTCCCTTTAGAGGAGATCCCAACCCCTAGCCATGGTAGTATGCTTACTTACCCTGTGGTCCCATATCATAATATAACAACCCAACAATTCTGGGTGTGGTGAGAGGGTGTCACTTTCTTTATAGAAACCTACTCTCCTTCCTAGCCAGAAGCCATTTTGTAGGAATGGGGATGACACCTGCAGTAGTCAGTGAGCACATCACAGATTCTGTTTCAAGGAGACCTCAGTGAGGCAGTGTTCCCCACTCTCGGTCCAGCCTGCAAGACTTCTGATGGTTCCCACAGCTGCCCTTCCCTTGTTTTGGTGTGATTATCCCTTTGCATTGCTATGTTCCTCTTCCAGGAACAAGTGACTACCCTGGAAAAAGAAGAGATGAAATGAATTGTCCTTCAAATATGAAGTAAAATCATTCTTTAATTATTAAAAGATCACTGCTGGGCTTTAAAAAGGTCTGTAAATCTTCAATGTAATGATGAACTGGGGAAATGGTTATAACCGCCTCACATAAATTATTTGAATAAACATTATCACTGTAGTAAAAAGGCAAGGTAAACAAATAGCTTAAGTATTTTATTTGTTTGCAACTAAGCTTGTTAACACTATATAATGAAAATGTACAAATAATAATGTTGCAGTTTTTGGTTAGATTTAAGTCAAAGACATTCATTAATAAGGAATCTTCGAATGTGAATATTCCAGAAATTTCTCTAAGCCATCTGATCAGAACAACTGTCTCTGAATATTACCTTGGGAAGTATTGGCATACATTTGAATTAGGTAAACTCAGAATTTTCAAAGTAAGTCCTAATTAAAAAAACTATTCTATATTCAAACTAAAACAATTTTAATAGAACTTTCCTTTCCAGAAACAATAATAAATGAAAACAAGGCATTTTGTAAAATGTGGTCCTGAACAAGTCACAGTAAAAAATAAATGTATACATAACTTCCACCTCCTCAAAACAGAGGCTACTTTCTGTTCCTCAGCCTTGGACACAAGGTGAAGAACAGCCTGTAAGCAACTTCGGGCAGGGGATTGCCAAAACTAAGCTCAAACAGTTGAACATGGACACCTCTGAAAAGAATTTGAGGGAACCTGATCAAAGGATCCAAATTCTATTTGTAATGACTGATACAAAGGTGAAGTGGCTCCTCCCAAGTAGCAGTGCTTCTGGGGCCTGGCCCAGTCCTGTGCTCACCTATTGCTATGCTCCCGAGCAAACCTGGATGCTCTTGCTGCTGGGGAGATCTTTTTCCCTTGGAGGTTCAGTGTCCAGGGAGCGCTCTGATTGTGTGAATGAGGTGAGCGCAGACTCCATATGGGTATTTTAAGGCTTGGAGTCAAAGTATTTTTCTAACACAGCTAGGCAAAGTCCATGTGTCAAATGGCCCGTCTCCAGTTCTAATGCCTCACCACATGTTTGCAGACCTAGGACTGCAGACCTTCGCAATGTCATCATAATCACATCTAATGTCTATCCTAACTTATGATTCATATTCTGTGCCTGGAAACAGTCCCTGTATTTAACAATACCTATACATAAAACAATCCACTATTACAACTTATATGGTCACAAAACATTAATGATCTTCTGTAGACCAAGCAAATGTTTTTAACCATAATTGTCGTGCATCAAATTCACAGCCAGAATCCCCAAGATCAAAAAATTTGCAAGATACAAATAATAACTTAAAATACACATACACACATATACACATTCTCACACACACTTCTTACAGAACTGTGCTTGGGGAAACTCCTTTGTTGAGTGCCACTGAAGGCATATTTTGCTAAACTGCTGCTCCAGGTATTTTGTTTGGAAAATCTATCACAGTAGGGCACAGCTGTTTATTGGATGAGCAGAAAAGAAAGATATGCTTGTGGCAAACAGAAAGTCTGAAGGTCTTTCAAGTTGTATAAAAATGAACCTGCAGAAACGTTTAAGTGTTCTCGGGATGCAAAGTTGGAGCTGAAATGTGATATCAAACCAGTTGCAAAAAGTGTACAGCAGCCATCTCTTGAGGTTAAACCTGGTACCCAGATATGCAAGAAAGCCTCAGGACACATCTATAAAGAATTAGGAAAAAAAAAAAGAGGGTGAGAATACTAAAAAATGTAATGTCATTCTTTTTGTATTAACTAATGGTTAGTTAACTGACTTGCAGCACACAATTAAACAGCACGGAGGATTACGAGTCACTACCATAAAGGTATTAAATCTCAAGAATTTATGAAACCCGACCCAGGTTCACAATTTTGATAGATTGCTATTTACAATTTATGCTTTGAGTAACTGGTAGTTGCAAGATATTTAGAATCAAGAAATCTTGATCATGTACCTGATAAACTACCTTAAGAAATCAAAACCAAAAAATCATACACAGCCATCGAGTTGATTCTGACTTATAGCGACCCTACAGGACATAAAACCATCCCACAGGGCTTCCAAGGAACAACTGGTAGATTTGAACTGCTGACCTTCTGGTTAGCAGCTGAGCTTTCAACCACTGCACCATCAGGCCTCCGCTTAAGAAATCAACTTCCGTAAATTAACTACTGGAACTACCTTTCCAGAGAAAAAGCAGGTAATAAAGAGTCAGACTACCTAGGTTTTAATCCTAGGTGAACCACTAGCTATATGAGCTCAGGCAAATTTTCAGTGCTATCCTTACCTGCAAAATGGGGCTAATAACAGTTCTGCCTCCCTCATAGGGTTAACTATAAAGATTAAATAAACTTTGATGAAGACTGAAAGGGCTTCTTAGCACACTGCTACACACACACATATGCTTTAAATGTTAGCTCTTCTTTTACTTCATAGAGGCCTTTTGCTCTTAGCAGACAGGATACTCAGTGTCAAAATCTTGCTCTCAGAACTTAGAAAATTCAAAGAAAAACTTGGCAATACTTACAGCTTGTTGGCCTTGTCCCATATCGTCGCATAATCTGATCATGTGTGAATTTCACAAAAGATTCATATTGTTCTGTGAGGGGAAAGACAGTATATACTATCCACAGAAAGTCTCTCCCATTTTTCAGAACCAAGCATCAGGGTCACATCTAGCTTCCCCGCTTGAATTCTCTACCCTCTCAGACCCTCATTATAAAGGTTACTCTGAGATCTGTTTCTGTCTCTTAGATCCCTGAGTAAAATTCCTAGCTCCTAGATTTGGTCACTGATCATCTATAACATCCTCCTAATAACCTCTCCTCTGTCTTAACTCCACTCCTTACAAATGGCCTCCCAAGACAGACACATATACTCTCTACTATAGGTTGACAAACAGGAGCAAATCACCTGTGGGATCTGAAGCTTTGAGGCTCTTTTCTGAGCGTCTTTGTTAACAAATTTCAACATAGACAGACTGAAAAACATGGGTGGAAGAGGTAGAATGGCCTGAAAGCTAAATGAAAATTTTATACCATTAATTGTGTAAAGTTCCACAGAAGAAATGCCTTCTAAAGGAAAACTCAGTAGAAAGGTAGGAGTTAGCCTGATAATTTAAGTGACCAGAGAAGTAACTTAGAGCCAGCTGGTCTGAACAATTTTGAGGTGGAAGAAGGGAGTGATAAATTAGAGCTTCTTCTTGTAATATACACTATTAGTACACTAAAGGTCCAAAGAAGGTCTATTGTAAATAAACCTCTTTAAACCAACAGTTTCAAATTTTAAAGAAATGTGTTAACATTCTGAAGAACCATGTTGTAAGGGTCACTAGGATCAGGAAACAATACTGTTACAGGAAGAAGTGGTTGCCTAAAGTCTCTCTGATCACAACATGGCCCTCTTTAACTAAACAGGTATTACTTTACATTCCTGATTTAGAGCCCTTCCTTTCATATAAGGCTTTACTTGTTGCCATCACTAATCATGCCCCTTGTTCTAGCCTGAGCTAGGCTTTCCCTGCTTTACTCTACTGTACCTCCAGATTCACAGGATGCCTGACCTCCCACATCCACAAACTGACTCCCACCAGAAGTTTGAATATATTGACTCCATTCCTCCTAGACACCTGTTAGGAGGTTAGCACCACCCCAGCCACCTGTTTACCCACCAGCTGGCTCAAATGACCCACTGAATGCCTTTATTCATATGGAGAATTCTTGCAAGAAAAGCTTGGTTTATCTTGTTCCAGAAATGCAAATGAAATTTCTTCCATGAAATGTATCAATGAAATGTTTACCATCACCAAAAACAGCACCTTCAATATTCACAATTTATTAAGCCCTCCTGCATGAAAAGCCCTACTCTTTTTCTATGTTATCATTTATTTAACTGGGATTAATCCTTAATGAATGCTATTAACAACGGCATAGCCACTGCCTTGTCCTACCTGCTAGTTTGGTATTGAGGATTTGCTCATACTCCTCCCGAATTTTATCTTCATAGTCTTTTAAGAGACGCTCACATATAATTCCAACTTGTCGGAGGGTAAAGGTGGGCTGGTCCTTCTTCATCCAGGAAGAACCTAGTCAAAAGATTAGTTTACATGATACATTCCAGTACTATGGTCAGAATTAACAACTTTATGCAAACATTCCTCAGAATATAAAAACTATTTAGAAAAATATTTTTCACTACTTCGCATGGAATACTTTCACAAAATTCTATTTCTACTATTTGTTTTACAAAGCCAAGTCAAAGGTAAATTGAGAAATGGGAAGAATAAGGTGTATCCAGGTGTGCTACTAGCTGACCTGCATTACCGAAAAATAGTTCTGATATCATAATAACCTGGGCCCATACTCAATGCTCATTTGGTAAAGGATAAGAATAAAAAGTTTAAAGCAGATATATAAAGCATTCTGGATTACAAAAAGTATATTCACAGTGTATGTGAGCTACTCAGACCTTTGGAGATCATCTAGAACTGTGTTTAATCAAGGAGGTGCATCATAATTATCTGTAGAATTAAAAACAAGAAAGAAAAAAAAAAAAAAAACAGATACCCATTCTGATTTAATTCTGAAGTAGGGCTGGGGAATCTTTTAAGCTCCACAGATGATTCCGATAAGAAGTGGGGAATATGAAGCTCAAGAGACCAACGACGTGTCCAATATAAAAAAAAAACTGTCAGCAAAGTCATTAACTCTTAAGGTAATCAAATTAACGTTCAGGCACATTCACAAGGAAATTTCTTTTGGAAGTATGAAAGACAGATTTTAGGCACCACACATCTCATCCTTGATTCCTTCTGAATCTAGGTTGGCAAGAGTGAAATATTCATAAAGTAGTAAGTTAGAAACCAAACTATTCATTGGATGTTAGAAAACAGGGAAATCTAACATGAAAATCATAACTTACAAGGTGGACACTGCAGATTGCCTTGCCTAAACACCTATTCCAACCTTCTTCTAGTGCCCTTTCCCAAGAGTCTGAAAAAATTCAAAACTACTTTTTCAGACTCCTTTGTAGATGTGAGTGGATTCTGCCGATCAGATTGACTCATGGAAGACCTGATTCAGAACTGAGACAAGAGGGGAGACAACAAGGCATCAGGCATCTATTCTGGTGGTAAGCTAAAGGAGCCGCAGCTTGGTTCTGGAGCAGACAACTGGAGTTAACAGATTCCACAGGTGCCTTCCTGATCAAAAGAGCAGCAGCTCTCTTGGTAGCCCAGTTCTGAGGTGAATCTGTTTCTTCGGCCCTCTTAATCTGTAAGCCGTTAACACCCTGAAATAAATCAAGTCCTACTGAAACAAGAGTAAAATTTTTTTCTCTACAAATGAAATATGACCAGAACATCTAACTAGTCATTACCTGTAACTGTTTCTCTACTTGTAACATACTCAATTACTTCCAAAATTATATTACTAAAATTTCAAGAGAAGATTAAGGAGAGATTTGTTAGCTCTAAGTATTCAAAGATCTATCAGTCATTTATGTACAAGAGTAATTAGAAACAGTGTTGTCCAAGAGCCAGGACCTTCAGGTTATAAAGAGACAATCTTGAATCAAGGTAAACAACTTTTAGCCCTCAGAACTATTAAAAACTAGAATACTGTGTGAGGAAACAAACACTGGAGATGTCTGAGCACTGGCCTGTTGACTATTTGACAAGGATATGTAAGGCAAGACTGGTGGCTGAATTACCGGACCAAGAAGATTCCCTCCAATCCTGAGATTCTACTTTTGAGCACATTCTCTCTGACCAACTGTCAATGAAGTTATACAGCAATGCTGGCCAACTAAACTTTTTGCAATGATGGAAATGTTCTATATTTGCACTGTCCAGTATGAGAGCCCCACGTGGCTACTGAACACTTGAAACGTGGATACTGTGACTGAGGAGCTGAATTTTAAATTTTATTTGCTTTTAAGTAACTTAAATAGCCACATGTGGCTAGTGACTACAGTATTAAAACAATGCCGTTAGTTATAGAGGGTACTCTTGCACTGGGTAGGTGGAAGTCCAACCAAATCAATAAGGTCTTTTCCAATTTTAACTCTATAGTTTTAAAAGTATTTATAACTAGTAATATAATGCACGTCGTCATTAGGTGCTGTCGAGTTGGTTCCAACTCATAGCGACCCTACGTACAACAAATCAAAACACTCCCTGGTCCTGTGCCATCCTCACAATCATTGCTATGCTTGAGCCCACTGTTGCAGCCACTGCGTCAATCCATCTCATTGAGGGTCTTCCTCTTTTTTGCTGAACCTCTATTTTACCAAGCATGATGTTCTTCTCCAGCGCCTGGTCCCTCCTGATAACATGGCCGAAGTATGTGAGACAAAGTCTTGTCATCCTCGTTTCTAAAGAGCATTCTGGCTGTACTTCTCCAAAGACAGGTTTGTTTGTTCTTCTGGCAGGCCGTGGTACATTCAATATTCTTCACCAGCACCATAATTCAAAATACATCAATTCGTCTTCGGTCTTCTTTATTCATTAGCCAGCTTTCACATGCATATGAGTCGACTGAAAGTACCATCGCTTGGGTCAGGCACACCTTAGTCCTCAAAGTGACATCTCTGCTTTTTAACACTTTAAAAGAGATCTTTTGCAGTATACACTTTACCAATTTTATTACTTTAGACGAGATCAATTCTAGATTAGGACATCATTATTAAGTACCATTTACAAACTCTTAAAAGGATTCTGCACACCAAAGCATGCTTACCTGGAGAACTAGGTGCTGTGAGTGCTGACGAGTGAGGCTGACTTTCCGAAGTACAAGCTTCACTCTGATTAAGAACAACTTCTAAATGTCTCCACCTCTGATAACGACTATATTCTTGTTTTATGTTCTGGAAAATTTGCTCTAATAAAAAAGAAATAAACTTATTGTCATTTCTTCAAACGTTCTTCAGAAGTGGGAGGAGACAAGGAAAGTCTTTTGACAAAATTTCAGATTCTCCCTCTAACATGCAGGTCTCAATCTTCTTCCTCCTCTCAGTTATAAATATTAACAAGAAAAATGTTTATTCTGTACAAAACACTCCTCTACAGTTCCAAAGACAGTGTGCTCTCTTATTGCCTCTATTTCAACAATGCAGAGAACAGAAGCTATTTTGGCATAGGCCATCCAGATAGTTACTTCATTTGTTTTCCTGTGGCAATGAAACTAGATCTGCCATTTGCTGGATGATTAAACAGTACACCTTACAGCAAAAGAAACTGCCCTTTACCTAACAGGGAGCTACTTCTGATCTCCTTTAAGTTTTACAATTTCATAAATTGGGGTATTAAGGGGTCAGTTTCTTACCCTCCCCCCACAAAGGCAGGGACAGATTACCCAATAAGCAAGGTATGCACAGGTTTACTTGTGTCTACTTAACTAATCGGTAGTGCACAATTTCACATGGGTTTTTACCATATGTATCTTGCTTAATGTAAGACCATGCTTACCTTGCTTACTCGTTAATCTGCCCCTGCACAGGCCTTCTGATAATGAAGCTGTTTTCCCTTCTGAGACTCTTATGACTTTGGGGGAAGAAGACAGCAAGGACCATTATGTTTACCACCTGGACGTTGACCAGGGGAAGAGCTGTGATTTACTACTTGGAACTGATGGTCCAGGCTTAGAAAAAAGAATTTTCTGATCCTACAAGAGACAGTATTTGGTAGGATTCAGATTACTATTCTGAGTCGAGGTATGAACAAATCAAATTTGCTAACATTGTTTAAAGCCAGTCAAGGACACACAAATCACTAACCACACCTTGAGTATACTCCTAGATAGAACACAGAATCTGGAAGGATGAGGTTTTCAAATTTTTCATTTTTATGGTATAATTTATATTCACTTTGCAGATAATAAAACCTCCTTATAAAAAATAAAAACCAGAAAATTATATCACCCCTTCCAAAATCACATTATTCTTTGTTATAACCCTATTTTTAGAATGGGGGAGGTATTAATAATGCCAGTTTGCTACTTACTAGCTGTATGACTATGACCTTGGGAAGTCATTCAGGATCTTTAGCCTAGCTCTTCAATATAATGTTAAATGTCTATCTAATAAAAAGTTGTAAGGATCAAAATCAAAGATACTAACATTGACTTAAGAAGGGAGGTACAGCTAAGGAACTGCCAGGAACTCAAAGTAGCTCCACATATATGTAAACTCAGTAACTCTCAGCCTAAATACTGGAACAACGGAGGATTAGAAAATTTTCCTTTAAGAGTGCTATGAAGTCCATATTTTAGATCTCTGAATTTATGAAGTCTTCACTTCATCTTTAAAATGTATTATTCCCCAAGCAAATACTTGCCAGATTGAATACGAAGATGTAAGGAATTGCAAAGACTTAAAACAAGAAGGGACAAGTACAATACTCACGAGAACAGAAGGTCTTTGATAAACCTCTAACTGCCTCCTGTGTGGCTAAGTGAACAGATAGAAAGATACAACTTTGGGGCTGGTAGAAGGACTAGTAAGTACAAGAATCTAAATACGGCATCCACAAGAGAAAAACAAGGAAGTAGACCTGATTCTCTTCCCAAGAAGGCCACATAAACAGAAAACTGCATTTTTTTAACAAAGAAAAATGCAAATTTCTTTTTAATTTAACAATGGCAATAATTTTAATCCTTGCCTGTTACTTGAGGCTGTACTTCCAGGTCATGTCTGGCTAAACTTAGCCTTCAAAACTACACAATGCCACTGGCTGCTATAGACCAAAATTCAAACTCTTGAACATGGCTTCAGTGACTTTCAAAACATGGCCTTGAATTATTGTTCCAGTTCCATCTCCCACTATAACCCAGTTTCCTTAAACTATTCCTTCCTTAATTTTTGGGTTTTCTAGCCTTTTTTCAAGCAATTTTCTTTTGCCTGAAATGGGGCTGTGCCTCTCCCTCCACATTATTCAAGACCTAGCTACCTCAATCTGAGAGTTTTCCCCAACCCCCAAATCTGGATCAATTGCTTTACATTTAGACTCACTTCACATTTAAATACCTCCCTGAGGTCAGCAACATCCTTTGTGCATAGGATCCACCTAGCACTCAATTAAAATTTAGGTGATAAAACACTTACTTTTATACGCCTTTTCCACCAAAAGTGTTATATTACACATCATCTTTTTTTTTTTAAGTGAAGTAAAAACATACCTTCTCCATCATTCGGAAAGAACATTACAAGCCTAAGATACTATAAAATGAACTCAATGATTTTTTAATTCGCTTTTCCTTTAGTTAGCTTTATTCTTCCTAGTTATATAGCAACTAACACCCCCCTCCACTCCCACTGATTCTTCTTTTTTAATACAAAGATGTCTGGCACCTTTCACTTAAGCCAAAGCATCAAATAATCATTAATACTTTATACTTCTTTCATGACAGAACTATACTCCAATAGGCATTAAGGAATATACTAATCAACCTTTACAAATAAACAGTACTTTATTTTAAATAAAATATTTTAACACAAAATGAGCAAGAGACTAGCTTGCGTAAATCTATGTAAAAATTAAACTTTAAGATTTAAAAAAATAGTGACTTGATTTATAGCACTTTGCCATATTCAGGCTTCCAAATCCATTCAACAATAATTTTTTAAGCATTTGTTGTAATCTGAACTACAGCAGACCGAATCTAGAGGATAGTATTGGAAGAAATGACATTTACATAAAACTCATCACTTTATATTTTTCAAAATGCTTTTTGCAGATATCTCAGTTGGTCCTCAACAATAGGTAGGGCAACTATTAATCACATTTTGCAGAAAAGAGATCCAGAAAGATCATGTGACTATCCTTGGGTATTTGTAGGAGCCCTAGAAAAAATAAACCATCATTGCAAGTGGATACCTATGCCCCCTACTCTTGAAGCGCTCTTTACAAAGAACTTTCACAAATGTTATTTCATTCTGTACATAATGCACATAAGGCCATACAACATTAAAGGATCAGGTAATTTTTTTTAAAGTAGAGCAGAGATCCTTCTGAGACAGGGTTAGTCAGGTAATGGGTGGGGACTTGAAGAAGTGACTGTTTGGACTAGCAGAGAGACGGGTAAAAACATCACCATGGAAGGGAAGGATATAAACACAAGGTGGGTCTGGCGGAAAGAGCAGAGAAATAGTTTGAGAAAATAGTTAAGACTGACTAGGTAAGATAGGATTATAGTTGAGAAATCTTTTGAACACCACGATAAAGAAAAGGTGAACATGAGTAAGGATAGACCAGTTTAGCAGGCAAATGCGGGCAACTTGTGTGAGAGATGAGGGCCTGAAACCAGCACCGTGGATATAAAGAGGAAAAAGGAAATAAACCCTGAAGACGTTAGTAATTGAAAGGGGTGAGGAAAAATGATTTTTAAGGCAATGCCAAGGTTCTGCTTATGCTTGACAAATAGGGGAGGGGGGAAGCTACAAAGAAACGACTTCCCAAAGCCCTTTACAATGACTAAATATTAATGCTGATGCACTTTCCTCTGTACTCTGCTCTACGATTAAGTTTCTTTGCTTTATTGTCACATCAGCGCTTCCCTTTTCTTGGCCAATGTGGAATCCCTTATTGAGAAAGCGTTCCTCTGTTATCGACAGATAAACTCCTGCTTTCAGAGCCTCTGTATACTGAAGGAGTCTCAATTTATAGGAAACAACCTACCGATTTCAAGCCAGATACTGTACAAGACAATGGTCATACATTAAAAAAAAAAAAAAAAAAAAAAGGATCAGTCTCTTCGAAATGAAATGGTCAGGTAGAGATCGGAGTCTGTGACTCCCGCGGCGGCCTCTGGAAATCAGGTCTCCCCACACAAGCTACAGTACAGAGCTGAACTGCACTCTTACGCCCCTTCCCCCTCCCCAAGGCCTGGTTCGTGAATGGAATCCAATTTTCCATGGCCCACTGGATCTACAGAGCGGCTCAGTGCAGGCCCGGGCAGCGGAGGCGGGGGGTACGGGGGCTTTGCGGACGGGGAGGTCCTGGGCAGCCAGGGATATTCCCATCTTCTCCTTGGGGCCCAGCCCTCTAGGCTCTCCAGCTCCAGGAAGAGCGAAAACCGACCCACTGTGTCTCCACTACTCCTCCCGGATATCTCCTACCCCCGGAAGCGGCACCCCAGTTCCCTTTTCTCAAGGCGAAGAAAGGGTACGAGGGTTAATTGGCCTAGCGTCCACGCTCCCCTCCCCCCCAAAAAAAGCTTGGGCCTGGCCTCCTGCCAAACCCGCAGCGTGGGTTACCGGGAGTTGGAAGACGCCGTTCGCTGCCGGAAGGGGTGGACTGCTGCAGAGTCGGCGGTGGGGTCTGCGTCTGAAACAGCGGCGGTGGCGGCTCGGCGTCCGGGGGCCTGAGGCCCGGAGTGGAGCCGGGCAGAGGGGCGCAGCGCCGCCGCTTTGGGGAGCCGGGGCTCAGCAGCGCCGCCTCGAACTCCATGGGCCGCTTCAACGTCGCCCCGCACGCCATGCCGCTTAAGGGCCAAAAACCAGCGGCGGACTCGGCGGTAACCGGGGCCCGACCTCCGCCTCCTCAGCCGGGCTCGCAAGCCAAGCCGGCTCCAATGGCGCCTCCAGCACCCGGCAGCGGAGCTGGCCCCGCCTCCTGTGACATCACGGACCCTCGCCACCGCCCGGCACAGGGGGGGAAGCCGGAAGAGGGCCGCTCTGGGAAGTCCGTCAGCAACACTGTGGCACGCGGTACCACCTACTGAGGAAATGGAACGGTCTGGGCGGAGAGCGTGGTCACCAAGCAACATTGGGAAGGTCCCCACCCCCGCCTCCGTCCCTCCTAGGGTCCCATCCCCCTCTCCTGAGCCGTCGCGCCCTGGTGGCCCCTTAGGTTTTCGCACCTGCGTGGCACGGGCGTGGGGGAGGGGAGAGTCTGGAGGAGCCTGGTGACAAGCCGTGGAGGTTCGGGAGTCTCCCGGTCCCTAAACCTCCTTCAAGGCCGTTTTTGGCCCCACGATGAAAAAGAGGGTGACTCTAAAAGGTCATCCACGGAAGTCGTCACTTAACCGGAGCTCCGAGGATGGGCTTTAGGAAGTCTATGAACCGCATAAAATCGTGTACAAAATAATGCGTGTTTGTGGGTGTATTTTTGGGATAGACGACCCATACTTTTATCAGCTTCTCAAAGGGATCTGTAAGCCCAAAAAGTTAAAAAAACAAAAACCTTACATTGGCTTAAACCATTCAAAAATGCTACCTGAGTGTTAAGAACGTCAGTCTCCCTGCCTAACCCGGCAGCTCAGGTTTTTCCTCAGGTCTATCCGAATTCTAGCAGTGCTGGCTGTAAAATGCTTTTGATGCTCTGGGAAGATAAATAAATGACGGGAAACTGTACTGTGTTTTACTGGGGAGCAGGTCCAACAATCGACCGTCAAAGGGATCTGTGATCCAAAAAGATTAAACTCCTATAACTATTCTTACATATTAAATAGAGACCATACCTTCTGGGATCTGTCTTCTTCAGCATATCTTTGGGATTTGTCAGAACAGTTCCAAGTTTCAGATACTGTCTTGTAATAGGCCATATGCCAGATCAACGTCCCACCATATTTGAGTTGGAGAATATGAGCATAATATTTCAGTCCCATCCTTTGTCCCTTTTCTGTTGCTTTTCTCTGGGTCCTCTCCAGTTTCTCCAAATTCTTCAAAGAATTCTTTAAAACACAGGTCATGTATTTTTGCATTTCTCTAACAAATAGCATAAAAAATTCTAAAACAACTGAGCATATCAAATGTTAAATTTTATTTTATCCTGTCTCTTCATAATGATATCAAGAAGGTTTACAATGGCCTAGAAAACTAGAAATAGAACATTAGGGCCAGAGAAAAAGATCACAATTATCCTGGAGTTATATATGACTGTGACTGAATTTGAAAATTAGTTCTGAGCTACCTGGCTGCCAGGGCAAAAAATGAAAACATAATATGTGGAATAGATCTTGTTATTTGAAAGGAACCAGTTCATCAAAGGCGACAGACTATAGATTTTTTTTTCTTTTTCATAACACTAATTCTAAAGGTAGTTTCTCAGTGACCTTGTTAGAGAATAGTGAGTGATGTAATAAATCAACTAAGAAGATTTAAACAATGAATACAAAAGTAAAATTCATATGGATATTTCTTTTGTCCAATAAAAGCCAAGGACATAAAAATGCAAAAAGCAACCTATTTGATGGTCAGTCTTTGACAGACTTGTCTAATGCGGTCCAGGTAAACTGCTTTCTTATAGTCTAAACTGGTCCGTAGTTAGAGTGTAGAGGGTTTGCAAAGTGTGTCCCTTGGGCAGTCATCTCTAAATCGCACTTCTAGCTATGGCTTTGCTGAGTGCTTTGATGGTTATTCTGTTCTCTGTGACCCTTTAAAATCTTGAGTGTGCCTTGAAATATTAGTGTTTTAAAAGCAGAAGTTATAATTTATTTATTGACATATCTGGCTGTGCTTCAAAACCATAAATTCCTTGAGAATAACAACCAGGCCTCATTCATCTGTGTTTCCCCATCCCTAGCACAGTGCCTGGAATAGAGTAGGGATAGGCACAGAATAAATATTGGTAGAATGAATAAATGGTAATTATTTCAAGGTTGTTTTCTCTGTTCCTGAAAGCTGATAGTCCACATTACTGAATGAGGGTGGATTTAGATGATTCAGAAACCAAACAAGTACGTGATATATCCTATTATACGTTGCAGTTGACAGTGGCTCAACCATAGAGATATCCTTGAGGGAGGCAGATGGGTGGCTCTGACAGGACCACTCGGTGTAGTGTCGATTTATGAGGTCACCACAGTCCAGGGCTGGTCTCTGATTTTGATTTGCAGTTCCCAACACTTAACCATTCATACACACGCACACACACACACACACACATTATTGAGTACCTTTTATGTGTCAGGTACTATGCTATCAGAGGATACTGTGTTATGAAAAGCGGCATAGCTCCTGCCCTCCTGTGTCTTCCAGTCTGTTAAGCAGACAGACATTAATAAAATAATCACAACAACAAATATATAATTACAAACTGTGACAAGTACCATGAAGGAAAAGGACAGGGTATTATGAAAGAGTACAACTGAGGTCTTAACCTTTCCGGAGAACTATGAAGGCTTCCCTGACGAAGCGACATTTGAGCTAAGAGCTGACAAATAGGTAAGAGTTAACTGAGCAGAGATGGTGGGAACAACCTAAGCAGAGGGCACAGCATATATAAATGCCTGTGATAGAAGAAGGGCCCTGATGTACAGTGGTTAAACGTTAGGCTGCTAAACAAAAGGTCAGCAGTTTGAATCCACCAGGTGCTCCCTGGAAATCCTATGGGGCAGTTCTACTCTGTCCTATGGTGTCGTTATGAGTTGGAATTGACTTGATGCAATGGGCTTGGTTATTTGATTTTTGGTGATAGAAGAGACCATAGTGTATTTGAGGAATGAAAAGGCATTCCAAGTGACTGGGTTATAGAACACGAATGGGGAGAGTCTGATGAGGAAGGCAGGGACCCCATCACTTAGTACACCGTTGGCCGCCATGAAACTTTTTACCATTATCTTAAGAGGAGTGGGAAGAATCTTCAGGGTTTAAGGTGGTGCAAAATAGTTTAAATATAATCAGATTTATATTTGAAAAAATTCCTGGCTGTAGTAAAGAGAACAGGTTGGAGGAGAGGAGGTAGATGGAGATCAGTAAAGAGGTTCATCTGTCCAGAGTTGCCTCCCCAGTGGGCCTGGAAGGCAGAGCTTGAAGCCCAGTGCCGAGAGGCCTCCCCCTAGAATTCAGAGGGCATGGCCAACACCCAGAGTCTGGAGGGCAGGGCCATTGCCAGATGGTCTCAGAGAAAAGAGGATTATTTTCAAGCCTTTAGAGCTAATGAAATTTGTTCTGCTGGGTTTTGGATTTGCTCGGTGCCTGTTATCCCTTCTTTCCCTTCAATTTCTCCCATTTGTAATGGAAAACTCTACCTTGTGCCTGTTCTACCATTGTACTCTGGAAGCAGATAACTTGTATTCTAGATTTTACAGGTTCACAGATGAAGAGAAATTTTGCAGCAGGATGGAATAAGCCTAAAGTCTCACCTATATTTGATTTAGATACTTCAGAAGATGAGATTTTGGACTTGGAGTTGATTTAAGACTATTGAGATGATGTGATGGGGTGAATGTGTTTTGCATGTGGCAAGGACATGAATTTTTTGGGACCAAAGGGTAGAATGTTATGGACTGAATTATGTGCCCCTAAAATATGTGTTGTAGATCCTAACCTCTATGTTTGTAGTTATAATCCCATTTGGGAATGGGTTGTCTTTGTTATGGTAATGAGGCAGGATTAGTGTAGGGTGTATCTTAAGTCAATCTCTTTTGAGATATAAAAGAGATTAAACAAGCAAGCAAGAAGCAGAGATAGGGGAAGAGATGCCAAGCCATGTGAAGATTGCCTAGGAGCAGAAGTTTAGAAGAGACAAGGACTTTCCTCCATAGCTGACAGAGAAAGAAAGCCTTCTTTTAGAGCCAGCGCCCTGAAGTCGGACTTCTAGCCTCTTAAATCGTAAGAAAATAAATTTCTGTTTGTTAAAGCCACTCATTCGTGGTATTTCTGTTATAGCAGCACTAGATAACTAAGACAGGGATCAAAGAGGAAATAAAAACTGAAATTGTAAACTACCTAGAAAGCAATGAAAGACAGAACACTTCAAATTAAAACCTACAGAACACAGCAAAAACTGTATTCAGAGGAAGTGTTATAGCCTTAATGCCTTTATTATTAAAAAAGAAATATTAAAAAAATACATGAACTTAAAATTCATCTTAAGAAGTTAGAAAAAAGCAAACTAAAAGAAGTACGAAGAGATTAATTAAAAAGATAAAGCTGAAATTAATAAAATAGTATGCAAAAAATAGTAAAAAAATAAGACTAAATCCTAAAACTTGTTTGTTGAAAAAGATAATAAAATAAACTCTTTAAAAGCTCACTAAGAAAAAGAGTGACCAAAAAAAAAAAAAAAGATTAAAAATAAGAAAGGAGACATAATCATAGATACAAAAGAGATTAAAGAATTACAAGTCAATAATACTCCTTGCAACTTGATGGCAACACATTTAAAAAGTTAGCAGACATGGGTAATTTCCAATTAGATTATAAATTATTCAAATTAATCAAAAAAGAAGAGAAAACTATAAATATAGCAATCACTATAAAAGAGATTTGAAAGGTGATTAAAGAGCTACCATAAAAAAAAGGAAAAAATCAGGTGGTTTTCCAACTCGGTTCCACTCGACCTTGAAAGAACACACAATTCTACTGTTATTTGATCAACTAGTCCAACTAAAATTTGGAAAGCCTCTCAGTTTATTTTATTGGGTAGAAGCTGACATAATTTTAAAACTAAACCCTTAAAAAGATAGTGCCAAAAAGAACTATAGGCCAATTTTACTAATGAATAGATGCAAATATTACAATAAACTGTGTATTAGCAAATTGCACCCAACAACGTATCAAAACAGTAGCACACTGTAACCAAGTTGAGTTATACCAAACATATGAGGATAGTTCAGAAATACCAGAAAATGTTATATCAACATAATTAATAAGCTTCATGAATTAAAGAAGAAATGCAGGAAAATCAAATCAATAAATGCTGAAAAGCCATTTGATAAAATTCAATAGCCATTCATAAATAATTTTCTACGAATGTATAGTTTGCTCTAATCACATGCTAAAAGTGAACTTACTGTCTCATTTAGGGACATAGGCAAATTCAAGTCCTCTAATATACATGAGGAGATCTGGTACTGCAGTGGTTAAAAGCTATGGCTGCTAACCAAAAAGTCTGCAGTTTGAATCCACCAGCCACTTCTTGGAAACCCTATGGGACAGTCCTACTCTATCCTATAGGGTCCCTATGAGTTGGATCGACTTGATGGCAATGGGTTTGTTTTGTTTTTTCAAATATACATGAGAACCACATTCATGAGAAAAACTAAGAAAAACATTTTAAACATTAAGAAATGGGGAGAGAGAAATTACTTAAACATGTAAAAGACTATTTACCTTTAATCAACATAGAACAGAATTTAA